>OZ024931.1:18886188-20363840 GCA_964017235.1 Sabellastarte sp. h YS-2021 | reverse complement strand
GGTTAAGGAGATAGAAGGAAATTTGTGTTTTGGCCATTTTTGGCAAAAATTCGAAAATTCAAAATGGCCGCCATTTTTTGGGGAGGGGAAAATTTTTGGAAAATTGCAAAGATTGCATTCCTTAGTTACCCTGTGGGTCGAAAATTTCGACGAAATCGCTCTATCTCGCACGGTTAAGGAGATAGAAGCAAATTTGTGTTTTGCCATTTTTGGCAAAAATTCGAAAATTCAAAATGGCCGCCATTTTTGGGGAGGGGAAAATTTTGTAAAAATTACCAAGTGCACAATGCTCAGATACCCTGTGGGTCGAAAATTTTGACGAAATCGCTCTATCTGGCACGGTTAAGGAGATAGAAGCAAATTTGTGTTTTGCCATTTTTGGCAAAAATTCGAAAATTCAAAATGGCCGCCATTTTTGGGGAGGGGAAAATTTTTTGAAAATTGCAAAAATTGCATTCCTTAGATACCCTGTGGGTCGAAAATTTCGACGAAATCACTCTATCTCGCACGGTTAAGGAGATAGAAGCAAATTAGTGTTTTGCCATTTTTGGCAAAAATTCGAAAATTCAAAATGGCCGCCATTTTTGGGGAGGGGAAAATTTTTGGAAAAAATTACCAAGAGCACAATGCTCAGATACCCTGTGGGTCAAAAATTTTGACGAAATCGCTCTATCTGGCACGGTTAAGGAGATAGAAGCAAATTTGTGTTTTGCCATTTTTGGCAAAAATTCGAAAATTCAAAATGGCCGCCATTTTTGGGGAGGGGAAAATTTTTTGGAAAATTGCAAAGATTGCATTCCTTAGATACCCTGTGGGTCGAAAATTTCGACGAAATCACTCTATCTGGCACGGTTAAGGAGATAGGAGGAAATTTGTGTTTTTGCCATTTTTGGCAAAAATTCGAAAATTCAAAATGGCCGCCATTTTTGGGGAGGGGAAAATTTTTGGAAAATTGCAAAGATTGCATTCCTTAGATACCCTGTGGGTCGAAAATTTTGACGAAGTCGCTCTATCTGGCACGGTTAAGGAGATAGAAGCAAATTTGTGTTTTGCCATTTTTGGCAAAAATTCGAAAATTCAAAATGGCCGCCATTTTTGGGGAGGGGAAAATTTTTGGAAAATTACCAAGAGTACAATGCTCAGATACCCTGTGGGTCGAAAATTTTGACGAAATCGCTCTATCTGGCACGGTTAAGGAGATAGAAGGAAATTTGTGTTTTGCCATTTTTGGCAAAAATTCGAAAATTCAAAATGGCTGCCATTTTTGGGGAGGGGAAAATTTTTGGAAAATTGCAAAGATTGCATTCCTTAGATACCCTGTGGGTCGAAAATTTCGACGAAATCGCTCTATCTCGCACGGTTAAGGAGATAGAAGCAAATTAGTGTTTTGCCATTTTTGGCAAAAATTCGAAAATTCAAAATGGCCGCCATTTTTGGGGAGGGGAAAATTACCAAGAGCACAATGCTCAGATACCCTGTGGGTCGAAAATTTCGACGAAATCGCGCTACCTCGCACGGTTAAGGAGATAGAAGCAAATTAGTGTTTTGTCATTTTTGGCAAAAATTCGAAAATTCAAAATGGCCGCCATTTTTGGGGAGGGGAAAATTTTGTAAAAATTACCAAGAGCACAATGCTCAGATACCCTGTGGGTCGAAAATTTTGACAAAATCGCTCTATCTGGCACGGTTAAGGAGATAGAAGCAAATTTGTGTTTTGCCATTTTTGGCAAAAATTCGAAAATTCAAAATGGCCGCCATTTTTGGGGAGGGGAAAATTTTTTAAAAATTACCAAGAGTACAATGCTCAGATGCCCTGTGGGTCAAAAATTTTGACGAAATCGCTCTATCTCGCACGGTTAAGGAGATAGAAGCAGATTGGTGTTTTGCCATTTTTGGCAAAAATTCGAAAATTCAAAATGGCCGCCATTTTTGGGGAGGGGAAAATTTTTTGAAAATTGCAAAGATTGCATTCCTTAGATACCCTGTGGGTCGAAAATTTCGACGAAATCGCTCTATCTCGCACGGTTAAGGAGATAGAAGGAAATTTGTTTTGCCATTTTTGGCAAAAATTCGAAAATTCAAAATGGCCGCCATTTTTGGGGAGGGGAAAATTTTTGGAAAATTGCAAAGATTGCATTCCTTAGATACCCTGTGGGTCGAAAATTTTGACGAAATCGCTCTATCTGGCACGGTTAAGGAGATAGAAGCAAATTTGTGTTTTGCCATTTTTGGCAAAAATTCGAAAATTCAAAATGGCCGCCATTTTTGGGGAGGGGAAAATTTTTGGAAAATTACCAAGAGTACAATGCTCAGATACCCTGTGGGTCGAAAATTTTGACGAAATCGCTCTATCTGGCACGGTTAAGGAGATAGAAGCAAATTTGTGTTTTGCCATTTTTGGCAAAAATTCGAAAATTCAAAATGGCCGCCATCTTTGGGGAGGGGAAAATTTTTGGAAAAATTACCAAGAGCACAATGCTCAGATACCCTGTGGGTCAAAAATTTTGACGAAATCGCTCTATCTGGCACGGTTAAGGAGATAGAAGAAAATTTGTGTTTTGCCATTTTTGGCAAAAATTCGAAAATTCAAAATGGCCGCCATTTTTGGGGAGGGGAAAATTTTTGGAAAATTGTGAAGATTGCATTCCTTAGATACCCTGTGGGTCGAAAATTTCGACGAAATCACTCTATCTCGCACGGTTAAGGAGATAGAAGCAAATTAGTGTTTTGCCATTTTTGGCAAAAATTCGAAAGTTCAAATGGCCGCCATTTTTGGGGAGGGGAAAATTTTTGGAAAATTACCAAGAGTACAATGCTCAGATACCCTGTGGGTCGAAAATTTTGACGAAATCGCTCTATCTGGCACGGTTAAGGAGATAGGAGGAAATTTGTGTTTTGCCATTTTTGGCAAAAATTCGAAAATTCAAAATGGCCGCCATTTTTGGGGAGGGGAAAATTTTTGGAAAATTGCAAAGATTGCATTCCTTAGATACCCTGTGGGTCGAAAATTTTGACGAAATCGCTCTATCTGGCACGGTTAAGGAGATAGAAGCAAATTTGTGTTTTGCCATTTTTGGCAAAAATTCGAAAATTCAAAATGGCCGCCATTTTTGGGGAGGGGAAAATTTTTGGAAAATTACCAAGAGTACAATGCTCAGATACCCTGTGGGTCGAAAATTTTGACGAAATCGCTCTATCTGGCACGGTTAAGGAGATAGAAGGAAATTTGTGTTTTGCCATTTTTGGCAAAAATTCGAAAATTCAAAATGGCTGCCATTTTTGGGGAGGGGAAAATTTTTGGAAAATTGCAAAGATTGCATTCCTTAGATACCCTGTGGGTCGAAAATTTCGACGAAATCGCTCTATCTCGCACGGTTAAGGAGATAGAAGCAAATTAGTGTTTTGCCATTTTTGGCAAAAATTCGAAAATTCAAAATGGCCGCCATTTTTGGGGAGGGGAAAATTTTTGGAAAATTACCAAGAGCACAATGCTCAGATACCCTGTGGGTCGAAAATTTCGACGAAATCGCGCTATCTCGCACGGTTAAGGAGATAGAAGCAAATTAGTGTTTTGTCATTTTTGGCAAAAATTCGAAAATTCAAAATGGCCGCCATTTTTGGGGAGGGGAAAATTTTGTAAAAATTACCAAGAGCACAATGCTCAGATACCCTGTGGGTCGAAAATTTTGACAAAATCGCTCTATCTGGCACGGTTAAGGAGATAGAAGCAAATTTGTGTTTTGCCATTTTTGGCAAAAATTCGAAAATTCAAAATGGCCGCCATTTTTGGGGAGGGGAAAATTTTTTAAAAATTACCAAGAGTACAATGCTCAGATGCCCTGTGGGTCAAAAATTTTGACGAAATCGCTCTATCTCGCACGGTTAAGGAGATAGAAGCAGATTGGTGTTTTGCCATTTTTGGCAAAAATTCGAAAATTCAAAATGGCCGCCATTTTTGGGGAGGGGAAAATTTTTTGAAAATTGCAAAGATTGCATTCCTTAGATACCCTGTGGGTCGAAAATTTCGACGAAATCACTCTATCTCGCACGGTTAAGGAGATAGAAGCAAATTAGTGTTTTGCCATTTTTGGCAAAAATTCGAAAATTCAAAATGGCCGCCATTTTTGGGGAGGGGAAAATTTTTGGAAAATTACCAAGAGCACAATGCTCAGATACCCTGTGGGTCGAAAATTTCGACGAAATCGCGCTATCTCGCACGGTTAAGGAGATAGAAGCAAATTAGTGTTTTGTCATTTTTGGCAAAAATTCGAAAATTCAAAATGGCCGCCATTTTTGGGGAGGGGAAAATTTTGTAAAAATTACCAAGAGCACAATGCTCAGATACCCTGTGGGTCGAAAATTTTGACAAAATCGCTCTATCTGGCACGGTTAAGGAGATAGAAGCAAATTTGTGTTTTGCCATTTTTGGCAAAAATTCGAAAATTCAAAATGGCCGCCATTTTTGGGGAGGGGAAAATTTTTTAAAAATTACCAAGAGTACAATGCTCAGATGCCCTGTGGGTCAAAAATTTTGACGAAATCGCTCTATCTCGCACGGTTAAGGAGATAGAAGCAGATTGGTGTTTTGCCATTTTTGGCAAAAATTCGAAAATTCAAAATGGCCGCCATTTTTGGGGAGGGGAAAATTTTTTGAAAATTGCAAAGATTGCATTCCTTAGATACCCTGTGGGTCGAAAATTTCGACGAAATCACTCTATCTCGCACGGTTAAGGAGATAGAAGCAAATTAGTGTTTTGCCATTTTTGGCAAAAATTCGAAAATTCAAAATGGCCGCCATTTTTGGGGAGGGGAAATTTTTTTAAAAATTGCCAAGAGTACAATGCTCAGATACCCTGTGGGTCGAAAATTTTGACGAAATCGCTCTATCTGGCACGGTTAAGGAGATAGAAGGAAATTTGTGTTTTGCCATTTTTGGCAAAAATTCGAAAATTCAAAATGGCCGCCATTTTTTGGGGAGGGGAAAATTTTTGGAAAATTGCAAAGATTGCATTCCTTAGTTACCCTGTGGGTCGAAAATTTCGACGAAATCGCTCTATCTCGCACGGTTAAGGAGATAGAAGCAAATTTGTGTTTTGCCATTTTTGGCAAAAATTCGAAAATTCAAAATGGCCGCCATTTTTGGGGAGGGGAAAATTTTTGGAAAATTGCAAAGATTACATTCCTTAGATACCCTGTGGGTCGAAAATTTCGACGAAATCGCTCTATCTCGCACGGTTAAGGAGATAGAAGCAAATTAGTGTTTTGCCATTTTTGGCAAAAATTCGAAAATTCAAAATGGCCGCCATTTTTGGGGAGGGGAAAATTTTGTAAAAATTACCAAGAGCACAATGCTCAGATACCCTGTAGGTCGAAAATTTTGACGAAATCGCTCTATCTGGCACGGTTAAGGAGATAGAAGCAAATTTGTGTTTTGCCATTTTTGGCAAAAATTCGAAAATTCAAAATGGCCGCCATTTTTGGGGAGGGGAAAATTTTTTGAAAATTGCAAAAATTGCATTCCTTAGATACTCTGTGGGTCGAAAATTTCGACGAAATCACTCTATCTCGCACAGTTAAGGAGATAGAAGCAAATTAGTGTTTTGCCATTTTTGGCAAAAATTCGAAAATTCAAAATGGCCGCCATTTTTGGGGAGGGGAAAATTTTTGGAAAAATTACCAAGAGCACAATGCTCAGATGCCCTGTGGGTCAAAAATTTTGACGAAATCGCTCTATCTGGCACGGTTAAGGAGATAGAAGCAAATTTGTGTTTTGCCATTTTTGGCAAAAATTCGAAAATTCAAAATGGCCGCCATTTTTGGGGAGGGGAAAATTTTTTTAAAATTACCAAGAGTACAATGCTCAGATACCCTGTGGGTCGAAAATTTTGACGAAATCGCTCTATCTCGCACGGTTAAGGAGATAGAAGCAAATTAGTGTTTTGCCATTTTTGGCAAAAATTCGAAAATTCAAAATGGCCGCCATTTTTGGGGAGGGGAAAATTTTTGGAAAATTGCAAATATTACATTCCTTAAATACCCTGTGGGTCGAAAATTTCGACGAAATCGCTCTATCTCACACGGTTTCTGAGATATTAGCAAATTACTCAAAAGTAGTACTGAAAATACACAATGAAGTACCTAAATGGCTATTACTCATGTACTGACAAAGCTATCAGTCCCAAATGCAATACCAAGTGAGCTATGGACATAACAATCTTGTATTCAAAATTGTAGTAAAATATCTTTAATTATTTTGGCTTAAATGCACGGAAACCAATGGGTACTGAAAATAGCTGTACTTAAGTATTACTCAGTAAGCAAAAGAGGTACAACAGCCAAAAGCAATCCCAAGCAAGCTACTGACCCAATAAGCCTGCATACCAAATTTGGTGACAATAGCTCTAATACTTTTCCTTTAAATGAGCGGAAACCATGCGTGACGCCGGACATCGGACGCCGGACGCCGGACATCGGACATCGGACGGCGAAAAAAGCAAAAATAATATATCCACCCCCCAGGGGGGTGGACATAATAAAACTATACAATGTTTAAAACAAATGCACCAACAAACAGAATCACATAATTATCTGTTAGATTGTAGCTATGTAAAACGTCCTTGTTGCTTCTACATGACAGGCTTGATTGGAATGCTGGGAAGAAATATTTCAATGTGTTTATCCTCAGGCAGAAACTTCTCACATTTTTCATGGCTGCACCTGATAACAGATAGAGATGTGTACATAAAGATAATTAACAGCTCAAACAAAAGTCTCTCCCAAAGATTTCAAATGTAAAACATACATTAACTTTGGCTAGAGTTTTGCATAAAAAGCTTGTCTTGTGAGTCTCTTATCACAAAATACATAAAAAAGTCAGTAAAAAGTAACTGTTCTCAGTTCTTACTCCAGTTTGGCAAACTCAAGTACAAGCTACTACCACATAGCTCTAAAAACTTGCATGGTATCGCTTACTTTTTAAACCGATACATGTCCAGTGTTTACATTTAATTAGGTTTGAAGTAGTTGAACAGTAGGGGATGGTTTGAACCCAAAAATTCGGTCACTTATCCATATTGCGAGAACTTATCCGAGTCAAGGTACTCGGGGGCTATATTAATGGTTTAATCTCTATGTAAAAGTTAAGCCTTAGACTTGGCTAAAACCTTTGGTGAATATGGCCCAACTAAAGCAAATATGGAAGCTAACATAAGATGTCAAAAATCTTTGAAAATGGGGAAAGATATATGAAAAATTATCATGTCCCACATCCCTAGTCTAAAATTATTTTGCCACGAATCCTTGGCACTTTTGTGGTCAGATTTAGTTATGAGGGAAACACAGCAAAATTCAATTGTGACACCTGTCCCAGTGGTCATTAAACTCCTAATTAGCCCTTTCAGTTAATCTTGATATGAAAGTGAACCATCATAGCTGCTACATTAATATGAAAAGATGACAATTAAGAATCTTTACTGTTAAATTAAAAGTGACCAGTCATTCAGTTTCCATTTTTTTCACTTTTCAACACCAGGGGGCATGGATGTCTAGTGGACAACACATGTGCTACCTATCTCTCACTTCCTGGGTCTAATTCCTGACTTTGTCTGAAGTAAGAAAGTGAGCAGTTGCTGGCACATGATGGTTTTCAGTGCAGAATCCTGATCAACTGGCATTCACTAATTTCCTCCGTCCCTTCAAGAATCCATTGTGATATGTGCTATCTAATGTTCTTACATTGATATTGACCCCAAAAATCAATAAAAATATCCACTTTCATCATTGTCTAGCAGGTTTTCAAGTTCCCTACATTGCCAATAGCTGTACGATTTTTAAACTTTTCTTTCATGTGCGTTAGAATCTACTAGAACAGTGACTAAGCCCTATAAAACTTGATACAATCTGATTAGATTCCTATAATTATAGACCTCAGTAAACTTATTTTGATCACTGAATCTGTCTTTACCTTGACTGCTTCATCATAAGAAGGAGGAGGGGCTTCTGCTTGAGCAACTTCCTCAGGAGCAGGAGAAGGCTGTTTAACCACCACATCACTTTGGGTCGGTGCAGTGGGATTTCTCTGACCGTTCAGCTGTGCTGAGCTATTTGTGGCTAGTGATTGTACAGCATACCTTCAATATACAGGGCAATGACATTTAAACAAAAAAGGTAAAGTAAATATCAGATCCCTCAGGAGTATGCTTCATTGGAACTGAACCTGTTATCTGGAATTGCTGGGGCTGTATTCTACTACAATACTTAGATAAGGTGACCTTAGATCTAAGTAAGGGATGGTTTTTCACTTAAGTTTTTCTTGCACTTTGTATTCACAAAACAAAAGTTAGGAATGTTCAGTTTCACCATTTCTTATTTGAAATCCAAGATATACCTGAAATCTAAGTTAGAAATGATCTAAGTGTTGTTGTAGAATACAGCCCCTGGCTTGGTACAAGGTCTGCTGAAAAAACACACATATTATCACAGTCTTGCAGCGTCTGTATGCGTGTCTACTTGTCTGCATCTACATGACAGGTTAGTTTTGGCCTTTTGGTATATTCATGACAGGTGCCCTGTAAAAGAATTCCACCCTGAATATCCTCAACCTTAACTTTGCATGGAAACACTGTATTCTTTTCATTAGTGTAGGGACCCATTTTTCCAGGAATAGAATCTACTGCGCAGCTCTGGCATTGTGGGAAACATAAGGCAAAGGAGACACAAGGCAAAATGACTAAATCTGCTATTTTTATGACCCCAGTTTGATCCATAAGGGTGGGGGTGGGGGGGAAGGGGGGGTGTTGGGGGTAAATCTGACCAGCTAAATAGACTCTCCACATATGGTTTCCCAATACCTCTTAATACATTCTAAAGCTCTTAAAGCAGTAATAAAGGAGATATAAGGCAAAACACAAAATCAGCTATTTTATGAGCCCAGTTTGACCCATGGGGGGGGGGGGGGTCGGGTACATCGGACTTGCTATCTAGACTTTACATATATAGTTTCCCAATACTTTTCAATACATTCTAAAGCTCTAAAAGCAATAATAAAGGAGATATAGGCAAAATGTCAAAATCAGCTATTTTATGAACCCATTTGACACCTACAGGAGGAGTCAAGGCGTGGGGGACATAAATCGTTCAGTTTTCATCAGATTGCTCCTAATCTAATCAGCTGGTGATTGTGATAGTACAAACATGTGTATGAAATTACAAGCCTCTGTGGTTATTAGATTTTGCAGAGTGGCGATGACATGCAGGTGTACCCCCAAAAAACTATTTTTTGATCATGTGACCTTGATAAAGATCAAAGGTCAAATTTAAGCATGTGGAAAAATTTTCCCATGCCTGAGTTATATAACTGCCAAATATGGTTAGAAAGCTTCAAATAATAAGGTAGATATTCAAGGGAGAGCATAATGTTGCAGCGACAGCGGCGAGGAAACTGAAGCAAAAACAAATAAGTGCCCTTTCAGGGATGCTTAATTACATTAAACACTCTCATTCAAACAAAAAGTCAACTGCAACCCTTTCCCTAGGTCTTTTAAGATTAGATTTATAACAAGGTTGAACGGTGGATCTGTCCTATATACCATTGTATGCACATATAATTTTTTCGAGTTATATATACCGTATTTACTGGAATAAACGTCCCCTCCCTATTAATCCCCCCTCTTCTCTACCTTTGCAAAGTTCATATTTTAGAGTTTTACATCAATCTCAACATCCAACACCTTTACGATTCTGGGATTCCGAAAAATGATGCGTTTTAGTACTTCCCAAGCGAATATCACTTACGAGAAATAAGAAAATAAAAACTATATAATTTCTTCAGATTTAAGGTTTGTTTCCAATATTTTAAGCTGTCTCGCCATTATACATGCTAGCAAGCGAGATTAAGGCAGCAAGTGTCCATTATCGCCCATTTCCACTGGACTCGAGATTTGATTTTGTTTATCATTAATAGTCACACACTCCCCCCCCCCCCCCCCCCCCCCCCCCCTTTGAAAATGCATCGCCCCGGGGCATTTATTCCAATAAATACGGTATCTGCTTCTGCCATGCAGTTTGGATAGGCAATATAAAAAACTTTTGGTACAATTGCAATTCTATTAATCTCTGAAGTAGAAACTGAACAATGTATATTTTGGTGAAAAAACTTCATATATTTAAAAAAAAATTACTTCAATGTTCTTGTCCAATCAAAATTGTCACCTGGCTACTTGATACAGTCATGAGAATGATCAACTCATTAACAATACCTCCTTGCCTGGCTTCTTCTGTGACTGGTCATTTGGTTAGTTGTGTAGCAGTCGCCATCATACCAGAGCCAGCAACAGATGGATACCTCACAGCCGCCACCTGACTCATCCTGAAGAAAACAGTTGCTGTTTTGACATCCAGTTGAACAGCTGAGATCATACTGAGACAGGCCATCAGTATTTCCCATTTGTTGCTATTAACTTAACAGAGGCTCAGTCCCCCTCAAAGATGATCCCTATCCATGTCACAATTTTAAATAATTATTATTTTTGTTACTTCCCTGCAATATCTGGCCACATAAGACAAAAACTTTCCAATTTCAGTTATAATTTCACCCAATATGGCATCTACCCACCTACCATGACATTCAACAATGAGTGACCACTGCCTAGCACGATTAACCAAGGAAGAAACCATGCATGGTTAAATCATTATCAGAAAATATTCAGAATTGTTGTAATTATGACCATGATCAATCATGTTTAGCCATGTATCCAAACACAGTAATATATAATAAGGGGCCACGGTGGCAGAGTGGTAACACTCTCGCCTCCCACCTCTGAGGCTGGGGTTCGATCCCTGCACAGGCTCAAGTGGGAAAGCTGGTAGTTGCTTGCCGTTGGTTGGCAGTTTACAGTACAGAACCCTGACGAACTGTATGTACTGGTTTCCTCTGCCCTTCCAACTACCTGTCGTGATATGACCTGTACAGTGTTGAAAGCGACGTTAAACCCCAAATAAACAAATATATAGCTTTTCCAAACACATGTGTTGATTAAATTTCTGAAGATTTACATTGAATAAAGTGGTTGACAATCTTTTTAACCATGGCTAAAAGCAAAACCATAGATATTATCAGCCACAGTTATACATATGCTGGATATTGAAATTTGGTCTACTGCTTTTTTGGTTTTGTTGTGCCTTAGAGTCCTCTTGTCTGGGGAGATTAAGCGCTATAAAAGTCCAATCAGAATTAGAATTATATAATTTCAATTGAAAGAACAATCTATAAAACTTGTGAAAGAAACTTTAATGTGAAGTGATAGGCAATTAGAACTTTGGCAAAAGTCTTATGCAAGACTTTATGTCATTCCAGAAAAGACAAGATCAAGATTTACAACATACCCCACCATAACAGCAATTACAACAGTCACAGTGGCAATCACAGCATTGGCAATCACAACAGTCATGTTTACAGTCGCCACAGTTACAGTCACAGTCAGAACAGTCGCAGTCACAATCACTGCAGTCACAATCCCCAAAGTCACAGTCGTCACTCATCTTGGCTTTACTGACAAAACAAAACAATCAGATATACACAATACAGCTTAACACCCTTATGTTTTAGGGAACAGCATAATTGTGAACTATTTACTCAATCTCTAGATCACAGGGTTCCATTCTGGCCTCACAAGCAGCATTCGAGTGCAAAATATTTAAGCTGTCACGCCTAGTTTGCGGGTTCAATGTATTTTGTGTTTTAGTTGTATCCATAAGGTTTTATATGTTGGAATTCATATTTGAGTAGTATGAATACAACACAGCACGGATACCTTTTTGTGCATGTAACAAAATCTTTGAAAAACCTTCTCAGAAGATTCCACAGGCTACATGAAAATGTGCATGCTGGAGGGGAACAGCTACTGTCATATTGGAATAGTTTCTCAGCATTGTCAATTGCAGGAGAACCCACACAGAGGTGACAGTCTGCAATTAGATGGCAAATCTGCTAACCCACTAGGCCACGGAGAACCTGGTTCAGTCCTGGAATGGGTCACCTTGGACAAGATAGTTTACACATAGGTTAATGGCCAGTAAGTGTCCAAGATTCGAAAATAATGGACTGTTTACGAAGCTATTAACCTTTTAAAATTACACCTCTTCCCTAATGTGTTGCTTAATATTATGTTACTTAATATGTTGCTGAATATTATTTTTCATTTCTATATTTCAGGTATATATTTTTGGGGTTTTTAGGATCATTTTATTTGAACAAAAAGTATAAGGGTTTCTTTAGAAATGTGCAAAAAAGGGTTTCCATTTATGGTCATAATCACTTAATGGAACAACTGGCCAATAGTGAAAGATATAGGACACTATTAACAAAAGAAAAACTCTGAGATGTAATTTAAACATATGTTTCCCTCTTCACCTAAGAGAACAAATGGGTATTAATACTTGGTGGAGGTGAACTGAAACAGGCTGGTATCCTGTTCAGCGGAGCAGATATACTCTGAGTGGCTTCATGCCACAAAAACTAGAAATTAGCCCCGGCCAACCTTTAGAAATGAATGAGAAAATTTTAGTTAACTCCTTGAAGACCTTATTTGTTGACCAGCAGTCGACAGCAATGTGTACTGATCAGTGCAATGTCCGCTGACTGGTGGTCAATACCCCAGTATGGTTTATTTACTCTCCTTCATCACTGTACATGGAATTAAAACTCTCGGTATATACTAAAGTGAAATATATATTGCTCAAAATATTATGTCCATTAACCATGTAGTGAATGACAAGGAAGACTTCTGATTTATTTCAGCTGCCTAAACTGCCTGGCAGCGTCTGTGAACTCCTTCACCCCAAAATTTTCTATGGTACAATAGAACACTGCTACATTGATAGAGATGGGGTTAAACTGATATAGAAAACATAAAATGTAAAGAAAAATAGGTTTCTTTGGCAGGCTGAAACTCTAACTCGCAGGTATGATTTGAACAGCAGCCGACAAGTGGACCTAGTAATTTATAGGCAATTTTGATATCAGTATTGATTTTGGTTTTACCTTGCTTACAACACACTGTATAGTAGGAAGACTTCCTGAATGACTTAAACAGAAAAAAAGACATCATAAATGAAGATAACAATATTATAAGATTATATTGTTAATCTTTATGAGTGATATATTTTTTCTGTATATGTCCAATGATGTAATGTTTTACTTTTATTATCCCTCACTTTGTCTGATTTAAAAGTTAAAAAATCCATATTTAATGAGGAAATGTGAAAAAGCAGTCATATATACAGGAGCACCACTCAAAAAAACTTAATATTTAACTGGCAATTTCTCACTCATTTACATTGATTTAGTATCGAGGTATAAAAGTTCTTAAAACCTTTTTGGCTCAAATGAGAAATTGTGGGGAACCACAGTCAAAATGCAGAGAAATATATAGCTTTATCACGGCATCATAGTTTTTAACACTTGGCCTATAAATGATCTGCCACTGTGGCCTAGTGGGTAACATATTCATCTACAAACACAGAGGACGTAGGTTCAAACCCAGGTAAAAGCAAATACATAGTGACGGTACTCTGTCATTGGGTTCTATCCTCAGTGGTGGTGGGCTAAAGAACCTCTATAGTGCACAATGATTCTCTGAGGCTATTTCCCTTCAGAATTAGAGTTTTCTGTCCCAAAATATACCTTTTTAAAACTGATGGATGGCATTTTGGAACAGAGTTCCTCACCACACAAAAAACTTCAATATCTGATGATGGATGGCATTTTGGAACAGAGTTCCTCACCACACAAAAAACTTCAATATCTGAAAATTACTGTCACTTCAAACTTTAAAATATCCACTTAAATGTATTAACAGTATAAAGCATTTAGATGCAGGAACACAAGTTTCTGTGTTTGCAGTAATATAGACACTTTTTCTGCACTTCTTGTTTGTATAAACAATGATGAAATTTTGCAAGTGAAATCAATTTTGTTAAATATATCCATTAACTATGCAAAAAGTTTATTTCTTTTAATGCACGGCGCATCCTTGATACTCAAGGTGGTAGCCTTGTGCATGTTTAATGTCAGGATGTGTGCCATTTGTTGCCCTTCAGAACGTTTATGTTTTTTGCATACTTATGCCATCTGTCTCTCGCCAATTCATCCATCTTTTAAATATTGGCTGAGAGACAGATTAATCGGTCTATTCAGAATAGACTTTCCCCAAGTCTTTTAAATTTGCCTTTTGTGTAATATATGGGTACTGTATGACTTTTGGAGAAAAAGACAGCCGTGACAATTATTTTCAGAGACTATCCCCCTTAATTCGTGTGGTATAATGAACACCTGTAAGATTCCAATTGACATTTAACTGTTCAGTTTACTCTTGGACACAAATACAAAGACTTGGAGCAAGTCTACCTTCAGAAGGAAGTTCACTTTCAGCGAGAATGTAAAATCTAGATCGTTCTAAAATGCACTCATGCATTGTTTTAACAACAAAACATTATGGAGACTTGTAAACAAGTCTGGTTCCTCTTGGGATGAAAATATTTTGAAAAAAATTGACTGGACTGAAATAATTGGAACTTCATACACACTGTCACTATATTTAAACCATATAAGGAACCTTGAAACATATATGTGCGTTTTATGTCAATTAAATAAATTGATGTTACACATACTGCTCAGCCAATGAAGTTCGTCACCTGCCATAAAATTCCCAAGGACAGGCAATATTCAGATTTAAATAAATGGAATAGCTTCTTTCGACAGCAAGGTATACATATATGTCGTAACTGGACAGTAGAAACTCTTTAATATTGTCATAAAATGCAGGTGATCAACTTCACTGGGGTGACGAACTTCACTGGCTGAGCAGTACCCGCTATTTAAACAGTTTAAAAATACATATAAATGAGCATAGTATATAGATTGTATATCACGAAAAGTTCTGTAAATAATACGTAGCAAAAGAGTCTTGTCTGTACTCACCAAATTTAAAGTATATCTCTAAAACCAATCCTGAAGGTTGGTGTACCACCTTCCGTTTGTTGTGTGGTTTTATACTGACAACGGCGTTCAATACTCTTCTGATAACAAATACTTCATTAGTATCCGGTTGGTTTATTGATGTGCTGACTCAAGGGCATATGTGTATGTGTGTTTCACAATAATTTATTGGAATCCTCACACAAAACACTATAAATACAGTTCTATCTAATATGGATTGCATAACTCTATCTTGATTAAGAATTAAATTAAATAAGACCCGAATAAATATTTATTTAAGTGTAATCGTCACATTTTAAAACAAAAAAAGCGCTAAAAGAGGGCAGACCTCCACCGCCTGGGTGTGTTTACAAAAATTCAGGATTGTTTTGTCTCCAAAATATTATCTGAATATATATAGATATATAATGCATGATTTGATTTTTACCGGGCATAAATAGCGTTAACAAATGCCCTCACACTCGGTATTTATTCTTACAATATAGCACAAAAAAGAATATTTAACCTTTACGCCAATTATCTCTCCTTTTAAAAAGCTGTTATAAATCAAACCTGGGGAGAGATAAGCGATCGTGTTAGCTGTTTGTTGAAAAAAAGCTATTATCATTAGAATATTAGTTGAAGTTAATCGTAAGATCTGAGTTTAAATAAGAAGCTAAAGTTACCGTATTTCAACTAGCAGTTCCTGTTGGATCACAAACCCCTTCCCAAGATACAGAGCCAGATTTTGGTGAAGATTCTGGAGTCCCCAAAGCAGATCTGGGTAGCTAGTATTCGCAAAAGGGATCGATCAAGCTCAAGTTAAGCCAAAAATCAGCTCAAGTTTACAGCTGTTTAACAAAACTTGAGCTGATTTTTTGACTCAACTTGATCTGGATTCATTTTGTGAATACAGCCCAGAATCATCTTTCAGGCTGGAGACTGAGGCGCTATAGTAGACCCCACCATGTGTTAAGATATGGTCCTGACCCAGAGTATAGTTTTCTATTGATGCATGTCGAAAAACAAACAGAAGCAACTAAATACCTAGAATTTCCTCAAGTCCCTTTGTCTTTGGTATTATATGAGGACTGAATGACTTTTTTACCAGAATGTGGGGCTGTATTTCAGATAAGTCTTTGTATTGTATGGATTCATAATGATTCCATGTACGTCAGATTTGGTGGAATAAGAAATACAAAGACTTGGAGCAAGTCTACTGTATACTCTTGCCCATCTCTTCCTGGGGCGAGGATAACAATTTTTTTCATTTACAAGCTGGACCTTGTGCAAGGTCCTTCTTAGTGAAATATGATTCTCTGAGAACATTTCGCTTCCACGAGAGTGTAAAGTCCATACTGACACAAAATGCACTCCTTCATTTTCCCAAAGTAAAAACTTGTGAGCAAGTTTATTTACAAGCCTTTTGTTTTACAGTAGGGAAGTCAGCTAAAGATCCTATATATAGGTATAATGATAACCCGTTAACACATATGTACATAAACTACACACTTGTATACACTTAGGTCTTCACAATGTCTTCTTTTACCCTGTGTATATTATATTATGAAGAAAGAAAACTGCGGAGAAGACCAATCTTACGTAATCTGTTTGACAGAAAAAAATATATCTTGACTGAACATTGCTTGCTCTTTGACATCCCTCTTTGAAACATGCAAATATCCACACAGATATCCTGGTCTATAGACCTATTCAACAAACAAATGCACTTTCAGTCATGTGACCCATAGTTGCTCAACAAAAGATATGCTGTGTGCTGCATTTCAATATGGTTTTTCAGTGTACTGCTTTTAACTGTTTCAATACTGACACTATTAAAGGAATATCTTTTCATTCTTTTCCAAGAGATGATAAAACAGTAAAAGTAAGTACATTATTTTTATTTACATACATTTTAACATAACACATTTAAAATATTAAGAGTCAACCAAGTACACATGATGGGCTATTTTGTAGGAGAAAAAAAAAGCCTCACAAAAGGTGGTATCCAAAATATTTTTTTGTAGTCACTAATGTAGGTTACACTTTTAAAGTCACTTTTTTCTTAGTTTAGTCATTACTAGTATATATATTTAATTTATAACTTAATGTAATTTCATACCAATGATGAAAGTAAGTAAGTGCCTAAATTTTGAAACTGGAGATATTTATTTTGGATACACCTTGGATTAAACTTTTGTGTAAAATGTATATATTTTGAACATATACATGTGTATATGTAAACTGTAGCTGTTTTATTTTCTAACTTGCAGACCTAGTTTATTATAAGTGGATTATTTCAGGAATGGCTCAGAAGAATTAAAAGGCGTGAAGGGGATTTTGATCCAAGGAAGAACAAGGTATGTTCCCATCATTTTGCCAAGGAAGATTTTCATGACTTTGACACAGAAGGTCGAAGGAGACTCAAGACTGGTGCCCTTCCTTTTTTCAAACTACCCAAAGCACGGAAATCTCCCAAAAAGAGAAAGATAGTGGATTCAACAGACACAGAATCGGCTTCTGAAATAGAAGAAGATAAAGCCACAGAAACCAGGTCCGTTAAAGTTCAAGTAACAAATGTGACTCCATGTACTCATCCATTCTCTGTTGAAGTTTTGTGTCAGAATGAGAAAATGAATGCATTCAAGTTCCACACTGGTTTCAACAATAAAGAACATTTTATGAAAACTTTGAGGTTCTTATTACCAAATCTTAACAGGTCCAATATTAAATATTATGATCCACGGACAAAATATTACACCTCAACAACTGGTCTGCTCGATTCCGACGTAAGCAGCACTTCTGATGAGGATACAGATACAGATGAAGAAGGCAGGCTCTATGTGGCAAGAGAAAATAAATTTAAAGTGGAGGATGAAGTCCTTATTATAATGATGAAATTGTGGATGGGACTGAAGCATTTTGATTTGGCCAGCAGGTTTCAATGTTCTCCTGGGACTATTTCACGTATAGTGATCACATGGATAAATTACATATACTTGCGACTTGGATCACTCAATATCTGGCCTCATAGGGATGTGATACTGAATCATGCCAGTGCCGAATTTAAGAGGCAGTATCCAAATACTATAGTGATTATTGACTGTGTTGAGTTAAAAATTCAAACTCCATCTGCAAGGCTGCGACAGTCTCAGACCTACTCTAGCTACAAGTCAACCAACACTTTCAAGTGCCTGATAGGAACAGATTCAAGGGGAGCAATTATTTTTTTGTCAAATTTGTATACTGGAAGAATATCTGACAAAGAAATTTGTAGGAGAAGTGGCTTCTTTGAATTGCTTCAGAAAAAAATTCAATCGGGAAGTGTACTCACTGGTGATGCCATCATGGCTGATAAGGGTTTTCTTATAGAAAATGAGCTGAAGGAATTGGGTCTTGAACTCAATATACCCCCATTTTTGGGACAAAGTGCAAGGTTCCCTGAAGAAGAGAACATTCAAACAAGAACCTTAGCTCACCACAGAATTCATGTTGAAAGAGCAATTGGAAAATGCAGAAATTTTTCGATTTTGGAAAGAAAACTTCCAATATCTATGTGTGGGCTAATAAATCAAATCTGGTGTGTGTGTGCCCTCCTGTCCAACTTTCAAGATCCTGTTTAAACCATTTTTTATGTGGAAATTATATTTTATTAATGAGACCACAATACTTTTGAAGATATTCTAACATTCCATAGGAATATTTTTCCTTGCTACTAATATGAACATGATTGATGTAAACTGGAATAAGGGGGGGGGGGGGACTCAAGAACACGTATCTAGCATGTCCAAAGGTAATGTTATTTCTTCTTGGCTTTAAGGAAGTCAAGTCCAACAAAATTTTAAAATAGCAAAATTAGATCTGAAAAAAGACAAGTTATCGAATTTGAACATCCTCATCAGAAATTCCAAACCTCAGAGTACATGTTAAAACAAGCGGTGGGTGAGAATGGACAAACCCTCAACCTCGGTTTGTGCTTGAAAATACTTGGATTTTCTACTTTTGTTTTAACTTTCAATTGATATGTATATATGAATCTTTTATATATTCTTTGTACCTGTTTTATGTATACATTTATCTTTCAGCCTTAGCAAGGCTAAGCTGACATACACAATTGATCTTGCCGTCCAAAAGGCTTAATATTTTTTGTATTATTTCTAACCACATCTGTTCATCTGTCACACAAGGTGGGGCCTCATGTAGTTTGGTCCTCCTCAAAGATAACCTTGATCCAGACATAAATTTTTTTTATTTCTCTGCAATATCAACACGCATAACTGAAAAAAACTATCCATCCAATCAGGAATCCATTTTCACACCATGATCGAAGAATGCGCGTGTTCCACTGGAGCCAACCCAAACCGTCCCTAGAGTCGGTTAGGTGATTCGGGATCAGGGTCATAGCATGGGATAATGAAGAAAAAGGTGGGAAAACTGACAAGAAAAATGATTTGTCTTAGTTGAAAAGACCAGTAGTACGACCTGCTACATACTGTTAAAATTCATAAAGAGAAAGAGTATTACCAAGCCGCCAGGACAAGACTGCTCTTCTCCAGGTTTACAAATGAGATTACTCACAGCAGGATTAGTTGTAATACTCCAAAAAGAAGTTATAACAGCACAAAGATTAGTCCTAAGTGACTTACGACTGAAAAAATTGGTCCAGACAACTCAAGACTTAAATTCTAGCTCACAAAGGTTTACTCTCAGGTTGCCTCTTGACCTTTCGAGTGAATGGAGACCCCATGCAACCTTCACAATTTTGTTCCCAATTACAAACTGCGTACTCATGACATTAAAACTGTGCCAGCTATGGCCAAAAACTGTCCTGTTTTTGATTGTGTCCTCTTAGTTTTGTTCATTTTAAAAAAGCTTGTAGTGGTCCTGAAAATAAATCTGAATGTACCACCTTTTGGCTTCGTTTCTCAACAGAATCCTCCTGCCATTCCAAATGAAATGGGGATCTACCAGGACGCAAAAAGCAACAGTGAAACAGCGGTTTATATCTGGGCTTTTTGGAGATTGAAAGGAAGACTTGGTTCCCAGATAACAAATATTTACATGCTCAAATATAGACTTCTGTCAAGCTATGTTTTGTCCTACATGGATGGGTCTATATATACTACAAATATTTTATCACTGATATATTTTATTGGAGATTGTTGATTGGAGAATCCCATGCACTTTATGCTAAATTACAAGGCTCAATAGGTTATATTATTTTCAAGAAAGGTAACTCATTTTTCATCATGCCCAGGGTAATGTGTTCAAACATAACTAAGTAAATCTTTTTTGCCAACACCTGAAAATGTGGGAAAATACCATATTTTTGACATACCATGTCTGAATAAATGTACTCATACAAGTTCTCAGTGTTTCCAAAAGTCCACATAAGATTATCTTTTTTTTCCTTTTATGAAAGAAGCTTATATTTGGGTCCAACTTTACTTTCAACATGTGGTATAGATCAGATATCAGAATGGGTAGATTAAAGGACAACAGACAAAATTAATTATTTCCTTTTAACTAGCAAGCTTCGAACCTGCCACAAGTATTTTTTTACATAAGAGGTGTATTTAAGCAGTACACCACAGAACTGAGAGCCAAGTTAGTTTTTATAATTATTGCCAACTGCTGGGCTAGGCTGGTGTAACTCGGGATAATACATCCCCACAAATACCGTAATCCCTCTTTTTATCTTTTTGGGGGAAGCTTTAATTGGCAGTGGGGCAAACTTTTTGCATGGTTTGGTGAATTTGAAGTTCACAAACATGTTGATATAGCTAATGATATAATACACTTTTATAGTATTGTTAAAAAAAATCTCGATGAACCAAGTAGCATAAATCTCAATGTACTTGATCAGTAGACTTTCAACAAGTCCTGTTGTCTTTTGTGCAATATATGGGTGCTGTATGACTTCTGGAGAAACAATCAGCACTGACATGACTTGCTCCAAGTCTTCATATTGGTATCCACCATTGACTTAAACACTTAAATTTAAAATGGAACTTAAGGAGTTCATTATATTTCCAGCATTCTGGAATAAACGAGGCAAATCTTTGAAAATACAACCATAGACTTCCACCAAGTCCTTTTGTCTTTTGTGTGATATATTGGTAGTGTATGACTTTTGGAATAACAACCAGTACTGGCAAAGTTTGTATTTTCAGAAATTTTCGCCTTTACTCATTTTGGTACCCCAAACACAGTTTGGCCTTGAAGCAGGGCTCATAGGTCAAATCCACCTTCCATAAGATTCCCAGCCCATGATTAACAATAATTAGTTGATCCAGCATTCTGAACCACAGCCACCACTAATGAAGGAGCTAGAATGTCCTAAAACACAGATGAAAACGCTGACTTGTCAATGTTTGGAGGCCCCACAGTGACCTTGCAGAAAGAGAATGAAGGTAAAATATCTGTCATCTTTTAGGGAACATATCCATGTATATGTATTATATATATCTATCAGCAATGGGATGATCTGTCTTTCATAATGTGAGAGCCAGGTCAAAATGTAGGGAAACACCATTTATTTGATCTTTAGAAGGTTCTCAAAGGTCTTATATAGTGGAATGCCGAAGCAACCAAACCAAAACTTTTGAAATCTTTCTCACATACATCCCCATTCTATTCTATTCTGTACTTTTATAGGGCTTAATCTCTGCTAGGCAGACCCTAAGTCGCAACACCAAAATCAAATTCAAAAAATCATCTGTCCATGGCCGTTGCCAGGTCCTGTACCACGGAGACGCCGAATAGAGTGTATGCTAAGTTGGAAATGCCTTTTTGAAGAGATACAATTTTAACCTTTTCCTGAAACAGGCGAGAGTTGGGGCAGAACGGACCTCATCAGGCAAATGATTCCAAATTGTGGGAGCATCAAAAGCAAAGCTGTGGCCAAAGTGATTTTTTTTATTTATGTACAGATGGACAGAATTGAGGAACCTCCAAGAACCTTTTAACTGGATGGTTATATCTTGTACTATATCTCCCATAACGATTAGACAAAGAGGACCAAAGTAACTGGGATGACCATTGTGAAGAAACTTGTAAACTAGAGTGGCAGTTTTGAAGATACAGCGAAAATCAACTGGGAGCCAATGGAGTCGTTTGAGAATAGGAGATGCCTGTGTGTATTTGTTACAGTTTTCACAAACTGTAACAAATACATGCCAAATTTGAAAGGTCTACACAAAATATTTTAAGTAATTACAGCTGAAAGGAAATCTTGGGAGCAGATAAACTGTCTTTTAGTAAGTTTGGGACTTGAACCAGGGGTTAAAGGTCAAATCTGACCCTTCCATAAGATTTGCAGGTCATAGTTTCCTGGTCATGAGTTATGAGTTTAATTTTATTTGATCTTCGTCGAGGCTTCAATTTATGAAATATAGCTAGAAACCCCCAAGAGAAATCCGTGACCTCATGAATATTAATGAGTTTGGGTGCTATGGCATATGTCCTACTGTAATTATAGCGATGCACCATCGTCTGACAGCATTTTTTTTCTCTTCATGTCAGAAAAAAATAGTCATCAAATATGTTTATTCACAATCAACGACTAGACTTGATACCACTCGTTTTTAACGAATCGCCACGATGGCTGGGTTTCGCTCGGCTAAGTGGAACAGAGGTTTCAATAAAGTATAAATTTAATTACGTATTTTTGAAATAAAAATGCACAAAATTAAATACAAGTGTCTCCCTATAAATTATGAGGTTTTAATTGAAAAAATACTGATGCATTTGCAGCATATTTTTCTTTGTAAAATAACCAGCACGCCGATTCTCTTTGTTGTAAGCAGCATTTCTTGGGTTGTTTAAACGTTGAGTTTCTCAGTTCTGAACATTATTAAATATAGATCAAATAATAAAGCTAGAAAACGTTCATATGAATCAACATATGTTAACATATTACGCAGTGTATGATGGTATATGTTTAGTCATTTGTCAAATTTCGTCATCACATTGTAAATGTAATGACGTTCGGATCACCCATTATCGCCCAACACGTGAGGAAGGGTGCCGGTGCCTTTGAACCGCAGTTTGCGTCATGAAGCTATATCATACTTTATTTTCAATGTTGTGGTTTGTATAAATTTGGAAGTTGTCCTTATTTCAACGTCATATCTGTGTCCACTATTATACCCTTGATACCCTACTGAGTAGTGGTGGTGGACCAATTCACGCCCGTTGACCTATTTATGCCCACCCATAAATTAATATTGAAGACAATTACTGTTACACAATAAATTACTAATGTATATGATCAATTTTATAATTATCTATAATGTGGTAAACCTATTTTCTATTAAAGTGTATAAATCTTTCAGAAACAGTACACGGCGTGAATTGGTCCACACCACTAGATATGTTGGCATACTGTACTGCTCAGCCAGTGAAACTTAACCATGTGAAGTTGGTCACTTAAATTGTATTTTATGACAGTGTTTAATAAAGTGCCCACCTTTAACAACTCATGCTGCACCAGTCACGGCACTTCCACAGGAACTGTGTTCCTGTCAATCTGACTGTCCTAGTACACTGCTTCACTGCACTGGAAAAGAGTTTCAATCTCAAGGTCACTACGGCAAGGTCAAAGGTCAAATCAAGGTCACACCATGACGTAGCACACCTACACCCCCAGCCAATGTCCCTACCAAGTATCAACTTCCAACATCTTATGTTTTCTGAGATATAGCCCAGAGAAACTTTTTCCTTAAGCACTGTGGGGTAAAGAGAGCTTTTAACCTCCAGTTAACTTAGTTTTTTCACTTTTTTCAACCAAACTTGGCACATTGAGATTATCGAAAGGAATGTCCTGTCTTTATGGTGACCTTAAACTGTTTATATGAATGGAACTGTGGCCTACCAAAAGTCATAAAACTGGAATAAAACTCTCTGGCTACTTTGTTTTTTAGGTGGGTTGCGTGTAACCAACCTGCATATTAGATTGATGTGTCCGACATCCGTCTGTCCATCTGTTCATCCACATTTTCGTTTCCGGACTCTTAACTCGAAAACGGTTTGTCCAATCGAATTCAAACTTGACATGGAGATAGATCACCATCATAGCTAGGTTCCTTTCGAAATGGCAGAGGATATTTACACCACCGCTGTGTACGCAATGCCGAAAAGTTGTCTTATGTACACCACCGCTGTGTACATAAGCTACATATGATTCCTTATGTACACCACCGTTGTGTATATTAGCCAGATAATGTCCCTTATGTACACCACCGTTGTGTATATTAGCCAGATAATGTCTCTTATGTACACCACCGTTGTGTATATTAGCCAGATAATGTCCCTTATGTACACCACCGCTGTTTATGTAAGCTAGATTGAATATCTTGTGTACATATGCAAAATATTTGGGATATTTTGTGTACCACTAAAATGTAGGTAAGCTAATGTACATGGTCTTCTACACCACCTTATTGTGCATGCTATGTCAGTCCCCCTAGAAATGGGATGATTAGTCTTCCCCACTATTGTACTGTGGAAACTAAATTAAATTTCTTATACACACCTTGTTGTGTACCCGGCCAGGTAAAGTTTGTTACATAATTAGCCTTTTGATCCCCACAGGTCGAATAGTTTTGGCTTAACTTGGGTTGGATGACACTTAGATGACAAAGACAGTGAAGATGTGATTTTTTATTGTTTCATTATTTATTCATATTACACATGGAACAAGAATCATACAAGTAACATACATTACAAATGTACCAGCTTCTAATGGCATAAAAGCCTCTGCACACGGCCATCTACACGCCTTACAAAAAAGTGATATATAGCAAAACTACAAAAAGAAAAACATTCTTTTTAAGATTCTATATTTCTCACTAAATACATATCCATGGAGAGTGAACAGGACAATGTCAACTTGTTTTTGGCCTTTCTGTTTCAACTTTATAAGCATTAATCAAATATATTCTTGTAAAAGAGACAAATTGCATTTATTTTCAAACTAACACTGATAAAACAGCTTTTGTTTTACTTTATATTATTGTAGTGTATTATTGCATTACTCGACAGCCGTGGTGTACATAAAGAACTGAAATACCCTTATGTACACAGCCGTGGTGTAAATAACCAGTTCGTTTCGAAATTGGTGTAATTCTGTCTGTTCGTTTGTCCATTTGTCCGTCAAAATTTCTGTTTCCGGAATCTAACTTGAAAACGGTTTGTCCAATCGAATTCAAATTTGACAGGGAGATAGATCACCATCATAGCAAGGTTCCTTTCGAAATTGGTGTAATTCCGTCTGTCCGTTCGTCTGTCTGTCAACATTTCTGTTTCCGGACTCTAACTTGAAATCCGTCAAAATTTCCGCTTCAGACTCTAACTCGAAAACGGTGTGTCCAATCGAATTCAAACTTGATAGAGAGATAGATCACCATCACAGCTAGGTTCCTTTTGAAATTGGTGTAATTCCATCTGTTTGTTTGTCCTTTTTTTGTCCGTTTGTCCGTCAACATTTCTGTTTCCGGACTCTTACTCGAAATCTGTCAAAATTTCCGTTTCCAGTCTCTAACTCAGAAACGGTTTGTCCAATCAAATTTAAACTTGACAGGGAGATAGATCACCATCACAGCAAGGTTCCATTCGAAATTGGTGTAATTCTGTCCGTTTGTCCGTCAACATTTCCGTTTCCAGACTCTAACTCGAAATCCGTCAAAATTTCCGTTTCCAGACTCTTAACTCGAAAACGGTTTGTCCAATCGAATTTAAACTTGACAAGTAGATAGATCACCATCATAGCTAGGTTCCTTTTGAAATTGGTGTAATTCCGTCCATTTGTTTGTCCTTTTTTTATCCGTTTGTCCGTCAACATTTCTGTTTCCGGACTCTAACTTGAAATCTGTCAAAATTTCTGTTTCCAGTCTCTAACTCAGAAACGGTTTGTCCAATCAAATTTAAACTTGACAGAGAGATAGATCACCATCATAGCTAGGTTCCTTTCGAAATTAGTGTAATTCTGTCTGTTCGTTTGTTTTTTGTCCGTTTGTCAGTCGGTCAACATTTCCGTTTCTGGACTCTAACTCGAAAATGCTTTGTCCAATCGAATTCAAACTTGACAGGGAGATAGGTCACCATCATAGCTAGGTTTCTTTCGAAACTGGTGTAATTCCGTCCGTTTGTCCATTTTTTGTCCGTTTGTCCGTCAATTCCGTTTCCGGACTCTAACTCGAAAACGGTTTTTCCAATCAAATTCAAACTTGACAGGGACATAGATCACCATCATAGCTAAGTTGCTTTTTTTTTTTGTATTTTTTTATTTTTCATGCTCCATTTTGGTACAATATTCTCAAAAACTTTAGATACAAATAAATAATAGTATATGTTTCACCACAAAAAAACAATATACAGTCAAATGTTAACAGAAAACTAATTTTTGTTAAATACATTCATTTAAATTTCACAATAGTTTTAATATTACTAACGATGTTACACTATATATATTGTTTATAACATTTTACACATTATAAAAAAGTGGCTCCCATGTGCTCCACCTATAAACTTCTTTTTCATTTGAAATTTTTAATTTGAGCAATGTCATATATTCATAAAACTATGTTTAATTCTTGTTTGAAGGACAAAGATGTTTACTTTTTTATAATTCACAGCGCAGTGGAATATATATTTCTTTGTACATAAGACCAGCAAATTAATCAGGTCATAATTTGTATCTTTTTGTAAATAGCCAAAGATAATTTCCTGTATTGTAAATATTATTGAGATATCAAGTTTCATTTTTAACCAAGTGGAGATTGAACTCCATAAATGTTTAGAGTGTTCACAAGAAAAGAATAGATGGACAATACTTTCTTCATCTTCAGTACATAGCCTACACAAACTGGACTCATCTTTGCCTATAATTTTCAAATGTTTCCTGACACCAATAATTCTGAACAAAACCCTGTATTGGAACCAAGTGAGTGAGGCGTCACATGAGAATCTAAAACAGCCTTAAAAATGTTTTTCCAATCTAATACATCTATTTCTTGATTTATTTCTTGACACCATTTGGTCTTCATTTTTGGTTCATATGAGGATTTATTAATTGTTTTATAAAAAAGTGAAGCACCTTTTTGCTGTTTGAAGAAGATTTTCGAATGTGTTGGTATGAAAGGCCTCATTTCTAAGTTATACTTTATATCAGGTTTATTTTTGCTTATGAATGCTTTAGTAAGTAATTTAATTCTATAATAATCTAGGGCATTGACATGAGAAAGGTTATACATCTCTTGCAATTCAGTCATTGAATAAAAGGCTCCAGTTACAGAATTTATTAAGTCTGCAATGAATGTTATTCCTTTTTCATGCCAGAGTTGGAAAAATAGGGGATACTGACTAATACTTTTATTGAACCACAAAGGGCTATGTAAAATATCCAAATCTTCTTCCACTGGACATTCTTGTGATATATATAGCCAAGCATTTAATACATCTTTCCAAAATGGGTTATCAATCTTTGATTTTTCACACCAAGCTGGACCAAATGAAAACAATTTCTTTGAAAAGTTCAACTGGCTGTTAATTAGGTTTGCCCAAGGTGACTCAAGATCCCTTACTAAGTGTTTGATCTAGGTTAATTTTAGTGATTTTAAGAATTTTTCAAGGTCAAGCATTTTGAGTCCTCCATTCAAATAATCTTTACATATCTGATGTCTATTAACCTTATCTGGTTTGTCATCCCATATAAATTTATACATTATATCAGATATTGATTTTACAGTTTCTGGAGATGGGTTAGGTAATGCTATAAAGAGGTGATTAAACTTCGAGATAATGAAAGTCTTAATGACTGTTATTTTCCAAAGGGTGTAAGATTAGCTCGAAGACCGTCTTTCTGTTTTTTTTTTCTGAAAAATACATGATGTCATAAACTAGACGTGTAGAATGACCAATATACCTCCCTGCAATAAATCCAGTTTGACTGATTTAAAAACAATTTTAACCTGTTTGCTATTGAGGCTGAAGCTATTTTGTATAAAACTGAAAGAAGTGAAATCGGCCACCAGTTTTTCAAAATTGTGCGATCTTTGTTTCCTTCAGGCAAACATGATATTATACACTGTCGCAGTGTAAGAGGTAGTTCGCTATTGTCATAACTTGAGTTTATGGCTCTTTGTATTATGAATTTCAATTTTGACCAGAAGACTTTATAAAATTCTGCAGGAAACCCATCAATAAGTGGTGTTTTTCCATTTTTCATATTTTTCAATGCTTGTTCCATTTCGGAAACTGTTAATTTACCTTACAGTAGATTTGACTGAGTGTCTGTTAGTTTAATTATCTTGTAATTTTGAAAGAATTTTTCTAAATTAATATTTTGAAGAACAGAATCTTGTGTATCAAACAAGGTTTTATAGAAAGTTTTAATTTCATCTAGTATATGACTTTGATCTGTTATTACCGAGCCATCCTCTTTTTTAACAGACTTTACTTTTTTTTCTGTGAAATGTTTGTTTTCTAGCGAACAAAATAATTTACTGGGTTTCTCACCATGCTGTAACCATTTAGCCCGGGATCGGACTAAATGACCTTTCATTTTAACCTAAGTTGCTTTTGCAATTGGTGTAATTTCATCCTTTTGTTTGTCCGTTTATAGCATAGATACAATTGTGTAACCTAGATTACATGTTTTACATTTCTTAGCACGCCTAACACATTCACCTTAACTGGGTGACCTAACATTTCTTTCCTTGTTTCTAAATTTAATTAGAGCAGTCGCTAACCTTATTGCTGCCTGCGCAACCAGCCTTTTGGGGCATCTTTGACCCTCTTGTCTATTTTTAACCCCAGCCCATAAAGTCTGGGGTTGTAGTCATCCCCTGCGGCGTCTGGGGGGCGTCGGCAGCGGGCATAAAGCTTGTGGGTGTTCCACAGCCTAAACCCATAGCACATTTTCACCAAGTTTTCAGGGTATATTCACCCCAAGAGGATCTACAGCTGATAAGGTTTTGGGGGGTATCTGCCAACACTTTTAAGATTTTTTGGTCTTAAAGTTTGTGGGTATTCCACAGCCTAGACCCATTCAGGGATTTTCACCAAATTTTCAGGATATGTTTACCCAAAGAGGATGTAGAGCTGATTAGGTTTTTGGGGGGTATCCAGTGGCAACTGTTGCCATGGCAACACTTAAAATTTTTGTGTCTTAAGGTTTGTTCTAAAATCTTAAATGTTTTCTGTAACCTAAAATATTGCAGCTAGCTTCATCAGATTTGCACAAAATGTAAATGGATAGGAAAGCTTGCCTGCGAGTAATTATGTCCTTGTTTTGGAAACAAAATGGCCGCCATATCACATCTTGAATGCCAAATAAGAGGGTCATCATATCAAAAAGGTCGTATATCTCCCATAGAATTGTTTCTAGGGCTTCAAAATATGAAAACTAGTTGTAAGAAATCATGGACTGTGAATTTTTTGTAGAACATCTCATGGGTTCTCTATACTTCTTACAACAGAAGTTGTCTCTAAGATTTTCCCAAATCTCAATGTTGTTGACCATTTAGCTGTAGCTGCAGGCTGAGGTTCTTGGCTATTTTTTGTATAGGGTTTGTGCATTCTCAGTCACTGATTTTATTTTGTTAAAATTAAGGTTTTTGGCAGATTCACTGGTCGGTAGGTTCAGTGCCTTGATTTTCTGGCAGATTTGACAACTCAAAACATATTTTACCAAGGATTTTCATGTATGGTATGCTTTTACTTAGAGGTATATAAGTAAAATTCTTTTTGCTGGAGTTCTAGAATTTCAGTTAACAGGTCAATGATAGTACACCACCTCACGATACGATTATTGTATCCCCGGACGAAAGTCAGGGATACTTAAAATTCAGTACAGTCATGCCGCTGCCGCTGCAGAGATTTCCTTTCGGATGTGATAACTTAAAAAAATATTTTAGGTAGACCTTTCAAATTTGGTATGTGGGTATATATGGGCAATGCCACGAATGCTATTGTTTTGTGCATGTGACCTTGACCTTCAATTTCAAGGTCAATGGTGGCCTCTTAAAGGTCAGATTTTGGCCATTTTTGCACGTTTTGGCCCAGTTCTCGTATGTCCTCTGTAAGCATGCAGAAATTTGACCTTGAAGCTCTTCATTGAAGGTCATCCAGAGTACCAAAGTACCTGACCGAGGCCATTGTTGGCCTTTTTGGAGATATTTTCACACTTAATGCCGACTATATTGGAAACTATTGAAAATGGCTTTGGAGGTTGAATACATGATGGAGTATCAGCATCCAATTTGCTGACCTTGGCTATTGTTTTCAAGTCACCTTAGGCCTGCTAAAATAACTCAAAAAAGGTACCTTAGACTGTGAAGCCATATACCTCCTTTATTATTGGCTGTTACCGCTCTAACAAAAAAAAAAAAATTATTATAGCTAGTCTTCTCAAATTTGCAGGATATATTCATAATCATAAAATCTTGCCTGGGAATATTTTTGGCCTCATTTTGAAAAGCAAGATGGCCACCAGGGATGTTTATTCGGCTTAAAGCAAGGACTATTGTTTGCCCTCTAGAGCAAAGTGTATTATAGGTAGGTATCTCAAATTCACAGAATATGTTCCCCATTACAAAATCTTGACTGGAAATATTTTAAGCCTCATTTTGAACAACAAAATGGCCACCATGGGCGTTTTTTGTCAATCATGAAAAGTAGTGCTTATATCTCCCTTATTATTGGTTCCTAGAGGTTTGGGATGATAAACCAACCTATAGTAAATCATTTGCTGGGAATCTTTTGGTGTGGTCGGATTTGACCTTGGGAACCTCCTTCAAGGTCAAACGAGGATAGCCAAACTTAAAAGTGTTTATAACTCGCTTATTATTGGTCCTAGAGGTTTGAGATGGTAAACCAACCTGTAGGAAATCATGGGCTGGGGATCTTTTGGTGTGGTCACATTTGACCTTGGACCTCTCCTTCAAGGTCAAAACGAGGATACAAGCTTAAAAGTGCTTACATCTCGCTTATTAGTCCTAGAAGTTTGGGATAGTAAACAAACTTATAGGAAATCATGGGCTAAGAATCTTTTGATGTGATCAGATTTGACCTTTGACCACTCCTTCAAGGTCAAACGAGGATAGCCAAACTTAAAAGTACTTATAACTCACTTATTATTGGTCGTGCATGTTTGGGATGGTAAACCAACTTATGGGAAATCATGGGCTGGGAATCTTTTCGTGTGGTCAGATTTGACCTTGGACCCCTCCTTCAAGGTCAAATGAGGATAGCCAAACTTAAAACGCCTATAACTTACTTATTATTGGTCGTAGAGTTTTGGGATGGTAAACCAACATATAGGAATTCATGGGCTGGGAACCTTTTTATGTGGTCAGATTTGACCTTGGGCCCTTCCTTCGAGGTCAAATGATGATAGCAAAATCTAAAGTGCTTATAAATCGCTTTTTCTTGGTCCTACAGGTTTGTAATGTGAAACCATCCTACAGGAAATCATGCACTAGGAATCTTTTGATGTGATCAGATTTGAGCTTTGACCCCTCTTTCAAGGTCAGTAGGACGATAGCCAAAATTAACAGTGTTTCTGTTTACGCATAAACGTGCATAAATTTACCAGTGATTGATGCACATAATATTTATCTGGTGGTGAGACTAACGCAGAAGTATTTGTAAAAAGACATTGATATTCATCTTTATGAGATCCAAACGGCCAGTGTTACGTGTATGTACCCTAGCAAATGTTGTTCAAAACGTTACACATCGAAAGAAAATGTGATGTCTGCAAGGACACATTTGGAAACGTCTCCAAACGATGACAAATACCTTGTGCAGTGGGGGACACACTTTATACCAAATCTCAGAAATTCTTGAACTTCTAATCCCGGAAACCTCCTCAGAAAAAAAATTATTACCTCTGAAATTCGAAAATATTTACAGGGGTTGTAGCAAAAGCACTGTAACTTTGGAGCCACCCAATGGATTTGTGTCAAATAAAAAGCAACATAAACTACAATAATTGGTCTTTCAAACAGTATAAATATTATATTTGTAGTGTAAATAAACAACTAAGGCTGCAACGATTCTTCGGTTACTCGGAAACGAAACAATTCAGTTCTATACTCGAGGCAAGAAAAGTGAACTGGGTCTTCGAAAACAACTAAACATAGACGTAAAATCTACTACAAAATTCAATTTTTTTCTTTAAATATATGGATATATTTATATATTTTACCAATATAAGGCGTTTCTGTTTCAGTATTTCATATTTTAAGCATTTGCAAACTTTAGTTCTTTGTGTAATAACGTTTTATAAATGTTTTTTATTATAACCTTTTTCGAAGACGCCTCAAATCTCGCAATATAAAGATGGTTAAAGTTTCTTAAATTTTGCATTATAGATGCGTCTTTTTTCCAAATTTCAATAAATTATCAAAATTCTTTCCTGTTGTGTGGTTTGTAACCATTTTATAAGGCGTGATATGTCAAAATATGAAGCAGTTTATTCCGTGGGCGATAATGAAGTAATTCACCGAGTCCGAGTCGATTCTTATAAAACGAGGAATCGAGGCACATTTTCGGGCTCGCTTGCAGCCCTACTATCAACATATGCTATATGTCATTGAAAATTGGGTAGTGTTTCTGTTCATTTTTGCTACCTTAAAAATCACCAAAAATAAGAGGAAAAAAGTCAAGTTTATTTTTTGACTGTTTTCTTTACGCTGGAGTACGTAGGTGTACTTCAAATATTTTTATGAATGCACAACCTAATGTACAATGTGTAATGTACAATGCACCATAATTTACTGTCAAAGTGATAAATAAATTTAAATCTAGTTTATTGCTTTTTAGTAAGTGGGTGTGTCTAAACATTGTTTATTGAGGAAAATGTGACAGAATATTACTTGTGCCCCATTTTCGATGCCCCATAGGTACATGGTACCCCGCATTTCATAACTCTAACACACACACTGGCTTTGTAAGGTATTTTAGGTATTGTTTGTCTATTATTTTTCTAACCTACAGTTTAACCAGAATGGGTCAAGCCTAACTACCCTCAAAAATTTTGATTGACCCCTGATTTTAAAAGGAAGGGGTCAGTTGACCTCCAGAAAAAAAGAGGCTCGGGAAACACTGATTAAAAGTTCTTATAACTCGCTTATACGTGTTCATAGAGGTTTGCATTGTCACACCAACCTATTGGAAATCTTGGGCTAAGAATCTTTTGATGTGCTCAGATTTTACCTTGGGCTCCTCCTTCAAGGTTAAGCGGTTGATTGGCTTTGGTGAGTTTTCTTTCAGGTGGATACAATTTGCATCGGTTCTCCGATGCGCTATGTCTAGTTACATTTGTATCTTTCATTGAGCAAACATTTTGCTTACTTAGTGTCAGTACAAGTTGCTCCCATAAACACTTAGGTCCCCTCCCCACAGGGGTATCTTTGTGTCAACCATAATACTCTGTATGTCACGCTTCAACCATGTCCCGTCCAGGGATACACTGTGTCGAGACGCAATCTCTAGTTAAATTGGCTTGGGGTTGGGCCTGAGGGGTCCGTTTATTCCAGCAAGGTTTTTTTTTCTTAAGTCAAAATAATAAAGTTATTTATGTCATCTACTGCTTAGCATTTAAAGTATTCTCTAGCATGTTTGCTGCATGTGAAACTGATAAAATATACAAGAAAAGTGTTTACATATTTGGGTGTACTTTCAGGTCGTCAATTCTGGAAAAATATAACAACCCTTCAAAACCGTAGCTGATTCGTTGTTTATAAACTGCTTGGTATTTGTGCCACCATCATGAGCTCCAAGAAAAAGTGTGAGGTTGCAAGTTCTGTCAAAGAATCTTTAAATTTGTACGAAAACGAGATATGTAACAACTTGAAAGTAGAAGAGAAACTTTTGCCACAGAATATTGCAGATCTAGAAGATCTGCGTTCAGTCTTACTTGAAGAACTAAAATATTTGGATCTTAATGAAACTGAAGAGCTCAAAAATGAAGTTGCAATAGTATGTCAGAGTTATGGTAGTTCTGATGATGATAATTTAGTTGTATCTTCAAAGGCACCCATTGACACTATAACCACCCCATTGGTGAATAGTCAGGCAGGTAAAAGATTTGTGAAAGGTCACAAGTCTAAGAAGTTACATAATCAAAGTTCAACACAGTCTGTAGATATGCCACAAAGTGGAGTTGTACAAGACAAGATTCAGCAATGCAAAAAGCATGTAGGTTACAAACCATTGAAGAGTTTCGTTCAACATGGCAAGTACATCAAGAAGAGAAGACTAAAGTCAAGCCTGAGGCTCCCACTGCATCAACGACGTATGCAGTGTCCATTTTCCAGTTTAAACAAGTTTTCCTGCCAATTCTGCTGTTCAAAGAAAGAGAGGCATTTATTTGTAAGGACCAGACACCAACCAAAAGAAAGGGGTTGGAGAAAGAGAAAGTCCACTAAATATGTAGAGAACTCAAGTGAATGGAGCTCAAGTAGTAGTGATGAGGATGTCAAACAGGTTTCAAAAAAACATAAGCACACTGATAAAACTATTGAGCCAACCATTGAAGAAAGCATGAAAGTGACGCACATTAGAAGTTCTCTATCCACAGAAGCTAAGTTATCAACAGTGGACCAAAGTTTTGAGGAGAGTTGTCTCAGCACATTGGCTACTAGCTACTGTGATTTGGAAAAAAGTTCAGAAAACGCAATCAGTGTTGACATTTCAGAATTAAAGACTGAACCAGATTTAGTTTTCAGCCAAAATGCTGTCGTAAGGACAGACAATGTGGATTGCACGGAGAATAAGTTTTCCAGAACTATAGAAGACGATGCACTTCGAAGTGTAGATAGTATGTGCGACACTTTAGAAGATTTAAATGATATAATTAAGCAGCAAGTGGGTGAAGCTGGTAATTTACAGGTGGCAAATGCAAATACATCGGAAAGTGTTGATAATGATACTCTGAGCACATCTACTGACATTAGTGCCGGTGCAATGACATCTTGTGGAGAAAAGGAAAATGAGACATCTAGTACGGAAACCCCTGAACCATCCTTGACAAAAAAAGAAAAAAAGCGAAAAAGGGCTGAAGAAAAATGTAAAGAAAAGGCTTTGATGTTGCTGAAAGCAAAAGAGTTGGGTAACAGTGGTGGGATGTATATAACAACTGAGCATATAACAACTCCACCATGCCCAAGTAGGCTGGTCTTCTATGATGAAGACAGTAGTTTATCTGATGAAAATAGGGGCAGCATGAACTTAGATCGATGCAGTGAAGAAAAACATCAGGTAAAACTTTGTGACTATGGTACTGATGTTTCCTCCAGTGAAGAACCTTGTGTTCAGGACTCCAAAGAAGTCAGTGTTGGAGACCAAAATAACAATGTTAGCAAAGACCAGTGTCCAGGCAATATTTTGATCAGCAATCCAGATGTTTCCAGGGAGCAAAGTGATGAACTACATGAGCAGCAAAATCAGAGAAGTATGCATCCGTTTCATGGGAATGATGCTGAAAATGTGGATGATGTAAGGAATATAGAGCTGGCCCAAAATGATCCCGAATGTCAGGCTAATAATATCATTACTAGAAAAGAAGCTCTAGTGGAGAACTCTGAACATCCCAATGTGACTGACACAACTAATACTGCTGTTTCAGCTATAGAAGAATCAGTGGATTCTTCTGACTCAGATAATAATCCAGCTAACAAAGTCCTTTCTGACTTTCTGCATCAGTCTACAGTTGATGGAAAAGAGTGGTTTATCGGGGAAATTATGGGAAGCCAAAGCTTACTTCTTCAAGATAAAAAGGTGGAAACACCAGGTAACAAATACCAGAGTGATATAAATTGTCCACAATATTCAAAGTGTGATGAAAATCGTGAAATATTTGTCCAGTGTCCTGTTTCCTCTCAGAGTACCAGTTGTCCTGACTATAGCGATGCTGACAGTTGTGTGAATCAGAGAATCCCAGATTTATCATTGATCAGCAAGGAGACTAAAACTACAGGCTCAGAGGAAAATGCTGAAGACCATCAAAAATTGGATAATGAAGGTATGCTTGATACAGTGTAAATATCTTTGGCTTTTATAAAGGTACTTAGTTACTCATTTTAAAATATAGATATTGGAGCAAAATGAAGAACAAAATGCTTTGTGCTCTTTCAACATTTACAAATATGTGTCATCACAAAAAATTCCTAAGTTTTTACAATTTTCTTCCTCACAATTTATGGTATATTATTGTTAAGGGAATCAAATGCTATTGAACATGAAAACTGCCGCCCTTCTGTCCAAGACTGGTAACTATTCTCACAGATCTGTATGTTTCCGGAGTCTCAGGTCAGATAGTGCTGTAACAGAAGAAATCTTTTAATCTTTTTGTTAAATTGCCGAAATTGATGATACATTTACTTTTTACTGTCTTGCTGTTATAGAAAGTAACCTTATTCTTTAACACTTGCCACTTGTTTCAGTTTTGGAATTCAATTTTGATTTAAATACATATTGAAATACTGACCAGTAACATTTTCATAGGACCTGTAACTTTTTGAGGTGTCTGTGAATAAAGGGATGGCAGAACTTAATGTGTTTTGAAGCCAAACCTTTTCCTATCAAAAGTGGTACCTAAATAGTACTTCATTTGTTTTGGAATTTTTGTTTATAAAGTTGTAACAATTTCATTTAGCCAGTGTATTTTGTAACTGCATTTTGTTCTGGTGAGCCATATTTCAAGCTAATCAGTCCATTCCATTGGGGAAAATACTTAAGTGTAGTGGGTAAACCTTTGGCTGTGTGGATATCTATATTGAACGTAAAAATATTTTAATATCCTCCGCTATCGGCAGGTTGATATTGTCTGCCAAATAGTCTGAATTTGGGATACTGAAAACTTATCCCCAAACACTAACAGGAAGTGAAATTGATCAAAACAAAACATTGCAGTTTTCATCAAAATCGCATTGAAAACTCAAAAATGTGAGATTTATAATTTCTTCTGATTTAAGCATTATTTCAAATATATGGCATGTAACTTTACAGTTCTATTTAAAAAAAGTGATATATGTCTTTAGCCCTGGACATTGGCAACCCTGCCCCTAAACAATAAACATCGCCAATGTCAATAAACAATGTACCCACTACTTAAGTGACATTTTCTTTTCTAAATTAAGCTCTTCACTTCTCACTGCATGAAGGTGTCATGTTTGCAGAACAAGTATTGCACAGTGATGCCGAAACAAGGGATGGGGAACAAAAGAACCAGATGGGACTTCCCAGTGAGGTGAGACCGGCCTCTTGTGATGCTGATCCTGACAATGAGGACACCTCTTGCGACACTACAAGTCACGAGTACTGCTTCCCTGCATCGTTTCCACAACAAATATGGATAGAGAATTCCATCATCATCAAATGTCTAAAGAACCACGTTGATCAGTGTTTACACGATAACTTAGTTTTTGATCAAGAAGACACTGTGGAGTTGATTGAAGACCAGTTGAAAAGCTCTGAGGCAGTGATTAGGTGGGTGGAGCAACTTCCCACACTAGATTATTTACCAGTGAAAAGTAAGCGGGCCTTGTTGGAAAAACGCTCCAAGAACACAATTTTCCAAGAGATGTGGCAGGCCAAGTTGATATATTTGAAGACGGGATATATCATTTTGAAGTATCAACCGGTTCCATCACGTCTGTGTGTACAGGTAAGTTAAACATGTGCACTGCCATTATTTGCAGCAGAAGCATCAGCTGAATACATGGGATTATGCATTGATACGTTGTGGAAGTGTGTAAAGGGGTTTTCTTATTAGTGGTCTCACAGAAAAAGGTTTTACACTAAGGCTTGTAAAATTTCCAGGATATAATTTTTGTAACAAAAGTTTGTTTAGGATACTTTAGCCTCAGTTTGAAAAAATGATGACTGCCAAGGCCATTTTGAAAATAATCAACCTGTTTGTATTGACACACTGGCTTGTTCTCAACTTTAGACAGTTGAGTATCTTTATGGGTGATAAGTTTTATGCATATTTAACCTTGATTGGATATTTCAACCTCCTATTGTAGTTTTACAACATTTCAAGAAAACTGTTCATTGCGATTGTAGAACTGCCCAGAGCTGCTATTACGAAAAATAGCATCAAACCATTTATTTTTTGTCACTTGACACGTCAAGTTTGAAACTCTTAGATTATTGATTTAACCTACATTGAATACGGACTGGCAACTTGTGCTTTGGACTTGGGGCCATATTCTGCAACAATACTTAGATAAGGTGACTTTGGATCAAAGTAAGGGACGGTTTTTCGCTGAAGTTTTCTTGCACTTTGTATTTACCAAAACAAAAGTTAGGAATGTTCAGTTTCATCATTTCTTTCTCGAAATCTAAGTCAGAAATGATCTAAGTATTGTTGTAGAATATAGCCCTGAAATATTTTTGAGTTACAGGTCTGGTGGACCAGAAAAGTTTTCTGGTTCACTCGTTAAGAATCAAACACTATGTCAGGACATTTTATATTTAGTAGCAAGGACTATGTCAGAAAATCTCCTGATCTTTGTACTTTTTTCACCTGTTATATATAATTCATGATGTCCAAAACTATTTTGCTGTGGGATTTGGGCATCTGTGATGCTATTTTTACCAAGCTTCCCATTTCTTGTTGAATATATTTATATATATTGAAACACCTAAGTTCTGTGGTTTAATTGGATTGCTGAATCAATAAAGATGAAAGATTAACATTACAAAGTCAAGTATTCACTTAAACCCTTTCTTCAAAAGATAAAAAGTACCTGTTCAGGGCTATTTAGGAATAAAATATTTAAAAATACAGTAACTTCATTTTTATGTCAGCTGACTTGTCAGTCAGGTGACATTATGTCGTCACTCTGTGGCGTGGGCGTCCGTGTGAACAACTTCTCCTCCTAAACTACAATACCCAGAGACATGCTGTTTTTTTAAAAAGCTACCTTAACTATCGAGGATGAAAAATGTTCAGACCATGCAGATCTGTTCATTCGTCTGTTCCCCAGAGTCATTACAAGTCAGGTACCCCCACCCAAAGTGTGAAAATTTCAACCCTTTATCACAATTTTCTCATTCACTATTGCAGGGATTTTTCTCATATCTTGCATATATGTACTAGGCCACTAGTAGATTCACTTTTGTGAGAATTAGACCTGGATCTATCTTAATTTTTTTTATTAATTTTTAAAATAATTTTTAATGCAATAAAATTCATGAAAGCATGCACTAAAACACTTATAACTTGAAAAGTATTGCAGTTAGAGCATTTTATTAAGATATGTTATTCAACTACTTTTTCATAGCTACAACATGGTGAGTAACTTTAGTGTCTATCCCAATAGCTAAGTGAGTAATAGCTACTTTCTGATTTTTCAGTACCTCCCATAATGAGTAAAATCACCTATAACTTGAAAACTATTGCATATACAGAATTTCATATAAATTTGTTATTCAGCTACTTTTGGGTCAGCTACAGCATAGTAAAATTTCAGACCTGTAGCTCAGTGCATAGCTGAGTAATAGCTACTTTGAGGTTATCACTGTTGAGTAAATCAGTTAGAACTTGAAAACTATTGCATTTTATTGCGTTAATACATCCTATCCAATGGACAATATGCTTAACCGGTCGGCGCAGACCGGCCCGCCAAACGTCAGAAAAAGACGTCCTGTGTTTCCACCGGCTGGCCGGTCCGTAGTACTGTGCACTCCCCAGATGGCGCCTCGTACTTCCTTCCTGTCTAGACAACCTGACGTCATAGCATCTTTTTCGTTTGGCGCGTGTACTGTGCGAACGTGTTTTCAACAATCTCCAGATATTTTAAGGAAAAGTGTGCATTATGATGGATTTTTCACCTGAATTGCAAATATTTTGGTTTAAAAGTGTTATCTACATATCAAGCACGGATATACATGATTAAATCTGCTGGAAACGCTCCCTAGCTGACTCAATTTAGTGTTGATGATAGGGCAGTTACGACGCGAAATATAAAGGCAGCCATTTTACTAGTTTCCTCCCATTCAACCTTTGTGTTGTTAGGGGCAGATCGACAATATTGAGGAATTATGGATATACTACTTACAGGTATTTTTATCCGTGTCTTTTGTTTGAGGCTACAGTCACCATAGAAACGTCTTTCTAGTACTTCCAATAGAAATCACGGGGAACTGCAATCTACGTAGTTTTGAACAATGTATAGAAGGAATTCCCCAAGCAAGAGATGCATTCTTCAGATTCTTCAGAGCGCACTGGTACCGACTTCTCTGCTGTAAAGCATCAGTCACACCAGCCTAGCTCGAGTATTTAGTGTTTTTTCATCAGAAGCAATAGGTGAATTCTTCAGATTTCTTCAGAGCGCACTGGTCCAGACATCTTTGCTGTAAAGCATTAGTCGACCGGCAAGCTCATGTTCAGCCGACCTCACCTAGTATTTACATAGAAGGAACTTCATCTTTAATCACTCTCAGTCCCTCCCTTGTGGACCCGGCACTTATGTCGGTAGTAAGGGAGGTGGATGGCCAGGAAACTGGTTTGAGTGTACAGCCGGCTGAAAAGAAGAATCGACTTCAGACCGGCCAGGACTTCATCTACAGAGCGTACTGGCCCAGGCTTCTCTGCTTTTAAAGCATCAGCCGACCGGCCAGCTCAAAAGAACGCGACCTCTGACGTCATATCCAGTCAGCCAATCGTGTGTCCTTCCGACCAATCACGAAGCAGGTCACGTGTTTTCACCGACCAGCAAGGTCGGAAGTGCATTCTTCAGAACTCACGTCTACTGTGACTCCAGTCCCTGCTTTGCAGACCCGGCCTTGTTGTCGGTAGTGGGGTTTTGTGGACTGTAAAGTTGCTGGTAAAGCATCACACAAAGAACGCGAATACTGACGTCATCTCCAGTTAGCCAATCGCGTGTCCTTCCGACCAAATCACGAAGCTGGTCACGTGTTTTCACGACCAGGTCACGAAGTTAATCACGTGATTAACCGAACAAGAAGGTCGGAAATAGTCGGAAGATCCGAAGCTGGTCACGTGATTCACCGACCAGATCACGAAGCTGATCGTCATCTCCAATCAGCCAATCACGTTCTCCCTCCGACCAGCCAACTGGTCATGTGACACAATTGTTTCTAAATATAGATCATAAGGGCTTTCCCACCAACTGTCAAATCTACAAATAAGACGTGCTTTCAAAGAAATACTTTATTAATGGCGGAAACCTACAGCCAGCTGATTTCAACACAAGATAGTTGTAAGTACATATACTTCAACAACTGGTTACAGAATGTACCGACCCACTACCGGCTAAACAGCCTTGTACAGTTACTTCAACAACTGGTTACAGTGCACCGACCGACTACACAGCCTTATACAGTAGCTTTAACAACTGGTTACAGTGTACCGGCAGGGTACCGGCTACACAGCCCTGTACACTTGCTTCCACAACTGGTGTCAGAGTGTACTGACAGGTAACGACTACACAGCCCTATACACTTGCCTCAATAACTGGTTACAGAGTGTACCGGTTGGTACTTGCTACACAGCCTTGTTCACTTGCTTCAACTACTGGTTACAGAGTGTACCGGCTGGTACTTGCTACACAGCTTTGCACACTTGCTTCAACAACTGGTTACAGAGTGTACCGGTTGGTACTTGCTACACAGCCTTGTACACTTGCTTCAACAACTGGTTACAGAGTGTACCGGCTGGTACTTGCTACACAGTCCTGTACATTTGCTTCAACTACTGGTTACAGAGTGTACCGGCTGGTACTTGCTACACAGCCTTGTACACTTGCTTCAACAACTGGTTACAGAGTGTACCGGCTGGTACTGGCTACACAGCCTTGTACACTTGCTTCAACCTACCAGTTACAAGTCTACAAACAGAGTGCTGGCTACACAGTCCTTACTGTACAGGGCTAAATATAGGCCAGTAGCTGTCTAAATTCATTAGTGACCCCAGCCTGCCAGCTTTTTTTGTGCCAGTTACAGTGACTTAACTGTTTACAGTGAATTACCGGTTATGGAGTCTTGGTACCGGACAAATTGCCTTAGTAGATTTGGTTACAGAAAATTCTTAATGCCGCACCTTGCAGGATGCTGGCCTGGGGCAAGAGTTCTTTAAATTTGAAAAGTGGTGTCAACCCCACCGGACCGGACCACAGCAAGAACAGAGAGACTGTTTTCTCAGATCATTGTCACCAGACCGGACCAGTGTCCGGAGGCCAGAGGGACAGAAATTTTTGTCAGACTGCCTGTAGGGTCCAGCCTAACCCCATTTCGGGACTTAGGAAGCCTTGGGGGGGCTGGACCCTAGGTAGTATAAATGTTGAAGGAGGGCTACACTCCCTTTCCAGTCAAGACCAAGCTTGACAAGGTCACCCCATTTATCAAATGCTATGCACATCTTCACAGGAACCTATATTGGTTAGAAGCATTACATCAGCTTATGGACAGGGAATGGTGCAGTCGAGCCAGTTCAAATCTCTGGGCTTCTTCACCCTTGCTTGGTTCCAAAACCACACAACCATTGGGGACCTATTCTAGGTCTGAGCAAACCAAACCCTTCGGAGACCATCAGGACCACCCTCCAACAACGGGAGTGGGTTACCTCAATAGATTTCAAGAACGCCTACTTCCATATTTCTATACAGGAACTGTCCAGGACATATCAAATGTCATGCCCAGGGTCTGACATACCAGTTCAAAGCACTGTCTTTCGGGCTGTCCACTGCACCCATGGAGTTCACTGTAGTAGCAAAGGAGTTGAAACTGATGGCCATAGAAAGGGTATAATAATCCACCAGTACTTCGACGACTGGTTGGTGAAAGCCACATCCCTCCGGGGTTTTCTGCGGCATACACTAGATCTAGTGAAAATATGCCAAAGTTTAGGTTACCAGTTCGACCTCATGGTCGGTCGGGTCCGACCAATACCGGACCATTGGCAGAACCTTCAGGACAAATACTAGAAATACTGTCACTACCGGTTTGTCCGGTCCAGCAGTTCATGTCTGATAGGTTTACTAACAGCCACAGGGAAGTAATTTCACCTAGGCCGACTTCATAGGAGACCCATACAGTGGCATCTCAAAACCAACTGGAAGGTACCAGAGTCACTAGGAAAGGTGATTCCAATACCAAGGTGTGGCACCCACATTTACAAGGGTGGTTGCAAGAGGACAATGTCCTTACAGGGCAACCATTACACCCAAATAAAACATTATCTGCAAATTTTACAGATTCATCAAAGCAGGGTGGGGTGCTCACTTAAACGAACACACTGCAGGAGGCACCTAGTCCCTCCTGGAAAGCAAGTTGCATATCAATTACCTAGAACTCAAGGCAGTCTTTCTAGCCTTACAAGAGTTCCAAGACCTCTGTATGCACAAGATAGTACTTGTAGATACAGACAACACCACAGTGGTGTCATACATAAGCAGAGAAGGAGGCATGAGGTCGGGCCCACTTTGTGCTTTACTATGGAGAAGCTTGACCTGGGGCGCCAGAAATCAAGTAACTCTAAAAGTCCGACACAGGCTGGCTGAGTATGGTCGCAGACAAGCTATCCAGGCTAGACCAGACCACCCAATCAGAGTGGTCTCTCCTTCAGGAGGTCTTCCAAGCAATATGCAACAGGTGGCACCGGCCTCAACTAGACCTATTTGCCATGAGGTTCAACAACAAGTTGCCCTTGTTTGTGTCACCGGTACCGGATCCCCTGGTTACAGCAGTGAATGCGCTCAGTTTGCCATGGTAGGATTAGGAAGCATACACCTTCTTATTGTCAGCCATATTGGGCAAAACGGTCATGTTGCAGGACTCCCCATACAAGAGAATCATTCTGATTGCTCCGGGGTGGCCCATCATGCCTTGGTTTTGGGATCCAGTGGCCATGTCCAGCCAAATCCCACTGAGCCTGCCCAATCTGCCCAACCTGTTGACACAACCATTCAATCAGATCCCTCACAGAAATCTGACAAATCTGGAGCCTCAGCATTCGAGGAGCACGGCTTCGCTGAGGCGGTGGCAGCAAGAATTGAGGCTCCTCAAAAGGGATCAACCAGATCCGTCTATGAGGCAAGTGGACCATTGTTTCAAGTGGTGCGTCACTAATCAGGTGGACCTCAGGGTACCCCTGTAAAGTCAGTTGCTGACTTCCTTATGTACCTTATAAGGACAGGAAGATACAGCCCAACACCACTGATGGTTACAGTTCAGCCATTGCTGATAAACTGGGAAATTCCCCCTTCAACATCAGCAAGGACAAAAATCTCGCTCGTCTCCTGGATAGTTCCACAGAGACAGACCCAAAGGCAGGAGGGTCATACCCTCCAGGAACCTGTCACTGGTTTTGCACCAACTGAATAGGGCTCCGTTTGGACCAATCAAGGAGGCCTCCTTGAAGCTTTGACCTTCAAGAAGGTATTCTTCTTGGCCCTTGGGTGGGGCAAACGCAGAAGTGAGATTCATGCTTGACAAAACAAATATTAGACACCAATCCATGAATCCAATTGGTCGGTGTCCCTGTATCCATTGTCCAGCTTTCTATCCAAGAATCAGCTGGTCAGGAGGGTCCAGACAGTGTGGCCTCAGTGGTTATACCAACCCTGGCCCCCCTTCTCTGGATAGATCCCTCAAGTCTGGCTGGTCCCCTTTTTTTCCGGTTAGAGCATTGCGCTACTATCTGGACAGGACCTCAGACCTCAAGTAGAATAAGGAGGTGGTTGGTTTGTCTCCTTTAAGAAAAGTTCTGACAAGACATCTGCCCCTATCTCATCTTGGATCAAGCAGACTGTGATCCTATGTTATGAGCTCTCTGACCAGGAGGCCCACTCTCTACATCAGGCTAGAACCCATGATGTCAGGGCCTTTGCTGCTCCTAAGGTCTTCCAGTCGGGAGTCTCCTTAGAGCCAGTTTTGTCAGCCTGCCACTGAAGTCACATAATACCCTCACACAGTTCTATCTGAAGGGTGTGGCTTGGGCTGACTCAGAGCTTTACCAATTGGGCTCGGTAGTGGCTGCTCAGCAGATCCACAGGTGGCCCTTAGATTGAGGAGATTTGTATATATGTACATCGTACAAACATTTTCTACATGTACATAGAAAAAATGTGATGTACTTCCTTTGGGAGGTTTATTGACATTCTGGGACTGAACTCATCCCTCTCTTCCCCCTACCTCAGAGCAGGTCTGTTAAAAAGGGGGGGGGGGGCGACGTCGGTATAGCCCCGGGTAACCGGCTGTTGGCAACCGACCAAGGCCTTATAGGGTTTCCTGACCTTAAGGTCAATCCAGGCCTGGGCCTATAGGTCTCCTGACAAAGTCAGCCTAGACCGTAGGTTAAAATTTATTATCATTTGTGAGTTCACATAAGTCCCTAGTAACTTACCCGCCGACCAAGCGGTAGTTATTCAGCATATTGTCCATTGGATAGGATGTATTAACGCAATAAAATTGCAAATTTAATAAGTAAATTAAATTTTTATAAGTTAATACCCTATCCAATGGACACACAAGACCCTCCCACCGACCCCGCTATCAGCTTACTAGGGGTCTAAGAGGTTTAGACAACGAAAAAGATGCTATGACGTCAGGTTGTCTAGACAGGAAGGAAGTACGAGGCGCCATCTGGGGAGTGCACAGTACTACGGACCGGCCAGCCGGTGGAAACACAGGACGTCTTTTTCTGACGTTTGGCGGGCCGGTCTGCGCCGACCGGTTAAGCATATTGTCCATTGGATAGGGTATTAACTTATAAAAATTTAATTTACTTATTAAATTTGCAATTTAGAGTATTTGTTTACATATGTTATTTGCCTAATTTTTGGTCAGCTATAACATAGTGAAATTGCAGACCTGTAGCTCATTACATAGCTGAGCAATAGCAATTTTCAGATTCTTACTGTTGAATAAATCAGTTATAACTTGAAAACTATTCCATTTGCAGTATTTTGTTTAAGTATGTTGTTCACCTACTTTTGGGTTAGCTATAACATAGTGAAATTACAGACCTGTAGCTCATGGCACAGTTGAGCAATAGCTATTTTCAGGTACTGACTGTTGAGTAAATCACTTGTAACTTGAAAAATATTGCATTTGGAGTATTTTGTTAAAATATGTTGTTACCTACTTTTGGGTCAGCTATAACATAGTGAAATTACAGACCTATAGCTCATGGCATAGCTGGGCAATAGCTATTTTCAGGTTCTCACTATTGAGTAAATCAGTTGTAACTTGAAAACTTCTGCATTTACAGTATTTTGCTTAAATATGTTGTTCACCTACTTTTGAGTCAGCTATAACATAGTAAAAATTCAGACATGTAGCTCATTGCATAGCTGAGTAATAGCTACTTTGAGGTTATCACTGTTGAGTAAATCAGTTGTAACTCGAAAACTATTGCATTTTAGAGTATTTTGTTTAAATATGTTATTCACATAATTTTTGGTCAGCTATAACATAGTGAAATTGCAGACCTGTATGTCATGGCATAGCTGAGCAATAGCTACTTTCTTGTTCTCCCTGTTGAGTAATCATTGTATCCACTGGATAGCCGCAGTGTGTAGAGATTTCACCATTACCGCTCTAACGAAAAAAATATTATAACTAGCCTTCTCAAGTTTGCAGGATATATTAATAACCATAAAATGTTGCCTGGGAATATTTTTGGCCTCATTTTAAAAAACAAGATGGCCGCCAGGGACGTTTATTCAACTTAAAGCAAGGACTTTTGTTGGCCCCTAGAGCAAAGGGTATTATAGGTATAGATCTCAAATTGGCAGGATATGTTCGTCATAAAACAATCTTAACTGGGAATATTTTTGGACTCATTTTGAAAAACAAGATGGCTGCCATGGGTGTTTCTTTGTCAGTCATGAAAAATGCTTATATCTCACTTATTATTGGTCCTAGAGGTTTGGGATGGTAAACCAGCTATAGGAAATCATGGGCTGGGAATCTATTGCTGTGGTTAGATTTGACCTTGGACCCCTCCTTCGAGGTCAAACGAAAATAGCCAAGCTTAATGTGCTTATAACTCGCGTATTATTGGTCTTAGAGGTTTGGGATGGTAAACCAACATATAGGAAATCATAGGCTGGGATTCTTTTGGTGTGGTCAGATTTGACCTTGGACCCCTCCTTCAAGGTCAATTGAGGATAGCCAAACATAAAATTGCTTATAACTCACTTATTATTGATCCTACAGGTTTGGTATGGTAAACCAACCTATAGGAAATCACGGGCTGGGAATCTTTTGGTGTGGTCGGATTTGACCTTGGACCCCTCCTTCAAGGTCAAACAAAGTTAGCAAAACTTAAAAACTTGTGCCTATAACTCGCTTATTATTGGTCCTAGAGGTTTGGGATGGTAAACCATCCTATAGGAAATCATGGGCTGGGAATCTTTTGGTGTGGTCGGATTTGACCTTGGACCCCTCCTTCAAGGTCAAACAAAGTTAGCAAAACTTAAAAACTTGTGCCTATAACTCGCTTATTATTGGTCCTAGAGGTTTGGGATGGTAAACCATCCTATAGGAAATCATGGGCTGGGAATCTTTTGGTGTGGTCGGATTTGACCTTGGACCCCTCCTTCAAGGTCAAACAAAGTTAGCAAAACTTAAAAACTTGTGCCTATAACTCGCTTATTATTGGTCCTAGAGGTTTGGGATGGTAAACCATCCTATAGGAAATCATGGGCTGGGAATCTTTTGGTGTGGTCGGATTTGACCTTGGACCCCTCCTTCAAGGTCAAAGTTAGCAAAACTTAAAAACTTGTGCCTATAACTCGCTTATTGTATCCAGCGGAAGCATCCGGTGGATACTTTGGTTTAGCGTCCGTTACGCCGCCGCCGCCGAGTGTAGAGAGATTTTCGGCGTTAACGCTCTAAGAGGAAAACAGCAGCTAGGTTCACCAAATTTGCAGGATATCTTCATTGGGGGGTAAGCTTCTCTGGGAAGGAAAATAGCCTCATTCTGAAAAACAAGATGGCCGCCACGGGTATTTCTTTGAAAATAATCTACATTTTTCTACTGGCTGTTCCTCATAGGTAGAAGGTTGAATCTCTTCATAGGTGATATGTATGACACATATACATGTCCTCTACAACCTTGCACACATTTGACCTTGAAGCTCCTAATTCAAGGTCATCCACAGAGTGCCGAAGTAACCCACATAGCGGACTTTAAAAGTGCCTATATCTCCCTTATTATTGGTCCTAGAGGTTTGCAATGTGAAGCCAACCTATAGGAAATCATGTGCTGCAAATCTTCTGATGTGGTCAGATTTGACCTTGGACCTTCAAGGTCAAACGAGGATAGCTAAGCAGAACTTAAAAGTGCTTATAACTCGCTTATTATCGATCCTAGAGGTTTGGGATGGTAAACCAACATATAGGAAATCATGGGCTGGGAATCTTCTGGCGTGGTCAGATTTGACCTTGGGCCCCTCCTTCAAGGTCAAACGAGGACAGCCAAACTTAAAAGTGCTTATAACTCGCTTATTATTGGTCCTAGAGGTTTGGGATGGTAAACCAATCTATAGGAAATCATGGGCTGGGAATCTTCTGGCGTGGTCAGATTTGACCTTGGGCCCCTCCTTGAAGGTCAAATGAGGACAGCCAAACTTAAAAGTGCTTATAACTCGCTTATTATTGGTCCTAGAGGTTTGGGATGGTAAACAAACATATAGGAAATCATGCACTGAGAATCTTCTGGTGTGGTCGGATTTGACCTTGGGCCCCTCCTTCAAGGTCAAACGAGGATAGCCAAAGGTTAAAGTGCCTATAACTCACTTATTATTGGTCCTAGAGGTTTGGGATGGTAAACCAACCTATAGGAAATCATGGGCTGGGAATCTTCTGGTGTGGTCGGATTTGACCTTGGGCCCCTCCTTCAAGGTCAAATGAGGACAGCCAAACTTAAAAGTGCTTATAACTCGCTTATTATTGATCCTAGTGGTTTGGGATGGTAAACCAACATACAGGAAATCATGGGCGGGGAATCTTCTGTCATGGTCGGATTTGACCTTGGGCCCCTCCTTCAAGGTCAAGTGTGAGGACAGCCAAACTAAAAAGTGCTTATAACGCGCCTATTATTGGTCCTAGATGTTTGGGATAGTAAACCAACATATAGGAAATCATGTTCTGGGAATCTTCTGGTGTGGTCGGATTTGACCTTGGGCCCCTCCTTGAAGGTCAAATGAGGACAGCCAAACTTAAAAGTGCTTATAACTCGCTTATTATTGGTCCTGGAGGTTTTGGTGCATTGTCTTTACGGTGGATACAATTTGCATCGGTTCTCCGATGCGCTAGGTCTAGTTATTGGTCCTAGAGGTTTGGGATGGTAAACCATCCTATAGGAAATCATGGGCTGGGAATCTTTTGGTGTGGTCGGATTTGACCTTTGGACCCCTCCTTCAAGGTCAAATGAGGACAGCCAAATGTAAAAGTGCTTATAACTTGCTTGTCATTGGTCCTCGAGGTTTGGAATGGTAAACCAACCTATAGGAAATCATGGGCTGGGAATGTTTTTGTGTGGTCGGATTTGACCTTGGAGCCCTCCTTCAAGGTCGAACGAGGATATTGCGTTTGCAGTATTTCTTTAAATATGTTTTAACCTATTTTTTGCACTTAAACAGTTACCTTGTTACTTTCGTTCATAATACCATTTGCAGGGCACAACTTTTGTGTCCTTTTCTTCTGTCACTTCTAGTATTTATATATAATTCTAATTCTAATAGTACTTTTATAGCGCTTAATCTCTATCTAATGACAAACTCTAAGACGCATAAAGCCAAAAATCAGAGATCATAATCGTTAAATTAGAGACATTGCAGGGGTCGGCACCATGGAGAAAGACGAAATGAAAACTGAGGAAAAAAACTAGGGTGGGTAGGCTTTTTCAAAGAGGTAAGTTTTCAACTTCTTCCTGAATGAGGAAAGAGATTTAGCTGAGCGTACATCGTCAGGGAGATCATTCCAAATCATCGGAGCATCGTATGCAAAGCTAAGGTCAAAATGTTTTTTTGACTTATATATTGATGCAAAATGGGGGACCTCAAGCAAAACACCCTGAGATTGACTTCTACGCATTCTGTACATACTGTGTCTAGGTTTAAGGAAAGGTTCGAAGTATTTTGGATGGCCACTATGTAGAAACTTGTACACCAAAAGGGCAACCTTGAAAATAGAGCAATGCTTGATAGGCAACCAATGAAGACTCTTTCTTACAGGCGTGATATGTGAGTACTTGGTGGTATTCGCCACGATTCTTGCTAGACTGTTCAGGACACATTGGAGCCTACGAAGGTCAAGAGCAGAGAGACTTCTGAAAAGAGAATTACAGTAGTCTAGCTGACTTCCAACCAAGGCATTTGCAGCCAAGAGTGCAGCTTCACGTGTAAGATACCCTCTGAGTCGCTTTAAATCCCTGATCTGAACAAAACAAGCCTTACAGATATTCCTGACATGGCAAGAGAAGGAAAAATCAGAATCAAACCAGACACCAAGGTTCGTAATTGCCTCGGCAGGTGACAGGAGGGTACCAAGTATACTAACTGGGAAAAATTTGCCAAGTTTTGTACGGATATTTTTGAACTGAACAGAATAAACTCTGTCTTATCAGGATTAAGTTTAAGCTTGTTTACTGAGAGCCACTTTCCAACATCACCCAAGCAGTTTTTCAGCCTTTCAAAGGCCAGAGTGGCATGCTTGTGTGTGAGATGAATGTACAACTGTGTGTCGTCCGCATAAAAGTGGAAACGTATGCCGGGATGCTTCCGAATAACATTACTTAGGGGTGTAGTTTATAATGAGAACAGGATTGGCCCCAGGACAGAGCCCTGGGGCACACCATACAATAGCCTTTTAGCATCAGATAAAACAGAACCAATCTTGATGCACTGATAGCGGTCAGAAAGGTACGACCTGAACCAGTCCAGAACCACACCTCCAACACCAAACCAGGAACTCAAACATTCAATGAACGTACTATGATCAGTGGTGTCGAATGCTGCTGATTGGTCCAAGAGAACAACAGCAGTAGCTTCACCTCTAGCAAGAGCAAGGTGGACTTCGTTTTTAATGGACAGTAGTGCAGTTTCGGTTGAATGACCTTGCTTATAAGCAGACTAACTAACATTTTCAAGACCATTGGAGGTGACATGGTCATTTAACTGAGAAGCCACTACACGTTCAACAAGTTTGGAGATGAAGCTCAAACCGGAGACAGGTTGGTAATTTTTTAATTCATCAGGTGGTAGTGAAGACTTTTTAATCAAAGGAGAGACTATGGCCTTTTTGAAACCAGCAGGGACAGCATGATATATAGTGGAGTACTAGTAGATTCTCTTGTGTGAGTATTGGCCCCACATCTATGTTAATTTATTTTAAATATTTTTTTTGTGTTGAAAAACATGAAATTACACACTTAGTCGCCATTTTCTCAGTCACTATGATAGGGATTTATCTGAAATCTTACATTTTTATAGCGAAATACTCCTACCATTTCCTAAAAGTAGCTATTATGTTGGAGCCATCCAACCCAATGGCCAATGCCAAAAAGCGTTTTTAAGGTTATATAATTAACAACCTTAATCAGCCAAAGGACTACATAGTAGTCCGTCCTTCCGCCATTAGGTCACCTGACCACTCTTTGTTTACCATATTTTGTTGGCCATTGATTGTGGACATTTTCTTTACAAATTGTCTTACAATATGGATTCTTATGACATATCAACAATAAATAATCTTCAGTTGGAAACGTTATACAAGTAAATGCCTTACAATTCTGTGGATTTTTGGGTATCATGCGATCTATGCGCAGTTTGGAGACAGATTTGTGTCATGGTTTTGCTAGGAACTGGACTTCTACAGATACATTGGATGAAGGTTACTCAATTTCTACAAATATATGCCTACCTTTTGCTGCTACTGTGGAAAAGATGGTTATTTTAGCAAAATCCTTGCATTACACCGCTACGGTGGTGAATGGAGGTAAAAAGTCTTAGGCATAGGACAAAAAGTGTTTCATATATATTTTATTTATGCATGTGTATTACACAGTGATTCTGCTACATGAAAAGTCCGGCCGGACATTATGTCCTAAGTCTAGGAAAACGTTTAGGACATTTTCGAAGAATTTAGGACAGAATTCTTGTCAATCAAATTTTCATTCTACAGGTTGCTAAAATTAAGTTATTAAAGTCAATGGCCCTATATGAATGGGAGATAAATAAAATTTGCTGAATCATAATAAAAATCACATTTTAGTTAAAATGTTAAAAAGTCTTTATGATGTTCAGTGATCATGTATTACTGAAACGAGAACTCACGGCCATAGAACCAAATTAAGTTTGGTGATCCATGAGGTTTTCATGCTATTAAAATGTCCACTGGCAGTAAACATTACAGCAAATAAACTTTCAATCTGATTGGTTTTTTTTTTCAGTGAATCGAAATTTGTATATAATTGACAGAATTTTTTTTTCTTAAATTTTAATTCACATTTTAAAGCCAAAAAGATTTTGAAAGCAAGGGGCGATCAAAAACATATACTTTGGAGCTTTCATGTGTCATGAAGCTGTTTACAGGTGTTCTGAATTTAAAGTTTTTAAAATATTTTTCATCAAAAGAAAACTTCAAATACATTAATACATATTATAATGCCATGGTATAACAACGAAAAACACAATTTTCTTTAAATTTAAGCGTACATTTATAACATGAAAATCAATGTTCCAAGCACCAATCACCAGTAAACTTGATTTTCAGTATTATTTTTCATCATGACAATTATTAATAAAAAGAAATATTAATCAAAGCAAAAATTCACAATATTACAGTAAAATTTATGCGGAAACCTACAGAAAACACTATCACAAAAACTCCAATTACACGAAAATACCAGACGACCATAATTAATATTCATGAGAAGATATGAAGACACAGATTTTCCATGGGATTTCCTTGCAATATTTTATAAAATGGAAGCATAGATGAAGATCAAATACTTTAAACTCGAGAACTCACAGCCACAGCACCCAAGTCATTAATATTCATGAGAAGATATGAAGACACAGATTTTCCATGGGATTCCCTTGCAATATTTTATAAAATGGAGCATAGACGAAAATCAAATACTTTAAACTCGAGAACTCATGGCCATAGCACCCAAGTCATTAATATTAATGAGAACATATGAGGACATGGATTTCCCCTGGGATTTCCTTGCAATATTTTATAAAATGGAAGCATAGGCGAAGATCAAGAACTCACGGCCACAGCACCCAAGTCATTAATATTCATGACAACATATGAGGACACAGATTTCCCCTGGGATTTCCTTGTAGGTCACGTGGCTTGTCACGAGATTTCATAAAAGACGTCTAGACCTTGCTGTGATAAAAACCACGTAGATCTCGCGAGATTTTAGGGTTGTAACGCGACTTCATATTTTGTAAATAAAAAGACGGCTACCGGTATATCTTCTATTATCGCCCACGGATACGACTCGGACAATATGTCCTAATATTCTATTTAAATTTGGGGTTTTGTTGCAAATTCGGTCAATGACCGATGGCCGACGCGAGTCTGAAACCCTGTTATATGAATGTTTACATATATGAACTTCAATTTACTTATTTTTGTAGATGTTTTGTACATTGCAAAACAGTGTTTGGGATTTACATGGTCCTTTAAATTTTAATATAAGTTTTGGGATTAACATTATCACAAGTGGCTTCATTGCTTTTTGTTTTCGGAGTGGCTGCTGATCTGTGTTTCGCGGTTCAAATAGTTTAATGGTCTATTGGTCCATGTAGTTTATAAACACTTACAGATCCGTGAATTATGAGAAATAATGGCAGGAAAATGCTAAACACACCCACTGTGATAAGTTTTACACACAAGAAGATTTGAAATGTTACATGACTGTAAACTCACAACACTGTCACTTTCACTTGAGTTGATAATTGCAATTAGCAGCCGGTTATATCAATGGGAAGGGACGTTGCACATTGCCTGCTGTTAAAAACCATAAATCTGTCAGTCCTTGTGTGCACATTTATTTTGGAAGTAGATTTATGTGTACTTTGTAGTGTCTGAAAGTTGGCATATAATATAGGTCCCAGTTTGACCTATGCATGTAATGTGAAGTATAGGTTACTTCTGTGTCCATGATGGGAAGTGTTTTTAAAGTAAATATTGTCATATTCCCGGTTGTAAATAAAAGTCAGTTATACAGAGTGCTATTTTTCGTAAGATATACAGTGAGTGCTTTTGTGTTTCAGTGTATATCATAAATAAAATAGTTACAATTATTGCTGTTTCTGTCACTATTTACTCAAAATCACGGATATATTAGCACTATTGAACCGTGAAAACACTACACGGATCGATAGACTGATAAGCTATTGAACCGTGACACACGGATCCATAGCCACAGCGTTTTGTTTTGCCTGATGCATCAAAGCCCAACTATTATGGTGTGAAATCTTTTGAATTATATTAGATGTGGCTTCACAGCATTCTATCCTTTAAAATCAAAGAAAAACTGCGATGAAGTGAAATTGTATTAAGTATATTAGCAGTGTTTCCTGAGCCTCATTAAGCGTCCCGCAAGGGACGCTTGTTTGTGTATGGGAGAGCTTCCGGCTCCGCCGGCTCCGGCGGCTCCGCCGGCTCCGCATTTTGTTTTCCTTATAACTCTGTAACCGTTAGGCGGATTCTTTTCAAATTTGGCAGGTTTAGGCAGTAGCCTTGGGGAATTTTTTTGAATATGCTGCAGTGACATTTCAACCAATCAGAGAGGTCACATGACCAAAAATGTCTTTTTTCGATGGGGAAGCTTGTCCGGATGATAACTTGAAAGGAATTTTATCAATTCACCTGAAACTTGGCAAGTACATTCATTCTATTAAAATCTGGAAATCATTAGATTTTGGCATTGATTGGTCAAGAAATGGCCGAGTAATTAATGATTAATTAATCATTACGAATTTTCCAAATAAGGAAAACACAAAAATGCTTATATCTCGAAAACCGTGCTAGATAGAGCGATTTCGACGAAATTTTTGACCCGCAGGGTATCTCTGCGGAGTAGTTTTCCCAATTTTCAAAAAATTTTTGTCTCGCCCAAAATGGCGGCCATTTTGAATTTTCGAAATTTTCGCAAAAATTGCAAAACACAAAAATGCTTATATCTCAAAAACCGTGCTAGATAGAGCAATTTCGACAAAATTTTTGACCCGGAGTATATCTCTGCGGAGTACTTTTCCCAATTTTCAAAAAATTTTTATCTCGCCAAAAATGGCGGCCATTTTGAATTTTCGAAATTTTTGCAAAAATTGCAAAACACAAAAATGCTTATATCTTGAAAACCGTGCTAGATAGAGCGATTTCGACGAAATTTTTGACCCACAGGGTATCTCTGCAGAGTAGTTATCCCAATTTTGAAAAAAATTTTGTCTCGCCAAAAATGGCGGCCATTTTCAATTTTCGAATTTTTCGCAAAAATTGCAAAACATAAAAATGCTTATATCTCAAAAACCCTGCTAGATAGAGCGATTTCGACGAAATTTTTGACCCGCAGGGTATCTCTTCAAAGTAGCCATGCCAATTTTCAAACAAAAAATTTCTCGCAAAAAATGGCGGCCATTTTGAATTTTCGAATTTTTCGCAAAATTGCAAAGCACAAAAATGCTTATATCTCGAAAACCGTGCTAGATAGAGCGATTTCGACGAAATTTTTGACCCACTGGGTATCTCTGCAGAGTAGCCATGCCAATTTTCAAAAAAATTTTATCTTGCCAAAAATGGCGGCCATTTTGAATTTTCGAATTTTTGCGCAAAAATTGCAAAACACAAAAATGCGAATATTTCGAAAACCGTGCTACATAGAGCGATTTCGACGAAATTTTTGATCTTCAGGGTATCTCTGCAGAGCAGCTATCCCAAAGAGCTTTCACTTGGTGAAGTTTCAGACCCATAGCTAATTGCTCACCTATTCAAAATGAGTAAATGCGAATTACCTCTAAAAGTATTGCAGATAGCCAATTTTTCTCAAATAACTCATTCACCTACTTTTGGGAGAGCTTTCACATGGTGAAGTTTCAGACCCATAGCTAATTATTTACCTACTCAAAATGAGTAAATGCTAATTATCTGTAAAAGTATTGCGGATACCCAATTTTTATCAAATAACTCATTCATCTACTTGTGGGAGAGCTTTCACATGGTGAAGTTTCAGACCCATAGCTAATTACTCACCTACTCAAAATGAGTAAATGCGAATTATCTCTAAAAGTATTGCAGATAGCCAATTTTTCTCAAATAACTCATTCACCTACTTTTGGGAGAGCTTTCACTTGGTGAAGTTTCAGACCCATAGCTAATTACTCACCTACTCAAAATGAGTAAATGCGAATTATCTCTAAAAGTATTGCAGATAGCCAATTTTTGTCAAATTAATCATTCACCTACTTTTGGGAGAGCTTTCACTTGAAGTTTCAGACCCATAGCTAATTACTCACCTACTCAAAATGAGTAAATGCGAATTATCTCTAAAAGTATTGCAGATAGCCAATTTTTCTCAAATAACTCATTCACCTACTTTTGGGAGAGCTTTCACTCTGTGAAGTTTCAGACCCATAGCTAATTACTCACCTACTCAAAATGAGTAAATGCGAATTATCTCTAAAAGTATTGCAGATAGCCAATTTTTCTCAAATAACTCATTCACCTACTTTTGGGAGAGCTTTCACTTGGTGAAGTTTCAGACCCATAGCTAATTACTCACCTAGTGAAAATGAGTAAATGTGAATTATCTCTAAAAGTATTGCAGATAGCCAATTTTTCTCAAATAACTCATTCACCTACTTTTGGGAGAGCTTTCACATGGTGAAGTTTCAGACCCATAGCTAATTATTTACCTACTCAAAATGAGTAAATGCTAATTATCTGTAAAAGTATTGTGGATACCCAATTTTTATCAAATAACTCATTCATCTACTTGTGGGAGAGCTTTCACATGGTGAAGTTTCAGACCCATAGCTAATTACTCACCTACTCAAAATGAGTAAATGCGAATTATCTCTAAAAGTATTGCAGATAGCCAATTTTTCTCAAATAACTCATTCACCTACTTTTGGGAGAGCTTTCACTTGGTGAAGTTTCAGACCCATAGCTAATTACTCACCTACTGAAAATGAGTGAATGTGAATTATCTCTAAAAGTATTGCAGATAGCCAATTTTTCTCAAATAACTCATTCACCTACTTTTGGGAGAGCTTTCACTTGGTGAAGTTTCAGACCCATAGCTAATTATTTACCTACTCAAAATGAGTAAATGCGAATTATCTCTAAAAGTATTGCAGATAGCCAATTTTTGTCAAATTAATCATTCACCTACTTTTGGGAGAGCTTTCACTTGGTGAAGTTTCAGACCCATAGCTAATTACTCACCTACTCAAAATGAGTAAATGCGAATTATCTCTAAAAGTATTGCAGATAGCCAATTTTTCTCAAATAACTCATTCACCTACTTTTGGGAGAGCTTTCACTCTGTGAAGTTTCAGACCCATAGCTAATTACTCACCTACTCAAAATGAGTAAATGCGAATTATCTGTAAAAGTATTGCAGATAGCCAATTTTTCTCAAATAACTCATTCACCTACTTTTGGGAGAGCTTTCACTTGGTGAAGTTTCAGACCCATAGCTAATTACTCACCTACTGAAAATGAGTAAATGTGAATTATCTCTAAAAGTATTGCAGATAGCCAATTTTTCTCAAATAACTCATTCACCTACTTTTGGGAGAGCTTTCACTTGGTGAAGTTTCAGACCCATAGCTAATTACTCACCTACTCAAAATGAGTAAATGTGAATTATCTCTAAAAGTATTGCAGATAGCCAGTTTTTCTCAAATTAATCATTCACCTACTTTTGGGAGAGCTTTGACTTGGTGAAGTTTCAGACCCATAGCTAATTACTCACCTACTCAAAATGAGTAAATGCGAATTAAGCGTCCCGCAAGGGACGCTTGTTTGTGTATGGGAGAGCTTCTGGCTCCGCCGGCTCCGCCGGCTCCGGCGGCTCCGCATTTTGTTTTCCTTATAACTCTGTAACCGTTAGGCGGATTCTTTTCAAATTTGGCAGGTTTAGGCAGTAGCCCTGGGGAATTTTTTTGAATATGCTGCAGTGACATTTCAACCAATCAGAGAGGTCACATGACCAAAAATGTCTTTTTTCGATGGGGAAGCTTGTCCGGATGATAACTTGAAAGGAATTTTATCAATTCACCTGAAACTTGGCAAATACATTCATTCTATTAAAATCTGGAAATCATTAGATTTTGACATTGATTGGTCAAGAAATGGCCGAGTAATTAATGATTAATTAATCATTACGAATTTTCCAAATAAGGAAAACACAAAAATGCTTATATCTCGAAAACCGTGCTAGATAGAGCGATTTCGACGAAATTTTTGACCCGCAGGGTATCTCTGCGGAGTAGTTTTCCCAATTTTCAAAAAATTTTTGTCTCGCCCAAAATGGCGGCCATTTTGAATTTTCGAAATTTTCGCAAAAATTGCAAAACACAAAAATGCTTATATCTCAAAAACCGTGCTAGATAGAGCAATTTCGACAAAATTTTTGACCCGCAGGATATCTCTGCGGAGTACTTTTCCCAATTTTCAAAATATTTTTGTCTCGCCAAAAATGGCGGCCATTTTGAATTTTCGAAATTTTCGCAAAAATTGCAAAACACAAAAATGCTTATATCTCGAAAACCGTGCTAGATAGAGCGATTTCGACGAAATTTTTGACCCTCAGGGTATCTCTGCAGAGTAGTTATCCCAATTTTGAAAAAATTTTTATCTCGCCAAAAATGGCGGCCATTTTGAATTTTCGAATTTTTCGCAAAAATTGCAAAACATAAAAATGGTTATATCTCGAAAACCGTGCTAGATAGAGCGATTTCGACGAAATTTTTGACCCTCAGGGTATCTCTGCAGAGTAGTTATCCCAATTTTGAAAAAATTTTTGTCTCGCCAAAAATGGCGGCCATTTTGAATTTTCGAATTTTTCGCAAAAATTGCAAAACATAAAAATGCTTATATCTCAAAAACCCTGCTAGATAGAGCGATTTCGACGAAATTTTTGACCCGCAGGGTATCTCTGCAGAGTAGCCATGCCAATTTTCAAACAAAAAATTTCTCGCAAAAAATGGCGGCCATTTTGAATTTTCAAATTTTTCGCAAAATTGCAAAACACAAAAATGCTTATATCTCGAAAACCGTGCTAGATAGAGCGATTTCGACGAAATTTTTGACCCACAGGGTATCTCTGCAGAGTAGCCATGCCAATTTTCAAAAAAATTTTATCTTGCCAAAAATGGCGGCCATTTTGAATTTTCGAATTTTTGCGTAAAAATTGCAAAACACAAAAATGCTTATATTTCGAAAACCGTGCTACATAGAGCGATTTCGACGAAATTTTTGATCTTCAGGGTATCTCTGCAGAGCAGCTATCCCAAAGAGCTTTCACTTGGTGAAGTTTCAGACCTATAGCTAATTGCTCACCTACTCAAAAAGAGTAAATGCGAATTACCTCTGAAAGTATTGCAGATGGCCAATTTTTCTCAAATAACTCATTCACCTACTTTTGGAAGAGCTTTCACATGGTGAAGTTTCAGACCCATAGCCAATTATTCACCTACTCAAAATGAGTAAATGTGAATTATTTCTAAAAGTATTGCAGATAGCCAATTTTTCTCAAATAACTCATTCACCTACTTTTGGGAGAGCTTTCACATGGTGAAGTTTCAGACCCATAGCTAATTATTTACCTACTCAAAATGAGTAAATGCTAATTATCTGTAAAAGTATTGTGGATACCCAATTTTTATCAAATAACTCATTCATCTACTTGTGGGAGAGCTTTCACATGGTGAAGTTTCAGACCCATAGCTAATTACTCACCTACTCAAAATGAGTAAATGCGAATTATCTCTAAAAGTATTGCAGATAGCCAATTTTTCTCAAATAACTCATTCACCTACTTTTGGGAGAGCTTTCACTTGGTGAAGTTTCAGACCCATAGCTAATTACTCACCTACTCAAAATGAGTAAATGCGAATTATCTCTAAAAGTATTGCAGATAGCCAATTTTTGTCAAATTAATCATTCACCTACTTTTGGGAGAGCTTTCACTTGGTGAAGTTTCAGACCCATAGCTAATTACTCACCTACTCAAAATGAGTAAATGCGAATTATCTCTAAAAGTATTGCAGATAGCCAATTTTTCTCAAATAACTCATTCACCTACTTTTGGGAGAGCTTTCACTTGGTGAAGTTTCAGACCCATAGCTAATTACTCACCTACTCAAAATGAGTAAATGCGAATTATCTCTAAAAGTATTGCAGATAGCCAATTTTTCTCAAATAACTCATTCACCTACTTTTGGGAGAGCTTTCACTTCGTGAAGTTTCAGACCCATAGCTAATTACTCAACTACTCAAAATGAGTAAATGCGAATTATCTCTAAAAGTATTGCAGATAGCCAATTTTTCTCAAATAACTCATTCACCTACTTTTGGGAGAGCTTTCACTTGGTGAAGTTTCAGACCCATAGCTAATTACTCACCTACTCAAAATGAGTAAATGCGAATTATCTCTAAAAGTATTGCAGATAGCCAATTTTTCTAAAATAACTCATTCACCTACTTTTGGGAGAGCTTTCACTTGGTGAAGTTTCAGACCCATAGCTAGTTATTCACCTACTCAAAATGAGTAAATGTGAATTATCTCTAAAAGTATTGCAGATAGCCAATTTTTCTCAAATAACTCATTCACCTACTTTTGGGAGAGCTTTCACTTGGTGAAGTTTCAGACCCATAGCTAATTACTCACCTACTCAAAATGAGTAAATGCGAATTATCTCATAAAGTATTGCAGATAGCCAATTTTTGTCAAATTAATCATTCACCTACCTTTGGGAGAGCTTTCACTTGGTGAAGTTTCAGACCCATAGCTAATTACTCACCTACTCAAAATGAGTAAATGCGAATTATCTGTAAAAATATTGCAGATAGCCAATTTTTCTCAAATAACTCATTCACCTACTTTTGGGAGAGCTTTCACTTGGTGAAGTTTCAGACCCATAGCTAATTACTCACCTACTCAAAATGAGTAAATGCGAATTATCTCTAAAAGTATTGCAGATAGCCAATTTTTCTCAAATAACTCATTCACCTACTTTTGGCAGAGCTTTCACTCTGTGAAGTTTCGGACCCATAGCTATTTATTCACCTACTCAAAATGAGTAAATGCTAATTATCTGTAAAAGTATTGCGGATACCCAATTTTTATCAAATACTCATTCATCTACTTGTGGGAGAGCTTTCACATGGTGAAGTTTCAGACCCATATCTAATTACTCACCTACTCAAAATGAGTAAATGCGAATTATCTCTAAAAGTATTGCAGATAGCCAATTTTTCTCAAATAACTCATTCACCTACTTTTAGGAGAGCTTTCACTTGGTGAAGTTTCAGACCCATAGATAATTACTCACCTACTCAAAATGAGTAAATGTGAATTATCTCTTAATAGTATTGCAGATAGCCAATTTTTCTCAAATAACTCATTCACCTACTTTTGGAAGACCTTTCACACACGAAAATGAAAAATTGTGAATATCTCGGAAAAGCTATTTCTTCTGCTTTAATGCTCGGCGGGAGATACACACCACGGCAGTGGTCTTGACAAAAATTTTTGTGTCCCCAAAAATGGTGGCCATTTTGAATTTTCAAAGTTTTTGCAAAACACAAAAATGCTTATATCTCGAAAACTGTGCTATATGGAGCGAACTCAACAAAATTTTGGACCTGCTGGGTATCTGTGCAGAGTAGCCATGCCAATTTTCAAAATATTTTTGTCTCGCCAAATATAGCGGACATTTTTAATTTTTTTATTTTTTGCAAAACACAAAAATGCTTATATCGTGAAAACCGTGCTAGATAGAGCAGACTGCGCTGACTTTGGTTGCCACAACAGTATAAGGCTAGAAACGAAGCATTTTCTTAATACTTTAGCACTCACCTTTATATCCTTTTCGGGACGCTTTGTTTTTGCTATGCAAAAACATTATCTTTTTTTTTTGCGAGCGATCCTCTAGTTATCTGTATTTTCTCAAATAACTCATTCACCTACTTTTGGGAGAGCTTTCACTTGGTGAAGTTTCAGACCCATAGCTAATTACTCACCTACTCAAAATGAGTAAATGCGAATTATCTCTAAAAGTATTGCAGATAGCCAATTTTTCTCGAATTAATCATTCACCTACTTTTGGGAGAGCTTTCACTTGGTGAAGTTTCAGACCTATAGCTAATTACTCGTCTACTCAAAATGAGTAAATGCGAATTATCTCTAAAAGTATTGCAGATAGCCAATTTTTCTCAAATAACTCATTCACCTACTTTTGGCAGAGCTTTCACTTGGTGAAGTTTCAGACCCATAGCTAATTACTCACCTACTCAAAATGAGTAAATGCGAATTATCTCTAAAAGTATTGCAGATAGCCAATTTTTCTCAAATAACTCATTCACCTACTTTTGGGAGAGCTTTCACTTGGTGAAGTTATCAGACCGATAGCTGATTACTCACCTACTCAAAATGAGTAAATGCGAATTATCTCTAAAAGTATTGCAGATAGCCAATTTTTGTCAAATTAATCATTCACCTACTTTTGGGAGAGCTTTCACTCGGTGAAGTTTCAGACCCATAGCTAATTACTCACCTACTCAAAATGAGTAAATGCGAATTATCTCTAAAAGTATTGCAGATAGCCAATTTTTCTCAAATAACTCATTCACCTACTTTTGGGAGAGCTTTCACTTGAAGTTTCAGACCCATAGCTGATTACTCACCTACTCAAAATGAGTAAATGCGAATTATCTCTAAAAGTATTGCAGATAGCCAATTTTTGTCAAATTAATCATTCACCTACTTTTGGGAGAGCTTTCACTTGGTGAAGTTTCAGACCCATAGCTAATTACTCACCTACTCAAAATGAGTAAATGCGAATTATCTCTAAAAGTATTGCAGATAGCCAATTTTTCTCAAATAACTCATTCACCTACTTTTGGGAGAGCTTTCACTCTGTGAAGTTTCAGACCCATAGCTAATTACTCACCTACTCAAAATGAGTAAATGCGAATTATCTGTAAAAGTATTGCAGATAGCCAATTTTTCTCAAATAACTCATTCACCTACTTTTGGGAGAGCTTTCACTTGGTGAAGTTTCAGACCCATAGCTAATTACTCTCCTACTCAAAATGAGTAAATGCGAATTATCTCTAAAAGTATTGCAGATAGCCAATTTTTCTCGAATTAATCATTCACCTACTTTTGGGAGAGCTTTCACTTGGTGAAGTTTCAGACCCATAGCTAATTACTCGTCTACTCAAAATGAGTAAATGCGAATTATCTCTAAAAGTATTGCAGATAGCCAATTTTTCTCAAATAACTCATTCACCTACTTTTGGGAGAGCTTTCACTTGGTGAAGTTTCAGACCCATAGCTAATTACTCACCTACTCAAAATGAGTAAATGTGAATTATCTCTAAAAGTATTGCAGATAGCCAGTTTTTCTCAAATTAATCATTCACCTACTTTTGGGAGAGCTTTGACTTGGTGAAGTTTCAGACCCATAGCTAATTACTCACCTACTCAAAATGAGTAAATGCGAATTATCTGTATTTTCTCAAATAACTCATTCACCTACTTTTGGGAGAGCTTTCACTTGGTGAAGTTTCAGACCCATAGCTAATTACTCACCTACTCAAAATGAGTAAATGCGAATTATCTCTAAAAGTATTGCAGATAGCCAATTTTTCTCGAATTAATCATTCACCTACTTTTGGGAGAGCTTTCACTTGGTGAAGTTTCAGACCTATAGCTAATTACTCGTCTACTCAAAATGAGTAAATGCGAATTATCTCTAAAAGTATTGCAGATAGCCAATTTTTCTCAAATAACTCATTCACCTACTTTTGGCAGAGCTTTCACTTGGTGAAGTTTCAGACCCATAGCTAATTACTCACCTACTCAAAATGAGTAAATGCGAATTATCTCTAAAAGTATTGCAGATAGCCAATTTTTCTCAAATAACTCATTCACCTACTTTTGGGAGAGCTTTCACTTGGTGAAGTTATCAGACCGATAGCTGATTACTCACCTACTCAAAATGAGTAAATGCGAATTATCTCTAAAAGTATTGCAGATAGCCAATTTTTGTCAAATTAATCATTCACCTACTTTTGGGAGAGCTTTCACTCGGTGAAGTTTCAGACCCATAGCTAATTACTCACCTACTCAAAATGAGTAAATGCGAATTATCTCTAAAAGTATTGCAGATAGCCAATTTTTCTCAAATAACTCATTCACCTACTTTTGGGAGAGCTTTCACTTGAAGTTTCAGACCCATAGCTGATTACTCACCTACTCAAAATGAGTAAATGTGAATTATCTCTAAAAGTATTGCAGATAGCCAATTTTTGTCAAATTAATCATTCACCTACTTTTGGGAGAGCTTTCACTTGGTGAAGTTTCAGACCCATAGCTAATTACTCACCTACTCAAAATGAGTAAATGCGAATTATCTCTAAAAGTATTGCAGATAGCCAATTTTTCTCAAATAACTCATTCACCTACTTTTGGGAGAGCTTTCACTCTGTGAAGTTTCAGACCCATAGCTAATTACTCACCTACTCAAAATGAGTAAATGCGAATTATCTGTAAAAGTATTGCAGATAGCCAATTTTTCTCAAATAACTCATTCACCTACTTTTGGGAGAGCTTTCACTTGGTGAAGTTTCAGACCCATAGCTAATTACTCTCCTACTCAAAATGAGTAAATGCGAATTATCTCTAAAAGTATTGCAGATAGCCAATTTTTCTCGAATTAATCATTCACCTACTTTTGGGAGAGCTTTGACTTGGTGAAGTTTCAGACCCATAGCTAATTACTCACCTACTCAAAATGAGTAAATGCGAATTATCTGTATTTTCTCAAATAACTCATTCACCTACTTTTGGGAGAGCTTTCACTTGGTGAAGTTTCAGACCCATAGCTAATTACTCACCTACTCAAAATGAGTAAATGCGAATTATCTCTAAAAGTATTGCAGATAGCCAATTTTTCTCAAATAACTCATTCACCTACTTTTAGGAGAGCTTTCACTTGGTGAAGTTTCAGACCCATAGATAATTACTCACCTACTCAAAATGAGTAAATGCGAATTATCTCTTAATAGTATTGCAGATAGCCAATTTTTCTCAAATAACTCATTCACCTACTTTTGGAAGACCTTTCACACACGAAAATGAAAAATTGTGAATATCTCGGAAAAGCTATTTCTTCTGCTTTAATGCTCGGCGGGAGATACACACCACGGCAGTGGTCTTGACAAAAATTTTTGTGTCCCCAAAAATGGTGGCCATTTTGAATTTTCAAAGTTTTTGCAAAACACAAAAATGCTTATATCTCGAAAACTGTGCTATATGGAGCGAACTCAACAAAATTTTGGACCTGCTGGGTATCTGTGCAGAGTAGCCATGCCAATTTTCAAAATATTTTTGTCTCGCCAAATATAGCGGACATTTTTAATTTTTTTATTTTTTGCAAAACACAAAAATGCTTATATCGTGAAAACCGTGCTAGATAGAGCAGACTGCGCTGACTTTGGTTGCCACAACAGTATAAGGCTAGAAACGAAGCATTTTCTTAATACTTTAGCACTCACCTTTATATCCTTTTCGGGACGCTTTGTTTTTGCTATGCAAAAACATTATCTTTTTTTTTTGCGAGCGATCCTCTAGTTATCTGTATTTTCTCAAATAACTCATTCACCTACTTTTGGGAGAGCTTTCACTTGGTGAAGTTTCAGACCCATAGCTAATTACTCACCTACTCAAAATGAGTAAATGCGAATTATCTCTAAAAGTATTGCAGATAGCCAATTTTTCTCGAATTAATCATTCACCTACTTTTGGGAGAGCTTTCACTTGGTGAAGTTTCAGACCTATAGCTAATTACTCGTCTACTCAAAATGAGTAAATGCGAATTATCTCTAAAAGTATTGCAGATAGCCAATTTTTCTCAAATAACTCATTCACCTACTTTTGGCAGAGCTTTCACTTGGTGAAGTTTCAGACCCATAGCTAATTACTCACCTACTCAAAATGAGTAAATGCGAATTATCTCTAAAAGTATTGCAGATAGCCAATTTTTCTCAAATAACTCATTCACCTACTTTTGGGAGAGCTTTCACTTGGTGAAGTTATCAGACCGATAGCTGATTACTCACCTACTCAAAATGAGTAAATGCGAATTATCTCTAAAAGTATTGCAGATAGCCAATTTTTGTCAAATTAATCATTCACCTACTTTTGGGAGAGCTTTCACTCGGTGAAGTTTCAGACCCATAGCTAATTACTCACCTACTCAAAATGAGTAAATGCGAATTATCTCTAAAAGTATTGCAGATAGCCAATTTTTCTCAAATAACTCATTCACCTACTTTTGGGAGAGCTTTCACTTGAAGTTTCATACCCATAGCTGATTACTCACCTACTCAAAATGAGTAAATGCGAATTATCTCTAAAAGTATTGCAGATAGCCAATTTTTGTCAAATTAATCATTCACCTACTTTTGGGAGAGCTTTCACTTGGTGAAGTTTCAGACCCATAGCTAATTACTCACCTACTCAAAATGAGTAAATGCGAATTATCTCTAAAAGTATTGCAGATAGCCAATTTTTCTCAAATAACTCATTCACCTACTTTTGGGAGAGCTTTCACTCTGTGAAGTTTCAGACCCATAGCTAATTACTCACCTACTCAAAATGAGTAAATGCGAATTATCTGTAAAAGTATTGCAGATAGCCAATTTTTCTCAAATAACTCATTCACCTACTTTTGGGAGAGCTTTCACTTGGTGAAGTTTCAGACCCATAGCTAATTACTCTCCTACTCAAAATGAGTAAATGCGAATTATCTCTAAAAGTATTGCAGATAGCCAATTTTTCTCGAATTAATCATTCACCTACTTTTGGGAGAGCTTTCACTTGGTGAAGTTTCAGACCCATAGCTAATTACTCGTCTACTCAAAATGAGTAAATGCGAATTATCTCTAAAAGTATTGCAGATAGCCAATTTTTCTCAAATAACTCATTCACCTACTTTTGGGAGAGCTTTCACTTGGTGAAGTTTCAGACCCATAGCTAATTACTCACCTACTCAAAATGAGTAAATGTGAATTATCTCTAAAAGTATTGCAGATAGCCAGTTTTTCTCAAATTAATCATTCACCTACTTTTGGGAGAGCTTTGACTTGGTGAAGTTTCAGACCCATAGCTAATTACTCACCTACTCAAAATGAGTAAATGCGAATTATCTGTATTTTCTCAAATAACTCATTCACCTACTTTTGGGAGAGCTTTCACTTGGTGAAGTTTCAGACCCATAGCTAATTACTCACCTACTCAAAATGAGTAAATGCGAATTATCTCTAAAAGTATTGCAGATAGCCAATTTTTCTCGAATTAATCATTCACCTACTTTTGGGAGAGCTTTCACTTGGTGAAGTTTCAGACCTATAGCTAATTACTCGTCTACTCAAAATGAGTAAATGCGAATTATCTCTAAAAGTATTGCAGATAGCCAATTTTTCTCAAATAACTCATTCACCTACTTTTGGCAGAGCTTTCACTTGGTGAAGTTTCAGACCCATAGCTAATTACTCACCTACTCAAAATGAGTAAATGCGAATTATCTCTAAAAGTATTGCAGATAGCCAATTTTTCTCAAATAACTCATTCACCTACTTTTGGGAGAGCTTTCACTTGGTGAAGTTATCAGACCGATAGCTGATTACTCACCTACTCAAAATGAGTAAATGCGAATTATCTCTAAAAGTATTGCAGATAGCCAATTTTTGTCAAATTAATCATTCACCTACTTTTGGGAGAGCTTTCACTCGGTGAAGTTTCAGACCCATAGCTAATTACTCACCTACTCAAAATGAGTAAATGCGAATTATCTCTAAAAGTATTGCAGATAGCCAATTTTTCTCAAATAACTCATTCACCTACTTTTGGGAGAGCTTTCACTTGAAGTTTCAGACCCATAGCTGATTACTCACCTACTCAAAATGAGTAAATGTGAATTATCTCTAAAAGTATTGCAGATAGCCAATTTTTGTCAAATTAATCATTCACCTACTTTTGGGAGAGCTTTCACTTGGTGAAGTTTCAGACCCATAGCTAATTACTCACCTACTCAAAATGAGTAAATGCGAATTATCTCTAAAAGTATTGCAGATAGCCAATTTTTCTCAAATAACTCATTCACCTACTTTTGGGAGAGCTTTCACTCTGTGAAGTTTCAGACCCATAGCTAATTACTCACCTACTCAAAATGAGTAAATGCGAATTATCTGTAAAAGTATTGCAGATAGCCAATTTTTCTCAAATAACTCATTCACCTACTTTTGGGAGAGCTTTCACTTGGTGAAGTTTCAGACCCATAGCTAATTACTCTCCTACTCAAAATGAGTAAATGCGAATTATCTCTAAAAGTATTGCAGATAGCCAATTTTTCTCGAATTAATCATTCACCTACTTTTGGGAGAGCTTTGACTTGGTGAAGTTTCAGACCCATAGCTAATTACTCACCTACTCAAAATGAGTAAATGCGAATTATCTGTATTTTCTCAAATAACTCATTCACCTACTTTTGGGAGAGCTTTCACTTGGTGAAGTTTCAGACCCATAGCTAATTACTCACCTACTCAAAATGAGTAAATGCGAATTATCTCTAAAAGTATTGCAGATAGCCAATTTTTCTCAAATAACTCATTCACCTACTTTTAGGAGAGCTTTCACTTGGTGAAGTTTCAGACCCATAGATAATTACTCACCTACTCAAAATGAGTAAATGTGAATTATCTCTTAATAGTAGTGGTGGAACGATTGTCTACAGACATCGAATGGTTGGTCGAAATTCACTGTAATAGCGATGATCGATCCGGAAGAAGTGTACATCGATTCATCATTATCCTTGAAGATTTCATAATATTTAGTGATGTGTCTACATATCCACGCTTTATTTACAAGTATTTTAGGCTTTTTTCTCAATAATTTAACAGATTTGTCACGAATTTTTGGTTTGTTTATATCTGCCGCCATATTTACAGGAAGTGAGCGTTTTCGGTAGATTCTAAACGTCGAAACAACGTTATTCCTACCGCATCAACATATACTTCATCCCGGAATGTGTTTCCTGCTATAGCCTACATTGGATTCGATTATGGCTCGATCATCGCTCAGAAAAATGGACGATTAATCGACCATGCAACTTGAGGCGATTCCCATCACTACTTAATAGTATTGCAGATAGCCAATTTTTCTCAAATAACTCATTCACCTACTTTTGGAAGACCTTTCACACACGAAAATGAAAAATTGTGAATATCTCGGAAAAGCTATTTCTTCTGCTTTAATGCTCGGCGGGAGATACACACCACGGCAGTGGTCTTGACAAAAATTTTTGTGTCCCCAAAAATGGTGGCCATTTTGAATTTTCAAAGTTTTTGCAAAACACAAAAATGCTTATATCTCGAAAACTGTGCTATATGGAGCGAACTCAACAAAATTTTGGACCTGCTGGGTATCTGTGCAGAGTAGCCATGCCAATTTTCAAAATATTTTTGTCTCGCCAAATATAGCGGACATTTTTAATTTTTTTATTTTTTGCAAAACACAAAAATGCTTATATCGTGAAAACCGTGCTAGATAGAGCAGACTGCGCTGACTTTGGTTGCCACAACAGTATAAGGCTAGAAACGAAGCATTTTCTTAATACTTTAGCACTCACCTTTATATCCTTTTCGGGACGCTTTGTTTTTGCTATGCAAAAACATTATCTTTTTTTTTTGCGAGCGATCCTCTAGTTATCTGTATTTTCTCAAATAACTCATTCACCTACTTTTGGGAGAGCTTTCACTTGGTGAAGTTTCAGACCCATAGCTAATTACTCACCTACTCAAAATGAGTAAATGCGAATTATCTCTAAAAGTATTGCAGATAGCCAATTTTTCTCGAATTAATCATTCACCTACTTTTGGGAGAGCTTTCACTTGGTGAAGTTTCAGACCTATAGCTAATTACTCGTCTACTCAAAATGAGTAAATGCGAATTATCTCTAAAAGTATTGCAGATAGCCAATTTTTCTCAAATAACTCATTCACCTACTTTTGGCAGAGCTTTCACTTGGTGAAGTTTCAGACCCATAGCTAATTACTCACCTACTCAAAATGAGTAAATGCGAATTATCTCTAAAAGTATTGCAGATAGCCAATTTTTCTCAAATAACTCATTCACCTACTTTTGGGAGAGCTTTCACTTGGTGAAGTTATCAGACCGATAGCTGATTACTCACCTACTCAAAATGAGTAAATGCGAATTATCTCTAAAAGTATTGCAGATAGCCAATTTTTGTCAAATTAATCCTTCACCTACTTTTGGGAGAGCTTTCACTCGGTGAAGTTTCAGACCCATAGCTAATTACTCACCTACTCAAAATGAGTAAATGCGAATTATCTCTAAAAGTATTGCAGATAGCCAATTTTTCTCAAATAACTCATTCACCTACTTTTGGGAGAGCTTTCACTTGAAGTTTCAGACCCATAGCTGATTACTCACCTACTCAAAATGAGTAAATGCGAATTATCTCTAAAAGTATTGCAGATAGCCAATTTTTGTCAAATTAATCATTCACCTACTTTTGGGAGAGCTTTCACTTGGTGAAGTTTCAGACCCATAGCTAATTACTCACCTACTCAAAATGAGTAAATGCGAATTATCTCTAAAAGTATTGCAGATAGCCAATTTTTCTCAAATAACTCATTCACCTACTTTTGGGAGAGCTTTCACTCTGTGAAGTTTCAGACCCATAGCTAATTACTCACCTACTCAAAATGAGTAAATGCGAATTATCTGTAAAAGTATTGCAGATAGCCAATTTTTCTCAAATAACTCATTCACCTACTTTTGGGAGAGCTTTCACTTGGTGAAGTTTCAGACCCATAGCTAATTACTCTCCTACTCAAAATGAGTAAATGCGAATTATCTCTAAAAGTATTGCAGATAGCCAATTTTTCTCGAATTAATCATTCACCTACTTTTGGGAGAGCTTTCACTTGGTGAAGTTTCAGACCCATAGCTAATTACTCGTCTACTCAAAATGAGTAAATGCGAATTATCTCTAAAAGTATTGCAGATAGCCAATTTTTCTCAAATAACTCATTCACCTACTTTTGGGAGAGCTTTCACTTGGTGAAGTTTCAGACCCATAGCTAATTACTCACCTACTCAAAATGAGTAAATGTGAATTATCTCTAAAAGTATTGCAGATAGCCAGTTTTTCTCAAATTAATCATTCACCTACTTTTGGGAGAGCTTTGACTTGGTGAAGTTTCAGACCCATAGCTAATTACTCACCTACTCAAAATGAGTAAATGCGAATTATCTCTAAAAGTATTGCAGATAGCCAATTTTTCTCAAATAACTCATTCACCTACTTTTGGGAGAGCTTTCACTTGGTGAAGTTATCAGACCGATAGCTGATTACTCACCTACTCAAAATGAGTAAATGCGAATTATCTCTAAAAGTATTGCAGATAGCCAATTTTTGTCAAATTAATCATTCACCTACTTTTGGGAGAGCTTTCACTCGGTGAAGTTTCAGACCCATAGCTAATTACTCACCTACTCAAAATGAGTAAATGCGAATTATCTCTAAAAGTATTGCAGATAGCCAATTTTTCTCAAATAACTCATTCACCTACTTTTGGGAGAGCTTTCACTTGGTGAAGTTTCAGACCCATAGCTGATTACTCACCTACTCAAAATGAGTAAATGCGAATTATCTCTAAAAGTATTGCAGATAGCCAATTTTTGTCAAATTAATCATTCACCTACTTTTGGGAGAGCTTTCACTTGGTGAAGTTTCAGACCCATAGCTAATTACTCACCTACTCAAAATGAGTAAATGCGAATTATCTCTAAAAGTATTGCAGATAGCCAATTTTTCTCAAATAACTCATTCACCTACTTTTGGGAGAGCTTTCACTCTGTGAAGTTTCAGACCCATAGCTAATTACTCACCTACTCAAAATGAGTAAATGCGAATTATCTGTAAAAGTATTGCAGATAGCCAATTTTTCTCAAATAACTCATTCACCTACTTTTGGGAGAGCTTTCACTTGGTGAAGTTTCAGACCCATAGCTAATTACTCACCTACTCAAAATGAGTAAATGCTAATTATCTCTAAAAGTATTGCAGATAGCCAATTTTTCTCGAATTAATCATTCACCTACTTTTGGGAGAGCTTTCACTTGGTGAAGTTTCAGACCCATAGCTAATTACTCGTCTACTCAAAATGAGTAAATGCGAATTATCTCTAAAAGTATTGCAGATAGCCAATTTTTCTTGAATTAATTATTCACCTACTTTTGGGAGAGCTTTCACTTGGTGAAGTTTCAGACCCATAGCTAATTACTCGTCTACTCAAAATGAGTAAATGCGAATTATCTCTAAAAGTATTGCAGATAGCCAATTTTTCTCAAATAACTCATTCACCTACTTTTGGGAGAGCTTTCACTTGGTGAAGTTTCAGACCCATAGCTAATTACTCACCTACTCAAAATGAGTAAATGCGAATTATCTCTAAAAGTATTGCAGATAGCCAATTTTTGTCAAATTAATCATTCACCTACTTTTGGGAGAGCTTTCACTTGGTGAAGTTTCAGACCCATAGCTAATTACTCACCTACTCAAAATGAGTAAATGCGAATTATCTCTAAAAGTATTGCAGATAGCCAATTTTTCTCAAATAACTCATTCACCTACTTTTGGGAGAGCTTTCACTCTGTGAAGTTTCAGACCCATAGCTAATTACTCACCTACTCAAAATGAGTAAATGCGAATTATCTCTAAAAGTATTGCAGATAGCCAATTTTTCTCAAATAACTCATTCACCTACTTTTGGGAGAGCTTTCACTTGGTGAAGTTTCAGACCCATAGCTAATTACTCACCTACTGAAAATGAGTAAATGTGAATTATCTCTAAAAGTATTGCAGATAGCCAATTTTTCTCAAATAACTCATTCACCTACTTTTGGGAGAGCTTTCACATGGTGAAGTTTCAGACCCATTGCTAATTATTTACCTACTCAAAATGAGTAAATGCTAATTATCTGTAAAAGTATTGCGGATACCCAATTTTTATCAAATAACTCATTCATCTACTTGTGGGAGAGCTTTCACATGGTGAAGTTTCAGACCCATAGCTAATTACTCACCTACTCAAAATGAGTAAATGCGAATTATCTCTAAAAGTATTGCAGATAGCCAATTTTTCTCAAATAACTCATTCACCTACTTTTGGGAGAGCTTTCACTTGAAGTTTCAGACCCATAGCTAATTACTCACCTACTCAAAATGAGTAAATGCGAATTATCTCTAAAAGTATTGCAGATAGCCAATTTTTGTCAAATTAATCATTCACCTACTTTTGGGAGAGCTTTCACTTGGTGAAGTTTCAGACCCATAGCTAATTACTCACCTACTCAAAATGAGTAAATGCGAATTATCTCTAAAAGTATTGCAGATAGCCAATTTTTCTCAAATAACTCATTCACCTACTTTTGGGAGAGCTTTCACTCTGTGAAGTTTCAGACCCATAGCTAATTACTCACCTACTCAAAATGAGTAAATGCGAATTATCTCTAAAAGTATTGCAGATAGCCAATTTTTCTCAAATAACTCATTCACCTACTTTTGGGAGAGCTTTCACTTGGTGAAGTTTCAGACCCATAGCTAATTACTCACCTACTGAAAATGAGTAAATGTGAATTATCTCTAAAAGTATTGCAGATAGCCAATTTTTCTCAAATAACTCATTCACCTACTTTTGGGAGAGCTTTCACTTGGTGAAGTTTCAGACCCATAGCTAATTACTCACCTACTCAAAATGAGTAAATGTGAATTATCTCTAAAAGTATTGCAGATAGCCAGTTTTTCTCAAATTAATCATTCACCTACTTTTGGGAGAGCTTTGACTTGGTGAAGTTTCAGACCCATAGCTAATTACTCACCTACTCAAAATGAGTAAATGCGAATTATCTGTATTTTCTCAAATAACTCATTCACCTACTTTTGGGAGAGCTTTCACTTGGTGAAGTTTCAGACCCATAGCTAATTACTCACCTACTCAAAATGAGTAAATGCGAATTATCTCTAAAAGTATTGCAGATAGCCAATTTTTCTCGAATTAATCATTCACCTACTTTTGGGAGAGCTTTCACTTGGTGAAGTTTCAGACCTATAGCTAATTACTCGTCTACTCAAAATGAGTAAATGCGAATTATCTCTAAAAGTATTGCAGATAGCCAATTTTTCTCAAATAACTCATTCACCTACTTTTGGCAGAGCTTTCACTTGGTGAAGTTTCAGACCCATAGCTAATTACTCACCTACTCAAAATGAGTAAATGTGAATTATCTCTAAAAGTATTGCAGATAGCCAATTTTTCTCAAATAACTCATTCACCTACTTTTGGGAGAGCTTTCACTTGGTGAAGTTATCAGACCGATAGCTGATTACTCACCTACTCAAAATGAGTAAATGCGAATTATCTCTAAAAGTATTGCAGATAGCCAATTTTTGTCAAATTAATCATTCACCTACTTTTGGGAGAGCTTTCACTCGGTGAAGTTTCAGACCCATAGCTAATTACTCACCTACTCAAAATGAGTAAATGCGAATTATCTCTAAAAGTATTGCAGATAGCCAATTTTTCTCAAATAACTCATTCACCTACTTTTGGGAGAGCTTTCACTTGGTGAAGTTTCAGACCCATAGCTAATTACTCACCTACTCAAAATGAGTAAATGCGAATTATCTCTAAAAGTATTGCAGATAGCCAATTTTTCTCGAATTAATCATTCACCTACTTTTGGGAGAGCTTTCACTTGGTGAAGTTTCAGACCCATAGCTAATTACTCGTCTACTCAAAATGAGTAAATGCGAATTATCTCTAAAAGTATTGCAGATAGCCAATTTTTCTCAAATAACTCATTCACCTACTTTTGGGAGAGCTTTCACTTGGTGAAGTTTCAGACCCATAGCTAATTACTCACCTACTCAAAATGAGTAAATGTGAATTATCTCTAAAAGTATTGCAGATAGCCAGTTTTTCTCAAATTAATCATTCACCTACTTTTGGGAGAGCTTTGACTTGGTGAAGTTTCAGACCCATAGCTAATTACTCACCTACTCAAAATGAGTAAATGCGAATTATCTGTATTTTCTCAAATAACTCATTCACCTACTTTTGGGAGAGCTTTCACTTGGTGAAGTTTCAGACCCATAGCTAATTACTCACCTACTCAAAATGAGTAAATGCGAATTATCTCTAAAAGTATTGCAGATAGCCAATTTTTCTCGAATTAATCATTCACCTACTTTTGGGAGAGCTTTCACTTGGTGAAGTTTCAGACCTATAGCTAGTTACTCGTCTTCTCAAAATGAGTAAATGCGAATTATCTCTAAAAGTATTGCAGATAGCCAATTTTTGTCAAATTAATCATTCACCTACTTTTGGGAGAGCTTTCACTTGGTGAAGTTTCAGACCCATAGCTAATTACTCACCTACTCAAAATGAGTAAATGCGAATTATCTCTAAAAGTATTGCAGATAGCCAATTTTTCTCAAATAACTCATTCACCTACTTTTGGGAGAGCTTTCACTCTGTGAAGTTTCAGACCCATAGCTAATTACTCACCTACTCAAAATGAGTAAATGCGAATTATCTGTAAAAGTATTGCAGATAGCCAATTTTTCTCAAATAACTCATTCACCTACTTTTGGGAGAGCTTTCACTTGGTGAAGTTTCAGACCCATAGCTAATTACTCACCTACTCAAAATGAGTAAATGCGAATTATCTCTAAAAGTATTGCAGATAGCCAATTTTTCTCGAATTAATCATTCACCTACTTTTGGGAGAGCTTTCACTTGGTGAAGTTTCAGACCCATAGCTAATTACTCGTCTACTCAAAATGAGTAAATGCGAATTATCTCTAAAAGTATTGCAGATAGCCAATTTTTCTCAAATAACTCATTCACCTACTTTTGGGAGAGCTTTCACTTGGTGAAGTTTCAGACCCATAGCTAATTACTCACCTACTCAAAATGAGTAAATGCGAATTATCTCTAAAAGTATTGCAGATAGCCAATGTTTCTCAAATAACTCATTCACCTACTTTTGGGAGAGCTTTCACTTGGTGAAGTTTCAGACCCATAGCTGATTACTCACCTACTCAAAATGAGTAAATGCGAATTATCTCTAAAAGTATTGCAGATAGCCAATTTTTGTCAAATTTAATCATTCACCTACTTTTGGGAAAGCTTTCACTCTGTGAAGTTTCAGACCCATAGCTAATTACTCACCTACTCAAAATGAGTAAATGTGAATTATCTCTAAAAGTATTGCAGATAGCCAATTTTTCTCAAATAACTCATTCACCTACTTTTGGGAGAGCTTTCACTCTGTGAAGTTTCAGACCCATAGCTAATTACCTACTCAAAATGAGGAAATGCGAATTATCTCTAAAAGTATTGCAGATAGCCAATTTTTCTCAAATAACTCATTCACCTACTTTTGGCAGAGCTTTCACTTGGTGAAGTTTCAGACCCATAGCTAATTACTCACCTACTGAAAATGAGTAAATGCGAATTATCTCTAAAAGTATTGCAGATAGCCAATTTTTCTCAAATAACTCATTCACCTACTTTTGGCAGAGCTTTCACTTGGTGAAGTTTCAGACCCATAGCTAATTACTCACCTACTGAAAATGAGTAAATGCGAATTATCTCTAAAAGTATTGCAGATAGCCAATTTTTATCAAATAACTCATTCACCTACTTTTGGGAGAGCTTTCACTTGGTGAAGTTTCAGACCTATAGCTAATTACTCGTCTACTCAAAATGAGTAAATGCGAATTATCTCTAAAAGTATTGCAGATAGCCAATTTTTCTCAAATAACTCATTCACCTACTTTTGGGAGAGCTTTTACTTGGTGAAGTTTCAGACCCATAGATAATTATTCACCTACTCAAAATGAGTAAATGTGAATTATCTCTTAATAGTATTGCAGATAGCCAATTTTTCTGAAATAACTCATTCACCTACTTTTGGAAGACCTTTCACACACGAAAATGAAAAATTGTGAATATCTCGGAAAAGCTATTTCTTCTGCTTTAATGCTCGGCGGGAGATACACACCACGGCAGTGGTCTTGACAAAAATTTTTGTGTCCCCAAAAATGGTGGCCATTTTGAATTTTCAAAGTTTTTGCAAAACACAAAAATGCTTATATCTCGAAAACCGTGTTATATGGAGTGAACTCAACAAAATTTTGGACCTGCTGGGTATCTCTGCAGAGTAGCCATGCCAATTTTCAAAATATTTTTGTCTCGCCAAATATAGCGGACATTTTTAATTTTTTTATTTTTTGCAAAACACAAAAATGCTTATATCTTGAAAACCGTGCTAGATAGAGCAGACTGCGCTGACTTTGGTTGCCACAACAGTATAAGGCTAGAAACGAAGCATTTTCTTAATACTTTAGCACTCACCTTTATATCCTTTTCGGGACGCTTTGTTTTTGCTATGCAAAAACATTGTCTTTTTTTTTTGTGAGCGATCCTCTAGTTTTTCTGGAGGTCAACTGACCCCCACTTTTGAAAACCGGGAGTCAATGGAAATTTTTGAGGGTCAGTTAGGCTTGACCCCTTCTAGTAAAACTGCAGGGTAGAAAAATAATAGATAAACAATGCTGAAATAGCTCAAAAAGCCGATGTTTGGATTAGAGTTATGAAATGTGGGGTACCATGTATCCCATGGGGTACTTAAAATGGGGTACAAGTAATATTCTGCCACATTTTCCTCAATAAATACTGTTTAGATGTTTAGATATGCCCAGTTACTAAACAGCAATAAATTTGTTTTATTTATGATGTTGACAAAAAAAAATTACAGTACATTGTACATGGCTGTATATTCATAAAGATATCTGATTAGTTCACCTGTGTACATCAGGGTAAAGAAAATAGTCAAAAAATAAACTCGACTAAAATTTTTTTATTTACCCTACAAATATAATATTTATACTGGTTGAAAGACAAATTATTGTAGTTTATTTTGCTTTTTATTTGACAAAATTCCATTGAGTGGTTCCAGAGTTATAGTGTTTTTGCGAATATTTTGGAATTTCACAGCTAGTATTTTCCGGGGTTAAAAATTCAAGAGTTTCCCAGATTTAGTAGAACGTGTCTCCCAATGCACAAGGTATTTGTCATCGTTTGGAGACGTTGTTTCCAATTGTTTCCTTGCAGAGATCACGTTTTCCTTCGATGTATGACGTTTCGAATAAGATTTGCTAGGGTACATTCTGACACTGGCCGTTTAAGATGGATTTCATCTGCGTAGCTATCGCCTTACAAGAAATTTTAAAATATACAGCTTACTTTCAATGCTGTTTTATTGCATGTATATCTACGCTTTCAGTAAAAAATCTTGCGTCCTTTGGTGGATTTTGTAACTGAATAACTCGAATGCGCATGTGTGACCTCGTAACCTCGCGAACTCTTCACCTCTCGACCTTTTGATACCACGCATGCGCAGTGACAAGTAAGCAGCCGGAAATCGGCCATTTTTGTTTTGATATTGGAATAAATAAAGAATTGCTTCATATATGGACGAAATATCGATATTTCTTTCTACAAATATTTCTGCGTCAGTCTGACCCCCTGGTAAATAATATGTGCGTAAATCACTTGATTTCGGCGTAAATTTACGCACGTTTGTGCGTAAACGGAAACACTGATTAGATGGCTTCACAACCTTCCCTCTTTCCAATCAAAGAAATACTATTATGAAGTGAAACCCTTTGAATTATAATACCTGTGGCTTCACTGCCTTTTAATCTTGTATCCTTTGCAATCAAAGAAAATCTATAATCTTTTGTATTATATTAGATGTAGCTTCACTGTCTTTGAACTTTCTTTCCTTTTCAATTGAAGAACAGTTATTGTTTTTACAACACAAAAGCAAGAATGTATGAAAAGATTAATGTAATTGTAATTAATTCCATCTTTGATATGGGAACACTTGACAATGCAATTGGGATAAAAACTACAAGACACATTATTAAGTGTTCCTTTTCAAGTGTACTCTGGTAGATTTGAGTAACAAATGATCATAATAAAGATTTCAAAAGCCTAAGCATAGATTAATGGTATGAAGCTGCTCAGGGGGATTAAGTTGTTAAAATACAAAAAGGTGTCCGCAACAAATATGTGAATAACAAATACTTCTTTGTGCTGTAAATGTGCAGTGACTTACATATGTTTTATACAACAATAAATTTAAAATTAAAAAAAAAAAATACTTTTTGTCCGGCTATGCAATACTTTTTGTCCAGATACTTTTTGTCCTACTCATTTTAAGGTCAATACTTTTTGTCCAGATACGTTTTGTCCTACAATCACTTTTTTCATGGCCACAACATGGTCAATAACTTGTAGGTGTATCTCCATAGGTAAGTCAGTAATAACTATTTTCAGCTTTTCAGCACTTATTTAATGAGTGGGTGGCTCATATCTTTAAAATTCTTACAGCTTCGGAATTTCTTTCGAACATGCTGTTCAATTACCATTTACTGTACTTCTGTACAGCACTTTCCCTGATAATTATGCTGGTGGTTGTAGGATGACAAATGTGCTTCAAGGTCAACCAGAGGTCCTAAGTGGCCTAGTGGTTAGCAAGTTTGGCATCTAATCATAGGCTGTCACCTCTGTGGGTTCGAGTCCCACAAGTGGCAATTCTGAGGACCTGTCCCGATATGACCCTGGCTGTTGAACGGGATGTAAAACCCCAACTTTGACTTTGACTTTGTCAAGGTCAACCATTACACATAATTAAATGTGCTCTGCAAATCCTTAAAGATGCATCAAGAAGGGCGAGTGCTCACTTAGGGGAACACACTGCAAGGGGAACTTGGTCCCTTCCAGAAGCTAGTTACACATAAAGTATCTGGAACCAAGGCGGTCTTTTGGCCCTAAAGGAGTTCCAAGACCTCTGCTTGTACCTTATTGCTACCATAGCTACGGACAACACCATGGTGGTTGCCTATTTAAGGAAGGGAGGGGGGGGGGGGGGGAGTAAGTCGGGCCCTGTTTGTGCACTACTATGGAGAATCCTCACCTGGTGCTCCAGGAAAAAGGCTCAAGCCTGACACATTCATGCTTCAACCATGTCCCATCCAGGGATACACTGCGTCGAGACACAATGTCTAGTTTTTATGAGTATCTTTGTTGCAAGTGAAACTGGAAGACTAGCTTTTATTGCGTTAATACATCCTATCCAATGGACAATTGCTTTACCGGTCGACGCGACCGGTCCCGCCAAACGCCAGAAAAAGACGTCCTGTATATAATACCGGCAGGACCGGTCAGTAGTGTGCATTCGCTAGGTGGCACATCATACTTGCCTCCTGTCCAGACAGAGTGACGTCAGTTCATCTTTTTCGTTTGGCGCGTGTAGTGTGCAGATGTGTTTTGAAGTGATCTCCAAGTTTTGACGAAAAGCGGCTTATTCTACGAATTTAAAGCTTACTTTCATCTGAAAATATATTTATTGTGTTACATACATATCATGGCCTCTCCAGAACTTTAAGAGGCATTATCCAGCATTTTATAGCCTGTTTTGAAGATTTTTTGTGTACTTGTCTTTGAGAGGATATCGTGGGTGAGAGGTCGTGTGTTGTCCCTGCAGCATTCCTTCTTCTGCACAGAAGGTTGTATCTACCCTCCATTTAATTCTTCGTAGTCGAGCAACAGTAATTATGTTTTTGGCATCATTTAGTAACAACTGTTTCCATGGTGACACTTTTCTGTTTTTTACCTCACAGCTTTTAATTGCTCTGCGGGTGTTGTTTTCACCCATGGTATCGGGATGGGCAGGCAGGCTGTTTGGACAGTCAGGTGGAAGGTGAGAAAAAGTCTGTAGGGTGTATATCTCAGAGACAGTAATATGTAGGAAGTTGATACTTTGTAGTGACATTGGTTGTGGGATGTAGGTGTGAAATGTCGTGATGTAACCTTGATTTGACCTTTGATCTTGCTGTACTGACCTTGAGTGTGAAAATCTTGTCCGGCCTTTATTATTTCAGGAAACTTAAGGTGTGGGATGTTGATACTTGGTAGGGAAATTGGTTGGGGGTGTATGCTGCAACATGGCGTGACCTTGATTTGAACTTTGACGTTGCTGTAATGACCTTGAGTTTGAAAATCTTGTCTGGTCTATATCTCAGAAAGTGTAAGGCGTAGAAAGTGGATAATTAGTAGAGACATTGGTTAGGGCTGTGTAGGTGTGCAGCATTATGGTGAGACTTGGTGATTTGGTCTTTTACCCTGCTGTAATGACCTTGACCTTTAAAATCTTGTGTGAGCTATATCTTTGAAACTGTAAGGTGTGGAAGGTTGACACTGGTAGGGACATTGGTTAGCAGGTGTAGTTGTGCAGTGGTGTGACCTCGATTGGATCATTTCCCTAGGCCTTGGGGTACAGACATTTCTGATGTTACTGATGTTAGAATTAGTTCCTCAGTGGCCAAGTGGTTAGCAAGTATGGCATCTAATCACGGGTGTCACCTCTGTCTGGGTTCAACTTCCACAAGTGGCAGTAGTGCGGGCCTGTCCTAATATGACCCTGGCAGTTGAACAGGATGTAAAATCCCAACTTTTACTTTTTAAAATATTATTTCTTCTATAACTTTACATATCCCACACTCTTTTGGAAAACACCTCCTTAGTTGTACTTCTTCATGTCATCTAGTTTGTGGTAAATCGCACTGTTTTCCCAATTGAGGATACAATGCTAATTTTATTATCCCTGAAACTTGTGCATGACAGTTAAGAGTGAAGATGTTAGTGCTTATTTCAGGAGACCAGCAACAGTGATGCAGGATCTCTGGTTTTTTGGAAAATGCCAACATTGCTCCAGGTACAAAATTTGCAGACTCTCTCCTCAAAAGTGGTCGATTACAAAGGTATGTTGTTACAGGATATTAGCATTCACACCTAATCCTCATTCACAGTTTTTAGTCGAGTCTTTGATTCTATCTATGTACTGAGTTCTGGTCATGATTTGAAATTAGTTGTTTAAGCCCTTAAATATCCAAATTATGCATAATATTTGTACACATATCTGTACATTAAGGTGTATAGTATACACTCTACTATTTTGAATATTTTTAGTTAATTTTTATTAAGATATATTTTACAAAGTAAAAAGCTTGTCTGGCACTACGTCTGCCTTTGTGTAAAGACCCGTATGTCCTAGAAACTATTGTCTTTTGCATTGTCTTGGCCTACTCTAATGATTAATTTTTAACAGTTTCGTCTGCTGATTTCTAGAAGTGAAAATATGTGTGCAGTCAGTATACATGTAAAATACTTGTCTGTGCATCCCTAATTAAGGTATATCTATATCAGTCTGCTGGTGTATTGCGCAGTCACTGTAAATGTAAAGTTATTGTCTGCGCATCTCCGTGCCCTCATTTGTTCATCGAAGCATGACAATTCTAATTAAAGTACATCTTAATCCGTCTGCTGGTTTATGGCGCAGTCACTGTTAGTGTTAAGCTGTTGTCTGCGCATCTAAGTGCCTTCATTCGTTCATTGAAGCATGAAATGACAATTAATTGTATCCCCGACGCGAAGCGGGGATACTATGGATTCATCATCGTTGTCGTCCGCGTCCGCAGAGATTTCTTGTTAGCAACCTACAGTCCACATTTCTTTCCGGATTTCTTTCATATTTTGTAGGTGGCTTGATATGGTACAGGACTCGCCACCCTATCTTTTGGTAGGCTTTATGTCTAAATTAGGCCTGTGGTAGACAAAAATGTCTAAAATGTGGAATATTGCTTGTTAGCGACCTACAGTCCACATTTCTTTCCAGATTTCTTTCATATTTGGCAGGTGGCTTGGTATGCTAGAGGACTCGCCACCCTATCTTTTTGGTAGGCTTTATGTCTAAATTAGGCCTGTGGTAGACAAAAATGTCTAAAATGCATTAAAATTTGTGAAATCACGCACTAAATCACTTATAACTTGAAAAGTGTTGCATTTAGAGCATTTTGTTAAAATATGTTATTCACATACTTTTTTCATAGCTACAACATGGTGAGTAACTTGGGTGTCTGTCTCAATAGCTAAGTGAGTAATACAAATGTAGCTACTTTTGGGCTTTTCAGTAACTTCCATCATGAGTAAAATCATTTGTAACTTGAAAACTATTGCATGTACACAATTTTGTATAAATAGGTCATTCAGCTACTTTTATGTCAGCTATAACATAGTAAAATTTCAGACCTGTAGCTCATGGCATAGCTGAGTAATAGCTACTTTTAGGTTATCACTGTTGAGTAAATTACTTATAACTTCAAAAGTATTACATTTAGAGTATTTTGTTTCAATATGTTATTCACCTATTTCGGAGTCAGCTATAACATAGTGAAGTTTCAGACCTGTGGCTCATTGCATAGCTGAGTAATAGCTACTTTGAAGTTCTCACAGTTGAGTAAATAAGTTGCAGTGATGCTTCTAGAGCGCGGGATACGCGATATCTCGCGAGTTTTAGTACTAGCCCGCAATTCGGTATATTCGGCGCGTTCAGTAGAAGGCGTGATCCCGCATGTTTACAAAATGGAGGGGCACCGATCGTTTCGCGAGAATCCTTTAATTTTATCATCAAGAAGGCTATATTTGGTCGTTTTTTCAGTGAGAAATGTTATTTCATATGAAAACAAAACGGATACTACAGTTTGAAAGTGGATGATGCAAATGTCAGATACCAACAACAATACTGTTGAACCAGTTCATACAGCATGTGTGTTACCTCGTATCTTCTCATGAATATTAATGAGTTGGGAGCTATGGCCGTGAGTTCCAAAGTTTAAAGTATTTGATTTTCGTCCATGCTTCCATTTTACAAAATATTACAAGGAAATTCCAGGGGAAATCGGTGTCCTCATATCTTCTCATGAATATTAATGACTTGGGTGCTATGTCCTTGAGTTCTCGAGTTTAAAGTATTTGATCCTGAATATTCTGATTTTAATGATTTATGTTTTTATTTTTCTTTATATTTTGCATGACGCGATAAATAAATGAATCCCTAATTAACGGGTCAGACCCGACGAATAATCACTTCGTTTTATAAAATATTGCTAGAAAACCCTAATGGAAATCTATGACCTCATATCATCTCATGGATATGAATGACTTGGGTGCTATGGCCATGAGTTCCCCAGTTTAAAGCATTTGGTCTTTCATTGAGGCACTTCTATTTAAAAAAATATTACTAGAAAAGTATTGTTGTAGAATATGGCCCCAGGTCTTTGATTTTTTTTTATCCAAGCACTGATCCAGATAGGCTTTATGTTTAAATTAGGCCTGTGGCTAAATTACTTGCCTACTAAAAATGAGTAATTCTGCATTTTCTCTAAAAGTATTGCAGATAGCCAATTTTTCTCAAATAACTCATTCATCTACTTTTGGGAGAGCTTTCACATGGTGAAGTTCCAGACCCGTAGGTAATTACTCACCTACTCAAAATGAGTAAATGCAAATTATCTCTAAAAGTATTGCAGTAGCCAATTTTTGTCAAATAACTCATTTACCTACTTTTGGGAGAGCTTTCACTTGAAGTTTCAGACCCGTAGGTAATTACTCACCTACTCAAAATGAGTAAATGCAAATTATCTCTAAAAGTATTGCAGATAGCCAATTTTTGTCAAATAACTCCTTCACCTACTTTTGGGAGAGCTTTCACTTGGTGAAGTTTCAGACCCGTAGGTAATTACTCACCTACTGAAAATGAGTAAATGCAAATTATCTCTAAAAGTATTGCAGATAGCCAATTTTTGTCAAATAAGTCATTCACCTACTTTTGGGAGAGCTTTCACTTGAAGTTTCAGACCCGTAGGTAATTACTCACCTACTCAAAATGAGTAAATGCAAATTATCTCTAAAAGTATTGCAGATATCCAATTTTTGTCAAATAACTCCTTCACCTACTTTTGGGAGAGCTTTCACTTGGTGATGTTTCAGACCCGTAGGTAATTACTCACCTACTGAAAATGAGTAAATGCAAATTATCTCTAAAAGTATTGCAGATAGCCAATTTTTGTCAAATAACTCATTCACCTACTTTTGGGAGAGCTTTCACTTGAAGTTTCAGACCCGTAGGTAATTACTCACCTACTCAAAATGAGTAAATGCAAATTATCTCTAAAAGTATTGCAGATAGCCAATTTTTGTCAAATAACTCCTTCACCTACTTTTGGGAGAGCTTTCACTTGATGTTTCAGACCTGCAGGTAATTACTCACCTACTGAAAATGAGTAAATGCAAAGTATCTCTAAAAGTATTCCAGATAGCCAATTTTTGTCAAGTAACTCCTTCACCTACTTTTGGGAGACCTTTCACTTGGTGAAGTTTCAGACCTGTAGCTAATTATTCACCTACTCAAAATAAGTAAATGCTAATTATCTATAAAAGTATTGCAGATATCCAATTTTTATCAAATAACTCATTCATCTACTTTTGGGAGAGCTTTCACAAGAAGTTCCAGACCCGTAGGTAATTAATCAATTACTGAAAATGAGTAAATTTGAATTATCTCTAAAAGTATTGTAGATAGCCAATTTTTCTCAAATAACTCATTCGCCTACTTTTGAGAGAGCTTTCACTTGGTGAAGTTTCAGACCCGTAGCTAATTATTCACCTACTCAAAATGAGTAAATGCGAATTATCTCTAGAAGTATTGCAGATAGCCAGTATTTCTCAAATAACTCATTAATATGAAAACAACTTATAGGAAGTCATGGGCTGCAAATCTTTTCATGTGGTCAGATTTGACTTTGGGCCCCTCCTGCTTATTATTGGTCCTAGAGGTTTGCAATGTGAAAACGACTTATAGGAAATCATGGGCTGCGAATCTTTTGATGTGGTCAGACTTCACCTTGGGCCCCTGCTACAGGGTCAAATAAGGGTAGCCAAACTTAAAAGTGCTTTCAGCTTGCTTACTAACGAAAAATGCTTTTTATCTTCTAAACTATGTTAGTTGGCCTTTGTCGGTGGATACATCCAGCATCTGGCCACAGATGCATCCTTAGTCTAGTTTACAAAGTATTTGTTATGAACCAATCGCACCACTTGACAGATAGTTGTGTTTAAAATATGTAATCGCAGCCTTGTGAAACAAATAAAACGGCAAAGAAAATTAATGAATGAAGTGACATCACGGTGGAGACATTGGACAGTAAAAATATCGGGGGATGCGAGACAACAATTTTACACTACCAGTGACTGCACGATACTTGAGCAGTATATTGGAACTTGGAAGCAATTACAACATTGAAGTTCGTGAGTTAATTAGCTTTCTACACGTTTATCGACATTTATTTCCATTTCTCACAAAGATGGCCTTAATAATTGCAAATATATTAATTCATGTACAATGCCCCTCGAATTTCAGAACCTGTTAGTTGTAAAGTCTTCTATCACTTTCCAAAGTGGATAGACAGAAAAATGAAAAAAATTATCATGTGATCTTATTCGACTGTCATTTGTTAGAAGTGTTGGAAGAAGTTGTCAAATATTTTATATATCTTGAAAATATACCTGAATTTAAACTACTGATTATCCATAGCTAAAACCAAAAGAAGACCAACCAGCTTGGCCATGGGGTAAACTGTAACTGTAAAAGATCTAGTCGTGGATTTGTATATCTCATTTATATTCATGACATTTACTTTCGAAAGCGTGAGAAAACAAATGGCTTTCATCGGTAATATAACTACTACGCGCAGTCACTGTTAGTGTAAAATTGTTATCTGCGCGTCCCCCACATTTTTATTGAATGACAGCTCATACTACAATGACATCACTTCATTCATTCATTTCTTTGTGGTTTTTTGTTTGACAAATGCAGCACCTCGCAAAGCCGGTGTTCAGATTAGAGTTATGAAATGTGGGGTACTGTGTATCCCGTGGGGTACTTAAAATGGGGTACAAATAATATTCTGCCACATTTTCCTCAATAAATAATGTTTAGATCTTTAGATATGCCCAGTTACTAAAAAGCAATAAATTTGTTTTATTTATGATGTTGATAAAAAAATTACAGTACATTGTACATGGCTGTATATTCATGAAGATATCTGATCAGTTCACATGTGTACATCAGGGTAAAGAAAATAGTCAAAAAATAAACTTGACTAAAATTTTTTTTATTTACCCCACAAATATAATATTTATACTGGTTGAAAGACAAATTACTGTAGTTTATTTTGCTTTTTATTTGACAAAAATCCATTGAGTGGTTCAAAAGTTATAGTGTTTTTGCGAATATTTTTGAATTTCACAGCTAGTATTTTCCGGGGTTAAAAATTCAAGAGTTTCCGAGATTTAGTAGAACGTGTCTCCTAATGCACAAGGTATTTGTCATCGTTCGGAGACGTTGTTTCCAATTGTTTCCTTGCAGAGATCATGTTTTCCTTCGATGTATGACGTTTCGAATAAGATTTGCTAGGGTACATTCTAACACTGGTTGTTTAAGATGGATTTCATCTGCGTAGCTCAGGCCTTACACGAAATTTTAAACTATACAGCTTACTTTCAGTGCTGTTTTATTGCATGTATATCTACGCTTTCAGTAAAAAATCTTGCGTCTAATTGAATAACCCGAATGCGCATGAGTGACCTCGTAACCTCGCGAACTCTTCACCTCTCGACCTTTTGATGCCACGCATGCGCAGTGACAAGTAAACAGCAGGAAATCGGCCATTTTTGTTTTGAAATTGGAATAAATAAAGAATTGCTTCATATATAGACGAAATATCGATGTTTCTTTCTACAAATACTTCTGCGTCAGTCTGACCCCCTGGTAAATAATATGTGCGTAAATCGCTTGATTTTGGCGTAAATTTACGCACGTTTGTGCGTAAACGGAAACACTGGTGTAACACTGATTGACCTTTGACCTTGCTGTATTGACCTTTAAAATCTTGTTGCACTTTTGGGTCTGTCTGTTGATGCAGATTAAGCACTGTTAAAGTCATATGAGAATTTATTAAGAATTTCCTTTTGCAAGTTCCCATTGTAACAGATGGAATTTCATCAAGTGAGCCACAGGCTGTTTTCCAACACCACACATAAGCATTCATTGAATGTATTGCCACGTCTGTATGCATGGGTAATATTCAAAACATCCAAACCATAATTCGGCCATTTTTGGTTTACTGATAAATGCTGTCATTTTATTGTTGAATTATTTTGTTTTAATACTTCATCTTTATATACATTTCTTTTCCTCAGATATTATTTTCTCTACTTAAGTATTATTTGGACCTTAATATAACTTACACTGCTCTGAAAGTATCTTGAACTTTGTTCTGTTACACTACTTCTATATCTCATGGTGTTGAAAAATATTTCCCCAGGCTGTGGGGTACGGGCATCTCTGATGCTATTTTTTATATTATTTGAGTTTAAAAAACTGATCATGGATGGCTTATATAAAAACAAGACAAAGTAAACTAGCTACGGTAGTGTAAAGTTTGTGGACTTCTACATCTCATTAATATTCATGAGCTCGAGATCTGTGAGATTTACTTTGGAAAGCATGACAATAGAATTGGCTTTCATCAGGGAATACACCATACTGCAAAGATTTAAAGGCAATGCATTTCTTTTGAAAATAAGGTAATTTTAGTTCACTTTAAAATATTTATAAATGTTAAACATGGCCACCAAGAGAAATATTGGAGGAAGACTGCACAGGACGCTACAAGGTATGGGATATGGTATAGTTATATACATGGCTAGGGGAACCATAAAGTGTAGGAAGTTATTTTTAGTAGGGATGTTGTTTGGGAGTGTTGGTGTACAAATTCATGTGACCTTGATTTGACCTTGAACGGTAACTAGTTGATAATTGGTAGCGATATTGTTTGGGTGGTGACAGGATACACCATCATGGTGTGACCCAAATTTGAACTTTGACCTTGCTGTAGTAATTTTTAAAATTCTTGTCTGGACTCTCTGGGCTGTACCTCAGAAACTGTAAGGTATACAAAGTTGATGCTTAGCATGCATGTTGGTTGGGGGTATAAATGTGCCATGTCATGGTTTGACCTTGGCCCGACCTTTAATCTTGCTCTTTTAACCTTGACCTTCAAAATCTTGTCTAGTTGGGGTATATCTTGGAAACTGTAGATGTAAGTCTATACTTAATGGGAAACTCTTTTGGTTATGGTGTAACCTTGGTGTGACCATTGAACTTGGCCCAGAATATTTTCGACTGCCACATTTGTGATATATTTATGCTATCACAAAGCTACATTGATTGCTGCAACTGGTTATTATTGTGTCACCAGAATCTGGATGGCATATAGGGATTGCTTTGCCCTTTTTCCTGTGGGCGTCTGTGGTTGTCACGCTTAGTTTCATAACCGTTTGGAGGTTTTCAAATAATAGCATAAGTTATTATACTTTATGAACTTCCTTCTCTGTAAACAATTGTATAGTCGTATGATTTGTTTTAAATATAAGAAGTTAAGAACACAGTTGTTGCATAATGGTGTTTTAATTATGCAAATTTATTATAAACAACTTTTCCTTTACTCTTTGATACCATAATCACTTTAGAATGATACCATATATATACGTCATCAGTGGTGTTGTTAAGTGGTTATAGGGGATGAATTAGATAGTCAATAGTCTGGGGTTGAATCATCAAAAGGGTCCTGGAGTTAGGAGCTTAACGTCTATTGTATAAATCGTAACGAGGATAGCCAAAATTAAAAGTCCTAAAAACCGGCTCATTATTGGTCCTAGACATTTGCAATTTGTAATCAACTTAAAGGAAATCATGGCCTGGGAATCTTGTGATGTGGTCAGATTTGGCCTTGGGCACTGCCTTCAAGGTCAAACGATAGTTCACTTACTTTGGTGATTTGTCTTTTCCGATGTGCTAGGTCTAGTTCAATATTACAAATGTTTCAACATAACTGCAAGAGATGTAGCAATTTCATGACCACAATAGTACTAATAGGGGGATCTCATTTGAGGCATATCCTTGAGTTTTATCCATAGGCATGTGATTCTTGTTTCAGATCCTGACTCTACATTTAAGAGGAATGTGAAATGTGTGCATTTTACCATGTATTTTTTTCAGATCCTGACTACAACAAGTCTCTGAGGGAGTATGCATCACTGATGAATGACTTGTGTCTGGTGAAGGCAGACAAGGGTTTCGCTGCTGAAGTTATGGATCAACTTCTAATCTACCGTATAAATAGAGAAAGAGTAAGGCACCTAAGCACAGGGAATTTGTTTTCTCTGTGCTCGATATAGAATCTGAAACTTGCCTCACATTTTGCTCTGTGTTTTCGGACAAAGTCAGTTCTTAATTATAGCCGATAACCTATTGGTAAAAAGGTATACATATATAGTCTGCTTCAACAATAGGTGTAACATGTGAATTCTTTGGATGTTCCACTTTGTGGTTACTGGATAAAAGGTGACACAAAATTCATAATTGATTTTTCTGCCATTAGATTCATTATCACTTTCTGGTATCAATGTTAAACCTCTCACAGATGTTAATGATGGTGTCAGAACATACTATTTATGTCCTGCAACATATACCTTGCCACGACTAATCATGTAGCCTGCAAGCAAAAGAAACATTCTTGAATCATCATCTTAAATCCTGCAGTGAAATCTTTCCCTTAGCAATGGATTGTGGTTGCTTTAATGTGCCCAAATTTCGGATTTATTTGGAAAGCAGTTTGCCATCAAGTATTTACAGTCCCGTCCTGTATTTGGTGCCAGCTTTGATTCGCAATATTTAGCCTATGTCATTGAAGTTAAGTCAATGGAAGACTGATGACTGTTACATGCTTTATGTGTTGCAGTGGGAAGGAAACTGTCTTTTGTTAACTATGACAGGTCTTAAAGAACTAGTAGCACCTGAAAGAGTATTAACCCTCTCCATGGAATCTGGAAACAGATATTGGTAAAAAATCCCTAAAAACCATGGAGTCTCAGTGGAGTTCTAGATCATCTTTGAAGGGTACCGGAATTCGCTTATCATTACGCTCATACTGGAGTAAACGCCCTTCCCAACTTTCGTAAAATGTATGAAAAAACAAGAAAAATGGTCAACCTGCCGAATCAGATATAAACCATTAAGTTTTATAAAAATCACAACAAAGCAAAGTCAAAATATATAAATTATTACGTCTTTTGGCTCAGATCACTACTAACTGATTTGGACTTCCTGTTGACGTAAGTAACTGATCACGTGTTTGCCAAAGGAAGGACCATAAATTGTTCACTGTAACATAGTGTGAAATGGCCATTAAAACTCCAGGAAATATGAAACACTGAAGTTAAGGGTTTTATTACATTATTTACAATCAATTAAATGCCCAACCCCAACTTTTGCAAAATTCTGCCTTTATCCAGTGATATATGTAAATAAATTGGCCACGCCATTGCCTAATATATTTGCAGATAATCGTGTCCATGATCAATATTCACTGATTTAAAACATGTGAGTGAACATAGACTCAGCTACATTTCAGAAGCAGTGGAACTCTTCATTCACAATTGTTTGGATATTGTGTCCACTTGTCAGAAAAGTAGACCAGTATTTTCACCGGGACACACATTTCCTGCTTTTTGTAAGTACGAGCTCTGGCAAGCCTTGCACTTCTAGCGATCAATTTTTTTTTCTCTGGACTTTCATGAATTGTGGCGTAGCATGCGTGCCTGTCTAGTCAACTGAAGTTAAGCGGCAATGGGCTATGTCAGTACTGGGATGGGTGACCACTTCAGTGTACTACTCATGTCTCTGATGGCTTTGCGGCTCCCACTAGTAGACCGAAACCCCTCTCAGCCTTGTGTTTTCTTAGAAACATACATCAGTTGCTTCACAATTCAGTGCTGCAGTGTACTTGCCATTTCTTGAGCATTTCGTGGCCTTTTTGTATTATGTTTCATCATCTGTTGAAAAGCAACACCTAGAAATCTAGGTATTGTAACTCCAAATATTTGACAGCTCTACCAGTTCCAACGGTCATTTGCTGGTGTGTGTGTGTTCTGTATTTGTAAATGATTGTTCAAGTTTTTAATATTCAAGCCTTTACTTGTCTGTATTACCACAGATTGCTTAGCATGTTGAAGTAAGCTTCATTGTATGGTCTTCCACTACCATTAAATTGACACCTATTATAGACATTATTGCCAGAAATTACAATCACTTTTAGTTTTGCCCATAACGTTGTATGGCCAAAAGCCCTTCCACTTTCTGCCACTGCGGATTAGTGGGTAACATACTCACTTGGGAAAACAGAGGTCCTAGATTCGATACCAGGTACAGGCTTGGAATACCGCCTAAAACGCCGTCCCTGTCGTTGGGTCCTATCCCCTGTGACAGGTTTAAGAACCTCAAGGAGGTTGATAAATGATCTTACCTGAGAGACTGTCTTTCAGTTACAGGATTGTTCATTACTGCAGAGAGCTTGGACTGTCGTTTGCAGTCGACAGATCAAAGGGCTTTGAGTCCTGTACTAAAAGAGATATTGTACAGAGTATAAATGTACAATATAACGTAACAAAGTTTTGTCAAGTGAGTGACATTCTTGCAGTAATCAGTGTTTCCTGAGCCTTTTTTCTTGGAGGTCAATTGACCCTGTCCTTTGAAAACCGCAATGCAAATTCTTAGGGGTTAGTTATTTGTAGAAGCTTGACCCCTTCTGGTAAAAATGCAGAATAGATGTAAATTTTCAGGGCTAAACACCATAAACAAAAATGGAATTGCTATACAATAACAAAAGCAAATTAAAAGTTTCACCATTTTTTACTTACATTAAACCGCCAGTCATGTCATAGTGTAGCCATCTAAATTTATTCTACCATTTGAATCACTATGTTACTTTGTGGACTATTTTTTTATATTCGGACACACTGAACTGTTTACAAAAGTACTATTGGGCCCACTGCTTTCAGTGGACCTGTTACAGGCACTAGAGTCACCAGTCTCCTTCCTCTCAGGGCTAAAGTAATTTGATAGAGTAACTTGCCTTTTTCACATAGCAACACACTGTGTACAGATTAAGTGTTTATTTTATGAGAAAACGAGTCAATTTATAGTTCAGTGAAAATAATAGAAAAACAATGCCAAAATACCTTGCATTGCATGTGTGACCTTATAACCTCGCCAATTCTTCACCTCTTGACTGTTTAATCCCGTGCATGTGCAGTGACAGGTAAAAACCAGGGGCCGATTTCACAAAGGGACTTAAGTCCAGATTTAGGCTTAAATCTAAGACTTTGGTCTTAAATTTTGTCAAAAAACTGCTAAGTCTGTGGTCTTAGACTTAGCGGATTTCACAAAGCAGCTAAGTCCATGAAATTGCTAAGTCAGTGGCCTTAACTTTTAAGTCTGGGAGGTAGTGGGCTTAAATTTTGTAAAGAGGACTTAAATATGGCCGCCATAAACTTTTCTCCACTTCAAAATTTGAAATGGCTGTAAATAAATTATAATTGTGCAGAACACCTCACTAAAGTAGTGTTTGGGAAGTTTATATGTGCTAACAAGGTTTTCAATTTCAAAACAGCACTTATCCTTAGATAAAATACATTAAATGAAGAATATGTGGCACCAATATTATATTTTGAATAAATACAAAAGGTCACATGACACAGAAAACCACTGTGGTTATATGATAAGCCTGGACTTAGCTAAGTCACCTTTGTGAAATCCATTTTTCTAGCTAAGACCAAAGTCTCAGATTTAAGTCCAAGACTTAGCCACAAAAGGGACTTAGTTTAAGTCCTTTAGTGAAATCGGCCCCTGGAAGGCCACCACTTTTTTTTTTAAATTGGAACAAATAAACAATTGCTTCATATAATATATATGTTAAACAATGATATTTGTTTTTATAAATTTTTCTGCACCAGTCTGACCCTCAGGTAAATAATAAATGTATGTGTACAATTGCTAGATTTTGAAGTAAATTTACGCAAGTTTGCATGTAAACAGAAACACTGGTGATTTGAAAATTAATTTGCAAATTAATGACTTGGGCTATGGAAAGGTAACTGCTCTTTGTCCTGAAGGTGCTCTCTGTATAAATCCTTGTGTAAAGTGCATATGCCCTTAATCAATTATGCTAGTTTATGTTGTACGTAAAGTGCATATGCCCTTAATCAATTATGCTAGTTTATGTTGTACGTAATCAGGCTTAGGTTTTTAGTGTGATATTTTTATGTTGGGAACTTGTTGAAAACTAAATCTCATTGTTGTTGCAATTTAACCTAATGTAGGAATTATGAAAGTGATTAGAATCGCAATTTTGCCTTTGTTCTATCCCTAATTAGCACCGTATTTCATCTTTGCATGCATGTCCTTTCATTGTAAAGGTGATGTACTGCCACTATATTGTTCTATCAAAGTTTTTTTCCATACACTTGATAAATTTTCCTACATAGCACATCCCCCCAAGTTTTCGTTAGATTTCTGATAATTTATTTATTATCATAATAACTCAGTGATGTTATCAAACAAGATTATAAAGTACATATCTGCTGAAGCCGTAACCTTTTACTCTCACCCACCTACTTTTTATCATGAAAATAAGGTAATGCTTGATCCATGATAAAACCTTTTGGTTGATGTCAGGGTGATCCTTATTTTTGACTTTCAACGCATTTTCACGGTTCACTTTAACTCATTGAAAATCATGGCTATATCATCAACTTATACCCAGAAACATGGTTTTGTTGAGATTCAGGATGGCATACTTTTATCTTTACTCGATCACTTTTACTTAATATTTTTTCGCAATTTTGGAGACTTATACTCTTTCTTCCATGATTGAATGTCACCTATAGCAACTACTGGTCAATACTCGTGTATAGGCATTGACTGAAGCTAACCAAAAATACTTGCTGCAGATGACCAAAAGGCCTTTTCAACTGGTCCTCATGCATCAAAAATTTGGATACCTTCCTTCATGCTGCTAAGAGCCTTACAAACCAAACCAACCTCATAAATCCAGAACAATAAAATGTTTTACTGCTATAACATACCTTATCTCTATACATCAATTCTTAGACACAAGATGATTTTAGTTTTAAAAAATCTCCTGATTTTTGTAGAATGGGTAAGTATGAGCATACAAAACACACTACTTCAACTAGAAATAGCGTATCTTCCTTACTTGTGGTATGATTTTGAATATGTCTTGTGTATTCAAAGAGGGCTTCTATCTGGTTATATTGTATCAGATTAATTTGGAATCATTTGGTGCCTTCTGGCTTTTACTGTCAAATGCATCTGTCCAGTTCCAGAATAGACCGACAAAGAAGAGTATGTTCTGCAATTTCAGTATTCATGTCGGATATTTCATCTTGTTGCACTAAATGCTGACCTAGTACAGCAGTTTTTTTATTACCACTAATGCTTTGAGGAACTTGTAGGTCATACAATTTTACTGAGTTTACAAAGTGGAAGCGGAACTTCTATTTGGACAGACCCAAGCAACATTTTATGTGTGGAAATCAAAGAAATTAGAGGCAGATGATATATCCCGCTTCGAAATGTCCGTACCCACGACAGCCCATTCTCCCCCCCCCCCCCCCCCCCGTTTCAGAAAATCCTGTACCTGCCTCTGGAAATACACCAGTATCTTCACCTCTGGACACATGTTCATGATTATGTTTGGTCTTAAAACATTCAGGAGTGGCTTCACAATTCAGTGTTGTCGTCTTCTTATATCATGAGTACTGGCAAGAGTACTTTGTATAGCGGCTGTTATTATGCAATGGATAAGAAGTATACAAAGTATACTTTGCCATGCATGCTTACAACAGCACTTTACCTTTGCAAAGAAAACAAGGACATACCATTTGAGTTCTTTTTCAAATATGGCTTAAACTAACATCTGAAGACTTTGAGGCAATTTCCCTGCTCCCTAAGAAATGGTGCCATGTTATCTCGGTTTCGTCCCCCCCCCCATCCCCTTGCACGAATTTCTTGATAAATCTATGAGCTAAATACCACCAAAACAGGTTTTCATCAGCAACTGCTTTTGATTTTGGACTCCTCTGATCTGCAGGGTGCTGTCATAACAGTAAAAGCTACTCTGTAAGGCTGTTATACCCAGTTACTGCAATAAATTTAAAGTCTGCAGAAAAGGGGTGTACTAGATAACAAAGGAATAATATCTGTTAGATAATTCAGCATTACCCTGCCACCCTTCCTGCATCACTTAGATATTTTTTTCACATCATTACAATTAAAATACAGACAAATAAACCTTATGGCTAGAAATTGTTGGGTATTTTGTCCTCCACCCAACACAGTAACTGAGTATGCATCAAATGATTTGAACTGTTCAAACTATTCCATGACACAGTATTGATTTACAAGTTGAGTGAATGTAACTTTTATGGTTGATCTGGATTCAGTTTTGTACCATTTAAAAATCCTTTACGATCTTAAGCACCTCAGGTATACAAACATTTTAGTGGATATTTTGGTGAGCCAAACTTGACTGATTTTCAATGTTTGATCTTATAAACACTCAAATACGTAACTTTATAATCTCAAGACGAGCATTTAAGTTGAATAGTGCGTCCATAATTAGTCAGTATCAGGAATACATATGAGGAAAAACAGGAACCATGTTTAAGTTATATCCATTACACTTAATAAATTATAACATGAAATTGAGATATACTGTTCAAGATGATTACTTTGTGGAAAACTTTGCATGCTGTTGACACAAATAATCTTTTGCAGATATGTATTTACATGGCATTCGGCCATGTTCTATTTGTGTTGTCATTGTTAATCCTGCATGATCTAAATCTTTTGCAGTAATGAATTTTTAAATTTAAAATAAATGCATTATTTATTTACCTTATTTTGATTGCTTACTTCAGTGACACCAGTGGAAATGGTCCTTTGTCATTTGGTTGTCATTTTCCAATCTGTAACTTGAGTAAAGTTTGACCAAGTTAAAATTAATTTATATTTTGCCTAATGAAATATTTGTTCCACAAAATTATAACTTATAACCTTAGTTAAGGATTTCAACCAATGCAGTGGTTTAACCTCTGTATAAGATCAGAATAAGTGATTTTATGTTCATATTCAATGGTTTCTCACAGCTTGCAGCAAAAGAAAATCTTCTGTCTTGTGAGGCAGAGTTGTTTGAATATGTCAAGTTAATGTGCTGTGCATCAAAGGCTGCTCTGCAATTTCTCATGGTAAGTACACATCTATAGTTTCATAGTTTAATTTCGTTATTTATGTCCACTTTCGGGGGTAGACAAAACTGTTTTTGCTCTTTTCTGCTATCGTGAATTACAATTTCTTCTGGCTCATTTTAACCCCACAGTAATGGGCAATGTTTTTACCCATGGCATGATTGTCATCCATCTAGTTGAGCACCTGGGCTGTTGGTCGGGCAGGTGTAGGGAGTTTATACTTTGTAGAGACATTGTTTAGGGAATGTAGGTGTGCATCAAGTGTGACTGTTGACATTGCCATGGTGGCCCCAACCCTCAAAACCTTGTCCAAGCTAAATTTTGGAAACCAAAAGGTGCAAAAGTTATTGCAGAGATATTGCTTGGGGCTGTAGTTATGGAATGTCATGGTGTAACCTTGGTTTGACATTTGACCTTGCTGTAGTGACCCTGAACCTAAATATGTTGTGTGGGCTATATCTCAATTACTATAAGGTTGATACTTTAGGGATATTGGTTATTGTGTGTAGGTGTGCAACATCACGGTGTGACCTTGATTTGACCTTGCCCAGTGAGTTTGAGTTTGAAAAGCATGCATGGGCTATATCTCGAAAACCGTAAGGTGTAGGAAGTTGATACTTAGTAGGGACATTGGTTAGGGGTTGTAGGTGTGCAAAGTCGTGGTGTGACCTTGATTTGACCTGTGACCTTGTCATAGTGACCTTGAACTTTTAAATCTTGTCCGGGCTATATCTGGGAAACCGTAAGGTGTAGGATATGAACATTGACCATGCTGTAGTGATGTTGACCTTTAAAATCCTGTTCGGGCTATATCTCGGAAAAAATCAGGTGTAGGAAGTTGATACTTGGTAGGGGCATTGGTTAGGGCTTGCAGGTGTGTAGTGTCATTGTGTGATCTAGATTTGACCTTTGACCTTGTCATAGTGACCTTCACCTATAAAATTTTGTCTGGGTATATCTCGGGCTATATCTCGGGGGAAAACATCACTTGTAGGAAGTTGATACTTGGTAGGGACATTGGTTAGGGCTTGCAGTTGTGCAGCGTCATGGTGTGACCTTGATTTGACCTTTGACCTTGCCATAGTGACCTTTAACTATAAAATTTTGTCCGGGTTATATCTCAAAAACCTCAAGGTATAGGAAGTTGATACTTAGTAGGGACATTGGTTTGGTTTTAGGTGTGCATCGTCAAGGTTGGACCTTGATTTGACATTTGACCTAGTGACCTTGACCTATGAAATCTTTTCCAGGCTATATCTCAGAAACCGTAAGGTGTAGGAAGTTGTTACTTTGTAGGGACATTGGTTGTAGGTTGTAGGTATGCAACATCATGGTGTGATCTTGATTTGACCTTGTCGTAGTGACCGTGAGTTTGAAAAACTTATACGGGCTGTAGGTGTTATGGGATGTAGGTGTTATGGGATGTAGGTGTGCATCATCATGGTGTGACCTTTAACATTGGCTCTGCCGAATGTGTTCACCTGCCATATTTAAGACATGTTTCTCTTATTAGAAAGATATGTGGATTGTTGCAACTGATTATTACATGTACTTTTACATAATTGTGCTATTTCTATTGACAGCTATTCTACAGTTATTAAATTAAACAGCTTCTTAATTTTTAGTTTACTGATTAATGCGGTTATCTTGCTATTGAATCGTCTTGTTTTAATACTTTACATACATTTTATTTCTCTTTGATGTTATTTTCTGTATTTAAACATTATTTGGAGCTTTATATCTGACACTGCTCTGAAAGTATCCAGAACATTTCAGTACTTCTAGTGCTGTGAAATTGCTTTGAATATCGGGTTCGATGTTTGGTGTCTGTATAAGCTAGCGAACTTCGGTCTAGTTCGATCTTCGAAACAACGAAAACCAGTTAAAACGCAGAAATCTCAGATAAAATATTGTCACTTTATTGAAAATATAGCAAAAATGTAAAATCCATAATTATATATTTTAAATAAATTCCGCCATATTTTCAACAAAAGAAACAAGTTTTATAGACGGGCGAAAATAGGATCCGTGATATCCGTGTGGTGTGATATTGGGGATTTCTAAACGTTTTGTGAAGTCCGAATTTCAGACGTTTTGAACTGAACTCCGAAATCAGGGCAGTAAACGAGCGAACTATCGAACTTCTTCAAACATTGTCGCAGCACTAACTACTTCTATATATCTCATGGTGTTGAAAACTATTTCCTAAGGCTGTGGGGAATGGGCATCTTTGATGCTATTTTTCTGTCCCTGAGATATTTCAGAATACAGTGTCAAAAATCTAACAGAGTTGATTGCCAGTGACAACAGTGTTTTTCTCTGTCAAGGCAAACAGGGAGAAACCCACTCGGTGGAAATTTGTACTCTCCTGTGGAGAATCATGACATGGTGCCTTTATCACAAAATATCATTGCATGCCAGGCACATTCCAGGGTGCTAAAATGTGAAAGCCGACTGCTTATCCAGGTTGACTCAGATCCAATCAGCAGAATAGTCACTTGACCCTCAGGTGTGTGAGTGGATCTGTCAAAGGTTGTTCACTCCTCATATAGAGCTATTTGCAACTTGTCTGAAACACAAACGTCCACTGTACAGATCTCCAGTTCCAGACCAACAAACATGAAAAGTAGATGCCCTCAACAATAACTGGTCAGGTCTCGTAGCATACGCTTACCCACCGACAGCTCTCCTTCACAAGGTGATCTAAAAAAATCTTTCATTGCAATTGTGTCATTATTCAGTGTCAACGATACTCCTCAAGCAGTCTCACAACCAAGTGTTTCACAACAATCCACAATACCTCAACCTTAATGCCTGGCTTCCAGGAGCAGACCGCTCTAAGAACAAGACTTCACTGTGGAAGTGGCATAGAGAATTGCTGCCCCTCATCTAACATCAACAAGGACTGTCTACCCATCAAAGTGGTCCACATTTGAAATGTGGTGCAGAGAAACAACATTTTCATGTACCTTTTTCAGGACCTAAATAGACATTTCTCAACCATTTACTGCTATTGTTGACTTTATGGGCAAAGCAGGGCTCCATATCTCTCAAAGCTCTGAGATCAATAGGTTGCTTACCAGCTTTCATAGGGATACACTCAAGAGTTTCAGGAATCTAACCAAGTGGAACCTCTGTTGCACTAAATGAGCTCACTAAATCACCCTTTGAGCCTGTGAAAAACAGACCTCAAACATCTAAGCCTTAAAACACCTTTCTTACTCACTTTGGCCTCTAGCAAGTGTTGCAGTAAAATGCACCCCTGGGTGTAGTGTCCAATATATGCCAGGGGGCTCAGTTTCTGCAGCCATGCCTTCCAGATGTTCCAGGAACATCAGGTACAAAGTGTCTAATTTAGGCCAATGGGAAAAGGTTGCCTTGTTCCCGTCTTCACATTTCATCGCCAAAACCAGCTAGCAAGAGAAGGTTCCCAAACTGAGTCTCGCGTGACTATTCCAGTCTTAACCACTGTAGTATATAGTTTAAAGAAGACAGGACCCTTTGCCTGCCACAGGCCCTGAGGATCACACTTAGGATCTGCGAGGTGCTAGATCCTTTTCATATCATTTAAAAAAGGCCATACCTCAGATATCAGCCAAGCTATCCTGTGTTCAGGACTAAACAAACTATCCTTATGTGTTGCAAGCAAGTGGACCAACAAGCCCGGGACTTTGTCTAAGTCAGTGCCCATGATATTCGAGTTTTTGCAGTCTCTAAAGCTTTTTACAGTGGTGTTTCAGCTGACCAAATCATGCAAAGTTGTCACTGGAAGCCACATAACGACATTCACAAATTTTTGTGTGAAAGATCTGACATGGTCTGATAATTACCACAATATGTACCTGGGTCCATTAGTGGCAGCTTGTTCCCCTCAGAATTACCATGCTCAGGGAAAAAGGGGGTGGGAGAGGGGCTTAGCTTCTGCAGCCAAGCCTTCCAGATTACTCCACAGGATATCTCGTAAAAATATCATTTTGTTCATGTTATCAACATAGAATTGATGTATATTTCCTCGAGCTCACGAGGTGACCTAATAACATCAAAAAAAAAAAAAAAAAGATTTATATGACATGATGCGTGACCTTCGTAGAATAAGACCGTATCTTACTCCTGAAGTGGCAGTCCTTGCTGCAAATGCCTTGGTTAGTAGTAATTTGGACTATGGTAACTCTCTGTTTAGAGGTTTGTCATGTTTCAATTAGCACAAATTGCAGAGTATTCAGAATACCCTTGCTGGTATTGTCACAAATCATAGAAAGTATGCTGGTGTTACACCCATCTTAAAGAAACTCCACTGGTTACTTGTTAGGTACTGCTGTCTGTTCAAAACTGCAACACAGGTTTATAAATTTTTACACAGTGGTTCTCCTTCCTATTTTGAACTGTTTTTGTCTCTCAGCAGTTGTTCCTATAGTACCAGGCGTAGTCACCCTGATCGTCAATACATTACAATTCCTCCATTCCACTCATCAGTCTTTAGAGTCAGACTCAGTAAAACATTTTGGCCATAGTTTTGCCTTTGATGCTCCAAGATCTGGCATGAACTCCCTAATGATGTGCACTGCGCAACATCAGTTGCCTCCTTCAGGAAAGCTCCAAACATACCTGTTTGCAAAAGCCTATCCGCCATAGCCTCCCCTGTCACCTTGGTATGACCTCGTTATGCCATTGGATTAACGTTTATTGCCTATTTGTATGTTCACATGCGCCTTAGAGTTTCTCATTGATGGAGATTAAGCGCTGTAAAAGTCCATATAAGATTAGATGTTATTCAAGTCCAATGGGCTTATATCCATAGATAGTGACGCCTTTCCAGGCTACTATTGGGTGGACTCGGGTCAGACATGTCTTCCTTCATAAGTCCAGATAACCAGACACTAATTGTACTGTCTTCTGTTTGGGACTATCATTTAGGTTTTTATCCTTTACAGTGCCTAGTTACAGCTTGTGCACTTGGGATTCAGGCTGGTACTCAAATACTTATGTTCCAAAATCTACAGAAAAATTCGCAAATATTTCCAGTCTCAGCTGTAACCCTCTGTCTAGTGGTTGGATTCAGCACTCAGTCCCAGATGGTAGGCTATTGTAGCACAATAAAATTAAATATTATAATAAGTTACAATCTGGGACTGAGAAGAGTCCCACCCTTCCTCCCCGCTGTTTTACAGCAAAGAGGTTTGGGCAAATCCCAACTTGAAGAAGGAATCTCTGTACTATGTCACAATCTACGTCACCTCGAGGGAGCAAGTGCTGCCACCGAACTTACAGTTTGGCTCTTGTAAGCTAATTTTTCGTGAGTTGGCCAGACTGTCTGCGGCTGCCCGAGACAGCCCTCAGTCCGACATGGTAAGCTTGTTAGCTTATAAAAGCTACATTTTATCGCGCTACAATAGCTTACCATGTGGGACTGAATGCTAACTCGGGAGGCCGCAGGACTCCAGCCAAAGACGTTTGGATTTGGCCGAGTCTGTGGTTTAGTATGTACCATAGAAGTGTCATTTGGTAATTCGTCCTTCTTCTCTCGTTGGCCGCATCTTAAAAAGCGTTTGAAATAAATTCACAATATTTTACTGTTTTCTCATGATATACTTGTCGTCAGATGCTGAAACTACATCAATTTCATCAATTTATATATATAGAATCATATTTTTGTGACATATCACAGAATAGATAAGTATATCTAACATATTTTACAATTTAATCCACTTCCGGGTCAAGTCGTGAAGAAAGAGTTGAACAATCTGACTCGTACATGTAGCTTATATACAGGATCAGTACCTGTCAAAATAAAACAAAATATTTTGAGGGTTTGTTCCCTATCTGCTACATTATTGGACTATTTAAAGGGTTAAAATATCAATAAAGTACTATATTCAAGGTTTTATGTCGGAGTTTTTTCCCGTAAACTTCCGATTCGTCTTTGTTTTGAAGGAAACATTAGACAATCAACTCGTGTATGTAGATTATATACAGGGCCTGTACCTGTCAAAATAAAATAAAATAAATAATTTAATCCCTATCTGCTACGGTATTTGACCATTTATAGGGTTTAAATATGAAATAAAGCACAATTCGAGTCTTTGTTCTCAAGGTCTTCTTCTGCACCAGGTGTTTGCCATTCTAGGGTCACCAACTCTGGTTGGGTGACGTTGGTTAGGCAATAGCAAGTCCTTTTCCTTGTGCAGTTTTATAAGTTATTTTAATAAAAATATCGAGAATATTGTATGTACAATTCTTGGTGAGAAGACGTATATTTTATTATGTTATTTAATGCACTCTTTCAGTTCAGAAAGTGTCACTGTTTTGCATTGTCCTCCCAGTTTGCTTCATGGGGTTCCCCTTTTAACTTATTCTCTGCTTTAGTTCAGAGTTTCGAACCCTAATCCTGGCTAAGTCAATCTTTGACTTTGGAAGGGATGTGGACCAGATCTCCCTTTCAATATGATGCCTGGTTTAATTTCTGATTGCATCCGATCACTCGGATGGTCGGATCCACAATCCGACCATGGCTCCAAGCACTCGGATCCTGAATCCAATCACTCGGATGGTCGGACCCAATTTGCATGTTACTTGAATAATCTCCCAGCACTCATATCTTCAATCTGATTACTCGGATCCTCAATCTGATCACTCGGAACGACCTCAAGGGGTGCGTTCCTCTAAAGCCTCAACAGGCTCCTGCTGAACATGACCAGCAACAGGGAGGTAGATATGTCTGACCTCCCTTCATAGCATACAGAAGTAGACCTTCGGCACGTTCTTCTTTTTCCTGACCCAGGAAAACTTTGTCTAGGTCCTCGTTTACCATGCTGATCCTGGGTGACGAAAGGCTAACAGGAGCTCAGGCCAAGAGGCCCTTTAGCTATGCTCCCTCAAGTCCATACCGCAAAGATATCTTTGAGAAATTTGAATAGGACTCCCTGGCCTCTAATTTACCTGAGGGTAAATTTATAAACCCCCTACTTCAACAGCAAATTATTACAAGGTGAGACAACCTTGTTTTTTGAGGACAATCTTCAGGAGCTCAATATAGATTTTGCCAAGATCTGTATATCTCCTAAACCCTCTGGAGCCCCTTTGGGCAAGTTCTGAAGGAATTTGAGCACCAAACTAGGCAGAATCTCTCCACTTTACAAGACTACTTCCTCCTGTAACACTCTTTTGGTAAAGTGTCACACTATTAAGGCCGCCGTTAGAGGGTTAAAAGCAAGATTCAGAAGGGTGCCTAACCCTTATCCTGCCTAAACAATCTGTAGCCCATCTCCTTCAGAAGGAATTGTATACAATGGGCAAACTCTGGCCTGCGGGGCCAACATGACCCTCCTTCAATCACATCTAGGGGATTCTAGATATCAAGAACTCAGGAATTCGCCCTTTTTGGCCTTCTCCTCTGTTCAAGTCACAATTAGTCAATCATGGAGAAGGCTTCCTCCTTAAAGGCACCCCAAAGACCCACAGGGTTTTTAGACCCTATCAAAATTCCTCTTTCGTGTTCCCCACCACAATAGAAAGAGGCTCCTACAGGAAACGCTCCTATGAGGGCAAATTCCTCTCAAGCAGTAACCAATCGTTTTCCTCAGGTAGAGGGAAATCAAACTTAAGAGACTTCAAGGGTCGCTTTCGACCCCATTCAAGGGACGAGGGTGTGGAAACCCCTCCCCCTATGACTCCTTTCAATCCTCAGTTCACCAGTAGGAGGTCGCCTCCATTCTTCAGAAAAGACTGGCTCACAAACAAATGTTCAGACAACGTGTTAAACATTATCACCAATGGTTACGTTCTTCCATTCATCTCAAACCAAATTTGGTCAGAGCTCCACTGATTCTATCAGGTTACAAGGTCCTTCAAAAGAACAAGCTCTGACCTCTTGTATCCAGTCTCTTCTGTCAAAGAACACAATAGAAAGGGTGGAAAATCTAAATCTCGGGTTTTACAGTCTCCTGTTTCTTGTACCCAAGCCTCACAAAAGTAGAGGCCAGTAATAGACCTAAACAGACTCGACACCTTCCTACTTGTGGAAAGGTTCAAACTGGAAACACCAGAGTCCATCAGGGCCTCTCTGATTCTAGGGGAATGGGTATCGTTAATAGACCTATCAGACGCCTACCTTCACATATCCATTCCCCCAAACTCAAGGAAGTACCTAAGGTTTTGCCACAGGTCACAAGTGTTTCAGTTCACCTCCCTTCCCTTCGGGCTGGCCACAGCCCCTCAGGTCTTTACAATGATTGTAAAAGAAGTGAAGTTGATGGCCCTGACAAGGGGAATTAGACTTCACCAGTACCAAACTAAAACCTACTCAAGTGTTTTTGTTCGTGGGCTACGAATACCATCTAGATTCAGCCCTTGTAAAACCCTCTCAAGAGAGATGGCTCAACTTTCAGGATTTGTTACTACGACTCAAGTCAAAACATGTTTTTGACTACAAGTTGTTTGATGTCGCTAATTGGGTTGCTTGCCTCAACAGAGAAAATGGTCCCTGAGGGACACCTTCACATGAGGCCCTTTCAGTTTCACCTCAAGGAGCGCTGGAGATTTCATGTCGTTGGACAGCCTCCTTCCTTGGACAGAAACCTTTTCAGCACACCTAGAATGGTGGCAGAATCCCACAAAGGTGATTAAAGGCACAGACCTTCATCCCAAGACCACAGTATCTAACTCTTTACAGACACCTCAAACGAAGGTTGGGGCGCTCACTTAGAGCAAACCTCTACGAGGGGTCTGTGGTCAGACCAGGAAGTAAGGCTACACTTAAATATTCTAGAGCTGAAGGCGGTTTCTCTGGCCCTTCAAAGGTTTAAGGACCAGTGTTAAAACCAAACAATGTTGGTTGCTACAGACAACTCAACAGTAGTAGCCTACATAAATAAATAAGGAGGAACCCACTCGGCGGAGATGTGTGCTCTCCTGTGGAAGATCATGACCTGGTGCCATCATTACCAGATCACTTTAAAAGCCAGACACATTCCAGGGGGTCTGAATGTGATGGCCGACCTTTTTTAAAGGTCGAACCAAGTCCAATCAAGAGAATGGTCACTGCATCCGCTGGTGTTCAACAGATCTGTCTCAAGTGGTTCACTCCTCATGTAGATCTTTTGCCACTCGCCTGAACCACAAAGTTCCACTATACGTGTCTCCAGTCCCAGACCAAAATGCTTGGTACATAGATGCTCTAAACATAAACTGGTCGGGTCTCACTGCTTATTCCCACGGCTCTCATTCACAGGGTGATCCAAAATCAGGCAATCCAGTTGCCTAATCACTGTAATAGCCCCAGGCTGGCCAGGGATGCCCTGGTTTTGGGACCTAGTGCAGCTCTCAACAGAGATCCCACTTCAACTTCCAGTGTCAAGAACTCTTCTCAAACAGTCCCACAATTATGTTTTCCACAGCAATCCACAGCATCTCAACCTCCACCCCTGGTGTCTAGGAGGGGACAGCTCTAAAACAAGGCTTCGCTGTGGAGGTGGCAGAGACAATTGCTGCCCCTCAGAGATCGTCAACAAGGACCATCTACAAGTCAAAGTGGGCCCTATTTGAGTAATGGTGCAGAGAAAATTCGGTGGATTTCTCCACTCCATCTGTAAAGCAAGTCTCAGACTTCTTTATGTACCTGTACCAAGATCTAAACAGGCGCCCTTCGACCATTGGTGGTTATAGGACAGCCATTATTGACACCCTGGGGCCAACGGGGCTCCATATCTCTCAGAGTTCAGACCTCAACAGGTTACTCTCCAGTTTCACAGGGATCGTCCCAAAAGTTCCAGGAATCTTCCTAAATGGAACCTTTCTGTTGTTCTCAATGAGCTCACAAAAGCCCCGTTTGAGCCTATGAAAGGCACAGACCTCAAACATCTTACTCTCAAAACTGCTTTCTTACTAGCCTTGCCCTCCGGCAAGCGCCGCAGTGAAATCCATGCCTGGGTTGCAAACAAAGTATTTAATCTAGGCCAATGGGAAAAGGTTGCTTTGTTCCCCTCTTCAGATTTCATAGCCAAAAACCAACTAGCAAGAGAAGGTTCTTAAGTGTGTCTCCGGTGACTATTCCTGCTCTAACTACCATTGTAGATCGACAATTCAGGGAAGACAGGACCTTATGTCAGTTACGGGCCCTGAGGTACTATTTGGATCGAACCAAATACCTAAGAGGGTCTCGATCCCTTCTTTTCATCTCCTTTAAGGAAGGACATACCTCAGACATCAGACCCGCTACACTCTCTTCCTATCTAAACAAACTATCCTACTTTGTTATAAATAAGCAGATCAACAGCCTTGGACCTGGTCCAAGTGAAAGCATGACATTAGGGCCTTCGTGGCCTCTAAGGCCTTTTACGGTGGGGTATCGGTGGACCAACTCATGCAAGCGTGTCACTGAAAAGCTCACACACATTTTACCTAAAAGACCTTAATTGGTCAGACAACAACAACAATAAGTATCTGGGACCAGTAGTAGCGGCACAAGTCCTACACCCTTCCCCTCAGCATAATCATCTTCGGGAAGAAAAGAGGGGGGAGGGGGGGGGGGGGGGGGGGTCACACCCGCTGCAGCCAAGTCTTCAGGAGTCTATCCCAGGGTCCAGGTATTGGTTACCTCTCCAGATGTTTATGGTAAGGTCTCTTATTTTTTTAACTGTATAATGTATTTAGTGTTTACCAGTGTACCATAATCTCATATTTAGGGTGGCAAAATTGATGAGATTCAAGCCTAGGGCTGTATATTGTTTGCATATGGGAGGAATACTCGCGGAAGGGTCCGCCGGCTCCGCCGTATCCGCAAGTTTGCCTGCCTATAGCGTCTTTACTAGTGGATGGAATTTCTTCAAACTTGGCACATATATTTAGTAGCCCCTGGGAAAATTTTCTGAATTTGGTGCCATGACATTTCAACCAATCAGAGAAGTCACATGACCAAAAACAGGATTTTGCTTGTCCGGATGATAACTTAAGAAGCGTTTAAAATATTCGCCTGAAATTTGATATATGGATACACGGTATAAAGATCTGGAAATTATTAGATTTTGGTAGACTTCCATTAAAAAATGGCTAATTAATTAAGCATTAAAATTTTTATTAACGAGGAAAATACAAATCCATTAATAACTTCTAAACCGTGCGAGACAGAGCGATTTCGACGAAATTTTTGACCCGCTGGGTATCTCTGCTAAGTACTCTGCTCAATTTCAAAAAAATTTCCTCTCTCCAAAAATGGCGGCCATTTTGAATTTTGTAATTTTTGACAAAAATGGCAAAAATTTAAAGGTCTGCACTCTGATTTGTGGGAACAATGCACTCATGTAGTGTTCATCACAAATAATTCAGAATTGTCTGATTAATGGTAACACAAATCACTCATGTAGTGTTCATCACAAATAATTCACATATTAATTAATTCGTAATGTGCCTGTATATTTGTTACAGGTAAGCATTATAAAATTGCACAACACAAAATTGCTTGTATCTCCTAAACCGTGCGAGATAGAGCGATTTTGGCGAAATTTTTGGCCCACACGGTATATATGCAAGATACTCTGCTCAATTTTCAAAAATTTTTCCTCTTTCCAAAAATGGCGGCCATTTTAAATTTTCGAATTTTTGACAAAAATGGTAAAACTTAAAATTGCTTGTATCTCCTAAATCGTGCGAGACAGCGATTTCGGCGAAATTTTTGGCCCACAGGGTATATATGCAAGATACTCTGCTCAATTTTCAAAAATTTTTCCTCTTTCCAAAAATGGCGGCCATTTTGAATTTTCGAATTTTTGACAAAAATGGTAAAACTTAAAATCGCTTGTATCTCCTAAACCGTGCAAGATAGAGCGATTTCAGCGAAATTTTTGGCCCATAGGCTATATATTCAAGACACTCTGCTCAATTCTCAAAAAAAAATTCTCTTTCCAAAAATGGCGGCCATTTTGAATTTTCGCATTTTGGACAAAAATGGTAAAACTTAAAATTGCTTGTATCTCCTAAACCATGAGAGATAGAGCAATTTCTGTGAAATTTTTGGCCCACAGGGTATATATGTAAGATACTCTGCTTAATTTTCAAAAAAATTTTCCTCTGCCAAAAATGGCGGCCATTTTAAATTTTCGAATTTTTGACAAAAATGGTGAAACTTAAAATTGCTTGTATATCCTAAATTGTGCGAGATAGAGCGATTTCGGCAAAGTTTTTGGCCCACAGGGTATATATGCAAGATACTCTGCTCAATTCTCAAAAATTTATCCTCTTTCCAAAAATGGCGGCCATTTCGAATTTTCGCATTTTTGACAAAAATGGTAAAACTTAAAATTGCTTGTATCTCCTAAACCGTGCGAGCTAGAGCGATTTCAGCAAAATTTTTGGCCCACAGGGTATATATGCAAGATCCTCTGCTCAATTTCCAAAAATTTTTCCTCTTTCCAAAAATGTCGGCCATTTTGAATTTTCGAATTTTTGACAAAAATGGTAAAACTTAAAATTGCTTGTATCTCCTAAACCATTTTAAATTTTCCAATTTTTTTTTCGATATAATTTCAGATCGACAGGGTATCTAGGCAAGATCTTCTTTCTATTATAAGCAGCCATCACCATCTTTCTTTTGGGACGCTTTGTTTTTGCCATGCAGAAACAATCGCTTTGCTTCGCTAGTGATCCTCTAGTTATTATAGCAGTGATGCCCTTAGGGGCTACTACCTTGAGTGAGCATGGCTGCACTCTCTTCTCTCAAACATCCAGACAGTACCCGTTCTGTCATTCATTAAATTTCGGTTTTTGGCTACTTACAGACCCGACTTTAGAACTGGGGCTCTGTTGCTGGGACTTAGACTGGTAATTTGGCAATACTTTGGTATATTTTTAAATTCTAAATTCAAGAAAAATGGACAACATTCTTCCAGTCTCAGCTGTAATCCCGCCACTGGGATGTTGAATTCAGCATTCAGTCCCACATGGTAAGCTATTGTAGCGCAATAAAATTGAAAATTTTAATTACTTAAATGTAGCTTTTATAAGCTACAAGCTTACCATGTGGGACTGAGGAAAGTCCCACCCTGCCTCCCCGCTGTATTTCAGCTGAGGGGGTATGGTCTAAATTTACCACGAGAGAAGAAGGACGAATTACCAAACGACACACCTATGGTACATACTAAACCACGGACTCGGCCAAATCCAAACGTCCATTTTTCTTGGTCGTTGGCTGGAGTCCTGCGGCCTCCCGAGTTAGCATTCAGTCCCACATGGTAAGCTTGTAGCTTATAAAAGCTACATTTAAGTAATTAAAATTTTCAATTTAAGTAATTAAAATTTTCAATTTAAGGTAAAATTTCCAAATGTATAAATCTTGTGAGGCACACCCAGTCCTTTGCTCTTGTGTTCATGTTTCTACATTTGTACTGAACATGTTTATATTTATTTCATTTTGTTATTTTATAACAAACAGGACTTAGAGGCTGAAACTAGGACAGAAACTTGCAATGATAGTCTAGAAGATGAGAGAATGTCCTTTGATAGCACTTGTCCATGTTCAGAAACTCAACTGGGTACAGACGTAAGTATTTTGCCAATATAATGTATCCAATACATGGAATAGGAGCTGCCCATACCCCGCAGTCTGGGGCTATAGCATGGAACACCATGGGATATAGTATAGGTGAACCAGTAGAAAGATCAGGAGACGTAAAAGGTAAAGAGGAGAATTACAGTGGTCGCTCTCATGCGTGATTTCACAAATTGGTAAACACTCTGTGGCGAGTTGTCGCAAAACCAACTCACCTACGAGTCTGCGCCGTCGCTACCAGGCGAAACACTCAAAACTGACTGAAGAAATTTGTCTATTATCAGAAGACGATGCACATATTTCCTCATAGAAATGGGTGAGAAAAGCATAAAAGGGAGTTTATTCTATTTGATGTATACAGCAAACAGTAATTCTTGCGAGATTTCAGTGCTTTTGTCGAATTTTTTACTTTTCTTTGCATGTATTGTCACAGGCGAAACAGTCGAAACAACTAAAGACCAAAGAAATTTGTCTATTATATCGAACAAAACCAGTAGCACCCAGCCATTAAGGCTAAGCTGATTTTGAAGTGAAATTTAAAAAAAAATAAAAAAATTGGCAAATAAAAACAGCATTAATTAATTTATTTATTTAAACTTTTAGTTTAGCATCTATTTCTTATTATTTAAATAAAGAAGATTTTATGCAATCCCAAATTGGAACTAAATATTTCAAAATATCTTGACACGCGTCTCACATTTTTTCACAGCTGTCTCGCCTTTTTAAGTGAAGGGAGACCCAGTGTTTCCTGAGCCTCTTTTTTCTGGAGGTCAATTGACCCCCTCTTTTAAAAACCGGGGGTCAATGCAAATTTTTGAGGTTCAGTTAGGCTTGACCCACTCTGGTTAAACTGCAGGGTAGAAAAATAATAGACAAATAATACCGAAATACCTCGCAAAGCCAGTGTTTGCATTAGACTTGTGAAATGTGGGGTACCATGTACCCCTTGGGCCACTAAAAATTTGGTACAAGTAATATTCTGCCACATTTTCTTCAAGAAATAATGTTTAGATATGCCCAGTTACTAAAAAGCAATAAATTTGATTTATCACTTTGGCAAAAATTACAGTACATTGTACATGGCTGTATATTCATAATGATATCTTAAGTACACCTGTACATCAGGGTAAAGAAAATAGTCAAAAAATAATCTTTACTTTCATACATTTTGGGACAATTTTTAAGGTAGCAAAAATGAACAGAAGCACTACTCAATTTCCAATGACATATAGTATGTTGATACTTTCTAAAATTATTTTATTTACTCTACAAATATATTTATACTGTTTGAAAGACAAATTACTGTTGTTTATGTTGCTTTTTATTTGACAAAAATCCATTGAGTAGTTCCAGAGTTACAGTGGTTTTTCTACATTCCCTGTAAATATTTGCGAATTTTACAGCTAGTATTTTCCGGGGAGGTTTCTGGGGTTAAAAATTCAAGATTTGATTAAGCTACAATAGCTTACCATGTGGGACTCAATGCTGTTCTCGGATGGCCACAAGGCATCATGGCCAACGTCTAAGAAAAATAGACATTTATAGTTGGCCGTAGCCTCAAGTTGTCGTCACGTGATAACTTCTGACCAATCGCCCTACTTTCTCGTTGGCCACGTTGAAGTGGTAGCTTTCTGTAAATTATACAGGCATTTTCATTTATATCTCAGCTTTTACGTATTGTTGGACGTTTATTTTTGGTTATTTCTTCTATTAGATAACCTGGATTATGCAGTAAAATTTCTGTTTTGACAGGATAAGTATATTTCTTATTTTCGCGTGTTTTGAGTTTTCCTCGGTTCAGGCTTTTTACATCTATGTCTTTTATTGGGTTTAAAATGTCGACCCATCAAACAAATAAAGACAAACCAAGAGCTCAAAAATGCCGCCATTTTTGTTTTTCCTTTGATTTACACAACTATTGCCCTACCTGTAGGGAATCTGGCAAGGGTGATGACCCCTGTGTCACCTTTGAAGCGCGCTGTGATATCTGTGCATCTTTCACAGATGACCAAATGAACAAAATTCAACACAGGAAACGCTATATAAAGAAACAAAAGGCGGACGCTTCTAATGCAAAAGATGATGAACTTGATCTTTTGGGTGAGGGCAACGGGGATTCTTTCACTGGTTCAAATGCAGACCTTGAGAGTGCTGCAGACAATCTATTTACCTCGCCCCCCGTCCTCAGCCCCTACCCTTCAGTTCTTTGTCGCTCAAAACTCCAGCCAAAACTGTCCCACCCACCGCAGGTACTGCCTTGCAGCATAAAATTGAAACAAATCTAGAAAAATCCTTGGGCAATTCACTAAACATCCATTTACAGCAGCAAATGGGTTCTTTCCAGGCATCTATGTTGGAAGCTTTTCAGTTGTTCCGAGAGGAGTTGACGTCTAAAAAACAAACAGAGGTGGATCAGGCCTCGGTTTCTGCTTCCAAACCTGGTACATCTTCTCGTACTGCTGTTAATCTGGACCTACCCCCTCCAAGACATAGAACTATCATTCAAACCGAGGATATGGATGTGGACTATGGTCCAGCACTTCCTCCACGTCTCGGAACTGATCCTCATAATGCATCGGATCAGAATGCTAGTGCATCCGAGGAACCTTCTAAGAAGGTCTCGGATAGACCCAAAAAACACTGCCATTCTCGCAGTAGGCATGAAGTTGAATCCAGGTCTGCCTCGGATCAATTCAATGAGGAATCCGATGAATCTCGGATCCCATCTACTAAACCTAAAAAACACTCTGATAAGAGTAAACCTAAAACCAGGTCCAGATATGTGTCATCTTCCTCAGAAGAGGATCAGTCCTCTGTAGCCAGACACAGGTCTTAGCCCTCTGGGGCTCAGCCCTCAGGAGCTGTTTCTGATCAAGACCACCCTCAACATGATCCAGACCCCCCTTATTATAGGGAAGTAGCTCTGTCTGACATTCTCTCACAGTACGCTGAAGAGGTCGACACTTTTAGGCGCATTCTTTCCCTCCCTGACCCCAGGGGGTCTATGCCTAGGTCCTCAACTTCAGTCATGGGTCTGGACGATCAGAAAGGCCGTCAAGAGCTCAGACCTAGAGGTCCTTCCTCTATACTTCCACTTAGCTCAGTTATTAAAGGCGCCCATATACTCCAGAGGGAACTATATTCTATGGGTAACACTGGCTTGCTTAGGCGCGAAGCCGAAATGACCCTCTTACAACCACAATTAGGGGAAATGAGACGCCAAGAACTCAGGAACTCGTCCTTTTGGGACCCCTCCTTGTTCCAGTCTCAACTTGTGAAGGAAGGTGAAGACTTCCTCCTCAAAAAAGGCACCTAAAGACTCTAAGGGTTTCGGACCCTATAAGCCCTTTCGTGGTCCCCACAACAAGAAAAGAGGCTCCTACAGGAAACGCCTCTATGGTGGCAACTCCTCACAAAGCAGTAACCAATCTTTTTCCTCAGGAAGGGGGAAACCGAACTTCAGAGGACCCAGGGGTCCTTTTTGACCCCACCACAGGGGGCGGGGGCGTGGAAACCCCTCTCCCCAATGACTCCTTAAAAGGCTCCCTCAGTCCACCAGTAGGAGGTCACCTCCGTTCTTTCAGAAGAGACTGGCAAACAAACAAATGTTCTTCAAACGTGTTAAACATTATCACCAATGGCTACGTACTGCCATTCCTTTCAAAACCAAATTTGGTCAGATTCTCTCTGATTCTGTCAGAGTACAAGGCCCGTCCAAAAGACAAGCACTGGCCACTTGTGTCCAGTCTCTTCTGTCAAAGAACGCAATCGAAAGGGTGGAAAATGTAAAATCTATCGGGTTTTACAATCGCCTGTTCCTAGTACCCAAGCCTCACCAAAGGTGGAGGCCAGTCATAGACCTAAGCAGGCTCAACACTTTTCTACATGTAGAAAAGTTCAAAATGGAAACTCCAGAGTCCATCAGGACCTCCCTGATTCCAGGGGAATGGGTATCGTCGATAAATCTGTGGAACGCTTACCTGCACATCCCCATCCATCCAAACTCAAGGAAATACCTAAGGTTTTGCCACAAGTCTCAGGTGTTCCAGTTCACCTCCCTCCGATTCAGACTAGCCACAGCCCCCCAGGTCTTTACAATGATTGTAAAGGAAGTGAAGCTAATGGCCCTCTCCATAGGACTCAGACTTCACCAATACCTGGACGACTGGCTGATCAGGTCCCAGTCTCAGGAGGAAGCCGAAGTGAACACTGAGGCGGTGGTAGACCTAATCCAGTCCTTGGGTTGGATAATAAATCAGGAAAAATCAGAACTGAAACCTACTCAGGTGTTTTCGTTCGTGGGCTACGAATACCATCTAGATTCAGCCCTTGTAAAACCCACTCAAGAGAGATGGCTCAAACTTCAGGATTTGATCCTACGACTCAAGTCAAAACGTGTTTTGACTACAAGATGTTTGATGTCGCTAATTGGGTTGCTTACCTCAACGGAGAAAATGGTCCCGGAGGGACGCCTTCACATGAGGCCCTTTCAGTTTCACCTCAAGGAGCACTGGAGATATCCTCAGTCACTGGACAGCATCCTTCCTTGGACAGAAGCCATTGCAGCCCACTTAGACTGGTGGCAAAATCCCTCAAACATGATGAAAGGTGCAGACCTTCATCCCAAAGACCACAGTATCAAACTCTTTACAGATGCCTCAAACGAAAGTTGGGGCGCTCACTTAGATCAAAATTCTACAAAGGGTCTGTGGTCAGACCGGGAAAAAAGGCTACACATAAACATCCTAGAATTGAAGGCGGTCTCCCTGGCCCTTTGAAGCTTCAAGGACCAGTGCCAGAACCAAACAGTGGTAGTTGCAACGGACAACTCAACAGTGGTAGCCTACATCAACAAACAAGGAGGAACTCACTCAGCAGAGATGTGTCCTCTCCTGTGGAAGATCATGACCTGGTGAAATCACTATCACATAACATTGAAAGCCAGACACATTCCAGGGTGCCTGAATGTGATGGCCGACCTTCTGTCCAGGTCAAACCAAGTGCAGTCAACAGAATGGTCATTGTATCCGCAGGTGTTCAAACAGATCTGCCAAAAGTGGTTCACACCTCATGTAGACTTATTTGCCACTCATCTGAACCACAAACTTCCACTGTACGTATCTCCTGTCCCAGACCCAAAGGCTTGGGACATAGATGCTCTGAACATAAACTGAACGGGTCTCACTGTCTATGCTTACCCTCCGACGGCTCTCCTTCACAAGGTGATCCAAAAAATCAGGCAATGCTATTGCCTGATCATCGTAGTAGCCCCAGGCTGGCCAGGGATGCCCTGGTTTTGGGACCTAGTGCAGCTCTCAACAGAGATCCCACTGCAACCTCCGGTGTCAACGACTCTTCTCAAACAGTCCCACAATTATGTGTTCCACAGCAATCCACAGCATCTCAACCTCCACGCCTGGTGTCTAAGAGTGGAGAGCTTCTCTGTGGAGGTGGCAGAGACAATTACTGCACCTCAGAGGTCATGAACAAGAACCATCTACAAGTCAAAGTGGGCCTTATTTGAGAAATGGTGCAGAGAAAATTTGGTGGACTTCTCCACTCCATCTGTGAAACAAGTCTCAGACTTTTTCATATACCTGTACCAAGATCTAAACAGGCGCCCCTTGACCATCGATGGTTACAGGTCGGCCATTGTTGACACTTTGGGCCAAACGGGCCACCATATTGCACAAAGTTCAGACCTTCATAGGTTACTCTTCAGCTTTCACAGGGATCGTCCCAAAAGTTCCAGGAATCTTCCTAAGTGGAACCTTTCTGTTGTTCTTAGTGAGCTCACAAAAGCACCCTTTGAGCCTGTGAAAGACACAGACAACTTGAGGCTACCGCCAACTATAAATGTCTATTTAAGCGTCCCGCAAGGGACGCTTGTTTGTGTATGGGAGAGCTTCAGGCTCCGCCGGCTCCGCCGGCTCCGGCGGCTCCGCCGGCTCCGCCGGCTCCGCCGGCTCCGCATTTTGTTTTCCTTATAACTCTGTAACCGTTAGGCGGATTCTTTTCAAATTTGGCAGGTTTAGGCAGTAGCCTTGGGGAATTTTTTTGAATATGCTGCAGTGACATTTCAACCAATCAGAGAGGTCACATGACCAAAAATGTCTTTTTTCGATGGGGAAGCTTGTCCGGATGATAACTTGAAAGCAATTTTATCAATTCACCTGAAACTTGGCAAATACATTCATTCTATTAAAATCTGAAAATCATTAGATTTTGGCATTGATTGGTCAAGAAATGGCCGAGTAATTAATGATTAATTAATCATTACGAATTTTCCAAATAAGGAAAACACAAAAATGCTTATATCTCGAAAACCGTGCTAGATAGAGCGATTTCGACGAAATTTTTGACCCGCAGGGTATCTCTGCGGAGTAGTTTTCCCAATTTTCAAAAAAATTTTGTCTCGTCCAAAATGGCGGCCATTTTGAATTTTCGAAATTTTCGCAAAAATTGCAAAACACAAAAATGCTTATATCTCAAAAACCGTGCTAGATAGAGCAATTTCGACAAAATTTTTGACCCGCAGGGTATCTCTGCGGAGTACTTTTCCCAATTTTCAAAAAAATTTTCTCTCGCCAAAAATGGCGGCCATTTTGAATTTTCGAAATTTTCGTAAAAATTGCAAAACACAAAAATGCTTATATCTCGAAAACCGTGCTAGATAGAGCGATTTCGATGAAATTTTTGACCCACAGGGTATCTCTGCGGAGTACTTTTCCCAATTTTCAAAAAATTTTTGTCTCGCCAAAAATGGCGGCCATTTTGAATTTTCGAAATTTTCGTAAAAATTGCAAAACACAAAAATGCTTATATCTCGAAAACCGTGCTAGATAGAGCGATTTCGATGAAATTTTTGACCCACAGGGTATCTCTGCGGAGTAGTTTTCCCAATTTTCAAAAAATTTTTGTCTCGTCCAAAATGGCGGCCATTTTGAATTTTCGAAATTTTCGCAAAAATTGCAAAACACAAAAATGCTTATATCTCCAAAAACGTGCTAGATAGAGCAATTTCGACAAAATTTTTGACCCACAGGGTATCTCTGCAGAGTACTTTTCCCAATTTTCAAAAAATTTTTGTCTCGCCAAAAATGGCGGCCATTTTGAATTTTCGAAATTTTCGTAAAAATTGCAAAACACAAAAATGCTTATATCTCGAAAACCGTGCTAGATAGAGCGATTTCGACGAAATTTTTGACCCACAGGGTATCTCTGCAGAGTAGTTATCCCAATTTTGAAAAAATTTTTGTCTCGCCAAAAATGGCGGCCATTTTGAATTTTCGAATTTTTCGCAAAAATTGCAAAACATAAAAATGCTTATATCTCGAAAACCCTGCAAGATAGAGCGATTTCGACGAAATTTTTGATCCACAGGGTATATCTCCAGAGTAGCCATGCCAATTTTCAAAAAAATTTTGTCTTGCCAAAAATGGCGGCCATTTTACTCACCTACTCAAAATGAGTAAATGCGAATTATCTCTAAAAGTATTGCAGACAGCCAATTTTTCTCAAATAACTCATTCACCTACTTTTGGGAGAGCTTTCACTTGGTGAAGTTTCAGACCCATAGCTAATTACTCACCTACTCAAAATGAGTAAATGCGAATTATCTCTAAAAGTATTGCAGATAGCCAATTTTTGTCAAATTAATCATTCGCCTACTTTTGGGAGAGCTTTCACTTGGTGAAGTTTCAGACCCATAGCTAATTACTCACCTACTCAAAATGAGTAAATGCGAATTATCTCTAAAAGTATTGCAGATAGCCAATTTTTCTCAAATAACTCATTCACCTACTTTTGGGAGAGCTTTCACTCTGTGAAGTTTCAGACCCATAGCTAATTACTCACCTACTCAAAATGAGTAAATGCGAATTATCTCTAAAAGTATTGCAGATAGCCAATTTTTCTCAAATAACTCATTCACCTACTTTTGGGAGAGCTTTCACATGGTGAAGTTTCAGACCCATAGCTAATTATTTACCTACTCAAAATGAGTAAATGCTAATTATCTGTAAAAGTATTGCAGATAGCCAATTTTTCTCAAATAAATCATTCACCTACTTTTGGGAGAGCTTTCACTTGGTGAAGTTTCAGACCCATAGCTAATTACTCACCTACTCAAAATGAGTAAATGCGAATTATCTCTAAAAGTATTGTAGATAGCCAATTTTTCTCAAATTAATCATTCACCTACTTTTGGGAGAGCTTTCACTTGGTGAAGTTTCAGACCCATAGCTAATTACTCACCTACTCAAAATGAGTAAATGCGAATTATCTCTAAAAGTATTGCAGATAGCCAATTTTTCTCAAATAACTCATTCACCTACTTTTGGGAGAGCTTTCACTTGGTGAAGTTTCACACCCATAGCTAATTACTCACCTACTCAAAATGAGTAAATGCGAATTATCTCTAAAAGTATTGCAGATAGCCAATTTTTCTCAAATAACTCATTCACCTACTTTTGGGAGAGCTTTCACTTGGTGAAGTTTCACACCCATAGCTAATTACTCACCTACTCAAAATGAGTAAATGCGAATTATCTCTAAAAGTATTGCAGATAGCCAATTTTTCTCAAATAACTCATTCACCTACTTTTGGGAGAGCTTTCACTTGGTGAAGTTTCACACCCATAGCTAATTACTCACCTACTCAAAATGAGTAAATGCGAATTATCTCTAAAAGTATTGCAGATAGCCAATTTTTCTCAAATAACTCATTCACCTACTTTTGGGAGAGCTTTCACTCGGTGAAGTTTCACACCCATAGCTAATTACTCACCTACTCAAAATGAGTAAATGCGAATTATCTCTAAAAGTATTGCAGATAGCCAATTTTTCTCAAATAACTCATTCACCTACTTTTGGGAGAGCTTTCACTCGGTGAAGTTTCAGACCCATAGCTAATTACTCACCTACTCAAAATGAGTAAATGCGAATTATCTCTAAAAGTATTGCAGATAGCCAATTTTTCTCAAATAACTCATTCACCTACTTTTGGGAGAGCTTTCACTCTGTGAAGTTTCAGACCCATAGCTAATTACTCACCTACTCAAAATGAGTAAATGCGAATTATCTCTAAAAGTATTGCAGATAGCCAATTTTTCTCAAATAACTCATTCACCTACTTTTGGCAGAGCTTTCACTTGGTGAAGTTTCAGACCCATAGCTAAATATTCACCTACTCAAAATGAGTAAATGTGAATTATCTCTAAAAGTATTGCAGATAGCCAATTTTTCTCGAATAACTCATTCACCTACTTTTGGGAGAGCTTTCACTCTGTGAAGTTTCAGACCCATAGCTATTTATTCACCTACTCAAAATGAGTAAATGCTAATTATCTGTAAAAGTATTGCGGATACCCAATTTTTATCAAATACTCATTCATCTACTTGTGGGAGAGCTTTCACATGGTGAAGTTTCAGACCCATAGCTAATTACTCACCTACTCAAAATGAGTAAATGCGAATTATCTCTAAAAGTATTGTGGATAGCCAATTTTTCTCAAATAACTCATTCACCTACTTTTGGGAGAGCTTTCACTTGGTGAAGTTTCAGACCCATAGATAATTATTCACCTACTCAAAATGAGTAAATGTGAATTATCTCTTAATAGTATTGCAGATAGCCAATTTTTCTCAAATAACTCATTCACCTACTTTTGGAAGAGCTTTCACACACGAAAATGAAAAATTGTGAATATCTCGGAAAAGCTATTTCTTCTGCTTTAATGCTCGGCGGGAGATACACACCGCGGCAGTGGTCTTGACAAAAATTTTTGTCTCCCCAAAAATGGTGGCCATTTTGAATTTTCAAAGTTTTTGCAAAACACAAAAATGCTTATATCTCGAAAACCGTGCTATATGGAGCGAAATCAACAAAATTTTGGACCTGCTGGGTATCTCTGCAGAGTAGCCATGCCAATTTTCAAAATATTTTTGTCTCACCAAATATAGCGGACATTTTTAATTTTTTTATTTTTTGCAAAACACAAAAATGCTTATATCTTGAAAACCGTGCTAGATAGAGCAGACTGCGCTCACTTTGGTTGCCACAACAGTATAAGGCTAGAAACGAAGCATTTTCTTAATACTTTAGCACTCACCTTTATAGCCTTTTCGGGACGCTTTGTTTTTGCTATGCAAAAACATTATCTTTTTTTTTTGCGAGCGATCCTCTAGTTTTCTTAGACGTTGGCCATGATGCCTTGTGGCCATTCGAGAACAGCATTGAGTCCCACATGGTAAGCCTGTAGCTTATAAAAGCTACATTTAAGTAATTACAATTTTCAAGTTTCCGAGATTTAGTAGGACGTGTCTCCCAATGCACAAGGTATTTGTCATCGTTTGGAGATGTTGTTTCCAATTGTGTCCTTGCAGAGATCATGTTTTCTTTCGATGGGTAACGTTTTGAGTAAGGTTTGCTAGGGTACATTATAACACTGGCAGTTTAAGATGGATCTCATGTGCGTAGCTCTCGTCACACAAGAAATTTTTATATATGCAGCATGTGTGTAACCAGTTAAAATATTGCGTCCTTTGGTGGATTCGGTAATTAAATAACGCGAATGCGCATGCATGACCTCACGAACTCTTCACCTCTCGACCTTTTTCATCCCACGCATGCGCAGTGACAAGTAAACAACAGGAAATCGGCCATTTTTGTTTGATATTGGAACAAATAAAGAACTGCTTCATATATAGACGAAATGTTGATATTTCTTTTTGCAAATACTTCCGCGTCAGTCTGACCCCCTGGTAAATAATGTGTGTGTAAATCGCTTGATTTTGGTGTAAATTTACGTATGAGCTATGAGGCAATGTGAGCTATGTAAATGTGCAGGAGAAAACAACCTGTAAGCGACCAAATATGTATGCAGTGGGAAGGAATCAAAACAAAGTCATTCAATAAAAGATCACAGCATCAGTTAGTAAACAAAACGTTATTAAGCTGTAAAAGTTTCTGTCAAAGGATATACTGTATTTGGGTAAATACATAAATAATCAATTGCAACAATCTATATCTGCACAAAACATTCTGGCAAAGCCAAACATTACACCAGGACCAAACTATAATGTGGCAGACCAACATGCTTCAATCGATGACCCTGGAAAGTATTAACTTTCTGCACCTTCCAGTTTCTGAAATATAGCCCAGAAAAGATTTGAAAGTTCAAGGTCATTAAGGCAGGGTCAAAGATCAAATCAAAGTGATAAATCTACACATATCAAAGCATATCTACACCCCCCCCCCCCCCCCCCCCCCCCCCCACACACACACACACACACACACACACCCCCCACAACAAATCTCCCTACAAAGTAACAACAGAACAGGGTTCGCGATTACGCCGTCAGGGTATGTTAAACATGCGGTATTTCAGATTTGGACACAAATTTCGGTTTTCGGTGCGTCCGTCGGAACGCGATTTTTAAGAAGAAAATATTTGTGCTTCAGAAGCGAATTTCAGTTGTCAGGAAGCGTAGATAATCACGCAATATATACAATACTAAAAATAAGTTTTATATTTTAAAATTAAATGGTTTTCGTGCGATTTCCTTGTTTACGTTTAAGTTGTTTACGTCCACCATTATAAAGCGAGATTTCATGCGTGACAAGATCCTTCCGAAACAGCCAGTGAGCGCTGGTGTCGTACACCAGCAAATCTACTCAAAACATTATATATCGAAAGAAAGCCTGATCTCTGCACGGAAACAATCAAAACAACAAGCCAGGATGGTGAACTTTCATGGGAGACGAACTATACTAAATCTCGGAAACTCTTGATATTAAACCACAAAAAAGTCCCCCGGAAAATAAAATTTGAAAATATTTATAGGGGATGTAACAAAAAAACTATATCTCTGGAACTACCCAATGAATTTTTGTCAAATAAAAGCAACAGAAACTACAAATATTTGTCTTTCAGTCAGTATAAATACCATATTTGTAGCTTGAATAAAATAATCATACAAAATTAATTTTACTCTAATTGCACTAAAATGAAGTTTGTTGCCTGGGGTCCAGCTTTTTAAAATATTTTTAAAATTGATTTATCGACAGATGCATATTATTTATCAGTAGAAAGGAAATTGAATTATTTTATTATAGTACTTCTATATATTTAAATGTATCCAGAAATAAGGGAGAAAATTTATTACTTGCACCCCATTTTCACACAATGGTACCCCATTTTTGATGTGCCTTAAGGTACAAGGTACCCAATGTTTCATAACCCTAACGCAAACACTGGACTCAGAAAAAAAGGATTGGGACTCCATTTTTTGGAGGTCATGTAGTCCGTTGGACTCTATATTTTAGAGGTACTTCGCAAACCCTGTATCAACTTTCTACACCTTACAGTTTCTGAGGTATATCTTGGACAAGATTATGAAACAAAAGGTCACTGCGGCAAGGTCAAAGGTCAAATCAGGGTCAAACCATGACATTGCACACCTACTTCCTCCAAGTGCTATTGCTTAGTGTCAAAATCTTGCTTCTTAAGATTTCTCAGATATAGTCCAGTTAGTATTTTCAAACTCAAGATTATGACGGCAAGATCAAAGCTCAAATCAAGGCTGCGCCATGATGTTGCACACCTACACTTTGACAAATGTCCCTACCAAGTGTCAATATCTTAAACCTTACGATTTCTGAGATATAGTCCAGTCAGTCTTTTCAAACTCAAGGTTACGACAGCAAGGTCAAATCAAAGTCACACTATCATGTTGCACACCTACACCCCAACCAGTGTCCCCACCAAGTACCAACTTTCTACACAGTACAGTTTCTGAGATATTGTCCAGAGAAGATTTTAAAGGTCAAAGTCACTGCAGCAAGGTCAAAGATCAGATCATAATCACACCATGATATTGCACACATAGATCTTCCAATCAATTTTCCTACCTACCAAGTATCAAATTCCAACACCTTACAGTTTCTGAGAAACAGTCCAGACAATATATTTGTTCCCAAGCCTGATTACCTGCCTAGCCTGTTAAAGGCTGTGGAGTAACAAGAAAAGGCTTTATTCCTTGATCTTAATTGCAAAATTGTTTTTTTTTTAACATAAAATACATAAGACAGCTTAACAAACAATACAAATATAATTAAAAAAACAAAAAAACTTAATATTACATGATATTTAATTGTTACATTTTTTGTATCAAATCTACCATGCAATATCCCCACAAGTTTGAAAGGTAATTGATTGACTGTTCATGCACAGGTCCCAGTGCACATTTTTAGAACAAAGGATAATGATAAGCTAATTCTACATATGTTATTAATTTATTGCAAGGCCCAAACAAAAAGCTGAAAGTGTTTTGAATTGTGACCTGTTGTCTGTTAAATTTTACATGGGTATGTAACTAAGTGTGATATTGTGTAAACTATGTCCTTTAATATATATTTTTAGGTTGACCTAAGCTTTACAGAAAGGATCATGTCTGATGAACTTGGCTCAGAATCAGCACCCAAACAGAATATGGACAGTATTAAACTTAATGTTAGTCATGTAGATAATGAAGCATTTCAAGAATCTGAACATATTGCTCATATCGATTCCCCTGCATTTCGTGATAAAACTTTCTTGGATAAAAGCACTGGTCACCAAGCAGAAGTTTTTAACTCTGTAGTTTCTCCTGAATATCAGGATAATAGATTTAGAGGTGATAGGATGTCTCCCACATTCTCAGATGTGAAGTACATAAAAAACCGTGTTAATACTGTTTCAAATGAATTCCCTCTTGGAACGGAGACAATTAGTCATACTTTGGATAATATTGCTCGCAGAGAAAAAGCATTAATTGCCCAGTACCACCAGTTAAAATCAACGAGAGATGCATTTGCAAAGGCCAACAACATTCAGTATAATGCCAGTAATGAGTTGAAGGGCCAAGTGATTGGAGTAAATTTCAATCATGGTAATTACCGAGTTAAAGGGCCCCATGTAGTACATGGCAGTGGACAGATTGAAGGTCTTCAGCCTTTGAGTGCAATGGATAATACTGTCACAAGTCAAGTAGATGCCGCTCAGGGAATCTTGTATGTAAACTCTATTTTATCCCAAGATAGATCTGACTTAGCCCCTAGAAATTCATTTTTGGTTAATTATAATGTTAATTCACAGGCTGGGGTACAGGATGTTAGAAATGTTGTCTGCAGCCATCCCAGGATGAATACCCAATATGCAGGCATGGCCCACATGAATGAATGCAGTAAACCTATTTCTCAGTACAGCCAAAACCAATGTAGATTTCTACGAAATAGAACTACAGGCAAAGAAACCAATGAATTGCAAAACACAGCAGACATTGTAGCTAACATGGTCAAAGAAAGAAGGATAGCCCTTGAGAAAGAAAATACAAGATTGCAGGAATATTACAGCTGCCAAGATCTGCTCAGAAGGAGTACCAACTTTAGAAACATAAATAACTTTGATAATCAAGTAATTCCTGGGCATGGTAGACTATTTGCCAATCCAGGCATGGTTGCAGAAAGTCAGTCTTCTGGTAATTTGTATGATTGCAGAAATCCTTCTGGGTCTGGCATGCTCAGAGGTTCACGAACAGATTGTAATTTTAACCAGGTCCCTATTTCAGGTGGACAAGCCATGATGCAGGAGGTTGGTGTTGGTCAACCACCACGGAACATTGGTTTCACAAATATTTCATTGGAGGGTATCAATCAAAGTGGCAGAAGTCAGCCACTACACAATTTCTTTCAAGCTGGTAGCCATCATAAAAGTAAAGGACTGTGTGACAACAGATTAATTATATATAGTAATGCCATTGATGGTGTTCATTCGTCCACAACACCAATGTCAGTATTTCATGGCACAAGTAAATCATTAGAGAATGATGATCTGGTGGGTAAACTCGAAGCTACTAACATGAGTGATGAGCTTCTCATCAAGATTAAACAATTACTAAGGCAGCAAGAGGATCGCCAGCATGGTACTATGAGTGGTGGTATGACAGGCACTGTTAGTGGATGCCCAAATTTAGCAAATCACAAGCAAAAGCATTTTATATCCAGTGCAGAGGTTCCAACAACAAACAGAATGGTATCAAATTATATGAAAGGAGATAATGTGCAGAGTATTGGATTAGATGGAACTCACACCAATCAGCTTACCATTAGATCTATGGAAGGACGACAAATTCCTTACGGTGGTCAGCTCATGAAGGTAAATGAAAGGTAAGTAGTACAATAAAGCCATTTCACAACTCTTTCCCAGGGTACCTAGAAGATCATCATGACTATGTATGATGATTTTAGTTACTGTTTTTGCAATCTGACTTGTGAAAACCACGCTTTGCATGCTTAAGTAGTGGTTCCACGTTCCAGACGTGGTCCCAGTTCTGGCTAATTTTTTTTTGGCTAGGTCTGGATAATTTTTTTATGAAATCTTGAACATTGGGAAGCAATATTGGGAAGTCCAGCAACGTTAGGAATGATTTCAAACATGTTCATATTATTTTTGCTTTTTCTCTCATCCGGTGTCTGGCATCACACATTGTTTCTGCTTATTTTAAGGAAAAGTATTCGAGCTATCTTCACCAACTTTGGTATTCAACATTTTTGGGTCAATGTCTTGCTTGAGATTGCTTTCAGCTGTTGTAGCTCTTTCGTTTACTGAGTAATACCTAGGTATAGCTATTCAGTAAGTATTGGTTCAGTACGTATTGGTTTCCATGCATTTAAGGGAAAATGATTCAAGATATTTTACTAAAATTGGGTATACAAGATTTTTATGTCTATAGCTCACTTGGTATTGCATTTGGGACTGATAGTTCTATAAGTAAGTGAGTAATAGCCATTTTATTACGCTACAATAGCTTACCATGTGGGACTCATTGCTGTTCTCGGATGGCCACAAGGCATCACGGCCAACGTCTAAGAAAAAAAGACATTTATGCTTGGCCGTAGCCTCTAGTTGTCGTCACGTGATAACTTCTGACCAATCGCCCTACTTTCTTGTTGGCCACGTTGAACTGGTAGCTGTTTGTAAATATACAGACATTTTCATTTATTTCTCAGTTTTTAGTTATTGTTGGAGGCTCTTTTTTGGATATTTCTTTTATTATATAACATAGATCATTCTGTAAAATTTTTATTTTGACAGGATAAGTATATTTCTTGTTTTCGCATGTTTTGAGTTTTCCTCGGTTCAGGCCCTTTACATTGTACGTCTTTTATTGCGTATAAAATGTCCATCCACCAAACGAATAAAGACAAACCGAGAGCTCAGAAATGCCGCCATTTTTGTTTTAGTTTCGACCTACACAACTATTGCCCTACCTGTAGGGAGGCTGGCAAGGGTGATAACCCCTGTGTCACCTTTGAAACTCCCTGTGATATCTGTGCATCTTTTACAGATGACCAGAGGAAGAAAATTCAGCACAGGAAACGCTATCTTAAAAACACAAGGCGGAAACTAGTACTAAAGATGATGAACTTGATCTCTTGGGCGAAGGCGACGGGTATTCCTTCACTGGCTCAAATGCAGACCTCGAGAGTGCTGCTGACAATCTTTTTACCTCACCCCCCCCCCTGTCCTCAGCCCCTTGCTTTCAGTTCTTTATCACTTAAAACACCAGCCAAATCTGTCCCACCCACCCCAGGTACTGCCTTACAACAAAAAATTGAAACAAATCTTGAAAAATCCCTGGGAAATTCTTTAAATATTCATTTACAGCAACAACTGGGTTCCTTCCAGGCATCCATGTTGGAAGCTTTTCAGTCGCTCCGAGAGGAGTTGACTGCAAAAAAGCAAACAGGTGGATCAGACCTCGTTTCTTGCTTCCAAACCAGGTACATCCAGTACTGCTATTAATCTGGACCTACCCCCTCCGAGACCTAGAGCTAACCCTCAAACCGAGGATATGGATGTGGACTACGGTCCAGCACTCCCTCCTCGTCTAGTACTTGACCAGCATGATACCTCGGATCAGTACGTTGCTCCATCTGAACTACCTCTGAAAAAGGCCTCGGGACAAACACAAAAAGCAAAGCCACTCTCGTAGTAGGCATGAAATTGAACCCAGGTCTGCCTCGGATCAATCTAATGAGGAATCTGATGAACCTCGGATCCCTTCTACCAAACCTAAAAAGCACTCTGATAAGAGTAAACACAAATCAAGGTCCAGATATGTGTCATCTTCCTCAGGGGTGGATCAGTCCCCTGTACCCAGACACAGGTCTTCTAAGCCCTCTGGGGCTCAGCCCTCAGGGGCTGTTTCTGATCAAGACCTCCCGCAACATGATCCAGACCCCCCTTATTATAGGGAAGTAGCTCTGTCTGACATTCCCTCACAGTACGCTGAAGAGGTCGACACCTTTAGGCGCATTCTTTCCCTCCCTGACCCCAGGGAGTGTATGCCTAGGTCCTCAACTTCAGTGATGGGTCTGGATGATGAGAAAGGCCGTCAAGAGCTCAGACCTAGAGGTCCTTCCTCTATTCTGCCCCTTAGCTCAGTTATCAAGGGCCCTTTGATAAATTTCAACATGACTTTAAGGCTGCTAATTTACCCGAGGGTAAATACGTCAAGCCGCCCCCTTCCACTTCTAAGTGGTACAGGGTGGGACAGCCCTGTTATCACGACAAATTTCAGGAGTTGAATACAGATTTCGCCAAAATCTGTATTACTCCTAAACCCTCTGGGGCCCCTATGGGCAAGGTCCCCCTTCCAATTCTCAATGAGTTGGAGCATCAGGCTAGGCAAAATATCTCAACCCTCAATTTCACCGCTGCCTTTGCTAAAACTTTTTCTTCTTGCAATGCTTCCCTTGAGAAGTGTCAACATAGCATCAAGTCAACTGTCAAGAAGATTAAGTCACAGATTCAAAAAGGTGCCAATCCTGAAAAAGCAGCAAAGCGCGGATATGAGGAAGTCTCCGAGTACATGGATTTTTGGAATAAGACAGTTCTTATCCAACACAGGGCCCTTACGCCTCAGCAAATCCCTAGCCCATATTCTCCAGAGGAAATTATATTCTATGGCTAATACCAGCTTGCTTAGGCGCAAAGCCGAGATGACCCTCTTACAGCCACATTTGGGGGAAACGAGACACCAAGAACTTAGGAACTCGTCCTTTTGGGACCCTTCCTTGTTCGAGTCTCAACTTGTGAAGGAAGGGGAAGACTTCCTTCTCAAAAAAGGCACCTCTAAAGACACTCAGGGTTTCGCACCCTATCAGAATAAGCCCTTTCGTGGTCCCCACAAGAAAAGAGGCTCCTACAGGAAACGCCCCTATGGGGGCAACTCCTCACAAAGCAGTAACCAATCGTTTTCCTCAGGAAGGGGGAAACCGAACTTCAGAGGCTCCAGGGGTCGTTTTCGACCCCATAATAGGGGAAGGGGGCGTGGAAACCCCTCTTCCCAATGACTCCTCCAAAGCCTCACTCAGTCCACCTGTAGGAGTTCGCCTCCGTTCTTTCAGGAGAGACTGGCAAACAAACAAATGTTCTCCAAACGTGTTAAACATTATCACCAATGGCTATGTACTGCCATTCCTTTCAAAGCCAAATTTGGTCAGATTCCCTCTGATCCTGTCAGAGTACAAGGCCCATCAAAAAGACCAAGCCCTGGCCACTTGTATCCAGTCTCTCCTGTCAAAGAACGCAATCAAAAGGGTGGAAAATGTAAAATCTCTGGGGTTTTACAGTCGCCTGTTCCTAGTACCCAAGCCTCACCAAAGGTGGAGGCTAGTCATAGACCTAAGCAGGCTCAACACTTTTCTACACGTAGAAAAGTTCAAAAATGGAAACTCCAGAGTCCATCAGGACCTCCCTGATTCCAGGGGAGTGGGTATCGTCGATAGATCTGTCGGACGCTTACCTGGACATCCCCATCCACCCAAACTCAAGGAAATACCTAAGGTTTTGCTACAAGTCACAGGTGTTCCAGTTCACCTCCCTCCCATTCGGACTAGCCACAGCCCCCCAGGTCTTTACAATGATTGTAAAGGAAGTGAAACTAATGGCCCTCTGCAGAGGGCTCAGACTTCACCAATACCTGGACGACTGGCTGATCAGGTCCCAGTCTCCGGAGGAAGCCCCAAGTGAACACTCAGGCGGTGGTAGACCTAGCTCAGTCCTTGGGTTGGATAATAAATCAGGAAAAATCAGAACTGAAACCTACTCAGGTGTTTTCGTTCGTGGGCTACGAATACCATCTGGATTCAGCCCTTGTAAAACCCACTCAAGAGAGATGGCTCAAACTTCAGGATTTGATCCTAAGACTCAAGTCAAAACATGTTTTGACTGCAAGATGTTTGATGTCGCTAATTGGGTTGCTTGCCTCAACGAAGAAAATGGTCCCGGAGGGACGCCTTCACATGAGGCCCTTTCAGTTTCATCTCAAGGAGCACTGGAGATATCCTCAGTCGCTGGACAACCTCCTTCCTTGGACAGAATCCATTGCAGCCCACCTAGATTGGTGGCAAAACCCCTTAAACGTGATGAAAGGTGCAGACCTTCATCCCAAGGACCACAGTATCCAACTCTGTACCGACGCCTCAAACGAAGGTTGGGGCGCTCACTTAGATCAAAATTCTACAAAGGGTCTGTGGTCAGATCGGGCCCTTCGAGACTTCAAGGACCAGTGCCAGAACCAAACAGTGCTAGTTGCGACGGACAACTCAACAGTGGTAGCCTACATCAACAAACAAGGAGGAACTCACTCAGCAGAGATGTGTCCTCTCCTGTGGAAGATCATGACCTGGTGCCATCATTACTACATAACATTGAAAGCCAGGCACATCCCAGGGTGACTGAATGTGATGGCCGACCTGCTGTCCAGGTCCAACCAAGTGCAGTCAACAGAATGGTCTCTGCATCCGCAGGTGTTCAAACAGATCGCCAGAAGTGGTTCACACGTCATGTAGACTTATTTGCCACTCACCTGAACCACAAACTTCCACTGTACGCATCTCCTGTCCCAGACCCAAAGGCTTGGGACATCGATGCTCTAAACATAAACTGGACGAACCTCACGGCCTATGCTTACCCTCCTACGGCTCTCCTTCACAAGGTGATCCAAAAGATCAAGCAATGCCATTGCCTGATCATCGTAATAGCCCCAGGCTGGCCAGGGATGCCCTGGTTTTGGGACCTAGTGCAGCTCTCAACAGAGATCCCACTACAACTCCCAGTGTCAACGACCCTACTCAGACAGTCCCACAAGTATGTGTTCCACAACAACCCACAACAGCTGAACCTCCACGCCTGGTGTCTAGGAGAGGACAACTCCAAGAACAAGGCTTCTTTGTGGAGGTGGCAGAGAGAATTGCTGCTCCTCAGTGGTCATCAACAAGGACCATCTACAAGTCAAAGTGGGCCCTATTTGAAAAATGGTGCAGAGAAAATTCGGTGGATTTCTCCACTCCATCTGTGAAACAAATCTCAGATTTTTTCATGTGCCTGTACCAAGACCTAAACAGGCGCCCCTCTACCATTGATGGTTACAGGACTGCAATTGTTGACACTTTAGGCCCAACGGCCCACCATATTGCACACAATGCAGACCTTCATAGGTTACTCTCCAGTTTCCACAGGGATCGTCCAAAAAGTTCCAGAAATCTCCCTAAGTGGAACCTTTCTGTTGTTCTCAATGAGCTCACAAAAACACCCTTTGAGCCTGTGAAAGACACAGACCTCAAACATCTTACCCTCAAAACTGCTTTCTTGCTAGCTTTGGCCTCTGGCAAACGCCGCAGCGAAATCCATGCCTGGTCTCAAAAAAAGTATCCAATCTAGGCCAATGGGAAAAGGTCGCCTTGTTCCCTTCTTCTGATTTCATAGCCAAAAACCAACTAGCAAGAGAAGGTTCTCAAAGTGTGTCTCCGGTGACTATTCCTGCTTTGACTACCATTGTAGATAGACAATTCAAAGAAGACAGGACCCTGTGTCCGGTGCGGGCCCTGAGGTACTATTTGGATCGAACCAAAGACCTGAGGGGGTCTCGTTCCCTCCTTTTCATCTCCTTCAAGAAAGGACATACCTCAGACATCAGACCCGCTACTCTCTCTTCATGGTTGAAACAAACCATCCTACTTTGTTACAAACAAGCAGACCAACAAGCCTTGGACTTGGTCCAAGTTAAAGCGCATGACATCCGGGCCTTCGCGACCTCTAAGGCCTTTTACGGTGGGGTATCAGTGGACCAAATCATGCAAGCCTGTCACTGGAAAGCTCACAACACTTTTACAAATTTTTACCTAAAAGACCTTACTTGGTCAGACAACGACAACAATATGTATCTGGGACCCGTAGTGGCGGCACAACAAGTTCTAGATCCTTCCCCTCAGACCAGTTGTCCTCGGAAAGAAAAAAGGGGGGGGGGGGGGGGGGCATATCCGCTACAACCAAGTCTTCAGGAGTCTATCCCAGGATCTAGGTATTTTTTTACCTTCAAGATGTTACGGGTAAGGTCATTTTGTTTTTTAGTTTATCAAAATTATTTGTATTAAGGACTTATTAAGTTGTCATTAATCTCATATTCAGGTGGCAAAAATTTTATGAGAATTCCAACCATTGGGCTGATATGTCACTCCTGATGGGCCCCTAGGGACCCTTAGACCTCTAAGTGAGCACTGCTGCACTTCCGTCCTACAATCAAAACATCTTGACAGTTTTAGCACTGTCTTCTATTCTATATAAGTTTTTGGCTCCTTACAGGCCCAGTCTTCGGGATTGGGGCACTGTAAACGGGACTCAGACTGGTATTTCTAACACTATTCTAATATAATTATTACTTCAAAATCTAAGAAAAAATGACATTCCTTCCAGTCTCAGCTGTAATCCCGCCACCGGGCGGTTCGATTCAGCAATGAGTTCCACATGGTAAGCTATTGTAGCGTAATAAAATTGAAAATTTTAATTACTTAAATGTAGCTTTTATAAGCTACAAGCTTACCATGTGGGACTCCCACCCTGCCTCCCCGCTGTTTACAGCTGAGGGGTAGGTTTTAGAAAATTTCAACGAGAAAGTAGGGCGATTGGTCAGAAGTTATCACGTGACGACAACTAGAGGTTACAGCCAAGCATAAATGTCTTTTTTTCTTAGACGTTGGCCGTGATGCCTTGTGGCCATCCGAGAACAGCAATGAGTCCCACATGGTAAGCTTGTAGCTTATAAAAGCTTTAAGTAAATAAAATTTTCTATTTTATTGCGTTAATACATCCTATCCAATGGACAATTTGCTAAACCGGTCGGCGCAGACCGGTCCGTAGTACTAGTGCACTCCCCAGATGGCGTGTCGTACTTCCTTCCTGTCTAGACAACATGACGTCATAGCATCTTTTTCGTTTGGCGCGTGTACTGTGCAGATGTGCTTTCAACATCTCCAGAGTTTTTAAAAGGAAAAAAGTGTGCATTATGACGGATTTTCAACCTTACTTACTGTAATTTAGTGTGGAGTGTTATCTACAATTCATGCACGGATTTACTTTAAGAAATCTGCTGGAAACGCTCCTTAGTAGATTCACTTTGTGTTGATGATAGGGCAGTAATTGACGAGAAATATGAGGCAGCCATTTTGCTAGTTTCCTGGCAGATCAACAAGGTATTTTTATCCATGTCTTTTGTTTGAATATAGCTTCCACCTACTATCACGGAAAACCTCAGTTTATGCTGTTTTTAACATAGACGGAATTCCCCAAGGAAGAGATGCATTCTTCACAGAGCGTACTGGTACTGACTTCTCTGCTGTATAGCATCAGTTACACCAGCCAGCTCGAGTTTTTAGTGTTTTTCAACAGAAGCAAGAGGTGGATTCTTCTGAATTTTAATTTTTAGAGTACACTGGTCGAGACATCTTTGCTGTAAAGCATTAGTCGACCGGCAAGCTCAAGTTCAACCTACCTCAAGTATTTACTACATAGAAGGAACTTCATCTTTAATCACTCTCAGTCCCACCCTTGTGGACCTGGCATGTGTGTCGGTAATAAGGGCAGTGGATGGCCAGAACACTGGTTTGAGTGCACATCCGGCTGAGGGAGAAGAACTGACTTCAGACCGGCACGACCAGGTCTTTCATCTTCAGAGCGCACTGGTCCAGGCTTCTCTGCTTTAAAAGCACCAGCCGACCGGCCAGTCGGAATACTGTAAAGTTGTCGGTTAAGTGTCACATAAAGAACGCGACTACTGACGTCATCTCCAATCAGCCAATGGCATTTCTTCCGACCAGCAAGCTGGTCACGTGACACGCCAAACAACAATTGCTTCTAAAAATAGCTCACAAGGGCTTTCCCAGCAACTGTCAAATCTACAAATAAGACGTGCGCTTAAAATAAAAACTTTATTTAATGAAGGGATGTGCAATAAACGGAATTCAACACAAAAGATAGTTGTAAAATTGCTTCGGCAATTGGTTACAGAGTGTAGTACTGACCGTGTACCGGCTACAGCCTTGTACACTTGCTTCAGCAACTGTTTACAGAGTGTAGTACTGACCGGATACTGGCTACACAGCCTTGTACACTCAACAACTGGTTACAGAGTGTACCGACCAGGTACCGGCTACACAGCCTTGTATAGTTGTTTCAACAACTACCGGCTACACAGCCTTGTACAGTTACTTCAACAACTGGTTATAGAGTGTATCGACCAGGTACCGGCTACACAGCCTTGTATAGTTGTTTCAACAACTACCGGCTACACAGCCTTGTACAGTTACTTCAACAACTGGTTATAGAGTGTACCGACCAGGTACCGGCTACACAGCCTTGTATAGTTGTTTCAACAACTACCGCCTACACAGCCTTGTACAGTTGCTTCAACAACTGGTTACAGAGTGTACCGACCGGGTACCGGCTACACAGCAATGTAAATCTTACCCGGCCCAACCGGTTACAGAGTCATCCGACCCAGTCCATTCAACTCTGTGTTGATTCTGGGGCAGGTAGACAGCTAGTATCTACAAGATATGGCTTCAACCGACCAGTTACAGGGCCTTCCTGGCTCTTGCCAACCAGCACCAAGAATCACCAACCCACAGATCTTTCTATCAGCTGGCAACTCCTCATCAGCAGCCTATTCACCGGCCTAAGACTGATGACAGGCCTAATTATGTGTAGTCCCTGACAGGAAGTTTCTTCCTACACAGAAAACTGCTTCAACCGGTTACAGAGCTTAAACCGGTTACCGGCTATACAGTTTTCACTGAGCAGTTTTGCTTCACACCAGCTGGTTACAGAGACTACCGACCTGCTATCAGGTGCAATTACTGTCATGCCCCTTTTCAATACTGGTTAAGAGGACCGGAACCGACCAGCAGACCACTTGGAGACTACCTAGTTAATAGACCAGTAACTAAAATTACTGTGGTCAAAATTGCTGGTTACAGAGAAATCAAATGGGTCAAGAGAAAATGTGTCCTGTCAGGGGTTAGCCATCATACAAATGACAATGGTACATGCTCCACCTTACAGGTGGCTGGTCTTGGGCCAAGAGTCTATAAAATGTGGTACATGCTCCACCTTACAGGTGGCTGGTCTTGGGCCAAGAGTCTATAAAATGTGAAGAGTTCTGTCAGCCCCTCTGTTAACTGGTATCATTGTCACCAGGCTGGACCAGTGTCCAGAGAGACAGTAAATGTTTATCAGTCTACCAAAGGTTGCACTAAATTACCTGAAGGGGCCAGACTAAATCACCTTTGGGAACTTAGGAAGCCTTGGGAGCTGGTCCCCAGGTGGTACAATTTTGAAGGAGGGCCACACACCCCCTTTCCAGACCACACCAGGCTTGACAAGGACCCTGAACATCATAAGCTGCTATGTCAATCACCACAGGAACCTCTACCTGTCACAGACATTACATCAGCTTTAAATTTAAAAAAAAAAAAAAAAAAAAAAAAATTGAGACATTGGAAACCTCCCTCAGAACCTCCCTCCAACAAGGGGAGTGGGTTACCTCTATAGTTTTTCAAGGATGCCTACTTCTATATACCAATACAGGAACAGTCCAGGAATTATCTGAGATTTCATGTCCAGGGTCAGACATACCAATTCAAAGCTCTGCTTTTCGGTCTGTGCGCAGCAGTCTTGGAGTTCACTGTAATAACTGATGGCCATGTACCAGAGTATAAAAATCCACCAGTACCTAGATGACAGGTTGGTGAGAGCTACATCCCACCACGTTTGTCTCCAGCATACTCAAGATCTGGTGAAAATATGCCAAGAACTAGGTTGGCTGGTGAATTTGGAAAAGTCGGAACTGGAACCAAAGCAGATCTTTGATTTTGTAGGTTACCAGTCCGACCTCAGGGCCGGTCGGGTCTGACCGACACCGGACCGTTGGCAGAACCTTCAGGACAAAATACTAGAAATACTGTCACTACTGGCTTGTCCGGTCCAGCAGTTCATGTCTCTGATAGGTTTACTAACAGCCACAGAAAAGCAGGTTCACCTAGGCCGACCTCATATGAGACCCATGCAGTGGCATCTCAAAAACAACTGGAGCGTACCAGAATCACTAGAAAAAGTGACTACAATACCAAGGTCCTTGCACCCACATTTACAATGGTGGCTGCAAGAGGACATGGGCCTACTACACCCAATAAAGCATGCTCTACAAATCTTTACAGACGCATGAAAAGAAGGGTGGGGCGCTCATTTAAACGAACGCACTGCAAGAGGCACCTGGTCCCTTCCGGAAAGCAAGTTGCATATCAATTGTCTAGAACTCAAGGCAGTCTTTTTAGCCTTAAAAGAGTTCTAAGACCTCTGCATACACAAGGTAGTACTTGTAGCAACGGACAACACCACAGTGGTGTCATACATAAACAAAGAAGGAGGCATGAGGTCGGGCCCACTTTGTGCTCTACTATGGAGAATCTTCACCGGGTGCACCAGGAATCAAGTAACTCTAAAAGCCCGACACATTCCAGGCCGGCTAATGTGGTAGCAGACAAGCTATCCAAGCTAGGCCAGACCATCCAAACAGAGTGGTCTCTCCTTCAGGAGGTCTTCCAAACAATATGCTGCCGGTGGCACCGGCCTCAAATAGACCTATTTGCCACGAGGTTCAACAACAAGTTGCCTTTGTGTCACCCATACCAGATCCCCTGGCCACAGCAGTGGATGCACTAAGTCTGCCATGGCAGGCTCTGGACACATATGCCTTCCCACCAGCAGCCATCTTGGGCAAAGTGGTGGAGAAGTTACAGGACTCCCCATGTAATAGAATCATTCTGATTGCTCCGGGGAGGCCCAACATGCCTTGGTTTTGGGATCTAATGGCCATGACCAGTCAGATTCCACTGAGTCTGCCCAACCTGTTAACACAGCCCTTCAATCAGATCCCTCACAGAAATAAATCTGAATCTCCATACATGGCTCCTAGAGCCACAGCAATCATAGAACAGGGCTTCCCTGAGGCAGCGGCAGCAAGGATTGAGGCTCCTCAAAGAGGATCAACCAGATCAGTCCATGAGGCAAAGTGGTGCATCACTAATCAGGTGGACTTCAGGGCACCCCCTGTAAAGTCAGTTGCTGACTTCCTTGTGTACCTTTTTGAGGACAGGAAGTTACAGCCCAGCACCATTGATGGTTACAGGTCAGCCATCGCTGATAAACTAGGTATTTTACCTGTCATCATCAGCAAAGACGGAAATCTCACTTGTCTCCTGGATAGTTTCCATAGAGACAGACCCAAAGGTAGGAGGGGGATCCCCTCCTGGAACCTATCCCTGGTTTTACACCAGCTAACCAAGGCTCTTGAACCAATCCAAGAGGCTTCCTTGAAGCTCCTGACCTTCAAGACTGTTTATCCTCTTGGCCCTTGGGTCAGGCAAGCGCAGAAGTGAGATTCATGCTTGGCAAAACAGGAATATCAGGCACCAATCTGATTGGTCAAAGGTGTCCCTGTACCCATCACCCAGCTTTCTTTCCAAGAATCAGCTGGCCAAAGAGGGTCCAGACAGTGCAGCCCCAGTGGTTATACCAGCCCTGGCCCCAACTCTGGATAGGTCCCTCAAGTCTGACAGGTCCCTCTTTCCGGTTAGAGCATTGCGCTACTATTTGGATACAGCCTCAGGCAGAATAAGGAGGTGGTTTTGTCTCCTTTAGGAAAGGTTTCGACAAAGACACCTCACCTGCCTCTACCTCCTCTTGGATCAAGCAGACTGTGATCCTATGTTATGAGCTCTCTGACCAGGAGGCCCACCCTTTACATCAGGTTAAAAGCCCATGATGTCAGGGCCTTTGCTGCTCCTAAGGTCTTCCAGTCGGGAGTCTCCTTAGATCCATTCTTGTCAGCCTGCCACTGAAGTCACATAATACCTTCACACAGTTCTATCTGAAGGGTGTGGCTTGGGCTGACCCAGAGCTTTACCAATTGGGCTCGGTGTTGGCTGCTCAGCAGAACCACAAGTGGCCCTTAGATTGAGGAGTTTTGTATATATGTACATAATGTAAACAGTTCTGCATGCACATAGTATAAAATGCGACGTGCTTCCTTCGGGAGGTTTATTGGCATTCTGGGACTGAACTCATCCCTCTCTTCGCCTACCTCAGAGCAGGTCTGTAAAAAAAGGGGGGGCGACGTCGGTATAGCCCCGGGTAACCGGCTGTTGGCAACCGACCAAGGCCTTACAGGGTTTCCTGACCTTAAGGTCAACCCAGGCCTGGGCCTATAGGTCTCCTGACGAAGTCAGCCTAGACCGTAGGTTAAAATTTGCTATTTCTTGTGAATTCACATAAGTCCCTAGTAACTTACCCGCCAACCAAGCAGTAGTTATTCAGCAAATTGTCCATTGGATAGGATGTATTAACACAATAAAATTGCAAATTTAATAAGTAAATGAAATTTTTATAAGTTAATAATACCCTATCCAATGGACACACAAGACCCTCCCACCGACCCCGCTATCAGCTTACTAGGGGTCTAATAGTTTTAGACAACGAAAAAGATGCTATGACGTCATGTTGTCTAGACAGGAAGGAAGTACGACACGCCATCTGGGGAGTGCACTAGTACTATGGACCGGCCAGCCGGTGGAAACACAGGACGTCTTTTTCCGATGTTTGGTGGGCCGGTCTGCGCCGACCGGTTTAGCAAATTGTCCATTGGATAGGGTATTAACTTATAAAAATTTAGTTTACTTATTAAATTTTCAATTTTATTGCACTACAATAGCTTACCATGTGGGACTGAATGCTGTTCTCAGATGGCCGCAAGGCATCAGGCCAACGTCTAAGAAAAATAGACATTTATAGTTGGCCATAGCCTCAGTTGTCGTCTTGTGGTAACCTTTGACCTCTCGTCCTACTTTCTTGTTGCCGCGTGAATTGGTAGCGTTTATCACTTACACAGATATTCTCATCTATTTCTCAGCACATATGTGTTGTTGGGTGTTATTTTTTGGTCATTTCATTCATTATATATCATAGATTATTCTGTAGATTTTTTGTTTTGACGGGATAAGTATTTTCCTTTTTTTTCACGTGTTTTGAGTTTTCCTCGGTTCAGGTTTTTATATCTACGTCTTTTATTGCGTTTCAAAATGTCTACCCACCAAACGAATAAAGACAAACCGAGATCTGGCAATTGTAGGCATTTTTGCTTTCCATTTGACACGCATAATAACTGCCCTACCTGTAGGGAATCTGGCAAGAGTGATGACCCCTGTGTCACTTTTGAAAGTCTGTGTCAAATATGTGGTTCTTTTACTGAAGAACAAATGTTGAAAATATCTCAAAGGAAACGTTCATTAAAAAGCAAAAAGCCCTCACGTCCACTTCAAAAGACGATGAGTTGGATCTCCTAGGGGATGAAATGGATTCTTTTACTGGTTCCAATGCAGACCTTAGGTCCTCAGTGGCCTAGTGGTTAGCAAGTTTGGCATCTAATCATAGGCTGTCACCTCTGTGGGTTCGAGTCCCACAAGTGGCAATTCTGAGGACCTGTCCCAATATGACCCTGGCTGTTGAACGGGACGTAAAACCCCAACTTTGACCAATGCAGACCTTGAGAGTGCTATTGATAACTTATTTACCTCACCCCCACGTCCACAACCCCTACCCTTCAGTTCATTGTCTCTCAAAACACCAGCCAAAACTGTCCCACCCACCCCAGGTACTGCCTTACATCAGAAAATTGAAGCTAAATTAGAAAAATCCCTGGGTGATTCACTTAACATCCATTTACAGCAGCAAATGGGTTCCTTTCAGGCTTCAATGTTAGAAGCGTTCCAGTCTCTCCAAGACGAATTAACTGCAAAAAAGCAAGTTGAGGTGGATCAGACCTCGGCTTCAGTTTCTAAGCCTGGACCTTCTCAAGCTGCTGTAAATCTGGAACTACCCCCTCCGAGACAGCCTCGGGTTGCCTCAAATCTTGAGCAAATGGAAGTGGACTATGGTCCTGCACTTCCACCTCATCTCGGTGCTGATCAGCATATGACATCGGATCAGCCTCTAGTCCAGCCGAGGAGCCTTCTAAGAAGGCTTTGGTTAGACCTAAAACTCACTCTCACAAAAGGCATGTTGTTGACCCGAGGTCTGCCTCGGGCAAACTAACTGATGAGTCCGATGAACCTCGGATTTCATCCTCTAGATCCAAAAAACATGCTGACAAGAGTAAACATAAGGTGAGGTCCAGATATGTGTCATCTTCCTCAGAGGAGGATCAGTCCTCTGTAGTCAGACACAGGTCTTCAAAGTCTTCTGGGGCTCAGCCATCTGGGGCTCTCTCTGATCAAGACCAACTTCAGCATGATCCAGACCCCCCTTATTATAGGGAAGTAGCTCTGTCTGATGTTCCCTCACAATACGCTGAAGAGGTGGACACTTGCAGGCGCATTCTTTCCCTAACTCTTTGCCTCTATGCCTAGGTCCTCAACTTCAGTTACGGGTCTGGGTGATGAGAAAGGCCGTCAAGAGCTCAGACCTAGAGGTCCTTCCTCCATGCTACCTCTTAGCTCAGTTATCAAAGATGCCTTTGATAAATTCGAACGTGATTTCCAGGCCGCTAATTTACCTGAGGGTAAATACATCAAACCTCCTTCCACTACAAAGTGGAACAGGAGTTGAATACAGATTTTGCAAAAATCTGTATTACTCCTAAACCCCCTGGGGCTCCTATGGGCAAGGTTCCCCTACCAATTCTTAAGGAATTGGAACATCAAGCTAGGCAAAACATATCCAGTCTTAACTTCACTGCTGCCTTTGCCAAGACTTCATCTTGCAATGCCACTCTTGAGAAGTGCCAACATAGCTTGAAGTCAACCTTCAAGAGAGTCAAATCTCAAATCCAGAAAGGTGCCAATCCTGAGAAAGCAGCCAAACGTGGATATGAACAAGCCTGTGAATACTTAGACCTATGGAATAAGACTGTTCTTATTCAACACAGGGCTGTCACTTGCCTCAGCAAATCCTTGGCCCATATACTCCAGAGGAGTTATATATTTTTTTTTATATAGAAATTTTTTATATAGAAATTTGTCTATTGTCGGAAGTGACGACGTACATATTTCCTCATAGAAATGGGTGAGAAAGGCATGAAGGGCAGTTTATTTTATTTGATATATCCAGCTAACAGTAATTCACGTGAGAATTTGGGTATTCTCACGAGATTTCCCTCCTTTTTGTCGATTTTTTTTTACTCGTCTTCTGCTTACAGTGTCACAGGCAAAACAGTTGAGACTACTACTGACCAAAGAAATTTGTCTGTTATCGGAAGCAACGACGTACATATTTCTTCATAGAAATAGGTGAGAAAGACGTGAAAGTGAGTTTATTAAGCGTCCCGCAAGGGACGCTTGTTTGTGTATGGGAGACCTTCAGGCTCCACCGGCTCCGCATTTTGTTTTCCTTATAACTCTGTAACCGCTAGGCGGATTCTTTTCAAATTTGGCAGGTTTAGGCAGTAGCCTTGGGGAATTTTTTTGAATATGCTGCAGTGACATTTCAACCAATCAGAGAGGTCACATGACCAAAAATGTCTTTTTTGGATGGGGAAGCTGTCAAAGGAATTTTATCAATTCACCTGAAACTTGGCAAATACATTCATTCTATTAAAATCTGGAAATCATTAGATTTTGGCATTGATTGGTTAAGAAATGGCCGAGTAATTAATGATTACTTAATCATTATGAATTTTCCAAATAAGGAAAACACAAAAATGCTTATATCTCGAAAACCGTGCTAGATAGAGCGATTTCGACAAAATTTTTGACCCACAGGGTATCTCTGCAGAGTAGTTATCCCAGTTTTCAAAAAAATTTTATCTCGTCAAAAATGGCAGCCATTTTGAATTTTCGAATTTTTCGCAAAAATTGCAAAACATAAAAATGCTTATATCTCGAAAACCCTGCTAGATAGAGCGATTTCGACGAAAATTTTGACCCACAGGGTATCTCTGGAGAGTAGCCATGTCAATTTTCAAAAAATTTTGTCTCGCAAAAAATGGAGGCCATTTTGAATTTTCGAATTTTTCGCAAAAATTGCAAAAACATAAAAATGCTTATATCTCGAAAACCGTGCTAGATAGAGCGATTTCGACGAATTTTTTGACCCATAGGGTATCTCTGCAGAGTAGCAATGCCAATTTTCAAAAAAAGTTTTTCTCGCAAAAAATGGCGGCCATTTTGAATTTTCGGATTTTTCGCAAAATTGCAAAACATAAAAATGCTTATATCTCAAAAACTGTGCTAGATAGAGCGATTTCGACGAAATTTTTGACCCACAGGGTATCTCTCCAAGGTAACCATGCCAATTTTCAAAAAAAATTTGTCTTGCCAAAAATGGCGGCCATTTTGAATTTTCGAATTTTTGCGCAAAAATTGCAAAACACAAAAATGCTAATATCTCGAAAACCGTGCTACATAGGATGATTTCGACAAAATTTTTGATCTTCAGGGTATCTCTGCAGAGCAGCTATCCCAAAGAGCTTTCACTCGGTGAAGTTTCAAACCCGTAGCTAATTATTCACCTACTCAAAATGAGTAAATGCTAATTATCTCTAAAACTAGTGCTGGGAGATCGCTTGGATTTTCCGTGTCGATGTTCGTATCAGACATTTGTAACCAAACTTCGAACATTGCCGATTATGGAGTCGAAGTGTTAAAAAGACAGATAAAATATTAATATTATATTATATGAAGCAAAATACACACAAATTACCACAAATATGACCAAAATATAATCTAAAAGCCATTCACAGACGTCTCCCTCACTAACAGACTATGCTTAATGTATCCTCACTTGTGATTGGCTGATTTCATTATTACCTTGAAAACAGTTGGAAAACCCCAAGGTGTTTCTATTTACGTTATTTTTATTGCATTCACGGCTAGTTTTGTGATTTTAACTGATGGATATTTCAGATTTTTACAAAATATTATTAAGGTTAGCATTTTATTGTGACCAAAAGGCTGCAAAGAAATGGATTTAGCAAATATCGGTTTTACTTAAATTTTACCGATCATTGATTGGCAATGAGCCAGCGAGCGATAATACCGAAGTTTGTGAACATCGTCCCAGCACTATCTAAAACTATTGCGGATACCCAATTTTTATCAAATAACTCATTCATCTACTTTGGGGAGAGCTTTCACATGGTGAAGTTTCAGACCCGTAGATAATTACTCACCTACTCAAAATGAGTAAATGCGAATTATCTCTTAAAAATATTGCAGATAGCCAATTTTTCTCAAATAACTCATTCATCTACTTTTGGAAGAGCTTTCACATGGTGAAGTTTCAGTCCCATAGCTAATTACTCACCTACTCAAAATGAGTAAATGCGAATTACCTCTAAAAGTATTGCAGATAGCCAATTTTTCTCAAATAACTCATTCACCTACTTTTGGGAGAGCTTTCACTTGAAGTTTCAGACCCATAGCTAATTACTCACCTACTCAAAATGAGTAAATGCTAATTATCTGTAAAAGTATTGCGGATACCCACTTTTTATCAAATAACTCATTCATCTACTTGTGGGAGAGCTTTCACATGGTGAAGTTTCAGACCCATAACTAATTACTCACCTACTCAAAATGAGTAAATGCGAATTATCTCTAAAAGTATTGCAGATAGCCAATTTTTCTCAAATAAATCATTCACCTACTTTTGGGAGAGCTTTCACTTGGTGAAGTTTCAGACCCATAGCTAATTACTCACGTACTCAAAATGAGTAAATGCGAATTATCTCTAAAAGTATTGCAGATAGCCAATTTTTATCAAATAACTCATTCACCTACTTTTGGGAGAGCTTTCACTCCGTGAAGTTTCAGACCCATAACTAATTATTCACCTACTCAAAATGAGTAAATGCTAGTTATCTGTAAAAGTATTGCGGATACCCAATTTTTATCAAATACTCATTCATCTACTTGTGGGAGAGCTTTCACATGGTGAAGTTTCAGAGCCATAGCTAATTACTCACCTACTCAAAATGAGTAAGTGCGAATTATCTGTAAAAGTATTGCGGATACCCAATTTTTATCAAATACTCAGTCATCTACTTGTGGGAGAGCTTTCACATGGTGAAGTTTCAGACCCATAGCTAATTACTCACCTACTCAAAATGAGTAAATGCGAATTATCTCTAAAAGTATTGCAGATAGCCAATTTTTCTCAAATAACTCCTTCACCTACTTTTGGGAGAGCTTTCACTTGGTGAAGTTTCAGACCCATAGCTAATTACTCACCTACTCAAAATGGGTAAATGCGAATTATCTCTAAAAGTATTGCAGATAGCCAATTTTATCTCAAATAACTCATTCATCTACTTTTGGGAGAGCTTTCACTTGGTGAAGTTTCAGACCCATAGCTAATTCTTCACCTACTCAAAATGAGTAAATGCGAATTATCTGTAAAAGTATTCGGGATACCCAATTTGTATCAAATAACTCATTCATCTACTTTTGGGAGAACTTTGACTTGGTGAAGTTCCAGACCCGTAGGTAATTACTCACCTGCTGAAGAGGAGTAAATGTGAATTATCTCTTAATAGTATTGCACATAGCCAATTTTTCTCAAATAACTCATTCACCTACTTTTGGAAGAGCTTTCACACACAAAAATGAAAAATTGTGAATATCTCGGAAAAACTATTTCTTTTCCTTTAATGCTCGGCGGGAGATACACACCGCGGCAGTGGTCTTGTCAAAAATTTTTGTCTCCCCAAAAATGGTGGCCATTTTGAATTTTCAAAGTTTTTGCAAAATACAAAAATGCTTATATCTCGAAAACCGTGCTAGATGGAGTGAACTCAACAAAATTTTTGACCTGCTGGGTATCTCTGCAGAGTAGCCATGCCAATTTTCAAAATATTTTTGTCTCGCCAAATATAGCGGACATTTTGAATTTTCGATTTTTTTTGCAAAACACAAAAATGCTTATATCTTGAAAACCGTGCTAGATAGAGCAGACTGCGCTGACTTTGGTTGCCAGAACAGTATAAGGCTAGAAATGAAGCATTTTCTTAATACTTTAGCACTCACCTTTATATCCTTTTCGGGACGCTTTGTTTTTGCTATGCAAAAACATTATCTTTTTTTTTGTGAGCGATCCTCTAGTTTGATTTGATGCATCCAGCTAACAGTAATTCATGCGAGAATTTGGGTATTCTCACGAGATTTCCGTGCTTTATGTCAAATTTTTAACTCGTCTTCTGCATATTGTGTCACAGTCGAAACAATTACTGACCAAAGAAATTTGTCTATTATAGGAAGAGACAAAATATATATTTCTTCAAAGAAAAGAGAAGAAATGCAATTTATTTATTTATTTGATGAATCCAGATAACAGTAAAATAAACAAGATGCACTCAGAGAGAGCAAAACGCTCGACTCCATGTGACCAGTTCATCAAGTGATATAAAGTATTGTAAGGAAGACAATAAAATAAAACCAAACATGTAAATTAATCTTCATAGAAATATCAAGTAGAAAGCTAGTCATTTAAAATACATTGAAATGGGAGGTCACAAACCTAGCTTGTGATACTTGCTGTCTTTAAGTAAAAATATTTCTTCTCATTTTAATAAACATAATAAAGAGGGAGGTGGTATATTCATTTTTATTAATTATTATTTCTGTTTTATTTTCTCTTTTTTTTATTTCAATTCCTTGACAGTCCATCACAAAAAATTACCATGTGTGATTTTCACCAAGTGACCTTTAAGCAATATTTTTACCTCCACCAGCAGTTTAATGTTTTTGTGTGCTTATTGTTTATTTTTTTTATTTTATTTTATTTATTATTTTGTGTGTGTGTGTTGGGGGGGGGGGGGGGGGGGGGGGGGGGGGGGATGTAGTTACTAAAAGAAAGATCAGGATCTTAATTTGGATACAAAAAATTCATGATTTTTCAGAGGTCCCATTTCAATGTATTTTAAATGACTAGCTTTCTACTTGATATTTCTATGAAGATTAATTTACATGTTTGGTTTTATTTTATTGTCTTCCTTACAATACTTTATATCACTTGATGAACTGGTCACATGGAGTCGAGCGTTTTGCTCTCTCTGAGTGCATCTTGTTTACCTATGTGATGAAGAGAAGCAGTTTCACTGTGTATTCCCAATTAAAAATCAGAAAAAATCTCTCCTGGCTTTAATTTTCAAACAAATTACACCAAATTTGGAAGAATCCGTCTGTTCCCCATAAAATACCTGCCCACTAAATTTGAGATTGATTGATGTTATAGTTTTTGAGTTATAAGGGCAAAACAGTGCACAGACAGAGAAGCAGATTTCACTGTAAAAGCCCAATTAAAAATAAGAAAAACTCTCTCCTGGCTTTAATTTTCACACAAATTACACCAAATTTGGAAGAATCCGTCTGTTCCCCATACAATACCTTCCCACCAAATTTGAGATTGATTGATGTTATAGTTTTTGAGTTATAAGGGCAAAACGGTGCACAGACAGAGAAGCAGAATTTTCACTGTAAAAGCCCAATTAAAAATAAGAAAAACTCTCTCCTGGCTTTAATTTTCACACAAATTACACCAAATTTGGAAGAATCCGTCTGTACCCCATAAAATACCTGCCCACCAAATTTGAGCTCGATTGGTGTTATAGTTTTTGAGTTATAAGAGCGAAACGGTGCACAGACAGACAGACAGACAGATGGACAGACAGAAACAAACTGATCACAATAACCCTCTCCTATCGTCGAGCGTTAAAAAAGAATAAAAACAAAAAACAATAGCACCCAGCCATTAAGCCATTAGGATGTGGTTGTTTCAAAAAATGACAAATAAAAACAGCATTAAATAGTTTATTTATTTGAACTTTTAATTCTGCATCTATTTCTTATTATTTAAAGAAAGAAGATTTTATGCAGTCCCAAATTCGAACTAAATATTTCAAAATATCTTGATACAAAACATGTCTCACATTTTTTCATAGTTGTCTCGCCTTTTCAAGTGAAGGGAGACAGTCTGTCTCACATTCATTTTTGGCGAGAGTGAACACTGCATCCATCTAAACTCCAGGAAATACCTAAGATTTTGCTACAAGTCCCAGGTGTTCCAGTTCACCTCCCTCCCTTTTGGACTAGCCACAGCCCCCCAGGTCTTTACAATGATTGTAAAGGAAGTGAAACTAATGGCCCTCTCCAGAGGGCTCAGACTTCACCAATACCTGGACGATTGGCTGATCAGGTCCCAGTCTCAGGAGGAAGCCCAAGTGAACACTCAGGCAGTGGTTAGACCTAACCCAGTCGTTGGGGTGGATAATAAATCAGGAAAAATCAGAACTGAAACTTACTCAGGTGTTTTCGTTCGTGGGCTACGAATACCATCTAGATTCAGCCATTGTAAAACCCACTCAAGAGAGATGGCTCAAACTCAAGGATTTGATCCTACGACTCAAGTCAAAACATGTTTTGACTGCAAGATGTTTGATGTCGCTAATTGGGTTGCTTGCCTCAACGGAGAAAATGGTCCCTGAGGGACGCCTTCACATGAGGCCCTTTCAGTTTCATCTCAAGGAGCACTGGAAATATCCTCAGTCGCTGGACAGCCTCCTTCCTTGGACAGAAGCCATTTCGGCACACCAAGACTGGTGGCAAAATCCCCCAAACGTGATGAGAGGTGCAGACATTCATCCCAAAGACCACAGTATCCAACTCTTTAGAGACGCCTCAAATGAAGGCTGGGGTGCTCACTTAGATCAAAGTTCTACAAAGGGTCTGTGGTCAGACCAGGAAAAAAGGCTACACATAAACATCCTAGAATTGAAGGTGGTCTCCCTGGCCCTTCGAAGCTTCAAGGACCAGTGCCAGAACCAAACAGTGCTAGTTGCAACAGAGAACTCAACAGTGGTAGCCTACATAAACAAACAAGGAGGAACTCACTCAGCAGTGTTGACACTTTGGGCCCAACAGCCCACCATATTGCACACAATGCAGACCTTCATAGGTTACTCTCCAGTTTCCACAGGGATCGTCCAAAAAGTTCCAGAAATCTTCCTAAGTGGAACCTTTCTGTTGTTCTCAATGAGCTCACAAAAGCATCCTTTGAGCCTATGAAAGACACAGACCTCAAACATCTTACCTTCAAAACTGCTTTCTTGCTAGCTTTGGCCTCCGGCAAATGCCGCAGCGAAATTCATGCCTGGGTCGCAAACAAAGTATCTAATCTAGGCCAATGGGAAAAGGTCGCCTTGTTCCCTTCTGATTTCATAGCCAAAAACCAACTAGCAAGAGAAGGTTCTCAAAGTGTGTCTCCGGTGACTATTCCTGCTTTGACTACCATTGTAGATAGACAATTCAAAGAAGACAGGATCCTGTGTCCGGTGCGGGCCCTGAGGTACTATTTGGATCGAACCAAAGACCTGAGAGGGTCTCGGTCCCTCCTTTTCATCTCCTTCAAGAAAGGACATACCTCAGACATCAGACCCGCTACTCTCTCTTCCTGGTTGAAACAAACCATCCTACTTTGTTATAAACAAGCAGACCAACAAGCCTTGGACTTGGTCCAAGTTAAAGAGCATGACATTCAGGCCTTCGCGGCCTCTAAGGCCTTTTACAGTGGGGTATCGGTGGACCAAATCATGCAAGCCTGTCACTGGAAAGCTCACAACACATTTACAAATTTTTACCTAAAAGACCTTACTTGGTCAGACGACAACAATATGTATCTGGGACCTGTGGTGGCGGCACAACAAGTCCTAGATCCTTCCCCTCAGACCAGTTGTCCTTGGAAAGAAAAAAAGGGGGGGGGGGGGGGGGCACATCCGCTACAACCAAGTCTTAGGAGTCTAATCCCAGGATCTAGGTATTCTTTTACCTTCAAGATGTTACATGTAAGGTCATTTTGTTTTTTAGTTTATCAAAGTAAATTGTATTAAGGACTTATTAAGTTGTCATTAATCTCATATTCAGGTGGCAAAAATTTTATGAGAATTCCAACCATTGGGCTGGTCTGTCACTTGTGAAGGGCCCCTAGGGACCCTTAGACCTCTAAGTGAGCACTGCTGCACTTCCGTCCTACAATCAAAACATCTAGACAGTTTTAGCACTGTCTTCCATTCTATTTAGGTTTTTGGCTCTTTACAGGCCCGGTCTTCGGGATTGGGGCACTGTAAATGGGACTCAGACTGGTATTTCTAACACTATTTCTAATATATATATTACTTCAAATCTAAGAAAAATTGACATACCTTCCAGTCTCAGCTGTAATCCCGCCACCGGGCGGTTGGATTCAGCATTGAGTCCCACATGGTAAGCTATTGTAGCGTAATAAAATTGAAAATTTTGATTACTTAAATGTAGGTTTTATAAGCTACAAGCTTACCATGTGGGACTCAGAAGAGTCCCACCCTGCCTCCCCGCTGTTTACAGCTGAGGGGTAGGTTTTAAAAAATTTCAACGAGAAAGTAGGGCGATTGGTCAGAAGTTATCATGTGACGACAACTAGAGGCTACGGCCAACTATAAATGTCTATTTTTCTTAGACGTTGGCCATCTCAGTACAGTTTTCAGCCTGTCACTGGAACTCTCACATTACCTTCAAACATTTTTACCCCACAGCCTTGAAGGGCTGTCAGGGTATTGTTTTCAACCTTGGTGTCCGAATGGGCGTTCGGAGGGAAAACGTTTGTCCGGGCTGTATCTTAGAAACCGTAAGACTTTGGAAGTTGATACTTGGTAGGGACATTGGTTAGGGGGTGCAACATCGTGGTGTGACCTTTATTTGACCTTGCCGCAGTGACCTTGAGTTTGAAAATCTTGTCCAGGCTATATCTCGGCAACTGTAAGGTGTAGGAAGTTGATACTTGGTAGGGAGATTAGTTACAGGTTGTAGGTATGCAACGTCATAGTGTGACCTTGATTTGTCCTTTGACCTTGTCGTAGTGACCTTGTGCCGAAAACTTTTTCCCCAGGCTGTGGGGTACGGGCATCTCTGATGCTATTTTTATATGAAGGATGTGGACTGGGCTGATTCAGAGCTCTTTCACCTGGGTCCAGTGGTAGCTGCCCAGCAGATCCACCACTAGCCAATACAATTAAGCAGCCTGTCATCTTGACCAAGCTGGTTTCCAAGGTGGCAGATTAGCAGCTAGACCCCGCTTCCTTCCAAGAGGGCCTCTCTAAGGATGGAACTGGTACCTCTCTTCCTGTACCTCAGAGGAGGTCTGTTAAAAATGGGGGAAGCATGGTCAGTCGTGGCCAGTAGCCTGTTGCCAGGCAACTCACCAAATGGCACCATATTATGCCCCTTAGAGGCTCTTTATGTCTCTTCAGTTCAATTTCTAAATCCCTAGTAAACTATCCACCTGCCAAGCGGTCGTTTTTCTAGCTAATTGTACATAAGGTAACATGTATTAATGCAATAAAATTGCATCTGAAGCCAAGCTGATGGTGTGTTGCAGGAGGTCCCACACGTTGCCACATCAGTATATATGCATTTTTGTCTCAGCTTTGCAAATGATGATGTACGTGGTGCCACTTCTCTGCACTCGTTCAAAAAGAAGCTCAAAACCTATCACTTTGCAAAAGTATACCCACACTAGTTTCTGCACTTTTTCCTGGTTTTCCTCCATGGTGCTGATCCCTGCTATGTCTCTGGTTATGAGTATAGATTTCCTTTCTGTACTATGTTCGTCTGAGTCTGTCTTTTGATGGAGATTAAGTGCTATGAATTCAAAGTACTATTAGAATTAGAATCAGAAACATGTAACCGGGTTAATTGATGGTAAATGCAGGCAACTACCCATGGAGCAAATACACTGATTGTTTCACCTCATGGGTCAGAGCACAGCCCAGGATAGTTTTTTCCAACATTTAGTGATACTAGCAGGGTGCCAAACAAACATCTGTAAGGTATTAACTTTCAAAAATTGAATTTGCTTGTTAATTTTTCCATGTAGTTGATTATGTTGAATTTATATGGTGCCACAGAAGAAATCTTTTCATAGATTTTAACAATTTACAGTTTGACATTTTGTTTAAAACTATCGGAAAGTGAGTCCACAAGTCTGAATTTTCTTGTCTCCTCTATTATTGGTCCTAGAACTTTGAAATGTAAAGCGCATTTTTTTCACTTTGGTTGCAAAGCTTCAGCCTTCAGCACAAATGTCGTGTAGGTAATCATAGGCTGCAGCCATGACTGCTTTGTCTTCCCAGTGAATATAACTGTGCAAGTGTTCTTATATTCCCAGTTGGTCCAGTTTTTCCCAGTTGTGACAGAAGTAAAATTATGACCAACAGTGTAGAAGTTCTGCTCAAGATGTTAGCTTAAACCAGGAGAATTGGTATGTGCCTTCTGTGACATGTTGCAGCCCTGTTAAAATATATTCCAAACATGAAATTTTTTTCTCTGTTTCAGTCTCCCCAACCAGCATCAAACTACTGCCTTGCTGGACCAACCATATGGTCTTAATTGCCAAAGAAGAGTGTTATTGGAGACTCCCACCATGCCATTGAGCAATTTAAATGCTTCTACGAAGAACAAAACGTTGCATGTCATGGAAGAGAGGATGAAGGGTTTTCCTGATGTACCAGTAGATAGTTCTATCACTTATCACACAGGGATGACCAGGAATGTTAATCAGAACATGCACAGTAATAAGATTATACCTTATACATTGTTAAAAAGATTGTAAGAACCCTTGATATAATACAGATTTTATAATTTCTAAATAAAAGTTAACGATATATTCATTCCAAACTTGTAATGCCACCACCGCTGCAAAGGTTTCCTTTCAGATAAGCTTACTCAAAAAGTATGTGATCTAAAACCTTGGTGTGTGAGTAAAAAGGATTCACACAAATGTATTGACTCTTCCTTCACATATTTGTCGTCAAATTACTTCACAGTAATGTTAAATAAGAGGCTACATTCAGCCACCACAATGAATTTGTAAAAGGTCCGACAGCATTGGAAATGAGGTTATCTTATTTTACTTTAAAATATTTTTTATAAATGTTGAGTATTTCCATGAGAAATAATGGAGGAATACTGCCTGAGTACAGCATGCCACACCACAAAGATCTGAAAGCTTATTAACCGTTTATTGTAATTGAATATTTCATAAAATATACTCACATTTTTGCTTGAGAATAATATCCAAGTAACCCGCTTTAATATAAAGAAATTGAAATGGTTTCATTTTATATAAACTAGTTTGTTAATATTATTTTATATGTACTACAGTTCGACTTAAAAGAATTACGTCTCCCTTCAAAATTAATATTCAAACTCCGCAGTTTTACACAGATGATCCCTTATTCGCAATTTGGACAAGAGTTCTACAGATTTCTACACCCAGTGCTATGGAATTCCTTTTTATGTCAGCTGACTTGTCAGTCAGCTGACATTATGTCGTCACTCTGCGGCGTGGGCGTACGCGTACGCGTCCGCGTGAACAACTTCTCCTCCAAAACTACAAGGCCTAGAGACGTGCTGTTTTTTTTAAAAGATACCTTATCTATCGAGGATGAAAAATTGTTCAAGGCATGCAAATCTGTCTATTCGTCTGTTTGCGAGAGACATTACAAGGGGGGTACCCCCACCAAAAGTGTGAAAATTTCAACACTTAATCACAATTTTCTCAGTGACTATTGCAGGGATTTCTCTCATATCTTGCATATATGTACTAGGCCTGAGGTAGATTCTCTTGTGTGAGTATGAGACCTGGATCTGTCTTACTTTTTTTTTAATAAATTTTTTTAATAATTTTTAATGCATTAAAATTCATGAAATCATGCACAAAATCATTTATAACTTGAAAACTGTTGCATCTAGAGCATTTTGTTAAAATATGTTATTCAGCTACTTTTTTCATAGCTACAATATGGTGAGTAAGTTGGGTGCCTGTCTCAATAGCTAAGTGAGTAATAGCTACTTTTGGGCTTTTCAGTAACTTCCATCATGAGTAGAATCACTTGTAACTTAAAAACTATTGCATTTAGAGAATTTCGTATAAATATGTTATTCAGCTACTTTTGGGTCAGCTATAACATAGTAAAATTTTAGACCTGTAGCTCATGGCATAGCTGAGTAATAGCTACTTTTAGGTTATCACTGTTGAGTAAATCGTTGGAAACTATTGCATTTAGAGTATTTTGTTTCAATATGTTATTCACCTATTTTGGGATCAGCTATAACATAGTGAAGTTTCAGATCTGTGGTTCATTGCATAGCTGAGTAATAGCTACTTTGAAGTTCTCACTATTGAGTAAATCGGTTGTAATTGGAAAACTATTGCATTTAGAGAATTTCGTATAAATATGTTATTCACCTACTTTTGGGTCAGCTATAACATAGTAAAATTTCAGACCTGTAGCTCATGGCATAGCTGAGTAATAGCTACTTTTAGGTTATCACTGTTGAGTAAATCGCTTATAACTTGGAAACTATTGCATTTAGAGTATTTTGTTTCAATATGTTATTCACCTATTTTGGGATCAGCTATAACATAGTGAAGTTTCAGATCTGTGGCTCATTGCATAGCTGAGTAATAGCTACTTTGAAGTTCTCACTATTGAGTAAATCGGTTGTAATTGGAAAACTATTGCATTTAGAGAATTTCGTATAAATATGTTATTCAGCTACTTTTGGGTCAGCTATAACATAGTAAAATTTCAGACCTGTAGCTCATGGCATAGCTGAGTAATAGCTACTTTTAGGTCATCACTATTGAGTAAATCAGTTGTAACTTGAAAACTATTGCATTTACAGTATTTTGCTTAAATATGTTGTTCACCTACTTTTGGGTCAGCTATAACATAGTAAAATTTCAGACCTGTAGCTCATTGCATAGCTGAGTAATAACTACTTTGAGGTTCTCACTATTGAGTAAATCAGTTGTAATTGCAAAACTATTGCATTTAGAGAATTTAGTATAAATATGTTATTCAGCTACTTTTGGGTCAGCTATAACATAGTAAAATTTCAGACCTGTAGCTCATGGCATAGCTGAGTAATAGCTACTTTTAGGTCATCACTATTGAGTAAATCAGTTGTAACTTGAAAACTATTGCATTTACAGTATTTTGCTTAAATATGTTGTTCACCTACTTTTAGGTCAGCTATAATAGTGCAAAAATTCAGACATGTAGCTCATTGCATAGCTGAGTAATAGTTACTTTGAGGTTCTCACTCTTGAGTAAATCAGTTGTAACTTGAAAATTATTACATTTAGAGTATTTTGTTTAAATATGTTATTCACATAATTTTTGGTCAGCTATAACATAGTGAAATTGCAGACCTCTATGTCATGGCATAGCTGAGCAATAGCTTCTTTCAGGTTCTCACTGTTGAGTAAATCATTGTATCCAACCTGTAGGAAATCATGGGCTGGGAATCTATTAATATGGTCCGATTTGACCTTGGAACCCTCCTTCAAGGTCAAATGAGGATAGCCAAACATAAAAGTGCTTATAACTCGCTTATTATTGGTCCTAGAGGTTGGAATGAAAACCAACCTATAGAAAATCATGAGCTGGGAATTTTTTGGTGTGGTCGGATTTCACCTTGGAACCCTCCTTCAAGGTCAAATGAGGATAGCCAAACTTAAAAGTGCTTATAACTCACTTATTATTGGTCCTAGAGGTTTCGAATGGAAAACCAACCTATAGAAAATCATGGGCTGGGAATCTTTTGGTGTGGTCGGATTTCACCTTGGACCCCTCCTTCAAGGTCAAATGAGGATAGCCAAACTTAAAAGTGCTTATAACTCACTTATTATTGGTCCTAGAGGTTTCGAATGGAAAACCAACCTATAGAAAATCATGGGCTGGGAATCTTTTGGTGTGGTCGGATTTGACCTTAGACCCCTCCTTCCAGGTCAAACGAAGATAGCCAAACTTAAAGTGCTTATAACTCGCATATTATTGGTCTTGGAGGTTTGGGATGGTAAACCAACATATAGGAAATCATGGGCTGGGATTCTTTTGGTGTGGTCAGATTTGACCTGGGACCCCTCCTTCAAGGTCAATTGAGGATAGCCAAACTTACAATTGCTTAGAACTCGCTTATTATTGGTCCTACAAGTTTGGGATGGTAAACAAGCTACAGGAAATCATGGGCTGGGAATTTTTTTGTGTGGTCGGATTTGACCTTGGACCCCCTCCTTCAAGGTCAAACAAGGATAGCCAAACTTAAAAAGTGCCTATGACTCACTTATTATTGGTCCGAGAGGTTTGGGATGGTAAACCATCCTAAATTCTTTGGCTGGGAATCTTTTGGTATGGTCAGATTTGACCTTTGGACCCCTTCTTCATGGTCGAACGAGGATATTGCATTTATAGTATTTCTTTAAATATTTTTAACCTACTTTTTACACTTAAACAATTACCTTGTTACTTTATTTCATAATACCATTTGCAGGGCACAACTTTTTTGTCCTTTTCTTCTGTCAGCTTCGGAATATCTTTCGAACATGCTGTTCAGTTACCATTTACTGTATTTCTGTACAGCCCTTTCCCTGATAATTATGCTTTCCTCTCATTATCACCATCACAGATCAAAAACATTCAGTCAGCTGACACAGTGCCCGTTCACGGGCACTCTCCTCTTGTTTATCTGTATATTGTTAAATATTTTATTAAAATGCTCACAATTGTCTTGTGTATAATATCCAAATAACATGCTTTTATAAATTCCACATGTTTTTACATTTATAATATAAACCAGTTCACTAATCTTTATTTTCTACAAACATGGCATGTCAATTACTTAAACTTAAGGCAAATTTAACTCGTATATTCAAATGGTTTTAAAGGTCAAAGTTTGGGTTTTATATAATGTTCAGCAGCCATCAAAGGATTTAAATCACAGGGAATCAGAATTTCTGTATTGGCACTTTCGACTGCATTATTGCCAATGATTGAAGTTTGTTCACATTTTTCCAATAACATGGACAGGTAATTTTGTGGCAATCACCTAGCATTAGTATTTGTGGTGAATTCTTTCACTCCTGTTGCCTTGGCTTCAATTCTGGTGCATGGCAACAAGTTAGATGGACTGAATCACTGTCTTGATACAACCATCAAAGTTCAAGTGAATGAAGACCCAAAGTTTAACCTTTGTCATGCTGTTGTTCTATTGACATCAATGCATGTATATTTTGTATGAGCCTTTAGCTAACCAGATGGTTCTTTATGTGATTGTATTTTAACATGAAAGTTACATTTTTCCTGGACTGTTAAATTTCTATTTCCTACATAATTTATATATAATGCTCTGGTATGAGAGTTTCTCAAACAGAACAGGATAAAATGGAATATTGTGTTTAATGTAAGGCAACCACAATTGGTAAAAATCCACCTCAGGAACTGTGCTGCCAAAATTTGCTTTGCGATTGGGTATTTGCGTGCTTTAGTGTGCAGTTTTTTTTCTAGATAAACAAAATGGTGGTTTCCAGAAACAGTGGTTTGCATTAAATTAGTTCTGAAAGGTGCCCAAAATTATTTTTAAGAAATTAAATTAATGTATGAAACACCCAATAGACAATAGATTCTGATGTCATGTTTTGTTGTACTTAACGCTTGTGGATGACAGTATAATATGTTGTAGTTAACTATTCAATAAGCCAGCAAGCACATGAGATCTTCTCAATTGACCCCAATCGTGAATAGCAGCCACTTGGTCACAGCCTTAGTTTAATGTTTTCTTGTATGAACATTTAATCTATGTTGTATTAATTGAATTTTAATTGTATTTGGTGAAAAAACTACAGTTGTAAAAAATGTAATTTGCAGAGATTTTGCATTTGGAAGCCAATGAATTGACAATACCTTGTTAGATTGCATTGGTATTTGGTGAATTTAAGTGTTGGGGGGACACTAGTGTTATGCTTATAACTGAAGACTGAAGAAAATATTGAGATGTTATCATTTTCACTGAATGATTTGTGCAGCTACTGTTTAGCATTTAAATTTGTGTACTAAGTATGTGCTATTTGTATAGAAATAGTAAATTCTTTGGAAATAAGCTTTGGTAATGAGTTATTCACCAAATGAGTATTGTGTGGAATGTTCATACATGTAGCTGGTGTATTTGTTAAGAATAGAGTGCTCACATACATACGTGATCTATAACTAAGACGCTTAAAAAGAAAACCTGCCTTTGATTGAGAAAGTTCTTCGCCTGTTTTATACCCCACAAACTTCAAAGGCTGTGTGGGTATTGTTTTCACCCATGGAATCTTGCTGGCAGGTTGTTGGGACAATAATCTTATCTGGGCTGTATTTAAGAGATGGTAATATGGGGAAAGTAGTTACTTGGTAGAGATATTGGTGTGGGGGTGTAGCTGTGTAATGTTATGGTATGGTCATGTTTTAATCTTTTACTGTGCTCTATTGGCCTTGTCCTTCAAAATTTTGTCTGGACTATCTCGGAAACCATAAGGTGTAGAAAGTGAACGGTGTGACTTTCGACTTTGCTGTGGTGACCTTGACCTTTTAAAGTTTGTCCAGGCTATATCTCAGATACTGTGAGGTGTTAATAGTTGATACTTGGTAAGGACATTAGTTGAGGTTCTTATGTGTGTAGGGACATTGTGTGACCTTGATTTTACTTTCCTGTAGTGACTTTGATCTTTAAAATCTTGTCCAAACTATATCTCAGAAACCGTAATCTGTAGAAAATTGATATTGGGAGGGACATTGGTTGAGGTGTGTAGGTGTGCAACATCATGGAGTGACCTTGATTAGACCTTGCCATAGTAATCTTGAGTTTTAAAATCCTTGTGCATGCTATTTCTTGGAAACTGTAAGGGGTAGAATTTTGATACTCAGAAGGGTCATTAATATGGTGGCTGTGCAATGTTACGGTGTAACTTTGGTATAATGTTTACTGGCTTTACCAAAATGTTTCCTGCTGTCATATTTTAGACATATTTCTATCACAGATATATAGATTGCTGCAACTGATCATTATGTGTAATGTTATCTAATTGTACTGTTTTATTGCGCTACAATAGCTTACCATGTGGGACTGAATGCTGTTCTCGGATAGCCGTCAAGGCATCAGGCCAACGTCTAAGAAAAAGAGACATTTATAGTTGGCCGTAGCCTCAAGTTGTCGTCACGTGATAACCTTTAACCTTTCGTCCTACTTTCTCGTTGGCCGTTTGGATATGTAGCGTGTATTATTATGTCCACCCACTGGGGGGTGGACATATTATTTTTGCTTTTTCCGCCGTCCGGTGTCACCCTTGGTTTCCAGACATTTTAGGCAACAGTTCTTATCCTATCTTTACCAAATTTGGCATGCAGGTTTATTGGGTTAATAGCTTGTATGGGATTGCTTTTGGTGATGATAGCTCTATAGCTAACTGAGTAATAGCTACTTTGCTACTTTTGAGTATCTCTTTGGTTTCCAGACATTTTAAGGAATGCTATTAAGCCTATCTTTCTGAAATTTGGTATGGAGGTTCATTGGGTTAATAGCTTATATGGGATTGCTTTTGGGGGGAATTGCTCCATAGATGAGTGAGTAATTAATTAAATAAATGAGTAATTGGCTATTTTGAGTACTGAAAAAGGCAAATGTGCTCATATCTCCTAAACCGTGCGAGATAGAGCGATTTCATCGAAATTTTCGACCCAGACGGTATCTAAGGAATGTAATCTTTGCAATTTTCAAAAAAATTTCCCCTCCCCAAAAATGGCAAAACACAAATTTGCTTCTATCTCCTTAACTGTGCGAGATAGAGCGATTTCGTCGAAATTTTCAACCCACAGGGTATCTAAGCATTGTACTCTTGGCAATTTAAAAAAATTTTCCCCTCCCCAAAAATGGCGGCCATTTTGAATTTTCGAATTTTTGCCAAAAATGCGAAAACACGAATTTGCTTCTATCTCCTTAACCGTGTGAGATAGAGCGATTTCGTCGATATTTTCGACCCACGGGGTACCTCAGAAATTCACTCTTAGCAATTTTCAAAAAAATTTCCCCTCCCCAAAAATGGCAAAACACAAAAATGCTTCTATCTCCTTAACCGTGCGAGATAGAGCGATTTCGTCGAAAATTTCGAGCCACAGGGTATCTAAGAAATTCACTCTTAGCAATTTTCAAAAAAAATTTCCCCTCCCCAAAAATGGCGGCCATTATGAATTTTCGAATTTTTCCCCAAAATAGCAAAACACAAGTTTGCTTCTATCTCCTTAACTGTGTGAGATAGAGCGATTTCATCGAAATTTTCAACACACAGGTTATCTGAGCAATGTACTCTTTGCAATTTTCAAAAGATTTCCTCTTGCCACATATGGCGGCCATTTTGAATTTTGGAATTTTTGCCCAAAATGGCAAAACACAAAAAAATTGATTCTATCTCCTTAACCGTGCGAGATAGAGAAATTTCGTCGAAATTTTCGACCCACAGGGTATCTAAGAAATGTACTCTTGGCAATTTTCAAAAAATTTCCCCCTCCCCACATATGGCGGCCATTTTGAATTTTCGAATTTTTGCCCAAAATGGAAAAACACAAATTTGCTTCTATCTCCTTAACCGTGCAAAATAGAGTTATTTCGTTGGAATTTTTGACCCATAGGGTATCTAATAAATGTACTCTTGGCAATTTTCAAAATATTTTCCTCTTCCTAAAAATGGCGGCCATTTTGAATTTTCGAATTTTTGCCAAATATAGAACAACAGAAATTTGCTTCTATCTTCTTAACCGTGCAAGATAGAGCGATTTCGTCAACATTTTCGACCCAACCAATGCAAAAAGGCATGAAGCTGAAATAATTTACATGTACACTAATAAATATTTAACCATCATTGATATATTTCACAAATGAAACAGGGTCTTGTAAGACTACTGTACAATTTTGGCAAAGGGTTCATTGGGTGGACATTACACATGATAATGTGTGTTCTTCTATGCTATCCTGTTTCTATTCATATGTCGCAGCTACTATCAACAGGGCGTCCTATTTCTAGTTTACACAGATATTTTCATCTATTTCTCAGCAAATACGTATTGTTGGATGTTAATTTTTGGTCATTTCATTTATTATATTTCATAAGATTATTCTGTAGAATTTTTGTTTTGACAGGATAAGTATTTTCCTCATTTTTCACGTGTTTTGAGCTTTCCTCAGTTCAGGTTTTTTGCATCTACGTCTTTTATTGCGTTTAAAATGTCCACCCACCAAACGAATAAAGACAAACCGAGATCTAGAAAGTGTAGGCATTTTTGCTTCCCATTTGACACCCATAATTTCTGCCCTACCTGTAGGGAAGCTGGCAAGGGTGATGACCCCTGTGTCACTTTTGAGAGCCTGTGTCAAGTATGTGGTTCTTTTACTGAAGAACAAATGCTTAAAATATCTCAAAGGAAAAGATATATTAAAAAGCAAAATGCCCTCACTTCCACTTCAAAAGGCGATGAATTGGACCTTCTAGGGGATGATGTGGAGTCATTTACTGGCTCCAATGCAGACCTTGAGAGTGCTGCTGATAACTTATTTACATCACCCCCGCGTCCACAACCCCTACCCTTTAGTTCACTGTCTCAAAATGCCAGCAAAGACTGTCCCACCCACCCCAGGTACTGCCTTACAGCAGAAAATTGAAGCTAAATGAGAGAAATCCCTGGGTGATTCACTTAACATCCATTTACAGCAGCATACGGGTTCCTTTCAGGCTTCAATGTTAGAAGCTTTCCAGTCTCTTAGAGAGGAATTAACTTCTAAAAAGCAAGTAGAGGTGGATCAGACCTCGACTTCTAAGCCTGAAACCTCCCACCCCCTCCGAGTCAACCTAGGGGTGCTTCAAATCTTGATCAAATGGAAGTGGGCTATGGCACTGCACTTCCTCCTCATCTCGGTGCTGATCATCATATGACATTGGATCAGCCTTCTAGTCCAGCCGAGGAGCCTTCTAAGAAGGCTTCGGTTAGACCTAAAACTCACTCTTACTCTCACAAAAGGCATGTTGTTGACCCGAAGTCTCAGCTCAGTTATCAAAGACGCCTTTGATAAGTTTGAACATGATTTCCAGGCCGCTAATTTACCTGAGGGTTAATACATCTAACCTCCTGCCTCCACTACAAAGTGGGACAGCCTTGTTATGAGGAGAAAATACAGGAGTTGAATACAGATTTTGCTAAAATCTGTGTTACTCCTAAACCCCCTGGGGCCCCAATGGGCAAGGTTCCTCTACCAGTTCTTAAAGAATTGGAACACCAAGCTAGGCAAAATATTTCCACTCTAAATTTTACTGCTGCCTTTGCTAAGACTTCTTCCTCCTGCAATGCATCTCTGGAGAAGTGCCAACATAGTCTGAAATCAACCTTCAAGAGGGTTAAGTCTCAGATCCAAAAAAGTGCCAATCCTAAAAAAAGCAGCAAAACGTGGATATGAGCAAGCCTGTGAGTACTTAGACTTTTGAAACAAGACTGTTCTTATTCAACACAGGGCTCTTACATGCCTCAGCAAATCCCTACCCCATATCCTCCAGAGGGAACTTTATACTATGGGTAACACTGGCATGCTTAGGCGCGAAGCCGAAATGACCCTTCTACAACCACATTTAGGGGAAACGAGACGCCAAGAACTCAGGAACTCGTCCTTTTGGGACTCTTGTTCAAGTCTCAACTTGTGAAGGAAGGTGAAGACTTCCTGCTCAAAAAGGCACTTCTAAAGACTCTAAGGGTTTTGGACCCTATAAGCCCTTTTGTGTTTCCCACAACAAGAGGCTCCTACAGGAAACGCCCCTATGGGGGCAACTCCTCACAAAGACTCCTTAAAAGCCTCCCTCAGTCCACCAGTAGGTCGCCTCTGAGACTGGCAAACAAACAAATGTTCATCCAACATGTTAAACATTATCACCAATGGCTACGTACTGCCATTCCTTTCAAAACCAAATTTGGTCAGATTCCCTCTGATTCTGTCAGAGTACAAGGCCCGTCCAAAAGACCAAGCTCTGGCCACTTGTATCCAGTCTCTTCTGTCAAAGAATGCAATTGAAAGGGTGGAAAATGTAAAATCTCTCTGGCTTTACAGTCGCCTGTTCCTAGTACCCAAGCCTCACCAAAGGTGGAGGCCAGTCATAGACCTAAGCAGGCTCAACACTTTTCTACATGTAGAAAAGTTCAAAATGGAAACTCCAGAGTCCATCAGGACCTCCCTGATTCCAGGGGAATGGGTATCGTCGATAGATCTGTCGGACACTTACCTGCACATCCCCATCCATCCAAACTCTAGGAAATACCTGGTATCATGACCTGGTGCCATCACTATCACATAACCTTGAAAGCCAGACACATTCCAGGGTGTGTGAATGTGATGGCCGACCTTCTGTCCAGGTCGAACCAAGTGCAATCAACAGAATGGTCACTGCATCCGCAGGTGTTCAAACAGATCTGCCAAAAGTGGTTCACACCTCATGTAGACCTATTTGCCACTCATCTGAACCACAAACTTCCACTGTACGTATCTCCTGTCCCAGACCCAAAGGCTTGGGACATAGATGCTCTGAGCAGAAACTGGACGAGTCTCACTGCCTTTGCTTACCCTCCAACGGCTCTCCTTCACAGGGTGATCCAAAAAATCAGGCAATGCTATTGCCTGATCATCGTAATAGCCCTAGGCTGGCCAGGGATGCCCTGGTTTTGGGACCTAGTGCAGCTCTCAACAGAGATCCCACTACAACTCCCAGTGTCAACAACTCTTCTCAAACAGTCCCACAATTATGTATTCCACAGTATCTCAACCTCCACGCCTGGTGTCTAGGAGTGGACAGCTCCAAGGACAAGGCTTCTCTGTGGAGGTGGCAGAGAGAATTGCTGCCCCTCAGAGATCATCAACAAGGACCATCTACAAGTCAAAGTGGGCCTTATTTGAGAAATGGTGCAGAGAAAATTCAGTGGATTTCTCCACTCCATCTGTGAAACATATCTCAGATTTTTTCATGTACCTGTACCAAGACTTAAACAGGCGCCCCTCGACCATTGATGGTTACAGGACGGCCATTGTTGACAGTTTGGGCCCAGCGGCCCACCATATTGCACAAAGTTCAGACCTTCATAGGTTACTCTCCAGTTTTCACAGGGATCGTCCCAAAAGTTCCAGGAATCTTCCAAAAAGGAACCTTTCTGTTGTTCTCAATGAGCTCACAAAAGCACCCTTTGGGCCTATGAAAGACAGACCTCAAACATCTTACTTTCAAAACTGCTTTCTTGCTAGCTTTGACCTCTGGCAAGCGCCGCAGCGAAACCCATGCCTGGGTTGCAAAGTATCTAATCTAGGCCAATGGGAAATGGTTACCTTGTTCCCTTCTGACTTCATAGCCAAAAACCAACTAGCAAGGTTACCTTGTTCCCTTCTGACTTCATAGTCAAAAACCAACTAGCAAGTGTGTCTCCGGTGACTATTCCTGCTTTGACTACCATTGTAGATAGACAATTCACAGAAGACCGGACCTTGTGTCCAGTGCGGGCCCTGAGTTACTATCTGGATCGAACCAAAGATCTGAGAGGGTCTCGATCCCTCCTTTTCATCTTCAAGAAAGGACATACCTCAGACATCAGCCCCGCTACTCTCTCTTCTTGGTTGAAACAAACCAGTCTACTTTGTTATGAACAAGCAGACCAACAAGCCTTGGACTTAGTCCAAGTTAAAGTGCATGACATTCGGGCCTTCGCTGCCTCTAAGGCCTTTTACGGTGGGGTATCGGTGGACCAAATCATGGAAGCCTGTCACTGGAAAGCTCACAACACTTTTACAAATTTTTACCCAAAAGACCTTACTTGGTCGGACAACGACAACAATATGTATCTGGGACCAGTGGTGGTGGCACAACAAGTCCTAGATCCTTCCCCTCAGACCAGGTATCCTCGGAAAGAAAAAAAAGAAGGGGGGGGGGGGGGCACATCCGCTACAACCAAGTCTTCAGAAGTCTAATCCCAGGGTCTGGATATAGGTTTACCTCTCAAGATGTTACGGGTAAGGTCATTTTTTATTTTTTAGTTATCAAGTGTATATGTATTAAGGACTTAGCAAGTTGTCATTAAACTCATATTCGGTGGCCAAAATTATGAGAATTCCAACCATTGGGCTGGTTTTTCAATCGTGATAGGCCCTAAGGGCCCTTGCACCTCTGAGTGAGCACGGTTGCACTTCTCTCCTACTACCAAAACATCTCGACAGTTTTTAGCACTGTCATTCATTCTATTCAGGTTTTTGGCTCTTTACAGGCCCGGTCTCCGGGATTGGGGCACTGTAAACGGGACTCAGACTGGTATTTCTAACATTCATTCTAACCTATTGCTTCAAAATCTAAGAAAATTTAACATATCTTCCAGTCTCCGCTGTAATCCCACTACCGGGTGGTTGGATTCAGCATTCAGTCCCACATGGTAAGCTATTGTAGAGTAATAAAATTGAAAATTTTGATTACTTAAATGTAGCTTTTATAAGCTACAAACTTACCATGTGGGACTGAGAAGAATCCCACCCTGCCTCCCTGCTGTATTACAGCTGAGGGGTAAGGTTTAAAAATTTCAACGAGAAAGTAGGACGAAAGGTCAAAGGTTGTCACGTGACGACAACTTGAGGCTATTTTTCTTAGACATTGGCCTTTTGCCTTGACGGCCATCCGAGAACAGCATTGAGTCCCACATGGTAAGCTTGTAGCTTATAAAAGCTACATTTAAGTAATCAAAATTTTCAATTTTATTGTATTAATCCATCCTACTGCTAATCTTATTGGTGCAGATCTAGCGAACTCTATGTACTGGTTTCCTCTGCCCTTCCAACTACCCGTCGTGATATGACCTGTATAGTGTTGAAAGCGACGTAAAACCCGAAATAAATAAATATTGGTGCAGACCGGCCTGTCAAACGACAGAAAAGGTCGTCCTGTTTCTCCACCAGCAAGGCTGATCATATACTGTACATTTGTAGGTGGCGAATCGTACTTCCTGTCTAGACAGCCTGATGTCATAGTATCTTTTTTGATTGGTGGGTGAACGATGCAGACAAATTTTTGTGAAATTAGTTTTGTTGCGTTAATACATCCTATCCAATGGACAATTGTTAATCTGGTCAACGCAGACCCCCACCAAACGACAGAAAATGTTGTCCTGTGTTTTTACCTGCTGGCCGGTCCCACTGTGCATTTGCCAGGTGGCGCATCACACTTCCTTCCTGTCTGGACAGCGTGACGTCATAGCATCTTTTTTGTTTGGCGTGTGTATTGTGCAGATGGAATTTTGTGAAAGTTCTTCAACTGAATTTTGGTGGCATATTATTGCATAAACTTAGTTTATTTTACGTCAAAGTGTTTCTAACGACTCATAGATTATAATTGCTTTACCTGGGCAGAAACGGGGTCTTTGTGGGTATTTAATGGCGGGGTTCGATTCCTACGTATACTGTGCCAGTTGCAGAGACAAAGGAAAAGGCACAGGCCCCTGCATGAAACAAGAAGATTGTCAGTTTTGCAACATTTTAACCCAGGATCAGAAGGCGCATTTATCTACCCCACCTTATCAGGAGAAAAGAAAACTGACCAAAAAGCTATTCAAGAAGAGTCGAGTAGAAGTCTAGTAGATCCAGTTTGACGGCCAGTGCTGGAAGTAGCACAGGACAGACAAGATTTGAACTCAGAAGAGGATAGTAGTAGCCCTGGTGCAAAAGCCAAGAAGACGGAGAGTTCAGAGAGTCGAGTAGCAGAAATGCAAAAGACAAGAAGACTGATTCATCTGTGCCCAAAGACAAGCAAGTCTGTTAAGAAGTCACCAGCTAAGGTTGCAAAACCTACAGACAGTAAATTAGAGGCCATGTATCAAAAATGGTCAGTGCTTCAGTAGGCTGGAAGCTATGCTCTTGTCAAGATCTTTCAACCAGCCAGAACCTGTTTTCCAGCCAGTGGTCGTCTCTCCAGTCAAGTCTCCACCAGTCGGTGCTGTAGACAACACTTGGCCCTTTTTTTGAGCCTATACCAACCGATCACTGTTCATCAACAACAGCAACCGACTAACCAACTAGCCACTCTTCATCAGCAGCCTACTCACTGGCCTAAGTCTGATAACCAGCCTAGTACTACCACCACTCACCAGCAACCGGCAACTCTTCATCAGCAGCCTGCTCACTAGCTTAAGACTGGTAACAGGCCTAGCACTGCCACCACTCAACAGCAACCAAACAAAAAACCAACCACTCTTCACCAGCAGCCTGCTGACTGGCCCAAGTCTGATAACAGGCCCAGTACTACCGACCAACCACGTATTGACCAGATCACTAAATTTGCACCCACCACTTCACCTGCTGATGTCCAGCAAACACCAGAGACCGATACGGATACTAGTTCTGACTCTGATTCCGATTCTGTAGTGCATGAGCACCTTACTGGCCAGGCAGAGGAAGGCAAGTTGTCGGATCTGAACCAGGACGCCTCTGTAACCCACACGAACCAGGCCTCCACTGAAGAGCAAAACTACAGAGAAACTATGTGTGGTGTATGTTCATACATGGGCTGGACATATATACCGGACATTGGTTTAACTGCGTCCAGTGCTGAGGATAACCCCTTGGCTGCACCTAACCAAAAGCCAGTGGGTAAAGTGAATGTTAATCTTCCCACAGGACAGACCGGCCAGTTCCGTGTCATTCTGGCATTGTGATTCCACCAAGTTAAACGGTGCATATAGTCGGATAGCAAGATCATGTGGACTCCCCACACCAGCACCGACCTCAAACACCTTATCACAGCACATCCTCAGTCAGTGCTTACATCTGGAACCAGGCAGCTGTCACAGCTGAAAGTATTGCAGTCTGAACAGACCAAAGGAAAGTCGGCTGGTAAAGTAGGAGCTGCTACAGAAGAGCTACAGTACCTGATGAACTTTTATGCCAGTATCACACAGTGTATGGCTAAAGCCATGGAACATGTATCTGGCTTTGCTTTTGTTTCCATGGCAAATGTGACACTAGTTAGACAGAATTCATACTTACCCCATGTAAAGTCCGGTTTGAAACAGGATACACTTGCTGCTTTGCGTCAGGCTCCACTAGACTTACCTACTCTGTTACCTGATTTTGTGGTGAAGAAGGCCGAGGAAGACATCAGTAAGTTTGAGGACAAGGGTCGATCACACGCTCAGTCTGCTGGTCGCAGGGACAATCGGTTCCACCCCTACAGAAGGTCGGGTAAACAGTCACAGGATCTGAAGTACAGTAAACCGGCCTGGAAGACACTGGGGCGTTTCAGCATGAAAAAAGGTGGTCATCAGTCCAACAAGTTTTCATCATGTCAGGCCAAGGGTCAGTCGTCATATAAATGACAATTACTGTGCAAGTGCTCCAGTACCAAGACAGTTGACCCAGAGCAAAGAGACCGTAAAGTTTGTAAATTTGTGTCAGCTCCACCAGACAACCAGAGCAACAAAGAGACTTTAAATTTGTATAAGTGACACTAGACTACACCAGTGTCTGGAGAGACATTAAAATTTGTCAGACAGTAACAAATGTAAACTCACTTGTTGTAAATCCTGCTCATATTGTACAAGGGCAACCACAAAAGAAAGGCACAAGTTCGGCTGTCGTAAGACAATGTGAGTTATTAAAATATGTGAACAATGTTTCGTGCATCAATCAATTGTGTTCTGTCAAACATACCAAATGTTCAAACTGTTGCAAAAGATTTGCCTGTAGGGGCCGGACTAGACCAGTTTTAGGAAACTTGGGAAGCCTTGGGGACTGGACCAAAAGTCTTACAAATGCTGAAAGAGGGCTACACCCTCCCCTTCTGGACCAGACCAAACAAGGTCACGGACCATCATAAGTTGCTATGTAAATACCCACAAGAACCTCTACCTAGTGGAGGCATTGCATCAGCTTATGAACAAAAATGCAGTTGAGTTGGTCAGAAATCAAGAATCTCTTGGTTTTTACAAATGACTATTTTTGGTCCCAGAATCAGACAAGCGGAGACCTATACTAGGTCTCAGCAACCTCAACAGATTCTTCAAGGTAGAGAAATTCAAAATGGAGACAGCAGAAACAATAAGGACTTTCCTCTAGACAGGGGAGTGGGTGACGTCCATAGACTTCAAGGACACCTATTTCCACATACCACTTGCAAAGCAGTCCAGAATATCCGTGATATTTTATGTACATGGACAAACATACCAGTTCAAAGCACTACCATTTGGCCTGTCCACAGCACCAATGGAATTCACTATAGTGGCCAAGGAGGTCAAACTGATGGCTTTGCAGAGAGTTATAAGGATCCACCAGTACCTAGACGACTGGTTGGTCTGGGCCAGATCCGTCTCCATCTGATAGCTATTTGTTAGGATCTAGGTTGGCTAGTGAACAGGGAGAAATCGGAGCTGGATCCCAAACAGTTCTTTGACTTTGTAGGTTAGCAGTTTGACCTGAACGAGGGCAAGGTCAGACCCACCCTGGAGTGGTGGCAGACCCTTACAGCAAAGATCCAAGAATTACTGACCGGACCAACCTCCGGCAGCTGAAGTTCCTCACAAGACTGTTGACAGCCACAGAAAAACAGGTCCATCTAGGTCGACTGCATGTAAGGCCCATACAGTGGCACCTCAAAAACAATTGGAGGGTCCCAGAATCACTAGAAAAGGTGATCCATTGTCGACAGGTCGCTCCAGTCTCATCTAAAGTGGTGGCTGGAGGAAGACAATGTGCTTCAAGGTCAACCATTACACTCACTAAAACATGCTCTGCAGATCTTTACAGATGCATCAAAAGAGGGGTGGAGTACTACTCCTTTAACTGAACACACTGCAAGGGGAACCTGGTCCCTTCCAGAAAGCAAGTTACACATAAACTACCTGGAACTAAAGGCGGTCTTTTTGGCCCTAAAAGAGTTACTATAGCCACAGACAACACCACAGTGGTTGCTTACAAGAACAAAGAAGGGAGGATGAAGTTGGTCCATCTGTGTCCCCTTCTGTAGAGAATCCTGACCTGATGTTCCAGAAAGCAGATGAATGTGGTGATCAAAAATGATGTTCTGGCGGAATGTGGTAGCAGACAAGCTATCCAGGCAAGGTCAGATGAGGCTGCTGTCCTGGTGGCAAATGCCCTGGTGAGCATGAGCAGTCTGGATTGCTGCAACCCTCTTTTCAGAAGTCTGTCCATCCACTTTAACGCAGCCCAGCGCCACACTCGTTTAACTTGAAGCTGTCAAGCTTTCAGGGAATATGGCCAAGTCTGCCTCATCCTCGGGCCCTTTCCTCTCGCACTCGGCCTGTTGCATAATAAACAAAAAATACCTTCTCCCCCTACCCTTTTTTGCAGTTAGTCCATTTCAAAAGATATCTTGGTCAAGGCTGACCGGTGGGACACATTCATTGGCAGACTTTTCTCCATCTGGCCTACTTTTGGTCACTTTTAAGCCAAAAATGAACTCCCATCTTCTTTGGCTGATACCTTAGGAACCGCTGAAGATATTGGAACACCATTGATGTCAAATTGTGTAGCCGAGCTTTCTCTCGACACGTGTTTGTCTTAAACCTACAAAACAAACCTGAGCACATTCCCACCTCAAACCAAAACACTCCTCTCTGAAAATTAGTTTTGGGATACAAGCTGATGACATTTTCATTAATAAGAGCAGATATCCGGGTATGCAGATGGTGGCTGAATTGGGCCCCTATCAGGGCCTTCTTAAATGTCATGGGCGTTTCTGTGTGTGGTGAGTCTAAGCGAATTCCTACCTCTAAAAAGACCCTGGAAGTGCATATTCGGCACCGATGGGACTGAATGAGGCAGGTCTTACAAATATTGCGGACATGATCACCAAAGGAAACATTAGCATCAAACCAGACAACAAGGTTCTTGACAACAGTTGATGGATGCAAAAGTTTACCAAATATCCAAACAGGGAGGTAAGAATCTAATTTCTTTAGCTGAGCATGAAATCCAAATATGATGAACTGTTTTTTTTCAGGGTTTAATTTAAGCATACTCGACATCTATTCCTGAACATCCTGAAGACAAGAATTCAATTTATCAAAGGCTGAGGTGGCATTTTTGTAAGACAAATGAACAAACTGAGTGTCGTCTGCATAAAAATGGAAATTGATATTGGAATGCCTCCAAATAACCTTCCTCAAGGGAGTGGTGTATAGAGAGAAGACCAGAGGGCCAGGAACAGAGCCTTAGGGCACGCCAAACAGCAGCTCATGCAATTCTGAGAGGGTTGACGCAATTTTAGTTGCTGAGATAGGAGAACCACTTAAGGGCTGTGCTGCCCACACCAAACCAGGACTAGTTCATAAGAGTCTGATGGTCAAATGTATCGAAGGCGGCCGACAGATCAAGTAAGAAAAGTGCTGTAGGCTTGCCTTGTGACATCATTTTTAATATGAAGTAGGGAAGTTTCAGTGGAGTGACTAGTTTTATATGTTGTTTGATGAGGATTGTCCAGATTGTTATCTCCCGCTGGGCTTTAGCCCTGGAGGGAGATTATGAAATGATTCCTGTGTGTGCATGCGTTAGTCACGCAGATTTCTACTACAGCTACAGATTTTTTGTAAATTAATTGTCCTAATGAATTTTCGCGCCCTTGAAAATTTTTGGGGTTTTATGGACTTAGGCCTAAAGATAAGTGAGTAATAGCAATCTTAGCTACTTGGAGTAAAGGGCTCATAACTCAAAAACTATTGCAGTTACAGCTTTTTCTTCAAATATGTTGTTCAGCTACTTTGTCCTTAGCTATAAGGTGGTACATAGTTTGTGGTCCCATTGCATGCCATAAGTGAGTAATAGCTATTTTCGTATTTGTAGCAAAATAATGACATAAGTAAATGTCAAATATCTTCAAAAGTATTAAATTTAGGGAATTCTTTTCAAATATGTTATTCATCTACTTTTTGATAAACTATCACATAGTAAAGTTTCAGACCTGTTGCACATTGGATAGCTGAGTAATAGCTACTTTGAAATTCTACAGTTGAGTACATCCATTGTAACTCCAAAACTATTGCAGTTAGAGTATTTTCGTAAAATATGTTGTTCAGCTGCTTTGTCCTTAACTATAAGATGGCATATAGTTTGGGGCAGTATTGCATGCCATAAGTGAGTAATAGGTATTTTCTTATTTGTAGCAAAATAATGACATAAGTAAATGTCAAATATCTTCAACAAAAGTATTAAAATTAGGGAATTCTTTTCAAATTTGTTATTCATCTACTTCTTGATAAGCTATCACATAGTAAAGTTTCAGACCTGTTGCACATTGCATAGCTGACTAATAGCTACTTTGAAATTGTGACTGTTGAGTAAATCCATTGTAACTCTAAAACTGTTGCAGTTAGAGTATTTTCCTAAAATATGTTATTCAGCTACTTTGTCCTTAACTATAAGATGACATATAGTTTAGGGTTCTATTGCATGCCATAAGTGAGTAATAGCTATTTCCTTATTTGTAGCAAAATAACATAAGTAAATGCCAAATATCTTCAAAAGTATTACAGTTAAACAAATCTTTCAACATGTCATTCAACTAGTTTTTGGTAAGCTATCACAAAGTAAAGTTTCAGACCTGTTGCACATTGCATAGCTGAGTAATAGCTGCTTTGAAATTGTTGAAACTGTTGAGTAAATCCATTGTAACTCCGAAACTATTGCAGTTAGAGTATTTTTTGTAAAATACGTTGTTCAGCTACTTTGTCCTTAACTGTAAGATGGTATATAGTTTGGGGTTCTATTGCATGCCATAAGTGAGTAATAGCTACTTTCTTATTTGTAGCAAAATAATGACATAAGTAAATGTCAAATATCTTCAAAAGTATTAAAGTTAGGGAAATATTTTCAAACATGTTATTCATCTAGTTTTTGATAAGCTATCAGATAGTAAAGTTGCCGACCTGTTGCACATTTGATAGCTGAGTAATAGCTACTTTGAAATTCTGACTGTTGCGTAAATCCATTGTAACTAAAAAACTACTGCAGTTACAGTATTTTTCCAAAATAATTTGTTCAGCTACTTTTTCCTTAACTAGAACATGGCATATTGTTTGGGGTTCCATTGCATGTCATAAGTGAGCAATAGCTATTTTCTTATTTGTAGCAAAATTATGATGGAAATAAATTTCAAATACCTTCACAAATGTTAAAGTTAGGCAAATCTTTTCATTTGTTATTCATCTGGTTTTTGATAAGCTTACTTCCCTGTGTCCGTTATATTTTTGTTGCTTTTTCAGATCTAGGTCAATAGCTAAGTGAGTAGATAGCTGAGTAATAGCTACTAAAATGAGTAAATGTCTTATATCTCTAAAAGTATTATAGGTAGGCAATTTCTTCTAAATAAGTCATTCACCTACTTTTGGCTGATCTACCACACAGTGAAGTTTCAGATCTATAGCTCTTTGCATAGCTCAGTCATAGCTACTAAAGTGAGTAAATGTATTTTATCTGTAAAAGTATTGCATACACGCAATTTCTTCTAAATAAGTCATTCACCTACTTTTGGGTGATCTACCTAATAGTGAAGTTTCAGAACTGTAGCTCTTTCCATAGCTGAGTAACAGCTACTAAAATGATTAAATGTCTTTTATCTCTAAAAGTGTTATGAAAAGGCAATTTTATTGCGTTAATACATCCTATCCAATGGACAATATGCTAAACCGGTCGGCTCAGACCGGCCCGCCAAACGTCACAAAAAGACGTCCTGTGTTTCCACCGGCTGGCCGGTCCTCACACTGCACTCGCCAGGTAGCGCATCGTACTTCCTTCCTGTCTAGACAACCTGACGTCATAGCATCTTTTTCGTTTGGCGCATGCACTGCCTGCACGGATTATTTTGTGTTTGGAAACTTTTTCATATTTTGTGAGATAACGGAAGTTTATTGTTCTACAACTTTATTATTTACTTCCTGACATATCATAGATCATTGTGTCCTCTCCCAGCCAGCGTCGAGGGGGTTGCGGCCACATGATGGCAGGTTTTGATCAGCACTCTGTATGTGCGTGTTGCCGTGATAAGAAGAAGGGCTCAAATCCTTGTGTTGAAACACCACCTGCTGCTTGCATTCATTGTGACTCCTTGTCTTCAGAGCAGAAAGAGCAGCTATCCACCCCCTCGTACAAACTTAAAAAAAGAAGAGAGAGGCGAAGTCATCTACTCCGGCTAAAGACATAGACACTCTCAGTCCCACCCTTGTGGACCCGGCACTTGTGTCGGTAGTGGGGGTCGTGGATGGCCAGAGTTCCTCTGGTTCGAGTGGGCCAGCTGAAAAGAAGAAGAAGCTTGACAAGAAGGTTGACAAGAAATCTTCATCCTCTGTTAAGTCGGCGAAGTCAGACAAGTCTTTGACGTCTTCATCCAGCCGACCCCCGGCTACTTCATCCACCGACCAGGGCAGATCTACCACCTCCTCTACCGACACAAGAATCTCTGATCTCGACAAGAAATGGTCAGATCGCTTCAACCGACTGGAGGCCCTGCTCATGTCTAAGACACTGGACCGACCTCAGGACCCTGTCTTCAGCACGGTGAAGGTTGCTCCCTTGCGCACACCACCATCTAATGTGGTCCGGTCCGACCCGTTTTTGAAGCCTGTCACTCAACCTTCTCAGCCTGCCGACACTGCTGTTGGCCCACCGGCCACCGACCTATCTCAGCATAAGTCTACTGCCAAGGCTTCATCTTCAACTCGGCCAGAACCTACTACTGCACCGACCACTGCACAGACTGTTCAGAGACAATTATCTAGTGCCTTTGATACGTCTAGGAAAGAAACTCCCTCTTCCAGTGACTCTGAGTCGGAAAGTTTATCATCAGACCGACCTCCCTTGGACATCTTCCCGGAAGAAGGCAAACTGTCGGATGATCAAAGACGCCAATCTGTCTGACCATGACCAATCCCTCTCAGAGGAACAATCCTACCGAGAGACTATGAGGGGGATTAGGTCATATATGGATTGGAACTACATACCAGACATTGATTCCGGTGCTACTACATCTGAAGACAACCCCTTCGCGGGTCCCAAGTTGCATACACCAGGGAAAGTGTCCGTGAACTTACCGACCGACGAATGGCTATGCAAAAAGATGTCCCAAGTTAAATCTCACACTGGTCCAGGGATACCCTACTTGTACATCTGATGCAGGAGGACTTTTGAAAGACCAGTTTGTGCGGCCACCTAAGTCGCAAGGGAAATGGTATGGGTTTCATGCTAACCCTAAGAAGGACTCTGAACAAGCTGTCTCCTCTTGGCACACTGGATCCTCCCGACTCAACAGTACGTACCTCAGGTTCACCCGACAGGCCGGTATTGCCAGTACACCTCCCATGTCACGACCTATTTCACAAGAGAATCTGCGCAAATGGGAGAGGTCTGCGCGCGAATCAACAGTGATTTGCAACCATGCGGCCGGATTCAACCGTTGCCTGTTGAAGATCCAGCAGAACATGAACACTCAAGTGAAAGCTATACGTGTTTAATCAAAGGGAAAGGGACCGGCCAAGGTATCATCAGCAGTGGACGAACTCCGGTGTTTACTTGACTTTAATTCAAGTGTTTGCCAAGCCATGGCGAAATCCATGGAGCACCTCACCGAGTTCGTTTTTGTCAACATGGCCAATGCTACCCTTCTGAGACGTGACTCTTATCTTCCCTACCTCAAGGCTGGTGTGAAAGCCGACACCCTCAATGCCCTACGAACTGCTCCACTTCACCAGGACACTGTTTCCGGACAGTACTGTTAAGAGAGCTGAGGAGGATATAGCCGCGTTTGATAAGGGTCGGTCAAGCTCTGTATACAGGAGCCACAGATATCATCCCTATGAAAGACGAGCAAACGTCGGAAAAGAAGCAGAACAGGCCAGCTTGGAAAAACTTGTCACGTAGCCAACGCAGAAGGAATAAGGGAAAACAGCAATATTCGCGACCGGCCAAGGGTCAGCAGCAGTACAAATGACAATCAATGTGTAATTCTGTTGAAGCCTCTGCTGCTGGCCGGGAGCCCCACAGTAAAGACAATGAACACTTTTTCAAATGTAAAGCTAGATATTGTACATTTTGTTCATACTGCGCCCGGGCATTCTCAAAAGAACGAAATAAGTCCCGGGGCAGCAGGCTGATACTTCAAGAAAAACAAATTAAAGTCTGTGAAAAGTGTTTCTTGTGTCATTCCATTGTCTTGTGTAAATCCTGTTATAAATGCTCCCAATGTTGTCACAAATCTGCCTGTAGGGGCCAGACTCCAAAACTTTTGGAAAAAGTGGTTAGATCTGGGTGCCAGTCCGAAAGTAGTTCAAATCCTGAAAGAGGGCTACACCCTCCCCTTTCGGATCCGGCCGAACTTGTCAAGAACTCCCACAGTCATAAGCTGTTATGGCAATCCTCACAGAAACCTCAAACTGTTAGAGGCATTACATCAGCTTATGGACAAAAATGCCATAGAACTAGTTCACAAACAGATCTCACTGTTTTCAACCGACTATTTTTAGTCCCAAAACCCAACAACAAGTGGAGGCCGATCTTAGACCTAAGCAATCTGAACCTTTTCCTCAAGACCGAAAGATTCAAGATGGAGACACCGGAAACCATCAGGACATCACTCCAACAGGGAGAGTGGGTAACCTCCATAGACTTCAAGGACGCTTACTTCCATATTCCGATACAGGAACAGTCTAGGAAGTACTTGAGATTTCATATCCAAGGCCAGACCTACCAGTTCAAAGCACTGCCATTCGGTCTGTCGACAGCGCCCATGGAGTTCATTATTATAGCAAAGGAGGTAAAAGTGATGGCCATTCAAAAGGGTATAAGGATCCACCAATACCTAGACGACTGGTTGGTGAGAGCCACATCCCACCGGGTCTGTCTCCAACACACACAGGTCCTAGTGAAAATGTGCCAGGATTTAGGTTGGCTGGTGAACATAGAAAAGTCGGAACTGGAACCAAAACAAGTTTTCAACTTCGTAGGTTACCAATTCGACCTCGAGTCCGGTCGTGTCCGACCGACACCGGACTGGTGGCAAAGCCTGCAAGAAAAAATACTGGAACTTATTTCCCTACCGACTTATTCGGTAAGGGAGTTCATGTCCTTGATAGGCCTGTCAACAGCCACAGAAAAACAAGTTCCCCTAGGCAGACTACACATGAGGCCCATTCAATGGCATCTCAAAAGCAATTGGAGGATACCAGAATCGTTAGAGAAAGTGATTCCTCTACCCAGATCTCTACATCCTCACTTACAATGGTGGCTGTGGGAAGACAATGTCCTCACAGGCCAACCATTACACCCATACAACATGCTCTGCAAATCTTTACAGATGCATCAAAAAAAGGGTGGGGCGCTCACTTAAACGAGTTCATTGCCAGAGGAACCTGGTCCCTGCCAGAAAGCAAATTGCATATAAACTACCTGGAACTAAAAGCGGTGTTTCTAGCTTTAAAAGAGTTCCAAGACCTATATGTGGGCAAAATGGTTCTGATAGCAACTGACAACACCACAGTAGTGTCCTACATCAACAAGGAAGGAGGCATGAGGTCGGGCCCACTGTGTGCCCTACTTTGGAGAATCTTGACCTGGTGCACCGGGAAACAAGTGACTCTAAAGGCCCGACACATTCCAAGCCGTTTAATTGTAGTGGCAGACAAACTATCCAGGTTAGGCCAGACCATCCAAACAGAATGGTCCCTCCTTCCAGAGGTTTTTCAGACCTTGTGCAACAGGTGGCACCAGCCTCAAATAGATCTCTTTGCCACGAGATTCAGCAACAAATTGCCCCTGTTTGTATCACCAGTCCCGGACCCCATGGCCACTGCAGTGGATGCACTCAGCCTGCCATGGGAGAATCTGGACGCATATGCCTTCCCACTGACAGCCATATTGGGCAAAGTGGTGGAGAAGTTGCAGGACTCCCCATTCCAAAGGTTGATCCTTATTGCCCTGGGGTGGCCCAACATGCCATGGTTTGGGGACCTGGTGGAGATGTCCAGTCAGATCCCATTGCTCTTGCCCCAGCTGCCCAACCTCCTGACTCAACCCTTCAGTAAGACCCCTCACAGAAGTCTGACAAACTTAAATCTCCATGCATGGCTCTTAGAGCCACAGCTTTCAAGGGGCAGGGTTTCTCTGAGGCGGTGGCAGCAAGAATTGAGGCTCCGCAAAGAGGGTCAACCAGATCAGTCTACGAGGCAAAGTGGGCCATTTTTACAAAGTGGTGCATCAATCATAAGGTGGACTTCAGGTCACCACCTGTGAAGTCAGTGGCAGACTTTCTTTTGTACCTCTTCCAGGACAGGAAGTTACAGCCCAGCACCATTGATGGTTACAGATCTGCCATTGCTGATAAGCTGGGGAACTCGCCCCGTAACATCAGCAAAGATGAAAATTTCGCCTGTCTCCTGGATAGTTTCATAGAGACAGACCCAAGGGTCGGAGGGGAATCCGCTCCTGGAACCTCTCCTTGGTATTACACCAACTGACCAAGGCTCCCTTTGAGCCTCTCAAAGAAGCATCACTAAAGCACTTGACCTTCAAAACTGTTTTCCTCTTAGCCCTCGGTTCGGGTAAGAGAAGAAGTGAGATACATGCTTGGCAGCACAAGAATATCAGACACCAGTCCGACTGGTCCAAGGTGTCTCTGTAGCCATCACCCAGCTTTCTTTCTAAGAATCAGCTGGCCAAAGAGGGCCCAGATAGTGTTGCCCCAGTGGTTATTCCAGCCCTGGCACCAACTCTGGACAAATCCCTCAAGTCTGATAGGTCCCTCTGCCCAGTCAGAGCCTTGCTCTACTACTTGGACAGAACCTCAGGCCTCAGGCAGAATAAGGAGCTAGTTTTTGTCTCTTTTAAGAAAGGCTTCGACAAAGACATCTCCCCTGCCACCATCTCCTCCTGGATCAAGCAAACTGTGATCCTTTGTTATGAGCTCTCTGATCACCAGGCCCACTCATTGCATCAAATAAAAGCCCATGATGTCAGGGCCTTTGCTGCTTCTAAGGCCTTCCAATCAGGAGTTTCCTTAGAACAGATTTTGTCAGCCTGCCATTGGAAATCACATAATACCTTCACACAATTTTACCTGAAGGATGTGGCTTGGGCTGATTCCGAGCTTTACCACCTGGGACCTGTGGTGGCTGCTCAACAGGTCCACCAGTAGCCCAGGACAGGGAGGAGATCTATACATATGTAAATAATTGTGCATATGTAAATAGTGTATATATATATTTAAGAAGCATAAAAAAAAACTCTGACATGCTTCCTTCGGGTGGTTTATTTCCTAAGGGACTGAACTCATCCCTCTCTTCCCCTACCTCAGAGCAAGTCTGTAAAAAAAGGGGGGGAGGCGAGTCGGTTTGGACCAATTAACCGGTTTCTGTTGACCGACTATAGCCTTAAGGGTCTTGCCGACCTCAAGGTCGACCCAGGCTTGGAGGAAATTTTGTTAGTTCTTTTCTGAGTTCACTTAAGTCCCTAGTAACTTACCCACCGACCAAGCGGTAGTTATTCAGCATATTGTCCATTGGATAGGATGTATTAACGCAATAAAATTGCAAATTTAATAAGTAAATTAAATTTTTATAAGTTAATACCCTATCCAATGGACACACAAGACCCTCCCACCGACCCCGCCATCAGCTTACTACGGGTCTAATACATTTAGACAACAAAAAAGATGCTATGACGTCAGGTTGTCTAGACAGGAAGGAAGTACGATGCGCCACCTGGCGAGTGCAGTGTGAGGACCGGCCAGCCGGTGGAAACGCAGGACGTCATTTTTTTGACGTTTGCGGGGCGGTCTGCGCCGACCGGTTTAGCATATTGTCCATTGGATGGGTATTAACTTTAATTTAATTTACTTATTAAATTTGCAAATTCTTCTGAATAACTGATTCACCTTTTGGGTGATCTACCACATAGTGAAGTTGTACATCTATAGCTCTTTGCATAGCTGAGTCATATACCTGCTAAAATGAGTATATGTCTTTAATCTCTAAAAGTATTGCAGATAGGCAATTTCTTCTAAACAAGTTGTTCACCTACTATTGGGTGATCTACCACACAGTAAAGTTGCACAACTGTAGCTCTTTGCCTAGCTGAGTAACAGGTACTAAAATGAGTAAATGTCTTTTATCTCTAAAAGTGTTACAGATGGGCAATTTCTTCTAAATATGTCCTTTACCTACTTTGGGTTGATCTACTACATAATAAACTTGCAGAACTGTAGCTCTTTGGATGGCAGAGTAATAGCTACTAAAATGAGTAAATGCCTTTTGTCTTTAAAGGTATTGCAGTCCAACATTAAAGTGCCTCTTATTGTCACTTCTACATGTGCCTCCATCTCACAAGAAAATTTATATTCCACTATCTTTAGTACATCTAATTTATTTGGCAGGAGATAAATGCATGCGTCAGAATGCTTGTTACTATTGATGTGTTGCATAAGCTGTTTGACAACAACCTGCTCCACCAATTTTGACATAAAACAGTCCTGATACTGGATGATAGTTCTTTAAGTCATCACTTTGAAGTGATGCTTTCTTAATAAGGGGGTGACCACCACCTTCTTGAATTGTTGGGGAAAAACTCCCTCAATCAAAGACAGATTGATAAGTTTTGTGATAGGAGTAAAATATCCACACAGTCTTTGAGAAGAAAAGTGTGGGGACCGGATCTAAAAGACATGATTCTATTGGGGAATTTTTGATAATCTTAAGTATCTTATTCTCTGAGACCTCACTGAAGTGAGACAGGTTGGGGGGGAATCCGTGGGTGTTGTAACAGTTGTGGTAGACATCGAAAAAACATATCTCGGATCTTTTAGATTTTTTGCGTGAAGAAGGAAGCAGATTAATTAGCCAATGATTTGTCTGACTGGTGAGGAGGAAGAGTCATCTTGCGGCCCTTATAAAGAACTTGTAGCACCTGCCATAACTTCTTTGGGTCTCGGCTATTGTCATTGATGACAGTGCTGTAGTATTCAGCCTTGTCTCTGTTGATAATTGAGTTGCACTGGGCAATCTGTTTGCGCAATCTAGTTCTGCTCAACTGAGACCTGTCTTTACACCACATTTGCTCAAACTGGGACTTAATTGATTTGGCCCTGCGATATGTATCTGACAATTAGCCAGCTGGTTCTTTCTTAATTTTACCATAAATCAATGGTGTATGTTAAAGAACCAACAATGACAAAGCAGTGTAATGCTTCTTGTTTGGGAATTTTTTAAACAGCAGTTATTCATTGTTTTGGGAAGTTTTGTGTGGTCCTGAAATGGACGTTTAAAGAGTTTACTGCAGTGGTCCTGAAAATGATCGATTGGAGGCAATGGTAGTGTTTCTACTGCAGCTGCTGTTTGGTCTCGGCTGACTGCGGAGGAGGCTGAAGCTGGGCTGGTGGCTGCTGATATTGCTGAGAGGCAGTGATGGTTGGAGTAGAGGCGGTTGCTGGTTGTATGTCAGCTGGTGAAAACTGACAGAGGCAACTGACGGAGAGTTGAAGTGCTTTGCCATTGTCAATATGAAGGTAAGTGGTCGTGAAGGTCCAGCCTGTTGGTTGTCAATGACTAGGAAGGAAGTCGGCTGCCCTCTGGATTGCTGCTGCTGTCCTTTGGTTGCCACTTGGCTCTGCTTAGCGGGTTTGATGACCTGGCTTGCTGGTATCTGAGTCTCTGGGATGGTTAAGATTCCCTTGCAGCTGGTACTGGCTGCTGTGGCTGTTTAAATGTTGTGTGGCACAAATGTTGAAGTTGCACTTGAGCTTCGTGGAAGTGCCTGTGCTGTTGTTACTGGGGCTGGTGACTGCATTCTTCTGCCCTGCCTTGAATGCTGCTAAGAAGATTCACAGCCTCGTTTCTAAATGTCTTTATCTTCTAATCCCTCCACCTCCGACGCCAGGTAATTGCAGAAGACTGTATGTGTTGTCTCCTGCTTTTGCCTGAGGAATGATGACGGCATGGTTCTCCTGTATGAACTGGTCCATGACCTGCTGGTCGTCCAAAGGTGCCCTGAAACTGTCGGTGGGGCCCGTGACTTGTTAAGGATGTAATGTGGTGTCTGTTGACAGCATGCTGATCTCCATACTATCCGTGTCGATTGAAGCTGTGGTGATTTCGTGTTCTGAAGAACTGGCTGCTCGGGCCTGGGACTTGAAGCCTGACCATTTGCTGAGTCTCCTGCATCTAATGTGCGACCCCAGGAATCCAAAGTTATCCTGTATCCAGTTCTGACTTTCTGTCATTTCTTTCAGGGCCTGTCAAGACTTTGATTGCGTCAGCTTGCTGTAACGTGTCCTTTGCGAATCAATCCAGGTCTTACACACTTTGACAGACAGCTTGCGACTGTTAGTGAAACTCTCTTAGAGATACTCCTTCCTTGCTTTGTCCTTGAAATGTTCATTAGTCTTGTTTTACAACTCCTAATGGCCCTTCACATACAAAGTCCACAATAGCTTCCGAGTCCGTCGGGTAGATGTTGGTTATCTTCTTGTATCATGATTGTTCCTGCCTCTCCTCCAGCCTCTGTTTCAGTGTCGCTTTTCTCTGTCCTGGCCCTTTTTTCTGCAACTCCCTCCTCTTGCAAGTGTGTTTCCTTCATTCTTGCCTCCTCCCTCCGGGCCTTCTCCTCCCTCTGTTTCTGTACCTCCTCCCTTTCTCTTGCCTCCTTCGCCCTCTCAACTGGATATCTGCAACTGTGTCCCCTAGCTCAAATTCAGGAACACAATGCTGCCCTTCCTAGGACCCATTGTTAATAAGCAGCATTTTATAAAAAAAATCCTAAAATATAAAGTCAGACAGCTTCAACTGAACACTGCCCTAGATAATTGTTAAAAAACAAACTCCTATTCTTGAAACGCTGCCAGATGTAGTCCATATTCCAAATAATGCATTGCAAACGGGTTGTCTATATGTGTTCCCAGCTTGTCCTGCTGAGATGTTACTGACTCTTCTGGGAGACTTCCCTTCCAAGTCAGGTCTGTAATGTTTATGACAGGCCTGTTTGCTTTCAAGTATGGGCGATTCTTGTAGCCAGCCTGTCTATAGGGGGAGTCCTGGTACTTAACCAGCACAGGACGGCAAGTTATTCAAGACAAGATGGTAAACGTATAGGACAAGACAGGAAGTGTGTCTGACAAGCCATAGAAATCTCTAACAGGATGGTTACCAGGTGGGGGGAGCCACAGTCTGGATACAGAGTTGGTGAAAAACATGTTTGATATTTTGACGATCCACTGCAATAAGCCAGGAAACTACAACCGACTGTAAACATTGCTCCCGACCCTCAAAAAAATACCTAATTACTGTCAAGTTGACCCCAGTGGAACACCCCTATTAGATTCGGGCCTGCTTTGACTACAAGATGTTTGATGTCGCTCATTGAGTTGCTCACCTCAACGGAGAAGATGGCCCCAGAGGGTCGTCTTCACATGAGACCCTTTCAGTGGCATCACAAAGAGAACTGGAGATATCCTCATTCGATGGGCATCCTCCTTCCTTGGACCTTTTCAGCTCATCTAGAGTGGTGGCAAAATCAATACCAACACCTCAAACACAGGTTGGGACGCTCACTTGGAACGAGACTCAGTAAAAGGTCTGTTGTTGGTTGGGGAAAAAAGGCTACACGGAAATATTCTTGAACTGTGTGCATGTCATACCACCACATGGTTGTGCCTAAGTGAATAACTTAAATGCGTATGTAAATACAAACCCAGAGGCCACGGTGGCAGAGTGGTAACACTCTCGCCTACCTCCTCTGAGATCGGGATTTGGTTCCCACCCCAACCTCAAGTGGGAAAGCTGGTAGTTGCTTGCCATTGGTCGGCAGTTTACAGTACAGAACCTTGACCAACTGTATGTACTGGTTTCCTCTGCCGTCCCAACTACTCATCGTGATATGACCTGTTCAGCGTTGAAAGCGTCATAAAACCCAAAATAAATAAATACAAACCCAGATAAATCAGTTACTTCAAAAAAGAAAATAGGGTAACCAGTTGTAAGGATTAAGCAAAACGGTGGAATGATTTTATTGACTTTTTGCCATATGGAAAAAATGGTACTGTGAGGTTTTACAGAAACTGACACTGCCATGAAGTAACTGTACAGCGTCGGTAAAGAACTGGGCTGTCAGAGCGTCTTTGAAATTGTTTCTTTGGTCATTTGAGGCTATGTTTATCAATTAGGAAATATGTACAGTGCCCAAAAGTGTAGTTGGAGGGAAGGAAATACTAGCATAAAATGTCATGGCCTTGCAGCAGTGTCACCTTTTATTGTGTTAATATATCTTCTCTAACAGACATACACCAATTATCCTTTGCAAAAAAACTCCTGCTAAACATCAGAAAAAGATGTATTGATTTCTCTGGTTGGACTAATAAGATCGCCCTCACTCACTACTTGGTTAATGCCTTCTCCACTCACCAGGTGGATATGACGTCACTTCATCTTTTTTGTTTGGTGTCCTTGAGGAACTGTGGTTTTAAATTTTGTAGATTTTACGGCATACACGGATTATTTTGCAAATTTAATAAGTAAATTAAATTTTTATAAGTTAATACCCTATCCAATGGACAATTGCTTTACCGGTCGGCGCGACCGGTCCCGCCAAACGCCAGAAAAAGACGTCCTGTATATAATACTGGCAGGACCGGTCAGTAGTGTGCATTCGCTAGGTGGCGCATCATACTTGCTTCCTGTCCAGACAGAGTGACGTCAGTTCATCTTTTTCGTTGTCTAAAACGATTTAGACCCCTAGTAAGCTGGTAGCGGGGTCGGTTGGGAGGGCCTTGCCTGTCCATTGGATAGGGTATTAACTTATAAAAATTTAATTTACTTATTAAATTTGCAATTTTATTGCGTTAATACATCCTATCCAATGGACAATGGCTGAATAACTACCGCTTGGTAGGCGGGTAAGCAGCTAGGGACTTCTGTGAACTCATAACAAAACAAAATTGTACAGGCCCATTTGACCTAGGGTCAGAGAACCCTGACAGGTCAAGGTCGGCCACTAACTCACCGGTTAACCGGGAGTCTGCCGACGTTGCCCCCCCCTTTTTCTTTCCTTCCAGAGTCGGTTTGAGAAGGGAAAGATAGAGAGAGAGGGGCTGAGTTCAGTCCCAGAAGAAATAAACTTCCCAAGGGAAGCAAGTCACAGTTTTTTTTTTGTTTTTTTTACAATATGTACATATTTACATATATACAACATCCCCTCATTTCTGGGTCTGGTGGTGCACCTGCTGGGCAGCCACTACAGGTCCCAGGTGGAAAAGCTCCGAGTCAGCCCAGGCAACATCCTTCAAATAGAATTGGGTGAAGGTGTTGTGAGATTTCCAGTGGCAGGCTGACAAGATCTGATCTAAGGAAATCCCTAATTGGAAAGCCTTAGAGGCAGCAAAGGCCCTAACATCATGGGCTTTAACCTGATGTAAGGTGAGGGCCTCCTGGTCAGAGAGCTCATAGCACAGAACCACAGTCTGTTTGATCCATGAGGAGATGGTGGCAGGTGAGATGTCTTTATCAAAACCCTTCTTGAAGGAGACAAAGACTAACTCCTTATTCTGCCTGAGGTCTGCAGTCCTGTCCAAGTAGTAGCGCAGGGCTCTAACTGGACATAGGGACCTGTCACCCTTGAGTGACCTATCCAGAGATGGTGCCAGGGCTGGGATGACCACTGGTGCCACACTATCTGGACCTTCCTTAGCCAGCTGGTTCTTGGATAGGAAACTGGGTGAGGGGTACAAAAACACCTTAGACCAGTCCGACTGGTGTCTGATGTTCTTATGTAACCAAGCATGGATCTCACTCCTGCGTTTACCTGAACCCAAAGCCAGCAAGAAAACAGTCTTGAAAGTTAGATGTTTCAAGGAGGCCTCTTTCAGGGAATCAAAGGGAGCCTTTGTGAGCTGATGTAAAACCAGTGAAAGGTTCCAGGAGGGGATGCCCCTCCTGCCCTTAGGTCTGTCTCTATGGAAACTATCCAGGAGACGAGAGAGATTCTCATCTTTGCTGACATTAATGGTGGAATTGCCCAGTTTGTCAGCAATGGCGGATCTGTAGCCATCAATAGTGCTTGGTTGTAACTTCTTCTCCTGAAATAAGTGCAGGAGGAAGTCAGCAATGGCTTTCAGAGGTGGTGCCCTGAAGTCCACCTGATTACTGAGGCACCACTTTGTAAAAATGGTCCACTTTGCCTCATAGACAGATCTGGTTGACCTTCTTTGAGGAGCCTCAATTCGTGCTGCCACTGCCTCAGAGAAGCCTTGCTCCTTGATTGCTGAGGCTCTAGGAGCCAGGCATGTAGGTTCAGATTCGGCAGGTTCCTGTGAAGGACCTGGTTGAATGGCTGAGACACTAGGTTGGGTATGCTGGGCAGACACAGTGGGATCTGGCTTGACATTGCTACCAGGTCCCAAAACCAGGGCATGTTGGGCCACCCTGGAGCAATCAGAATTATTCTGTTGCAGGGGTAGTCCTGGAGCTTCTCCACCACTTTGCCCAAGATGGCTGCCTGTGGGAAGGCGTATGGGTCCAGGTCCTCCCAGGACAGGCTGAGTGCATCCACTGCCCAAGCCTGGGGGTCTGGTACCGGTGATACAAACTGTGGTAGTTTGTTGTTGAACCTGGTGGCAAACAGGTCCACTTGTGGCTGATGCCACCTTGAACATACAGCTTGGGACACTCTGTTTGAATGGTCTGGCCAAGCCTGGATAGCTTGTCTGCTATCACGTTCAGCCGGCCGGGGATGTGACGTGCCCTGAGGGTTACTTGCTGCCTGGTGCACCAGGACAGAATTCTCCACAGTAGGGCACACAGAGAGCCCGATTTCATCCCCCCTTCTTTGCTGATATAGGCAACCACTGTTGTGTTGTCTGTAGCTACCAACACTGTCTTGTTGAAGACTAGGGTTTGAAACTCTTTTAGAGCTAGAAATACTGCTTTCAGCTCCAAGTGGTTTATGTGTAACTTGCTCTCGGGTAGGGACCACTGTCCCCTTGCAGTGTGCTCGTCTAAGTGAGCGCCCCACCCTTCTATTGATGCGTCTGTAAAGATTTGCAGAGCATGTTTTAGAGGGTGTAATGGTTGACCTAGAAGCACATTGCTTTCCTCCAGCCACCACCTTAGATGGGGGTGGAGGGATTTGGGGACCGAGATCACCTTTTCCAGTGACTCTGGGACCCTCCAGTTGTTTTTCAAGTGCCACTGTATGGGTCTCATGTTAGTCGCCCTAAGTGGACTTGCTTTTCTGTTGCTGTGAGTAGAACTATGAGGGACATGAATTGTCGGACCGGGCAAAGCGGATCCGACAATATTGATCTGATCTTGTGTGTCAAGGCCTGCCAACGTTCTTCTGTTGGTCTGACCTTGCCCTCTTTCAGGTCGAACTGGTAACCTACGAAGTTGAAGACCTGTTTGGGAACCAGCTCTAACTTTTCCTTGTTCACCAGCCACCCTAATTCCTGACAAAGTGTGACTAGGGTTTGAGTATGCTGGAGACAGGTGTGGTGGGTAGAGGCTCTCAGCAGGCCAGTCGTCTAGGTACTGGTGGATCCTTATACCCTTCTGAAAAGCCACGAGTTTGACCTCTTTGGCCACCACTGTGAACTCCATGGGAGCTGTGGACAGGCCAAAGGGAAGGGCTTGAACTGGTAGGACCGACCCTGGAGGTAAAAGCGCATGTACTTCCTGGACTGACTGTGAATTGGTATGTGGAAGTATGCTTCTTTGAAATCTATGGATGTGACCCACTCCCCTGCTTGGAGGGAGGTTCTTATTGTCTCTGGGGCTTCCATCTTGAACGTCCCTGTGTTCAAAAAGGTGTTCAAGGTGCTCGGGACCAGGACAGGTCTCCACCGGTTGTTGGGCTCGGGTACCAAAAATAGCCGGTTGCCCTGTGAGTTTGATTTTCTACCGGTTGTACTGTATTCTTGTTCACCAGCTGATACAGTGCTTCTAAAAGGAAGGACTGCTTGGCTGGGTTGTGGTAGTTGCTTATTACAGTTGGTGACCTTGTCAAGTTGGGTCTGAACCGGAAGGGGAGGGTGTAGCCCTCCCTCAGTGTGGGGACTACTTTTGGACTCAAACCCAGAACTTCCCACTTCTCCCAGCACCGGTTATAAGTGAAGCAATTCACTGTAACCGGTTCCTGGTGGTTCCCCAGTTCTGCATAAACTCATTGGAGTTGGCCGAACTGGGTGAATTGAACCATTTCTTTGTAGGGGTAGGTTCATATGAAAACTGCCTTTCTTCCTGCCCAGTGGAGGATTCAGCAGCTTCTGCAACCAACAGTCTCTGTAACCGGCCAAACCGGTAGGTGCCATCTCTCTGTAACCAAAGTTTCTGGGAGAAGGCCCTGTAACCAAAGAATTGGGACATCACATTTCTGTAGTCTTAGTTAATCCCTTGGTAGATCTCCCAGTCCAGTAGACTGGTGTTCGAGGTTCAGTCTGGTTACTTCACCATTATCTCTCAGATTCTTTTGAAGCAACTGTCCCTGAAGGTTTGCAAGCCGGCACCTGGTGGGTAGGTTCTGTAACCAGTCGGTTAAGGGAATTTCTTCCCGTCCAACTAACTTGTCACCAGCAAATTTCTATAGCCGGTAAACCTCTGTAACCGGTGAACCTGTTGTCAGCACTGGATTTGAAGCTGGTTTCTTGTCAGTAAGCATGGGAACAGTAGTTTCTCTGTAACCAGCAACACACTCGGGAACCAGCAGCACTCCGGAACCGGTAATTCTCTGTAACCGGTGAACCTGCTGTCAGCACTGGATTTGAAGCTGGTTTCTTGCCAGTAAGAATGGGAACAGCAGATTCCTCTGTAACCAGCAGCACTCCTGGACCGGCAGCACTCAGGCACCGGCAACCCTGCGGCACCGGTACACTCCGGAACCGGCAACACTCGGGAGCCGGTAATTCTCTGAACCAGTAGCCCTGCTGTGTGTCACCAGCAACTCTGTGTAACCGGTAATCCTATTTAACCGGTAGCCCTTGCTGGATTTCTGTGACCACAACCAGCAGTCTGAGCAGAACTGGTGCCGGTATCCCTCATCACTGGCTGGCTAGTGACCCTACCGGTAGCCTGAACAGGACTGGTACCGGTCCAAAATTCTGCACTGGGGAGATAAGGGTCAATGGTCACTGCGACTTCTGGTAGGTGAACCCTCTGAGCAGCCGCACCGGTGGTCTGAACAAGACTGGAACCGGTACCCCCACAGTCACACCAGTGGAAAGGCCTCTGGTGTAGGTTCCAGTATCAAACAGGGCTGATCACTGGAAACCACTGAGGAGGGGGTCCTTGACAGCTTCACAGGAACATGACTGGAACCAGTACCCCCCAACAGTCCCACCAGTGGAAAGGCCTCTGGTGGAGGTTCCAGGATCAAGCAGGACTGATCACTGGCAGCCACTGAAGGGGTTTCTTCACAGGAACAGCACCCACCGGTAGTCTGTACAGACCGGAACCGGTACCCCCCAACAGTCACACCAGTGGAAAGGCCTCTGGTGGAGGTTCCAGTATCAAAACAGGGTGATCACTGGTAACCACTGAAGGGGGGTTGTTGACAGCTTCACAGGAACATGACTGGAACCAATACCCCCAACAGTCCCACCAGTGGAAAGGCCTCTGGTGGAGGTTCCAGGATCAAGCAGGACTGATCACTGGCAACCAACTGAAGGGGTTTCTTCACAGGAACAGCACCCACCGGTAGTCTGTACAGACTGGAACCGGTAAAACTCATCACTAGTGCTCCCCACCGGTAGTCTGACCAGAACTGGTACCGGTAAAACTCATCACTTCTTGTCAGCTGAACCAGTCACGCCTGGGGATTTGCTTGCCAGTAGTGGTGTTGAGATCTGTGAAGTCACATGACCGGCACCGGCAAAAATTTGCAGAGTTCAATGACCACTTGTCATCTAATTCTTCAGGTCAACAGACGAGATGCTGGATTCCTTCTTGCCAGTTAAAAAGTGTGTGTACAGTAATAATTACTCGTCTTTTCTTCTAAAACTTCTGTTGAAAACACGATTCCTCCATGTTGAATGCGTATCACGTGACCTCCATTGTTGAATGCGTATCACGTGATCAGGTTCCTGTCACGTGACAAGCATAAGCTGGAAGTGATGACGTCAGACGATGCATTCTTCTTTCCTTCTAAATTCTTCTCGTCGACATACACTCAGTGTTTCTCGACAACGAAGAAATAAATGGAGGTTAAGTCGTGGAGATACAACCTTCTGTGTAGAAGAAGGAATGCTGCAGGGACGACATACGAGCTCTCACCCACGACTTCGTCTCGACGACAAGTACACAGAAATTCTTCAAACTGGTTATAAAGTGCTGGATAATGCCTCGTTTTAGTCCTGGAGAGGCACTGATATGTATGAACACAATAAATATATTTAAATTCGTAGAATAAGCCGCGTTTCCTTCAAAAACTTGGAGATCACTTCAAAACACGTCTGCACACTACGCGCCAAACGAAAAAGATGAACTGATGTCACTCTGTCTGGACAGGAAGCAAGTATGATGCGCCACCTAGCGAATGCACACTACTGACCGGTCCTGCCAGTATTATATACAGGACGTCTTTTTCTGGCGTTTGGCGGGACCGGTCGCGCCGACCGGTAAAGCAATTGTCCATTGGATAGGATGTATTAACGCAATAAAATTATGGTTTACTATGCTGTTTGCTCATGTGTCAGCTTAATGGCATCTTCAGAACAGAAATGCGACAGTTGTGGCCGTGTTATGATGGAGTTTCATCCCCATAATACATGTACGAAAAGTCTTGCCTGTGACCCCGGCGTGCAAGGACAGGTAGTTTTTTGGGTACTTAGTTTAGTGAATCAAATCAAACAAATTGTCATTTACTTATCAACAGACAAATCTATAAATTAATAAACCCACAGTACACTATATAATTATTCAGTCGTAAATCCTGATATAGAGTTGTGAAGTGAAATAAGGTGGTAACACGAACTCCTCTTAATTATTTCCAAGTAAAGTATTCATCAAAGCAGGTAATAGCAACCTCTTTGATATTTTATAAAGGTGAAAAAACACCAAGTGATAGATAGCTGGATCCGCCCCTGAAAATAATATAATAATTTATTCAGTAGTAGTAGTATACCTATATATACTACTGTTACTTAAGCAGTACGTACTGTGCTTATCATATTTATGTTTTGAAGAAAATACTCTCAGAAATGTTACTTATTTGCATTGACGCCTGTTTCCCTTCCAGTACTTATTCCATTGTTTCTAAAACATAACATATTTACTTGGTATGAAGCTACAGTTATAATGAGAAATATTTTGTATACTATTAAATTAACATAATTTCAATTTTAAAAGGCAAACATAAAGATATAATTACTAACCAAGAGCAGTCTTGTTTTATGGCTAATAATATATGTATAAAACAAACAACATGAGAAATCATAATAAAAGTTATAATCGTCTAAATGGTTATAAAACTTTCCAAAAGAAATTGAAAAAAATGCCACATTTGTTGGCTTCTTCAGGTGTTTTTTTCTCTACAGCAAAAGCAAAAGAAAAATACACAAAAACAATCCCAGACAATGTACAATTCCATCATTTTTTTGGCTATGTAAACCTCTCAATCATATATGTTCACATACAAACATTTTTTAGATTGTCGTAACAGATTATTTTAGATTATTAACTCTTTTTGCCTTTCGAGCTTCAGCAGTGGTGCAGGTGTTTGACACGCATATTTTTTTAGGAAAATAAAAGCAACAAACCGTTTTTATTAAAAAAAGAAACTCCCAACTGTTTCCTTATTGTCCTTTCTTTCTGACAATAAAATAACATTAATCATCAACAGAGGGCAATTTGCTCAAGATATAAAGATTATATTAAAATATTTAATATTATTTCCATATTCAAGGCTACAAAAGTTATTCATTTCCTTCGGATTTATTGGGCTACTAAACTTTTTAGAGTCACTGGAAAATAATATTTTATTGAAACGACAGGTTTATCGTACTCATATTTTTATAGAATGAATTATTTATAAAGAGAACTGTCATTTTTTATGCTGATGTATTGGTACGTCCTTTTGTGAGAGCAATAAATAAATCATTTTGTTCTACATAATAATAATTGGCACTTAAACTATATATTAAATAGAAAGGAGAAAATAAAGCTCAGTTATGTGAAATTAATTTAATTTCAATGTCAAAACAACACAACATGAGAAATAACAATATTGTGTCACAATGAAAAATGTTCAAGGAAGGAATCTAAAATCTATGAAGCAAATCAATCTTTTTTTGTTTGACTAAAGTTCCTAATCATTCAACAAATGTCACCTCACTTTATTTATTCTTAGTATTTCCACATGAATTCAGAAAATATTGAAATTTTGTAGGGTGAAACCAGAAGCAGCTTACCAGGTGAGGTGAGGATTTAGAATTTTTGAAATGATACTTTTTGGATAATTTGTGGTGAAAGAGAGGCACCAAAGAGCCAAATTATGGATGTAGGAAGGCACGAAATGTGCAGGCAACAGGTGAAGTGGCCGTGGGAAGTGATTTAAAGGTTCCACCTTTCGTAAACATATGAACAGTGAGGTGTGCAGGGCGATGCAATTTAGTACCTACTAGCCTAAGATGCTTCCTGGCCGTTGAATCAGTCAGTGCAGTAGTCCTACCTGCATGCCTAATTGAAAATAATGGATCATTGGAACATAAGTGGTCAGTAGTGAGCATGGTTTTCATTGCTGCTACAGGGCAGATAGCTCCCTCCCCTAAAGCTGGGATAACAATAGTTCTGGTTTCCTTTCTGTCCTGTAATGTCTTTGACCATATAAGTAAAACAGTGACACCTCTACAGAGGTGCCTGGTGACATCAAATGCTGTGGATGTGTGTGGTGGTATATTTGAAATTCTAAGAGATGAAAAGAAAGCAAAAGTATTTATAAAATAAATAACTGTGCAAGAGGCAACTGATGGCCAATAAAAACTATTTCTCAAAATATGTCATCTGTATTGATGAATGGATGGGAAGGCTTAACTTAGTGCCTGTTGAACTGTAATGATTTAATATATAACTGTACTCTCTCGTCCCTGAACATGGGAGTAGGAAGACCATAAGCAATGAATTTGGCTCTAATGGCAGCCAAATAATTCTGCCAAATTCCATGAAATTGAACAACTGTCATATATCTACCTGTTCTAGGGACAGTCCAGCTGACACATGAAAATCATATAGTGAATTTTTCCATCTAGATAACAGACCTGCCACATTATTTTCAGAGCCAGCAATGTGTTGGACTCTGAATACTGTAGAGTGCGTGTTTCTTGTGCATGTTGCCAGAGTTTCATCTTTGGCCCTGCCACTATTTAGTACCTCTACAACTGGCAAGTTATCGCAATTAATCTTAATCTTTTTGTTGCCTCATATAGGACCCCATATTTTGATAGACACCATAATGTTCATAATTTCTTGGTGGTTGATGTTTAATAATTTAGAGGAATGGGTGAGTATATACCATATTGTTAAAAGCATCTTCCAGTCCAGTCAAACAAGCATTTAAATGTATGATTTCGTCTACTCTCTGAGTGTCATAGAAAGCCACCCCATTATATGTTTGAATGAAAACATTAAACCAGTTAAGCTCTTTAAAAACTCTTGAGTTAGTGTAATTTTTTAACTTAAATGATTGTCGCTTAGTACTGTTAGCATTCTATTAAGGAAAGACCGTGCTGGCTTCATGCATTTTGTTATGTAGAGAAGGGAGCAAAGTAAGGACTGTAGTTGAATTTTTGTGCATTGTGACTTTAGAGTCCATTTTTACAAAGGGATTTTTTCTAGCAACTTTTGGTCTGGAATAGATATTGTTCTCAATGAGGTATTTACCATGATTCCTAAACATATAGCAGAAGTTGTTGGGGCTACTAACTTTTATTTACCAATATCCAGTCAAAGTTCTTGCAACAGTAACAATAAGAAACGATTTATGCATTTTAGAGGACAATCCTGTGTATATTAGATCGTCAATATAGTTCCAGACCTGTGAAGCCATATTGGCACATTATGTGACGGAAGAACAATGCAGGAAGAAAACCAAATCATAACAAAATCCGAAAGGAAGTCCTCGATTCAAATACGGCCTCTGATGTGAAACACCTAATAAGTCTATATCCTGATGTGTCTAACTGCACGGCTAATGTCTATTTGATAAAACATAGCCCCAGGACCTAAAGTATTTAAGGCAGCAGTAATATTGTCTATGGAGGGGTAATGTAGTTTGAAATATGTATCCAAATAACTATTCTTATAAACCCCAGTGTTAATCGAGTGTCCTTGTGGCCATCTGAGGTACATAATAGTCCGACATTTCTCATAATTTTGTTTGGATCTTGTCATGAGAGGCAATATATGAGCTTCTATTGGCAAGGAATCAAATGAATCGAGTAAGGCACCATATTCAGTCCTATCAAAAACTAAAGGAAATCCATAGATAATTAAGTCTATTAGCTGTTTGTCCCAATAATCTATCTTGTAAGTATTGTTTCCATTCTTTTGTATTCTATTCTATTATAAATAGTTAGGGACACCACTTTCTTTAATTGGCTTATGTGCTTGAAGTGTATCTGGAGGGGCCATAGTGGCAGAGTGGTAACACTCTCACCTCCCACCTCTGAGGCTGGGGTTCGGTTCACGGCTCAACCTCTAGTGGGAAAGCTGGTAGTTGCTTGCCGTTGGTCAGCAGTTTACAGTACAAAACCTTGATTAACTGTATGTACTGGTTTCCTCTGCCCTTCCAACTACCCATTGTGATATGGCCTGTACAGTGTTACACCGACGTAAAACCCCAAATAAATAAATAAATGCAGTGTATCTGGAATAGGATCCCAAGTTTTTGAAACCCATTGTACACTTTTAATGAAGTAAGGGGTATAAATCCTGATGTGAAAACAATTGTTATAATCTTGGCATAGGTGGCGTGGTCTAATAATTATTATCATTCAAATCAAAACTACTGTCACATTGTTGCTGAGCAGAAAAAGTCTGAGCATCCTGATCTGTGTCATTCAATACAGCAGTCTTTGGGATCTGCTGTTGTAGCCCTACTTCTTGTTTTGACCTTGTTTTTTGCGTTTATTTTGACCTTGACTACTGTTCAGATCAGCCTCAGATCCTATCTGAGTCTTCCAAATTATAAGAGTAACACTGATTTTTGGGACATATCTGTTGGAGACTGTAATTTGCCATTTAGGTGAAAGTTCAACCTTTCGGCAAACCAGTACTCTAATGTGAGTTTTGCCTGCTATTTTGAAGGACTTTTTTAGCCTGACACTGTTTTACAGTTTTATGGCTGCTGCCATTGTAGACCTTGCTGGAATATGTGACCTGGTCAGAAATGGGGGTTTATTCCAAAGAAATTTGTATTTTTAATCCTTTATTCTGTTTCAGAAATTTGTATTTTTAATGCTTTATTCTGTTTCAGGACTTGTGCAAAAATTCTGCTATCACACTTGTTAGCAAAAGCTTTACTTTTTGTCACCAATCTTTCCAAATATCAGGGGAAGCCTGGTGTTCCTTGTAACATTGTTGTGTTTTTTTGTTTTGTTTTGCTGTGGTGCCTAGTGCGTCCCACATCCATTATGACTCTTTTTTGGGTTTTTCTGTTTTGCCTACAGTCACTATCAGAATGAGAGAATGTTTTTACAAGCACTGAAACATGTGGCACAAATGTGTCTATACAGGACACCTTTGATCTCATTGGTCTTGGTAAAATTACATGTGTTTTGGTTGACATATGTGCATACCATAGATTAACGATGCTTTTGAACATTTTTTCTGTACTGACAAGGGTTATTACTAGATCCGTTTGGCATAAGTCTCTGGGCATTTGCCCTTCTGACTCTGTCAATTATTTTCAATAATTTGACTGAAGTCTTTTATCACCCCCCCCCCCCCCCCCCGTTCCATCTTACAGAGTAACACCATGTGGCTGGCATTTGCCGCACCCCAGGAAAAATCATTTGAATCATCCATTAAAGGAATGATGTAATCTAACATATAGGACCTCATGTTTTTATTAGATTTTTCCCTGATGGTGCAGCAAAAGTCAGAGACCCACTGTATGATAGTTAACTGATCATAGTCCATCTTTGTTTGGTGGAACCAGATACGACATCTTCATGGGGCCATCAGACCTGATTTTTCACGAATACATCTGCCCCCCCCCCCCCCCCCCCCCCCTTATTATTACTGTATCCGACAAGTTTGGAATTGATTAGTGACTGTTGTTCCCTGGTGGATGAGTGCTTTGATTGTTTTACTTTGGGGCTACTAGTGTGACTTTTGTAACCCTTATTTTTATTTTTTTTTTGTAAAATCAGACGTCTTTTTACATTTGGAACTATCAATCTTTGACTGATTTTATGCAATTGACTCAAGATTTCTTGATTGATGAGTATCTGAGCACTGCAATCAGCATTGCCGGATGAACCCGCCTGCTGACTGCCTGCTTTATTCTCATGAACATTTCCTGGATCCATTTTTTTCATTTTTTTCTGAACTGTTCGATATGTCTAATAACACCAAACAATCTAATTCACCAAGTACGGAAGTACTAGAATTGTTATCCAAATCTTCATTGCAATTTTCATATAGGTTCAAGAAAGATTAAAAAAAATACCTTGCACAATTGAATTTGAACGGGTACTTGAATACTTCCCTGCTTGGCTGAACGCAAGTTGTTTTGTACTGCCTGTTCTTTCCATAGTCAACTGTGTGTAAAATACTTGACATTTAAAAACAATTTGAAACAATACACCCAGGAACCATTCAACACAGCAGTAATTTTTTTAGATGTTGACCCTCTGGTTTCTGAAGTTGAAATGGAAGAACCCCAGTTATTTTACAATGTGGTTAACCACGCTGGCCAATAGAATTCATTATAACATTACATACCTAGTATAGAAGTATAACATAACCATACAAAGATCTTTAAGGTCCCCCTGGTGGAAATTAGCCCACTGGCACCTTAGTGTTACTAAGCATAGTATTTCGACTGTAGGTTTTTTATCAGCCCAATCATAGGCTATACATTTTACCGTTCCATTTGTATCCTGAAGTATGTAGTGCTAATGCAGATCAGACTGGGTCTAGAACCAGTTTGGAACTATTGTACCAGTTTCCTGAACTGGTGAGCCATTTTAGTGGGAATGAGGTATATGTGTCACATATTGGTAAATGTTATGGTGGTCACTTGAGCTATATATTAAGGTGGCCATCTTCATATTTGACGTTGGTTAAATATGAACTTAATTTTTACTTTTGTAATATTTCAAGGTTAAAGGTCATATTATAACTAGATTTTCAGTATTATTTAGCTTTTTGTTTAGCTTTTTAAAGATCCGTGTCAGTACTAAATCTATAATTGGATTTATTGATAAGCTCCATAAAATATATATAACTGGTGGGCCATCTATTCAGTACGTATATCTATTCAGCATACGTTTTTATTCAGAGTAAAACTGTATTAAATAGCATAATAATCAAGATACAAAAAAAAATTATAGTTATATTTTGGTATAAATAAAGTTTTATAGTTTTTGGTTTTCAATCACATAATGCCTTATGTTTTCTCTTTTAATGTGGGCCTTAGTATCTTCCATGGTGAGGTAGTTTATATTGGCCTGGCTGAGTTACTGCTGCAGATAGCCTCAAGCATCTTGTTATCAATAGAGATGGCACTAGATTTCCTCATCCTGTGTGTGATGAGAAGAAGATCATTCTGAATATTAAGGAGGGCACTTTCAGTAGAATGATCTTTTCTGTAAGCTGATTGAAACACAGTCATAAATGCCAGATTCATCAAGGTGAGTTTGGAGCTGGACTGCTACTACCCTTTCAAGTATCTTTGAAATAAAGATTAGAGACAGGCCTATAATTTTTGAAAACTTCTTTGTCTAAGGAGGATTTTTTTAGGATTGGGGTAACATGGGCCTGCTTGAAGAAGCTAGGACACTTACCTTGTTCAAGAGAGGTATTGATTATTGAGGTGATGGGTGTGATGAGGATGTCCAGATAATCAAGGATAAGAAAAGTGGGCCAAGGGTCAAGGGAAGATGATTTACTTGGATAGTTCATTATGATTTTGGCACCTTGATCCTCAGTAACAGTGGAGAAAGTAGGAAACCCTGGGGGAGTCTGAGGTGATGTGCTGCGAATTCAGGGAAGCAGGGAAAGTAGAGCGAAGTGTTTCAATTGATTTGAAGAACTCCACAAATCTTATCGATTTAATGATGGGAGCGACTTGGCTTGTCGTCTAACTAGCACTAGTACTTTATGCGTGTATTGGGATCTAGTGAATGTAGATTTGTTTCTGCACAAGATGCGTTTGAGTAAATGCTTGGTCTCTTTTGCTGCTATTACGCTTTCATTTACCCATCTTGTAATATACTTCACTTTGGCATGTTTGGTGTGAGGTGGTGCATGTTTATCAACAAGGGTTGACAAGGTTGAATAATATTGGTTGTACAGAGGTATTGGCTTCCTTGGGAGGATTGATAAGGATTTCAGAAGCAAGGATATCTGTTTCCATTTTCTCTTTGTCAATTTTATGATATTTGCCGAAGGTAACAGTAGCATTAGTTTGGGTTCTAGAGATTTAAGATGCAGTCGAGAGATTTACAGTGCAGCTAATTGAAAAATGATCGAAAAAGGTATCAGTGTTATGAACATTAGAAATATTGGCTTTGTTGGATTTGGTTGAAACCAAGTCAAGAGTATGTCCATGAATATGTGGTGAAGTTACCTTTCTGTTTTAGGTAAAATGAGTTAATCAGTGAGTGAAAGGTTTTTGAATTCGAGCATGTTGTTTCAAGGTGAAATTGAAATCGCAGATGATCACCAGATTATTACTGGTGCGATGAATGTTTTCGAAAAGTGACTGAAACTGTTCAAAAAAGATTGGAGTACTGGTGGATGGTGGTCTATATACATTTAGAAAGTGAAAAGATTCTTCGTGTTAGGAAATTTTAATGAGAAACTTTTCAAAGGTGGTAAAGGTCGGAATAACAAAAGCATCCAATCCGTTTTTGATGTCCAATGATGTTTTGACAGAAACTAACAACATCAGAACAGTGAATGCTCGAGTTGATGTGTTGATATGCAGCAATGACTGGTTGGATTGCCAGTAAGATATGGAGGACCTGAGGTAAAGACTGCAACTACTGCCTGGTTATCACAATGTATGACTACTTTTTTTTCTTTCCCGTGATAACCGCAGGTACGGATACCCGAATATTTTCCATTTCTAGATGGACAATATAATAGTTTTCCTAGCCAAGGGGAAGTGCAATTGCATAATTATATACATTTCTTTGCCACACACAACCCCTAGACCTGGAGTGAGGCATCAAACTCTACATGGGCTTGGGTGGGTGTGTTTAAAAAGGTTACCCCATTAAATATGGGCAAGAATTCTGTCACCCAGTTGAGGTCCCTTGTGAAGTCAATGTTTAAGTGTATGATATCATGCTTATTTGCCAATCTAAGGGTGGCTAACATCTGCACACATTTGGTGACATAGAGTAACTTTCTGTGAAGTGATTGAAGGTTTTTTTTCTTGCATGATATTTTGGTGAGCCATTGGCTACACGTGAACTTGATTTCAGCCACAGTGCCCCATCAGATGGATTACCAGCAAGATGTGACCATTACAGTGAAACACAGAAATGAAATGCAGACATGGGATATAATATTTTTAATGTCTAAGTTTATATACAATACTAAAACAGCATCTTTAGAGTAGTTTGAGGTCACCTTAAACTTGGAAGAAGCTAATTGAGGCCCCCTTAACACCAGATTACATGTTCAATTCATTTACATATATATATTTCAATTAGTGTCCATACATGAGATTTTAGAAGTGGATACACTTTAAGAATAGGGTGGCCTTAAACTTTTTGAGTTTGAGATTGCCAAATGAACTTACTTGTCGCCAAAGAAAGGTGACCTCAATGGATAACTAAGTTACTGCTAATTTATGTATATATATCTATGTTATATAAGTGATATAGAAAAATCAAGTGAGGTAGATGCCGCACCCCAAGTTAAAAGAATAATCAAAACACGTTCCTGACTAAAAAGCTATACTAAAAAAAAATAACTTTAAGTATGAGGAATGTCCCGTTCTATATCCAGTCCATGCCTAACTCAAGCCTTAGGGTGCCGAGCAATTCGGCTACTTAGGTCTAACATTGCACAGTGTGAACGTGTTTCATTTTTGAAAAACCCTTAAAGTACATTAAGCAAAAATCGAACATTAAGGTATTTTTTCTTTGTCTGTGGTAGCCTCGTGCTTTCTGGCTTGTGCTACCCAGGTTCAATGTTCAGAGCCTCTGATACTCTGAAACTACAAAAACTAGTTTAGAAACATGCATATGTATTTACATAATATATAAACATAAACAAGAACATGCACATACACCCATACAGTATTGTTTGATACTATAACCCCAGCGAAAAATAAAATCATATTGGACTTTTCTAACCATAATCTCATAATATGACCCTGGAAATAATGAATGAATGAAGGAGACTCTAAGGTCCCAAACTTAAGGAGTCAAGTAGAGAGGCCCCCTACTAGCTAACAAGTGCAAATGCTGTGAACCCCATTGGTAACAAGCTAGGAGCACATACAAGGGCACCCAACCCCTCCCCTGCGCCACAGAGGCTGTAAAGTTAGGTTCGCAGGAGGCCACCCTACCGAGAACACGCTCGCTCCAGATGAAATGAGATGAACCAGGGTGGGAGGAGGGAAAAATTTCCACAGTTCCATAAAATGGCGTCCTGCCCCTTTGACTTTTCAATGTTGAATGGCTTAAATTGTAATTTGGCGGCAAACTTAATAGGCAATAGATCTATACCCTATCGAAGAAATTGATTAACAAGAATATTTTTCGCTGTGGTGCACTGATTAGGGTGGAGCCTATTGCTCCACCCCCCCACAGTGCCCCATCAGATGGATTACCAGCAAGATGTGACCATTACAGTGAAACACAGAAATGAAATGCAGACATGGGATATAATATTTTTAATGTCTAAGTTTATATACAATACTAAAACAGCATCTTTAGAGTAGTTTGAGGTCACCTTAAACTTGGAAGAAGCTAATTGAGGCCCCCTTAACACCAGATTACATGTTCAATTCATTTACATATATATATTTCAATTAGTGTCCATACATGAGATTTTAGAAGTGGATACACTTTAAAAATAGGGTGGCCTTAAACTTTTTGAGTTTGAGATTGCCAAATGAACTTACTTGTCGCCAAAGAAAGGTGACCTCAATGGATAACTAAGTTACTGCTAATTTATGTATATATATCTATGTTATATAAGTGATATAGAAAAATCAAGTGAGGTAGATGCCGCACCCCAATGCCCAACTAGGGGGTAGGTTCTGCAGGTGTATAAAGCATGGATGAGAATGCCTCAGCCACTTCCTGGGATGCATTGTGATCCTGAACTATATATCTCCAGACACAGTCAGACGTCCAGGTGCCATGACTTTTTATATTTTGTAAGGAAACGTTGGCGTTAAAAGCCAAGGTAGCACCTGAACGCCTGAAGGTGTGTAGACATATTTGAGATTGAGACAAATTGAGCCTTGCTAAGATTGCTTGTAAGTGGCGCCTCACCTTTGTGTCTGTTAATGGTACCCATCTGCCCCCTTCATTCTTAATCTGAAACAAGGGATCGTTTTGACTCCCAGGGGTAAGGATTAATAGATTTTTTAATGCCTGGACTGGGCAGAGGGGAGATGTACCTAGCTGTGGGATTTTTATAATTTTGACCGAGTCCCTGTTTTGCATTGTTTTCGACCACTTTATAAGCAGGTGAACTCCTGGTGGTGCAAAGAATATATCTCCCCTGGTTAACTGTTCCAATGGTGAAAAAGCAGAGATTGAATGTGGGACCAGATTGGAGATCCTCAAGAAGGAAAAGAACGCGACTAGGTATGTTGCTTTATATATCTGGCCCATCCAAGTGGTATCACATAAGGAAGTGATCTTTTGAAGAAGTGGGATGTCTATTATTTTCTTGATTTTTATAGAAAACTGTCGCTGGCGAGCCAGTGATTTTTGAAAATATATGATCCTCTGGTCCAAGAAAGGTAGTGTGGAAACCCCATACATAGCCAAGCTAGACTTGACAGCTGATGTATAATTGCTAACGCCCGAGGGTGAGGTGCCATTCTCCAGCAGAAATTCTAGAAATGATAGAATGAAAATTGTGGATAGCTGATGCAGGTGCACATTGACAAAACAACAATAAGCTATGAAAATCTTAAATTTTCGTTTGTAGGAGGCTTGCGTTGCTGGTCTGAGAGACTGGTGAACTCTGGATACTGCCCTGGAGGCCAAATTCCGAGCTGGTGCCGGGATACCTGTTATATAGACCAGTCAATATTAATAATAGAGCCCGGAAGTTGTAACCATTCCGGATCTGATATAAATTGACTTAATCTGATGTGAGGATTTGGTGTTATATACCATCTTGACAGTAGGTCAGCTATTTTGTTTTCTACACCTAGTATATGAATAACTTGGAGTTCAATATCATAGGTTGCCGTTTCCATCATAATATTTCTGGCAATAGCGCTTAATGTCAAATCAGAAGTCCTACCTGTGGTGAGAACCGACACAACTGCTTGATTATCACACTCTATAAGTATCCTTTTGTTTTGGAAAATTTTTTTCCAAACTCTGATGGTAACTAGAATATTTAACATTTCCAAGTGTACTATCGTGTAATTTTTTAAATGTACTGGTATTTGTATTGCATATACTTGATTCATACAGTATGCGCCCAACCCTTGCAAACATGCGTCGAGTTCGATGGTAGCCTGTACTGGGCTATGCGAAAAGAACGCCCTCCCGTTGAATTGTGGGAGAAACTTAGAAAACCAGTTCAAATCCCTATGAAAGCTAGTGTCCAGAACAATCTTATCTGTGTTATTGTGACTACGCAGAGTATCTAACATTCGATTTAGGAAAATTCGTGAATTTTTGACACATTTGGATATGTATAATAGACTGCCCAATAAAGACTGCAGTTCTTTTTTATTACAGGTTTCCCTATGCTGCCATTCCTGACAGGTAGCTAAAATTTTTTCTAATTTTTCTTGAGGTACAGCTACAGTAAAATTTGTAGTGTCGACTTCTACCCCTAAGCATGTGACTCTTGTGGAGGGTTGTATCAATTTCTTCATGCTGATTTCAAATCCCAGAGTTTCTAGGGTATTTTTAAGCAATTTAAAAGATTTGTCTGCTGTAGAGGTGGTGCCAAAACCTATGACGTCATCAATATAATTGATGACGTCATGACCCTGTGCCGTCATGATGTACCTGACGGCGTCGCTTAAACGCTGAAAAATTCCGGATCCGTGCCGAAATCCGAACGCGAGACATGTATCCAGAAAGTATTTTTTGTGCTTTAAACCCATCAGGAAGTAATCTCTTGGATCAATTTTTACGTGTCTGAATGCACGACTAATGTCTATCTTGTATAATAAAGAACCTTTACCAAACTTTTTGACCTTCTCTGTGATGTTATCTATAGATGGGAGGGTGAGGACAAAATCGGTGCCTAAGTACTTATCTTTGCTAATGTTTGAATTGACTGCCCGACCCTGGGGATAACTTAAGTCCATTATCACACGCCTATGTGTTGCCCCAGGTTTTTCTCTGGTCATTAATGGTGATACATGTAAATTTTGAATGGGTGGAATGTCGTAGGGGCCAAAAATTGCTTGGAACTCAATTTCTTCATGTATGTATTTTTCTATATCCTCTGGAAAGGCCACTGCTGAATAATGGTTTTTGTGATTCGATTCCAATGTTGCCTCAATGTCAAAATCAAGCGGAAACCCGTATTTTATCAAATAAAGGAGTTGTTGGTCCCAATAGTTGCCTAACCTTTTCTCCCATTCGTGATATTTTAGCTGGGAGTGAAGTATGACTTGACTGGACAAGAAATTATACTGTTTCTGGCTTTTGACCGCATCATAGAGTAAAACCGGATCCGAACCCATAACTATGCCTTTATCTGTGTTTGGAAGTACTAAGGGACCCAAGGGTATGAAGCCAAACTTGTCCGGATTTTGATCTGACCAAAGCTTGTATGTATGATCATGTTTGGCCCTGGCTATTCTCATTTTATTTTTATTGGTGGTATGAAGCTCTAGGTCATATTTGTCTTCCCCTTGGAAGTTTTTTCCTGAGTGTGCTTTCGATGTTTTTTGGCATTTGTTTTCCGTTGGAATTGGTGCCTGTTGTGCCATATTTTGACCCGACCTTTCTGCACCCTTGTTCTTTGTTTTGTTGGGTGCAGATTGGGTGTTTACAGCTTTAGTTTGGGGGTTAAAGTCATTTTTGTTGGTGTTTTTTGACCCTTGATTTTGACTGGTAACCGCTTCAAACTGTTGCTGTTGCATAGCAATGGGAAGAAACCTGTTACTGAGTGCTATTTGAAAGCAGTCTTTGCTAGCTGCTTTACTATTCACATTAGTTTGAGTTTTTGTTCTGTTAACACATTTTTTGTCTGGAGGGCGGACTGGTGCAATACTGACTGGCTGTTGGCCTTGCCAACTTACATTTATTACTGTTTTGTCACTATTGAATGCCCCTAGGCCTTTTGCCTGTTTTGGAACCTCTATGTCCAACTCTTGTCTTACTGGCTTACTTTTAAGCACCTGTGCATAAGTTTTGCCCGAGTAACGAGCCCAGTCGGCCCTCCAGTTAAGACTACAAGTCTGATTACATACATTTGAATATACAATTCTTGTATTAAACACCTTTTGTTTATTTACACACATTGGTTCCCCATCCCTTGTTGTTAATTCAGGCACTGCCCTGTGGCAGTGCATCACTCGTTTTTTGAAAATTTTGAGGATGCTCTACAATCTTTGGCCATGTGCCTATGTTCTTTGCCCATGGTGTAGCAAGTTGCACAAATATGTCTATAAAAAACCCCCCCTGTCTCGTGATCCCTCTGATTTTGACACATTCCCCTTTGGTAAAATCTGCAAATGTTTGATTTGCCCTCTATCTTTCCCTGTTTTGAATTATTATTGCCAAAATTCTGTGTGTATGGCCTCTGGGCATGCGCCCTCCTAATTCTATCTATTTTACTGGTATCTGTCCATTCAACCTTCCCTTCCTCCATTCTACACAAAAGCACTGCATGTGCAGATTTTGCCGACTGCCAACTAAAATCATTCGCGTCCTCCATAAGTTCCCCCAGGTAGTCCAACATAGCATTTTTCCTATCCATATTTACCTCCTCCCTAGCCATCATGGCAAAACCTGAGACCCACTGACATAAATTTAAGCTATCATATGACACTCTACTTTTATTGTTCCCACCTAAAATGAAATTTTGTGGCCAAGCCACCTGTTTTTTCACCCAAATATTTTCACTCCCCCCCTCTGAGACTTGAACTTGCCTGATTCATTGAGCTGAGCAAGTTGCCTGATGCGTTGATCCACCTGAGCCTGTATTTGGTCAGAGTTCTGTAATGCTGCCATGGAAGGAACCACCACTTGGTCCAACTGGGCTGCACTCGTGGTTGGGGTCGTAAGGGCTGCAGCTGTCTGTTGCATCTGCGACTGCCTGGAGTCCTCAGTCTTCTTTTCTGCCATCTGCTGCTCCATGGCAGTCATCCTGCCGCCTAAGCTCTTCAGTTCTGCCAGTATCTGCATGTTTAAATCACTGTCAATACTATGTGTCAATGCCTGAGCACCAGGCAGCAAATCATTTTGTGAGTCATTGTCACTGTTATTGTCCATGAACGGGCACTTGCTGTTAATTGGGCGCTTGTGCATGTCCCCACACTTCTTGCATAGATATTCCTTGGGGGGCATATTTTTGTTCACAATTTTTAGTTTTTAAAATGGTTTGTACTGCAATATAATAGAAGCACAGTGTGCTTTGATTAATACGAGATCACTTAAGAGGATGAGTTGTGCACGCTAGTGTAGAAATAACGAGCTAAATGCATGTAAATAGTAGTGATACATAATAAGATAAAAATAAGATAAAATGGAATGACTAAAATAAGAATTAAAATATGACTAAAATAATGTAAAAGCAACTCATCCCTTCACAGTGGCTCCAGCATCCCGGAGCAAGTCTCGCATAAACCAAAGCACTAATCCTCCTGGATTCTGTGCTCGATAATCGTCCTCAGGGTGAGTCCAAAGCAGGAACACAACAATCCACATATACGCCAAGACAATCCAACATTGAAGGGCATAAACTAAAATGAAGTCCTACAGAAAAATTTCCACAGTTCCATAAAATGGCGTCCTGCCCCTTTGACTTTTCAATGTTGAATGGCTTAAATTGTAATTTGGCGGCAAACTTAATAGGCAATAGATCTATACCCTATCGAAGAAATTCATTAACAAGAATATTTTTCGCTGTGGTGCACTGATTAGGGTGGAGCCTATTGCTCCACCCCCCCAGTTTCTCAGGTGGAACAGCAATTGGAGTATTTCATTGTCTGACTTAACGCTTAGGCAGGTAGCCTTAGTGGTGGGTTTGACTAACTTATTCATACTATTTTTGAAACCTAGTTATCACAGTAGTTCATACAAAGTATTAAAAGAGGCTTGTGCCTGGGATTTAGTGGCATACCCAACTATATCATCAATATAGTTGTTATATTGATGGCATTTGTTGCTCATTATATATCTGGCGGTACTGAGAAGGCATTGAAAGATGGCCGAGCCAAGACAAAACCCAAAAGGCAGTCAACTTTTATTAAAGTAACTTTGGAAGTGCAAACTTAAATATTTATAATCAGAAGTGTCCATCTTTACATGTCTAAATGATCTGGGTATGTCAATTTTATAGATATGGACACCTTTGCTTATTTGTGATCAAATCTGTAGTCAGTATAAACATAAATTTACAACACAAGTTTGAATCTGGAGCCACCCCAGCATTGACAGATTTACCAGCAGGGAAGCTGAGGTCAATAATGAACCTGTGATGAGGGGCCCCTGGTTTTTCATGTGTCATGAATGGGGATACAAGGAGATTCTTAATGGGGGCACTGCGAAATGGGCCTAAAACATCACTATATTGTTTTTATTCAGTAAGGTATGGTTCAAGATCATGGGGGTATTTAGTGCCAGATCTATGGTTACCTATGGTATGTGATAATTCAATCTGATTGTCAAAGTCCAATGTAAATCATTAACGAATGAGGTACTGTAGCTGGTTGGAGAGGAATAAATCCAAATTTGTCAGACATTGTCTATCCCATATCTTAAAAGTACTATAGTCCTTAGCCCATTGTATTTTTTGCCTGTGACAAGGACAAAAATGTAAATTTAATTCATATTTGTCAGGATTTTGTGCATCTGCGTTGAAAGCATCACTTTTTCCCACAACCGGATCAAATCTGCAAAGACATTTAGAGCTGTTATTGGGGTCTAAATTCTTTTAATCGTGTTCATGACAATGTAGTATGTAGCTTTGAAGGCTACCTTGAGTGCATGATCCCTGTAAACTCTTAATAACTGATTTTTTTCAAAGTCATCAGTGACCTGCTGTAAAAATGGAACACTGTGACTTAGGGTTAACTTTGTCATGTTGCATAATTGTTTTGACTTTTTGAACTCCTAGATGTGTGATCAGTATTGTTTCTATTATGCAAAAAGTCGCACCTTTCTGTGACCCCACTGAGGTCTGTCTGTGCATTGTTCAAAGACTGTGCGTCACTTGTTTTTGTCTGGATCAGACAATGGTTGATTACCGTTGAGAGCATTGTTGATGTTGTTAATGGAATATACTTTTGTGTTTATACTATGTTTATACTCAAAGTTTTCTGTTCATTAAGAATTTGCAAATTTATGTCCGACTGTTCAGCACTTGCACCGGACTAATGCATTTTACTGTTAGATAAGAAGATGATAATTTTGTTTTTGTTTTTAATCAATTGTCAATTGCAAACCTTTTACATTTCAAAATTGGAAAACGGTAACTGATTTTTTACAAGTTCATTTATGCAATAAATGGTGTAACCTTTTCAAACTCACCTATTGTCTTTTGACTAATTTGATATAGCCTTTTTGGCTGCCTTTTTAAGAAAGATCTGTTGGCATGCCATAACATGTGTTTTTCTACAAATGACAATGCTGAGGACCTTGTCCCAATATGGCCCAAGCTATTTAAAGGAATGTAAAACAATAAATTGAAATTGAACAAGTGTTTTACCACTTATTTTTTTCACTTCTTCAGAGTATGTAAAACCATATCACTAAATATATCAGAAAAATATCTGGGATTTACATTAATTTTCTGTCAAATCAATCAGAACACAATGAAAACATGTTTAATACAAGCATTTGTTTTCAAGTACCTTCAATACTTTCAAACATATTTTGTTTCACGATATAATTCTCTCTTGTTCACAAAGTATTGTATATATATCAGTCAAATATTAAACATTACTAATTACAATGCACTAGGCTCAATTAGTCATTTTAATACGCAGAACTTCTGGAGATGTTGTGTGTGGGGCAGCAGATGCACTGGCTCCTCGGGCTGGGGATTTGAAGGCTGAAGATTTGCTGAGTCCCTTGCATCTGATGTGTCTCTTCAAGAAGTTAACTTTATCCTGAATCCTGTTCTGCCTCTGTCATTTTCTTGGGAGCATGGCCAGATTTGGATTGGTGAGTTTTCTCCATAGTGAGTCCTTCGGGATTCGAACCAAGTCTTGCAGCTGTTGGCCGACCTCTCCCACAGGCATTCCTTCCTTGCCTTGTCCTTAAAGTACTTGTTGGTCTTGTCTAGAGTTCCTCATGATGCTTGACAAAGTCCACAATGGCCTCCTCATCTGTTACATAAATGTTTGTGATATGCCCCACCTTGTGACACCCTCCACCCTCTGTGTCACTCCTCTAAGTTCTTGCATGCTTTTCGGCCACTCCCTCCTCTGCTGAGTGTGTAATTTTCTCCCTCATGGCTTCCTCCCTCTCCCCCCTCTGTTGTTTCTGCGCCTCCTCTCTCTCTATTCTCTTTCCCTCCTCTGTATGTCAACAGCTGTATCCCCAACTCATACTCTGTAGGTGTGTCTGTGGTGACTTCTATCTTCTTTACTCTTCTGTCCTTTTTAGGATCCATTTTTCTTTTTAAAAGTAGCATTTGTAAAAAAAAAACCCAAAAAACAAATACCTATAAACAAGTCGGCCGAGCTTGTATCTCAACACAAAATTCTAATTAATTTGTAAAAAACAAATGCCTTATCTTATACTCTGCCAGATGCAATCTGTCAGATACCAGATTCCAAATGATACATTTCACATACTGACTCGCCTTATATAGTTATAGATTTTATAGCCAACAAGCCGTGGGTCGGTAAAATGAGACTTGTCCTACACACTTCCCGACTTCTCTGTTGCTGTAACCACCTTGTCAGTTTCTGTTTATGGCTTACCATGATGTGTTCCCACCCTGTTCTGCTGAGATGTTACTGACTCAATAGTGGCAGACAGGAATTGACCAAGTCAAGTTGGTTATGTTTATGACAGGCCGGTTTTCTGTCAAGTACTGTTGGTTTGTGCATACAGCCTGTTTGGAGGTGGTGTTCAGGAACTGAACCACATCAGTCTGGGAAGTGCTTCCAGACAAGACAGTTACAATATAGGACACAACAGAAAGTATGTCCTACAAGCTGTAGAGACCCACTGTAGGATGGTTACCAGAAGGCTGGAACCAAGGTCCAGATACAGAGTCATGGAGGGTTGATGAAATGTCAAACATGTTTGAAAATTGGCTGATCGATCAAGACATCTGGGAAAATACAACCACTCCTAACCGACTCTGTAAACATTGCTCCCAAAACTCGAAAAATCCATAGTTACCGACAAGACGGCCCTAGTGGAACACCCTCATTACCAATCCAAATCATTTTTGTCTTATTTTTGTTCATTGTGAGGCCCAAAAAGGATCCAACTATTTCAATAGTATTAAGTGCAAACTGAAGCGAATCACGTGAACCATCTAACAAGAGAGTTACATCATCTACAATTGTTACAATTTTTCTTCTTTTTCTCTAATTGTTATACCCTTAAAATTTGACCACAAAATACAAATAGAAAGGTTGCAAATCGAATACCTTTTTTGCAGCCTCTCGCAAAAGTTATTGGTGCTGACTTTATTCCAGCTTGAACAGCAGTGAAATTTTAGTTCCTAAGTCACATCCAATTTATATAATCAGAAAGAAAGCCCAGGAATTTTAAAACAATAGAGATGTTTTCTACAATATTTAAAAGGCACGTCACACTAAATCATTTCTGTAACAGGTATTTTACATTTCAAGTGGATGCATTTGTTATTTAAGGGTTCAGTAAAACCTCCAATAAAGGAATGTAATCAACATTGTTTCTTTGATGTACTACAAAACAAGCATAATTGTCAACAAAGATGTCATATTCATATGGGAAAATATAGTTGACGGTAACTTGACCAGAATAAGCTGTAGTTTTTATCTGCATATGTGGCTATCACATATTTATCTGCTTATTGTAGCGTTTTAATAAAATAGATAGGGTGAGTGAGCTACCGTTTACATATAAAACATAAAGTTATTGACCTATCAAACATTAAAAATCACCTGATACACATATACTGTTGACATAAATACATTTGCTTTTAAGGTTTAGGACTAAAACGTAACACTATTATTACATAAATTTTCAGGACATAGAATCAAAAGTTTTTTCAAAGTCTGTCAACATTATCCATCAAGGCTTTTATTTATTTCCCAGGTATTCTATAATACCATATACCAATCCAGTGGATTAACCAATGCATCTACCTCCGATAAAGCCAGTCTGGGTATCACAGATTAGTTTATGTTTACAGTTTTCAGTACAGTTAGCTATTATCCCAGATACAAGCTTATGAAGTACACTTAAAAGTGAGATCAGTCTCAAGTTTTTAAAAGATTTTCTATTTATTACCTTTAGCATTTCAGTTAATCAGTGCATGACTTCAACTTACTGGTAATTCATTTATTTACTCTAAACATTTTTGAAAAAAAATGGCTGGAAAGCATTCTAACCCAGGTGTTTTTATCTTTTTTAATACTTTTAAATGCTTTCCACAGTTCGTCAGCTGTTAAAAGTTTGCCCAAACCTTGAGAGTCTGTAGATGTTAACTTATTGATTTTTCTATTTTCAAAAAAGTTCTTAAGATCAACTTCAGATATTCTATGTCTGCTTTTAAATAAATTTGAAGAAAAGCTTTACCTTCATATTGTGTTGTTAACGTTGCATTTTCAAAATCCAAAGCTGGATTAAAATTACCACATATTATGACATTTGGTCATCGTCTAGTGCTATTCGTTATAAACTATCAAAAAAGAAGATGTTATTGGTTATATATGTTACAGTAAATATGTGAAATCAGTAAATTTACTTATTTTGTCAGTAAATACGCGTGTTCCCTAAAATTTTTAGTAAATACGTGTATTTACTGATTTATGACCTGTGTCATTTTACAAGTGTACTGGTTTGACTTTCAGTAAATATGTAAAACGGAACTTTGATGTTCACTGGTTGTAAATATATAATACTGAACTGTAAACCAAAATACACTTTATATTTGAACACTTTACTCTATTATGATGACTATTAGAACACACTAAGCAAACTTCATTTTACAGTACATTATATGAACATATTATGTTGAAAAAGTAACACTAGACTTCTAAATATTTGTGGTTACAAACTTTAAGTATGTGCTGGAAGTAAATATTTCATTTAAGCTCATGTTATTTTCAATCCCACAGCTACTAAGGACCTGTGACATCCCTATAAATTATTAAAGATCATTTAACTTTTTACCATTTTATGTGACTGACACACAAAAAGTGTTTTTGTTGGCAATAAATAAAAGTTTTAGAAATTAATTTCACTTTGAGCTTCAACATTTTTACATATCTTAACTATATTTTCATTCAACAGAAATTTTACCTTATCATTTAAGACAAAATGATTTACACCCAAACAAGTCCGCATGTGTGCACATCCCTTTTAAGGCATTTGTGGTTATAGTGTGGCTTCCTCTATTGAAGGGACAAGATCAAAGGGAGATTTTAGTCAACCCTGGTTACAGATCTAAATTTTATTGCTCACTTTTGGAAAAGAAATACATTGTTAAACTACGTGTATTTACTGAAATTTTATGGGAATTACCTTGCTCTGCTGTAAATGGGCAGCTGATCTAGGGTTTGAGCCTTACCTAAGTGGGCCAGATTTAACTGGTGCTACAAGTTTTATTAGAGTCTGGTAGGCTGGAGGTATTTTCTGTATGAAAATGTGGTATCGAAGATGCCACAAGCAAATTTCATGGAGTGTCTATCTGGAAACTGCAGTGACCAAACTTTTCCTCAAAACCCCTGTGAACAAGCAAGGGGGTTTCATTGTCAATTGATCAATTGTCAGAAGCACATCTCCCTGTTTAAACAGGATGTAACATTGTTAATGAAACTTTTCAAGTTTAAGTGGCTTTTTTCTGAACTAGAGATATAATGATTTATTTCTTATATAATATTATAGTAAAAAGCTGAAAACCATGATTAAATAATGAAAATGTCAATATTGCTGTTTTGGTCATGTGATGCAATCCAAATATTCCGCCTTGACCTAGTTTTCTATTTGTTGATTATGCGACCTATGATCCTCTTTTTTCCCCAACAATTCATCAAAAACTGTAATGGTAATACCCTAAGTCAGGTCGGCCTCTAGAAACCAGGCAAGCCGGGTTGTACTACAACCTGTCGGGGAGATGAAACCGACCCAGATTTTTCCCACCCTTTTTTTTCTGGATTTTTGTCACCGACCCCTGACTTTTGCAACTGACCCTAGAGTCATAGAATTAGTTGTAGGGTCGGTTCTAGTGGAACACCTCCATGATCTCTGTTTACATACACATGTCATGTCATACTAAAGAATTCACAAGGCGGGCCATTGGTAGGTACGACCTCACCAGTGATATACAGCATCTCAATGCAACATAAGTGCACAGGAGACAACACACAGACACATAAACCCCCAGCCTTAACCATGTTTCAAATAGTTTTAGTCACTTATCATACCATTGCAGGCATACACTTTTCAAATCATACGGTTGGTCTCTTTGTGGCTGTATTCATTGGGGTCTCTCAAGCGAAACATCTTTCTACAAATAGTGGCGAAAATGTGTAAGAAAGCTCTTTGGTATCTCTTCTAGATTTCATTCAGAATTGCTCTCATTGTTATGTAGAGATATACCTATTACAGATAAATAAAAATAAACAAATAAATATCAGGGGCATCTCAGACGTCATTTAATATACAACCCATTTTCGATCCACAATAAATCTGTGTATAGACATAAGCCACGATTGTCTTTAAATAGGCTGGTATTGTGTATAAAATCTGGTCTGTACTTTACATATCAAGCAGGCACCATCAGGATTACATTGGAATTGTGTGCTTGAATACCAGGTGAGTCATTATTATGTACTGCCATATCATGATAAGTAGTTTTATGGGCAGAGGAAACCAGTACATACAGTTGGTCAAGGTTCGGTCCTATTAACTGCCGACCATCGGGTGAGAAACTACCTACTTGCCCACATAGGGTCTGGGGTTTGAACCACTGACCCCAGAGGTGGGAGGCAAGTGTGTTATCACTGCACCACCGTGGCCACGGTAACACTGGTTACAACAAAGAAGTAACACTTAATTCTACCACTTAAAACAGACATTGGGGAAATTTATGGACAATCATTTTGGCAAGGCTACTTATTATTTGCTTGTAAATTTCCTACAGTTCGGTCTTTATTTTACAACATGCAACTTCTCTATTAAAGTAATATCTGAAAATATAATTCATCCTTTCTACGGTAATTCCAATACACAAATACACTGAGAATACGACACAACATACAATAACAATTCAAACTTCAGATGGATTTTGATATTTTGCTATATTTCAAGCATCCGTTTGCATACATATTCCCTTCTCCAAGTCACTGGTGAGCCATAGCACTTTAAATATGACTAACGTCGCTGTCACACTTGTCCGAGTTTGTTTATGAGTCATAATAACTACATGTGTTCAAGGTGGAAGCTTGGTACCACTTGCGACATTCATAACCTCATATTTACTTTTCGTCTGCTTAGAAAATATCCCAGCAGTGATGATGACATTGTAGCTTAAAGTTCATATAATGAAAAGTTAAAGGTCAAATTATATCTAAGTTCACAAATCAGCTGTCTCCAGGTTGCATTTAATGATTTACTTCAAAGTAATTAATGATTTACTTCAAGGTAATTGAAGTTGATCAGACAATCAGTTGATAGTCGTTTTCAATAATTTTTTATAGGTTTTATTCCCTCTATTTAAAACTTTTTGAGACACCCTGCAGAGATGGGAGAGGTTGCAACCATCTCACATATGGTTTTCAATAATTTAATTATTTTACTTATTTACTTTCGTGCTTGTGTGACAGCATGATTGTACCGGCTTGTTTTTTTACACAAGAGCCCTTACAAACATTACAGATATACATACTTGAAAATTTAGTAATCCTCATTTTAAGCACATCAGAATAGTGTGACAGTCCAATAATTATATATTCTATAAACCCATCCATTTACAATTGAAACAGAATAATAAAGATATACTCATCAAAACAAACAATGTCAAACATATAAACTCCTGATCATGTTCAATTAGCTAAGATACAACAGAAATCATGTCTTTTGTTGGGTATTTGTCATCTATTGATTGTGTGTATTATATCTGTAGTGATTTCATTATCCACATTGATGTTGTTGGTAACGGTTATACATTTGTGACTTTCCTTGACTGGCGTGTTCTTAAACAGTCAGTGAGTCAGCCTACCTCCTTGCATCATCACATACTCGACCTCATTCTATCCCCCAGCAATCACGATACTATTGCTGATGCCAAAAATCTGTGGTTTTTGTATCAGATCTTGCAAAAGTCAAATGTTTCATTGCCTTTCATCATGCAGTGGCTCATTATCTGAGAAGACTGTTGTATAAGAAATGTCACCGTATTAGCTTGTTGGACCTCCAGTCTGATCTTAAAGATACTCTATTTGTAAGCCTCTTACAAATCCTGTACTTTATCCCTATAAACAATATGTACATGACCCGGGTGACATTCTTGATAGGCATGCACCACTAGAAAATACTAAGAAAGATTCTGCAGATTGGTTGTCTGATTCTTATTTACTTATAAAACCCAGATGGGCCACCCTTCCATTGTCTCAAGTCTCCATTATTTTTGCATAATGGAAAGTTAACACTACATTATTTTCTAACAGTGGATTGAGGTTCAATTCAATGGCCAGTCTGCCAAGAACAAAAGAGTCTTTGCCACCCATCCTCAGCACAATGCATTCAATATGGAAATGTTTTCACAACTTCTTTCATATTAATTAGTCCAGTGGGTACATTAACAAAGTCTTTTCAATTCTAAATGACATTCAGCATTCGGAAAAATATCTCATGGAAAAATGGTACCTTGAAAAAATACCTCCTGACAAATACAAAACAAGCAATTTAATTTATAAAGTTGGATATTTTTTAATTCTTTGCAATCTGACTTTACAATAATCTTCTGTGAACTTAATCAAAGGAGCAGCTAACTTTCAAACAAACTCACTGTGAAAATCTAACCCAGCATACTATATCAAAAGGAATGTTTTTAGTGGCTCAAAATTTACTCAAGTAAAATGAGAAACAAAAACATAGTGCAAAAATGCAGTACCGAAATGCAGTACTGCTGGGTCTAAATTTGATTTAAATTTTTAATGTTTTTAAGTTTAAAACAAAGATTTTAATTCACCTTATTACAGTTTGTTATATACTTCTAAAATGATACACTATTTGTGGTTGAAATGAATTTTGTTATTAATGTTGTGGATTAATTTTCATAAGAGGTATTACTGCAATACAAAATAAATGTGGAGTAGGCATTCTTTCTATGGGGCTTTTTTCCAAGAGACAATCTTTCCAGGAGACATTTTTCATTGATTCCAAATTAAGAGACAAAGAAGCACACAAAATAAAATCTTGAGAAACCCAAAAACTTCAACACAAAATAAAACCAATAAATAATTTTCCAGTTTCTAATACTTTCAATGCCTGAAACACAAAAATAATAGCTTACTGTCTTAAAATAAGCACAGATTAATAAAGTAACATGAAACACTCACCGCAGCAAAATATCCCCAACATTGTTAAATAAGCAGTCTAATTTTTTCTGGAAAGTGCTTTTTGTAAGTCACAGATCCATATTTTATCAATCATCATTATCCATGATTAAATTTTGTGGCAGTCAGATTATATTAAAACTTTTCAAGCTTTATCCAAAACTATATTTTCCCATAAAGGAAAACCAGTGGTACACATCATGAAACAATGTTGATTGTGTATTGAAATAAAAAAACAACAACCATACAACTAATTTAGTGAAAGCCCCATATGGTATGCACACCAAAGGAAACATTGCAAAGATTGTCTAGGTTGATTGTTAGGTACAAGATTTTAAATTATTGAATTAATAAATTGGTTTTAATTTACAGGGTTTTATAATAGATAATTGCCTCGTGGCACTTCTATTATGTAAACTTAATGAACCTTCAGCCCTTTCAGGGCCTCAGGACATTAAGTTTACATAATGGAGCGCCACTTGGCCATTATCTATATAGTAAAGTCCCTGAGGTGCCAAATTGAAATAACATGGTGAAGGGCTATGAATCCATTACGTAGAAGACTCTGTCAGCAAATTACAAGAGTAAGTCAGACTACTATACTAAACTTATCTCAGACAATAGTCACACATCTAGAAAGGCATCTATGCAAAATCGTAAATAGTTTTTTTTTGAAGTAACGCAACAACCCACGAGTCTCATAAGTCTCTGGCTTACTTTTTGTTCTTTTTGTTGTTACGGAAATTTGTGGTACTTTTGCTCCTTGTATCTTTTAAAATAATGTTGATGTATCTTCTGATCCTCCAAAAATTACTGCCTTTACTCCTGTTTCAGAAGATGTCAATAAACCAACCGGAAACTCAGCAAAGAAAATTCTACCGGTTCGAATCATGGCCAAAAGTTCTCATCAAGGAATACAGTGATATCCTATAGCCATCAATCACAAAGTTAGTTAATTGCTCACTCATTGAGGGATATGTCCCTGATGGCTTCACAACTACTATGGTTACTGTTATAAAGAAGGCTTCTCTTCAAGCCGGTGATATAAAGAACTATCGCCCCGTCCCTGGCATTAGCTTCATATCAAACCCTGTTTAATGCATGGTTGCTTAGCAGCTATTACAACAGTTCCACATCCAATACTTAAACAGCTCATGCCAGTCTGAGAAAACTGAAGTTCACTTATCCTTGTCAAATGGCAAACCCACTGCTGGGTATGGCTTGACCTATCCGTCGTCTTTGATAACATTGTTCATTCGACTCTACTCAGTTGTCTTTAGACATGGTTTAGGGTTGGGGTTCTGTTCTAGAATGGTTCATTTCCAACTTTACTGAGTGTTAGCAATTGATAAAAACTGGTTCTACTATGTCTGACGTTTGTTAAATCTTGTTTGGCATAATACAGTGTTCTGTTTTGTGCCATTTGCTGTTTTCCTTGTACACTGCCCTCTTCAGTTGAGTGTTAGTGTTGAGTGGTAAACACAAAGACATGAAGTTTTATTTTTATGCTAAACATGCCTAGCTTTATGTGTATTTGTCTTAGCAGAATGCATCTTCTGTCTTTCAACAGTCATACAGGTGCCTTAATGATTAGAAGAGTTGTTGTCAGTCAGTAAAGTCAAATTGACTCTTAGTTTATACTAAGGACTAAGGGATAAGTAGAAAGCATGTTTCCGAATTAACATCTTGGATAGTCCTCTCTGCCTGACTTAGCCAATCATGAACCTAGGCTTGTGGTTTGATTCTGATTTTTCCTTATCCAGACATGTCTAGAGTTTAGTAAACAGTTGTGAATACAACTCAGGGATTTCAGACGTGTTAGACAGTTTTTCACTCAAGATGTAAGATGTTTTTATACTTCTGTGTAATCCTCTTGTCAGTAGTCGGTTTGATTACTGTAATTCACCTTTCAGGAATTTCTGTAAGTTCAATTTGTTGCAAATTGCATTGTATCCAAAATAGTGTGGCTAGAATTGTCTCTAACTCTAGTAGATGCACCAGTTTAACTCCTGCAATTAAGAAAAAAGCATTTTCTTCCTGTTGATCATTAATGTGTTTAAAGCAGCCACACATATTTACATGTTTCTTCACTCTGGTTTCCTCAAGTGTTCTATTCAATATCGTAGAGATTCAGAGTGTTGGTAATTTCCTTGTTGTACCATAGTTTTGCTTTTGATGTCCCCACTCTTTCGAATGCCCCCTCTATCTCCTCTTCCAGAAAGAAGCTTAAGGGCAACCACTACCAAATACTTTTAACGTTGAGAATATCACCAAAGTTTGAAAGTAAGTTCATCTTGCTGATTTATATCATATACATTTAAAATAATAGGGGGTCACCAAGGAAACTTTTTTATTTAAACAAGAAACCGATCCATAATTCTCGCAAATTTAGTGTACTTTACTTCGTTGAAGTTAGAAGAGCATATACATAGCATCTTGTAAGTTTTATTCTGTATATCATTCATTTTTATTTTTATTTCACAGAATCATCTTTCACATAAAATTTAGCAAAAATTAACAAAATATTTAAAGAGCAGTACAACTCAATATAGCTTCAGCCCAAGGAAAGTCATGACGGAGCATCAATCACCAACTGGACTGAATATCAGATTAAACTTCACTTAATTTTGGACAAAAATGCAATTTGTGATAATTCCAACAACAGGAATTTTGTAATACTTTATGAAAACAAAGATAAAACAATATCAATCAAAAATAAATAAAAAATATGAGGTCACCACACAAAATACTGAGATATCTATGAATCAAACTTAGATGTGCTGTGAAACTTTTAATAAATGCAATTTCCAATGTGAAGTTGGAATCTCCATTGCTTAATCACATATGGAAGTCAAACGGTAATGCAAAGATGAGAGAAATTCACCTTATCCAAAATTATATTGGGAATATCATTCATATATAGTTATATCAAAGTCATGAATATTTAAAATCATTCTTGAGATAATTCTATTTGTACTTTTCTGACACTTAATCTCTAGCTCAAAGACAGACTCTAATTTGAGTAATACAGGGGAGCATAAATCAATATTTGTAGACCAGAGGGGTCAGTACCATCCAGAAAGGAACCTGGGGAAATACTAGGTTAGAAAAGCTTTGCAAAGTAGACAAGTTTTCAACTTCTTTCTGACCATGAGGAGAGGAGTTGGTGAATAAATATCATCAGGCAGATCATTCCAAACTCTGTGGCGCATGCAAAGATGAGACCAAAATGCTCAGTAGACTTATGTACTAATGAGGCAAAATCTGGGATCTCATGCACCACACCATCGGCTTTATTTCTATGACTGTTACGTGCACTGTATCTAGGTTTGAGAAAAGGTGCAAAATATTTAGGAAAACCACTTTGTAGTAACCTATACGCCAGTAAGTTATTCTCCAGCAAAGAGAAATGGTCAATAGGTAACCAATAGAGAGTCTCTCTTATAGGAGTGATGTGGTAGTACTTGTGGTATTGTTTCTAGCAAGACTGTTCTGGACAAATTGCAGCTTGCGAAAAGCAAGCTACCAAAGAATTAGCAACCACAACAGCAGCATCTTGTGTGAGATACTGAGTCACGTTAAATCCCTGAATTGAACAAATTAAATGTTACAGGTGTTCTGAAAATGTAATAAAATATTAATATTAGATTAGTTTATTATTACAGGATGTTGTAATCCAATTAAATTTACATTATCATATAAAAGTATATGTGTCCTGATAGGGCATAGACATATATTATTATTTACCGTGTCTATTTAATTATTTATATATAGCAAGATTAGATCAGAGATGAAGTTTTAAGTGTTATAACATGGCCATGAGAAAGATTGTAGAATGAAATTATGAATTTAAGTTGAGCTGGTTTAATCAGATCATATGGATAGGTAATTTGTGGATACATTCTGTCAAGGTCTTTAGAGGATATATGTAGGACACATTATGATGATAAATTGGGTTTATATTATTTAACAAAACCATATGGATGGGGACCTCAACTAAAGTGGCTATTGAGGGATAATTTCTCATTCATTTTTAAATAGCCAGTAAGTGACACTCAATATTAACTATTTCCACTTACTGCTGATAAACAGACCAGAAAGGGATAAGTTTTGAAGGTGAAAACCTTGTACTACTTTAAACATTACATGAAGAACTTTGGAGAGGTATAGAGAAAGTATTTTAAATTTAAGTTCAGCCATTTTAAATTTAAAGTGGGGAAAACATGACACGGTTGCCATATATAAGTCTGCTGCGAGATATTTAAGACCACCCCTACGCAGATTCAGAGTTATGACCAAAGATAAGACTAAAGTAAGAGTAAGATTAAGATATTTTATGAATTGCTCTTAGACTACAACAAATGTCATAGCAAAGTTTAGTACAATGGCGTTTCTTCCATCTACTTAAAAGTTGGTCAAACAGTTTGGTAAAACCTTTGCCCTGTGGAACGCTCTTTCTGGTGCAATTCGTGCATCCCGTCTATTGGCTCTTTCAGGAGCTTTAATCTTACTTCTGCACTAAGGCATACTTACCTTAGTCTTAATATCACCTGGTAATTCTCCATTAAATGACAAAAGTCTTGGATTCAAGATCGAGACTCAGATATTTTGAGAATACATGTCGGGAGATCCCAAGCTTGCTATTTATTGTAGGATTTACTGTTGGACAAATCACTGTTAATCATTTCTGTTTTACTATTTTTTTTTTCAGACCACTTCTGATATCATGTCTGACATTACAGTTGATATCACCAAGCTCAGTGAAGAAGCACGCAAGTATAACTACATTCGATTTTGCTTTCCTGATACCAATGGAATTGCACGGAGTAAAACTGTTCCATCAAAACATGCAAGTAGATTTTTCAAAAATGGCCTTGGTTTTTACTGTGGTGAGTTTATTTATATGAACAGTAAACACTAGTTCTATCTCTGAATCATGCCTTGTTTCAATGAACTAAACTACTATGTGGAAGTATTTTATTACTATGTCACCTGGTATATTGTCATGGTCTTATGGCATACTCATTGTGTCATCAACCTTTTCTTTGGAACTTCCCCATTCAGTGTGATGCTGATTGTTTTGTCTGGTAGTATATTTTCATATATTCATATATGTTAATGCAGTATCCAGATTTACACAAGTGGGATATATAGAATATAGACATTAGAAAAATTGAGGGAGAAATGGAAAAAAAAAGAAAAGGAAAATAAGTATCAATGGATACAGACAACCCTTTAAATGTTTTCAATCCCTGCATGCGGAAAAAAGTAAACAGTTTAATATCATACATCACATTTCTAATGACTCCTGCATATGTGGCTGAGTCTACAGTGGTTTTAAAGCCACATAATTGCCTCACTTTCTTTTCAAAAATTGCTAACTTATTAGAATTGCTATCTTCCTTTACCACACCATATTTGTGGAATACACGATTTATAGAATTACACATTCTAGACTCATTAGCCATAGAAATCGTATAAGATAGGCTAGAATGGACATTCCTTATAAAACTGTCTTATGCGATATGGGAATTTCGGCCGCCATATTGAAATATTATATTGTGGTAAACTAGGGAAGCAACATGTTGAATGTTAAAAATTCATAAAATTGTCATTTACGTGGCTAATAGTACGTGGCATCGATAGCTAGAGTGGTAATACATCGCATTTGAAGGAAGAAAGAAAAAAAATGGATCTTTGTTATTTATTAACTTACCATTAAAAGGTTTTTTTTTCAACTCACTTCACCCAATGTCATCAAATAAATTATTTTCACATAATACATCAGGTTACAATGTTAGCATAAGCTATAGCAATGCAACATTTCAAGAAATCAAAAATATAGCTGGAAAATTTCCTGAGTATCATTGTACAAAACTTTTTGACAAATGGAGATAACAATATTATATGAGTGATCAACATGATTAATACATTGACAACCTCCATGAGTGATATATTTTGGTATATATCTAATGAAGGATAATTTAGATTTATTATATCCACTATTTTGTATGAATATTACAAAAAAACACCTTAAGGAGGAATACAGAGTGGGTTACTAAAACAGAGATCCATCATGTCTGTAAAATGATTAAATTACATAAATTGATGATATTTAGTGCTTTTATTGTGCTTAATCTCCATCATAAGACAAACTCTACTGGTCGGCCAGTGAATTTCGTCACCCCAGTGAAGTTTGTCACCTGCCGTAAAAACACTCAAGGACAGGCAATATTCACCTTTAAATAAATCGAATAGCTTCTTTCAATGGCAAGGTACACATATGCCATAACTGGACAGTAAAAACTCTTTAATATTGTCATAAAATGCAGGTGACGAACTTCACTGGGGTGACGAACTTCACTGGCTGAGCAGTAACATGCTAGAGCCAAAAAGGGAGAAATCAGAATCCAGAGATATAGTACAGTCCAATACTTTTCTTACTGAATGTAAGGTAACTGATGGTGTTTGTATTTTAATATTCTATTCTATTCTGAATTTTTATAGCACTTAATCTCTGCCAAGGCAGACTCCAAAGCACAACATCAGGAATCATTATTCCATAGATATAGCTAGGTCGACACCACAGAGATGCTGAGTAGTTTACTTGCTAAGCTGAAAGCCTTTTCGAAGAGATAAGATTTTTCTGAAATACTCAAGAGGTGGGACAGAATGAACATCATCAGGCAAATCCTTCCAAACTGAAGCAGAGCTGTGGCCGAGGTGTTTTTTTTATTTATGTACAGATCAGGGTAGAATTGATGAAACTGAAGCCAGCATGGGCAACCAAAGGAAAGTTGCACAACAGCAATTGGGCTTTCCAAGAAGAAACGGCTTAAAAATTAAAAGATGGCATGCCATTCCACAGAACATTCACATTCATCTGCCATACGTGTGCTCTGTCCTTTCTTGTGAATGGCACAGCCATAGCCAATGTTTTCAGGGTGGTACCTTGCTTGGAGAAGAGGTTGTTAAAACAAAACAGAAGATATACCTACTGCAGTTTTAGACCCACACATTGACCATCAGAAAAGTTTTAATCGTGATCATTTTAAATGAATTGAAAGGGTTTTCATTGGGAATGTTTGTAATAAGGATTTTCCATATGTTGTCATGGGGCCACGGTGGCAGAGTGGTAACACTCTCGCCTCCCACCTCTGCGGCCGGGGTTCGATCCCCGTCATGGCTGTAAGTGGGAAAGCTGGTAGTTGCTTGCCGTTGGTCGGCAGTTTACAGTACAGAACCCTAGCGAACTATATGTACTGGTTTCTTCTGCCCTTCCAACTACCCGTCGTGATATGACCTGTACAGTGTTGAAAGCGACGTAAAACCCCAAATAAACATATGTTGTCATAGTCATGGAGAGGAACATCTCTCCAGCAATGAAAAATATTGGACACTTTTAACAAAGGAAAAAACTCTCAGGTGTAATTTAACACAGACCTAAAATAGTTACTAATTCACACCTTCACACTTTCTTTAGGCCAGCATTTAGGTTGCGTATGTTAATTTATTGATAACCCAGTTTATTATTAAACACCAGTAAAAACATTTGCTACAAACTTCTATAACACGAATATATGTTTATTGAATGACCCTATCTCTGTATGGAGATACCAAGGCAGTGGTCCGGAGATTATAAAATGCCTTCCGTCCATGCGTCTGTGGGTCCGTTCATCACATTTTTGCATAAACCTTAATATCTCATTCATTTATAAAGATATCTTCACCAAATTTGCAGGGATCGTTTATGGCTATGAATACATGTCTGTGCAAAATTTTGGCCTTATTTAGAAAAACAAAATGGTCGCCATAGCCAATTGTTTGAATTTCATAATAAAACTTCTCAATCTGGAAATTTTGCAGCTAACTTCATCAAATTTGCACAAAAAACATATAGCTAGGAAAGCTAGTCTGATAGTAATTTTGGCCTAGTTTGCAAATCAAAATGGCCGCCATATCATATGGTTAATGTCAAATGAGGATATCCTATTAAAAAGGCCTTGTATCTCCTTTATCATTGCTCCTAGTGGTTCGGGATGTGAAAACAACTTATAGGAAGTCATGACCTGGGAATCTTTTCCAATTGCCGACTTTGACCTTTGACCCATTCTTCAGTGTCAAGTGAGGTCATCTTACTACAAAGGCCTTATATCTCCCTTAGTTCTCATATATTACTGATCCCAAGGAAGGAAATAACCGCTGCGGCAGTGGCCATGTATATAAGTTATCAAAGGTTCATTCTGTGCGTGTATGTGTTACTGTTTAAATCTTTTAGAAATGAAAATGTAAAACAACCCATATTCACTCAACCTGTGAAAATGTGTACGGGTAGATAACATTGTAATTTTAACTTGACTGCATTTACTTCAATTAAATCATGAAGACTATGATTCAATTATGCATCATATGACTACTCGGAAAACCAGTGAACTGACATGAGTCCAAAACGAGCTGGGGGGGGGGGGGGGGGGGGGGGGGAGGGGGGGCTCAAGTATGCATCATATGGCTCAAGTGCCTACTCGGCGAACCAGTGAATAATAGGAGCCCCAAACAGGCAGGCGGGGGGTGGGGGAGGGCATTAACAAAGGTCTGTCAGCGCACTCAGTAGGCCTATTTCACAACCGTAATCCGTCGAATCTAGATTCGTCAGATCAACAGATTCGCTTGTGTTGTGACTTGAATCTGAATCTGGATTATGAATTCGTTGATCTACCTCTTGACATAGATCAACGGATTCAGATTGCTTGGATTACCCATAATTCTTTTGAAAATAATGGCAGCAACATGTGGCAGGAAATTTTAACATTTGGCAAATTTTTATTATACCGTGATATTATAATATTACATTTACTGCATCATAATTTATAATAATATATGATATTTATGTTTGTTTATGTTATGTTTTAAATTTGGATTCAGATCTACAGAAATTTGTGTTTCACAAATCTAGCTAATCCAAAGAATCCAAATCTGAATTTAGATTCGACGGATTACGGTTGTGAAATACGCCTAGTGCAAGTTATATAGCCTGTTCCCCCCAAATTTATCAGGAATTTTTTAAACAGCTCAGTATCACCCCATTTCAAGTACTTCAAGTTTTGTTCACCTACTTTTTTGGAACTCACTGTTAGTACACTGCTTAAACCGTATTATGCATTATAATTATTACCCATCCAAAACATATAATAGAAATACCAGCACATTGACCTCAACAAGGTACACAGTTAAAATATGTGAGGGTGGATAACCATGTAATTTCAACTTGACTTCATTGACGTAAATAAAATCGTAAAGAAATACAATATGTGCCAAGGGCCAAAGAAGTAGGAGTAGGGAATGACTTTTATGTAACCTGACAATAAAACGTTGAGGCTATGTGCATAGACAATTAATTGTTGCTTTTCAAATAAGACCAAACCGTGTTATATTTCCTGTGACCATGCATTCTGATCTGTTGTGACCATACATTATTCGCAAAATGCAAAGTTCTTCCGCAGTGCCCAAACACATAGAATCCAAAGTTATGAGGATCGAAAGCCATTTTCTCCACCAGAGTTTTTAAGTACCAGGGCTAGAATTCGCTAGCAGCCTGCATGTTTTGTGCATTTAATAATGAATTGTATACCTGAGTAATGGGGGTGTTCCACTGGAGCCGACCCTACAACTGACTATACGACTCTAGGATCAGTTTGAAAAGTCAGGGATGGTTACACTTCCCTGACAGGATGTAACACATCGCAGCTTGTCTGGACCTGACCTAACTTGCAGTTGGGGTGTTTTTCTCCATGACTTAATGGGAAATCACGAGGACAAGCCATAAGCCTCTAACCGGCAAGCCATATCAAACCAAGACAAGCTGTAGTGACAAACCGACAAGACTGGACAACTATCCCGATCCAGCCAGACTGGACTTATTAATTTCTGGAGTCTAGATGAAACCAGCCATTCTGGCTGCTGTAACTCATCATTTGTCAGTGCAAACATACCAGATACCTATCACAGAGACTATCTACAGAAGCTTAGGGCCCTGTTTTTATTGGGTTGAATTTTTTATTTTCATTCTGAAACATTCTGAGGTTTCTTTCTGTGGATACATCAGTGGTGATTGCAAATGCTCTGGTCAGTAGTCGTTTGGATTATTGCAACTCTCTTTGTCGCAGTTTGTCATCCCGAAACACTACAAGGCTCCAATATGTTCAAAATGCGCTTGCACGGTTTGTCACTGGTGCTTCAAAGTACACTCACATTACATCCACCCTTAGGACACTCCATTGGCTACCCGTTAGACAACGTATTATCTTCAAAACCCTAGTTTTGGTCTATAAGTACCTCACCACTGGCCAGCCTAAGTATTTTGCACCATATCTCCCCTTGTACAAATCTGCCGTGAATACAAGACGTTCCAATCCCAAAAATTTGTTCCTTCTGGTTCCCTCTTACTGTCCTTCCATCCATAAATCAAAGGTCCATTTTAACAATAGTTTCTCTTTTGATGCCCCTAAGTTATGGAATGATCTTCCATATGATATACGCAGCGCTCCAAATCTCTCCAGTTTCAAAAGTCGACTCAAAACCTACCTATTTCAGAAATCATTCCCACCATAGCTTCTTACTACCGAACACCGGACCGCCTCCCTGGCAACGACTCGGAACATGTCTAATGTCTCATGATTTATGCCTTACGGATTGGATGGTGTGCCTTAGAATCCGTTGATACGGAGATTAAGCACCTGGACAACTGATTGATTGATTGATTGAAACAAAAATGACTTGTCTAAACACCTTGTCTAAAGGACCAGCACCTGCCATACAGCCAGCGACTTCACCACAGACCCCACCACCACCGAGGAGAAGAAGAACGCCACCCAACCCCTGGATCATGCCATGGATCCTTCAAAGACAAGAAAAAAGATGCTATAGAAACCTCATGGCCGACTTAATACAGATTGATATCCCAGATTACCAGTATTGTCAGTAAGCCAGCTGTAGTTGTTGACATCATTCAAGAATGCATCGACCACCACATCAAGAATTAAGTCACGAAGTTCAGGAAACACTTAGACGTTGGATTGAAACTGGCAATAGCACTGAGACACCTGGCAACAGGAGAAACATACAAATTCTTACAGTATCACTGGCTGGTTTGCCAAACCACCAAATGTAAAATTGCCCCTAAGGTCTACTGGGTCATCCTTGATGAATTCCAGAAAGGGTATTCGAGCTGCGCTACCTCTCCAGAAGACAGGAAACAGACTGAGGAAAAGTTCAAAACCAGATGGAATGTCCCCCACACTCGTGTGGCACTAGACGGAAAACATAAAGTCATGAAGAAGCAAAGCGAAAGAAATCGAATATTACAGCAACAAGTGTTTATTTTCCCTGGTGCTGCTAGCCCTGGTCGATGCAGAATACAGATTGCTGTGGGTCGATGTTGGGTCAAGTGGATGTTCATCAGATGCAAAAATGTTGAACTACAGCCAGTTGAAGAAGATCAAGGGCTTCCCGCACCTTCCAGGGTGAGGGAGGGCCAGATTTGTACTACTTTCTGCTGGACGACAACACCTTCGCCTCGATCCGTTGGCTTGTTAAACCCTCTAGTAGAAGACAACCCTCAAGGGAAGAGAGAATAGCAAACTACAGGATCTCCAGAGACAGGAGGGTGGTGGAGAATGCGTTTATGCATTTGGAATCCTAAAAAGCAGATTCAAGGTCTTACTGGGAGAATGGCAAACTACAGGGTGTCAAGAGGAAGGAGGGTAGTGGAGAAAGCGTTTATGTGTTTGGAATCCTGGCAAGCAGATTCAAGGTCCTACTGGGGACAATTGAGCAAAGGCCAAAGGTTGTTGGAGACATTGTTTTAACATGGGTTGTCTTGTACAATATACTGAGATAACACCAAGACAGACTAGAAATTGCAACCAACCCAGCAGGTGACAAAACAACCATAGCAAATGAGGTAGCAGTATATGTGCCTGATGAAAACCACAGGAATCCTTCGAGGGAGGCAAAACATCAGCAAGACCTACTAAAAGATTACTTCAATCTCATTGGTGCATTGGCTGGGCAGGAGGATAGGATCTGAGATGTGAAGAGGAACTACCCTGGGGACAGAAGAAGCTGACATCTATCAGTACTCTTCAGGGCTACCCAATTATTCCAAGAACTTATATTTGAGCTGGTATTGCACCAATGTCTCACAAATTTCCAACAAATTTCCAGGGGCCACACTTGCACCTCCCACCTCTGAGGCTGGGGTTCGGTTCCCGGTAGTTGCTGGTAGTTGCTTGCCGTTGGTCCGCAGTTTACAGTCCAGAACCTTGATTAACTGTATGTACTGGTTTCCTCTGCCCTTCTAACTACCCATCATGATATGACCTGTACAGTGTTGAAAGCTACGTAAAACCCCAAATAAATAAATAAATCCAACAAATTTTGAACAATTTTCCAAAGTTCCATAATAATGTTTAATAACTTTAATAACCGCTGGCAAAGTGCAACCGACCATGACCGAATCTGTAAACATTGCTCCCGACCCTTGAAAATTCCTTAGTTACTGACAAGATGGCCCCGCTTGACCACCCCCATAAGTTTAAATTATATATTTGATGCAGGTGAACCTTGTTGAGTAAAATGTCCAACATAGGCGGTGGGGTCAGTGAAACAATGCAACAGAAGCTGTAAAAGGCAAAAAGGGAAATGGCCCTGAAAGAAAATGTGTTTTGAACTGTTTGACAAACATGCACAAGGCTCTCCTGCACTTAAAGAGAACACACTTTTTATAATTCCACTGTTCTTAACAGGGGGCTATGGCTAACAGCTAGGCCAGCGACTACCAGGTATATAAGGAAATCTTTAAACATGCATGCATAGTTCTAATGAGTATTGGGTCGAAAGCCTTTGGTTGGTATGTGATTCACACTGGTGGTGAGCTGGCCTAGCATTGAATTAGGATCTGCAACAAATCAATATGTAGTATTGTATACAATAAAACAACACACATTGTTTTAATCAGATATCGTAATTAAATTATATTAAATCTAAATGTGCTGACATCCAATAATGGCTTGATTTAAGATACTCTAACCTTTCATAATTGTTAGCAATAGTATTCCACCTTAATAGCAAGTCAGCAGCTAAGCTATTTTTGCCTGGTATGTGAGATATGGCCAAATGAACAATAAACATTGGAATTGAGAACCCATATACAACAACACATATTACTTGTCACCAATTGCTGGGTTTATTTCTAAGAAGTCTATCTCAAAGAGACAGGGATTAGTTGAGGTTCTTATTAGAGGCGGTATGCCATATGATTATTAATATCTACTGCTAAGTCCAATGAGAACTAATTTACTGAGGCACTTTACCTGTATATTATGGAATTCAAAGTTTATTAATAATTGAATAGTTTCATTTAACCTGCACCACCTTTGAAAATTTCCTCATCAAGATATCCCTACACAAAGAATCTTTTCATTTTCTGAATATATACAGACCACCATCCTCCAGTACTCCAACATTTTTTCAACAGTTCAGTTTTGGAGGACATTCATCACACCACTGAAAATCTAGTGATCATCCGCGACTTCAATTTTCACCTTGAAACAACATGCACAAATTCAAAAACCTTTCCCTCATTGATCGATTCATTTGATTAATTCAGAAAGTTAACTTCCTGACTCATATTCATGGATATACTCTTGACCTGGTTTTAACCAAATCCAACAATGACAATATTTCTAATGTCCATACCACTGATCCTATTTTTTGACCATTTTTTCAGTTAGTTTCACCCTAAATCTCTCAACCCCTAGATCCCAAACTAATGCTACTGTTACCTTTTGTAAGTGCTATAAAATTGATAAAGAGAAAATCAAAACAGATCTCCTTGCTTCTGAACTAATAAATAATCTGTCCAAGGAAGCTGATACACTCTACAAACAATATCATACTATCTTGTCCACCCTTAATGACAAACACACACCACCTCATACCAGACACCATAAGGCAAAGTACATCCCAGGATGGGTTAACGAATCTGTAATTGTGGCAAAAGAGACCAAGCGAACAGATTTGGCACAGAAATGAATCAACCATCAATAGATCCCAATACATACAGAAAGTCCATCAGTACAATAGAATCTGCATGCAGGCCAAATCTGAATTCCTTAAAGCACAAATTCAGGATAATCACCACAACCCCAAAAAATTATAGTGATTCCTTGGCGATGTGTAACACAGACTACCACACAAGATGCTCCTACCGATAAATCCTCCTCAGCTTTTGGCTGACAGATTTTCAAAAATTGAAAAAAATATGCTCAACTTTCCCTACATAGCTGAATTCACAACACATCACCCCAGACTCTCCTTCCCCATGCTTTCCATTTTCTCTACTGTAACCGAGGATCAAGTTACAAAAATCATTATGAACTCTCCAAGTAAATCATGTTCCCTTGACCCTTGGCCCACTTTTCTTGTTCTTGATTATCTGGATATTCTCAACACCCCCATCGCTTCAATAATTAACGCCTCTCTTGAACAAGGTAAGTGTCCTAATTTTTTAAGCCGGCCTGTGTTACCCCAATCCTCAAAATATCATCCTTAGAAGAAGATTTCAAAAACTAGAGGCCTATCTCTAATGTAAACTTTATTTCATAGATACTTGAATGGGTAGTAGCAGTCCAGCTATAAACTCACCTTGATGAAGCCGGCCTTATGACTGCATTCCAATCGGCTTATAGAAAACACCATTCTACTGAAAGTGCCCTCCTTAATATTTGCAATGATATTCTTCTAAATATGGCCAAAGGTCTGTCACAGCCTTTACCCTTCTGGATCTCTCCGCCATGTTTGATACCATTGGCCACACCATTCTCCTGGACTGACATAATGTTTACGATGGAATCAGTGAACTAGCACTTGACTGGTTCAAATCATATCTGTCGGGAAGGACACACTCGGTCAAGGTAGGTAGCACACTCTGACATCCTGCTGCACTCCAGTATGGGGTCCCCCAAGGCTCCGTCCTCGGTCCAATTCTTTTTTCTCTCTGCACTAACCCAATCAGCTCAATCATTCACTCTCACATTAGTATTAACTAGAGCTGTAATCAACAGTGATTTCTGTAGATCGACGCTCGCTTGTTAGATGCGAGTTGAACTCGAGTTGAACTCGAGTAAATGACACAAATATAAATAAAATAACAATGTCCAAATATTGTCATCAAGGGATCCGCCATTGACGTATTTAGTACCATTTTATTGCAAGGAAATATATTCTGTTGCCGGTTAAATTGTACAGATATGTATGAGCACATTATGGAACATCCACGTAAATAAGGAAATAAAATTTAAAAACGGCCATTGCTCATTGAATTTTTTGTCTTTATGGCTAGATAAATTGTAAAAGTGCTGGTTTTATAACAAGACTAGTATATCATAATTTATTTCTTAAAAACTCGAGTTTAAATTACGTAAATCGATGTGGTCCCAAATATCGCCCACCGAGTTACGACTCGAGTTTCGGTCAACTCGTTACAGCACTAGTATTAACTACCACTTCTATGTCGATGACACCCAGTTATAACACTCTGACCAGCAAATTTCTCTCACTCTATACAAAAACTAAAGAACTACCTAAACGACATTCAAAATTTCATGTTCACAAATAAATTAAAACTGAACCTTGACAAAACCGAGTTTATTCTGACAGGCTCCAAAAACAACCGTAAACAACTCCTTCCTCACTGTCCTATCAATATTCTTGGTAATCAGGTCTCACCAGCACAACATGTCAGGCACCTTGGAGTGGTGTTTGATTCTAATTTCACTTTCTTAGACCATGTGTCATAGGTCATAAAGACCACCAGAGTTCATGTGAGAGACCTCTACAGAATTCACCCCCGTCTAGACCTTAAAACATCTTTTAGTAAATGCTTTGGTGAGCAGCAGATTGGACTATTGCGATTCCCTGTTCTTATCACTCACTGATTTTGAGTTAAGAGATTGCAGTTAGTCCAAAACTCACTCGGCAGAGTTGTCACTTGTTCGTTTAAATTCTTTCACATTACCCCTCAACTAAAAAAACTCCATTGGCTCCCAGACAGGTACAGGGTACAATTTAAATAGGCCTCATTACATACAAAATTCTTAACCAGGGTCAACCAGTTTACCCCTACACCTCTTCCAGAAATACAAGGCAAAGCACCCCCAAATTCAAGTTCCTTCATACCCCAACTTTCGACAGTAAAGTTCATAAATCAATCAAACATTTTTCTAATTGTTTCAGTCACTATGTCCCAGTTCTTTGGAACTCCTTCCCCTTCCAAATAAAAAAAATAGCCCCTATGTCGCATCTTTCAGGAAAAAACCTAAAATCCACCTCTTCAATTCCAGTTTCCCAACTTAGCCTCCTTCCCTCTTGGTCACACCAACAACGTCTGATTACTGACCTTGAACGTCCCTCAACTCTCCTTTCAATAAATGATTTTTGTTAAGCTAGCACACTGAATTCCCCTTTGTCGGGAAGTGATTGCGCCTGCAAAGCAGTAGATTAGATTAGATTTAAGTTCTTCATCATTACACTTTGCCTGTTTTCTAAACCTGAACGACTGCTAAGTTGTCACAGAAGACTTCTACATATTTATCTTGCCTATACTGCGCCCAAATTTTAGTGCTACCATAATATTTAATATTTTCAAATGCACAAAAGCATAGTTCAGAAAAACTTTTAGGGGTGTCCAGAGAATAAACCATATCAGCATGGGCCCCACCCAGACCAGTAAGAGAGGCACCTAAGTGCACAGGTTTGGGTTTTTATAATCCTATTATACTGGGCCAAAAGGGTCAAAAACCAAATAAGGTCTTTATAAAAGTCTTGGGTCAACTTTAAAATTTTATTGTTTGTGTTTTGACGTAAGAGCTCCAACATTATATTTAAAAACAAAATGGAACAGATGACACACTTGGTTATATAAAGAAATGTAAATGTTTGCTCTGTAAATGTTTTAAAAACGTTTAAGAGCAACTGGTTTTCATACCCGTCGTTTTAAAACATTTTTGAAATATTTTCTATCAAATGTTTTAAAAATGTTTTTTTATATCCATATATTTTCAGAATACTTATTTGAACGTTTACCTTCAAACATGTCCAAACAAAAATGACCATGAGCAATAATAGGGGATTTTAGAGGAGTTTTTGGCTCACATACAAGCAAGAATAAAAGCAAGCATTGGATGGGAGCACAATTTCTAAACCACTATCTTGCAATTTTAGATATAAATGTAATATTTTCATTGGTGAGCAACCTTACAAAGATATTAAATTTGACATCTGACCACATTATTATTAAGACATTATGTTCATTTGCCACATTTTTTCTAACATTTATCATTAAATGTTTAATAAACGGTATACATAAAACATTTTGAATACGTTTTTCTTAATAGTTTTCTTACCATTGGTTTTCGTATAAATTGTTTTCGTACCATTTTTAACCTTTGGCAAGCATTTCCTTTCAAACTTTTACAAATCCCAAAAATGTTAACTGGGAAGTAATTCTATTGAGTTTTTAAAACCTTTAATTTAACCTTCAAAATGTTGTCACACAGTTGCTAGCTCAATTTTTGCTAAAACTATTTTGTTAAAAAATAGTGCCAAAAGATTACTAAAGTGTGAAAAATTACTCCTTATTCCAACTAGTTTCACTTTCAAGTAAATATCACAGTCCCTGTTCGCCCCCAATAAAGACGCACTGGGGTTATATATATTTATTATACAATAAATGTTGCTACTAAAAATACTTGTAAAGACATATAACACAAAGGACATGAAAGAGTACATAATATATGTTAATAAAGGAGTACTAAATTTATTTATTTGGGGTTTTACGTCGCTTTCAACACTGTACAGGTCATATCACGACGGGTAGTTGGAAGGGCAGAGGAAACCAGTACATAGAGTTCGTTAGGGTTCTGTACTGTAAACTGCCGACCAACGGCAAGCAACTACCAGCTTTCCCACTTGAGGCCGGGCCGGGAATCGAACCCCGGCCTCAGAGGTGGGAGGCGAGAGTGTTACCACTCTGCCACCGTGGCCCCCACTTAAAGGAGTACTAAAAGCTGACATTATAATCTCATTAATATAGATCTGGAACCCCCCCCCCATGACCCCAATCTAACTGGGGTTGACCTGAAGGTCAAATTATAAAGTACTACCTGAGGTCATATCTACTTGATACAACATGAATTAAGTATAAATTATAAAACAAGTTGAAAGGTATAAAACCTGGAGGTCAAAACCCAGGTGGATCGACGTCAAAGGTCAAGGTAAACCATGAAGTAGTATTGAATTATCCTTAGAAATTGAGGGGTGAAAACAATACCTCCATCAATGACAAGCAGATGTGAATTAAGGTCAAAGGTCAAGGTCACCCAAGCAGATCATGAACCTTGAGTTGAGAAGTGGAGAGGTCCCACCAGGTCACGAGGTCATAATATAGTATAAACATGTAACATTATGACAGAAATGTGATATAATAATGGAAAGAAGGGGCCCATCTGGCAATAGTAAATAAGGGCCATATAAAATTACAATTAAAATCTGTAAGTTACTAAAGATAAAAACAAGTAAATTATAGCAGGCAGATACAATTGAACCTTTCATATAAAGTTCGTTGGGCACTGAGCCAGGACAGTCCCATAATCGACCTTGCACAACAGTTGGGCAACAGTGCCAGGACAGTCCATAAACTCCACTCACAGTTGGGCAACAGTGCCAGGACAGTCCATAAACTCCACTCCACTGGGCACGAGGCGCCAGGACAGTCCTACCAATAAATTAACCAATCTGGCTACCAAACAATACAGAAGCCAGGGTATAAAACTTCCATTAACTCAGTTGGGCGCCAAATGTATAAAACTTCCATTAACTCAGTTGGGCGCCTAAATGTTGCTACTAAAAATACTTTTAAAGACATATAACACAAAGGACATGAAAGAGTACATAATGTATGTTAATAAAGGAGTACTAAAAGCTGACATTATAATCTCATTAATATAGATCTGGAGACCCCCCCCCCCATGACCCCAATCTAACTGGGGTTGACCTGAAGGTCAAATTATAAACCTTTACCTGAGGTCATATCTACTTGATACACCATGAATTAAGTATAAATTATAAAACAAGTTGAAAGGTGAAAACAATACCTGGAGGTCAAAACCCAGGTGGATCAAGGTCAAAGGTCAAGGTAAACCATGAAGTAGTATTGAATTATCCTTAGAAATTGAGGGGTGAAAACAATACCTCCATCAATGACAAGCAGATGTGAATTAAGGTCAAAGGTCAAGGTCACCCAAGCAGATTATGAACCTTGAGTTGAGAAGTGGAGAGGTCCCACCAGGTCATGAGGTCATAATATAGTATAAACATGTAACATTATGACAGAAATGTGATATAATAATGGAAAGAAGGGGCCCCAAACTCCCAGTAGAGGTAGGGAGAGGAGGCTAGGAATACAAGTGTGATCTGAATGCAGATGAAACCCGTGACTGGGAAGAAAGAAGGGCAATATATCTCCAGACACAATTGGATGTCCAGGTACCATGAGCCTGGATGTCCTGAATGGAAACTCCATGCTGAAAAGCCCAGGAGGCCCCCCCCCCCCCTGCAAAAATCATGGAAAGTGAGGGACCTATGTAGTCCCAGTAGTAGCGACACCTGCTTAAGATGCTTTCTAGCAGCAGAATCTGTGAGAGGTGTAAGGGAGCCAGCCTATGGAATCTGAAACAAAGAGGAATCCTGATGGGAGGGATATGTGGCCAGCATCTTTTTCAGAGCTTCAATCGGGCAAAGGGCAGACGCACGTAAGTAAGGAATATCTATTGTAGTGGTCTTCACCCGGTCCTGCAAGGTCTTAGACCATTTCACCACAATGACTGCCCTCTGAAAAGCAAAAACCACATCCCCCACACAGAGATGCCTCGTCTTATCAAAGTTCTTGGCGGCATGGGGCAGTATGTTGGAAATCCTGAGAAAGGAGAAGAATGCCAATAAGTACAATGCTTTATAGACAAAAGGGAATTGTAAGTGGGCTGAAACTGTAACTATTTGCAAAAGCAAAGTCTGATCTATGAGTATTTTAACAACAGGAGCCAAAGGCCGGTTAATTTTTAGAGATTTAATAAACAAAGGAATCCTTTGGTCTCTAAATGGTGCAGTGTCTATACCATATACAATGGACATGGATCTAATACCAGTAATATGATTAGTGATATTGTCAGGAGACATACCAGACTGGTCTAGGTATTCCATAAAGGCAAGCACATCCAATGTTGAGATTCTAGGGAGCGACAGGTCCACCACCACCAGGAAAGCCATGAAGAGTTGAAACATTCTTTCATAAGAGGCCAAAGTATTAGGGCGGAAGCCAAAACACAACCTTCTGCAAGCCTGGGTAGCCAGTGGAGCTGTCGCCACCTGAGAATCTGAAATGACAAAAGAAATGTGGCTAAATATCATGATTAAGCAAGGTTAAATCTATATGTGTATCAAGCCATACAGGATTTGCAACCAAAGTGTGTAATTTCTGACAATTATCAACCGTTAAATGTCATCTGGAAAGCAGATCAGCTATGGAGTTATCCAGACCTCTGATATGACTGACAATAATGTTAACATTAAACATAGCTGCCAACAGCCATACATTGTGGGCACAAGTTGCCATAATAGAGTCCCTTGCTCTGCCACTAGTCAGGACCTCCACTACTGCCATATTATCACACATAATCTGGATGGATTTGTTGGCCCATTGAGGGGCCCAAATTTTAAGGGCTACCACCACATTAAGGATCTCTAAATGTGCAATATTATAGTCATTGTAACCTCTGGGAGTGCTTAAAGCATATACATAATTATCATAACAACCGCCTAAACCTTCTAAAGAGGCATCTAGATATATACGCTTATGAAGGGGGGTTGATGATAGAATGTGATTCCATTATAAGAAGTTAGGAATACTTGAAACCATCTCAAGTCCTTGAAAAATTCGGCAGTCAGACAGATATTCTGATCATTATGGCTATCTCTAAGAAGCTGGAGCATACGGTTCAGAAAATATCTGGCCGGTCTAACACATTTTGTAATATACAACAATAAACCTAATAATGATTGTAACTCATTTTTGGTAACTATTCTCTTCTCCGACCATTCATTACATGTCTGACATATTTCCTGTAACTTATTATCCGGAATCGAGATACTTCTGTTGACAGTGTCAAACATGATACCTAAACATATGACCTTTGTACTAGGAGGACACAGTTTCTTAGCACTAATGTCAAGTCCAAGTTCCTGGAGAAGATCCAACAAAAATTTATAAGAATAACCTATGTTGGAAGGCAATCCATAGTATATGAGGTCATCAATGTAATTCATGAGTGCATTATGACCATTTTTGTTCATGATAAACCTTACAGCATCGCTGATCTTACTAAAGAAAAAAGCACCCAAGCGATATCCAAATGGGAGAGAAAGATCCAGATAAAGCTTATCCCTGTGTTGCAAGCCAAGGAGGTCAATATCTCCTGGATCTATCGACCTTAAAAATTTCAGCCGAAGGACCCAGTTCATTAAGTGTTCGTATAATGGAATCAATAGATAGATAATGCATCTGGAAATTTGTGCCCAAGTATGTGTTCTTGAGAACTCCATCATTAATGGAAAAACCTTTTGGAAAACTCAGATCCATGATAGTCCTTCTGGAGTTAGAATCTGACTTAGCCCTAGTCATAAAGGGTGATATATGGATATCAAAAGGCTTGTTATCCAGGGGGCCTAGCATTGCTTGGAAGCCGACCTCCTCTTCGATGTATTTGTCCACATGATCCGGATACAATCTAGCAGAGGCATGGTTCACAAATGTACTTTGAAGGTCTCTGGATCTGTTAAAATCAAGGGGAAATCTGAATTCGATCAGATCCGGAAGCTGCTGGTCGAAATAGTCAACTAAGTGATGCCTCCAACTACTGACATTCAAATTGGTTCAGACCGGTATCCTAAGTCCCAAGAAATTAGGAAGTCCTGACTGTCGGATAAGCTTATGAGCAGTTAAGATATCTGGAATGCTGTCCCAGTATCTTGTAGGACCCGTATAAACGTATCCCTGTATCGGTATTAACCATCAGCTGTTTGAGTGCATTTTGGTCACCTTGTAGTGCTGTATGGTATGCAGTGGTGCGAGCAGTAAAAGTGGTACTGCTCGCACCACTGCATACCATACAGCACTACAAGGTGACCAAAATGCACTCAAACAGCTGATGGTTAATACTGATTCCAATACTTCTAAGGTCAAGGGAAGTATTCTTAGTACCAACAAACAAAAGTACCACAACGCTGGTCAGAGTAAAATTGAAAACCATGTTAGGCCTGTGAGTGGTAAGGCGGATTCAAACCCTGCAAATAAACAAATACAGGCTAGTACCATACAGGTGAGTGAATGCTACCCCGTAGCTATAAGTAATAGGTTTCAGGTACTTGATAACAATCAAGATGTGCAGGTAAACACATCAGGTGAGGTCGACTCACAGAGTGTACATAGCCATACTTATGAACAACAGTTACAAGCTGAACCAAGCATAAGACAAACGATTGTAGAACCGGATCCGAATTTGACCATAGCTGATCTTAGTGCAGTTCCGGAATACCAAAAATGTAAAGAGCAAATTGGCCATTGGGTATTAACCATCAGCTGTTTGAGTGCATTTTGGTCACCTTGTAGTGCTGTATGGTATGCAGTGGTGCGAGCAGTACCACTTTTATGGCCATTGCGATGTTTTGAAAGTAACACTTGGGCATAACTTCTATGGTCTCTGACTTTAAAAATTGCCATAGCAGATTCAAACTTTTGCTTTGTGTAAGCTTTAGACCAACCTGAAAGTGCCACCAAATCTTTGTTAGAATATTGAGAATTAACTACAGTCCTGACCTTATGGACATGACTCGAACCCGGGGTCATGTCCAGGGTTACTAGTTTTTTGCATTTTTGCGACATTCAGTTTGTGGGTGAGGGTAAGATTTATCATCCTTAGCCCAGCATGATATACAAACATGCTTGTACAGTACCCCTTTTGTTTCATGGGTCTGTTTGTGAGCACAACTACCTTTATTTAAAAACACAAGTGGTGACCTTACCAGATGAAGACTTATCTTGACCTTTTTGAGCAGTAGTTTGAGCAGTAGTATGTCTTTGAGCATGAGCCCTGCGGACTCTATCAATTTTTTCTGTTTCCAATCAACTTTTGATCTCACCCTGCTCCATACGGCATAGCAACACCGCATGGCTGGCCTTTACCGAAGCCCAGGAGAAGTCAGTGGCGTCATCTAACAAGTCAATAACATAATCCAACATATGCTCCCTAACAGCCATGTCTGACTCCTCCCTGATGGTTCGGCAGAAGCCAGTCATCTACTGAACTGGTGGCAGCTGATTATAGGTGACCCTATCCTTATTTTGGCCTGAAAGTACAAATTTGTGTGGCCACCTGACTTTATGGTTGACGAAAACGTCAACTGATCCACACCTTTGTGACTTTAATTTAGTCATACCTGGTTTGACGTTATCTGCCAAGTGTCTGAGCCTACTTTGAACCTCTTCTTCAATTCTAGCCTCCTCTCTCAACCAACTGGGTGGGGGAATACTATGAGGAACATGAACTGAAGGGGGAGCCGCCCCAACCTCCTGGGATGTCACTTGCAAGCCATTGACCCTAGCTTTAGGTTTTGACTTTTTAATTTTTGTAACATCATTGGTCTTTTTAACCGGTCTTTTCATAGAATTCTCCATGCTGTCTAATCTGGCCCCTAACACGCTGAATTGGGACAGAATTTGAGTATTAATATGTTGTTGCTCCATGAGGGCAACATTCGAACCCGAGGCTTGTGAAGCCTGACCCTGCCTAGCGTTTTGAACACCATGACCAGAAACCACGGGACTAGAGGACAAATTTTGATCAGAATGTTCAATTAATGCTGATATGTCAATATCGGATCTGGAGTCAGATAAATCAGTAACCACTTGCCTGGACTGTGACGAGTCAGCTCCCTCCCCTGACGCCGTCCAAAAATCCACATCTGACGCCAGCTCGAGTTGGATTGGAATGCGACACTCCCCTCTGTTCCTCAAATTATATCTACCTTCATTCATGTTTACATGTAAAAAAACTAAAAGCAATTCAATAATATCACACTAAAAGTAGAAGGCAAAATTTTCATGTGTTCAGGTCACCTTCTACATTCAAAGTGACCAGTTGACCAGCTATTGGGAAGGTCACGCTTCACTGACCAATCACAGAGGTGATATCAAATGCACATGGGCACAAGAACCTACAATAAAAATTACATTAAGGTGGCACCAGGACTGAGCCCCGAGACACCCAAATGTCTCCCAGCACAAACATTGTGAATCAGTTTTTCATTGAATTTGAGTAAACCAAAATGTCTGATTAACCTTAGTCTCCGGTTATTGATGCCTCAACCAAGAGGTTATGATTTTGAGTGCATTCATTTATTTGTCTGTTTGATTGTGTTTCCAATTACTGCAAAAGTTGTTAATAGATCTCCATGAAATTGTTTATGTTGGTAGGGTCTGGCACCAGGAGGAAAGGGTCACATTTTGAGAAAGATCTGGATCATATCCTGAATACACGCCCAAAAAAACAAACTGTTAAAATTTAGGAAGATGCCCTCTGCTTGATCTCTGAGTGCTATCTAGTTACTTCTTATCTAGTTTAAACCTGATGGCACAAACAAATTTTGGTAATGATTAAAAATGTTAAAGTTCAATCTTCAAGTTTATTTGTTCAGAAAAATTAGGCACTATCTTCACCAGAGACTGACCATTAAATTTTCTTTTGGAACATTGCAAGTAAGGGATTTCCCAGTAAGAGCCACAGAATTCTTTTATGGTGTTACCTATTCATCTCTGCTTTTCCTGCCGGCATGAAACTAAATATGTTCATAACTGTTTTGGTTTCACCTTTGTATGACATATTTGAAATCTGTTGAAAACAAACCCGCTGCTAGGCTGACTCATATGTCAAGAAATCTTATCCGCTGTATACATCCCTATAGGTACGCATGCACTTGGGGCTACCAACAAAGTGGCCGTGTTACCAGAGGTAGTAGAAGCTGGATATCCAAATGCATTCCTTCGACCAGCATGTGAACAGATAACACCAGTGCTTTGGTATAGAAGCTTAATAACTTGTATTCATCAGGATGTTGAAATATTAAGTGTGTAACACCTAGCTTATTGCAACTCTCTCAAGCTTAAGACACAGACAGCCATATATTATCTAATCATGCAAGGTATAACAATCAAGGATAATCACATACTTTAATAGCAATTTATGTAGTATTTTGAATCAACATTTTAGCTCTAAATTTGATTCCATTCTCGTCCCCAAACAGAAAAGACAGATATGGAGCAACTGAGCATTTATCAAAGTCTTCTCTGTTCATTATAAACCTCTATTAACTTAATGTCATTCTATGAAAAAATATAATTATCTCTAAAATTCTAAACTTACACTCACTTGCTATATAAAAATGTCTAAATAGGGAGTCATAAAATGTCTGTACGCAAAGTGATCTTTGGATGTCTTCTATGTTTTATTTCAAAATATGTGATTTCTTTTTTGAATAAATGAATTAAACTTTTGGATAAAATTATATACAGTATTGGTAATTTTGCTTTCTTTTATTGGATATTTTGATTATTTTCTATATGTCTGATTTGCTGTTATGTTTTTTATTGCAGGTGTTCTCAAGAAGGTTCAACTGTTGGTGAAATGCTGTGTGAGTCTTACTGGGAAAATGGAAACATTCAATCAGCTGGTCCACGCTATGTAGCAAGGAAGCAGATAGATAGACTCAATCAAATGGGCTATCAAATAATGTCAGCCTTTGAAATTGAATGCATGATGTTTGAGAAAGACTCCTTGAAGCCTCTTACTCAGGGGAATAATCTCACTTTTGCACTGCCATTTAGTAGACACGAGAAAATGTTGTACGAGTTCGACAAGATGATGCAGCCTTCGGGAGTTGACATCGAAACCTTTCACTGTGAGTCTGGTTTTGGACAGTTTGAATTTTCATTTGTACCAAAATATGGTATTGAAACAGCAGATATGATGTTTCGTTTCAAAGAAGCAATGAAAGAGTTGTGTGATCAAAAGGGGAAACATGTGACATTCATGACTCAGCCATTTGCAAACACAGGAGGTGCTAATGGAACACATTTTAATCACAGTCTTTGGGATAAAGCTGGAAAAAATGTCCTTTATGATCCCACAAAACCAGATAACCTATCAGATGTTGCACGCTATTTTCTTGGTGGTCTTTTCAAACATGCCAGTGGATTAACTGCAATATGCTGTCCAACACTGAATTGTTACAGGAGGCTCCATAAGACAAGGGTCCCTGGCAAATGCAATTGGGGTATTGGAGACAGAACAACATTGTACAGAATAAAGAACTCCAGTGAAAAGTCAACTTACTTTGAAAACCGCCTGCCAAGTGGTTCTTGCAACCCTTACACTGTACTCGCTGCAACATTAGCTGCTGGTATTGACGGCATTGAGAACAAGATTGAACCTCCTCCAAAAGGCAACTATCCTGACATGCCTTCACTACCTCTTACTCTGCAGGAAGCTCTAGATGGTTTAGTTAAAGACCAAGGGCTAATAGAAGCCTTAGGAGAAGAGTTTGTCAAATGGTTTTTAGCAATGAAACATCAGGTTGAATTGGTCAGTTTTGGAAACCACGATGTCACAAAAAATGATGAACAGGAAATTGAAGCAGAGCGGAACGAATATTTTGAATTAATGTAAATCTAACTTTCAAGATATCTGACGTACTATCTGCTCTTAACTACATATTGTATACATAATATAGGTATGGTAAAGCTTTATATGATAAAATTATCCAAGGAGATGGGTAAGAGGTTTATCATTGTCTAAATATCAAACTAGTGGCCATTTTGTATTGTTAACCTGTTTTTAGTCCTTTAATAATTTAGTGGGGTTTTGGTTTATTTACTCCATGTCATACTTAAAATAAATGGATTTTTTAATGTATTAAAATACCCTTTTATAAAAGGTACATCATGACTTGGCAGGCGACAGTAGCAAACCTGCCATCAATTCCCCTTGCCATTCATAGACAGTATGAAATTATATTTGTAAAACTGTTTTAAAGCATACCCACAAAAATGATACATACTACAGAAATTATCTGATGAAAATAAGAAAGGAAAAAAGAAAAAAAAATTCTTAAAATGACTGGAAAACCATAAATCTCCCACCTGCAGGGGGAACAGCCTCAGGTGTAAGAGAAGGAAGACTGGCCATCATACTACGCAATATTACTGTACATATAATAGTGTCACTTTTTTTCTTTCATAATTTATAATTCATTAATCCTTTTAAAACAATTTCACAAAAGTGCAGAAGTCCTAGGTGGGTGAGAGTATCAAACCCCACCATCAAGACTGTACATTGTGTAAACATACATAGTATGATATCGAACATTATTTATTGCTCTTTTATTACATACTGCCACAATGACAAGATCTTATTGCAATAAGTATTAAAAAATTGAACCAAGCCCTCTTTGTTTCACATATTTGAAATATATAATTGTTATGGTACATATAATGTTTTACACACTGGTTAAGACTAATAAATTTATAAGACTGTTTTTAGTTCTCACATTTAACTCATGTACAATGTATCTCATAAGAAATAACTGTTTTTTTCTTGCAGTGTTTATGTTTTGCACACCATCCTCATCTAATCCCAAAACAATAAGGTGTTTATATGTTGAGTTTTAGAGCAGAACTAATATCTTCCCAAATTCTTTTTGTATGATTACAGTAGAATAACACATGTTCAGGGGTGTCGTTTTCATGGAAATATATGCATGTAGATGACATATTTTTATTCCACTTGCTTAGAAAATATCCTGTAATTAGTAAATTTTGAAGCAATTTGTAAATAAACTCAGCAATCTTTTTACAGGGAACTGATTTGACCTTCCTTAAAAGAACATTTTGCCAATCGATTTATGATAATTGTTTTTATGTTTTAGATTCCAATGTTTTTCCATATAATGTCTTGTTCCTATGTTTTGCACTAATATATTATAAGACACAGCACTTTTTACATGATTTTATATTTACCATTTTCTTGCCATAAAAAATGTTATTTTAGGAATTCTTCTATAATGAGCTGTTTTAGTACAAAACAATTTTTTTGCCTTTTGTTCAGAAAAAACAGTTTCAATTTTCTATATTCTGATATCTAATTTCTCTTCACTGGAAGAATAGAAAGCAAATCATTTTAAAACAGAAAACACCCTTTATAATTAAAAAGATCTTTCTTTAATTCCAGCATTAATCCAGTTTTTAAAATACAAACATTTTCCCTTAAATTGAAAATATTTATTGCTGCCATATGATGCTAATAGGGAAATTATAAGGGGATAGGTCTTCTATTTCAGTTTTAGTTCTACATGAGTAATAGGAAAGCCAAACGTCTTTGTAGAATCTTGGAAAATGTTTTAGTATGGAATCATTGCTGTCAGATGTATTCATATTCAAGAACATGTCATAATTAACATGGAAAATAACCTTTTGAAAATGAGCTTATATATAATTTGAAGCTACGAAGGCCACAAGGACCACAAGAAATGTGAGGCATTGTGGAACAAGTTTTGTGCTGAGAATGACATGGACAAAGCAGCTTGTAAACGTTGGTTTCAAAGCCAAAGGACTATTTACTGGAAACTGACATGAAATTATAATAGGGTACACCTCATCTGACAGACAGGCAGAAGTGGCTAAAACCAACTTTGGCTTCCTCAACCATCACACAAGGAGACATTTGTCTTCCAAGAGTTCTTTCAAGCCAGCCTGTGAGGCAACTAGTAGATATATTTGTACTGATGCATAACTTTAAATGCAAGGGCAGACAGTAAAAGGAGCAACAGGAGTAGTGTAAAGGCGTGCATTATAGGCCCCCTCGATTATCTGAGGAGGGCTTTTGAGCTCCTAAAATGGGGTTTCCAATTAAAATCAACGGAGTGGTTAGATGTTGAGGCTCCTGTAATTAACTAGAGTGTGCATGTGCATGTTGTTTATTAGGTCACACATGTGCACATTGTTGATTAGGTATGGTTTGGTAGAGTATATGTGTAATTTTATATTTTTAGCCATAACTTCCTTATTTATGGAATGATTATAATGAAATAACGACCAAAAGAAGCGCTATAAAATTCCCTTTCCACCAATATATAGTTTTCTAATTATTAATAAAAAGGCAATATTTAATTTTGTGATTCTGTTTGATTTGAACTGACTTTGAAGTTAAACTGCAATATCTCCATTATACATCAATAGATTTTTATGAAATAAAGACCAAAAGAAGCGTTGTGAAGAACACTTTCAACTAATATAGAGTTTTCTGTATGTATCTTCAACAGTTTTGAAGTTATTGATGACAAAACAAAAACTAATTGGGTGAATTTTATTTAATTTAAACTGATTTTGAAGTTTTATCTGAAAAATCACACTAATACTTCAATGGACTTTTATAAAATAATACCAAAAGAAGCGCTATAAAATACTGTTTCCAGTAATATATAGATTTATTGAATTAAAAACAAAAAGTAAGCATTGTGTAATATTCAGAACTTCAAAACCATATTTAGACTCTGTAAGATGTGAATAAAGCCTGTGGTTAATAACAGCAGCAGTTTTGAGCTCCTAAATGAGGGTTCAAAATTAAAATTAACAGTGTGGTTAATGTCATGAGCACCAGTTTTTGGAGCTCCTGTCATTAACCTTGTTTTCTGCATGCGCATACTCTTTATTACGTTGCCCATGCGCACATTGTTGATTCGGTTTGTTCACATGTGCGTATTGTTCGATACAGGAGCGCTTATGAGCTCATTTATGAGCAGTGACTATTAAAATGTAGAGGCTGGATAGTCTCAGGAGCATCAGTTTGAGCAGCACTCATGTAGCTACCATTTTAAGCATTTTTTGGATTGTCACAGGAGCATTGATGTGGACATTTTTGTGCAGTAACAATTAAAATGTACAGGTTGGATAGTCTCAGGAGTGATTTATTTTGGAGAGTTCCTGTGATTAACCTTTCACACATGCGCATGTTGCGTAAGATGTTGTGCATGCACACGTTATTAGATTTGTTGCACAGGTGCAATTTAAAAAAAGTCTTAAGTGGAATTCAGGACACTTCACCCTATAAGATTGCAGCATTTAGTCATGTGACATGATGTCATGTGGTATCACAGGACCAAGTGATTCGATTGGTTTAAGGGGTGACACAGATGGGCCTCCATCCCCTACCAGTGGGGACATCTCTCCAGTGGGGAGGGAGGATGCTCCACTGAAAAAGTGTTGCAAAGTTAACCCAGCAATTTGCTTTATCCAGCTCATTAAAAAGAAAGAAAACATTAAAAATTTGAAGTTTATCATTATTTTCTTTGATAATAATATCGTTCTTCATCTTCTAATATATTTTCTCTGAGTCTCATGTTACCCGGTGTTTCTGTCTGAGGTCAGTGAACAGATAGCTATATGGTCCCAGGTCATCACTCTTTCATACACCTGCACAAGGTATTCTGGATCTTTTGGGTACATCTGTCTGGCTAAGTGTTGAATCTGGCTGGCATCTTTGGGATTCTTAAAAAGTATCATGTAGTGTGTGTTCAAACTGATAGTTCTCTGGAATTTGCTTTGGTGAAACACATTCTAGGTCACTTCAATGACTGATATATTTTTGTGATGACTCCCTTTTGTAAACAGATCACTCCACCCTCTTCAACATTTGCTAAGCCATGTTGGAATTCCACTTTTTTCATGGTGGTGTAAAGAGGCTGCCATTGGGAATAGCACCACACAATTTTTTGTGGGCATTGATAAATCTTTTCATTTTTTAGTTCCAGTAGTTTTTTTCAAAAAAGATGTTTTCCCATTTGCTGTGGGACCAGCCACTAGACAAGTAAATAGATGAATCAACTTAGGTAGGGCCAAAGTAATTGGTTTAAGGGGTGACACTGATGGGCCTCCACCCCCTCCCAGTGGAGACATCTCTCCGGAGGAGAAGGAGAGCGCTCCACTGGAAATGTTTTGCAAAGTTAACCCACACTAACGCGAGATTTGATGTGATTGCAACGGATTTTCCTTTGGGAGAAGGTATGTTACCGGTTTACATCAAGCAAAAGCACAGTATAGTTCAATTGGATGTGGATCATCACGGAAAACCGTTTTAAGATAACAGTTGAAAATACACTGGTATTTATGCAGTCAATATGCATAAATAGGTGCCTCTCTCATCAGAAATGATCATTCAATGACAAGGTCACAAAGGAGATAAATGGATAATTGGTGTGAGAAGTCCTGGATCAAATATTCCTGTCAGATGATCATACTTGATATTGTAATTATAGCATCTGTTGTGAATTTGTCATTAAATCGGGATGAAAAGGATATTTTGCTACCATTGTTGTGTTCATCTTTGGGATATATATTGCCAAATCCTAGTAGAAAAAATAAAAAAATGAATAAGCTTTTAAGTTCGATTTTCTTTGATCCCTCACACCCCGCAAGCTTCTCAGGTCCTGAGAAAGTGTATAAAGCTACAGTCAAACAAGACAGCACTGTGACCCTCACATTTCACTAGCCATCAAAGAAAGAAATTTAAAAGAAATAAAGTCTTTTTCAGTGGGATGTTGACTTGATGGACATGACAAAAATTGCAAAATATGACGATGGTTATTATTACATTCTTTTAGCTATAGACATTTTTTCTCATTATGTATGGACGGTGCCACTCAGGGATGAATCTGGAAATGAAGTTGTGTGTGCATTCACAAAAATTTTTAAAGAAAGAGTACCCAAATTTGTGTGTTCAGACAAATGAACAGAATTTTTAGGACACAAAGTTCAGAATTTATTCAAATCACACTTGATCCGTCACTTTGTGACCCAAATGAAGTGAAGGACAATTATGCTGAATGAGCTATTAAAACCATCAAAGGAAAAATGTACAAGTACTTTACATATAAAAAGTATTACTATTATATTGATGTCCTGCAAGATTTTACTCGAGCTTACAACTCAAGTGTACACTGATCCATTAAAATGGCACCTGCACAGGTCACAATGAGCAACTTGAATTCAGGAAGAATAAATAATGAAGAAAGAATGAAAAAAAAAGTTTAAAGTTGCGGGCTTTGTCAGGATCTCATGTGCCAGAAAGACGTTCACAGGGGAATATGATCAGAGGTGGAGTCGTGAACTGCTAGAAATAGTCAACCAAGATGGGACGCAAAGGTATCCCACATACAAAATCAAAGACTATGCTGGGGAGTCCATTGATGGAACATTTTATGAAGAAGAGCTACAGAAGGTCACTCCCAATGAGTATTATAAGGTTGAAATTTATTTTGAAAAGTCACAAAATTAAAGGTCGTCCCCAAAGAGGTCTTGGTGAGGTGGTTACATTGGCCTCCAAAGTATGATTCTTGGATACCAGCCACAGACATCACTGGTTATTACAAAAAGAAGGTTCCCTAAACCTGGGTTGTCATTCCAACATGAACAGTCATGGTGAAAACATGTCTGTAAATAAAAAGAATGAATACGTGTTAAGGATTTTAGCTGAACGTGACCCCAAAACAACAAAGTACATCATTCGTGGTGCAGACAGACCACTCATTCACTGTTTTGTAGATTGTGCTCACAATATTCTAGAGGGGAATGTTCCTGTTGGGCTGAAAGAAAAGAAAAGACTGGGAAAGTATAAAGAAGAACTGCGAGCATTAAGGAAAAAGAATACCTCTGACAGAAAAAAGAAGCAGATTTTGCTAGAGGGTGGATTCCTGCCTGCTTTATTGGCTCCTATTTTAGGAACTGTTATTCCTCTACATGCTAAGAAACTGGTAGGGCTTTTTAAATTTGTTGTGCCCAAGTCATTCTTGAACAACAGAGACTCTGCACCAATAGGAAGAGATGCCACAGCTATAGCTATGGCCAGATTAGAAAAGGATATGAGTAGACTGTTAGAAGACCCCGTATTGGAACAAACTGAAAAAAATGAAGCTGTACAATCAGTCGATGAATCGTCTCCTGACTTATGATCGAAAGTAGGACCCCGAAACTGTGGATCCTTTTCCATCAGATCCTGTGGTCCCTGTGGAAGACCCTAAAGAAGATTTAGAAGATGACTTGGCCATTGGTCTGCCACCTTTTCTGAGGAGTAAAGGTCAGTACCTGTATCAAAAGTTAAAAGGGGCTTTACAATGGAATGACAAAGGCGAAATTTTAATTGAAGACAATTTGATTAACACAGCTATTCGGACACAGAGAAAAATAAGAAAACTCCCAACTGGTTGGGGATAATTTAATCAAAAGTTACAAGAGGCTAACATTCCAGAGAGGTTATTAGGTCGTAGTCCCCAGTTTCAACCACAAGAGGAGGTATGGAAACCTGAACTAGAATCTGAACCTGAACCAGAATCTGAACCAGAATGGGAATCAGAATGGAAACCAAATAATCCAAGAAAAAAGCACAAATGGGAGAGTACATAAAAGGGAAAACATCCATTGATTTCCTTCAGTATGATGAGAGAGACAGACCATGAAGGACTTTTATCTCTATTTACCAAGCAATACAAAGCACATGGGTAATACTCCCAGAGAGTTTATTGTACCACTGGCTCAACCTTATGAACTGGTCGGTGAATGGGAAGTGGGACTGATGGAAATTCAGTATGCCAGAGTGTAGTATAATGTCCCTTCAGATCAATTTGTTCAAGTTGGGAATACAACCATTCTTATTCCTGAGGGTATTTATGCTGACATAAAGGACTTGATCAAAACCTTGAATAAAAAAATTAAATGGGGCCTTGGTGCAAACCCACCTGTCACTGTTGAATTCAATACCATTGAAGCCACACAAAAAAACGAGACCTAAAATTGCAACAAATGACTCATCAGAGGAGTTACCACCTGACTTGTATCTTTCCAAGATATTGAGTGACATGTTAGGATTTGTTAAGACAGGCCCATTTGCACCTGGAGATAGATATGTTAAGCACATACAACTTGTATGTCTATTGTGATTTAATTGAGCCTTTGGCCGTGGGAAATGCCAAGGTGCCCCTCCTGAGAATTGTACCATCCAAAAGGGTCCCACTGACACCACCTCCTATAGTAAAGTATTCTACTATCCAGTGATGAGAAAGATTTTTGAAGCTGTTGAAATCAATATAAAGGGGGATACGGCTGAAATTATTCCATTTGTTGGCGGGAAGTCATTCGTAACTCTTCACTTTCGTCAAAAATAAAGCACCAGGATTACTGCTGTGATGATTGTACCCGTCAAGCATATGAGCAATATTGCACAGGTCAAGCAGGAAGTGGATTACCAGGATTTCAAGGTTTGCGATATCAAACGTCACGGTTTGGGAAGCCTGTTTCAAGGTCTTGTAGGAGTGGCTGCTCCCCTGTTGAAGAAAGGGGCCATTGCACTGGGAAAATCCTTGGGACAGAAAGCTCTCAAAGCAGGTGTTGAACTGGCACAAGATTACTTGAGAGATAATAAAAGGATCAGCAACCAAAGAAAGCGTGTCATTTCATCGAGAGCAGTCAAAAGAGGAGGACCTTCCAGGAAAAAACATATACAAGATATATACTCTTAAACATGCCTCTGATTCACCCAATGTCATGTGAATGTGTTAAAAGTGAATTGGATTTGTTTGCTGTCCCACTTACTCAAACCAGTGTTGAAGAAGGGAGATGGGTAGAATATGAACCAATTACAGCAGTCAGGGACAGTGATGACACCATTGAATTTAAAATTGCTGAGACTGACTCAGAGTACATACATTTAAAAAACAGCTTCATTCGAATTAAGGCTAAAATTCTGAATGCTGATGGAGAGGCTTTGGGTGCCACTGCGGATGTCGCCTTGGTAAAATTTTGGCTGCATGCTTTGTTTAGTCAGATAGACATGACTCTGAAAGACACTTTAGTCACCACCTCCAATAACACCTATCCTTACAAAGCATACAAGGAAACACTCCTCAGCTTTGGGACTGAGAGCAAACAAAGTCAACTCACAGCATCGATGTGATATAAAGACACCAATAACTTTTCTCTTGACCAACACAATAAGGGATATGTCAAAAGAAAGGAGCTTGTCTGTGAAAGTCACTTGATTGATATGATGGGAAAACTGCACCTGGACCTCGTGTTCCAAGATTGCTACATACTTAATCACACACCTATCAAGTTGGGTCTAATCACAAGCAAGGATAAGTTTGCCATAGTCATCCCAATGGATAATACCAGCTTCAGTGAAGCTGGACAGTGTTAAGATGATGATCAGAAAAGTTCAAGTGAATTAAGTTATGCAGGCAGCTCACGCAAAGGCCTTAGAAATGGGAACAGCCAAGTACCCCATCACCTGAGGTGGATGTAAGACATGCACAGTCAGTTCAGGCACAAGAAGTCATGCAGAAGAAAATTTGTATTCAGGTAAAATTTCAAAACGTATTGTCATAGGATTTATTCAAATCAGTGGCATCAATGGAACGTCCCAAACTAACCCATTCCAGTTTGAACATTTTGATATGGACCATATCGCATTGAGTGTGGGTGGCACATCCGTTCCTAGTAAGGCACTTCAATCTGATTTTGAGACTGGATACTACATGAATTGCTACATGACTCTCTTCTCTGGCATGGGATCAATTTATCAAGATGAAGGGAACCACATAGATAGGGAGGAGTATAAAAAGGGATATATCTTGATCTGCATTGATTTGTCACCTGATTTGGAAGAGGGTGGAGGATATGTGAATTTGAAAAATACTGGTACAGTTTCACTTGGGGTGCACTTCAAAAGTGAATTGACAGAAACTGTCAACATTATTGTGTATGTAGAATTTGAAAATACCATTGAAATTGACCAATACAGATCTGTTGTGATCGACTTTACCCTGTAGAGTTCTGAACTGAGGAGAAGGAGGAGGGATGGAGGAAAATGAGGAAAAGGAAGAGAAGGAAAAATAAGGAGGAGGAGGAAGAGGAGGAGGAGGAAAAAAGGAGAAGGAGGAGGAAAAATGAATGAGAATGTGGGTGAGGGTCAATATCAGGAGGACGGGAGGAGGAGGAAAAATATAAATAGCAGAAAATTTTACAAACAAGTCAATTTCCCAATCAGACAGTGATCTGAAAAGATGCCTCAGTGTCCAGTCTGTGGCAAGTCCTTTTCTCAAAGTGATGATTTGAAAAGACACATAAAGAATGTCCATGAGAAAATGGCACCTGATACGACAGTGCATCAGCAAAAGCCTATGCACTACCGAGATGGTTCCTGCGTCACTTTGGCCCTACCTAAGTTGATTCATCTATTTACTTGTCTAGTGGCTGGTCCCACAGCAAATGGGAAAAAAACATCTTTTTTGAAAACAAACTACTGGAACTAAAAATGAAAAGATTTATCGATGCCCACAAAAAATTGTCTGGTGCTATTCCCAATGGCAGCCTCTTTACACCACCATGAAGAAAAGTGGAATTCCAACATGGCTTAGCAGATGTTGAGGAACTGGAATCGTGTCTCCTGGTATTGGATGACATGATGGACCACTTGGAGGGTGGAGTGATCTGTTTACAAAAGGCAGTCATCACAAAAATATATCAGTCATTGTAGTGACCCAGAATTTGTTTCACCAAAGCAAATTCCAGAGAACTATCAGTTTGAACACACACTACATGATACTTTTTAAGAATCCCAAAGATGCCAGCCAGATTCAACACTTAGCCAGACAGATGTACCCCAAAGATCCAGAATACCTTGTGCAGGTGTATGAAAGAGTGATGACCCTAGGACCATATAGCTATCTGTTCATTGACCTCAGACAGGAAACACCGGGTAACATGAGACTGAGAGCAAATATATTAGAAGATCATGAACGACATTATTGTCAAAGAAAATAATGATAAACTTTAAATTTTTAATGTTTTCTTTCTTTTTAATGAGCTGGATAAAACAAATTGCTGGATTAACTTTGCAACACTTTTTCAGTGGAGGGCCCTCCCTCCCCACTGGAGAGATGTCCCCACTGGGAGGGGATGGAAGCCCATCTGTGTCACCCCTTAAACCAATCGAATCACTTGGTCCTCTGATACCACATGACATCATGTCACATGACTAAATGCTGCAATCTTATAGGGTGAAGTGTCCTGAATTCCACTTAAGACTTTGTTAAAATTGCACCTGTGCAACAAATCTAATAACGTGTGCATGCACAACATCTTACGCAATGTGCGCATGCGTGAAAGGTTAATCACAGGAGCTCTGCTTAAATAAATCACTCCTGAGACTATTCAACCTGTACATTTTAATTGGGACTGCACAAAAATGTCCACATCAACGCTCCTGTGACAATCCAAAAATGCTTAAAAGGGTAGTTACACGAGTGCTGCTCAAACTGATGCTCCTGAGACTATCCAGCCTCTACATTTTAATAGTCACTGCTGATAAATGAGCTCATGAGCTCTCTTGTACCAAATAATACGCACATGTGAACAAACCGAATCAACAATGTGCGCATGGGCAACCTAACAAAGAGCACACACATGCACACACCAAGGTTAATGACAGGAGCTAAAAAAACTGGTGCTCATGACATTAACCACACTGTTAATTTTAATTTTGAACCCTCATTTAGGAGCTCAAAACTGCTCCTGTTATTGACCACGGGCTTTATCCACATCTTGCAGAGTCTAAATATGGTTTTGAAGTTCTGAAAATTACACAATGCTTACTTTTTGTTTTTAATTCAATAATTTTTTCATTATAACAGATACATATGGAAATCTATATGTTACTGGAAACAGTATTTTATAGCACTTCTTTTGGTATTATTTTATAAAAATCCATTGAAGTATTAGCGTGATTTTTCAGATAAAACTTCAAAGTCAGTTTAAATTAAATAAAATTCACCCAATTAGTTTTTACTTTGTCATCAATAACTTCAAAACTGTTGAAGATACATACAGAAAACTATATTCATTGAAAGTGTACTTCACAGTGCTTCTTTTGGTCTTTATTTCATAAAAATCTATTGATGTATAAGCGAGATATTGCAGTTTAAACTGCAAAGTCAGTTCAAATCAAACAGAATCACAAAATTATATATTGCCTTTTTATTAATAATTTTAAAACTATAAAAGATACATATAGAAAACTATATATTGGTGGAAAGGGAATTTTATAACACGTCCTTTGGTCTTCATTCATCAAAATCCATCCATGAATAAGCAAGTTATGGCTAAAAATATAAAATTACACACATACTCTACCAAACCATACCTAATCAACAATGTGTGCATGAGCGACCTAATAAACAACATGCGCATGTATTTAATACAGGAGCCTCAACATCTAACCACTGCTGAGATTAACCACTCCATTGATTTTAATTGTAAACTCCATTTTAGGAGCTCATAAGCCCTCCTGAGATTATCGATGGGGCTTATAATTGCCGCCTTTACTCCACCAATCCATCTGCACCACATTTGGGCCTACTGCCACATTCATGCAGCAATAGTTTTACATCAGCAGTAGCAGTACACGGCACAGAGAAAGTGTCTGCAGCAGTCACCATTCAGCTGAAAATTTTTCATGCCCTTTTCAACACTGCTCATTCGTCCAAAACAATTATTCAGATGGGTGTTTCAAAATACATAAATTTAAAAAAAAAACAATCACCGACCAACAAAAATAACACTAACCAACATAACAAAAAATTCCACACACCAATTTCCGTCGACCCCCAGTATGTAATGTTGGTAAATTTGAAAAAAAAAGAAAATCCAAAGTGTCCAGTGTTCAAATCCTCCCTCATCTCTCACATCCACAATGTTAGGCCATAGGGTTCAACCTCCCACCAAAACAAATTTAAACTTAAAGTACATTGAGGGAGGCGTTAAACCCTTTCTCACCTCTCATGTTCAAAATGTTGGGCCACAAACCCTAATCCCCCAACAAATCAATTTTAAAATTGAAGGTAAATGGGGAGGGTTCAAACCCTGCCAGACCTCTTCATTTCAAAACCAAAATCAGTGTAAAGTAGAGATAAAAGGGGGGAGGGTTCAAACCCTGCCTCCATTTCAAACCAAATCAGTTTAAATTTTAATAAAATGGGGGAGGGTTCAAATCCCACCACACATCTTCATGTCAAACCAAATCAGTTTAAAGTTTGAAACACTGGGCCACTGTTCCACAAGGGACACTTCGGAAACCAATGGAGATCACTATACTGGAAAATCTGACCATCAGATCTAGTTCCAGCAGCTGCTAGGACTAGAAGGACATGAATGGAAGCTCTTACAATTGAAGTATTCTCTCCCGGTCCCCCTTGTCTCAGGTGTCTCATTTGGATGTACTTTCTATCTAGCGCACTGTCCTTCCAGTCTTTGGGGCCAGTGGGATAAGCGGCAACCTTGTCTCAGTAGCACTTGTTGATGACATCACAGACCTCAGGGACAAGGTGGTTTATTGCTGACCACCCTTGACCCTGAAGCTGAACTGCAATGATATGTAGCTCTCTCTTGTGGCCAGATGTTTTGAGAGGTGAGAGGTTGCCTGAAGAAGGTTGTCTCTCTGTGGCGGTCTGGCATTAAACACTGTTCAATCTTACTATATAACTTTTGGGACATCTGCATAAAGTTTTTGAAAGTTGTTACATACAAAACACTGTGCCAATGCTTTGTTTAATCTAAGGAATGGTGTTGTGTGTGTATGTATTACCATAAAGTGTCATTGAGTTATTGATTTTTTGTATTCTATATAAAGGTTCCCGACACGGCCTCAAGTGGGAAAGCTGGTAGTTGCTTGCCGTTGGTCGGCAGTTTACAGTACAGAACCCTGACGAACTATATGTACTGGTTTCCTCTGCCCTTCCAACTACCTGTTGTGATATGACCTGTACAGTGTTGAAAGCGACGTAAAACCCCAAATAAATAAATAAATAAATATTCTATATAACTGGTTATGTAGTATTTATGTTTATTGTACTCGTTTAGATTTATCTATTTATAGACTGGGTAAAATCTGTCTAGTCTTCTATAATCTGAGTGATTCTACTGATAGATTTGGGGAAACCCCTTAAATTAGTTTCTAGAACTTCCTCAGTGATTCTGGTGACAGTGTTTACTTTGCAATAAGTTTTATAACCTTTTGGCCATTTCCACAGCTGTATATAAGTGCAGTACATCTGACCACAGACAAGCATAGTATTCGCCGGCTATAAGGAAAGCTAACTGTTAATTACATGGATAGGAGTATGGTCAGGTCAGATTGGTTTTCATTATTGTATCATTGTATGTACTATTGAGGGCATATCAGCTGACTGTAATCATTATTTTTAATGTTAAAGAAATTTTAAAAATAAATTTGTATAAATAAATTTGTAAACGTTTTTGTATTTGCCCGTTGCAACTTAAAATTTGTTAAATATAAATTTGTAAAACTCTTTGTCTTTTCCTGTTGCAACTTAAAAGCAACCGGTAATTCCTACCGCGCTTGGCCCGTGAACATAACAAAGTGGATTGATCGTCTTCATACAATTCAGCAGTCAGGTTAAGGTACTTACTCCCGTACTCCCTTCTCCTGAGCCACTGCCTCAACCAAAACTCTGTTGTCCTCCTCCTTCCCCTTCTTGGGGCAAATCTTTGTCTGAACTTTATTATCATTTCATCCATCTCTAAATTTTCCCTAAACATTTGAAAAAACATTGGTATCTGTAGCAGTTCATTTATTGTTTGATCCATCTTGGTCAGTGTAGAAATGGTCAATGAATTTAACCCCGCCAGTGACCCCTAATTATAAAGATCCAGTTCAGATTATAGGAAATTGGGAGGATCACCAGGGGGCATCAGCAAAATGTCATTAAGTGATATTTTGGATCATGTACCTAATCTTTTTCATTGTATATCCTATCGGGGATTTACCGAATTACCAGTGGATTGGGATGCCATCACAAACCTAGTAGAGAACCTATTGTGGTGATCGTAAACCGTTAAATCTGATTGGGACATGAATCAAAAAGTCATCACAACCCCAGGGCTACCAACTCAGAGCAAACAACTGGTGTAGGAAAAATCTGAATTGGGAGCTAGGTTTACGATCAGATCATAACAATGGAAAAGTCGTCTTAATTTCTTAATTTTAAGACAACATATGTTTATTGTCACGTATCAATAGCTATAGACATGCATTCTATACATAATTAAGGCCATTTTAGTTATTTTCTTATTAAAATCGCCAAAATATTGATTACATGGATGAAAGCCTAGGCTTTGATTTCTCATTGTGATTTAATTGGGCTTATTTTTGCAGTTTTGCGCAAAGTTGTCCTAATATGTACGCATGTTTATCATTTAAATTTTATAATTTGATTTAACAAATCAAACTGAAAATATTTTAAATATTTCTATTATAAATATCTCACATTTAGATTAAATTGCAACAAAAACATAATTATATCAAATCATACTTTCAACATGTATCGTGCTTGATATAGCTTGTGACTTCCATGAAAATTAGTCACCAGTCACAAATTAATGCGAGCCACAAGGTATACCCACAAATTTCATCTGAGAGCCATACTTCTCTCCGTCTTAACTTGGCAAAACTTTGACACAATGATCTTATTTTTTTGTTTTAAGAGAATCAATGTGGATTTCTTTTGATTGAAATATGTATTGGCACAAACACAAGTTAAATGAATTTTACTGACACAAAATCAAAAGAATAAACCTTTCAGATGGCCTATCAAGGGACATTAATGCAATTTCTATTTGCTATCAGCGCCACATATTTGCATAATTTGCACATTCAAATTCCTGAAATCTATTGTGTACCTTATTTGGTACTATCCATTTACTATACAAATACGTGGGAATTGCAGATGACAACTAATTATCAAAATATATTCTGAGTTCCAGTTTGTGCCTAGCTGCGGTGTGTGCCAAGTTGCGATGCCAAGCAGTACACAAGGAAACACTCCTTCTTAAAGCCTCTGTAACATCCCGTTGTAGGTACACGTATGTCTTGGTAACGGTGAAAAATGGGCTACTTTGCAAGGACACAAAAAGCTAAACATGTGATTTTAACAGAATGTCGAGGCCACCTAAATCCACTCTTACATCCCACTGTACGGGTAGAAATATATACAGACCCTATCATAAACTGTTCCTGATCCTTACCATATCTTATGTTTTGGAATCCATCACAAACCTGTCTTAATGCTCTCTTACATCCCATCGTACAAGTACGTATGCGCTGACCATGTCCAAAAATTAGCTAATTTGACACTCAAGTTACTCATAGGTGGTCAGCATAGATTTTCAAGGTCGCATGCTGCACATGGAGGAAATACATCTGAAAATTATTTGCCCATGTCTCAAATTATTGTTCCATGTCTTAAGGGCAAAGTAAACAAACACTTGCCTGACACTTATGTTATGCATGTGTGCAATTAAAGGTCATGGCTAAAATATGTTTTGAATTGCATAACTCACACATGCGTTCTCTTTGCAGCTGCAAAACCTCTACAGCCTTTAGATCTTCATGGTATATCTTGAACACTGCTGTTGGGAACAATCACCTTCTTGGTTAATGTTTGTTTGAAGTGTTTACTACAACTTTATTGTGTACCTTTTTTGTGGAAGTATTCAGTAGACTGCATTTGTACTTCTTGAGGAAAATGACACCAAATAAAGGTCAAGAAAGTGAAGGGGCCCCATGAGACAGAGAACTAGTGATACCAGAGTCTGAGGAGGGGGGGAAGAAGACGGATGAAGGAAGCAGAGGTTTTGCCCCAGAGGGTGGGGGATGATGATGGGGACAGTGACAGCAGTACATGTAGTGCCACAGGGAAGAGCCGGCAGAAGAATAGGTTACCGTGGGAGACAGCAGCTGAGCTGTCTTGTGAGCGTGAGTATTTTTATAAAAGTTTTAATGCTATGAGTAATAACAGTAATACTCATACTTGTGCTAACAGTAAAAGTAAGAAGTATGTAAGTTAAATTTTAATTGCAAAAAAGTTACAAGTAAAAGCAATTCTTGGTTGTGCTAACTTTAATACGTACTTTTTAATATCTTCAAAGCACTTTTATACCAGTTATGTAATATTTATCCTTTGTTGGTATCACTTGTTCTTTAGAGGTAACGCCTGTTCTTTACTTGCAGCTTACAGTTTTACCATTGCACATCAAATTTACACCCTTCATTGAAATTAGTAGCAGTAAATTTTATGGTGACATTGCTTTATGATTCATTTATTCAGTTATTTGGGTTGGTTCCACAACCAACAAACAGCCTCAGGCAAGTTGATCGAGAATAAATCTGGCCAGACAGCACAACCCATGACAAGTTGTGAAAAATGGCAGTTGGCCGCGTTTCAATTCCTACAGGTTGGTATCAGGCTGGAGAGTTCCTAGCATGAATACAATACTCCTGTCAGTTTGGTTATTGGTAAACATAAAGGAATAAAGTTTCATTTTTATACAGATGATACCCAAGTTTGTATCAATTTATCCCAGAAGAATTCATCTGCTGCCTTTGAACAGTTTAACAGGGGTCTAGATGATGTAAAGGAGTGGATGTCAACTAGTAAACTCAAATTGAATCCAGATAAGACTGGGTTTATTGTATTTGATTAAAAACAATGGGATAAGTTGAAAGCATTTTTCCCTATTGCCATCATGGGTAGTCCTCTCTGCCATGCTGAGTCAGTCAAGAATTTGGGCATGTGGTTTGATTCTGATTTTGCCTTGTCCAAACATGATTAGAATGTCTGTAAAAATTGTTTTGTGCAACTCAGTGACTTATTCATGATGCTTCTGTAATTGTGACCACTGCTCTTGTTAGTAGTTGGTTGGATTACTGTAACACACTTTCTAGGAGTCTCTCATGGTTCAATCTATGTAAATTAGAGTGCATCCGAAATCGTGCAGCTAGAATTGTATCAAATACCAGTAGATACACTAGTATAACTCCTATGCTTAAAAAATCGCATTGGCTTCCTGTTGAACATTGCTCAGTTTTTAAGATAGCCACACTCTTTTACAAGTTTCTTCATACTGGTTTTTCCAAGTATTTTGCTCCATATATCTCTTCCTACAGCAGTTCTTCCAGTACCAGGCGGTGTCAGAGTGGTGGTAATTCCCTTGTCATTCCCTGTATTAATAAATCTGTCAAACAGTTTGGTTATAGGTTTGCTTTTGATGCCCCCCCGTTTGGAATGCTCTTCCTGGTGATATTCCTGTGTCTCCCTCTTTAGACTCTTTCAGAAAGCAGGTTAAAATCTACCTGTACATCAAGGCATACCCACCTTAGTCTTAATCACCCCCTGGTGTTCTCTGTGATGCATGACCTCTTTTCTGTCCCCGGAATCTGAAATTGGTTGACTGTTTTTGTTATGTTGTTCCTTTGTCCCCTTTGCATACGGGAGATTAAGCGCTATAAAAGTGCAATTAGAATTATTATCCACAATGTGCTGTGCATGACCTGTACAGGGGAATATACAGAGCAGGATATATTTTTGGGTATACAAGTTTTCAGATTACATTTTCACAAACCATGAAACCTGTCATTGGAGAGACACTTTTACAGCATTTCTGCTCATATCCACATAGAAATGGCTGGGATATCTAAGTTGAAGTTTGATATTTCATATTCATTGGTACAGCCTTTTTAAACATACTCCTTTGGTCAGATGCCTAAGGAGAGTGAGAATGAAGTTCAGGATGAGTCTGCGGTAGTTTATTCAGAGCCAGGGGCAAAATCCACCCCTACATCCCAACCCTGTAAGTGTTCCAAGACGACTCTAGAACACACTTTTGAAATTTTTGTCTCGCCCAAGGCAATCAGAGGAGCTTGCTATAAAAGTAATTAAAATAGGGCATAAACAACAGCAATTATTTTAACAACTCATGAAAGCAATGTATTGAATGTAATTTAATGCTATGTAATAAATGTAATGTATTGGAATAAATGTGGTAAAATATATAATGTTATGGTAATTAATCTCCACCATGTGATACAAGTTATTCTAATTCTAATAGCACTTTTATAGCGCTTAATCTCTGTCAAAAGGCAGACTCTAAGGCGCATCACACAAAAACATTGTTCACTATCCATAAACGAGAGACATTGCAGGGGTCAGCACCGTGGAGAAAGTAGGAGGAGACTGGAAATTTAGGATGGATATGCTTTTCCAAAGAGGTATGACTTCAGCTTTGACCTGAAGGAGGCAAGTGAGTTTGCAGAGCGGACCTCGTCAGGAAGGTCATTCCAAATCATAGGTGTGTCATATGCAAAACTGAGTCCCAAATGCTTTCAAGACTTGAAAACTGAAGCAAAGTGGGGAACCTCAAGAAACATGCCATCAAATTGACTTCGATGAGTGTTATATGCACTATGTCTGGGTATCATAAAGGGTTCAAAGTATTTGGGGTTACCACTGTGTAGGAACTTATAAACAAGCATGGCAGTCTTAAAGATAGAACCGTACTTAATTGGCAACCAATGTAGTGCTTTTCTAACTGGAGTGATGTGTGAATACTTGGTGGTGTTGGCCACAATTCAGGCAAGACTGTTCTGAACACATTGAAGTTTGCACAGATCCAGACGACTTCCGACCAGAGCATTGGCAGCCATAAGGGCAGTTTCATGTGTCAGATGTCCTCGGAGTCGCTTAAGATCCCGGACATGAGCAAAACAAGCCTTGTAGACCTTCATAACATGGCAAGAGAATGAGAAATCTGAATCAAACCAGACACCAAGGTTCCTAACTGCATCTACTGGTGATATAAGATTACCGAGTATGTTGACTGGGAAGGAGTGATTGAGTTTTTCACGCTGAGACTTAGAGCCAAACACAATGAATTCGGTCTTATCAGGATTTAGCTTAAGCTTATTTGTAGAGAGCCATACGTCTTAACGTCTTCTAGGCAGCGTGACAGCTTATCAAGGACTGAGGCAACATTTTTATGTGTGAGATGCACATACAATTGTGTGTCATCAGCGTAGAACTGGAAACTAATACCAGGATGATTCTGTATGACTTTACTCAGTAGAGTAGTATAGAGTGAAAAAAGGATTGGCCCCAGGACAGAGCCTTGAGGCAAACCATACAATAACTTTTTGGCATCAGATAAAATTGACCCAATCTTAATGCACTGAACATGATCTGAGAGATCCCCGCCAACACCAAACCAGGAGCTAAGGGAATCAAGAAGCGTATCATGGTCAATAGTATCGAACGCTGTTGATTGATCCAAGAGAATGACAGCAGTAGCCTCACCTTTAGCAAAAGCCAGATGAACATCATTCTTAATTGAAAGCAATGCAAATTCAGTTGAGTGACCTAGTTTATAGGCAGACTGCCTGACATTCTCTAGTCCGTTCAAACTGACACAGTCATTCAATTGAGAAGTAACAACACGTTCAACAAGTTTCGATATGAAGCCCAGCCCTGAAACAGGCCTGTAGTTTTTTAAGTCATTGGGTGGTAGTGATGACTTTTTAATCAATGGGGTTACAATAGCCTGCTTAAACTCATCTGGTACAACACCTTCTGACAATGAACAGTTAACAAGCCTGGTAATAGAGGGCAGTAGAATATCTATACATTCTTTAACAAGAAATGTGGGCCATGGATCTAATAAACAAGATTTAGAGGGTGACTTCATGATAATTTTTCGAATTTCCTCCTGAGAAACTTGTTTAAAGCAGCTAAAATTAGGCACATCAGGTGGAGGAGGACGGCTGAATGAGTCACTAGAGGAAAATAAGTTTCTGATTTTAGCTATTTTGTCACTGAAGAAAGTGACCAACCGGTCAGCAAGACCTTTCTTAGATTCATGAGAAGGGAGTACTGCTTCAGGACTAGAGTGTAGTGCAGAACATAAGATCTGCCATAGCTTCTTAGAGTCATTAGCATTTTCTCTGACCAGGTTTCTAAAGTAATTTGCCTTATCTTTGTTGACCAGTGCATTGCACCGAGCAATCAGTCTTCCAAGTCTAGCTCAATTGTAGGCAGATTTATCTTTACGCCAGATTCGTTCCAGTTGTCGCCTGATGTTTTTTGCCAGCCGGTAGGAGTCAGATAGCCAAACAGTAGCTTGTTTAGTAAAAGTATGAATAACCAATGGTGCATGCTTATCAAGCAATTTGCTCAAATTGCCTAAGTATTGTTCACACAGAACACTGACTGTATCACCAGGGCATCTTACGAATGAGCAATTTCCCAAATCCTTACGCAAACTGGTGTTGTAACTACACCTGCATTTATTCAGTAACTAATGGTCCACTGCTTGGTTTTGCAGCTGCACAAGGTGTCCGCTGACCAATGGATGACACCCATTGATTGATGAGGGGCTACACCAGGCCATGTCCCACCAACCCCACCAGTAGTGCTCAACCTTCCACATACCGACCCTCCTCCATGTGTCCCATCCCTGCTCCAACACAAGTGGATCCACCCTTGCAGTTCCAGCCCCAAACATGGACAGTCATATCAGCAGCCTCCAGGTCAAGACCCCAGCAGGTGACATAATGGACCCAGGCCAGTATCAATCTCAACACCAGTGGCCACAGCAACAGCATTGGACCAACTTACATCAAGCACAGCAAAAACAATAATGGGCCCAGCAAACACAGCAGCAGTGGATGCACCAGCAGCCTAATCAACAAGGAACATGGGCTGCACCCCCAACAGCAGCAAACAGAGACTCCTCAGATGACAAAAACTAAACTGGCGACAAAGAAGTCACAGTACACCAGTGACAAGCACAAACCAGCTGGTAAGTACTTCCATATATGTTCTAACTGAAATGGGTTTTTAATTTCAAGAAGGACTGCAAAAAATAAGAAAACTCCATTCCAGAAATGTTATTTAAATTAAACCTTTTAAAAAAAACCCAGTAAAATAAACCAAAAAAATCAATAATTTAGTTAGATGATTAATGCCATAAATATTTTTTTCAGAAAGAAATGTCCCGGGATATAAATATTAAAAATGTTTTTTCTTATTGTGCTTTAGGGTGAGTCAGTCGAAGAACCAGTCTGCCTTTTGGTGTGCTTAGTTCTGTTTTCTTGGGCAATTTGATTGTAACGGGCTCTCCTCTGGCAGGAAGTCCCAAAGTAACTGCTTGTTGACACCCAAGGTGCCCCCCTTGATTATGAATGCCACCTTCATCGTCACATGAATCTCCAGACAAGTACAAACATGGCTTTTCACACCTACAAAGGTGTTTGTCTTTATCTGGGTGTAGTAATCAACAAATGTGTTCTCGGCCAAAGAACATAAGCTCTGAAGGTGACATCAACTTGCTTACTCCCTATGATTATTATGGATTTAAATTTGATTTAATGTTGATTTAATCTGCGTGTAAATGTTGGTTCCAACTCATTCTACCGATCATACTAATGTGGGTAGTCTCAATGTATGAGGACAACAGTGCACAGGATTTGGCATTGGATTGGGCACTTTTAAAGCTGTGAAAATATGTCTGATCTTGACATGACCTTAGTTTATCGTTGACTTGTCCCATATATATGACCTTGATATGGCCATAGCTGGTCATTGACTTGTCTCATACAAATGACCTAGATGTGAGCATAGCTGGTGGTTGACTGGATTGGATGCCCTGCTCCTGCTGTGTCTCTGTGTGTGAGCTGGACAATGGCACGCCAGGCACCAGGGATAAGGTTTCCTTGCTCATCTTCATTGTCTACTTCATTGGGCTGAAGAATTTGGTGACGGGTATGGATCAGGTTGTGCAGGGCACACTGGCTTCGATAATATTGATTGCGTTCCTTGGCTCTTGATGTAGGCAAGACAGTAGATAGTGGAAACAATGGACCAGAATCCCAAATACATTTCCAACAACACGTCGGACATGTGACAGCCTGTAATTAAAGATTCTCTAATGGTGCAAAAGACATCAGGCAATGAAGGGCTTCATCATAAACTTGCAAAGGTCAAAAGTACCATCATAAAATAAAAAGTAGGGTGTGTCACAGGCATTGCCTGGTAAGGGGTCAGGGTCGGGGAGGAGAAGTCTGCCTTCTTCTAGGCCTACCTTCAGACAGGAGTCATTGAAGACACCAGCATCTGATGTTGGACCAAAGGCACTAGTGCAACACCTCATGAATTTGTAATCAGCACCAACCACAGCCAGTAGAATAATGGAAAAGTACCCCTTATAATTATAATACTTTGATGCACTGTTTTGCAGGCTTCTGGATCTCTATGCGTTTTCCATCAATAGCTCTGGAACAGTGATGGAAATTCCACTTAGTGGCAAATCTTTGGGCTACAGCATGCCATTGGGGTCTCATGTGGCTCAGTTGGTAGGGTGTTGGACTTATAATACAAGTGTTGTGGGTTCGCTTCCCGGTGATGCCAACTGGTTCATGTGGGATAATATCCTTGGGCAAGATGTTAACCTGGTCTGTGCCTCTCTCCACCCAGGGGAAATATGGGTACCCAGCTATAAGGGATACTGGCTTCTGCGCCTTGCATGGCAGCAATAGGTAAGGTTACCAAGGCTAGCTATCCTTGCTGGGGTAATACTGTGTAAAGCACTTTGAGCTAATAATAGAAAAATAGTATCAGAGATGCCTGTACCCCACAGCCTGGGGAAATATTTTTCAACACGAGATATACAACTGAGATATAGAAGTAGTGTAACAGTACAAAGTTCAAGATACTTTCAGAGCAGTGTAAGTTATATTAAGGTCCAAATAATGCTTAAGAAGAGAAAATAATATCTAAGGAAAAGAAATGTATGTAATGATGAAGTATTAAAACAAGACAATTCAATAATAAAATGACAGCACTTATCAGTAAACCAAACATGGCCGAATTATGGTTTGGATGTTTTGAATATTACCCATGCATACAGAAGTGGCAATACATTCAATGAATGCTTATGTGTGGTGTTGGAGAAAAGCCTGTGGGTCACTTGATGAAATTCCATCTGTTACAATGGGAACTTGCAAAAGGAAATTCTTAATGAATTCTAATATGACTTTAACAGTGCTTAATCTGCATCAACAGACAGACCCAAAGGTGCAACAAGATTTTAAAGGTCAATACAGCAAGGTCAAAGGTCTATTAGTGTTACACCATGACGTTGCACACCTACACCCCCTAACCACTGTCCCTACCAAGTATCAACTTCCTACACCTTACAGTTGCTGAGATATACCCCGGACAAGGTTTTATAGGTCAAGGTCACTACGGCAAGGTCAAAGGTCAAATCAAGGGCAGACCATGCTGCTGCACACCCACAATTCCTAACCAATGTTCCTACCAAGTATCAACTTCCTACACCTTACGGTTTCCGAGATATAGCCTGGACAAGATTTTATAGGTCAAGGTCGCTACAGCAAGGTCAAAGGTCAAATCAAGGTCAGACCATGACATTGCACACCTACACCCACTAACCACTGTCCCCACCAAGTATCAACTTCCTCCATCTTACAGTTGCTGAGATATAGTCCGGACAAGGTTTTATAGGTGAAGGCCACTACGGCAAGGTCAAAGGTCAAATCAAGGTCAGACCATGATGTTGCACACCTACAACTCCTAACCAATGTTCCTACCAAGTATCAACTTCCTACACCTTACGGTTTCCAAGATATAGCCCGGACAAGATTTTATAGGTCAAGGTCACTACAGCAAGGTCAAAGGTCAAATCAAGGTCAGACCATGATGTTGCACACACCCCCTAGCCAATGTCCCTACCAAGTATCAACTTCCTACACCTTACAGTTGCTGCGATATAGCCCGGACAAGGTTTTATAGGTCAAGGCCACTACGGCAATGTCAAAGGTCAAATCAAGGTCAGACGATGATGTTGCACACCTACAACTCCTAACCAATGTTCCTACCAAGTATCAACTTCCTACACCTTACGGTTTCTGAGATATAGCCCAGACAAGATTTTATAGGTCAAGGTCACTATGGCAAGGTCAAATCAAGGTCAGACCATGACGTTGCACACCTAAACCCCCCAACCAATGTCCCTGCCAAGTATGAACTTCCTACACCTTACGGTTTCTGAGATACAGCCCAGACAAGATTTTATAAGTCAAGGTCACTATGGCAAGGTCAAATCAAGGTCAGACCATGATGTTGCACACCTACAACTCCTAACCAATGTTCCTACCAAGTATCAACTTCCTACACCTTACGGTTTCTGAGATATAGCCCGGACAAACTATTTCCCGCCGCCCGCCCGCCCACCCATTCGGACAGCATGGGTGAAAAGCACTATATAAGAGCCCAGTATTATTATTATTATTATTGCTCATTGTCCTCGAGTAGCCCAAAAAGTTCGTCCCTGTACTCTTCATAGATGACATTGCAAACTTCAGGTATGAAGATTGATATTGTGCTACTGGACATATGGAAGCTGAATGCGAGGCACTTGTTGCCATTGACCAGATGACGTAGAGTTGATGACCAGCTTCAGGCTTGGTTCCAGGGGACATCTTCTGAAGAATAGGGGTTACAAATTATGTGTTCCATGCAACCAGATCCAATCTGTGGCAGTTTCTACATTATGTTCTAAAAGTCATAAAGTTATTTGCACAATAATACATGTTTGTCTGATTTAGTGAGACGGGGTGTCGCCCAAAAGAGGACTCTGCAAACAGGTTGTGATCATACGTATTTGTTTTTACATGTATGATATGATGAAAGAGAGGATTTTAACATTTGCAAAGATATCTTTTCCATCTTAAGTCAATCTTAACGATCCTGTAGGGCTTTATAATTGTGCCATTTTGGAACAGCCTGATATCTGATAATCAGATAACAACATCTGATAATAAACCTACCTCCCGAAAAAATAAAAGAATTCACGATACTTTGTTGTATTTTTGGATAGATTTCGCATATTTTCCTGATACCTTTCTGATTGACGCCACAATTGCTTGAAGAAAACTTGTGATAGGTTCGCTGAAGGTTTGTGGTAGTTTCGTGATACATCTGAGTGGTTAGTTAATGAACCTTTAAAGGTTGACTTAAGACGGAAAAAAATGTTTTGTGAATGTTAACATCGGTTTAAGATCACTGTAAGATAAAACAGATGACTTTAAAAATAGTAAGATAAGTTTAAGATGGAGTTAAGACAGATTCCAAGTGGCAGGATCTGATAAGGGTTGGGAGCACTACCATAAATTCAAGCAGTTTAATATTGTCAAAAACTGTTCCCAGTGGACTCCTGATGCATCTTATCAAGATCGAAGCACTTGTCCTGACTGTAGTTTGTGATGGCTTTAAGATCGTTCCGATTGAGAAGACCACCCGAATGGCAAAAAGAAGGTATAGTATTCCAATCACGGACAAGATAGACTTGCTCACAAGTCTCTACTTTGGGGGTTTTTGAGACAATGAATGAGTGCATTTTATAACAGTCTGGATTTTGCACTCTCAGTGGAAGTAGTCTGGAGGGAAATGCTCTCATAGAATCATAGTGCACTAAGGAAGGACCTTGCACAAGGTCTAGGGACAAGATAACCATAGTGGAACAATCCTATCAGAGAGACTTGAAGAGCACATATATCAGGCCCACAAGTGTGAAGAGTACATCCATAGCAACACACGTGTGAAGTACTGAATGTAAATAAGTGACACGCATAAACATATGTACTGTGTGATGACTTCTTGGTGGGACACTTAGCACTTCATAAGTACAAGTCTGGATAAGTTTTGTGTCAGTAATGGCTGTGTCAACAAAATCGAAAAGGATTGACAGAAGTGAGCTAGTGTTCAGACGGGATGAGGCCAGGGACTATGAAGAGGTGAAGGTCATGTGTAAAGGTGTACTTGGAGGGAGAGATAATTCTAATAGTACTTTTATAGCGCTCATACTCTATCTATTGACAGACTCTAAGACGCATAAAGCCAAAAATCAGAGATTGTAATCGTTAAATCAGAGACATTGCAGGGGTCGGCACCATGGAGAAAGACGAAATGAAAACAGAGGAAAAAAACTAGGGTGGGTAGGCTTTTTACAAGAGGTAAGTTTTCAACTTCTTCCTGAATGAGGAGAGAGATTTAGCTGAGCGTACGTCATCAGGGAGATCATTCCAAATCATCGGAGCATCGTATGCAAAGCTAAGGCCAAATTGCTTTTTTGACTTGTATATTGATGCAAAATGTGGGACCTCAAGCAAAACACCCTGAGATTGACTTCCACGCGTTCTGTACATACTGTGTCTAGGTTTAAGGAAAGGTTCGAAGTATTTGGGATGGCCACTATGTAGAAACTTGTACACCAGAAGAGCGACCTTGAAAATAGAGCGATGCATGATAGGCAACCAATGAAGACTCTTTCTTGCAGGAGTGATATGTGAGTACTTGGTGGTATTCGCCACAATTCTAGCTAGACTGTTCTGAACACATTGGAGCCTACGAAGGTCAAGCGCAGAGAGACTTCTGAAAAGAGAATTACAGTAGTCAAGCCGAGTTCCAACCAAGGCATTTGCAGCCAAGAGAGCAGCTTCAAGTGTAAGATACCCTCTGAGTCGCCTTAAATCCCTGATATGAACAAAACAAGCCTTGCAGATATTCCTGACATGGCAAGAAAAGGAAAAATCTGAATCAAACCAGACACCAAGGTTCCTGATTGCCTCAGCAGGTGACAGGAGGGTACCAAGTATATTGTCTGGGAAAAATTTTCCAAGTTTTGTACGGACATTTTTTGAACCGAACAGAATAAACTCTGTCTTATCAGGATTGAGTTTGAGCTTGTTTACTGAGAGCCACTTTCTAACATCATCCAAGCAGTTTTTCAGCCTTTCAAAGGCCAGAGTGGCATGCTTGTGTGTGAGATGAACGTATAACTGCGTGTCATCCGCATAAAAGTGGAAATGTATGCCAAGGTGATTCTGAATAACCTTGCTTAGGGGTGTAGTGTATAATGAGAAAAGGATCGGACCCAAGACAGAGCCCTGGGGCACACCATACAATAGCCTTTCAGCATCAGACAAAACAGAGCCGATCTTGATGCACTGATAGCAGTCAGAAAGGTACGACCTGAACCAGTCCAGAACCACACCACCAACACCAAACCAGGAACTCAAACATTCAATGAGCGTACTATGATCAATGGTGTCGAATGCTGCTGATTGGTCCAAGAGAACAACAGCAGTAGCTTCACCTCTGGCAAGAGCAAGGTGGACTTCGTTTTTAATAGACAGTAGTGCGGTTTCAGTCGAATGACCTTGCTTATAGGCAGACTGACTAACATTTTCAAGACCATTGGAGGTGACATGGTCATTTAACTGGGAAACCACTACACATTCAACAAGTTTGGAGATGAAGCTCAGGCCGGAGACAGGTCGATAATTTTTTAATTCATCAGGTGGTAGTGAAGACTTTTTAATCAAAAATGGCCGTCATCTAGCATGTTTAACGTAAAGTGGGGTAATCCTAATAAAACAGCCTTATATCTCCCTTAATATTGCTCCTATGGGTTCTGAATGTGAAACCAACGTGTTGGAACTCATGACCTAGGAATCTTTTCCTGGTCTTGAATTTGACCTTTGACCCCTGCTTCAAGATTAAATTTGGTTATCATACTAAAACGTCCTTATATCTCCCTTGTTATTGGTCCTTCGGCTTCAGAATGTAAAAAACAGCATATGGGATGTCCTGGCCTGTAAATGCTTTGCCTGTGAACAATTTTGGCCTCATTTTGAAAAAAAAAATGGCAGCTAGCATCATCAAATTTGCATAAAAGATACATGGCTAGGAAATCTAGCATGACAGTAACACCATTTAGTTTCAAAAACAAAATGGCCATCATATCACGTTTTATATCACATATGAGGTTATCTTTTTAAAAAGACTTTATATCTCCCTTCTCATTGCACCATGGAGTTCTGAATGTGAAAACAACTTGAAGGAAGTCATTGCCTTAGACACGTTTACTAGTTTCTGACCTTGACCTTTGACCCCTTCGTCAATATTAAGTGGGATCATCTTACTAAAAAGGCCTTATATATTGCTTAGTTCTTCCATTATTACTAATGCTGAGGCGGGGGATAACCACTGCGGTAGTAGTCTTGTATTTTAGTTGCATGTAATAAGATTTGCCATACTTACCTCTGAAAAAATTGATGAAATGTAAGTTATAAATGTTATGTGTATGCCATGTTACTTTGGATGCTAATATTTTATGTATGTAATTATTTAAAAGAGAAAATAAATTTAACTGAGGACTCTAAGGCGCAACAACCCAAGAGCAATAGACCAAATTCCAGTATCTAGAGACAGACGAGGGGGCAAGCACCACGGAGAACACCAGGGGACTAATGCAAGAAGAAGGGGCTGCTGTATCTGCTGCTGAATGGACTGATGCATTTGTTGTGGAAGAGGCTGCTGAATTTGCTGTGGAAGTGACTACTGCATCTGCAGTTGAACTGGCTGTGCATGCTATATGGACTGGTGCTGCAGTGTCTGCTGCTGAAATGTCTGCTTGACTGACATCAGCTGATGTGAAAGTAATAGCTGCGTGAATGTGGCAGTGGGCCCAAATATATTGCATATGGCCTGATGGAGTAAAATTTGAAGTTCCTGTTGTTGCCTGTCGTTGTGCAAAAGTCTTCTTCTTTAGAGGCATTTCTAAAGCCTTATCATCCAATAAATTTGCAAACTACTGCAAAAGTCCTATAGAAATATCTTGTTTTTGTTCACTCAAGTGTCTTGCCTCATTAAATTCTTTTGTACTTTTGCTGCAATCGGGTAGACAATCCTATTGCTCAGTTTCAAATCTTTTCAAATTTTGCCAAAGGTGACAAATCGGTTACAGCAAAAACAGTCTCCAACAAGATTGCAATCAAAAAGATGGGTTTAAGATCCATACAATAGGTTTGCAATAGGTTTTGGATAAGGCATATGAACACAAGATCAGATAAGAATCTGGAAAAGTTTGTGAAATCTTGCAACTGTTTAAGATTATAGGGAAGACTGCCAATAACTACCGATAGGTTGATGACCCTCCCAAACGTCCTGCTCCAGGTTCACAGTAAAAAGATGGAAAAGATCTTGTTCTTGATCCCATAATATTTAGAATCGTAACTAGACCATGGAGAACATTCACAATAGCGGAACAGCCCTCTTGATTTCAGTATACACCATTTTTCATAAATAATAAATTAAACTAAGTCCATATTTAAAGAAAGGATGCCAAAAAAGGTTTTGATATACATAGGGACAGTGATCAGTGAATATAAAATACTCAATTTTTAACTTGAGATTTGTTCGCCTTATTCGTGGATTTTAATACAACAGACAAAATCGACACTTGTTGACAACCATGCTACAGACACTCCAATAATTTATCTAAATTCCACTGCAACACATACCTTAATACTTCAGCGTGGTGCAGTAAAATGCCTTTAAAGACATTTCTTTCATTAGGTGAAACCTTCCTATAATGCAAGGAAGGCATTATTTAAAGGGAGAAAAATCCAAACAGATAAAAATCCAGGGAAAACCTTTGATTTCAATAAACTGACTTCTATCCTAAGGATCCTTTATCACACTGGGCCTTGTTGTGAAATAAATGTTGAATTTTAGTGAAAGATGGATGACTTAGTGAAAGTGGGAGTTTGATTTTTAACAAAACGGAAGATGTGCAATTTAGGACTACTAATTCATGTGTGTTTACAAACAGCTATGGGTGGGACAATTTGTGGATGCATACAGAAGGCCTTTGTTTTAATTTTGGTTGCTTATTTCTTAATTGGTACTTACACATAATACTGCTTATTAATTTTCTGTTGCCATTTTATGCCCCATGCATCTGCACAAGGAGAATTTAAAGCATGCATAAATACACAGGGTTTTTCAATATCTCTTTCAAGGTGGCCTTGGTTGCTGGTAGAATTATTGATGATGGGAAGGTTTTAGAAGCATTATTTGTTGGTTTAGTTGGTAAGTGTGTCTATCTCATTTTTCGAAATAAGTAGTTCTACACATCACAGTATAATGTTCAGTCCTATGCTAGGATATGCTAATGTCTATTAAATGTGTACTGCTTATTAAGGTCCTCAGTGGCATGATGGGTTTACAAGTTTGGCATCTAGTCACTGGCTGTCACCCCTGTTTCGGTTCGACTCCCAAATAACAATGCTGAGGACCTGTCCCAATATGACCCTGGATGTTGAACAGGACGAATACCCAAACTTTGACCTTGGCTTTACTGCTTTTTGGAATAACCATATTATTTCTAAACTATGCTCATATCACGACTGACAATGTATGTAACAGCCTAGTGACTGAATATTAAATTTGTTAATCACTTGACTATTCAGGCCTCTTTTGTTCTGTGGCGATAAGACCAATGCAAATACAAGTTGTAAAAGATGGTAAAGCCAGTTTGGGTGAGAATACAGCATATGATTCATTGTTGTTCATTGATTATTATAGTAGAGATAAAAATACAATGGATAATTCAGGCTAGTAGATTAAGTAATTGCCGAAATAACTGGGCAAAATATTTTTGAATAACAATGTGCATCATTTAAGGAAAACCCCACAGTTGGCTGTAATTTAAATAAAGTTAGTTCAGGGACTTTGCTATTGGATAGAGGCATAAATTACCAGCAAAATGCCCATGATGAAACTTAATTTACGCATCGTGTAATGTATAACATTAGTATCAATATAGGCAGATGTAGTAACAGTAATTGACTCTTAGATACATATTGATTTACATGATGTAACTCATTACGGTGCACCATGTAAATCTTCCAGGTGCCTTCAATGCTGTCAGGGAATACATGACTGTTGCCTGGATAATGGCTGAACATCATCAGGTAAAAATATACAGAGGTGTTGTCAGAAGTGAGAAAGCATTACTTGCCAGTCACATCATGTCAGCAGTGCCTCTCTGCACAAGGGTAATTTGTTGAAAATAAACTTGATAAAAACCAAGTCGATTACATTATACATGCAAAATTTTCATTGGAGATCTTAGAATCAGTGTTTATCTGTAGGAAATTTGGTAGTTGCTTACCGATGGTAGGCAGTTTACAGTACAGAACCTGGACCAACTGTAGGTGATATGACCTGTTAAGTGTTGAAAGCGACATACAACTCCAAATAAATAAATAAATCTCTATCGTCCTCAGCTTAAAGCCCTGCCCTGGCTTTAAGTTGTAAAATAAAATGGTAGTTCTATATTGATATCAGATGGTTTAAAGTAAATACATTTTGCCAAGTAGCCTAGGACGTGTTAGTTTTCCTTACCCTCTTCAACCAACTGATGTGATATTTTCTGTGAGAGCCTCATGCCACTTATAATATATGGGAATGTGCTTGTGCTCGTAGGTCACGGCCAATTATTGGATGATATAATGATAGTCTGAATTTTTACTGCAGTTTTACTTCAATATTTGGCACATCTTATGTAAATAAGGGTTTATTTTGGTTAAAAATGGATTGACACAACTGCATGTTATAAATGGACTTTCTCAAAAATGTTTTGCCAATTAACCTTTGTGGGGGTGGTTTAAGGGGCAATGATACAATTTCTATGCGTACTAATTGTCCAAATTGACACAGTTCTGAGTGAACAGAGCCTCTTGTATTTCTGTATGTTGTGTCCAAAGAACTTGATTATAACTTATTCATATACTTTATCCCCTCTTAATTCCTACTTTTCAGTTCATTGTTGATGTGGCCTGGAAGGTACCTGTTGTAACCATAATAAAAGCTATTGATATCTACAAGACCTATCATCCTGAGGTAGAGCACCAAAGTTATACAACAAATAGCAAAAGATGATGTGGCAATGCTGTTTGAAAAGGGAGCTTTCACAGAAAAGTATATTCCTCGTGGAATAATTGTGGTGTATAATTTACCACTGGCACTGGACTGCAAATCAAACCTGGACATTATTTTCAACAATGAAATTCATAACATTTTTGCCTCCTATGATAATAGACATCACATGAGGGCTATATCATTTGGTACAGCTATTGAGATGGATGTCACTATGGAAACATTGAGATATGTCATTGATTACTACGGTATTTGTAATGTGGATTCAGTAACAGCACATAAAATGAAGCACATTTCTACCATACCTGCATTATTAGAACGAAGTGAGACTGCCCATGATGTGTACGTCGCAATATTCCTTGTGGAACAAAATTTCAACTTGAGCAATATTCAACAGTTTCTTCATGCTCTGTCAGTTCAATTCCATTTAGGCGGCGAGCATAATGACATTTCATTTAATAAACAGTTTGTCACACATTCAGATATTCCCCTGAAGACAATGGCAAAAAGTAGAGTTTAACCCTTTCACAGAAACAGTGAAGATTATTTTTTTCGAGAGACCAAGTTAATGGCTGCTGTTTGCCATTTTTTCCTGTGTACAATGCACTCTCTGCCTCATCACGATGCTTTGTAATGCATAAAGCTAATACCCCATACAAAATGCCTTTTACAAATGTGAAATGCATAAAGAGGAATATATGTTTCATTGTTTATTGCTGTGTTAGATCCAGTACATTGAAGCATTAGGGATAAAAAGCAAAGGTCTGATAAGAAATATTGTACAGTATATGCTGTAGATCAGTGTGTAAATAATCTATTGTGATGTCATTTTTGAAATGTCTTTGCATATATTTTAAGTGTTGCTTCATTCAACAATTTCAATAACATGGATAAATTGTCGAGGCTTTGCTTTTATCAAATTGCCTAAATGATCAATTTGCTCTCGTGTCGATGTCCATGGGTTCAGCTCCAGTAACATTTAAAAAATATAAAAATATATTCTTATGGTTTGTCCCAATACGGACCTCAGTGACCAAATACTTAACAAGATGGGCATTTAGTTGTTTCATTGTAAGATATGCGAGACTGTCCAAATTTCACATTAGCTTTTGAAAGGGAAACCCCCAAATTTTAACCTAACCCAGTCTGACCTCATCTATTTAGAATGATGTTGAAAGTTATAACTTAGTTTTAATGACTGCTTTACGTGCATGCCCTGCATTGAAAGGATACCATTCTGGATTTATCATAAACAGATCCCAAGATATTACACAATCGTTGCTACCACCATACATTAAACTGATCACATACTGTAGAGTCAAGAGTAACATCGTGAATTGGAGATATCTGGAAGCCTATTTGTGTTCCCACTCTTTCATTTAAACCCAAATCTCATTTTAATAAACTTTTTGTACCATCATGTACTGTGTTTGATCTCATACTTTTCTATTGATGTTATATTATGTCAGTGAGGGCTTGTGTTGGGTGGTTGTCATTAGTCCATGTTTCCATGTACACAGTTTCAATGTTCAACAGTGATTTCTAGCCACAACATGTTAAGGCATTACGATTTCATCAAGTGTTCGTGCTTTTGAAAAATGGGAAAGCATTATGTGTTCATTGAGATACTGTGTTTCCAGCATGTGTTGCAGGTTTATGTTGCAAGGTGTGGACACGCATGTCATATGCCAATACAATACCAACAGCAAAACAATCGCACCTATGAAGTGTTTTCATAAATGTAATTTCTGAATACGATTTGGATTTTTTCCATTCGTGAGTGTTAAAATTGGCACTTGTTGACGAATTTGAAATGCCAGTTGTGCAAAGAAATTGGTGCTGGGCAATGCCAACAAAAATTACTGAAACTTGTTAAAGTTTAGATACAGTATGTGAAAGATAATAAATTGAAATATACACTTTCCGTGAATATTCATAGCACAAAGACAATTTTAATTTGTTGACACATATATAGATGATTTCGGCATATAGTTAAAGTGAGAAGCTACCCGGTGGCATAGTGTTTAGCAAGTTTGACATTGAAGCATGTGCTGTCAGCTCTGTGGGTTAGACTTCCGCAAATGGAAATTCTGTGGTTTGTCTAAATATGACCCTGGCTGCTGAACAGGTGGTAAATCTTTACTTCAGGAAATGTTTATTCTATTTTTTTCCACAGACAAGAAGTCGTGTGTATTTTGGTTTTGGGACTTTTAGATATGATAGCTACACTATACATGTTGTTCTCCAAGGTTTAGTTCTGGGTACAATATTGTTCCCATATAGTGATACTCCTTTCAGGTTTTACTTTAATACTCATGATATACAATTCTATATCCACAAATCTATATCTCCCCCACAAAAATTACAAGTCACATTTTTGAAAATGTTAACAATTGATTTGATGATAAGAAGAAATGCTTACATGTTGTAAATTTAAACTTAAATAAAATAAGATAAAACAAGATAAAAATGCAACAAGAAATGTTGGAGATCTGGAGCGGTATTCACAGAAAGTGTTGGTCAAGTCTTTGGCTTAAGTTGGTAATATTGGTATACAACAGTTAAGTCAGGTAGGTTTTCTGCATCTATTATCCACCATTTTATTTGAAAAGTAAGTCCATCTTTACCTCAGGAATACAAAACATTTGTTGTGAAACAGTCACATTAAGAGCACCATGCAGTGCATACAAAACAATTTGCAGATTTCAAACCTACTACCTAATAAGTAATATGGCCACTTGTAAGGCCAGTACATTTGCTTTAACATCCCTTCTCATGTTCAATCTAAGATGAAGTTTGGTTGGCAGTTTATACACTAACTGCCGGCAGAGGTGGCCATTCTAGATTTACTAGCTTCCAGGTCATGCAAAGATCAAGCTCACTAACCTTTCCTGCATATAAAAACTTTTAACTCAAGAATCTGCCATTTCTACATTGATTTTAATTTAACGGACATGAGCACAAACAATATAAAGATAGCTTCATAATCTCATGTGGACTCCATACTATAATTGCATATCTCTAGGTTTTTAGTAATGGATATATTTAAGAAAAAATGGCCCTTGTTTAAGTTTGTTTGCTGCATCAAACTAAAGGAAAGTATTTAACAAGTGTTAGAAGAAACTGTTTATTAACCAGTGACAAAGCAACAACTGAAGTATTTTATAAAACATGCACAAAGTTTGTGTGTGCTCTGGGAGCAGTTTCTTGGTGACTCACCCTTAACACATGCACGAGGAAACCATAAATCTAAATTACTGTAGAAATAAAACTGTGACAATTAGCCTCTCACACACCAACATAAACTACTGTTGAAATAAAATGTGACACACCAACAGTTGACACATTTGCAACGCTGATTAAATATTGTATGGGATTTAAGAGTATGTTATAATTTCAGGATCTTGATGGAATATGTTCCATGCCTCGAGGTCCATGGTACTTTGTACGAGTGCATTTGATTTTTTTCTACTGAATACATTTTTTGTTTCTCATATTTTATTGTCTACTGAATACATAACTTTATTCATATTTCTTTATGTCATTCATAATTTTATTCATAGTTTAATTGCCCAGTCAGAATTTACCTTATGGTGGTATCTGTATTTACTTTCCCATCGTTACACCTCTGAAAAAAGACCGTTATATCTCAGAAGTACGCATTGAAAAATCAGCCGCCCAAAAATATCCATCTGACAAATTCTTGCCCCCTCTTAACCCCTCCAGTGTGATGCTTGTGAAGGCTCACAGCAGGTATTTGTTTAAGCATTTCAAAAACAACAAAAAAACTTTTCCAAATGCAAAAGCCTATCCGATTTCTGTCAAATGCCAACAAGGATGTTCTACAAAGATACAAAGTGAACCGGACCACAACCACAGGTAGATGAAACCTTTTGATTATAGCTTGTGACTCCAGTAAGGGAAGGTGTGAACTAGGTATGACAGGCATAATGAGAAAAACATTGACAGATATTGTGGAATTTACAACAAATTTCAAGAGCAACAGGAGGCACATGCACAGTACATGGGTGACATCAATTTGGAACAGTTTTATCCTATCTTTGCTGTTTTGCCACTTCTCAACATAAATCTACGGTTTCATGCATATTAACAGAATAGCAACACTGTGTCCTTGTTTGCCAATAAATTTGTCTTTTTATACCCATTGAAATTAGAAAAACAAAACTGAATGTTGTACCAAAACAAAGGGTCATTGATTTGGGACACTTCTAAGAACCCACCATTATATAACACTGAAATGAGAAAAAAATCTCATTTACCCAAAAATTCCTATGAATAGAAACAGAGACATCAGTGAGTTTGACTTTTGTCATGCATGAGCACTAGTCAGTAAGAAAAACTTCGGATGCAGCTTTGCTTTTAATGCTCCCACAGTTTGGAATGATTTAGCTGATGTTCGTCTGCCCCAACTCTTACCTGTTTCAGAAAAAATGCATTAATCTTATCTCTTTGAAAAGGCTTTTCCACCTTAGCAATATAAACTCTGTCATATGAACCTGGCTATGTCTATGAAATGATGATTACTGAATTGGTCCTGGTGTCGCACCTTTGGGTCCGCTTTGAGAAAGATTAAGTGCTTTAAAATTATAGAATAGAATACAGTTGAGGAAAAGTTAATTGAGTCCGCCAGGAATGTGAATACATTATGCACTCATATATGTCCTTAGATTGAGTCCTTTTCAGAATATTTTGCATATGTGAATCCAGAACAGAATTTTTTTTTTCAAAGCAGTAACCTTGACTTTAAAGCATGTATAATCAGAAATAGGAACTGTTTGCTCTCATTTTAATGCCAAATGTCAAAAGTGTCCCAAATTAATGACCGCCAAAAATCGATGTTGCCTGATTATACTCCTATATACTGGTATCTTGCATGACATACACATGGACAAATTAAGTCGATGCTATAAACTTTATAAATAAAAGTAATAATTTACCTTTGTGTGTCAGTCTTGACTCTGCAATAAAGGGTCAAGTATCCATTTTGGACAATTAGCTTCCCGATGCATGACAGAGTAATGCTGCATGCTTTCGGCTGTTAAATACTGGAGCTCGTGGCCTGTAAAAATAAAAAAGAACTGTGTCTGTTAGTAAACACTCATAATGTGCCAAAGAACGCAGCATTAATGAACAACAAGACTAGGTGAGGGTCACTGTAGCCGATACCAGTTGCTTTATTGTAAGGGGCTGTTAAATTATGCCAATTGGATTGCCTAGCTTGCGATTCGGAATTTTCCCGGATTGGTGTTTCCTCTGTGATTCATCGAACAGGGAGTAGTAGCAGAAAAGGTTTGCCATGGGTTTGTGATCCAGTTCCTGACTAGATTTCAGGCTTTATGACCAGTGTGATAGCCTCCCTATAGGGTTTACAATGGGATTCATTGCTGCACGGTGCTTGCGATAGGAATGTGATGGCTGTGATTTGTAATGACTTGTGTATTTGGGGGCATATTTGTATGTTTATGGGACTGCTTGTGACTTGGGAGGATTTTTTTTACAAGAGCTAAATAATTTTTTTGGGGAGATTTGGCCGCGGCCCTGAAAAGGACCTTTAAAAATGTTCAGCTAAAAGCCGAATGCTGACTGCTGGACAGACATTTTCTCGGTATCATCTACTGCTCATCAGAACCATAGTCATATATGCTGCTGGCTTCTGGAAGGAGGGGCTGGGGTGTTGAACTGGCTGTGGCTGTCATCTGGTGAGATGTGTGGCAAGGCAAAGATGAGTGACCCAAATGAGGTGTCTTCTGAGGCTAATGAGGGTCCATAGGCATTGAAGTCATGAGGCTGTGGTAAGTTGTTACAGTTTCTGGTTATGACATGTGGCGTGGTCTTGAGCTCTGCATTGATGCACTTGGCTGTTACTTGGAGTGGCTGTATCTGCTGTTTGACTAGTCACTGCATCTGCTGTTTCTGATCAAGGCAAATGTCTCCACTTGGAAGCCTTCAAATGACTGTTTCTTAAGTTCTGATTGAAGCCAATCACAGTAGGTAGCTATCAGGTCATTCTGCGTTTCCTTGAACAACATCCACTCTAGTTTGTCTTCCAGTAAGTCCAACTTCTTTCACCTCTCCAGGGTTTCTCGCTTGAACTCAGCCTAACGAATGGTTGGTGTAGCACACGGTTGAGTACTTGGTGGTTTTTGGGATGGGTTGCTGGCGGCATCTGACAATTTCTTCTGCTCTTTGGTTGATGCACATCGCCCAGTAAGTGGTAGTGACTCCACTGACATGCTCTCTGTGGCTGCATGATGATCACAGTCCTCCGACAGCCCAGCATTGGGTGGCCTTGATACTGTTGCCTCGCATGCAGGTTTGAAGGAAGTGAGTGGTGGGTGTGAAGGAAGGAAAAAATGATCTTTCAACCATTTCTGCCTGTCAGATGAGGTGTTGTCCTTATGTTGTCCTTTTACTCTTAAACTGGTACTTGCAGACAGCCTTGTTAATCTTATTCTCTGCACAGAAAGCATCACACAGTGACTCCCACTTGTTTAAGACAATGAACGAGTGCATTTTATAACAGTCTGGATTTTGCACTCTCCGTGTAAGTAGAGACTTGTGTCAGAGACTCCTGTAGCTTTGCTGGTCAGGTGCCAAGATTTTCCAACAGGATTAAAGTGCATCTTTTCAATACTGTTTTTCCTGTCATAAACAGTGCTGGGTGCAGTCTAGAAGTAAGTTTGTTTTAGCTGTGTCAAAACTGTTCCTTCACTCTAACAATTAAATACTTTGAGTCACACACTTGCTTGTATACACACTGAAGTGCATCTCTGTTCAGTACAGTCATAAAGTCTTTCCCCTTTGATTGTTCTCAGTTGCAGTCATGCCCAAGGTCAAATTGGAATTGAAGGTCGATGCCAGTTAAACAGATGCAAATGGAGAGTACAGGAACATGTATAATGCAGTAATTTACTATAATACATAAAGAATACTGATGATTGGAGCAAGAACCTTTTATTTTACAGACAATACACAACATACAATATACTAGGTTAAATGTTAAACTAAACAACTTGACGTAAAATGCCCAACATTGAATAAAGTACTGTATATGATAAAATAGTTACAAGTAAAATTGACTAAAATTTTAATATGACACATGACTGGTTGAGCAGTGTAGTGTGACGGCTAGTAATAATAACCTGTGAAAAGGTGTAATGTATAAGGGTGGGAATGGGAGGTAGCAATTATCCTCCATAAAAACAAGAAATTAAAGCACTGATGCTTGTGTGCAAGGGTTTAAGTAGTGAGAGTTGGCTGGAATCCAGAACTAAATTCACTCACTGCCAACCCAATTTATTGACATGTTGTTTTATACTTTAAGAATATAGTGGCAATATACATGACCTACATTGGACCCTGGGCACAACTGAGAAGTTGTGACAAGCAACAACAAACACAGTCATGCCCAAGGTCAAATTGGAATTGAAGGTCAATGCCACTTAAACAGATGCAAATGGAGAGTACAGGAACATGTATAATGCAGTAATTTACTATAATACATAAAGAATACTGATGATTGGAGCAAGAACCTTTTATTTTACAGACAATACGCAACATACAATATACTAGGTTAAATGTTAAACTAAACAACTTGACGTAAAAGGCCCAAACCCAATTAGTGATTGAGTAGACGTTGGAATGTGGTGGCTACAGTAGAAGAAGCAATGGGTGTGTGTGTTAGGTAGCAAATGAGGGCAGATGAAGACCACCCCCCATGAGCTTTTAAATTCTCGATGGGGACATTATGATCAGCAGCCCAAGAGACCCCGGACCTCCTGAATGAATGAAACCCAAAGTGAGAAGGGTTCAAACCCAAGCCCGTGATAATTTTTGACAAGCATGCACTGATCATGGGGGCAGTGAGGACAGAGAGGCCAGAAGGGCGGGGAAGGAGGAAAAGAGGGGCAAAGGAAGAGGCGGGGACAGACTGGAGGAGCTGTTTCAACGCAGTGACAGGGCACAAGGGGGACTGGGGAAGGAGGGGGATTTGTATTACTTGATGTTTAGAAGATGATTGCATTGATTTAGCCCACTTCAAGATAATGTGGGCCCCAGGGTGACCAAAAATGACGTCACCTCTGAGGAAGTGACAGGTGGGGTCAAAGGACTTTGCAGACACTGGGGCAATATTGGAAAGCCTGAGAAAGGCGAAGAATGCCAGGAGGAATGCAGATTTGTAAATTTTACCAAAAGGAATGGAGTTACAGGCAGAGACCAACTGATGGAGGAGGGAATGGAGATAGTACCACGGAACTTGGGGCAGTAAGGGGAATTGATGGATACAGATTTAGTGAACAAATAAACTTTCCTGTGTGTGAGGGGGGAGGGGTCAATGTCAAACAGTTTGAAATAATGTGATACTACTGAAACATAACTGGTGAGAGTGTGAGCTTTGCTGCCATGTTGTACTAAAAATTCTAAAAATGCCAAAACTGTATCTACCAAATGAAGGGGAAGATTATACCACCCAATGAAAGCAAGGTACAATTTGAACTTTGACATGTAGGATGAAGCAGTACGAGGTCTGAGGGCAGCTTGAATTCTGAGGTAGGCTTGTGATGTTAACCTATCTACTGGTGACTCTGAAAATACAGCAAAGACACACTTACACCAGATCATTTGGGTAGAACATGTGACCATCAACTGGCCACCATGTACAATTTTTAAAATCTTGAACCTTCTTGATACTATCTGTAGTTTGAAACAATCTTGATAACATGTCAGCTTTGTCGTTACTTTCACCTGGCACATTTACAAACGTTAAATTACTGTCATAACAAGCAGCAATAAGCCACACTGTCCTTGCTATAGCCTGCATGTACACATTTTTTATTTTTCCTCTTTGTAGGGAAAATACTGCTGCTTGATTGTCTATATGAATACATATGCTGTTGTGACGCCATACACCAGCAATTATCCTTAGAGCTATTAAGACACTGAGCATTTCCAACTGTGAAATGCTGAGATGGGCAGTGGCTGCCCAATGACGTGACGCCCCATAAACATTATTCTCCCATATAGCCCCCACCCCGGTGAGGCTAGCATCTACAAAAAGGTCATGGTGAGGTCTGGTGGGAGCAAAAATTATCTTACCATTAAATTTTAACAAGAACTCTATGAACCATGACAGGTCCTTCTTGACATCGTCACAGACTTTGACGCGATTAGTGGCAAGTCGAAGTTTATTCAGCAAGCGATTTACAAACATCCTGGCTGGAATGACGCATCAATGGAGATAAAGAAGTTTACCAAGAAGCCCTTGGAGTTGTTTTTTAGTGATGAAACGACATGACCTATAGTGACGGCATAGGTCCAATATTTCTAAACACTTGTCTTGAGAGATAGAAAGTTGACCAGCATCGACGTCAATGACTATACCCATGCAGGTGAGGACTCTAGTTGGGGGAACGACTTTCTTAGGGTTAATGGGGATACCCAAGAATTTGAATAGAGAGTAAAGAAGTTCGAACTCATTTTGACGTTTATGGACGCATATTACGTCATCAATATAATTGAACAATTTGACGTTTTTACTCTTCATGATGTGTCTCAATACGTCAGTGATGCGTTGGCAGAGGGCACTGCCAGTCTTCATCCCCATGGGGACACATATCAAGATATGATGAGTCTCGCCATTTTAACCCCAAAAGGTCAAAGTCATGAGGGTCAACCCGCAGATTGCGAAACGCTCTGCTTATGTCAATCTTTGATAAAAGGACATCAGAGTTTAAATGGTTTACTTCATCTACAATATTTTGAACAGATGGATATTTGAGCTTAAAAGGTACATAATCATACACATCATTGTCAATATAGTCATTCACTGACACCCCATAAGGCGAGCTTAAATTTACAATAATTCTTCTAGAGTCACCTGGCTTTGGCCTAGATAACAGAGGGGAGTAGTGCACAGGAAATGGAAAAGATTTACAGGGGCCAACAATGGCTTGGTATGACAATTCCTTTTCAAAATAAATGTCAACATCCTCAGGAAAGTTGACAGCTGACGGGTGGTTGACAACATGAGTGCACACTTGAAGGTCCATTCTGTTAACACAGAGTGGAAACCCAAACTCTAAATAGTCTAATATCAGTTGGTCATTATAATTGGCACACACTGACCTCCAATTATTGATATTTAATTCTGTAGGAACACGAATCCTGGCACCCCTATAATTAAACACACCACTTTCTTTAACTATAGAATGGGCACTGCACGCCCAATCACATAAGTCCTTAGCCTCTAACACTGTGGCAGGACGAAGCAATGGAGTGTATAACAAGGCATCAGCCATGAACCCAAAGTCATTTACAGAACCCATGTGTGGGTCATTAGTCATTAATACTTTGTTGTGAACGAAACACCAATGCTTGCCATCTAAAGAACAATTACACAATTGATTGATCAGCTTGGACTCGCCCTGAGCTATATTAAGCGCTTGACATGTTTGATTACACTCAGCCACTTCATAATTGCTATATACATTACTACAGGCAAGATAACTGATGTCAGTGAAGTTTAACCCGCTATGTACAGAATTATTTGTGTTGGCAACTGAAGACAAATTCTGACACTTTGTATCACATGTATCATGATTAGAATCACTATACACAGACGAAATATTACTGGTCTCAATGTCACTGAAATCAACATAAGTAGAACTTGGCTCTAAGATGGTTAACCCCCCATTCGAACCATGCAAATTATATTTTCCCCTTTTATAGTTCGAACTAGTGAATCTATTACTATTAATTTTTCTTGCTGTAAAATAACAAGTTTAGTTTGCTTTCTTGATGTCCTTGTTGCTTTCTGCTGCTTTCCTCCGCATACAGTCGTGAATCTTGTGGGAAAACCACCTTCCCACTTCCTGAAAACCGACAGCTATTAGTGTTGTAGTCTGGGCAGAGTTTGTCCTTGGAAGATTTAAAACTTTTAGGTTGTGTTGACGCTGGTTTTTGGGCAATCACCCTGGCAGTATTCCGGATCCGAATCTTCTCCACTAGCTCTGGAGATCGCCAAGAGCATTTTCCTCTTTCAATTTCTTGTAATAAAATGATGTGGGCATGTTTTGCCGTCACCCAGTTCGTTTCCAGGGCATCCTGAAAGAGGTGACGCCCATATTTGATCATATTCGATTTCACAGTGCCACTAGATTCATCTTGCAAACACCCTAGGAAACCAATCATGAACTGCAATGGTGATAACTCTTTATATTCAGGGAGCTGTCCCCCTGCACTTGGGAAGCAATAATGATGTGGCCAAGATATGAGCTGTTTCACTGCATTATCACCAGCCCGATGTAAACCAGATTTAATTGAATGTTTACCTTCAGTGCCACGACGCTGCTGTCCTTGCAATTTTTGAAGTTGACGCTGCACTTGACGCTGAACCTTCTTGTTAGTCTTGAGAAAGTCCACTGAAACCTGGCTGTTAGAAGATGCTGACGCCCCCAGCTGAAAAGGTTGGTCAAAAGTGTTTCCAAGCGAGTTGCCCTCAATGTATTCGTCAGATGTATCTGAAAGGGCAGAGTGAGACACTCTCTGCGTCCTACTTCTTTTGCGGTGATCAGATGAGCATGCAGATGAGCACTTATGTGACCTCTTCGGTGAGCTATGTGTCAATGAAGCAGCTGACTTGGTAGTAGGTTGCTGAATTTTCAGCTCCAACTCAGCGTTCTTAGCTTCAATCTGCTCCATCTTCTTCAGGATCAGGTCAAGCTTGGAATCCATGGCTGATGTGTTGGCTGCTCTTGTTTGTGGAGGTGTTGAGGTTTCAGCTTGGCTGGGACCTGGAAGGTTCTGGAATTCCACATGGAGAATGCTGTTGTCCGGGTCTGCTACTGGCGCACTGCTGTTCAAGTTCCTACGACACCTAACACCAACAGGTCTCGGATGTCGGATCCCACACTTTGTACAATTTGCCACTCTCTGTGATGAAGACATATTCCACACTAAATCACTGTAACTTATAACTTCTAGAGTGATCCAGATTTCTCGCTAGCAATGTCCAGTCACTAACATAAAAACCAAATTGAACTAAAATAAAGTTTAAAAGCAAATACAAAGTCTAAAAGTCCTGTTCTGTAACATACAGCGATTATCCTCCATAAAAACAAGAAATTAAAGCACTGATGCTTGTGTGCAAGGGTTTCAGTAGTGAGAGTTGGCGGGAATCTAGAACTAAATTCACTCACTGCCAACCCAATTTATTGACATGTTGTTTTATACTTTAAGAATATAGTGGCAACATACATGACCTACACAGGACAATGGGCACAACTGAGAAGTTGTGACAAGCAACAACAAACATTCTTTTATAACTGTTTAACTATACTACAATTATTTAATGTTCACACAAAATAGATGGATAATCAATGAGAAGTCATTTTCTCATGTTTAAATTTTAGACTTTTAATACAAAATCATACTGTACATTGCTTATTATTTTATCATTTTTTTCAAAATGAAACACCACTTGGTATTTGGACACATGCATCCCTGGACATCCGACATCTCATTTGCAACTTTAATTTTTCAGTACTTTTCATTTATGTTCAGATGTTTACATGTGTCACACTGCAATTTGCAGTGCACACATGGTGACATCAAATGGTAATTCTGTTGGCTCTAGGATCAAGAAAATTGGGTGAAGTGTAAATCATGCCTGTTGTATGCTCAATTTACTATTTTAATCATCATTGACATAAAACTAATTTTCTCATATTTGGTTTATTTGGATTTAACTGAAAGGAAAATATCCAAACAATTACTTTCAATAACTGTTCGTCTTGACTAGGTCTGTGTTTACCATTTGCTGCTCCATTTGTTGGTTTATGAAAGAGTGAAAAACTAAGGCAATGGGATTTATTCTTTTTGTTTAATAAGAAATTAGAGTAATTGTAGTGTGTATAAATATACACATACTTTGACAAATTAAAAATTTCTTGTAGTGTTTTTTATTTGAGGACATGTGATTTTGTGTAAGTGTGAACACTAGATTTGTATTTCTGATTAACAAGTTGGCATCAGATGTTGAAAGCCTGCATACATATCCAAAAGATTTTTTTATTTGAAAGACCTTCTGTAATTATGGAAGAGCAGTAGAGCCATCAAAAAATTTTATACTTGAACACAGATTCTGTTTGCCGCCCCATAATCTGGTTTGTAGGCGATCAGTCACTGATTGGTGAACAAGTTTGAGTTTTGATTACTTCTATTTCACCTCTGTGCTGTTGCATTCAAACCCAGGTCATGATATCATGCTATATTTAGTAAGGGTCTCTCGTTATATGAAACTCTCTCTTAAAACCCAGGTTTAACCTTTGGCTCTTAACCCTGTGGGATTTAAGGCTCAAATTGGTTGTATTTATATGCTGACTTTATTCCAGTTTTGTCTCTTAATATTTGTACAGTTTGGCCAGTTTGGTTTCTATTTAAATTTAATAGTAATATTTAATGTCAATGTAAAATGTACAGAGCCACATTTGTACTTACCTGCCAAGTGTTTTAAATATACAGGAGTTAGAAAAGGTACCTGTACTGTGAGGCCATAAATAACAGTAAACAGAAACATTACATCCATTATGGTTTGTTTAAATTTGGGAAACTTTCACTTCTGTAAACTTTCTTTCCAATTGTTAGCTGATCTTATTTATTCATTAAAATACAGGTGAAAATTAGAAAAAGATCCTGAGCAAATTTATGGCTCAGTATCTGGATTCGGTGCAATGTGAACCCACCTGTTGATTTATACCAATCAACAAATCTGTATACTAGTATATGAATTTGTTGCATTATGAATCAGCCAAAACAGAAATTGCAAGAACTTGTCATAAATCAGGATAGTCAGGATAGTATATCAATAAAGACAAAAAAATAAATTTAGGGTGGCACTTCTACTCTTCCATACATAATGAATGAAAATGATAGTTTCTTTATTTCTACATTTCCTAAATCATAAAGAGATTCAATCTGAAAAATTTCAACTTGTTTTTATCTATTTGTAATATTATGCCTGAGTACACAATATAGGGATATATGAATGAACTGCTTCTTTATAAATCTACTGCAGACTGAAAGACAAAGATCAGTTTGTAAAGCACATACCCTACTGATGTGTATCTGAAGACCGCAAAATAAATTTTCACACTCACTTCTACAACAGCACATTCAACCACTATGTAAGTCAGGCATATAAACCCTTTTAAGTTTGGGTGTTCTGGTGAGCCACACTGTTGCCATATAAACATTGTAGGGAAAGTTTGAGTGTTTTGGCTGTTGAAAAACCTGAGGGTACAATAGTTCTGATTTCCTTCATATGTGGCTCCAGTTACTTCCCGGTGAGTGAACAAGGTCATGTCTACCACTTGTTGGGCTCTATGTATTCCATGAAATGTTTAATACATAAGGGTCTGTCATAAAAGCATCCATCATCTCCCGTTCTTCTGTGAATGCCATTTCAGTTGCCCTCTTGCCCATTAGATGATCCCTGTCCTTAATTATTTCCTGTATATCCTCTTGTGGCATCCTGTGTAGACTCCTGAGTAGTTCTGTAGCCCCCATGTAGCCTACTTTGTAGCCTTAATCCTGAAGCTTTCTTGGTCAAACTGTCACCCTTAGTGACCTAGTTACATTAACACAACCTAGTGGGGTTTATAATTTTTTATTAGATTTTTCTATGTTATTTTTACTACTCTTTATATATAATAAGACAATAACTTCACACTGCCACCTAGTGTGGCCAATATAGCACAACAATAAAGGTTAACACTATAGTCACTTTATGGTGACCTTATTTACATGAAAAACATTTACATTTAAACAGCACGTGAAAAACGTGCCCTAAACTTTACTAAATCACATGTCACTTAAGGTGACCATAACTTGAAAAAATCTAAACATTGAAATTATGGGTATGGTATAATATTACTTAAATTGAAGTTTAGGAGTTTAAGGTGAGTTAAGGTGAACTTAATCTGAAAAACATTGTGTAATTAAGGTGAAAAGTTAGGGTTCACTTAAGGTGACCCTAATATGATTGATTTTATGGATACTAGTTAGGGCTCACTTAAGGTGACCCTGATATAATGCGTTTTAGCGATGATGTAACTAGAGTGAAAGAAACTATTACTGGTATTAATACTTTAGTGGTTAAGGCATAACTTAAGATGGGATCTAACAAACTGAATTTGAGTTAAGGTGGCCTTAACAAAGTTTATGAATATGATAAACAGTAATTAACAAGAGACCACCAGTGTTATAAGAGTGACAGTTATAGTAGTATTTAATTTAAGATTATCTTAAAGTTTAAACTGAGAAACATTTACTACTTGTAGGTCAGAGATGAGATGAAGTACTAACATTGGAAAGAAAAGATAACACAGTTATAAGATAACACAGTTTGCAGACAACACAACATTGATCTTGGATGGCTCACAACAATCACTACAGGCTGCTTTAAACACACTTGAAATATTTGGTAATTTTTCAGGACTAAAAATGAATAAAGAAAAAACCAAGGTCATTTGGATAGGCAGGAAAAAACACTCCAAAGATAAATTGCAAATTTCTGAAAAACTTGATTGGGGCAAAACAGATTTTAAATTGCTTGGGATAAATTTCAACGTTGATTTAAATAAAATGCCGGTAATAAATTTAAATCCCATCTTGGAAAAAATTCTCAAAGATATATTTAATTGGCAATCAAGACAGCTTACACCAATGGGCAAAATTACTGTTCTGAAGACTATGGTAATATCAAAATTTATCCACATATTCTCAGTACTACCAATATCAGAATCATTTATTCATAAGTTACACACTATATTTTTCAAATTCCTCTGGAATAACAAACCAGATAAAGTTAAAAGAGAAACTGTTTGTTGTGACTATTTAATGGGTGGTTTAAAAATGATTAATGCCCATGCATTTATTAAATCTTTAAAGGCCAGTTGGGTGAGAAGAATATTCTGTGGCCCAGAATGTCAATGGTTAACTCTGTTCAATGAAATGTACACATATACTGGGAAATTGTATTTCAAGAGCATGTGGGGAAATGTTCTTATCAAAAAGACGTCTAATGCTTTCTGGGTTGAGGTTATTGAAAACTGGCAGATTTTTTGCAGAAAACAACAACCAAAAAGGTATAATCCAAAAATATCAAGAGAACCTCTATATTTCTCACATTGGTTTAACGCAGGAGTGTTACTATTAGGGGATATTTTAAATGACAAAGGTAAAATTGAATCATTCGAAACACTTCAGAAAAGATATAGCATCAATTGTAATATACTAGATTATTACAGGATAAAACTCTCTGTTCAAAACTTTGTTAAAAAGTTCAGTTTTGAAGAATCCTTTAATTACTTTAGACCATCCTGCCCTTTCCATCTACGGATTCTCTTTAAATCAAGTAAAGGAGTCAAAGATTTTTATGAAATCTTCCTCAGTAATCCTGGTAGTAGGTCCGTAGCACAAATAAAATGGCAATCACTTGTTGATGCAAACATCTCAAATTTTTGGTCAGTAATTTACAAAATCTGCTTCAAATCTATATATAACAACAGTTATGTCTGGTTTCAATATAAAACAATAAATAATATTTTAGGTACAAATTATTATCTGCAAAAAGTTAAAATATTGGAGTCTTCTCAATGCCAGTTATGTAATGCTAACCCAGAAACCGTTACCCATCTGTTTTCAGAATGTAGAGAAACTCTTGAATTATGGACCAATGTAGAATATTGGATATTAACTAGAACTGGCACAAGCATCAAATTTGATACGACAATGAAAATACTTGGCTATCATAAATATGATTCAAACTTTTGGCCTGTCAACTTTATACTTATTACAGTCAGATACTATGTTTTTAAGTGCTCAAAACAAAAACAAAATTTGAATATATTTCAAGTGCAAAAATTAAATTAAACTTTGGAAAGAAAACCCCAAAGCCCAGGTAGACTAGGGTTGGAGTAGTTGTTGGAAGGCCAAGGCTACTTTGTCAGAAGCTTGGTGGTCTTGGGTGATATAGGACCAGACGCACTCCGATGTCCAGGTGCCATGACTCTGAATGTCTTGAATGGGAACACTGGAATTAAAGGCCAGAGTGGCACCTGAATGTCGAAGTGAGTGAAAGGTGATGTTTGATTGACTAAGGTGGACCTTCTTGAGAATTCAAGAAAACGTTTTCCTAAGTCTGGTATCTGTAAGGGGAACCCATTTTTGATAACATTTTATTTGGAACAAAGGATTATTTGGTTGGTTGGGGGTATTGTCAAGCAATTTTTTTAAAGCTGAGATGGGACATAAAGGTGAAGCCCCAAGGGCAGGAATTTTTATGACTCTGACTGAGTTGTTCATTTGCATGGTTTTTGACCATTTCAACAATATGTGTGCACCAGGGTGTGCAAAAAATATATTAGCTCTAGCTAGGTGTTTGAGGATGTCATAAGAAGCAATGGTGTGAGGTACTAAATTCGAAATTCTAAAAAAATGCAAAGTAGGCCAGAAGGATTGCAGATTACACATACCCCACATATAAATATTCACATTCTTGAACAATTTTTACCAGAAGTGGGGGATCAATGATGGATTTTAATTTGACTGTGAGTGAGGCACACCTTGCAACTGCCTTAGTAAAATTTTTGATTCTCTGGTCAAAGAAGGGAGTGGTGTCAAGGGCAGACATTGAAAAATTGCTTTTATGGCAGCCAAGTAATTGGAAATTTGTGAATGTGATACTTTGTTGGACACCAGAAATTCTAAAAAGACCAAAATATGGGGAGGGGAGATAAGGTGTGTTTGTACATAAAGGAAGGCTAAGAAGGCCAAAATTGTTCTAAACATAGCTGCATATGACCTTCTGGTGGACTCAGCAAAAGCCTGATGCATCCTACTAGCTGCCTTGTGGTATAATAGTGTCAAATTGGGATTGGAACCTGCAATCAGATAGACCAATCCAGTGTGAATGCATCAGCTTTGGGAGTGATCCATATATGATCAGGGAGCAAAACAGGAATTTTTGACATTAAACATGGATTTATGGAGAGTCTGGACAGGGTGTCGGCTATCACATTCAATTTACCTTCAATATGTACTGTAATTAAGTCTATATCCAGGTGAGCAGTAATCATGTTAATGTTTCGAGCCGTAGCTGCCAAGGTCATATCCCTAGTGTGAGTTCAGAACTGACACGACTGCCTGGTTATCGCAATGAATAACAACTTTTCGACCTTGCCACTGAGGAACTCATGTTCGAACTGCTACCAGAATATTAATCATTTCCAAGTGTACAATGTTATAGTTTTGGTAACCAATTGCAAGTGCAATAGCATATATTTCTTGGCCGCACATAGCCCCCAGGCCTTGAAGTGAAGCATCCAGCTCTACATGTGTATGTATTGGTTTATGGTTGAAGTAGGCCACACCATTGAACTTTGGTAAGAACTTAGTGAACCAATTTACATCTCTTCTGAATTCAGGGTCAACTACAATAGTATCTTGCTTATGAGCTGCTCTTAAAGTATCTAACATTCTGTTTAAGAAAGGTCTAGAGGCGCGAACGCATTTTGTTACATAAAGCAACTTTCCAAGCAATGATTGAAGTTCTTTTTTATTACAAGTCTTTTTATTTAGCCATTGTTGGCATTCTTGCTTAATGTCATTTAACTTGTCATAGGGTACAGCAATTGTTAACTTTTCTGTATCTAATTCGACGCCTAAGCAGATTGCCTTTGTGGTTGGTGTTACCAACTTATTTTTGCTAATTTTGAAACCTAGGTCCTGAAGAAGGCTATATAATGTGACAAAAGAGACCTGAGCCTTGGATTTAACTGCACATCCTGACGGCGTCACTGAGGCGTTGGAAGATGGCCGAACCGTGCCGAAACCCGAATGGTAGGCAGCTATCAAGAAAGTAGTTTTGGAAGTGAAGACCTAAATATTTGTAATCAGCAGGATCTATTTTGACATGTCTGAATGCTCTTGAGATGTCAATTTTATAAAGTAAGCTCCCTTACCTAATTTAACTAATTTATTAGTAATTGTGTCTATAGTGGGTAAGGTAAGTAAGAATTTAGAACCCAGGTACTGCTCAGAGTCGACCCCAGCATTGACAGATTCGCCAGCAGGAAAGCTAAGGTCTATAATGACCCTGCGATGAGGGGCACCTGGCTTTTCACGAGTCATGAATGGGGATACATGCAGATCTGGTATTGGTGGCGTGTGAAAGGGACCTAAGATAGCTTTGTGTTCCATCTCCTCTGTTAAATATGCTTCAATATCTGTAGGGTGTTTATTTCCCGACCCATGATTACCTAATTTGTGTGATAATTTTGTATTTTTATTGAAGTCTAAGGGAAAACCATATCTTATGAGATACTTAAATTGACTTTCCCAATATGTGCCCAGGTACTTCTCCCAGACATCCACATTCAGTTATGAAGGGACTTGTATTTGACACTCTAAGAAGTTGTGAGTATCCGAATTACTAATGATTTTGTGCATTTTTAAAACATCAGTCATGCTTGGATTTCTCTGATCTTTACTGAGGAGAATCTGATCTTGGAGTGGGATAAAATCGAATTTATCCGACATTTGCTCATCCCAAACTTTAAAAATCCAACAATTTTTAGCTTCTTTGATTCTAAGCCTATGACGAGTACAAAATCTTAAGTCCAGTGCATATTTATCCGAATCTGAAATGGTTTGGTCATTTTGGTTCACCAACTGTGTGCATTAATTTTTAGGGGCTAAGACTGTCAAATTTTTCCAAATGTTCTTTTCCATTTGACTGGTATCATTTGATACTGGTATTTGACACTTAATTTTGTTGTTGACAAGTTTTGACACTTTCCTATCCCCAACTATGTCACTAACATCTGCACCCAGTATATGATCACGACCATGTGAACTATGGTTAACATCTTCTTGAGTGCATAAGGGCCAAAATCTATTTTAACACTAGTTGTGTAATTGACCTGACCTTGTGCTTTATCAATATGATGTGAAGTGCGACTTTGTCTATTGTCTGCAGAGTCGCACCTCTGTACAATGCCATTGTTAAGTGCATGGCTATTATTCTCTGATTCGCACCTTTGACCATTATTTGTGTCTGGGTATTTTGCCATTGTTAGTTGGGGCTTTTCAATGACTTTGTCGAGAGAATAATGATTTTTGGTGTGATGTTTTACAACAATGAATTCTGATGTTTTTAGCAATATTATAATCACGTTTTGTGATTATATTGACATGGTTTTCTACAGATTTCACTTCCTGATCATGGACATTTGACATTTGTACATTACTGGAGTTCTTTGGGCATGGACTCATCTGAGACGGTCAAGTTTATTGGTTTCATCCCAGTTTACTTTGTTTTCCTCCATGTGGCACAGTACTAGAGCATGAGCCCCTTTGGCTGACTGCCACCCAAAATCGTTGCAGTCCTCCATGAGATCAGCATCATAGCTCAACATATTATTTTTTGTTTGAACATTACTTTCATATTTTATGATAGCACAGAAACCAGAGACCTATGTTACTCTTGACTTACTAGTACCACTTAAAATATGGTTTTGAGGCCAAGGTACCTCCCTTTTACACCAATAGGTATCAGAAGCACCTCTTTGAGATTTGAACTTGCCTTGTGGATGCATGCCTTGACGTTCCTTGATCCTGTCGTCCACTCTGGCCTGGATGGTGTCTGACGCTCTCAGGAAGTCCAGGGATGGAATGACGCTGTCTGACGCTGTGTTTGATGCTGCTGCTGAGGTTTCTGCTACCACTGGAGCTGGCTGCTTGCTTGGCTTCTCCACCCTGCCTAATTTTTCTTCCATGGCTGACATCCTACCATTTAAACTTTTCAATTCGTTCAGAATTTGCAAATTAATGTCAGATTGTCCCGCCCTTGCAACACTACTGCCATCCTCTGGTTCGCTGTCTACAATTCTTGTACATTTGCTATTAATTGGCCTCTGGTGCCCGTCCCCAAAGGCGTTACAGTCAAAAGTCTTGGTCATATTGCAGATTTCTATAAACACATATAGAGTAATCAGATCACTGATTCACGCGCACCAGGTCTGTGATGACTTTTATATTAAGTGATAAAAATTTATACAGCCCTTTACAGCTGCTCCAATTCACCCCAGAGATATTATCGCCTGTCTCAATAATCTGAGATAGATATTACCCAGCAAACATCAGGACTTCAACATCAGATCTTCACATCAGTGCGGTAACAACTCTGAAAGTACACTGAAACTTTGGAGTTTCAGTGCTTCTGAAGCTTCAGAGTTTCCAAAGGTTAAATAAAATCGAAATTTTTGATTTCATAAAAGGGGTGTTTCCCCGTTGAAAACTGAAAGATTAATGAAAATGGCTGCATTTGGCGGGAATACTAAGTTCAAAGGTCATGACCCCATTAGGTAGAGGAGGTTACAAAAACAAGAAATTTTTTTGCAAACACCACTGACAGTTCAGGCACCCACCATGTCTGACCAACAAACTATCTGGGCTTGTGGATCTTGTTTGTCTGTTGCAACAACCATTCTTGCTTCCTCTTTGGTGGCATTTAGATATGTTATATAACACCCTATAAACATAAACTCATGAAAAATTGAAAAATGGCAGTGATATCCAATATAACTGTAAAGTATTAAGTCTCATTAAAATATGTCCAATTTGATCACACAAGTGTCTGAACTCCTTGATTTCTTGCCATGAAAGGGATGCTGAGGCCTGGATCGGGGAACTACACACACTATCGCCTGTCTGAGATTTGATCTTTTTAATCCCATCGCCATCCTGAAACCATCACAAACCACTCACAAACCAAACTTTTTAATCCCTTCTGGATCTTTCTCATCACAAACCCTTATCTTTTGGATGTCGTGGCTTCTTTAGACATTGCAAACGTTTTGCTGTGTTCGTAGAGGCAATCTTATTGGTTGATTTGAAATCTTTCAAACCTCACAGAAAGTTTGTAATAGGTATAAGATCTAAGCATTTGCAACAGCTTTACGATCGAAAAAATTACTTTGCAACCAACAGACGAACCAAAAATTATCTTGCAATCAAAGTTGCAAATTTAATAAGTAAATTAAATTTTCATAAGTTAATACCCTATCCAATGGACAATTGCTAATCCGGTCGGCGCAGACCAGCCTGCCAAACAACAGATAAAGTCATCTTATATGAGTGCATAATGCCCCCACAAGCTGGCCTCGTACTTCCTTCCTGTCTAGACAACGTGACGTCATATCATCTTTTTCGTTGTCTAAACCTCTAGACCCCTAGTAAGCTGATAGTGGGGTTGGTTGGGAGGGTCTTGTGTGTCCATTGGATAGGGTATTAACTTATAAAAATTTAATTTACTTATTAAATTTGCAATTTTATTGCGTTAATACATTCTATCCAATGGACAATTGCTGAATAACTACCGCTTGGTCGGCGGGTAAGTTACTAGGGACTTATGTGAACTCACAAATGATAGCAAATTTTAACCTACGGTCTAGGCTGACTTCGTCAGGAGACCTATAGGCCCAGGCCTGGGTTGACCTTAAGGTCAGGAAACCCTGTAAGGCCATGGTCGGTTGCCAGCAGCCGGTTACCCGGGGCTATACCGACATCGCCCCCCCCCCTTTTTAACAGACCTGCTCTGAGGTAGGGGGAAGAGAGGGATAAACATTCAGTCCCAGAATGCCAATAAACCTCCCAAAGGAAGCACCCAAGCCACACCCTTCAGATAGAACTGTGTGAGGTTACTATGTGACTTTAGTGGCAGTCCCAGAATGCAAATAAACCTCCTGAAGGAAGCACGCCACACTTAATTCTTATGTACATGAAGAACTGTTATGCACATATACAAATCTCCTCAATCTAAGGGCCACTTGTGGATCTGCTGAGCAGCCACTACCTAGCCCAATTTGTAAAGCTCTGAATCAGCCCAAGCCCCGCCCTTCATATAGAACTGTGTGAAGGTATTGTGACTTCAGTGGCGGGCTGACAAGCTTGGATCTAAGGAGACTGCCGACTGGAAGACCTTAGGAGCAGCAAAGGCCCTAACATCATGGGTTTTAACCTGATGTAAAGAGTGGGCCTCCTGGTCAGAGAGCTCATAACATAGGATCACAGTCTGCTTGATCCAAGAGGAGATAGAGGCAGATGTCTTTGTCGAAACCTTTCTTAAAGGAGACAAGAACCACCTCCTTATTCTACTTGAGGTGTGAGGTCCTGTCCAAATAGTAACGCAATGCTCTAACCGGAAAGAGGGACCTGTCAGACTTGAGGGACCTATCCAGAGATGGGGCCAGGGCTGTTATAACCACTGGGGCCACACTGTCTGGACCCTCTTGGCCAGCTGATTTTTGGATAGAATGCTGGGTAGATAGATACGGGGACACCATTGACAGGTAGTGACAGTATTTCTAGTATTTTGACCTGAAGGTTCTGCCAACGGTCCGGTATAGGTCGGACCCAACCGGCCATGAGGTCGAACTGGTAACCTACAAGGTCGAAGACCTGCTTTTGGTTCCAATTCCGATTTTTCTAAATTTACCAGCCAACCCAATACTTAAGATATTTTCACTAGATCTAGTGTATGCTGGAGACAAACCTGGTGGGATGTGGCTTTCACCAACCAGTCGTCTAAGTGCTGGTGGATTATTATACCCGTGTGTATGGCCATCAGCTTCAACTCCTTTGCTAGTGAGCTCAATGGGTGCAGTGGTCAGACCGAAAGACAGTGCTTTGAATTGGTATGTCCGACCCTGGACATGAAATTTGATATGTCCTGGACTGTTCCTGTATTGGTATATGGAAGTAGGTGTCCTTGCAATCTCTTGGGGTAACCCACTCCCATTGTTGGAGGGTGGTCCTGATGGTCTCCGAAAGGTTTTGTTTGCTCAGACCTAGAATAGGTCTCCAATGGTTGTATGGTTTTGGAACCAAGAGAGGTTGAAGAAGCCCAGAGATTTTGAACTGGCTCGACTGCATCTTTGTCCATACGCTGATGTAATGCCTCTAACCATTATAGGTTCCTGTGAGGATGTACATAGCAGTTGATAATTTTGGGTGACCTTGTCAAGCTTGGTCTTGACTGGAAAGGGAGAGTGTAGCCCTCCTAACATTTGTACTACCTGGGGTCCAGCCCCCAAGGCTTCCTAAGTTCCCAAACGGGTTTAGTCTGGACCTTACAGGCAGTTGTGTGCCACATTTTGGACATTTGATAGTCATTTCTGTCCCCCCGGCCTCTGGTTCAGTCTGGTGACAATGATCCAAGTAAACAGTCTCTCTGTTCTTGCTGTGGTCCAGTCCGGTGGGGCTGACACAACTTTTCACATTTAAAAGACTCTTGCCCCAGGCCAACATCCTGCAAGGTGCAGCATTTACACAGTAATTGTCATTTGTGAGATGGCTGACCCTTGGCCGGATATGATGAAGAACTTGTCTGACTATCGACCACCTTTTTTTTTCATGCTGGTTATTCAGGTCTGTGTTTGTAAAGGTGAAATCTATTATCTCTCCGGTCAAGTCCAGCACCAATAACAGGCTGTTGAGAGGTGTGATAAGGGAAGGTTGCCTGGCAGTAGCTTGGGACACTGTCATATCACCAAGACCACTGACTGGTCTAAGAATTCTCTGTAACCAAATTTACCTTACACAACTGTCCGGTACCCAGGTCTCCATAACCGGTAATTTACTGTAAACAGTAATTCTCTGTAACCGGCAAAAAACTGGACCAAGTTGGAGTGAAGCACTGTACAGTAAGGACTGTGTAGCCAGTACCCGGTCGCTAGACTTTGTAACCGGTACGTTGAAGCCATATGTAGCCAGTTGCTAAAGCAAGTGTACAAGGCTGTATAGTCGGTACACTATGAAACCAGTTGTTGAAGCAAGTGTACAGGGCTGTGTAGCCGGTACCGGTCGGTATACTCTGTAACCAGTTGCTAAGACAATTTTACAACTATCTTTTGTGTTGAATTCAGCTTACTGTAGGTTTCTTCCATTAATTAAAGTATTTCTTTTAATTGCACGTCTTATCTGTAGATTTGACAGTTGCTGGGAAAGCCCTTGTGAACTATTTTGAGAAGCAATTGTTGTTCGGCATGTCACGTGACCAGTCTGCTGGTAGGAAGGACACGCGATTGGCTGATTGGAGATGACGTCAGTGGTCGCGTTCTAGTGTGATACTTAACCGGCAACTTTACAGTATGCTGAACTGTCCACAAAACCTCACTACCGACAACAAAGCCGGGTCTGCAAAGCAGGGACTGGAGTCACAGTAGATGTGAGTTCTGAAGAATGCAGTTCCGCCTTCCTGGTCGGTGAAAACATGTGACCAGCTTCGTGATTTGGTCGGAAAGACACGCGATTGGCTGACTGGAGATGTCGTCAGTGGTCGCCTTCTTTGTGTGATACTTAACCAGCAACTTTACAGTCTACAAAAACCCCACTACCGACAACAAGGCCGGGTGTGCAAAGCAGGGACTATAATCACAGTAGACGTGAGTTCTGAAGAATGCACTTCCGACCTTCCTGGTTGGTGAAAACATGTGACCAGCGTCGTGATTTGGTAGGAAGGACACGCGATTGGCTGACTGGATATGATGTCAGAGGTCGCGTTCTTTTGAGCTGGCCAGTCGGCTGATGCTTTAAAAGCAGAGAAGCCTGGACAAGTGCGCTCTGTAGATGTGTAGATGAAATTCCTTCTTTCTTTCGTGATAAAACCAGTGAACTGGCGATCCACAACCCCCACTACCGACAACAAAGCCGGGTCTGCAAGGGAGGGACTGATATCACCTTCTATTGTGAAGTTGGTTGAACTGGAGCTTGCCGGTCGACTAATGCTTTACAGCAAAGTTGTCTGGACCAGTTCGCTCTGAAGAAATCTGAAGAATTCATCTCCTGCTTCTGATGAAAAAAACACTAAATACTCGAGCTGGCTGGTGTGACTGATGCCTTACAGCAGAGAAGTCGATATCAGTGCGCTCTGAAGAATGCACCTCTTATATGGGGAATTCCTTCTATTTACTGGGTTCAAAAACTACGTAGACTGAAGTTTCCCGTGATTTCTATTTGTAGTACTAGAAAAGACGTTTCTATGGTGATTGTAGCTGAAGGTACATTCAAACAAAAGACATGGATAAACATACCTTGTAAGTAGTATTTCCATTTTCTTCTAAATATAGACGATCTGCTCCTAACAACACAAGTGTTGAATGGGAGGAAACTAGCAAAATGGCTGCCTTCATATTTCTCGTCGATTACTGCCCTATCATCAAAACTAAATTGAGTCAACTAGGGAGCGTTTCCAGTAGATTTCTAAATGTATATCCATTCTTGATAAGTAGATAACACTTCTACACTAAACTATTCATGTATAAGGTTGAAAATCCTTCATAATGCACACTTTTCCTTAAAATATCTGGAGATTGTTGAAAACACGTCTGCACAGTACACGCGCGAAACGAAAAAGATGATATGACGTCACGTTGTCTAGACAGGAAGGAAGTACGAGGCGCCATCTGGGGAGTGCACAGTACTGGGTAGACCGGCCAGCTTGTGGGGGCATTATGCACTCATATAAGATGACTTTTTCTGTCGTTTGGCGGGCCAATTGTCCATTGGATAGGATGTATTAACGCAATAAAATGATGGATTTGCGATAGGTCTGTGACAAGGTATAAGAACGCAAGATCTGATAAGAATGGGCAACAGTTTAAATTATTGCCAGCGGGGTTTGTGAGCCTGGCGATCTGCGAGATTGTGGTTTGCAATGAAACGGATCCAAAATATTGAGCTCACTATTGCACAATTGGGATCATATGACTCGATCACAGAGGGGAATCGCCATAATGGAACAGCCCTGTTAAAAGCAGCTGGTGTCAAATCTAAATCGACGTAAACTTCAGCACACAATTTATGAACAGTGCTAAGTAGGCGGGTCACAATATTGATTCCTTTTATAGTCAAGACTGAATACCAAACATAAAATCTGTACAACATTAAGGCACAAATTTGTAAATCTACAGCCATTTTCGTATCTTTATTGTTACAGACAGAAATAACTGTGGCAATAAATATGGACAACTGAAACTTATAAGTGAGTGCAAAGAGAGAGCTTTTTGTTTGTCCACCACCACTATCCTGCGTTAAGATTTCCCACCGCTAAAGCAAGACTTTATGTAAACGATAGCAGTGGTTGAATCTCTCGTTACAATATGCATTTAATGAAAACTCTGCAGATCATTTACTACTATCGATTTTCTCCCGAAGGTTAGCCTTGCGAAAGACTTTGAAAGTAGGGAAATCTTTCAGATTACATGGTGTTTTCTATTTGTTGGTTTTATTTATTTATTTGGGTTTTTTACATCGCTGTACAGTACTGTACAGGTCATATCACGATGGGTAGTTGGAAGGGCAGAGGAAACCGGTACATACAGTTCGTCAGGATTCTGTACTGTAAACTGACGACCAATGGCAAGCAACTACCAGCTTTCCCACTTGAGGTCGTGCCGAGAACCGAACTGTGGCCTCAGAGGTGGGAGGGGAGAGTGTTACCACTCTGCCCCCTTTTCTATTTGTTGAAGAAAAGCGGCGATTCCATTGACCCTTGGACAAAAAAGTGGTGAGGTTAATTTTAATTGAGAGGAAATGAGGAGAGGTAGTTGCCTCCTGCAAGAGAAAGGTCAAAACTTACCTGTTTGCAAAAGCCTATCCATCATTGTCTCCTAAACAGTGAAGGGTGGTATAGCGACACCAACTATACAATAAGAGGAAAGTTATTACACAAATTTTAAGTTAATGCCATTGGGGCAATGGTAGGGATATCCCAAAAATAGTATAATAATTGACCATGTGCCTAAATTAATATTTGGGTCATTTATGGTTCCTAACCATTGCATCTTCTGGCAGCTTCTTGATCTGGCATAAGACAAACCCCTTTTGCATTAATTGCCTCTTTAGTTTTCAAAAACAATTAATTCCCCAAGGTGTAAAATCATGTAGTTGTTCACAATGTTATTGAGGAAACATATCAGGCCCCCATTGGGGGTTTCCTAGCAATATTTTATAAATAAAAAGACATCCTGGCCAGACATTTTGTGTCAACATTTTCTCCAATTTTTCTACAAAATACACTGTGTTTTTACTCATCATCTGATTTCTTCCCTCCAAGAACGAAAGAAAATCTGTTGCAAATTGGATGCTTTGTGCACAGATGTGTGCATAAACTAAGAAAGACATCCGTGCCAATGACCTTATATTCCCATGCCAGTATGAGTGTAATGAACACCAAATATCTGTGTAACTGTTTGAAAAAAAGATAATGTACAAATTTGAGCCTTGGGCAAGGGTCGCTGGAGGTGTTTAATCTACACGGGATAAATTTTTCCAATACAAACTGTGTCCTCGCTTATACAGCTGTTACACTTTAATGACTTAATTATACCAAGGCTAAGCAAATTTTAAACTCAGTGTGCTGCAACTTGTGGTGTCATATAAGTGCAAAAACCCCTGACAAACCTGCTCCCGACAACTATGACTCATAGCAACACTCGTAACAATAAGTCCAGACCACTCTTGTGCAGTAATTGGGCGTGGGGGGCATGGCAACATTGTAACAGAAATAAAAATGATTAAGATACTAGCATGTTAAAAGCAAAAAAATAAATAATAATGCTGTTCAAATTAGTCAAAGCACCATAAAGATAAGGCAGAACTATATAACAACTGTATAGATCAGTTGTAAGTACAGTGAGAGAGAAAATTGTAATATCACACACTCGTGACCGTTTTCAAAGATCTTCAAGATGACTCTTCAACTATACTGACCCCTCAACCTATCAGGTGCAAACTTTCTTTGGTCCTCATGAAATCCAGCATTTGTGAACTCATTCAGAAATATTTGTAAAGGTATCTTTCTTGTATAGTCCTTCATATTGCTCATAAACCCATTAGAGTGATTGAAACGCAAGATGTTCTTTTTTGGCAATAAAATCTCCTTCACGGGTGGATTGTGAGTAGCAAGCTGATTTGCAGCTTGACTCCTCTTTTTTTTCTAATCAGGGACAATAACATTTGCATGGTGGAACAGCCACCTTATATTTTTAATGAACATTTGCCATTGTTGTAACTTAAAACTTCTAAAATTGTCAGTGAAAAGATCAATTTTACGACTTGTATTATGACAATGGTTTCTTGAACTGGACATGATTTTTTTTTTAAAAATGGATATGGTGTTGCGCCTGGTCTCCCTGGCAGAGATTAAGCGCTATAAAAGTACAGGGGCCGGTTTCATGAAAGGACTTAAGTCTGGTCTCAGGCTCAAATCTGAGACTTTTTATGAAACCGGCCCCAGATGTGAATAGATCTCGAAGCTCGGGACTGTATATTCTGGGGTGGGTGGTGGGGGTTCTGTCGGGAGGCAGACTCGTGACAGAGGAACATGGGTATTTCTAATAATATTCCTAACTGGTAATTATAAGCAGTCAGTGAGTGTAATACTCACCAATACGTTACAGTATTGTCAAATAGTACTGTAGGAGCGACTTTCTGAATCGGACACCTTTCTGAATTGGTTTTTTCCAGCGTACTTAGAATTTATAAAGATAAACGTATGCACGGGCATTTTTGTGCTTTAACCAGATAGAAAGGATTATATAGCAGAATAAAAAGGTAATTTGCATCATTTGGATTACGTTTACTTTTATTTCAGGAACCATATGTTTGGCCTAAATACATGCAGACCTGTACAGTATTGTGTAGTTTTTATTTTTACCAACCAGAAGCTGAATTGATCCACTCAGTACATGTGGGAAAACAGAGAGTGTTTACTGCAGTATACTTTTTCAATGTATTCACTAGACTTGCTCCAAGTCTTTGTATTTCTTATTCCACCAAATCTGACATACATGGATCGATCATTATGAATCCACAAATGGGTGGGGATATCACTGTCAGCCCCACATTCTGGTAAAAACGTCATACAGTCCTCATATAATACCTTAGACAAAAGGACTTGAAGAAAGTCTGTGTATTCACCGGAGAATTAGCGTTACAAACTCATCAGCAAGTGCCGATTTTTCGTCAGTATTTGGGTAATGTGGGTGTTCCACCACACGACTAAGGCTCCCGATTAAGGGTTTTTGAGGGTCGGTTTCAAAAATATGCTTAGTCCCAGGCTTCCTGTAAGGGTCGGTTGTGGTCGGTTGAGGCCGTGTGAAAAATCAAACATGTTTGATATTTCTCCCGACCCCAACCGATTATTTTTTCCCGCCATAAACAAAATGTCCAGTCCCAGGCTTCCTCAGGCCTCCTCAGATCAAATTTACTCAGTCCTATGTTGTCCCAGGCCGCCTGCGACCCTTAGTCGCCGACCCTTAGTCCCAGACCCTGTATACCTTAGTCCCAGGCTTCCTGCGACCCTTAGCCCCATTGCAAAGCAAAAATCGGCTATCTCGGTCTGGGGACGCCTCAGGACACCTTGTGGGGTCGGGACTTAATCCTGGGTTAGTCGGGGCTTAGTCCCAGCTAGAGGCCTGAGGCGTCCTGGGACCCAGTCGGTTTGTCTACGACAGGATCGTGGTTCAAACCGACCAGAAAAATGGCTTAGTCTGTTCTTAGTCCCAGACCAGTTAGGGACTGTCTGGGGCGTCCTGAGGCCGATCTGTAGTTAATCCCAGACCTTCATACCGATTCTGTCTTCCACCCCATTGGTCAATTTTTTTCCATTTTTTCCAAGACTACCCACGATTAAGGGTCGCCGACAGGATCGGGGCTTAATCCTTTGGTGGAACAAGGGCATAAATTTGAAACATATTTGTCTCTATGGCCGTTTAAATCTATGACCGCGTTTATCTCAGTGACCACCCGGCCGTGTAGTTGAATTCATTTTGACAATTTACCCAGAATAATGTTACTTTAAGGTTAAAAACAAAGCTTATCATGGTCTGTCTTACTTTGTGAAAAGTCAAAAATGAATGCAATAATGAAGAAAATACCAAAAAGGTCCCTCATTACATGCACAATTTTTATGTGATCAATGAAGATTGTTTAAATTCACATTTTTAAATATTCAGAAACATTGCCTTATATCTAGGACATAAAAGGTGCTCCAATTGCTAGCTTCCCAGGAGGTCATGTTTTTGGATGTGTTTGTTTGTCTGTTTGTATCTCTGTTTGTGAATACACAAAAAGAAAAGAACAAATCTTTGAGATTTTTATGTTTATACATAGGCCCTGACCAAAGGCAGTACGGATTAAATTTTGCAAAAGATCCAGATGACATTCTGGATACAAAACCTCTAAATTTTTAAAGGTCACATTTTCAATTTTCGTCCAGTGAATTTGATTTTCTGCTTAATGTAACTCCAAAAAAAAAAAACCCAGCAGATCTTCTTGACATTTTCCAAATGGGTACATAGAAAGGATTATATTTGTGGAAAGATCACAAGTATATTCTGGATACAAAAATAAAATCCTCAAGTTTTGGAACACCCCCCACCCCTGATAAAGGAGGTTTCTAAATTGAGAGTAAAGCACGAACATCAGATGTCTGTCTATATCCGTTTAGTATGACCACAAACTAAAATTGGCATCTTTCTTTGATTTTTAAAATGTTTTTGGTCTTTCCAATAGCTCTCAATGGCTTGGTTTACTCAGACTCTGGAGTGGATGGGAGTTGAACACACTCAGCCAGCTTGATCTCATTTCATCTTTAATGACCACACTATAAGCTGGGTTAAAAATCAGTCTTCACTACTGTACAGACATTTCACAGGACTGAAATTTCTTGTTGGAAATATACATAAAATCACAATACATAAAATAACTAAGCTAAGAATTAAGTCATGAACTTATGAAGCTGAAGCTCTATGAAAGAATACTTAAGTCGAATAAAAATCTCTTTCAAATGCTAAAATTGTAGGATTTTGAAATTTTCTTTTAAAATTCTTCCCACTGATTAGAATTTCTGGGAACAGTGAGCTATGGTAAGATGAAGAAAAAAAACATATTTTACACTAGAATCACTGCAGAAACCTACACACAGTAAATCTCTTTTTACCGAAGTGAGGTCACATGACTGAAAACTGCTTTTGTTTGTTGAAAAGGTCTATTGCGTTAAAAGCCACAAAGAAGTGGTGGCGAAATCTTCTTTTACATTCACACTGTTGCCCCCGTGACAACACTTCAACTGTGAACTTATTATGTCCACCCCCCTGGGGGGTGGATATATTATTTTTGCTTTTTGCGCCGTCCGATGTCCGATGTCCGGCGTCCGATGTCCGGCGTCACGCATGGGAAAGTATTAGAGCTATTGTCACCAAATTTAGTATGCAGGCTTATTGGGTCAGTAGCTTGCTTGGGATTGCTTTTGGCTGTTGTACCTCTTTTGCTTACTGAGTAATACTTAAGTACAGCTATTTTCAGTACCCATTGGTTTCCGTGCATTTAAGCCAAAATAATTAAAGATATTTTACTACAATTTTGAATACAAGATTGTTATGTCCATAGCTCGCTTGGTATTGCATTTGGGACTGATAGCTTTGTCAGTACATGAGTAATAGCCATTTAGGTACTTCATTGTGTATTTTCAGTACTACTTTTGAGTAATTTGCTAATATCTCAGAAACCGTAAGAGATAGAGCGATTTCGACAGAATTTTTGACCCACAGGGTTTCTAATGCAATCTATGCAATTTTCCAAAAATTTTCCCCTCCCCAAAAATGGCGGCCATTTTGAATTTTCGAATTTTTGCCAAAAATGGCAAAACACAAATTTGCTTCTATCTCCTTAACCGTGCGAAATAGAGCGATTTCGTCGAAATTTTCGACCCACAGGGTATCTAAGGAATGCAATCTATGCAATTTTCCAAAAATTTTCCCCTCCCCAAAAATGGCGGCCATTTTGAATTTTCGAATTTTTGCCAAAAATGGCAAAACACAAATTTGCTTCTATCTCCTTAACCGTGCGAAATAGAGCGATTTCGTCGAAATTTTCGACCCACAGGGTATCTAAGGAATGCAATCTATGCAATTTTCCAAAAATTTTCCCCTCCCCAAAAATGGCGGCCATTTTGAATTTTCGAATTTTTGCCAAAAATGGCAAAACACAAATTTGCTTCTATCTCCATAACCGTGCGAGATAGAGCGATTTCGTCAAAATTTTCGACCCACAGGGTATCTGAGCATTGTACTCTTGGTAATTTAAAAAAAATTTTCCCCTCCCCAAAAATGGCGGCCATTTTGAATTTTCGAATTTTTGCCAAAACTGGCAAAACACAAATTTCCTTCTATCTCCTTAACCGTGCGAGATAGAGCGATTTCGTCAAAATTTTCGACCCACAGGGTATCTGAGGATTGTACTCTTGGTAATTTTAAAAAAATTTTCCCCTCCCCAAAAATGGCGGCCATTTTGAATTTTCGAATTTTTGCCAAAAATGGCAAAACACAAATTTGCTTCTATCTCCTTAACCGTGCGAGATAGACTGATTTCGTCGAAATTTTCCACCCACAGGGTATCTAATCTTTGCAATTTTCCAAAAATTTTCCCCTCCCCAAAAATTGCGGCAATTTTGAATTTTCGAATTTTTGCCAAAAATGGCAAAACACAAATTTGCTTCTATCTCCTTAACCGTGCGAGATAGAGCGATTTCGTCGAAATTTTTGACCCATGGGGTATCTAAGGAATGTAATCTTTGCAATTTTCAAAAAAATTTCCCCTCCCCAAAAATGGCAGCCATTTTGAATTTTCGAATTTTTGCCCAAAATGGAAAAACACAAACTGGCCTTAACCGTGCAAAATAGAGTTATTTCGTTGAAATTTTCGACCCATAGGGTATGTAAGAAATGTACTCTTGGCAATTTTCAAAAAAATTTCCTTTTTCCAAAAATGGCGACCATTTTGAATTTTCAAATTTTTGCCAAAAATAGAAAAACAGGAATTTGCTTCTATCTTCTTAACCGTGCAAGATAGAGTGACTTCGTCAAAATTTTCAACCCAACCAATGGAAAAAGGCATGAAGCTGAAATAATTTACATCTACACTAACAAATATTTAAGCATCATTGATATATTTTACAAATGAAACAGGGTCTTGTAAGACTACTGTACAATTTGGGCAAAAGGTTCATGGGTGGACATTACACATGATAATGTGTGTTCTTCTATGCTATCCTGTTTCTATTCGCATCTACTATCAACAGGGCGGCCTATTTCTAGTTTTTACTATTGTTCATACAAATTTGAGGATAAGAAATATCCCTCATTACACACAAGATAAAATAAATCACGCGTGAAGACAGGCCTCCCTTATATAAAACCATCTTTTATGAAACAACAGTAGAATTCCGGTTGCCATGTTGGGATATTATGTTATGGTAAGAAGGAGCTACAAACAATTTAGTTGAATTGTTAAAATTCTTAAAATTGTCATTGCATGCTCAATTTTGACATTTTGACTTTTCAAAGCTCAAACCACGTGGTATTCTACCTAGACTGGTGATATGTCTCACTTAAATGATGAAAATCCTGAAATTTTAGTCAGAGGTTACCTTGTAAAGTTCTATTTTAACTAATTTCATCAAAACTCCTCCAAAGTCTACCATGTTAGTTTCATGTAATACATTGGATTAAATATTTTCCTAAAACACAGGACTGCAACATTTTAAGTTCTTATATTTAAAAAAACTTCTCAGTATCACCAATGAAGAGTACATATATGATTGCTTAGCACAATTATTTTATTATCTCCCGCCCGGATCGCCGGCGGGAGATTATAATTTGCACCATGTGTGTGCGTGCATGCGTGCGAGGGTCACGCAGTTTTCTCTGAAACTACTACAGTTACACATTTTTGGTAAATTACTTGTCCTAATGAATTTTTTGCTCTTCAAAATTTTTTTGGTTTGGTGAACTTTGGCCTACTTTTGAGTGAGTAATAGCACTTTTACCTAATATAACTATATGGCTTATAACTCTCAAACTATTGCATTTAGAGTATTTTGTTGCAATATGTTGTTCGGCTACTTTCTCCACAGCTACAACATGGTCAGTAGTTTGTAAGTGTATCTCCATAGCTAAGTGAGTAATAGCTACTTTGTCAATTTTTAATGATAACCATAATGAGTAAATGGTTTATATCTTCAAAAGTATTGCAGCTACACAATTTCTCTCAAATATGTTGTTCATCTACTTTTTTGTGAACTGTAACATATTGAAGTTTCACAACTGTTGCTCAATGTACAAGTGAGTAATGGCTATTGTATTGCTACTTTTAGTGAAAATGTGAAAAATCACAAATATCTCGCAAACCGTAAGAGATAGAGCAATTTCGAGCGAATTTTTGACCCACCGGGTGGTACAACAATGTCCTATGCTAAGGGGATTGCTGAACTTTGGCCTACTTTTGAGTGAGTAATAGCACTTTTACCTAATATAACTATAAGGCTTATAACTCTCAAACTATTGCATTTAGAGTATTTGTTGCAATATGTTGTTCAGCTACTTTCTCCACAGCTACAACATGGTCAGTAGTTTGGAAGTGTATCTCCATAGCTAAGTGAGTAATAGCTACTTTGTCAATTTTAATGATAACCATAATGAGTGAATGGCTTATATCTTCAAAAGTATTGCTGCTACACAATTTCTCTTAAATAAGTTGTTCATCTACTTTTTTGAGAACTGTAACATATTTAAGTTTCACAACTGTTGCTCAATGTACAAGTGAGTAATGGCTACTTTATTGCTACTTTTAGTGAAAATGTGAAAAATCACAAATGTCTCGCAAACCATAAGAGCAAAATGAGTAAATGCTAATTATCTGTAAAGGTATTGCGTATACCCAAATTTTATCAAATAACTCATTCATCTACTTTAGGAGAGCTTTCACATGGTGAAGTTTCAGACCCGTAGATAATTACTCGCCTACACAAAATGAGCAAATGCGAATTATCTCTTAAAAGTATTGCAGATAGCCAATTTTTCTCAAATAACTCATTCATCTACTTTTGGGAGAGCTTTCACTTGGTGAAGTTTCAGACCCGTAGCGAATTATTCACCTACTCAAAATGAGTAAATGCTAATTATCTCCAAAAGTATTGTGGATACCCAATTTTTATCAAATAACTCATTCATCTACTTTTGGCAGAGCTTTCACATGATGAAGTTCCACACCCGCAGGTAATTACTCACCTACTCAAAATGAGTAAATGCGAATTATCTCTAAAAGTATTGCAGATAGCCAATTTCTCTCAAATAACTCATTCATCTACTTTTGGGAGAGCTTTCACTTGGTGAAGTTTCAGACCTGTACCTAATTATTCACCTACTCAAAATGAGTAAATGCTAATTATCTCTAAAAGTGTTGTGGATACCCATATCTAATAACTCATTCATCTACTTTTGGGAGAGCTTTCACATGGTGAAGTTTCAGACCCGTAGATAATTACTCACCTACTCAGAATGAGTAAATGCGAATTATCTCTTAAAAGTATTGCAGATAGCCAATTTTTCTCGAATAACTCATTCACCTACTTTGGGGAGAGCTATCACTTGGTGAAGTTTCAGACCCGTAGCTGATTATATATGCTATGTTTAATGAAAATGTGAAAAATCACAAATATCTCACAAACCATAAGAGATAGAGCAATTTAGAGCGAATTTTTGAGCCACAGGGTAGTACAACGGTATCCCATGCTGTTGGGTTTGGTGAACTTTGGCCTACTTTTGACTGAGTAAAAGCACTTTTACCTAAATATAATTATATGGCTTATAACTCTCAAACTATTGCATTTAGAGTATTTTGTTCCAATATGTTGTTCAACTACTTTCTCCACAGCCACAACATGGTCAGTAGTTTGGAAGTGTATCTCCATAGCTAAGTGAGTAATAGCTACTTTGTCAGTTTTTAATGGTAACCATAATGAGTAAATGGCGTATATCTTCAAAAGTATTGCGGCTACACAATTTCTCTCAAATATGTTGTTCATCTACTTTTTTGTGAACTGTAACATGTTTAAGTTTCTCAATGTGCAAGTGAGTAATAGCTCAATGTACAAGTGAGTAATAGCTACTTTATTGCTACTTTTAGTGAAAATGTGAAAAATCACAAATATCTCGCAAACTGTAAGAGATAGAGCAATTTCGAGCGAATTTTCGACCCACAGGACAGTACAAGAGTATCCTATTGTACTGGATTTGGTGACCTTTGGCCTACATTTGAGTGAGTAATAGCACTTTACCTAATATAATTATATGGCGTATAACTTCCAGACTATTACATTTAGAGTATTTTGTTCCAATATGTTGTGCAGCTACTTTCTCCACCGCTACAACATGGTCAGTAGTTTGTAAGTGTATCTCCATAGCTAAGTGTGTAATAGCTATTTTGTCAATTTTTAAAGATAACCATAATGAGTAAATGGCTTATATCTTCAAAAGTATTGCAACTACACAATTTCTCGCAAATATGTTGTTCATCTATTTTTTACCCGACAGCCCATGGTGTCCGGATGGGCGGGCGGGCGGGTGGGCAGGCGGGTGGGCAGGCGGCGGGAAAAAGTTTGTCCACACTGTATCTCACAAACTGTAAGGTGTAGGGAGTTGGTACGTGGTAGGGACATTCGTTAGGATGTTTAGGTGTGCAACGTCATGGTCTGACCCTGATTTGACCTTTGACCTTGCTGCAGTGACCTTGAGTTTGAAGATCTTGTCCAAGCTATATCTTGGAAACCGTAAGGTGTAGGAAGTTGATACTTGGTAGGAACATTGGTTAGGGGATGTAGGTGTGCAACGTCATGGTCTGACCTTGATTTTGACCCTTGACCTGGCCGTAGTGACCTTGACCTATAAAATCTTGTCTGGGCTATTTAATGCTCGGCGGGAGATACACACCGCCGCAGTGGTCTTGTTATATATTTTTGTATATTTCTAATAAGAGATACTTCTATTATCCACAAATTATGAATATCAAGGCAAATTATAAGGAGTGCCAAAAAGCTATCAAAGCAACACTAAATGTCCTTGAAATTTTTGGGAGTATTTCTGGCTTAAAAATGAAAACAGAAAAAAAACTAATACGGATCGGCAGTAAAAATTAGTGTAAAGAAAAGTTTAATGTTGTCTCAAAGATGTACTGGCTAGAATCTAAATTTAACCTCCTAGGTCTAGGTTTTTCGATTGATCTCAATAAAATGTCATCACTAAACTATGAAAAGGCAATGATAAATGCAAAACAATCAAATCCTGGCAACACCATTATTTAACACTAACTGGAAAAATAACTCCTATTGTATCCACAGGAACCTATTGGGTGGATACTATGGATTTTGCTTTGTTACGCCGCCACGCCAATGTGTAGAGAGATTTCACCGTTTCCGCTTTTAACAAAAAAAACTATTACAGCTAGACTTCTCAAATTTGCAGGACATATTCATAAGCATAAAATCTTGCCTGGGAATATTATTGGCCTCATTTTGAAAAAGAAGACCTGGTCAGATTTGACCTTGGGCCCCTCCTTCAAGGTCAAATGAGGATACCCAAACTTAAAAGTGCTTATAAGTCGCTTATTATTGGTCCTAGAGGTTTGCAATGTGAAACCAACCTACAGGAAATCATTGGCTAGGAATCTGCTGATGTGGTCAGAATTGACCATGGGTCTCTCCTTCAAGGTCAAATGGGGATAGACAAATTTAAAATTGCTTATAGCTCGCTTACTATTGGTCCCAGAGGTTTGCAATGTAAAACCAACCTATAGGAACTCAGGGGCTAGGAATCTTCTGATGTGGTCAGATTTGCCCTTAGGCCCCTCCTTCAAGGTCAAACGAAGAAAGCCAAAATTGAAAGTTCATATAATTCGTTTAAAATTGGTCCTAGAGGTTTGCTATGTGAAACCAGCCCATAGGAAATCATGGGCTGGGAATTTTCTGATGTGGTCAGATTTGACCTTGGGCCCCTTTCTTCAGGGTCAAAAGAAGATAGCCAAACTTAAAAGTGCTGATAACTGGCTTATTATTGGTCTTAGAGGTTTGCAATGTGAACCAACCTATAGGAAATCATGGACTAGGAATCTTCTGATGTGGTCAGACTTGACCTTGGGCCCCTTCGTCATGGTCAAACGAGGATAGCAATACTTAAAAGTGCTTACAACTCTTTTATTATGATAAATGCTGTTTATCTTCAAAACCATGTCATGTGGCGTTCTCCGTGATGTCGAAGATGGCTATGGATAAGGACAATGATTTTTGTGACTATGCTTATGATGTTGTGCCTTAGAGTCTGTCACTTTGGCACAGATTAAGCGCTATAAAGTTGAATTGGAATTGTCCTTTTACAGTTGATACATCTTTCATCTGGCCACAGATGTGTCCTTTGTCTAGTTAAGATATTGGTTCTGTCAAAATTTATCCACCTGTTTTTATCATTATCAACTCCTACCGAGTATATTAATGCTATCAACAAATTACTATTTGACTTTATTTGGAATGGAAAGTCTGACAAAAGTAACAGACAGCAAATCAAGAAAAAAGACTGCAACGGGGGACTCAGAATGGTAAATGTGTACAATTTTGAAAGATCACTGAAAATAAAATGGCTGAAGTGCATCATCTTTGGTCAAGAAACTGACTGGTAGACATTGTTGTATCATGATTTTAAAGGCTTGAAAAGGCTAGTCATCTTGGGGGGAGAGTGGAGTAATTTAGAAATATCGGCTTAAATCCTTTCTTGAAAACAGTGTTCACATACATGAAGGAAGTGTGTAGAGATGTAAAAGTTTAATCAAATCAAGATATCTTTTCTAGTAGCTTATGGTTTGACACTCATATTGGTACTGTCAAATTTTCTAGCCCTGATTGGTTTAAACATGGTATATGATCAGCGGAGATATAGTAAATATAAATGGTAATATATAGATATAATATATAGTGTACTAGAGATCAAGAATCGATATAACTTTCTGGTTAACTTTCTTAAAAGCTTCACAAGCAGTGTTCGACATTGGCCGTTACCAGGCGGTCCGAGTCCACAAATTTCATCTCCGGACCGAAAACGTTGTGCACTGCGTCGGTCCCGATATCCAGAAACTTTTAAAACAAGATAAATCCACTTATATTGTTGTGTTTTTCAACATATTTGTGGGTTTTAAAGTGGTAGTCATTATTGTAAACAAATATTGTCATCACATTTTTCTCAAAGAATTTCCATAACTTCATACTTGTTTATTAATATTAATGAGGCAGGTCTGTGAACAAATAGTACACTGGCTTTAGATCTTAAACCAGCCTTTCTATTAATAAAATATTGCCAGGAAATGTTCCTGCTTTGACTGCGTATATTCCTATATTGACGGCATATATATTCCAAAATATGTACGCGAAACTTCCTGCTGCAAATATTCTTAACCGCGTATCTTCCTGTATTCTTCAAAATCTAGCACTAGAGTCTCCTAGTGAGAAGATTTATAACTATGTATGTAAACATGTGATTTTTGATACATTGTAAGGGTAATTGATTCATAATCAGAAATAAATGCTTTGAGAACTTAGAAGGCTGAAACATATAAATTACATCTGCAATCGGCATACCTTTGGAGTTTTTTGCCGGGCCTGCAACTTTTTGGCCGGGCTTGCCACTTTTCCTTGCCAAAGGCCCTGCGGTCCTACAGCTTATTGGTGAACACTGTGCACAAGTAAAAAGTTAGTCTGGAAATTTATAGATACTTGTCAACAAAATAACATATTCAATTTTGAAAAACCATACATCCCTTTTCATACAAAAAATTTGATAACCAAAGAGTATGGGCATAAAATAGTGTACCGGTATTTCAAATTACAGCAAACAATGAATAAGATACCAAGGAGTGAAATAAAATTGTGTAGAATTGCATATGGAAGAAATAAAAGATTTGTGGTAATCAGTGTATAAAATCTGTTTCTATTCTATACTTGATAATGAAAATATTTGCTTTCAGTATCTTGTTTTACGTTGAATTTTAGGTGCAAAGAAAGTAATAGTTAAAATGAAAATGTCTGAACGTAACCAGTGCAGGTTATGTAATCAAAGTGCTGAATCAATAATCCACCTATTTTCTGAGTGTACTGTCTCAAATATACTGTGGAACAATGTCATATGCTGGATTGAGAGTCTTATTTCAATAAAGCTCTATCTAGACAGGGTATCTAAAACCATAGGATATCTCGGACAAGACACTGTTTTCTGGCTGTTGAAATTTTTTCTAACCGTTACTAGGTATTATATTTTACTTGCGCTTCTCAAAATCAAGATTCAAATATATATTGTCTTCAAAATATTATTAAATGCAACACTATGAACAGGAAATACAAACATTAATAATACAAATGAAAGGTTTAAAAATAAGTGGTCAGTATGGCGTAATGTTTTTGAGTATGTTTAAAAATTGCTATCAAATAGGTTAAATATTCTTGTGAACATAATCGGTTATGATAATGTTTGAACTCAAGATATTTTTGTAGCTGTAAATGTGAACATGCAGAATTATATATCTTTTGCTTATTACTGTAAAGATTAAACTGAAATGCAATAAAAATTACAACCGTTACAAGATATAAAATATTATAGCCATGTGTTAATTAAAGTAAAGAGAAAACTTTTTTATGTATATTTTGTCCTTGTTTTGTTTTGCTATTCTTTTCATATTTGTCGTGTAGATATGACGTAACTATGTAAAAAGAACAATAAAAAAGCTATCAGTTGCATAGAGGCGAGAGTGAATATATAACATCTTTTTTTAACTTGAGGGCCTGCATTTTTGCATCATTTTGAATGCATAAACTTGAGTGGGCTACTGCATTCTGGCTTGGTTATTTATGTCAATAGAGTTGTATGAATAACACTCTGTTCTTCATGTGATAAATAACTTTGGTAAATTTGGTTGCAGTGACCCTTTAAAATGTTATTCACCTCTTTTTGAGTCATGTATACCGTAGTAAAATTGCAGACCTGTAGCTCATTGCATAACTGAGCAAAAGCTACTTTCAGATTCTACCGTTGAGTACATCAGTTGTATCTAGAAACTATTGCATTTACAGTATTTTGTTTGAATATGTTTTCCACCTACTTTTTATAGCTTAACAGTTAACTTTGTACTTCTGAATACCATTTGCACAGCACCTTTTTTGTGTCCTTTTCTGCCTTCACTTCTCCTCTGAAACTCTAAACACATAGTCAGCTGATACAGAGCCCATTCATGGGCAATGATTGCTCGTTTCGTGATGATCACTGAACTGCTGTTTGAGTGATTATCTAAATCACTATGTATTCACTCATACCTGGCCATGAACTCAGATTGGCTTCCATCCAATTACCAACCAAGCCCAGTGCTGCTGACACGTGAACTGGTCAAGCAACACCAGATATCAGTTACTTTGATTTTCGAAACAAAGAACACATGCTGTAATGTTATTAATAGAAATCAAGTTATAAGCAAGAGATTTTCAGATATGTGCTATCTGACTGCCTTCCAATCGGTGTATAGAAAACATCATTCAACTGAAAGTGCTCTCCTTAATATCCACAACGACATTCTCCTCAATATGGTCTTACGGTCGGTAACAGCCCTTACCCTTTTGGATCTTTCAGCCGCATTTGATACCATTGGCCACACCATCCTCCTGGACAGTCTTAATGTTTACTGTGGTATCAGTGAACTAGCACTTGGCTGGTTCAAATCATACCTGTCAGGAAGGACACACTCGGTCAAGGTAGGTGGCACACTTTCACATCCTGCTGCACTCTAGTATGGGGTCCCCCAGGGCTCCGTCCTTGGTCCAATTTTTTTTCCCTCTACACTAACCCAATTAGCTTAATCATTCACTCTCACATTAGTATTAACCACCATTTCTACGCCGATGACACTCAGTTATATATAACACTCTCACCAACAAATTTCTCTCACTCTATACAAAAGCTAAAAAAACTATTTATACGGCATACAAAATTTCATGTTTGCAAACAAATTAAAACTCAACCCTGAGAAAACGGAGTTTATTCTGATAGGCTCCAAAAATAACCGTAAATAACTCCCTCCTGACTTTCCGATCAATATTCTCAGCGATCAGGTCTCGCCAGCACAAAGTGTTAGGAACCCTGGAGGGTTGTTCAACTCCAACTTCTCATTCTCAGACTATGTATCACATGTCATAAAGTCCACCAGATTTCATGTGAGACACTCTATGGAATTCATGCCCTTCTGGACCTTAATACATCAGTTCTTTTAGCAAATGCTTTGGTGAGCAGCAGATTGGACTACTGCAATTCCCCATTCTTATCACTTAGATTGTAGGTAGTCCAAAACTCACTCTGTAGGGTTGTCACCCATTCCTCTAAATACTCTCACATTACCTCTCAATTGAAAAAACTCCACTGGCTCCCTGTCAAATATAGGATACAATTCAAAATAGGTCTCATTACATATAAAATTCTCAACCAGGGTCAACCAGTTTACCTAAGAGAATTAATTCACCACTACACCTCTTCCAGGAATACAAGGCGATGCACCCCGAAACTCAAGTTCCTTCACACCCCCGCCTTCGACCGTAAGGTTCATAAATCAATCAAACATTTTTCTAATTCTTTCAGTCACTATGCCCCGGTTCTTTGGAACTCTTTCCCCTTCCAAATAATAAACAGCTCCTCTGTCGCATCTTTCAGGAAACACCTCAAAACTCACCTCTTTAATTCCAGTTTCCCAACTTTAAGTTTCCTTCCCTCTTGGTCCCACCCACAACTCTGGACTGACCTTGAACACCCCTCGACTCTCCTTATGATTTTGTTAAGTTAGCGCACTGAGTTCAACTCTGTGGGGAAGATATTGCGCCTGCAAAAAAGTAGCTTAGATTAGATCTGTAGTCCCGCCAGAAGTTGCAATCACTGATCAGTTGCCACGGTTCACGAATAATGTTCATACATTTGCCACTTCATCTAGTGACATGGTGTCCACAGATATGCGATTTTGAGTCACATACATGGATTGATTTTCCGATATTTCTCTTACTTTTTTCAGATCTGTTGTGAAATCATGTCTGATATTACAGTTGACATTGCCAAACTGAAGGATGAGGCGAGGAAGTACAACTACATTCGGTTTTGCTGGTCTGATATTCATGGAATTGCGAGATGTAGATCTGTAGCATCGAAACATGTCAGTGGATTTTTGGAAGATGGTCTTAATTGTTACAGTGGTAAGTTAATATATAAATGTAAATACTGGTCTTAATTGTTACAATGGTAATTTTATTACGCTACAATAGCTTACCATGTGGGACATAATGCTGTTCTCAGGTTGCCACACCTGGGGCCAACGTCTTAGAAAAAAAGATCGTTCTTGTTAGCCACCGGATATACAGGTAGTTGTCGTCACGTGATAACTTCTGACCAATCGCCCTACTTTCTCGTTGGCCACTCGAATAAGCAATGCCTTATTTTGCAAGGAATAATATTTCATTTTTACAAGGATATACTTGTCGTTGGATATGGAAACTACATTAGTTTCTTTATTTTATTACATAGAATCATAATTCGATGCCTTTTCATAGTTCAGATAAGTATTTTTTATTTTTAGCATATTTTACAACTGAAACCCACTTCCGGGTTCACGTTGTAAAGAACAGCGACTCGTTTATGTGGTTTCTAATACCGGAGATATATATATATATATGCCTGTCAGTAAAATAAAATAAAATATTTAACCCCTATCTGCTTCATTATTGGACCATTTTTAGGGTTTAAAAGTGTATAAATGTAACACAAACGAGTCGAGTGACATATCGGAAACAACTTCCGTTTTTTTGTCGAGACAGCATTTCTTGCAATATGCACGTCTCATCTAGGTAGTATATATACAGGAATAAATGCCTGTTGAAATAAAGGAAATAAATTTTGCAAGGGTTTATCCCCGTTCTGCGACTCTATTGGTCCATTTTAAGGGTTAAAATATGATATTAAGCATGAAACTAACTGGGGGGAATCCTCGGGGAAACCCCTGTGATGACGTCACGTCTAGACAACGTGTGCTGAGAGACGCGTGTTTCTTACAGTACGTTTATCAATTAAATAAATAAAATAATTTATAAATAAATGAAATAAAATATTTTATCCCTTCTTTCCTGTATTATTGTCATTTAAAATGTTAATACTATAAATAAACAGGAATAGAATCCTCAAATCGTCTAGACTACGTGTTTCTTCAAACTAAGGTAACCTTGGTTACCATTATTTTAATCATATTTTAATTCATCCAGTTTTATAATATAAGAAATATTATACTTGTTTTTTAGATTCTATGTTATGTAATTAAATTCTGTGTAATTACTGCTTTCCTTTCTCACAACTAGCCCTACCTGCAGTGAGGCGGGTGGGGCAGGTGACCTTGTGTCACTATCGATTTACTTACGTAAATCCAGTTGTGTAGTTCCTTCAAAGAAGGAAAGGCAAACCTTACAAGGAAAGCTTACACAGAAATTATAATATCCAACTTCTTTCTCCAGGGTGGATCAGATCCCTGCTTAAATCTAAAGCTAGATAAGTTTTTAGTTCATCCGAGTTTTTTAATGCACCCGAGAATCGGATGCATTATTTCCTACTTCTATCCATCCGAGTATGATTTGATACTCGGATTTTCATTGCATCTAGACCTGATGCTCAGATATCAGATCCGAGGCTACTCTAAATTCCAATGCTCGGATGATCTACTCCTAAATCCGATGCTCGGATGATTGTATCTAGATCTAATCCTCGGATGATCAGACCTTAAATCTGATGTTCAGTTGATGGTTCCAGATCAGAACTCTGAACAATCCTAACACACACTTGGACTAATATTTCACCAGCCTGGCAGTAAATATCACTTATTGGAGGTTTGGCCCAAGTCCAAGTCCTCAAGCCCAAGAGGGCTTCTAAATAAGGTCCTTCATTCAGTCCTGACTCTGTATTTTTAGGGAAGTAGGTTGCCTGACTTCACCCTAACCATTTTTTGAGTACATTGAAACTTAGGCAGTTTTTTGAACCTCCCTGTCCCCAGGGAATTTATGCCTGGATCCCCCACAGTCTGGACTCTGAATGATTTACTAGGCCAACAGCAAGTTGGGCTGTTAAAAATGGAACAACCTTGTTTTTGAACACAAGTTTTCAATCTGTATCTCCCTAGGGGCTTCCTTGGGTAAGCCCCTCCTCCCCTTCTGGTAAGCAAGAGTTGAGCTTTAGGCTGCTCTCCACTATGTTCTTCTCACTACAACCTGGTTATGGATACATGTTAAGACAGTAGCAAGGCTACTACCAGACAGGTCAAACTCAATTTCGTAGTGCACATAAGTAGTCAGAAGGGGTATGGTGAATTCAGGTGAGATACTGGATCCATTCACAACTACGTTAGGAGGGACAGGAGTCCCTCATCAAGGCACCTGTAATAACACTTAGAGTTTAGACCCTATTAATCAACCCTTTCCAATTCCCCACATCTAGAGGCTCCTACAGGAACCGCCCCAATGGGGGTCATTCCATCCCTAGCAGTATCCATCGGTTTCCCCAGGTAGGGGGAAATCGAGTAGCCGAGGCTCCAAGGTCTTTTCGACCCACTCCAGGGGACGAGGGCATGAAAACCCTTCCCCCCCAATGACTCCTCCAGCCTCACTTAGTCCACCAGTAGGAGTTTGCCTCCGTTCTTTCAGATAAGACTGGCAAACAAATCCTGTCATTCTTTTGAAATCCAAGTCCAGTCAGACTCCTGACCCGGTCAGAATACAAGGCCCTTCAAAGACCAAGTGCTGGCCTCTGTATCCAGTCTCTTCTGTCAAAGAACGCAATAGAAAGGGTGGAAAATGTAAAATCTCTCGGGTTTTACAGTCGCCTGTTCCTAGTACCAAGCCTCACCTAAGGGGAGGCCAGTCATAAACCTACACAGGCTCAACACTTTTCTACATGTAGAAAAGTTCAAAATGGAAACCTCAGAGTCCATCGGGACCTCCCTCATTCAGGGCAATGGGTATCGTCGATAGATTTGTCGGACGCTTACCCATCCTAACTCAAGGAAATACCTAAGGTTTTGCTACAAGGCTCAGGTGTTCCAGTTCACCTCCCTCCCATTCGGACTAGTCACAGCCCCCAGGTCTTTACAATGATTGTAAAGGAAGTGAAACTAATGGCCCTCTCAGGAGGACTCAGAATTCACCAATACCTGGACTACTGGCTGATCAGGTCCCAGGCTCAGGAGGAAACCCAAGTGAACACTGAGGCGGTGGTAGACCTAACCCAGTCCTTGGGGTATATATATATATAAAAAAAAAAATCAGAACTGAAACCTACTCAGGTGTTTTCGTTCGTGGGCTACGAGTACCATCTAAATTCAGCCCTTGTAAAACCCACTCAAGAGAGATGGCTCAAACTCCAGGATTTGATCCTACATCTCAAGTCAAAATGTGTTTTGACTACAAGATGTTTGATGTCTCCAATTGGCTTGCTAGCCTCACGGAGGAAATGGTCCCGGAGGGACGCCTTCACATGAGGCCGTTTCAGTTTCATCTCAAGGAGCACTGGAGATATCCTCAGTCGCTGGACAACCTCCTTCCTTGGACAGAAGCCATTGCAGCCCACCTAGATTGGTGGCAAAATTCCTCAAACGTGATGCAAGGCACAGACCTTCATCCCAAAGACCACAGTATCCAACTCTTTACCGACGCCTCAAACGAAGGTTGGGGCGCTCACTTAGACCAAAAATTTTACAAAGGGTCTGTGGTCACAAAGGCTACACATAAATGTCCTAGAATTTAAGGCGGTCTCCCTGGCCCTTCGAGACTTCAAGAACCAGTGCCAGAACCAAACAGTGTTAGTTGCAACGGACAACTCAACAGTGGTAGCCTACATCAACAACAAGGAGGAACTCGTCAGCAGAAATGTGTGCTCTACTGTGGAAGATCATGACCTGGTGCCATCACTACCACATAACATTGAAAGCCAGGCACATTCCAGGGTGCCTGAATGTGATGGCCGACCTACTGTCCAGGTCCAACCAAGTGCAGTCAACAGAATGGTCTCTGCATCCGCAGGTGTTCAAACAGATCTGCTAGAAGTGGTTCACACCTCATGTAGACTTACTTGCTACTCATTTGAACCACAACTTCCACTGTACGTATCTACTGTCCCAGACCCAAGGCTTGGGACATAGATGCTCTAAACTAAACTGGACGAACCTCTCGGCCTATGCCTACCCTCCTACGGCTCTCCTTCACAAGGTGATCCAACAGATCAAGCAGTGCCATTGCCTGATCATCATAATAGCCCCAGGCTGGCCAGGGATGCCCTGGTTTTGGGACCTAGTGCAGCTCTCAACAGAGATCCCACTACAACTCCCAGTGTCAACGACCCTACTCAAACAGTCCCACCAGTATGTGTTCCACAACCCCCAGCAGCTGAACCTCCACGCCTGGTGTCTAGGAGCGGACAACTCCAAGAACAGGCTTCTCTGTGGAAGTGGCAGAGAGAATTGCTGCCCCTCAGCGGTCATCAACAAGGACCATCTACAAGTCAAAGTGGGCCCTATTTGAAACATGGTGCAGAGAAAATTCGGTGGATTACTCCACTCCATCTGTGAAACAAATCTCAGATTTTTTCATGTACCTGTACCAAGACCTAAACAGGCGCCCCTCGACCATTGATGGTTACAGGACTGCAATCATTGACACTTTGGGCCCAACGGCCCTCCATATTGCACATAACGCAGACTTTCACAGGTTACTCTCCAGTTTTCACAGGGATCGTCCCAAAAGTTCCAGAAATTTACCCAAGTGGAACCTTTCTGTTGTCCTCAACGAGCTCACAAAAGCACCATTTGAGCCCATGAAAGACACAGACCTCAAACATCTTACTCTCAAAACTGCTTTCTTGCTAGCTTTGGCCTCCGGCGAGCGCCGCAGCGAAATCCATGGCTGGGTCGCAAACAAGTATCTAATCTAGGCCACTGGGAAAAGGTTGCCTTGTTCCCTTCTTCTGATTTCATAGCCAAAAACCAACTAGCAAGAGAAGGTTCTCAAAGTGTGTCTCCGGTGACTATTCCTGCTTTGACTACCATTGTAGATAGACAATTTAAAGAAGACAGGACCCTGTGTCCCGTGCGGACCCTGAGGTTTTATCTGGACCTAACAAAATACCTGAGAGGGTCTCGTTCTCTCCTTTTCATCTCCTTTAAGAAAGGACATACCTCAGACATCAGACCCGCTACACTCTGTTCATGGTTGAAACAAACCATTCTACTTTGTTACAAACAAGCAGATCAACAAGCCTTGGACTTGGTCCAAGTCAAAGCGCATGACATCCGGGCCTTCGCGGCCTCTAAGGCCTTTTACGGTGGGGTATCGGTGGACCAAATCATGCAAGCCTGTCACTGGAAAGCTCACAACACATTTACAAATTTTTACCTAAAAGACCTTACTTGGTCGGACACCGACAACAATATGTATCTGGGACCCGTAGTGGCGGCACAACAAGTCCTAGATCCTTCCCCTCAGACCAGTTGTCCTCGGAAAGAAAAAAGGGGGGGGGGCACATCCGCTACAACCAAGTCTTCAGGAGTCTCTCCCAGGATCTAGGTATTCTTTTACCTTCAAGATGTTACGGGTAAGGTCATTTTATTTTTTTTTTAGTTATCAAGTAATTTCTATTAAGGACTTATTTAGTTGTCTTAATCTCATATTCAGGGTAAAAAATTTATGAGATGTCCAACCACTGGGTTGGTCAGTCACACGTGAAGGGCCCTCAGGGACCCTTAGACCTCGAAGTGAGCACTGCTGCACTTCCGTCCTACAATCAAACATCTAGACAGTTTTAGCACTGTCTCATTTTACTTAGGTTTTTGGCTCGTTACAGGCCCGGTCTTCGGGATCGGGGCACTGTAAATGGGACTCAGACTGGTATTTCTGGCACTATTCTATACATATTAATTCAAATTTAAAAAAAAAAAAAAAAAAAATCACATATCTTCCAGTCTCAGCTGTAATCCCGCCACCGGGCGGTTGAATTCAGCATTAAGTCCCACATGGTAAGCTATTGTAGCGTAATAAAATTGAAAATTTTAATTACTTAAATGTAGCTTTTATAAGCTACAAGCTTACCATGTGGGACTTAGGAGAGTCCCACCCTGCCTCCCCGCTGTTTACAGCTGAGGGGTAGGTTTTAGAAAATTTCAACGAGAAAGTAGGGCGATTGGTCAGAAGTTATCACGTGACGACAACTACCTGTATATCCGGTGGCTAACAAGAACGATCTTTTTTTCTAAGACATTGGCCCCGGGTGTGGCAACCCGAGAACAGCATTAAGTCCCACATGGTAAGCTTGTAGCTTATAAAAGCTACATTTAAGTAATTAAAATTTTCAAGTTAATATATAAATGTAAATGATGTCTCATATGAATGATGTCTCATGTAAAATTTATAAAAATACTATATAGCCATGTTTCAAACAGTTGTCCAGTGTATTTACTTGCAATGGGAAACAACTTGTGAGGAAACATAATATAAACGTCTAGGCATATTTATTAACATTTGATTGGATGCTGTGCCAACTTAACAGAATAGGTGGAATATCTTAATAAATATACGTATATCCTATTGAATTCTTGAGTGATGTCTTTTTATTGACATTAAAGCACTTGTACAAATGATCTATTCTTATTTCATAGACATTTCTTAGTTGTTTTTGATGAGATTAAAATGTACAAGTAAATTTAAATTCTTATCTCGATATTGGTATGAGATCAAAGAAAAAAATTATCCAGATATGATGTATAGTTTTCAAGCTATGCAATTGGAAAACAGAAAGTGACAAAACATAAATGAAATGTGGGTTTGGGTTTTGTGTCACTTTTGGCAGGTTGCAAGTCATATCGCAGAATCTCTGATTACTGGTAAACTTTAAGGCACATGATAGATCAGTTTGTCTTTAAAGTGAAGTGGTAAGAATTTTGTTGGTTTCAATTTGCCACATCTCTTCTAAGGGCAGTGCAACTGGTTCAGACCAGCAATTTTGGATGTGATCATTATCAATTTTTGAGGCCAATTTGTTTTCACACATAAACAAAAATTGGCAAAATGTCAAAAATATTTGAAATTGACAATAACATTTTGGAGAATCTAACAACCCCAGGCTTAATGATCATGAATGTTTTCCAACAATCACTTCAACTTTTTCTCCTTTTACACGCAACCCGCCTATTAGATTGATGTGTCCGACGTCCGTCTGTCCGTCTGTCTGTCTGTCCGTCTGTCCGTCCACATTTTTCGTTTCCGGACTCTAACTTTAAAACGGTTTGACCAATCAAATTCAAACTTCACAGGGAGATAGATCACCATCATAGCTAGGTTCCTTTCGAAATTGGTGAAATTCTGTGTGTTCGTTTGTCCGTTTTCGTCCGTTTGTCTGTCCATCCATCTGTTTGTCCACATTTTCGTTTCCGGACTCTAACTTTAAAACGGTTTGACCAATCAAATTCAAACTTCACAGGGAGATAGATCACCATCATAGCTAAGTTCCTTTCAAAATTGGTGAAATTCCGTGTGTTTGTTTGTCCGTTTTTCATCCGTTTGTCTGTCCATCCATCTGTTTGTCCACATTTTCGTTTCCGGACTCTAACTTTAAAACGGTTTGACCAATCAAATTCAAACTTCACAGGGAGATAGATCACCATCATAGCTAGGTTCCTTTCGAAATTGGTGAAATTCCGTCTGTTTGTTTGTCCGTTTTTCCGTCCGTTTCTTCGTTTTTGTCCGTTTTTCTGTCCATCCATCTGTCCGTCCACATTTTTGTTTCCGGACTCTAACTCGAAAACGGTTACTCCAATCTAATTCAAACTTCACAGGGACATACATCACCATCATAGCTAGGTTCCTTTCGAAATTGGTGTAAATCCGTCCGTTCATTAGTCTTGTTTTTCTGTCCATTTTTTGTTCATTTGTCTGCCCGTCAAAAATTTTAGTTTCCGGACTCTAACTCGAAAACGGTTTGTCCAATCGAATTCAAACTTGACAGGGAGATAGATCACCATCATAGCTAGGTTCCTTTCGAAATTGGTGTAATTCCGTTTGTTTGTTTGTCCGTCAACATTTCCGTTTCCGGATTCTAACTCAAAAATGCTTTGTCCAATCGAATTCAAACTTGACAGGGAGATACATCACCATCATAGAGAAGTTGCTTTCGAAATTGGTGTAACGCTGTCCTTTCGTTTGTCCGTTTTTAGCATAGATACAATTATGTAACCTAGATTACAACTTTTACATTTCTTAGCACGTCTAACACATTCACCTTAACTGGGTGACCTAACATTTCTTTCCTTGTTCCTAAATGTAATTACAGCAGTCGCTAACCTTATTGCTGCCTGCGCAACCCGCCTTTTGGGGCATCTTTGACCCTCTTGTTCCCCTTCACTTTATAATTTCCCTCATTACAGAAAAATGGTTAATGATATTATCTGCAGGTTTTAGGCGGGTTGCGTGTAACCAACCCGCCTATTAGATTGATGTGTCCAACATCTATCTCTATGTCCGTCCACATTTTTCGTTTCTGGACTCTAACTCAAAAACAGTTTGTCCAATCGAATTCAAACTTGACAGGGAGATAGATCACCATCATAGCTAGGTTCCGTTCGAAATTGGTGAAATTCTGTGTGTTCGTTTGTCCGTTTTTTGTCCGTTTGTCTGTCCATCCGTCTGTTTGTCCACATTTTGTTTCCGGACTCTAACTCGATAACGGTTTGTCCAGTGGAATTCATACTTGACAGGGACATAGATCACCATCATACCTAGTACCTTTTGAAATTGGTGCAATTCCGTTTGTTTGTTTGTCCGTTTTTCTGTCCGTTTGTCCGTTTTTCTGTCCATCCGTCTGTCTGTCCACATTTTCATTTCCAGACTCTAACTCTAAAACGGTTTGTCCAATCGAATTCAAACTTGACAGGGAGATAGATCACCATCATAGCTAGGTTCCTTTCGAAAGTGGTGAAATTCTGTCTGTTCATTTGTCCGTTTTTTGTTCGTTTGTCTGTCCATCCGTCTGTTTGTCCACATTTTCATTTTCGGACTCTAACTCGAAAACAGTTTGTCCAATCGAATTCATACTTGACAGGGACATAGATCACCATCATAGCTAGGTTCCTTTTGAAATTGGTGTAATTCCGTCTGTCTAATTTGTCCGTTTTTCTGTCCATCGGTTTGTCCATCCACATTTTCGTTTCCGGACTCTAACTCGAAAACGCTCTGTCCAATCGAATTCAAACTTGACAGGGAGATGCATCACCATCATAGCTAAGTTGCTTTCGAAATTGGTGTAATTCCGTCCTTTCGTTTGTCCGTTTATAGCTTAGATACAATTATGTAACCTAGATTACAAGTTTTACATTTCTTAGCACGTCTAACACATTCACCTTAACACATTCCTCTCTTGTTTCAAATTGTGATTACAGCAGTTGCTAACCTTGTTGCTACCTGCGCAGCCCGCCTTTTGGGGCATCTTTGACCCTCTTGTCAGGGTTCGTTTTAAGGTCAGGGGGGACAACTTTTGTGAAAAATTTTATGTCCGCCATCTTGTGTCAAAATGGCAACCACCCATTTTTAAAGCTTGTGTGTGCTCTAAGTCCAGATTGCTGTGACCGATTGTCCTCAAGCTTTGTATAGTCATTGATATGACTCATAGGATGCAACCACCCATTTTTAAAGCTTGTGTGTTCTCTAAGCCCAGATTGCTGTGACCGATTGTCTTCAATCTTTGTATAGTCATTGATATTACTCGTAGGAGGACGTCTGTTGACTGATGTGATGCTAAGTTCCACAAGGCTTACTTCAGATGTCTCAAAAGTGTTCCCATGTTTTATCTCATATAGAACATTTTTTGCCATGTTCAACTATTGCCATGACTATTGAAATAAATCTTGAAAATTTGTTGCTGAGCACTTGTCTACTCTATAGCATGTCATTACATCAAAGCCATTAGAGATATCAAATTCAAGTTTCCTGTGTTAATTTTAGGGTCAAGGTTGACAACTTTGAAAAAACAAATTGTGTCGGCCATCTTGTTTTTATGATGGCCAACACCCAGTTTTAAAGCTGTGGAGGATGTCTCAAGGCCTGCAGGCCTTGATGTAGTTTAAAATAGGTATCCACCCTGGTTTACTTTCAAATTGGTTTCCAATGTTTCACAGCGAAAGTCACAGGATTGCTGTTGTTAAAAATTGGTGCTGGCTTTTAGCTATTCTTATTTTATTGCCATGAAACTATACATGTTCATCATTATTACTGCTATACTTTCCTAAGCTATTGTTGAAAAGTATGAACAAGCTCCCTCCAAAGCTAACTTCTAATCTTTTCAGCGTCATTGTATGTGTATGCATTCCTGCAGGTTCACTTGCTATGGGAGCTGACAACAAATTGATCATGATACCTGAAGTTGTAGAAGCTGGATTTCCGAATATGTTTCTCAGACCAGCATGTGAACAGATTACACCAGTGTCATGGTATTATAGCTTTACATCTCCTATTAGTTTCAAACATCCCATATCTTTGATTTTGAAAAAACAAGATTACCTTTCAAATTGCAAACATGAGAACATAAAAGACTGTATATAAACTCAATGAAATATTGGATGACCACTTAAAATGGTGGTCCTCTGTTATTGGGTCCTATCCCCAGTGCCAGGTTAAAGAACCTCAAGGATGTTGATAAATGGTCATCCTTGAGCCGGTGCCTTCCAGCTAGGGGAATGTCAGTAATTTGAGAGTTGAACCGTACTTGTACAGTCAAATAGGTCATATAGCACTTTAAGTCCTATAGTACATGGAGATATTGTGTTGAGTATACAACAATACAATCATATAATATATTTGCACACTCTTCTCGTGAACAAAACCCAAATAATTATAAGTCATAAATGTCTCACCGTTTACAAATTTTCAAAATATGTACCGAAATTACCTGCTCTGAAAGTAACTTATAACTCATACATGTTGCTAATTTATATACACTTATATACATAGTATTGTTAAGTGGAACTCCAGAAGAAAATCGGGGAATATACTGGATTCATACTGGATAGTCGAGCTACTGGCGTGCAAGTGTCACATAAGCCAAAAATGCATCAACCTTAAACTGTAAATAGGTTTAAAGGGATTGCCTTTCAGTCCTAACCTTATTCTTTAAGCTCCTGGCTCATGTATTTTCTAATTATTAGAATCTAATTCGTCACTGATATTGAAGAAAGGCCCTTAATTCTTGCCTTAAATTATTAAGTATTAAAGTTGTTGTGTCAATTTAAAACTTTAAAAAATGGCATTTTCATCCCACTGGTCATTGGGTTTTTAGCTTTCTAAAATCATACTTGGTACACAAACCAATGTTGACAAAAGGGATATTTAAATTTTAATTGCTAAAATGTAGCTTTTATAAGCTACAAGCTTACCATGTGGGACTAGGGAGAGTCCCTACCTTCCTGCCAACTGTATTACAGTTGACAGGAATGGGCAAAATATCCAACTTCAAGAAGAAAGATGCATTCGTTATCACAATGAAATTATAGCCACCTTACAGAAAATGGGGTTCTGTGCCCTAGTTGGTGTGTACTAAAATGTGAGTACCTAGATTTGGGTTATTTTTATAAGCACATCTGGATAAGTTACATTGTCATAAATGTCCATACCCAACTTTTAGAAACATTGCCATGGGTGTTACAGAGTGTGTTACCAGTATAAGAAAACAAAACCAATTGTGATGTGCTTTGTGCTGTTATGAGTCTTCCATATTGTAAGGACACAAATATACATTTCTATGTCAGTCAGCTGACATTATGGCATCACTCCGCAGTGTATGCATGAACAACTTCTCCTCCAGAACTACAAGGCCCAGAGACATGCTGTTACTTTAAAAAGCTACCTTATCTATCAAGGATGATAAATCTTTAAAGGCATGCAGATCTGTCTTTTCGTCTGTTCCCAAGAGCCGTTAGAAGTGAGGCACCCCGGCCCAAATGTGAAAATTTCAATACTCAATCACAATTGTCTCTTTGACTATTGAAGGGATTTCTCCCTTATTTTGCATATATGTACTAGGTGACAAAGTACATTTCTTGTGGGAGTATTAGATCTGGATCTTTCTTAATTATTTTTTTATGAATTTGTGACTTTTCAATATCTTCAATAATGAGTAAAATCACTGCAAGTAACTTGACTGTAAACTATTTCATTTAGAGTATTTTGTTGAAATATGTTATTCACCTACTTTGTGATCAGCTATAACATATAAATAGTAAATTGCAGGCCTGTAGCTCATTCCATGTCTTAGCAATAGCTTGTTTGAGGTTCTCACTGTTGAAAAAATCACTTGTAAATTGAAAACTATTGCATCTAGAGTACTTTGTTGAAATATGATATTCACCTACTTTTGTATCAGCTATAAAATTGGAAACCTGTAGCTCATAGCATTTTTGAGCAATAGCTACCTTGAGGCTCTCACTGTTGAGTTTATCATTTATCAATCACTAATAAATTGAAAACAATTGCATTTTAAGTATTTTGTTTAAATTAGTTTTTTCGCCTACTTTTTAGGTCAGCTGAATCGAGCTGCTTTGAGATTCTCACTGTTGAGTAAATTGCTTGTTACTTGAAAACTATAGCACTTAGAATATTTTGTCATGTACATCACATTGTATGTTATTCACCTACAACAGCATTAGCTATAACATAGTAAATTTGCAGACCAGTATCTCGTTGCATAGCTAAGCAATAGCTATTTTGAGATATGTCCTTTTCTACTTTTCACTTGTACTCTGAAGCTCAAAACACAAAGTCAGTTGACATAGAGCCCATTCACGGGCACTGATTGCTTTTTTGAAATAAGAAAAATCTTAATTCTGAAATTATAAGTTGATCTGTGAAGATCTAATCGTGGAGTGAATATTTCACCCCTGCACATATTGTAGTTTGAAAATAGGTTCCATGGAAAATACACAATCAACACCTCTGCCGTTAGAGATGTCTGTGATATGTTATGTCGAGTTAGCCAAATCTAGTTTTCCCTGCATTTGTTGTACCTTTTAATTATTTCCCATGCATTCATTTTAATCTTCTACTTAGGGTATAATACACGCAATCTCTATTGCAGGTGTTCTGAAAGTGGTGCAAGTGTTGGTGAAATACTGTGTGAGTCATACTGGGAAAATGGAAACATTCAGTCGGCTGGTCCACGCTATGTAGCAAGGAAGCAGGTAGACAGACTCAGTCAAATGGGCTATAAAATTATGTCAGCCTTTGAAATTGAATGCATGATGTTTGAGAAAGACTCTCTGAAGCCTCTTACTCAGGGGAATGATTTTGCTTTTGCATTGTCTTTTAGTAGACATGAGAAAATGTTGTACGAGTTTGACAGGATCATGCAGCCATTGGGTGTTGATATTGAAACCTTTCACTGCGAGTATTCCCCTGGACAGTTTGAATTTACATTTGTACCAAAATACGGCATTGAAACAGCAGATATGATGTTTCGTTTTAAAGAGGCAATGAAAGAGTTGTGTGCTCAAAGGGGGCTTCATGTGACCTATATGACCCGTCCTTTTGCCTCTTCTGGATGCTCCAATGGAACCCATTTTAATCACAGTCTGTGGGACAAAGCTGGCAAAAATGTCCTTTATGATCCCACAAAACCGGACAACCTGTCAGATGTTGCACGCTATTTCCTTGGTGGTATTTTTAAACATGCTGATGGATTAACTGCAATCTGCTGTCCAACGCTGAATTGTTACAGGAGGCTCCATAATCCGTGGGCCCCTGGTAAATGTACCTGGGGTATTGGAGATAGAACAACATTGTACAGGGTTAAAAGCTCTAGTGAAAAGTCAACATATTTTGAAAGCCGTTTACCAGGTGGTTCTTGCAACCCTTACACTGTGCTTGCTGCTACTTTAGCTGCTGGTATTGATGGGATTGAAAACAAGATTGAACCACCTCCCAAAGGTGACTATGCTGACATGCCTTCAGTACCTTCAACCCTGCAGGAAGCTCTAAATGGTTTAGCCAAAGATCAAGTGCTAATTGATGCCCTTGGGAATGATTTTGTTCAGTGGTTTTCAGCTTTGAAACATCAAAGTGATTTGGTCAAATTTGGACATCATGATATAAAGAAATCTGACAAAGAGGAAATTGAAGCAGAGCGGAAAGAATATTTTGAATTCATGTAAATCAAACTTTCAAGACATTTGTTGTGTTACGTGCAGAATTTATGTAGTTTTCTTTAATATACAGGCATGATTAAATTTTATCTTATATTTATACAAGGGATGGGCGGTGGTGGTGGGGGGGGGGGGGGGGGGGGGGGGTCTATTTTTTGTATTTTGGTCAATTTCTTCCATGTCAAGCTTTAATTTTTAATGAAAGATAAAATTGACATAAGTAAATGCTCTCGATATCCATGGCTTTTCAAATTAATTGTCAATTACTTCTATTTGTAGCCCTTCCATAGTATGTGTAATCTTGCAATTGACTAATTTAACTAGCCCAGCGAATTCCAGAACAAGTAATGTCTCATCACTTAATGATTTTAATGGTTTCTTTTTGACCTGGAAAATAAGCATGTCCATGCATGATATTTTATAAAGACATTGATGTAAAGTAATCTTATTTTCACAGAATGGGCTTATTATGTCAGCTGACTTGTCAGTCAGCTGACATTATGGCATCACTCTGCAGGATCTGCTTCCACATGAACAACCTCTCCTCCAAAAAGGCCCAGAAACATGTTGTTTTTAAAGATACCTTGTCTATCGAGGATGAAAAATTGTTCAAAGCATGCAGATTTGTTTGTTTGTTCCCCAGAGCCATTACAAGTGAGGTACCCCCCACCAAAAGTATTAAAATTTCACAACTTAATTACAATTTTCTCATTGACTATTGCAGGGTTTCCATCTTATCTTGCGTATATGTTTTTGACCACAAGTAAATTCCCTTGTGTGAGTATCAGGTCTGGATCTTTCGTAATTATTTTTTTATGAATTTTTAAAATATTTAAAATTCAAGAAATCATGCACTAAATCACTTATAACTTGAAAAGTATTACGTTGAGAGCATTTTGTTAAAATATGTTATTCAGCTACGTTTTTCTATAGCTACAACATGGTGAGTAACTTGGGTGTCTATCCCAATAGTTAAGTGAGTAATAGCTACTTTCGGACTTTTCAGTACCATCCATAATGAGTAAAATCATCTGAACTTGTACACTATTGTATTGAGAGAATTTTGTATAAATATGTTATTCAGCTACTTTTGGGTCAGCTATAAAATAGTAAATTGCAGATCTGTAGCTCATTGCATAGCTGAGTAATAGCTACTTTTAGGTTGTCACTGTTTAATAAATTGCTTGTAACTTGAAAACTATTGCATTTTGAGTTCTTTGTTTAAATATGTTAAACTTTTGGGTCATCTATAACATAGAACAGTTACAGACCTGTAGCTCATGGCATAGCTGAGCAATAGCTATTTTCAGGTTCTCACTGTTTAGTAAATCAGTTTTAAACTTGAAAAGTATCGCATTTACAGTATTATGTCCACCTTACTTGGGGGTGGACATATTATTTTTGCTTTGTCCGGCGTTCGCTGTCCGTCACGCTTGGTTTCCGGTCATTTCAAGGAAAAGTATTTATCCTATGTTTACTAAATTTGGTATGGGTGTTTATTGGGTTAATAGCTTGCATGGGATTGCTTTTGGTGAAGATAGCTCTATAGCTAACTGAGTAATAGCTACTTAATTACTTTTGTATACTTCTTTTGTTTCTGGGCATTTGAAGGAAAAATATTTGACATATCGTTACCAAATTTGGTATGAGCAATAGTTAGGTCAATAAGTTGCTTGGGATTGCTTTTAGTGATAATAGCTATATTAGTGACTGAGTAATAGCTACATAGCTACTTTTAGTAACTTTTTAAGCGTCCTTGAAAGGGAGCTTATTTGTTTTCGCCTCAGTTTCCTCGCCACCGCCGCCGCCGCCGCATTATGGTCTCCCTTGAATATCTCCCTTATTATTAGAAGGTTTCAAACCATATTTGGCAGTTATATACCTTAGGCGTGGGAAAATTTTTCTGCATGCTTAAATTTGACCTTTAACCTTTATGAAGGTCACATGATCAAAAACTATTTTTTGAAGTACACCCCCCGTCATCACAGTTCAGGAAAAACTACTTGCTACCGAGCCTTATAATTTGACACACCTGTTCATACTATCAAAAACACGAGCTGATTAGATTTTGGGAGCAATCCCTTGAAAAATGTCTCATTTTATGAGTGATTTTCTGACACCTTCCAATCTGAAAGCCTTAAATTTAGGCCAACCCCCTTATTATCTTTTTAAGTATTGCATTTAGAGCTATAAAATGTACTGGGAGGTAATAGGAAACCATATGTGGAGAGTCGAAATAGCCAGTCAGTTTTACCCCACGGCCCCTCCTTATGGGTCAAACTGGGGTCATAAAATAGCTGATTTTGAGTTTTTGCCTTATATCTCCTTTATTGTTGCTTTTATAGCTTCAGAATCTATTAAGAGGTATTGGGAAAGCATATATGGAGATTCTAAATAGCCGGTCAGTTTTACCCCCCGACCCCCCCTTATGGGTCAAACTGGGGTCATAAAATAGCCGATTTTGAGTTTTTGCCTTTATCTCCTTTATTGTTGCTTTTATAGCTTCAGAATATATTAAGAGGTATTGGGAAAGCATATGTGGAGAGTCTAAATAGCCGGTCAGTTTTACCCCCTGGCCCCCCTTATGGGTCAAACTGAGGTCATAAAATAGCTGATTTTGAGTTTTTGCCTTATATCTCCTTTATTGTTGCTTTTATAGCTTCAGAATGTATTAAGGGGTATTGGGAAAGCATATATGGAGAGTCTAAATAGGCGGTCAGTTTTACCCCCCGACCCCCCCCCCCCCTTATGGGTCAAACTGGGGTCATAAAATAGCCGATTTTGAGTTTTTGCCTTTATCTCCTTTATTGTTGCTTTTATAGCTTCAGAATATATTAAAAGGTATTGGGAAAGCGTATGTGGAGAGTCTAAATAGCCGGTCAGTTTTACCCCCCGACCCCCCCCTTATGGGCCAAACTGGGGTCATAAATAGCTGCTTTGGAGTTTTTTGCCTTATATCTCCTTTATTGTTGCTTTTATAGCTTCAGAATGTATTAAGAGGTATTGGGAAAGCATATGTGGAGAATCTAAATAGCCGGTCAGTTTTATCCCCAACCCCCCCTTATGGGTCAAACTGGGGTCATAAAATAGTTGCTTTGGAGTTTTGCCTTATATCTCCTTTATTGTTGCTTTTATACCTTCAAAATGTATTAAGAGGTATTGGGAAAGCATATATGGAGAGTCTAAATAGGCAGTCAGTTTTACCCCCCGGCTCCCCCCTTATGGGTCAAACTGGGGTCATAAAATAGCCGATTTTGAGTTTTTGCCTTATATCTCCTTTATTGTTGCTTTTATAGCTTCAGAATGTATTAAGAGGTATTGAGAAAGCATATGTGGAGAGTCTAAATAGCCGGTCAGTTTTACCTCCCCACCCCCCCCCCCCCCCCACTATGGGCCAAACTGGGGTCATAAATAGCTGCTTTGGAGTTTTTGCCTTATATCTCCTTTATCGTTGCTTTTATAGCTTCAGAATGTATTAAGAGGTATTGGGAAAGCCTATGTGGAGAATCTAAATAGGCGGTCAGTTTTATCCCCCAACCCCCCTTTATGGGTCAAACTGGGGTCATAAAATAGTTGCTTTGGAGTTTTGCCTTATATCTCCTTTATTGTTGCTTTTAGACCTTCAGAATGTATTAAGAGGTATTGGGAAAGCATATGTGGAGAGTCTAAATAGCCGGTCAGTTTTACCCCCTGGCCCCCCCTTATGGGTCAAACTGAGGTCATAAAATAGCTGCTTTGGAGTTTATGCCTTATATCTCCTTTATTGTTGCTTTCATAGCTTCAGAATGTATTAAGGGTTTTTTTCTGAAAGCATACAGTGCAGCTTTGTGCATTCTTAGCTTTACAGCATGCTTATTAAAATCACAAAGCATTTTAAACTTTAAGGGACGCTTCACTTTTGTTAGCAAAAGCATTCCTCTAGTTTATTTTAGGCATTTTAAAGGAAAAGTATTTCACCTATGGTCACAAAATTTGGGATGGAGGATTATTGGATCAGTAGCTTGCTTGGGATTGCTTTTGGTGGTAATACCTTTATAGCTAACTGAGTAATAGCTACTGTGCTATATAGCTATTATGTTATTTTGAGTTGACTTTTTCTGGACATTTTAATGAAACAATGTTTTCTATCTTCACAAAAATTTATATGAAGGATAATTGTGTCAATAGTTTGGCCAGGATAGCTTTTGGTCGATGATAGCTTTGGTGAAGATAGCTAACTGAGTAATAGCTACTTAGCTATTTTTGTGTACTACTTTTGTTTTCGGGCATTTTAAGGAAAAATATTTGACATATCTTTACCAAATTTGGTATGAACAATAGTTAGGTCAATAGCGTGCCTGGGATTGCTTTTAGTGATAATAGCTATATAACTGACTGAGTATTAGCTACTCAGCTACTTTGAATAGCTTTTTCATTTTAAGCATTTTAAAGGAAAACAATGTTTTCTAGCTTCACAAAAATTTATATGAAGGATAATTGCGTCAATAGTTTGGCCAGGATAGCTTTTGGTCGATGATAGCTTTGTAGCTATAGCTAACTGAGTAATAGCTACTTAGCTACTTTTATATACTTCTTTCGTTTCCGGGCATATTAAGGAAAAATATTTGACATATCTATACCAAGTTTGGTATGAGCAATAGTTAGGTCAATAGTTTGCTTGGGATTGCTTTTAGTGATAATAGCTATATAACTGACTGAGTAATAGCTACTTAGCTACTTTGAGTAGCTTCTTTATTTTAAACATTTTGAAGGAAAAGTATTTCACCTATGTTCACAAAATTTGGGATGGAGGATTATTGGATCAGTAGCTTGCTTGGGGTTGCTTTTGGTGATAATACCTTTATAGCTAACTGAGTAATAGCTACTGTGCTATATAGCTATTATGCTATTTTGAGTTGACTTTTTCTGGACATTTTAATAAAACCATGTTTTCTATCTTCACAAAAATTTATATGAAGGATAATTGGGTCAATAGTTTGGCCAGGTTGCTTTTCGTCGATGATGGCTTTGTAGCTATCTGAGTAATAGCTGCTTTGCTACTTTGAGCCTACTCTGAATTGCATTTCTGTTTTCACTCTTTTAAAGGAAACATATTTAACTCATCTTTTTAAAATTTGGTGTGAAGGTTTATAGCATCAATTGCATGCTTGGTATTGTTGTTTGTGGTAATAGCTTTAACCTCCTGAGTAACAGCTACATAGCAAAAAAACATAAATATGTCTATCTCCTAAACTGTGCGAGATAGAGCGATTTCGTTGAAATTTTCGACTCACAGGGTATCTAAGCAATGTTCTCTTGGCAATTTTCAAAAAATTTTACTCTCCCCAAAAATGGCGGCCATTTTGAATTTTCGAATTTTTGCCAAAAATGGAAAAACGTAAATTTGCTTCTATCTTCTTAACCGTGCGAGATAGAGCAATTTCGTTGAAGTTTTCGACTCACAGGGTATCTAATCAATGCACTATTGGCACTTTTCAAAAAATTTTCCTCTCCTCAAAAATGGCGGCCATTTTGAATTTTTGCCAAAAATAGAAAAACACAAATTTGCTTCTATCTCCTTAACTGTGCGAGATAGAGCGATTTCGTCGAAATTTTCGACCCACAGGGTATCTAAGAAATGTACTATTGGCAATTTTCAGACAATTTTCCTCTCCCCAAAAATGGCGGCCATTTTGAATTTTCAAATTTTTGCCAAAAATGACAAAACACAAATTTCCTTCTATCTCCTTAACCGTGCAAGATAGAGGGTATCTCAGCAATCTACTCTTGCCAATTTTGTCCAAGTTTTAGAGCAAAACTCATGCTTCCCTTTGGGTGGACATTACGCATGCCAATGCGTCCTATTTCTAGTTAACCGTCCCGTGAGGGACGCTTGTTTGCATATGGGAGGAATTCTTGCGGAAGGGTCCGCCGTATCTGCCATATACGCCGGCTCCGCCATATCCGCCGGCTCCGCAAGTTTGCCTACCTATAGCGTCTTTACTAGTGGATGGAATTTCTTTAAACTTGGCACATATATTTAGTAGCCCCTGGGAAAATTTTCTGAATTTGGTGCCATGACATTTCAACCAATCAGAGAAGTCACATGACCAAAAACAGGATTTTGCTTGTCCGGATGATAACTTAAGAAGCGTTTAAAATATTTCCCTGAAATTTGATATATGGATGCACGGTATAAAGATCTGCAAATGATTTGATTTGGGTAGACTTCCATTAAAAAATGGCTAATTAATTAAGCATTAAAATTTTTATTAACGAGGAAAACACAAATCCCTTAATAACTTCTAAACCATGCAAGATAGAGCGATTTCAACGAAATTTTTGACCCACAGGATATTTCTGCTAAGTACTCTGCTCAATTCCAAAAAAATTTCCTCTCTCCAAAAATGGCGGCCATTTTGAATTTTGTAATTTTTGACAAAAATGGCAAAAATTTAAAGGTCTGCACTCTGATTTGTGGGAACACAATGCACTCATGTAGTGTTCATCACAAATAAATTCACATATAACTCAGAATTAATTAATTCATAATGTGCTTGTATATTTGTTACAGGTAAGCATTATAAAATTGCACAACACAAAAATGCTTGTATCTCCTAAACCATGCGAGATAAAGCAATTTCAATGAAATTTTTGAGCCACAAGGTACCTAAGTGAGATATTCTGCTCAATTTTCAAAAATTTTTCCTCTTTCCAAAAATGGCAGCCATTTTGAATTTTCGAATTTTTGACAAAAATGGTAAAACTTAAAATTGCTTGTATCTCCTTAACCATGCGAGATAGAGCGATTTCGGCAAAATTTTTGGCCCACAGGGTATATATGCAAGATACTCTGCTCAGTTCTCACAAATTTTTCCTCTTTCCAAAAATGGCAGCCATTTTGAATTTTCGAATTTTTGACAAAAATGGTAAAACTTAAAATTGCTTGTATCTCCTATACTGTGCGAGATAGAGTGATTTCAGCGAAATTTTTGACCCACAGGGTATCTAAGCAAGATACTCTTCACAGTTTTGAAAAAAATTTTCCTCTTTCCAAAAATGACAGCCATTTTGAATTTTCAACCAAAATGGTAAAACTTAAAATTGCTTGTATCTCCTTAACCATGCGAGGTAGAGCGATTTTGGCGAAAGTTTTGGCCCACAGGGTACATATGCAAGATACTCTGCTCAGTTCTCACAAATTTTTCCTCTTTCCAAAAATGGCGGCCATTTTGAATTTTTGACAAAAATGGTAAAACTTAAAATTGCTTGTATCTCCTAAGCCGTGTGAGATAGAACGATTTCGGCCAAATTTTGGGCCCATAGGGTATCTAAGCAAGATACTCTGCCCAATTTGCAAAAAATTTTCCCCTTTTCAAAATGTCAGCCATTTGAAATTTTCAAATGTTTGCCAAAAAACTTAAAATTGCTTGTATCTCCTAAACCATTTTAAATTTTCCAATTTTTTTTTCGATATAATTATCTCCCGCCGGGCTGTAGCCCGGGAGGGAGATTATGAAATTATGCCTGTGTGTGCGTGCGTGAGTTAGTCACGCAGATTCCTCCAAAACTACTACAGCTACAGATTTTTTGTAAATTAATTGTCCCAATGAATTTTCACGCCCTCGAAAATTTTTTTGGTTTTATGGACTTAGGCCTAAAGATAAGTGAGTAATAGCAATCTTAGCTACGTGGAGTAAAGGGCTCATAACTCAAAAACTATTGCAGTTACAACTTTTTCTTCAAATATGTTGTTCAGCTACTTTGTCCTTAGCTATAAGATGGTACATAGTTTGCGGTCCCATTGCATGCCATAAGTGAGTAATAGCTATTTTCTTATTTGTAGCAAAATAACAACATAAGTAAATTTCAAATATCTTCAAAAGTATTCAAGTTAGGGAAATATTTTCAAATATGTTGTTCATCTAGTTTTTGATGAGCTATCAGATAGTAAAGCTGCAAACCTGTTGCACACTGGACAGCTGAGTAATAGCTACTTTGAAATCGTGACTGTTGAGTAAATCCATTGTAACTGAAAAACTACTGCAGTTACAGGATTTTCCTAAAATAATTTGTTCAGCTACTTTTTCCTTAACTATAAGATAGCATATCATTTGGGGTTCCATTGCATGTCATAAGTGAGCAATAGCTATTTTCTTATTTGTAGCAAAATTATGATGGAAATAAATGTGAAATACCTTCACAAGTACCAAAGTTAGGCAAATCTTTTCATTTGTTAATCATCTAGTTTTTGAAAAGCTTACTTTCCTGTGTCCTTTATATTTTTGTTGCTTTTGCAGATGTAGGTCAATAGCTAAGTGAGTAGATAGCTGAGCAAGAGCTACTAAAATGAGTAAATGTTTTTTATCTCTAAAAGTATTATAGGTAGACAATTTCTTCTAAATAAGTCATTCACCTACTTTTGGGTGATCTACCACATAGTGAAGTTGCACAACTGTAGCTCTTTGGATAGCTGAGTAATAGCTACCAAAATGAGTAAATGTCTTTTATCTCTAAAAATATTACATATAGGCAATTTCTTCTAAATAAGTCATTCACCTACTTTTGGGTAATCTACCACATAGTGAAGTTGCAGAACTCTAGCTCTTTCGATAACTGAGTAATAGCTACTAAAATGAGTAAATGTCTTTTATCTCTAAAAGTTTTACAGATAGGCAATTTCTTCTAAATAACTCATTCACCTACTTTTGGGTGATCTACCACATAGAGAAGTTGCAGAACTGTAGCTCTTTGGATAGCTGAGTAATAGCTACTAAAATGAGTAAATGTCTTTTATCTCTAAAAGTATTACACATAGGCAATTTCTTCTAAATAAGTCATTTACCTACTTTTGGGTGAGCTACCACATAGTGAAGTTGCACAACTGTAGCTCTTTGGATAGCTGAGTAATAGCTACCAAAATGAGTAAATGTCTTTTATCTGTAAAAGTATTACAGGTAGGCAATTTCTTCTAAATAAGTCATTCACCTCCTTTTGTGTGATCTACCACATAGTGAAGTTGCAGAACTGTAGCTCTTTGGATAGCTGAGTAATAGCTACTAAAATGAGTAAATGTCTTTTATCTTTAAAAGTATTACAGGTAGGCAATTTCTTCTAAATAAGTCATTCACCTACTTTTGGGTGATCTACTACATAGTAAAGTTGCACAACTGTAGCTCTTTGGATATCTGAGTAATAGTTACCAAAATGAGTAATTGTCTTTTATCTCTAAAAATATTACACATAGGCAATTTCTTCTAAATAAGTCATTCACCTACCTTTGTGCGATCTACCACATAGTGAAGTTGCACAACTGTAGCTCTTTGGATAGCTGAGTAATAGCTACTAAAATGAGTAAATGTCTTTACCTCTAAAAGTATTACAGGTAGGCAATTTCTTCTGAATACGTTATTCACCTACTTTTGGGTAATCTACCACATAGTGAAGTTGCAGAACTGTAGCTCTTTGGACAACTGAGTAATGGCTACTAAAATGAGCAAATGTCTTTTATCTCTAAAAGTATTACAGGTAGGCAATTTCTTTTAAATAAGTCATTCACGTACTTTTGGGTGATCTACTCACATAGTGAAGTTGCAGAACTGTAGCTCTTTGGATAGCTGAGTAATAGCTACTAAAATGAGTAAATGTCTTTTATCTCTAAAAGTATTACAGGTAGGCAATTTCTTCTAAATAAGTCATTCACGTACTTTTGGGTAATCTACCACATAGTGCAGTTGCAGAACTGTAGCTCTTTGGATAGCTGAGTAATGGCTACTAAAATGAGTAAATGTCTTTTATCCCTAAAAGTATTACAGGTAGGCCATTTCTTATAAATAAGTCATTCACGTACTTTTGGGTGATCTACCACATAGTGAAGTTGCAGAACTGTAGCTCTTTGGATAACTGAGTAATAGCTACTAAAATGAGCAAATGTCTTTTATCTCTAAAAGTATTACAGATAGGCAATTTCTTCTAAATAACTCATTCACGTACTTTTGGGTGATCTACCACATAGAAAAGTTGCAGAACTGTAGCTCTTTGGATAGCTGAGTAATAGCTACTAAAATGAGTAAATGTCTTTTATCTTTAAAAGTATTACAGGTAGGCAATTTCTTCTAAATGAATCATTCACCTACTTTTGGGTGATCTACCACATAGTGAAGTTGCAGAACTGTAGCCCTTTGGATAGCTGAGTAATAGCTACTAAAATGAGTAAATGTCTTTTATCTCTAAAAGTATTACAGGTAGGCAATTTCTTCTAAATAAGTCATTCACGTAGTTTTGGGTGATCTACCACATAGTGAAGTTGCAGAACTGTAGCTCTTTGGATGGCAGAGTAATAGCCACTAAAATAAGTAAATATCTTTTATCTCTAAAAGTGTTACAGATATTGTATTGCAATCAAACATTAAACTTGTCACTTCTACATGTGTCTCCATCTCACAAGAAAATTTATATTCCACTATCTTTAATACATCTAATTTATACGGCGGGAGATAAATGCATGCATCAGAATGCTTGTTTCAAGATGTTATTCAACTACTTATGGGTCAGCTATAGCATAGTAAAATAGCAGACCTGTAGCTCATTGCATAGCTGAGTAATAGCTACTTTCAGGTTTTCACTGTTGAGTGAATCAGTTGTAACTTGAAGACTATTGCATTTAGAGAATTTTGTTTAAATGTGTTATTCATCTACTTTTGAATCAGCTGTAACATAGCAAAATTACAGATATATAGCTCATGGCATAGCTGTGCAATAGCTATTTTCAGGTTGTCACTGCTGAGTAAATCAGTTGTAACTTTAAAACTAGTGCATTTACAGTATTTTCTTTAAATATGTTTTCCACCTACTTTTGGGTCAGCTATGACATAGTGAAATTGCATAGATGAGCAAAAGCTACTTCGAGATTCTCACTGTTTAGTAAAGCAGTTGTAACTCAAAAACTATTGCATTTAAAGTATTTTGTTTAAATATTTTTCCGCTTACATTTTACACCTTAACGGTTAACTTGCTACTTTACTTCTGAATACCATTTGTATGGCACAACTTTTGTGTCCTTTTCTACTTTCACTTCTAGTGTGAAACTCAAAACACACAGTCAGCTGACACAGAGCCTGTTCAGGGGCACTGATTGCTTGTTTGCTTCTACTTTGGTGTCGAGAGGCTAATTGGCTCTTTTCTTTAAGTGCAGACCATTTTCACATCACAGTACACTGAAGTGGTTATTAACATAACAGAAGAGATCTAAATTATGACTGATATTTACCCCACAGCCCTTAAGGGCTGTCAGGTATTGTTTTCACCCATGGTGCTTGCATGGTCGGGCGGGCGGGCATCCGGGCGTGGCTATAAAAAGTTTGTCCGGGCTATATCTCAGAAACCATATGGTGTAGGAAGTTGATACTTAGTAGGGACAATGGTTAGGGGGTGTTGGTGTGCAGCATCATGGTATGTCCTTGATTTGACCTTTGACCTTGCTATAGTGACCTTGAGTTTGAAAATATTGTACGGGCTATATCTCAGGTGTAGGAGGTTGACACTTGGTAGGGACATTGGTTAGGGGGTGTAGGTGTGCATCATGGTGTGACCTTTAACTTTGGCTCTGCCAAAATGTGTTCACCTACCATATTTGAGACATGTTTCTCTTATAACAAAGTTATATGGATTGCTGCTTGTTTGTATATGGGAGGAAATCAGGCTCCACCAGCTCCGCATTTTGTTTTCCTTATAACTCTGTGACCGTTGTGCAGATTCTTTTCAAATTTGGCAGGTGTATGCAGTAGCCTTAGGTAATTTTTTGAACATGCTGCAATGACATTTCGACCGATCAGAGGTCACATGACCAAAACATCTTTTTTTGATGGGTAAGCTTGACCGGATGATAATTTGAAAGGGATTTTATGTATTCATCTGAAACTTGGCAAATACATTCATTCTATTAAAATCTGGAAATCATTAGATTTTGGCATTGGTTGGTTAAGAAATGGCCGAGTAATTAATGATCAGTCTCTACCGTATTTACCTCATGAAAGGAAGTAGAGCTGTTACTTGTCTCCATTGTTGTAAAACAACCTTGCTTAAGATCTAGCCAGCTAGAATAGCTGCAAAGGCCAGTAGAAGTCCAGTGATGCTTCTAGAGTGCGGGATACGCGATATCTCGCGAGTTTTAGTACTAGCCCGCAATTCGGTATATTTGGCGCGTTCGGTAGAAGATGCGATCCCGCATGTTTACAAAATGGAGGGGCAAAAAATGTTATTTCATATGAAAACAAAACGGATACTAAAGTTTGAAAGTGGATGATGCAAACGTCAGATACTAACAACAATACTGTTGAACCAGTTGATACAGCATGTGTGTTACCTCTTCTCATGAAAATTACACCCGTGGCGTTTGAAGCGAACGGCGTTTGAATCGAACGATTTACCACTATATTCCATTCAAAACATACTGAAGCATCGAGAGATTTGTGGGAGGGTCTCTGGGGGTTACTAAAACTTAAATTTGATATAGAACTGTAGTCTCATAGTTCCGTTCGTGGGAAATGTACACAGATCTAAACCAGGAAGTGATTTAAACATGATAAAAATGCAAAAATGTACATATTTTCGTGCACAACACATATCATACTTAATTTTAATAAAAAATATACATATGGATGTACAAAATGGTGATTTTTTAAAGTGAAAATATATTCTAAACTATTGTTCTCAGTTGTCTAAGGTGGGCGAAAATAGGGATTTTTGGAACTGGATGAATCTATTTTTCACTTTACCTTTTTATTTATTTAAAAAAATTATTTAATTTGCTCCATCATTAGTGTACTTGAATACTGATTAAGTACTTGATGTAAATTATGTAAATTTCTAATTTCTAGTATTACTTTTATAGTGTTTAATCCCCAAAACAATGAAACAGAAAAGATATATATGCAGAACAAAGCACAAAAATGCTACTACTCAACTTTCACTTGATTTATGACAATTAAAACAACTCTTTACACAGGGATTTAATTACACTACCCATATGAGAGGATTTTTTTATAAAACATTTAAAACTTAGCTTGGTCATAAGCCTTATACTAGGCTATCACTTCTGTGGGTTCAAGTCCCACAAATGGCAAGGTTGAGGACCTGTCACAATATGACCCTGGCTATTGAACGAGTCGTAAAACACCAACTTTGACTTTGACCTTTTGTCAAATAAATCAAGTGGGGTTGGTTATGTACATGTAGTTTAATTCCGTGTAAACTGGGGACCAGTGGTGGTAAAAAAACTCAATGATTTCTATTTATTTACTGTTTGGTATATTTATTTGGAAACAAGTCCATTTGATGCAACTGTCTGCAGAAGTATGTATTTACTTGTGGTTTCATGTCACTTTCAACACTGTACAGGTCATATCACAGTGGGTAGTTTTGTGGACAGAGGACACCAGTACATATAATCGGTCAGGGTTCTGTACTGTAAACTACTGACTAATGGAAAGAAACTACCAACTTTCCCACATAAGGTACAGGGTTTGTACCACCGACCTGAGAGGTGGGAGGCAAGTGTGTTAGTCTACAGAGATAACAAATATTTGATTACAATTAAGAGTTATTTGTAACACTAAAGTCAAATTATAATAATTATTTTTCTAGCTTTTTCAAATGTTGGCTTATTAACAAGAAAAGCATTATCTGTCAAGTGTCTGGTGACAAATGATCAAACAATCACTAAGCATTTACAATTCAAGTAAGTTTATTCAATTGTGATGGATGTCAACATCATTTTGAACATAAAAATAACAGTGACAACAGCAGCAATAGAAGCAATGACATTACAGGTGTATACAAATCATATGCATTACAGCTAATAACTTCAAAAGAGGCATTGCATATATGACATCTTGTTACAGATGCTACAGTTATGATACTTACTATTAATCTTTGACACCATTTCATTGTACTTTGTGAAACTTTTTACTTGAACAAAATTTCTTGGGTATTTGCAAAGATACTGGATAGGGTTAAGAACCCATATATTCAGTTATCTGTCAAATATATCATCCATGAAATAAGCAAATAAGAAAATGAAGTGAACAGTGAAGAAATAAAAATGAAGCTAATAGAGATACATGTTGACTTTTGAACATGTCAAAATTTGCTTTTTCCTGTGTTGAAATTCATTAAAGATAAATAATTATTAAAATACCATCTGGTAAAACAATCCTCAAGACATCCATCATTGATCCTCCACTCAGGCTGTGTGTGTGTCTCTTAACACTCATTCACACTATGTACTAAATATTCTTGATCCCTTCCCCCAAAGAACTTCGTCAGGATCTACTAAAATCACCATATTATTGACCCCTTGCAGTGGCCTCTCTCAATCCGCACACTAATATTTGAGAATAGTTGATCCCCAACCCCAGCCTGTACTCACTTCACAGTCCCTCATCGAAGTTATTTGTGTGCAACTCTGATATTTTTTACACTATTTGCATAGTGATTTTTAGAATCACAATTATTTCCTTTTATATATGAAGATCTAGTTAAGAACTTTATTTATGATTACTTAATATAGTTTCATATACATTATACAATTATTAAGAATTGTCCTAGGCAAATTGAAAATCTTGAAGAAATTTCATTTATAGATTTTTGTAGCTGCGAGACTTTTCAGCCTTCTCTACAAAGGCTAACCATATATCTACTTTGTTGCTTCTAGAAAATCTAGGTTCTGTCATGCATTAATGACACTTTTGATATATATATATATATATATATATATATGATAGACACTGGAATCTTTAACTTTACTAATTTCTAAGTATATAACACAAGAAAGTTGATTTCCAAATCTTTCTAAATATATAAACTTTTCACATATAGTTATAATGACTGATTTTTGAGGATTTTTTGAAAATACCAAAATACGAGATTTTAATTTGTGTTTATATCAACTTCTGAGTGGCAAGCCTATTTTCACAACCTGTTGATCGGAACCTGTATTCACAATTTTGTTATTCTTAGAATAAATACCTAATCACAAAACAAATCTTAGATAAGAATAACTGTAAGAATAGAAGCTAAAAAATGTGTGCATAGGTAAGAATTCTTCTAAGACAGTATAAATATATATATTACAAGTGTAATTCTAGGGACAATTGTAAGAATCTTTGTAAATACAGATGTTGGCATATGTCAACAGAAACTTATATTTCTGACCCATGAAAAGCTTAAAGTTTCATAAATAGTTCCTTTTGAGCTAAGTGATAAATTGACTTATTTATAACAAGCATTCTGACGCATGCATTTATCTCCCGCCGTATAAATAAGATGTACTAAAGATAGTGGAATATAAATTTTCTTGTGAGATGGAGGCACATGTAGAAGTGACAAGTTTAATGTTTGATTGCAATACTTTTAAAGACAAAAGGCATTGATTCATTTTAGTAGCTATTACTCTGCCATCCAAAGAGCTACAGTTCTACAACTTTAATATGCAGTAGATCACCCAAAAGTAGGTGAATGACTTATTTAGAAGAAATTGCCTACCTGTAATACTTTTACAGATAAAAGACATTTACTCATTTTAGTAGCTATTACTCAGCTATCCAAAGAGCTACAGTTCTGCAACTTCACTATGTGGTAGATCACCCAAAAGTAGGTAAATGACTTATTTAGAAGGAATTGCCTACCTGTAATACTTTTAGAGATAAAAGACATGTACTCATTTTAGTAGCTACTACTCAGCTATCCAAAGAGCTACAGTTCTGCAACTTCACTATGTGGTAGATCACCCACAAGTAGGTGAATGACTTATTTAGAAGGAATTGCCTACCTGTAATACTTTTAGAGATAAAAGACATTTACTCATTTTAGTAGCTATTACTCAGCTATCCAAAGAGCTACAGTTCTGCAACTTCAGTATGTGGTAGATCACCCAAAAGTATGTGAATGACTTAATAGAACTAGACCAATGACGCTTCTGTGGCCAGATGCAAAATGTATCCACCGGTAAAAGGCAAAAGTAGCTATTACCCAGCCATAGCATGAGCTAGAAGTCTGAAATTTGTATTATGTTATAACTGACCCAAAAGTAGGTGAATAATATATTTGCACAAAATTCTCTAAATCCAATAGTTTTCACGTTACAATTGATTTTACTCATGATGGAAGTTAGTAAAAAGTCCAAAAGTAGCTATTACTCACTTAGCTATTGAGATAGACACCCAAGTTACTCACCATGTTGTTGCTATTGAAAAAGTAGGTGAATATCATATTTTAACAAAATGCTCTAAATGCAATACTTTTAAAGTTATAAATGATGTAGTGTTGAGTAAGAACTTCAAAGTAGCTATTACTCAGCTATGCTATGAGCCACAGGTCTGGAACTTAACTATGTTATAGCTGCTTCAAAATAGGTGAATAACATATTGCAACTAAATAATGTAAATGCAAGAGTATTCAAGTTATAAGTGATTTACCCAACAGTGATAACCTAAAAGTAGCTATTACTCAGCTATGCAATGAGCTACAGGTCTGAAATTTTACTATGTTATAGCTGACCCAAAAGTAGATGAATAACATATTTGCATAAAATTCTGTAAATACAACAGTTTTCAAGTTACAAGTGATTTTACTCATGATGGAAGTTAGTGAAAAATCCAAAAGTAGCTATTACTCACTTAGCTATTGAGATAGACACCCAAGTTACTCACCATGCTGTATCTATGAAAAAAGTAGCTGAATAACATATTTTAACAAAGTGCTCTAAATGCTATACTTTTCAAGTTATAATTGATTTAGGGCATGATTTCATTACTTTTAATGAATAAAAAATTATTTTAAAAAGTCATAAAAAAACTTTAGCATGTGAAAGCTCTCCAAAATGTAGGTGAATGAGTTATTTGAGAAATACTGCTATCTGCAATACTTTTAGACATAATTAGCATGTACTCATTTTGAGTAGGTGAGTAATTAACTATGGGTCTGAAACTTCAAGTGAAAGCTTTCCCAAAGGAAGGTGAATGAGTTAGTTGAGAAAAATTGGCTATCTGCAGTACTTTTAGAGATAATTCGCATTAACTCATTTTGAGTAGGTGAGTAATTAGCTATGGGTCTGAAACTTCACCATGTGAAAGCTCTTCCAAAAGTTGGTGAATGAGTTATTTGAGAAAAATTGGCTATCTGCAGTACCTTTAGAGATAATTCATATTTACTCATTTTGAGTAGGTGAGTAATTAGCTGTGGGTCTAAAACTTCACCAAGTGAAAGCTCTTCCCAAAGTAGGTGAATGAGTTATTTGAGAAAAATTGGCTATCTGCAATACTTTTACAGATAATTAGCATTAACTCATTTTGATTAGGTGAGTACTTAGCTACAGGTCTGAAACTTCACCAAGTGAAAGCTCTCCCAAAAGTAGGTGAATGAGTTAGTTGAGAAAAATTGGCTATCTGCAGTACTTTTAGAGATAATTCGCATTTACTCATTTTGAGTAGGTGAGTAATTAGCTATGGGTCTGAAACTTTACCAAGTGAAAGCTCTTCCAAAAATAGGTGAATGAGTTATTTGAGAAAAATTGGCTATCTGCAGTACTTTTAGAGATAATTCGCATTTACTCATTTTGAGGTGAGTAATTACCTATGGGTCTAAAACTTCACCAAGTGAAAGCTCTTCCCAAAGTAGGTGAATGAGTTATTTGAGAAAAATTGGCTATCTGCAATACTTTCAGAGATAATTAGCATTTACTCATTTTGATTAGGTGAGTAATTAGCTACAGGTCTGAAACTTCACCAAGTGAAAGCTCTCCCAAAAGTAGGTGAATGAGTTATTTGAGAAAAATTGGCTATCTGCAATACTTTTAGAGATAATTCACATTTACTCATTTTGAGTAGGTGAGTAATTAGCTATGGGTCTGAAATTCACCATGTGAAAGCTCTTCCAAAAGTTGGTGAATCAGTTAGTTGAGGAAAATTGGCTATCTGCAGTACTTTTAGATATAATTCGCATTTACTCCTTTTGAGTAGGTGAGTAATTAGCTATGGGTCTGAAACTTCACCAAGTGAAAGCTCTTCCAAAAGTAGGTGAATGAGGTATTTGAGAAAAATTGGCTATCTGCAGTACTTTTAGAGATAATTCGCATTTACTCATTTTGAGTAGGTGAGTAATAAGCTATGGGTCTGAAACTTCACCAAGTGAAAGCTCTTCCCAAAGTAGGTGAATGAGTTATTTGAGAAAAATTGGCTATCTGCAATACTTTTACAGATAATTAGCATTAACTCATTTTGATTAGGTGAGTACTTAGCTACAGGTCTGAAACTTCACCAAGTGAAAGCTCTCCCAAAAGTAGGTGAATGAGTTAGTTGAGAAAAATTGGCTATCTGCAGTACTTTTAGAGATAATTCGCATTTACTCATTTTGAGTAGGTGAGTAATTAGCTATGGGTCTGAAACTTTACCAAGTGAAAGCTCTTCCAAAAATAGGTGAATGAGTTATTTGAGAAAAATTGGCTATCTGCAGTACTTTTAGAGATAATTCGCATTTACTCATTTTGAGGTGAGTAATTACCTATGGGTCTAAAACTTCACCAAGTGAAAGCTCTTCCCAAAGTAGGTGAATGAGTTATTTGAGAAAAATTGGCTATCTGCAATACTTTCAGAGATAATTAGCATTTACTCATTTTGATTAGGTGAGTAATTAGCTACAGGTCTGAAACTTCACCAAGTGAAAGCTCTCCCAAAAGTAGGTGAATGAGTTATTTGAGAAAAATTGGCTATCTGCAATACTTTTAGAGATAATTCACATTTACTCATTTTGAGTAGGTGAGTAATTAGCTATGGGTCTGAAATTCACCATGTGAAAGCTCTTCCAAAAGTTGGTGAATCAGTTAGTTGAGGAAAATTGGCTATCTGCAGTACTTTTAGATATAATTCGCATTTACTCCTTTTGAGTAGGTGAGTAATTAGCTATGGGTCTGAAACTTCACCAAGTGAAAGCTCTTCCAAAAGTAGGTGAATGAGGTATTTGAGAAAAATTGGCTATCTGCAGTACTTTTAGAGATAATTCGCATTTACTCATTTTGAGTAGGTGAGTAATAAGCTATGGGTCTGAAACTTCACCAAGTGAAAGCTCTTCCAAAAGTAGGTGAATGAGTTATTTGAGAAAAATTGGCTATCTGCAGTACTTTTAGATATAATTCACATTTAATCATTTTGAGTAGGTGAGTAATTAGCTATGGGTCTGAAACTTCACCAAGTGAAAGCTCTCCCAAAAGTAGGTGAATGAGGTATTTGAGAAAAATTGGCTATCTGCAGTACTTTTAGAGATAATTCGCATTTACTCATTTTGAGTAGGTGAGTAATAAGCTATGGGTCTGAAACTTCACCAAGTGAAAGCTCTTCCAAAAGTAGGTGAATGAGTTATCTGAGAAAAATTGGCTATCTGCAATACTTTTAGAGATAATTAGCATTTACTCATTTTGAGTAGGTGAATAATTAGCTATGGGTCTGAAACTTTACCAAGTGAAAGCTCTCCCAAAAGTAGGTGAATGAGGTATTTGAGAAAAATTGGCTCTCTGCAATACTTTTAGAGATAATTAGCATTTACTCATTTTAAGTAGGTGAGTAATTAGCTATGGGTCTGAAACTTTACCATGTGAAATTGAAAATTTCATGTTTCAACAGAAACCCTTCTACTACACTGTGGGTCCAAAACTTGCTCGAAATCGCTCTGACAGTTTCAGAGATATTTGCCATTTTTCATTTTCCGCAAAAATTCAAGATGGCCACCAAAAGTTGTAAACTTTGAAATTTGAAACTTTACTATGTGATAGCTTACCAAAAAGTAGATGGACAACATATTTGAAAAGATTTCCCTAACTTTAATACTTTTGAAGATATTTGACATTTACTTCTTCTGTTATTTAGCTACAAATGAGAAAATAGTTATTACTCACTTAAGGCATGCAACAGAACCCCAAACTATGGACCATCTTATAGCTAAGGACAAAGTAGCTGAACAACATATTTTAGGAAAACACTCTAACTGCAATAGTTTTGGAGTTACAATGGCTTTACTCAACAGTCAGAATTTCAAAGTAGCTATTACTCAGCTATCCAAGGTGCAACAGGTCTGAAACTTTACCATGTGATAGCTTACCAAAAAGTAGATGGATAACATATTTGAAAAGATTTCCCTAACTTTAATACTTTTGAAGATATTTGACATTTACTCCTTTTGTTATTTAGCTACAAATGAGAAAATAGCTATTACTCACTTATGGCATGCAATAGAACCCTAAACTATATACCATCTTATAGCTAAGGACAAAGTAGCTGAACAACATATTTTAGGAAAACAGTCTAACTGCAATAATTTTGGAGTTACAATGGCTTTACTCAACAGTCAGAATTTCAAAGTAGCTATTACTCAGCTATCCAAGGTGAAACAGGTCTGAAACTTTACTATGTGATAGCTTACCAAAAAGTAGATGAATAACATATATGAAAAGATTTCCGTAACTTTAATACTTTTGAAGATATTTGACATTTACTTCTTCTGTTATTTAGCTACAAATGAGAAAATAGCTATTACTCACTTACGGCATGCAATAGAACCCCAAACTATGTACCATCTTATAGCTAAGGACAAAGTAGCTGAACAACATATTTTAGGGAAACACTCTAACTGCAATGGTTTTGGAGTTACAATGGCTTTACTCAACAATCAGAATTTCAAAGTAGCTATTACTCAGCTATCCAAGGTGCAACAGGCCTGAAACTTTACTATGTGATAGCTTACCAAAAAGTAGATGAACAACATATTTGAAAAGATTTCTCTAACTTTAATACTTTTGAAGATATTTGACATTTACTTCTTCTGTTATTTAGCTACAAATGAGAAAATAGCTATTAATCACTAATGGCATGCAATAGAACCCCAAACTATGTACCATCTTATAGCTATGGAAAAAGTAGCTGAACAACATATTTTAGGGAAACACTCTAACTGCAATGGTTTTGGAGTTACAATGGCTTTACTCAACAATCAGAATTTCAAAGTAGCTATTGCTCAGCTATCCAAGGTGCAATAGGTCTGAAACTTTACTATGTGATAGCTTACCAAAAAGTAGATGAACAACATATTTGAAAAGATTTCTGTAACTCTAATACTTTGGAAGATATTTGACATTTTCTCCTTTTGTTATTTAGCTACAAATGAGAAAATAGCTATTACTCACTTATGGCACGCAATGGGACCCCAAACTATGTACCATCTTATAGCTAAGGACAAAGTAGCTGAACAACATATTTGAAGAAAAAGTTGTTTCTGCAATAGTTTTTGAGTTATGAGCCCTTTACTCCAAGTAGCTAAGATAGCTATTACTCACTTATCGTTAGGCCTAAGTCCATAAAACCCAAAAAATTTTCGAGGGCGTGAAAATTCATTGGGACAATTAATTTACAAAAAATCTGTAGCTGTAGTAGTTTTGGAGGAATCTGCGTGACTAACTAACGCACGCACACACGCACGCACGCACACACAGGCATCATTTCATAATCTCCCTCCCGGGCTAAAGCCCGGCGGGAGATAATAACCAACAGAATGGAAGATGACTGTTGTATGAATATATTTTTTAACAGTCACAATAAATCTATGTTTCTTCAAATTAACTGGAATTCATTGAATCAACTCTGGAACCTCCCCCAAAGAACTTACATCTTGTTTGGACATTGCATGCCAAAGGTTTGGCAGGGTTTGAACCCTCCCCTATTAAACTTACATCTTCTTTGGACTTTGCATGACAGATGTGTGACATGGTGTGAATCCTCCCCCATTGTAATTACATATTGTTTGGACTTTACATGACAGATGCTTGGCATAGTTTAAATCCTGTCCCATTGATCTTACATCTTGTTTGGACTTTGCATGTCAGAGGTGTGGCAGAGTTTGAACCCTCCCCCATTGAACTTGCATCTTGATTGAATTTTGCATGACAAAGGTGTTGAAAGGTTTGAACCATATTTTTTGCCATATTATTTACTCTAATTTTTTTATAATTTTCATTTTACAAGTGATTTGGAATAGGGGGCCAAACTATCCATTGCATTACTTGACTGGGGTATTTTACTTTTTACAAAAAGTGGCAACTATATTAGAAATTATGAGCAGGATGCCTTTGAAATGGCTCTGAATTCCATTGAAAAAAAAACATCTGGCTTATGCTATACACAACTATTGCATGTTACTTCATTCATTGACACATGACTTCAATATTCCTGGGTGCAGGACATATTGTTTTTTGGGTACCTTAAAAATTTTCTTTGAGAGCTTTACTGTAAAGAGCCAAGAGCCAATCAGATTACAGATAAGAATTTTCTACTCTCCTGTTCGAATCAAACACCACGTTAGGTTTGTGTTGACTTTTGAAGTTTTGCCCCATTTTAAATTCCTGCAAACCATGGATATTAATCAAAAGAGCGTGAATTGAAGCCTAATGGTAAGTACTTTTCATTCACCAAATATGTATATGTAACATTGCTCATTTGATTTACGGCTTACGTTTATACGCGTATACCGTTCGCTTCAAACGCCACGGGTGTAATGAGTTGGGAGCTATGGCCGTGAGTTCTCAAGTTTATGATGCAAACCTCAGGTACTAACAACAATACTGTTGAACCAGTTCATACAGCATGTGTGTTACCTCTTCTCATGAATATTAATGAGTAGGGAGCTATGGCCGTGAGTTCTCAAGTTTAAAGTCTTAGATCTTTATTGAGGGTTCTATTTTATAAAATATTGCTAAAAAACCCTAATGGAAATCTATGACCTCATATCATCTCATGAATATTAATGACTTGGGTGCTATGCCCATGAGTTCCCCAGTTTATAGCATTTGGTCTTTCATCGAGGCGCTTCTATTTTAAAAAATATTGCTAGTAAAGTATTGTTGTAGAATACGGCCCCAGGTCTTTGATTTTTTTTATCCAAGCACTGATCTAGATAAGTTACATAACTTAATGTGATCTAAGTTGGATCAGTTTCCATCTTCTATTTTTTCATGAAGATCCATACAGTAGCATTTGTGTAATCCTGCTAACAAATATACAGACAGACAAATGCTTCTGAAATTAATCCCTCTTTGGCGGAGGTACAAGTTCCCATTTTAATTGACCAAGCCCCCACATTTTTCAGACATGGAGGGGGGGGGGGGGGGGGGAACTGCCCCCACATTTCAAAATTTCTACAATCAACACTGAAGAAGGCGTAAAAGATGTAGTTACAGACTTCCTGTAGTAGAAGGTTGATCATTATCTATAGCAAGAAGAATATCTTCCAATTCTTTGCTGACAGAACCTTTACTTGTTTTTTCGAATGCCTTCTTTTCTTCAACGGTGGGAATACAGTCAAAATAATATGGTAACAACCTGATGCAAGCTTCTGTCCTTGCTCTTGACCTATATGTGAGCCATGTTGAAATTTGTCGCAAAGACAAAAACTGTGTCCAAATGATGGTTGCTCTCTTGTGACCAAAATCAAGTGAAATGAATTTCAGGGTTTAGGCATATGAGCACTCATTATATGTGCAGCAGTACTTACAAGACTATTTCTTTAATTGATATTCTCATTTGGTCGTTTATGTTTGCTCCCGCCAACACATAGCAATAGTGAGAATACGGTAAGGGTATTTTACGCAATAAAAATAAAGGTTTAGAGAGGATTTCACTGATATGCAATACCTCGCCAGCCATTTGGATTTGTTTATTCATTTAGGTAACACTTATAAATATGCCAAGAGTGAAATTTAATGATTTTGTCCCAGGATGAAAAATTTCAACTTGAAATGTTGTCTGTGTTTTGCATATTTTATTTGGTTGCAGTGATGACACGTTTTCTACTCGTAATTCAATCACATACAGGTGATTTCCTTCTCAGTATTCTGCAGAATCAAATGATTCTTGCACAAAAAGGGTTTAACAGATAATCAGTAACATACTCTTATGACACTGTGAGGTCATGTGAGCCATACTGCCTGGGCAAATCCCAAGGCAGCATGAAAACGATAACTGGTGTGATAAGTGAAGTTTTCACTTAAATATTATAGCTGCAATGAAATAAAGGAGATACAATAACAGCAGCAGCAGCAGCAGGAACAACACAAAATAGGTAGTGTTCATATTTTAATTATTCTTGTGTTATGCACTAGTTACAGTTTACGTTTGTGTCTGTTTTCATGCATGTGTAGATTAGTGGCAATCACTACTAGTGTGGTGACCAGATATCAAGGATTATATTTTTAAAAACCAAACAAATTAGAACATTAACCACTGGCATCTTTTGTTATTGCCTTATAAATCTAAGGTATTTATTGTACATTGCTGATAGCCTCAAAGTGGGACCAATTTTGACACAATTTAATGTTATACTTCTCACAATGAAAATGCTGTTATGTCCACTTTATGTCTGATCACTGTTTCCGTCGGCAATTGTACCACCGTTTTTTTTCGTAATATCGCCCGGTTCTTAGTTCCAAGAACGCCCTCATGTGAAAACATAATAATGAACACGCGCAAATACGGCATATGCATGAACTTCAATGAGTGGAGATCTGGAAAACAAATTGTTTGATTGGGTTCTTGAGATGAAAGACAAACGTGCACGAGTAAGCAGAAATATGGTGAAAAAAGGCCAAAGAGATGTACTGCCAAGACCCTGACGTAAGACTTGAAATAGAGGTCAGAGAATCAGCAGAATTTGTCGCTAGTAATGGTTGGTTGAATCGTTTCTTGAGATGGTACAATACCATTTTGCGAAGGAAAACCACTCAAAGACAAAAGATACCTGAACAATACCTACTAAAGCTGACCAGCTGGTCAGTAAATTTGTGTATTTCCTTAAAATTTCAGTAAATATGTGCATTTACTGGTTTTTTGGTCCAGTAAATGTGCGTGTTTACTAAAATCAATTAAATGAAGACTTTATATCTTTAATAGTTGGGTGTTATCTGCTATGTCTTCATATTGTATCTTTAAAAGTTGGGTTTTATCTGCTATGTCTTCATATTAACCGTTATTTAAAATTTTAAATGGCTTTATCATATTTAAAGTTTGATACTTGTTTACAATCCAGCACTGGGATAACTATTTAAGATCACTTTATAATTTCAAAATGTGATATGTGATACAAACTTGTAATTTTTTTCATTTAAAATAAATTGTAATGTAAATCAACAAGTTTATAAATTTAAATATCCAAATATTTGTCAAATTATGATACTTTATGTATGAGGAAGAACAAGCAAGGTAATAAGATTAACATATATTTATTTTTTTTAAGAACTGAAGTTCAGTGTATTTTTGACAATGCATTTTAACCATGTATTTCTTTTTCAGAGGTCACCAATAAAATTAGATCTATAATTACGGTTGAATAAAATCTCCCTTTAATGTTGTCCCTTTAATCAAGGAAGCCACACCATAACCATAGATGCCTTAAAAGGGATTAAGTCCCTTTGAAAGACATTGCTTTAATCCAGTTTGGGGCTAGCTGGCCTTTTCAATATTTGTAACCTTTAATCAAGTAGCCAGTACCTACATTAAAGTCATAAATCTACCAGAAAATGGCAAAATATTAAGCCTTGATTGAAATAAAATAAAGAAATCACTTACTGATAATCTCTGATTAACAATAGATTCTTAAAGAATACATGTGGATTTGTTTGCAATCATTTTGTTTTAAATGATAAGGCAAAATTTCTGTTGAATGCAAGTATAGTTAAAATATCTCAAAATTTTGAAACTCAAATTTCAATTAATTTCTAAATCTTTATTTACTGCCAATAAAAAAACATTTTTTATGTATCACTCACTTAAAAATGGTGAAAAGTTATCTTTAATCATTTTTAAGGATGTCATACGTCCTTTGTAGCTGTGGAATTGAAAATAATATAGGCTTAAATGAAATATTTACTGAAAGCACATACCCAAAGTTTGTAAACATAAATATTTCAAAGTCTAGTACTATTGTTTGACATAACATATTGCATGTAATGTATTACTATGTATATTGTAATAGTCAACATAACAGAGTAAAATCCAATATAATGTATGTTTTGGTTTACAGTTCAATATTATATATTTACAACCAATAAACATCAAAGTTTCATTTCACATATTTACTGAAAGTCATACCAGTAAACTTGTGAAACAACACAGGTCATCAAATTCCCTCAGATTTCTTTGCAACAACTCTAGTCTCTGCCTTGGCAAGTAATCCAAGGTCTTTTGAACGAGATGTTCCCACTGACACTTGCTGCATGAATCGTGTTGTAAGACTGTTTAACTGTCTGACTACTGAATTATTCATATAAAACATTAATGTCCTTCCAGTGTCAAAATATGATAAATAAATTTACATATGTAATTCTAGATTTCAAATATACCCTTTTTATGTTGTAAAGCTTATCTCTGTTGTAACTGATTTCTTGTTAATTGTAAAAGTTGGTAGTTAATTGCCGATGCCAAGTGGTTTACAGTGCAGAATCTTAACCAACAAGTATGTTCTGGTTCCTCAACCTTAAACTACCCATCGCAATATGCCCCTGGCTGTTGAACGTGACGTGAAACAAAAAATAAATCTAAATCTAATCTTGTTAATTGTAGTCTCTAACATGCTAGCAAACCTTGCATACAATTCATGATTCAGGCTGATCTCAGGAAAAGTGTTATGGATCCATCACGGATGGTACCAAAGTCACTCCACCCACTTGTACAAGTAAATACCTTAAACTCTCCCTCACTGTGGCTCTTTGATATTTGCCATGTTAGGTAACAACTGATAGGTAAGCTAAAATGTTAATATTTGCGAAAGTCATACTTGCTTTTGACGCATCCTTCAAAGTTAGATGGTTTTGCTGATTGATAACTAAATGTTAGCAGCAAAAAGTGGAACAGACATCTGTGTATTATTTGCGGGGCTTAGATTCAGCCTTTGTAGAGACATCTTTCATTCGAAAACGAATACTATTGTGGAGTCCAAAAGCCATATTCCCTCCCGTGTTTCTGGTAATAAAAGTTTATGATGTGAAGCAACTTGGAGAAAATAATTTGTTGCATATAACTTGATAAGATCATATTTTGCTTTTGATACATCATCTAAATCTGAAGGGATGGTGCAACAGCTAAAACAAGATCAACAATAAAGGAACCACCACCTGGGGAGAGATAATTATGGTGGTGGAAATACAAGGCTGAAATACGAGTCTTCGTTTTTTTTCTGAAAGAAGACTTGACTGCCTCTTGAATAGAACAGCTACACAAGATCAACACTAAAGGAACCACCAACTGGGGAGATATAATTGTGATGGTGGAAAGATAAGACTGAAAATACGATTCTTCAGGGTTTTTTTCTGAAAGAAGACATGACCATTTGCCTCTTGAGTCTAACTCTAGTTATCAATTTCTTGATATGGACATAAGAAACATATCAGCTGTTACTGTGACTGAGTTTGCTGGAGTTTACTATGTAGATAGACAAGGGGGGTTGATATATTTTGTAAAAATTATTAATTTGAAGACAAATTCAGGAACTAAAAATTCAGCTGTTCCGGCCAGTCGCCATTCACCATTACTTACAAAATTTTGGTTGACAGTGATTAGGTATTTGGCATATCTGTGTTTTAGCTGTGTAAGGTCTTTGTATCATGTCAAAAAATTAGCACATTTATTCACCATTTTATTTTGATAGAGGTTTCTAGTGTGCTTGAAGGTTATAGGTGTTTCTTGTATTATCAAATAAGGTATCGTTCCCAGTGTTAATAATTTAGTTTATAAAGTTATGCGATATGTCCTCCTTAAATAGATGGGGGGGGGGGGGGGGGGGGGGGGGCTGGCTTAAAGTGAACCTGTAAGCTGAACAAGTAGAAGATGTCATTAGCAATGCATGATTAAAGATTGTTCAAACACTATTTATATCAGAAAGTTAGGACATCACAAATATGTTCTATTTTTAAGATATGGGTAAACGATAGGGAATTTTAAGAATGGTTACAATTTTAAATAAGATTTAGGCGTTTAATAGATCCCCCGCCCCACGTCCCCCTTGTTCATGTTCTGTCCCCTTCCTTTTGGGAGATATAAAGTTTGATTTTCTTTATTTGATATTAGAAGCCAACCTGATTACCCTGTTGAAAATTTGTACACTGTGTGTATTAGGTATACTGTGTACACAATAGGCATGCTTGTCCTCATAATTTTATGTCCATTGCATTTTTTTGTGTGCACATTCATATTATTTCAAAAGTTGGAGTCAGAACATATACATTACATTGCTTAATGTCTGGTCACTGTTTCCGTCAGCAATTATACTAAATTTATTTCACAACAAAATAATTATTAGATATCCCCAAGATAAAAATCAAAAATAATAATAATAATATACAATAAATTTTATTTGAAAGGCGTTTGAGTGAGGTTCAGAGCATACATTAAATTGCTAAAATGTTGCATCAGTCTTTTGATTTACTTCTAAGCAGCTGTCAAAGACAAAATCAGTAGGCTTGACCCAATAGGCTGTATACCTTCAATTATACATTTTGTTAAACTTCAACATAAACACCAGGACAAATGAGAGCCACTTTCACTGATTATATTTAACAGCTACATTTCTGTTTTGAAGATACTAATTGGGAGCCACATCATTAAAGGCAAATGTATAGCAATGAATAAATAATAAGACAAAATAATCAGTTGTAAACACTATAGTATTAGGAATCTTGTATTTGTGATTTTTAGTGTCACACTTTGAATTTTTTATGGGTTTGAAAATCTTCAGGGATTTTCAATCCGGAGATTTTCATGTGCAATCGTCACTTATGGTAAGCAATTTTAAATGTTTAATTGGTCAATGTAATACATGTTTATCAAGTTCTTTAAACAGCAAATCATATAGTGAAGTCAGTACCGTATGCACAGATGACACACAACAGAAGAAGCACAAGAGATTTCGGACTGGCACCTGGGTGCGGCAAGATCATTGCTTGGGGAAGTTCTAGGGTTCGAATTTCTGTATAATTTTAGTGCACACAGCATCTGTCCCTTCATTCTGCCATTTGCTCTGCAGGCACTGAAGGGATCACATCTATGAATTTCTCACTCTGAACCCTGCCCCCTCCTTGTTCTGATATTAGTAGGGCAGGTTTGCTGTGGTCTTCTTTATATTGTAGGTGACATCACTGGACTGATGGAATATCAAGCTAGGAGTTTTAATTACACTGTGGAGATTATTATACGCGGGATGTTGCCTAGCCAGTGGGAGAGTTAATGTTATTTGTCTTCTCCTTGTACTCCTCTGAGTGTTTTTTGCAGTTGACATTGTCAGTGGAGTTTATGTAGTTTCTTCTGGTGGCCAGGCACGGTGTGTGTTTTATCAGAAGTTTAGAAGACTGTTAATAAACCGCACCATTACACTGCTAAAGCCAAGGCAGGCTTTTTTGTTGTTTTTTTGACATAAGGGTGGACTGTAATGGTCAGCACAGTAAGGGGTTTTATTGCAGCTAGATGTGATGTAACAGTAGTGGGGGGTGGCATTCGGGTGCTACCTCATTCAGTGCTCCCTGTAAAAACCATTCTTGTTGTGACCGACCTAGTAACTACTAACTACGACCTCTGATCTTTGTTTTCCCGTTTTTGGTGGCCATTTTTCATTTATAAATCAGAAATCAAGCGGGCAACACGCCCTTTTAAATATTTTAACACATTTATTTGTTTAATTCTATTAGAAACTTTCGAGTTTCATTTACACTGAAACTCCCAAGTTTCAGTGTATTTCAGTGACGAAGCCACGACTGCATGTTATTGTTTGGTTGACGGAGCCCAGGCTGTTTAGCCTTTATACTGACTCTTTGAGTCCTGCGATTATAGCTCTCGGGAGCAGAGTTTGAGGGCTGTATCCACTTTATTCTTAAGTGCCGAATTGTGTGGATTATTTCCTCCTATGGTCGCAGGTATCAAAGCAGTGAAATTATATTTGTAGAAGGAACAATGCCTAGGAAACAATTTGATTGTAACAATTGTGGTGGCGTCCACGAGCGCCCAATTAACTCTAAGTAAATTAATTATTGTAAAGTTAATCATAACAGTGCATGGTGATACGACTCAGAGCCTCGAATAAGAAAACACTTGAGGCAGATGTCTGTGATAACACTACAGAGTGGCATGACTGTTCTATAACTTTGATCTTCCATTATGACACACGGCCAACCAGAGGACGAGGACGCATTCTTTCACACATCTTACTGTGACGCTTTGTGTCTCGTCCCCAGGAGGGTCACACACACAAACGTGGTCCACTCCGCTATCATATGAAACTAAAAGAGTAATCTTAGAAAAGTGGAAATAGGGTGGGTTTGGAGAGAATTAAACAAATAAATGTGTTAAAATATTTAAAAGGGCGTGTTGCCCGCTTGATTTCTGATTTATAAATGAAAAATGGCCACCAAAAGCGGGAAAACAAAGGTCAGAGGTCATAGTTAGTAGTTACTAGGTCGGCCACAACAAGAATGGTTTTTACAGGGAGCAATGAATGAGGTAGCACCCGAATGCCGACAACCCCCCCCCCCACAGTGCCCCAGGTGAGGTGGAAATACAGGAATAATAACCCATATGGGATAAAATTATTTATTCTTTGATCTAATATATATACAATACTAAGATTTATTTACATACTGACTAAGGCCACCTCAGCAGAATATGATGATGACTAATATAAGATTACCCTTAAACAGCTGTATACTTAATGACTTTATATATCACAGATCAGATGAGGTGGCCCTAAGTGAAGGTCAAGTTACTGTAAATTTTACACATTGTTATGATACGACTGTCAGAGTAGTTTACGACCATATTTTGACATTGAGGTGGCCATAATTTAAGGTTGGCCCAGATTAAGGCTAAGAAAATACTGGTGATGGTTTACAAATACATATTTTAGCCTACATAAGCCCTAAAAGTACTGGTGATGGTTCACACCATATTTGACATTAAGTAGGGCCTAAGTTAAGGTTGGCCCAGATTAAGTCCCATATGGGTTATTATTCCAGTATTTCCACCTCACCTGGGGCACTGTGGGGGGGTGGCATTCGGGTGCTACCTCATTTAGTGCTCCCTGTAAAAAACATTCTTGTTGTGACCGACCTAGTAACTACTAACTACAACCTCTGACCTTTGTTTTCCCGCTTTTGGTGGCCATTTTTCATTTATAAATCAGAAATCAAGCGGGCAACACGCCCTTTTAAATATTTTAACACATTTATTTGTTTAATTCTCCCCAAACCCGCCCTATTTCCACTTTTCTAAGATTACTCTTGTAGTTTCAGATGATAGCGGAGTGGACCACGTTTGTGTGTGTGACCCTCCTGGGGACAAGACACAAAGCATCACAGTAAGATGTGTGAAAGAATGCGTCCTCGTCCTCTGGTTGGCCGTGTGTCATAATGGAAGATCAAAGTTATAGAACAGTCATGCCACTCTGTAGTGTTATCACAGACATCTGCCTCGAGTGTTTTCTTATTCGAGGCTCTGAGTCGTATCACCATGCACTGTTATGCTTAACTTTACAATAATTAATTTACTTCATTATTCAGTGGCTAACTGATTTACATTTACTATATTGCATTTACTCATATTTTACCATATTTTATATTTACAATTACTTGTGTTTTATTGTCTTTTATGACCTTATATCTTAGTTCTTGGGTGATCCAAGAACTAAGATATAACACTGGGGCCGTGTCAATTGCTCCTGTAAGGTTTTTAGGGTTTTAATTGATTTTAAGGGGCTGCATTGCGCTAGCTACCCAAGGATCTGAACTTATGAGCTAGGTGGGAGCAACCCGGCTTCCAGTGGCATTTTGACCACCTAATGGTTTTTAATTACCCCCTTGGGGGCTGCTCTGTAAATGATAAAGCTTGAAACAGTTCTTAAATGTTAAAATATGGGGTTTGAACCCAACATCCCCACTGCATCATGTAAACAAATATATCATCACTTTGATCTTCATAACTGACCTCAAATATGTGGTCACCTCATTTTGTCGCTTATGTAGCCTAAAATATGTAATTGTAAAGCATTACCAGTACTTTCTGAACCTTAATCTGGGCCAACCTTAACTTAGGCCCTACTTAACGTCAAATATGGTGTGAACCATCACCAGGACTTTTAGGGCTTATGTAGGTTAAAATATGTATTTGTAAACCATCACCAGTATTTTCTTAGCCTTAATCTGGGCCAACCTTAAATTATGGCCACCTCAATGTCAAAATATGGTCGTAAACTACTCTGACAGTCGTATCATAACAATGTGTAAAATTTACAGTAACTTGACCTTCACTTAGGGCCACCTCATCTGATCTGTGATATGTAAAGTCATTAAGTATACAGCTGTTTAAGGGTAATCTTATATTAGTCATCATCATATTCTGCTGAGGTGGCCTTAGTCAGTATGTAAATAAATCTTAGTATTGTATATATATTAGATTAAAGAATAAATAATTTTATCCCATATGGGTTATTATTCCTGTATTTCCACCTCACCTGGGGCACTGGGGTGCTTTTTTGTATTTATAATCATATTTTAGTATTATGTGTTATATTTTTTATTGCTTGTTGACCAGGCTGTATACTGTATTTATCACTTGTGATTTAGATCTTATGACTCATTTTAAACCTTATCTTGATCAGCCGTGTGACCATTTAGTCATGGCTCGGTTTCTGACCTTGGGGGTCCTATTTTGTGACATCATGTCACAGATTTTGACCTTTTAAACCCCTTGATCTCTGACCTATGTCTCTGTCTAAATCTTGAATTAGATCTAAATATCTTGGAATAGTTTTCTTATTTTATCTGGGGTTTCTTCAGACACTTTCCACTATTTTGTTTATTTTGTGAATTCTATTAATGCTTATGCTGCTTATGATTCTAATGAATCTTGATATTTATATTCAGTATAAAAGATTGAGAACTGGGGGTGGGGGCTTTTTCCTTTTCAAAGTCTAGTATTTTTTATCTCACATCTTATCATGGGTCTCAATGAGGAACTATTTGTTTTCTGTGATATTTTACATTTAATCCAAATTCCAAAAAAACTTAAGAAATTGATTGTGATGAATATCTGGTGTAGATACATTTTTAATGAAAACTTCACCCGTGGGCTTCTTTTGTCCCTTAGTTTCCTTTTTGGCTTTCCCAGTGTTTGACCCCTTTACAAAATTTCTTAATTTAACCCCTTTTGACCCATGGGTTATTCGGTGCAAGGCTTCTCCAGGTTATTATGTTTTGCCACTGGACACCCTGTACCACAAATTACATACACTACTACATTATGGTCACAAGTAATAGTATTAATGTCATATTATATGTTTATTTTTTTCAACCAACTTTATTAAAAAGGCTTTTAGATTTTGAATAATGGTAGTTCTTTGGAACTCTTTTCCCTTCCAAATAAGAAACAGTATCTCTGTCGCATCTTTCAGGAAATACCTCAAAACCCATCTTTTCAATTCTAGTTTCCCAACTTAGTCTCCTTCCCTCTCGGTCTCACCCACAACTCTGGAATATTGACCTTGAACACCCTTCGACTCTCCTTATTAAAAATGATTTTTGTTAACTAGCGCACTGAGTTCCCCTTGGTGGGCAAGATATTACGTCTGCAAAGCAGTAGATTAGATTAGATTTCTATTCCATCTTTTTCCCCTTCCCCTGCCCTACTGGAGCTTTTTTTTAAAGTTTTAACACTTGATAACTTATTATTTAGAGGAATTTTTTCTTCTGGATGTCTTTGAGGCACACAGTAAGACCAGCACCGTGGAATTTGTGCTCAACATTATAAAAATATGGTGTTGAAGTACCGTATGTAGTTGCTTTAGTAATTTTGAAGTAATAGAGTCATATCTCTGAGACATAGGGATGTAAGTACAGATCATTACAACACTGACAAAATGCTGAGGTAATTATGTTCTAGACTCTCTGTGTACATGACACTAATTGAGGCACAGTTAGGTTTGTACTGAGATCTTAATTTACACCTTTTATCATACTGGTACTCTGAGTGGCCAGCTATATATATTTATTTGATCATGTATCTCCAAGTCCTAGATGTACCAGAGATGAAATAACTTTCCAATTGCTTAACATTTAAACTCATCCTGTTGTACAGAAATAAAATCTCATGAAAAAGCAGCATACAACTGATCTCAGTAAAACCTTTTGAATTTGTGAACCCAGCAATGTCAAGAAAAAATGCGATCTATTTAAAAAAACCACCATAAACAGTACCATAGAAAACCCCATTTTCTTTTTAGCAACCCCACAAGAACCCCACCTTCAAAATTGTAAGATGCATAAAAAACTTTTTTTATGAAAAGCCCTTCATACAAAATATATGTCACATTATTACACATTAATTTAAAATATATTTTATTTAACTTTTTTAAAATTTTGTTATGGAGTTTCTCAGAATTATTATGTCTTGTAAAATCTTTAGAATTTTGAGATTAATGTTTTTTTGCATTATTTGACAAAAAAAACTACAGCATACTATAGTAACTGGATGTAGTTTATAAAGGACAGAGACAAATGGCTCCTGTATAGGGACAAATTATGCGTATTCTCAGTAAAAACCCATTCTATAATGAATGGGTTCTTAATGAGAAGACACATAATCTGTCTCTATAAAGATTAGTTACCCCTTTGAAACATTAAATATAGCTTTAGATGAATGATAGCTTCATTATAATTGACAGAAAAATGGCCTCCTTTATAACTGACAGAAGGATGTCAAATGGGGTCGTGTCATGCTCTAGTTTATTATTAATTTCACTCACTTGCTATTGTCCATTTATTGTGGTATTGTTATTTGGTTATTACATACAGTTGATTAAATAAATGAATGGACTTTTGGACTCACACATCACTCCTGTTAGAAAGACCCTTGATTGGTTGGCTATTGATCACCGTTCTATATTCAAGACTACCTTACTGGTGTACAAGTTCCTACATAGTGGCTATCCAAAATACTTTGTACCTTTCCTTTAACCTAGACATAGTGTTTATAACATTAGAAAAAGCCAGGCTGATGGTATGTTCCTTGATGCCCCATACTTTGCCACTTCAGCAAATCAGTCTACTATGCATTTTGGCCTCAGCTTTACTTATAATGCTCCAAAGATTTGAAATTATTTGCCTGATGATGTCAAACGTTTGTTTGAACGCATTTGGCGAAGAGATAAATCCACCTTCAATAGATCCCGGTACATGCAGAAAGTCCATCAATATAATAGTCCCACAAGAACCCCACCTTCAAAATTGTAAGATGCATAAAAAACTTTTTTTATGAAAAGCCCTTCATACAAAATATATGTCACATTATTACACATTAATTTAAAATATATTTTATTTAACTTTTTTAAAATTTTGTTATGGAGTTTCTCAGAATTATTATGTCTTGTAAAATCTTTAGAATTTTGAGATTAATGTTTTTTTGCATTATTTGACAAAAAAACTACAGCATACTATAGCTTTACTTATAATGCTCCAAAGATTTGAAATTATTTGCCTGATGATGTCAAACATTTGTTTGAACGCATTTGGCGAAGAGATAAATCCACCTTCAATAGATCCCGGTACATGCAGAAAGTCCATCAATATAATAGAATCTGCATGCAAGCCAAATCTCAATTCCTTAAAGCGAAAATTCGGGACAATCACAACAATCCACAAAAATTATGGTGTGTCCTGGTCGATGTATTGCAAAGACTTCCAGCCAAGATCCTCCCATCGATAAAGCCCCCTCAGCTTTTGGCTGACAGGTTTGTGGAGTTCTTCACAGAAAAAATATGCTCAACATTTTCTGCTTCTGCCAAATTGCAACACATCACCCCTGACTCTCCTCCCCCTATGTTCTCCACCTTTTTGACTGTAAGAGAGGATCAAGTTACTAAAGTTATTACCAACTTTCCTAGTAAATCATGTTCCCTAGACCCTTGGCCTACCTCCCTTGTTCTGGATTATCTGGATATTCTGATTACCCCCATCACCTCAATAATCAATGCTTCTCTTGAGCAAGGTAAGTGTCCAAACTTTTTCAAGCAGGCCCATGTTACCCCTATCCTCAAAAAACCATCCCTAGACAAAGAAGTTTTTAAAAACTACAGGCCTGTCTCAAATTTAAACTTTATCTCAAAGATTCTTGAAGCCGTCCAGCTACAAATTCATCTTGATGAAGCCGGTCTTATGACTGCCTTCCAGTCGGCTTATAGAAAACACCACTCTACTGAAAGCGCCCTTCTTAATATACAAAATGATATTCTTCTTAACATGGCCAAGGGTTCTGTCACTGCCCTTACCCTTCTGGATCTATCTGGACCAATCCTGTTCTCTGTCTACACTAACCCAATCAGCTCAATCATTCATTCCCACAGTAGCATCAACTACCACTTTTACGCTGATGATACCCAGTTATACATAACACTTTCACCAGAAAATCTCTCTCACTCTATCCAAAAACTAAAGAACTGCCTAAACAACATTCAAAATTTCATGTTCGCAAATAAATTAAAACTTAACCCAGACAAAACCGAGTTCATTCTCATAGGCTCCCGAAAAAACATAACCGGCTCCTCCCTCACTTCCCTATCAATATTCTGGGAAATCAAGTCTCGCCAGCACAAAGTGTCAGGAACCTCAGAGTGGTGTTTGACCCTAATTTCACTTTCTCAAACCATGTGTCACAGGTCATTAAGTCCACTAGAGTACAAGCAAGAGACCTCTACAGAATTTGTCCCCTTCTAGACCTGAATACATCAGTGCTGTTAGCGAATGTTTTGGTGAGCAATTCACTCTTCTTATCCCTCACTGATCTTGAGTTAAGGAGATTGCAGCTAGTCCAAAACTCACTCTGCAGGGTTGTCACCCGTTCCTCCAAATTCTCTCACATTACCCCTCAACTAAAAAAACTCCACTGGCTACAGGGAAAATGGTTAGATACAGGGTACAATTTAAAATTGGTCTTATTACATACAAAATTCTCACCCAAGGTCAACCAGTTTACCTAAGAGGATTAATCCACCCCTACACCTCTTTTAGAAATACAAGGCGAAGTACCCCCAAACTCAAGTTCCTTCAAACCCCCACTTTTGATCGTAGAGTTCACAAATCAATTAAACACTTTTCGAATTCCTTCAGTCACTATGCCCCTGCCCTTTGGAACTCTTTCCCTCTCCATGTAAGAAATAGTCCTTCTGTTGCATCTTTTAGGAAGCACCTCAAAACTCACCTCTTCAGCTCTAGCTTCCCAACTTAGTCTTCCTTCCCTCCTAGTCACACCCACAATCCTGGATTACCGACCTTGAATGCCCCTCGACTTCCATATGATAATGATTTCGTTTAATTAGTGCACTGAGTTCCTCATTGTGGGGAAGATATTGCGCTTGCAAAGCAGTAGATTAGATTAGATTAGATTAGATGTATGTTTGACCACTTCTCTCCACTCATACAGAAAAAGCTCAAAAGCTATCTCTCTGCACAAGCATATTCACCCTAATTTCTGCTTTTCCTGGTTTCTCTCTGTGGCGCTGACCCTACTATGTCTCAGGTTAATGATTATAGTTCTCTTCTTTTTCTGTCTGGTGCACCTAGTGTCTGTCTTTAGATGGAGATTAAGCACTATAAAAATACTGTTGAAAGTAGAATCATTTCTCTATTATGTTTAACGTTTTGGTACTATCAGAATAGTTAAAATTATAATTACAATAACTACATCTTTTTAAAACCCAATTTAAAATGTACAGAGTGTGGTTTTCATTCCTCCTGTCATTTTGAAGGTGGGTTATTTATGGATTTGCAAAAACAGTGGGGGTTTTTGGTGTTTATTTAGGATCCCCAAAATAGCAGAATTGCTCATCCCCTATCATAATTCTCAAATCATGTTCAGATACTTTGGCATGCTTTTCACTTAATTTGACATTGTTTTTACAGATATGTTATCATAGCTTGCCCATATAGAGACATATAATGTTGTTTATATTACTTTTTTTCAGGTTGTTTTGATATTATGTCAGGAATTACAGTTGATATTGCCAAGCTCACAGAAGAGGCAAACAAGTACAACTATATTCGCTTTTGTTCATCTGACATTCATGGGATTGCACGAAGTAAAACTGTTCCATCAAAATATGCAAGTAGATTTTTTGAAGATGGTCTTGGTTGTTACAGTGGTAAGTTTGTTTATGTGACCAGTAAATACTTATATGAGTGATGTCCCATTTAAACAATGTACAAAACTAATATGTAGACCATATTTTATAATATCTTTCTAATGTATTTATTATGTTCCAACTTGCAAAGGCAAATACAAGGGGCAAAAATAAAATAAACATCTTATGTGCTTCAACATCTTGATTGGATGTTGTGAAAGGTTACCAAAATGGTGGGATTTATACACTTATCCTTGTGTTGCCTGGCTTGACATTTTATCTTAATTGCATCTCAACACTTGTACAAAATATATATTCTGATTTTTAAGCTCGCGGCTCGCGCTTCTACAGATCACTTTTTTTGTCTCTGGACTTTCATGAATTGTGGCGCAGCATGATGAGTATTTGTCTGATCACTGAGGGTAATCGGCAATGGGCTACGCTAGTACTTGGATGGGTGACTGTCTGAGTTCTAGACCAGCTGTGGGATGTGTCTGAGTTGGAATTTTCTTTGTGTCTCCAGACTTTCGTAAACTCTAGTGCACTACTCGTGCCTCTGATGGCTTTGCACTCGCACTAGGGGACCAAAACACCTTTTGGCCTATTTATAAACATTTCTTTAAACATTTTTGTGAGAATTGAGGTGTAATGTAAATTGTACCTTTGATATTAAACTCAAATATATTGCAAGTAGAACATACAGTTCAACTTCTTCATGTAACAATTACAAGCCAAATTGGGTTAAAAATAATGAGCCAGTTGCAATAGGTGGAAGGATTAACCAATTGCATTGGACAATAAAAGTAGTAATTGATACATACACACCTTAAGTTTCTCTTACACCCCATTGTACGTCTATACACATGTAAGTTTGCTGCAAATATTGTTGAAAATTATGAACGTAACCTGGTAGTGGGGTAGTAGAGATTTGCACGTGCAAACAAGGTGTATTCTCCCAACAAGAGTGTCACAACTTGAAGATCAAAGAACAGTCTGTTACTAGCTACAGGTTGTACAAAGGGTTTCTATACATGCAAGGTACATGTGAGTGTATCTTACAGCATGTGCAAACAATGCAAGTAAATGGGGAGAACCTACAACACTTGCAAGGAGAATGTACATGCTCAAGTCTCTGGTAAGTTCCGCTTGAGACATGGATGCCTTTGTAGACATACTGCGTGCACGCAGAGAATAATGTACATGTCAATTTTCATTGCGGGGGCTCTGCAACTTGAAATTCTGCTATAAAATCGCAAGTGTTTAGATAATGTCAGGTCTGATAGGTTAACCACTGTATGGCCAAGAAAACTCTCCATTCTCTTTCCTTTGGGCAAAATGCCCAGTTGGGATTGCTTTTGGGTATACGTTTTGACAAACACTAAGTTTTACATGTGGTGAATTTCTTATTATTGTATGCAAAATTATGTATATAAAAGTTTGTTTATAAATTCTATATGTGTGCTTTTAAGAAGTTAACTAGTATACTGCTTATTGGAACAACTTGTGTGATCGAAGGTTCGGTGTTCAGTAGGACCGTAAACGGACGCGTATTTCAAAAATATATAAAAGTAGTTAAATTTACCCAAAAAATCTGGGCTTTTAGTTGTACTTTTAGTACTTATTATTGCTTTCCATAATATACCTTCAATTATTTAGAGTTTTTATGTTGTTCTGAATTGTTTTTAATTGATCAATAGCCTGCTAGTTGATATTGCGGCTATTATCGCCCACTACCGGATGTTACTCGGTGATTTTTTGGTTGTGGTTTGTATTTTAATTATTTTGCTAGTTGATATTGTGGGTATTACTGTCCTTTACCGGGAGTTACTCAGTGATTTTTGGTCGTGGTCTGTACTTTTAAATATTTCATAACTGTGGTTTGGTTTTACTTTTATGAATTTCTGCATGTTCCGTTTTATTCTGCGGTCTCTGATTTCCTTAAGATGCAGATTGTTAGGCTCCTCCTTTGTATTGTTGGTCTCTTTGTGCATTGCCATAAGACTCAAAACAGAATTCAGAGCAGGTGTGATGTTGGCCTGCATGTATGTAATTATAATGGACCTACTGCCAAATCCATTTTGTTCAAGTCACATAGAGTTACATTTTGTGAAAGGGCGTCCTTCAGGCAGCTCACTCTGGTTCTGTTGTTGGGCAATGTCGTTCTCAATCCTGGGCCAGTGAAGTTTGGATTCGCTAACTGCCGGTCCATTAGGAATAAAGGCCCAACTCTTTGTGAAGAAGTTAAAACTGGAAATTTTGATGTTTTTGGCCTCACTGAGACCCATATTAAAGCTCTAGACACACCCTCATTTCTAAACGAGTTAACACCTGAAGATTTCTCCCTTGTTCACACCAACAGAGAAAACAAACGTGGTGGCGGTGTTGGCTTTTTTATTAAATCAGCTCTGGATTTCAAAACCATCCATTCCATTCCCCTGAGTTCTCCTCCCTCGAAAATCACACTGTCTGTCTCACTCTCGACAGGCGTCGCATGTTTCTTGGGGTCGTTTACCAGAACCCTGCCTCATCCGTTGTAAAATTTTTTGAAGATTTTCTGTCATACGTGGGTTTTTTGTCTTCCTTATCCTCCTCCTTTGTGATTTGTGGGGACTTTAATTTTCATGTCAGCACTATGTCTCCAACAGTCTCTGAATTTAAATCAGTCATTGATTCTTGCTGTCTGTCCCAATACATTGATTTTCCAACTCACCTTCACGGTCATACCTTAGATTTGGGCTCCTTCCAAGTTTTCTGATGTAAAAGGTTCAGGCTTCATAAGTGATCATAAAATTATCTCTTGTGTGGTTGACTTTCCATCTTCGGATACTCCAATGCAGAAAGTTGTTACCTTCCGTCAGTATCATAAATTGAATATTGATAAATTCAGAAGTGACCTCCTGGCTATTCCGTTGGTAAGTTCACCATCTGATGACATTGATTTATTGCATGAACAGTATATGTCTGGTTTGTCTGGCCTTCTAGATATTAATGCACCAGTGAAGACTAAACAGCTCATCAAACCACCGCCAAGCCCAAATTAGGTCTCACATGGATTGTCACAATCTTGGAAAAACTTTCCAGTCAGCCTATAAGGTGGGGCACTCAATAGAAACTGCCTTGTTGTGCATTAAAAATGAGATTCACTTATCTCTGTCCAAGGGCATGCCTACAGCACTGGTGCTGCTCGACCTGTCTGCAGCTATCGATACTATCGATCATGACACACTCCTTTTCTGTTTGTCAGCTAGGTTTGGCTTTGCTGGATCTGCACTAAAATGGTTTAGATCCTACCTCCAGGATCATTTTCAGTCAGTCAAGATTGGTTCTAGTTTTTCGAACTTGTTCAAATTGAAACCCAAGGTTCTGTCTTAGGTCCTCTTCTATTTTCCCTCTATACAACACCTCTTGGTCAAGTCATCAGAAAATATACTGGAGTTAAATACCACTTTTATGCTGATGATACCCAGCTGTTCATTCACTTATCCCCTGATGATAGTCTTAAGTCTTTTGACCGTCTTAAATCCTGTTTGAATGATATTCAGGTCTGGATGTCTGAAAACAAACTCTAGCTAAACCCTGATAAAACAAAATTCATAGTCTTTGGTGCCAAAGACAGATACAAATGGCTCAGTGACTCATTTCCTGTCAATATCCTGGGTAATTGTCTCTCTCCCACAGATGTTGTACGCAATTTGGGTGTTTTGTTTGATGCAAAGTTCTGTTTCACCAATCACGTAAATTCTGTCATCAAATCTTGTTTTATTAGCCTCAGGGACCTTCATCGTATCAGGAGGTTTCTCTCCGTTGATACATCAGTGGTGATTGCAAATGGTCTGGTCAGCAGTCATTTGGATTATTGCAATTCTCTATTTTGCAGTTTGTGATCCCGTAATGCAACCAGGCTGCAATATGTTCAAAATGCTCTTGCACGGTTTGTCACTGGTGCTTCTAAGTACACTCACATCACATCCAGCCTTAGGACACTTCATTGGCTACCCATCAGACAACGAATTATCTTCAAATCCCTAGTTCTGGTGTATAAGTACCTCACCACTGGCCAGCCTAAGTATTTTGCACCATTTCTCCTTGTACAAATCTGCCGTGAATACAAGACGTTCCAACCCAAAAAATTTGTTCCTCCAGGTTCCTCATTATTGTTCTTCCATCCATAAATCAAAGGTCCACTTCAACAACAGTTTCTCATATGATGCCCCGAAGTTATGGAATGATCTTCCCCATGATATCCGCAGTGCTCCAAATCTCTCCTGTTTCAAAAGTCGACTAAAAACCTACCTATTTCAGAAATCATTTCCACCTTAGCTTTTAACTACCGAACACCGGATCGCCTCCCTTGGTACGACTTGGAACATGTCTAATGTCTTGATGATTTATTCCTTACGAACTGGATGGTGTGCCTTAGAATCTGTAGATACGGTGATTAAGCACTTGGACACTTGATTGATTGATGCTAATGGTTTAATTTGCAAAACCTATTATTTTTAAGTTAGTTTATCATCTTAAATTACAAACAATAATAATAAATAAATACATAAATAAAAAGGTTATGATTTCTGAAGAGTAGTAAATACTAATGAGGCAGTAATGCATCATCACGGTTGGTTACTAATATTTTATTTATCATTTTTTTTTTGTAAAAGGGCTTTTTTTAAAAAAAAATAACTCTCATAAAATCTACAAATATGATTTTAATGTAATGTAATTGTAATATGATAAAGAGACACTATCCATATGATGCAATCGTAAAAGGCCCTCCATTAAGTGCAGCATGTGTTGTAATTTAATGGGCTCAAATATCCCTCTGAATGTGGTTGAATGAATGAAAATAACCATTTTACATACCAATGTATCCTTTATAATTAAATATATGAGGCAATGTGTTAAATCCCAATTTGCATCTAAATCCCAAGGTATTGTGAAGTCCCTCAGAGATTCAGTGCTTGGGCCATGGTTCTCATTCTACGGTCTATGCAACTCTGAAGAGGGAAGGGGTGATTACTGAGTGCATTGTAATCAAGATAATAACCAAGAAGATTCACACAAATTGGTTAATGCCAATAGGAGCCAGAGAGTGCAATTTAAATATCCAAGACAACTCAATACGCCTACGCTTGGAAGTGTTGGATGCTTCAAATTTAGGTGTGCACCACTCTAGCACAGAGAATTGCATGTTCTTGTGGTTATGTCCATCACTTGTGAAGTGACGTGAGACAGGAGTGTCTATTGTATCTGCCTTTTGTACAGAATGTCTGTGTTCATACATTCTTTGTCTAAATGCACGTGAGGTTTCCCCCACATAGTGTTTATTGCATTTGGAGCAGGTAATCAGGTATATGACATTATTAATTTCACATGAGAAATTCTTGGGTAAGTTTTGTGTGTTGAATAACTTGTGTGTAAAGTTACATTTTACCGATCCCTTCTTTTTGATTAGGGGGCAGTAAGTGCATTTACCGAGTCTGGTGCATACAGGTAAGTATGGTTTTGTCTCTATGTCAGTAGTAGGAGGGTAAATGAGAGTGGCATTTGTTAATTTGTCTCTCAAGTTTGGTAGTCTCCTAAAACCTACCAAAGGTTTGTCTTTAAAGATTGGTCCACAGTCCTGGCTATTTGTTATAATATTCCAGTTTTTGTGGATCAGTTCCTTAATGTTGGGGTTACCTGGGTTATAATTGGTTACCATTACTGGTGTCTTGACAGGTTCTTTCCTTGTCACTTCTAGTAATTCATCTTGTGTGAATTTTGAGGCTCTATTGTAATGTTTGCGTAGGGCCTTTTCTGGATATCCTCTTTTTAAGTAATAGCCAATGAGTTTATCAGCATTCATATTAAAGTCATTGTCATATGTACAAATTCTTCTGAGTCTTAAGAATTGGCCATATGGTCCCTTTGTCTTACTTGGTGCGTGGTGTGCAGATGTATAGTGTAGGTACAGATGGGTGTCTGTGGGTTTTTCATATAGGGTTGTGTATAGTTCCCTATCTTGGTTAATCTTTACTGTGGTATCTAGAAAGTTAATGTGTGTTAGGCTGCTTTCATGAGTGAACTTAATAGTAGGGTGTATACTATTAAGATATGTGATGAGCTCATTGAGCTGATCTTCTCCATGTGTCCACACCATCCAGATGTCGTCGATGAACCGAAGCCATAATAGAGGTTTTAATGGCCAATTTGCTAGTGCTTTAGTCTCAAATCTGTCCATGAATAGGTTTGCATAGTTCGGTGCTGTTGCCGTACCCATTGCTGTGCCTCCTATTTGGAGATAATGGTCTCCATTGAAACTGAAGCTCATAGAATGTAGTACTAGTTTGAGTATGTTCAATATGTGAGGTCCCATTTTTCGTTTATCTGGGTCCTTCCTCAAGTGTTCTGCCACAGCTATTAGACCTTCCTGATTTGGAATGTTTGTGTATAGTGAACTAACATCTAGTGTAACTAGTAAGGCTCCTTCTGGGATTTTGCCAAGTTGTTTGATCCTACTTATGAAGTGTTGTGTGTCTCTTACATAAGATTTTGTTTGAGGAACATATTTCTTTATGTGTTCGTCTACAAATTTGCTAATGTTGGCTGTGGGATGGTTTATTGAACTACATATTGGTCTACCAGGTACTCCCTTTTTGTGGATTTTTGGTAGCATGTAGAACCTGGCTTCTTTTGGATTGGGCACATTGAGATAATCAAAGTTTTTCTCTGTGATTAAGTTTAGCGATCTCATTTGTGTTAATTCCTCAGCAATTTTCTCAGAAATTTGAGGTGTTATGTCCTCAGGTATTTTCTGGTAAAACTTTTCATCTTGTAGTTGCCTGTAACCTTCTCGTAGATAGTCAATAGTGTTCATTACTACTACTGCTGACCCTTTATCTGCCTTCTTTATGATTATATGGGGGTTAGAAGTTAGTTTGTTCATACCTATGTTTTCACCTTTGGTGGTGTTTTTGTGTCTAATAGGTTTGAATTTTGACTTTAGTATTTCTTGCTTGACTGATCGTTGGAATAAGTCAAGGGTTCTGTTTGGTGGTTTTGGCCTCCAGGTTGATTTGGGTTTGAACTTTTGTTGAAGTTCTTTATTGAGTGTGGATTCATTGTCAGAGTCAGATTGATCCTCCCTAGCATTTTGATTCATAAAATCTATGATGCTTTGGCTGACTTGTGGTTGCATTGAGTCAGTCTGATCTCTACTGAAGAATTCCATTAATTCTAATCTTCTGTGGAACTCTTTAAAATCTAACCATATCTGAGATTTGTCAGGTAGGCCAGGGGTTGGACAGAAGGTAAGTCCCTTTTCTAAGGCCGATATTTGGTCTTGGTCCAAGTTGACATTTGATATGTTTATAACAGTATGTCCAATGTAACTTTCGAACTTGGTATTCTTAGGTAAGATACCAGGTTGTGCTGTTTTGGCCTCAGTTCTGAGGGTGTCTAAAAAGTTAGGTTCCTCAATGCTAGACATGTTTGAAATGAACCTTTATTTTATTAATAGGTGGGTTGTCCTTGAGGTAGTTTTTGGCTATTCAGGGGGAGCCTGTTATGTTACAGGTTCTGAACCAGGTTTTCTATGGGTTGTACCTGGTTTGGAGTAAGGTCATTTAAAACACTGATTCAAATACTATATCTGTTTATTGAATACGCCACATATGATATCAGATATTAGAAGGTATGAGTAGAAAGATAGTCTATTATTCCTTTATTTAAGGAGTGCTTTAAGAGTATTAAGGAGTTTGTCCATTTTTGGATCATTCCTTTGCCTTCTTTGGTTTGGAGCCTGGTTCTGCCTTCTTCTTGGAGCCTGGTTGAAGCGTTTCTTTGGCTGCTTGTCTGCGAATTGCTTCTGTGTTTTGTCTATCTGAATGGGTGCCATTTGTTGAAATTTATCGAGCAAGGAGTCCTTTATTTCTTGGGACTGCTCCTTGGTGAGGAGTGTATCCACCTCGGTAAGATCTTTGGCAATGGAGGCTTTGGTCCTGCTATATGCGGCTTGGAGGTCATCAATAAGTGTAGTAGTTAGTTCAAACTTACATCTTCTGATGATTCTTGACCAGTGGTCTTTCAGTTTTGGACTCCTGGTGCTATTGATGTTGAATTTGAAGTCAACACTTGTCGGGTATTGGTTCTTGGCTAACCTACCCTCCATTACTTTAATGGTTGAGGCTAAGGAGAGCTTCTTTCTATGAAGATTCTTCAGTCTCAAGTAAATGGGTTTGGTGGTGGCTGGGTAGTTGTCCCTAAGGTCTGTGTAATCCTTTTTAGCTGATGGGCCACTTTGGTTGGGGGAATTAACTCTCTTTCGTTTTTGAGGTTTATTCCTGTTGGACATTGGTAGCTCAAGTTGTTCTTTAACTGCATTGAGAGTTCTTAATGTCTCTTCAGATATCCTGTTTTCTGGCATGGGGGTATCATAACCACTCGCAGGTTCTGAGGTCACTCTGACACTAGACATGGTGTTGCAGAATTCAGTCTGGCTAGCAGTGGTTGAAGGAGCACTCATAGTGAAAACTAAGGAAAAGGTCTGCTTCCTGCTTATGCAAAGACTGAAGGATGATAAGCTTTGTTTATCTGCCTTATATAATTTACCTTGTGTAAATTGTATTTCGACTGGTGTAAATATTCTCAGTCTCATCAGAGGCTATGGGATTTTCAGGTTTATGGTCCCTAAGGTACTTTTTGCTTCAACAGGGGGAGCCCCCGGTTTGGAGCCGGTTCAGAACCGGTTCAGGAGCCTGGTTGCAGGCTCCAGGTTGTGTAGGGAAGTCCTGAAGTGTGAAGTGAAGATAACTCAATTATCATAATTTTTTGTGGATTTTGATAATTTCACTTTGAGGTAGGTACTATAAACATACAACTGTGTTGTCCTCATTTGGAAGTTGGTGGTGAGTATGGGTATCTCATTTCCAGGCTTTTGTTAAGTCTCTATTTATAGGTTCCACCAAAATGAGTGTAGTTGTTAGCTTCATTAGAATTTTATTATTATGCTTCCATATGTAATTATATTCAGTTATGAATATAATTCATATTATAAGTCATACAGAGACCAATCTGAGTCGTATAAATATTTATTCTAATAAGCTTCATTTACCATACTACTTTATTTATAATAGGCAGTCATATTATTTATAATTTATGAAAATAATAATAACTTTGTATACATTATCTGTAATAGTCTGCGTACCTTGTTTTTAACATTATACTAATTATGTTCAGATAAATATTAAAAAATAATATTGGTTCATAATATACCAAGTATTTAAATATATTGTTTTATTACATATATTTATTATATTTTCTGTATAATAAAATCAGTCTAAAAATAATAAAACGTGTTTTATTATTGTTGTGTTTTAATACAGTGTTTATTATATTAAAATCTAGTGGTGGTGTATGACCAGCTCCCATCTTGTGGTGGTGGTGGTAATACTAGTTTCCTTGGTGAGGTGACCAGGGTGGGGCGTGTAGGTTTTCTACTACAAATGGCCTCATAAGTTGGGTTGTCAATGGTCAATGTACTTGGTTTTCTCACTTTGCTGTGTGTTGTCTCAGCTTGTTTACTGGTGATCTTTATTTACTCTTGGTATGGGTTCGAGGTGTGGCAGCTTTAGGGAACTCTTTTGGTGTCCTGGGGATTAGACTTGGTCTCAATCTGGAGAACCATTTCCAATATCTAGCTGTACATGGGAGTGGCATGTTTTGTCGGTCCTCCCTGGAGGTAACAGGTTCTACATGATTTACCTGGGTGTTGCGAACAGCATCATCGATTATGTACTGTTGTCGCTCAACTATAAGGTGTTCATTATAGTCACAAGACTGGCACTTCTGGTTGTCAGTTTGGGCTGATTTATCCTTTAGAAATGTGACAGGTACACATCCTATCTGAGTGGTGGCTTTCTTTGACACTTTTAAAGTGGTCTTGGCTTCCTCTGGTAAATTATGTGTTGAGAGGAGCGCTGATACTGTGGGAGTTAAGTTATAAATCCCCAGTGGTGATGTGTTCATACTTTTGTTTTCTTCAGTGGAAAAACTCTTATCTGTGTTCACTCCTATACAGATTCTAGGTGGTACCAGGGGAGCAGGCTGTGACTCATCATCGCTTAATGCAAGGTCCTTGGTTAAGATTGTTTCCCAGTCAGTGACCCCTGTTATGGCATTAGTGGTGGCTTCTAAAGTATGGTTATTGCTTGTAGTGGCCTGGGGTTGATGGGTAGTGGTATTGGCTTCCATCATTGTAGAGGTGTTTGGTTTACCATAAGTGACATTATCTGGCCCTTGTTTCATTATTAGAGGTGGATGGGTTTTGCTTATGTGGCCTATATAGTCCACATTTCTGGTGTATTTCTTATTGCAGATTCCACATATGAATCTCTTTTCATTGTGAATAGTATTAATATGGCGTCTTAAGCTTGATTTGTGCTTAAAACTTTGGTTACAATGTCCACATAAGTATTTATTTCTATCCATAATGACACTATGTGATTTTTCCATCCAAGTGCTAAAAATGACTTAGTGACTGATTTTGTGATGTCATTTGATTGTATGACGTTTTTGTGCCATGACGTAATTATTAAGATTACGTCATAGCTATAAATCACTTTTTACATAATATTCAGGTGTTATTTTATTTTTAAATAATTTTTTATTTTATTTAAAAATATTTTATTATTTTTAATTTTATTTGAAGTGATATATATTGTTAAATCTCATGCTCTGGAATATAGCTTATACGACTCAGATTGGTCTCTGTATGACTTATAATATGAATTATATTCATAACTGAATATAATTACATATGGAAGCATAATAATAAAATTCTAATGAAGCTAACAACTACACTCATTTTGGTGGAACCTATAAATAGAGACTTAACAAAAGCCTGGAAATGAGATACCCATACTCACCACCAACTTCCAAATGAGGACAACACAGTTGTATGTTCATAGTACCTACCTCAAAGTGAAATTATCAAAATCCACAAAAAATTATGATAATTGAGTTATCTTCACTTCACACTTCAGGACTTCCCTACACAACCTGGAGCCTGCAACCAGGCTCCTGAACCGGTTCTGAACCGGCTCCGAACCGGGGGCTCCCCCTGTTGAAGCAAAAAGTACCTTAGGGACCATAAACCTGAAAATCCCATAGCCTCTGATGAGACTGAGAATATTTACACCAGTCGAAATACAATTTACACAAGGTAAATTATATAAGGCAGATAAACAAAGCTTATCATCCTTCAGTCTTTGCATAAGCAGGAAGCAGACCTTTTCCTTAGTTTTCACTATGAGTGCTCCTTCAACCACTGCTAGCCAGACTGAATTCTGCAACACCATGTCTAGTGTCAGAGTGACCTCAGAACCTGCGAGTGGTTATGATACCCCCATGCCAGAAAACAGGATATCTGAAGAGACATTAAGAACTCTCAATGCAGTTAAAGAACAACTTGAGCTACCAATGTCCAACAGGAATAAACCTCAAAAACGAAAGAGAGTTAATTCCCCCAACCAAAGTGGCCCATCAGCTAAAAAGGATTACACAGACCTTAGGGACAACTACCCAGCCGCCACCAAACCCATTTACTTGAGACTGAAGAATCTTCATAGAAAGAAGCTCTCCTTAGCCTCAACCATTAAAGTAATGGAGGGTAGGTTAGCCAAGAACCAATACCCGACAAGTGTTGACTTCAAATTCAACATCAATAGCACCAGGAGTCCAAAACTGAAAGACCACTGGTCAAGAATCATCAGAAGATGTAAGTTTGAACTAACTACTACACTTATTGATGACCTCCAAGCCGCATATAGCAGGACCAAAGCCTCCATTGCCAAAGATCTTACCGAGGTGGATACACTCCTCACCAAGGAGCAGTCCCAAGAAATAAAGGACTCCTTGCTCGATAAATTTCAACAAATGGCACCCATTCAGATAGACAAAACACAGAAGCAATTCGCAGACAAGCAGCCAAAGAAACGCTTCAACCAGGCTCCAAGAAGAAGGCAGAACCAGGCTCCAAACCAAAGAAGGCAAAGGAATGATCCAAAAATGGACAAACTCCTTAATACTCTTAAAGCACTCCTTAAATAAAGGAATAATAGACTATCTTTCTACTCATACCTTCTAATATCTGATATCATATGTGGCGTATTCAATAAACAGATATAGTATTTGAATCAGTGTTTTAAATGACCTTACTCCAAACCAGGTACAACCCATAGAAAACCTGGTTCAGAACCTGTAACATAACAGGCTCCCCCTGAATAGCCAAAAACTACCTCAAGGACAACCCACCTATTAATAAAATAAAGGTTCATTTCAAACATGTCTAGCATTGAGGAACCTAACTTTTTAGACACCCTCAGAACTGAGGCCAAAACAGCACAACCTGGTATCTTACCTAAGAATACCAAGTTCGAAAGTTACATTGGACATACTGTTATAAACATATCAAATGTCAACTTGGACCAAGACCAAATATCGGCCTTAGAAAAGGGACTTACCTTCTGTCCAACCCCTGGCCTACCTGACAAATCTCAGATATGGTTAGATTTTAAAGAGTTCCACAGAAGATTAGAATTAATGGAATTCTTCAGTAGAGATCAGACTGACTCAATGCAACCACAAGTCAGCCAAAGCATCATAGATTTTATGAATCAAAATGCTAGGGAGGATCAATCTGACTCTGACAATGAATCCACACTCAATAAAGAACTTCAACAAAAGTTCAAACCCAAATCAACCTGGAGGCCAAAACCACCAAACAGAACCCTTGACTTATTCCAACGATCAGTCAAGCAAGAAATACTAAAGTCAAAATTCAAACCTATTAGACACAAAAACACCACCAAAGGTGAAAACATAGGTATGAACAAACTAACTTCTAACCCCCATATAATCATAAAGAAGGCAGATAAAGGGTCAGCAGTAGTAGTAATGAACACTATTGACTATCTACGAGAAGGTTACAGGCAACTACAAGATGAAAAGTTTTACCAGAAAATACCTGAGGACATAACACCTCAAATTTCTGAGAAAATTGCTGAGGAATTAACACAAATGAGATCGCTAAACTTAATCACAGAGAAAAACTTTGATTATCTCAATGTGCCCAATCCAAAAGAAGCCAGGTTCTACATGCTACCAAAAATCCACAAAAAGGGAGTACCTGGTAGACCAATATGTAGTTCAATAAACCATCCCACAGCCAACATTAGCAAATTTGTAGACGAACACATAAAGAAATATGTTCCTCAAACAAAATCTTATGTAAGAGACACACAACACTTCATAAGTAGGATCAAACAACTTGGCAAAATCCCAGAAGGAGCTTTACTAGTTACACTAGATGTTAGTTCACTATACACAAACATTCCAAATCAGGAAGGTCTAATAGCTGTGGCAGAACACTTGAGGAAGGACCCAGATAAACGAAAAATGGGACCTCACATATTGAACCTACTCAAACTAGTACTACATTCTATGAGCTTCAGTTTCAATGGAGACCATTATCTCCAAATAGGAGGCACAGCAATGGGTACGGCAACAGCACCGAACTATGCAAACCTATTCATGGACAGATTTGAGACTAAAGCACTAGCAAATTGGCCATTAAAACCTCTATTATGGCTTCGGTTCATCGACGACATATGGATGGTGTGGACACATGGAGAAGATCAGCTCAATGAGTTCATCACATATCTTAATAGTATACACCCTACTATTAAGTTCACTCATGAAAGCAGCCTAACACACATTAACTTTCTAGATACCACAGTAAAGATTAACCAAGATAGGGAACTATACACAACCCTATATGAAAAACCCACAGACACCCATCTGTGCCTACACTATACATCTGCACACCACGCACCAAGTAAGACAAAGGGACCATATGGCCAATTCTTAAGACTCAGAAGAATTTGTACATATGACAATGACTTTAATATGAATGCTGATAAACTCATTGGCTATTACTTAAAAAGAGGATATCCAGAAAAGGCCCTACGCAAACATTACAATAGAGCCTCAAAATTCACACAAGATGAATTACTAGAAGTGACAAGGAAAGAACCTGTCAAGACACCAGTAATGGTAACCAATTATAACCCAGGTAACCCCAACATTAAGGAACTGATCCACAAAAACTGGAATATTATAACAAATAGCCAGGACTGTGGACCAATCTTTAAAGACAAACCTTTGGTAGGTTTTAGGAGACTACCAAACTTGAGAGACAAATTAACAAATGCCACTCTCATTTACCCTCCTACTACTGACATAGAGACAAAACCATACTTACCTGTATGCACCAGACTCGGTAAATGCACTTACTGCCCCCTAATCAAAAAGAAGGGATCGGTAAAATGTAACTTTACACACAAGTTATTCAACACACAAAACTTACCCAAGAATTTCTCATGTGAAATTAATAATGTCATATACCTGATTACCTGCTCCAAATGCAATAAACACTATGTGGGGGAAACCTCACGTGCATTTAGACAAAGAATGTATGAACACAGACATTCTGTACAAAAGGCAGATACAATAGACACTCCTGTCTCGCGTCACTTCACAAGTGATGGACATAACCACAAGAACATGCAATTCTCTGTGCTAGAGTGGTGCACACCTAAATTTGAAGCATCCAACACTTCCAAGCGTAGGCGTATTGAGTTGTCTTGGATATTTAAATTGCACTCTCTGGCTCCTATTGGCATTAACCAATTTGTGTGAATCTTCTTGGTTATTATCTTGATTACAATGCACTCAGTAATCACCCCTTCCCTCTTCTGTGTTTTATATAGCCATGAAGATCACCAGAATTCACCTAAAAACAACCCAACATAGTTTAAAAATAATCACTATTAAAAATAAGCCATTAAATAGACAATTTATAAACATCGCAAAATTGGTGTTTATAATCGTAATTAAGATTATTTTCATTAAAATAAGCATGTTTATATATTCCAGAGCATGAGATTTAACAATATATATCACTTCAAATAAAATTAAAAATAATAAAATATTTTTAAATAAAATAAAAAATTATTTAAAAATAAAATAACACCTGAATATTATGTAAAAAGTGATTTATAGCTATGACGTAATCTTAATAATTACGTCATGGCACAAAAACGTCATACAATCAAATGACATCACAAAATCAGTCACTAAGTCATTTTTAGCACTTGGATGGAAAAATCACATAGTGTCATTATGGATAGAAATAAATACTTATGTGGACATTGTAACCAAAGTTTTAAGCACAAATCAAGCTTAAGACGCCATATTAATACTATTCACAATGAAAAGAGATTCATATGTGGAATCTGCAATAAGAAATACACCAGAAATGTGGACTATATAGGCCACATAAGCAAAACCCATCCACCTCTAATAATGAAACAAGGGCCAGATAATGTCACTTATGGTAAACCAAACACCTCTACAATGATGGAAGCCAATACCACTACCCATCAACCCCAGGCCACTACAAGCAATAACCATACTTTAGAAGCCACCACTAATGCCATAACAGGGGTCACTGACTGGGAAACAATCTTAACCAAGGACCTTGCGTTAAGCGATGATGAGTCACAGCCTGCTCCCCTGGTACCACCTAGAATCTGTATAGGAGTGAACACAGATAAGAGTTTTTCCACTGAAGAAAACAAAAGTATGAACACATCACCACTGGGGATTTATAACTTAACTCCCACAGTATCAGCGCTCCTCTCAACACATAATTTACCAGAGGAAGCCAAGACCACTTTAAAAGTGTCAAAGAAAGCCACCACTCAGATAGGATGTGTACCTGTCACATTTCTAAAGGATAAATCAGCCCAAACTGACAACCAGAAGTGCCAGTCTTGTGACTATAATGAACACCTTATAGTTGAGCGACAACAGTACATAATCGATGATGCTGTTCGCAACACCCAGGTAAATCATGTAGAACCTGTTACCTCCAGGGAGGACCGACAAAACATGCCACTCCCATGTACAGCTAGATATTGGAAATGGTTCTCCAGATTGAGACCAAGTCTAATCCCCAGGACACCAAAAGAGTTCCCTAAAGCTGCCACACCTCGAACCCATACCAAGAGTAAATAAAGATCACCAGTAAACAAGCTGAGACAACACACAGCAAAGTGAGAAAACCAAGTACATTGACCATTGACAACCCAACTTATGAGGCCATTTGTAGTAGAAAACCTACACGCCCCACCCTGGTCACCTCACCAAGGAAACTAGTATTACCACCACCACCACAAGATGGGAGCTGGTCATACACCACCACTAGATTTTAATATAATAAACACTGTATTAAAACACAACAATAATAAAACACGTTTTATTATTTTTAGACTGATTTTATTATACAGAAAATATAATAAATATATGTAATAAAACAATATATTTAAATACTTGGTATATTATGAACCAATATTATTTTTTAATATTTATCTGAACATAATTAGTATAATGTTAAAAACAAGGTACGCAGACTATTACAGATAATGTATACAAAGTTATTATTATTTTCATAAATTATAAATAATATGACTGCCTATTATAAATAAAGTAGTATGGTAAATGAAGCTTATTAGAATAAATATTTATACGACTCAGATTGGTCTCTGTATGACTTATAATATGAATTATATTCATAACTGAATATAATTACATATGGAAGCATAATAATAAAATTCTAATGAAGCTAACAACTACACTCATTTTGGTGGAACCTATAAATAGAGACTTAACAAAAGCCTGGAAATGAGATACCCATACTCACCACCAACTTCCAAATGAGGACAACACAGTTGTATGTTTATAGTACCTACCTCAAAGTGAAATTATCAAAATCCACAAAAAATTATGATAATTGAGTTATCTTCACTTCACACTTCAGGACTTCCCTACACAACCTGGAGCCTGCAACCAGGCTCCTGAACCGGTTCTGAACCGGCTCCGAACCGGGGGCTCCCCCTGTTGAAGCAAAAAGTACCTTAGGGACCATAAACCTGAAAATCCCATAGCCTCTGATGAGACTGAGAATATTTACACCAGTCGAAATATAATTTACACAAGGTAAATTATATAAGGCAGATAAACAAAGCTTATCATCCTTCAGTCTTTGCATAAGCAGGAAGCAGACCTTTTCCTTAGTCTATGCAACTCTACCAAGTAAAATCGTTGGCTCTCATCCCAATATTATATTCCATTTGTACGCAAACGATACCCAGTTGTATTTTCATTTATCCCATGAGAATGCTTCCTCTGCTTTGACTTATGAGGGTATTCCACTGGAGCCAACACTTCCCGACTGAGACTACATGTTTGACATTTAGCTGACTCCCATTACTTGGTGGGACCATTGCTGCTTCAAAGGTCCTTCTCAGGACCACTGCTGATTTACCCTGTATAGACTGTGCATGCCATGTAAACGTTTTTTTCAGTGGGGCCTCTTTATGCCATTAGGCAAAATAACCTGAATAGGGCTGCCACATAACCACCATCATGGTGTAATGGATCTGGGACGTGCTTCTAGAGATAACTTTTTCTTTTTTTCTTTCATGGTCTCCGGACTGTCATGAATTGTGGTGTAGGGTGATGAGTACCTGTTCCATCACTGAAATTAAGAAGCAATGGGCTACATTAGTACTTAGATGGGTGACCGCCTCAATGCACCACTCATGTCTCTGATGGCATGCAGCTCATGCTAGTAGACCGAAACCCCTTTTGGCCTTATTTTTGTTTTTAAAAAAGCTGTCCTGAAGTGACAAGTGAGTCACTACTGGGTAAATCACCAGAGATGTGTTGATAATAATGCTGAGTTATTTATTTTGGGTAATTCCCTCTTTTATTCACTTTGTTTAAGTTGTGGCTTTATTTAGGCCTCTGTTATTGATTAAATAGTGGCCTGTCTTAAATAATATTGTTAATATATTGTAAATAATATAATACAGATATTATGAAGGTTAGGGATGTTTTAGTGCATCTAAATAAAGCTTTTTGATGCTTCTGTTTATAGTTCATATGGGTTGTAATTTACAATAGCTCTATGACAGAGCTTCTTTAGTATGGAGCATTTTTAAGAAATACTGAGAGAAGACCGATTTTATTCAAGACTTTCTTCAGAAATAAAAGTCAGTAATTTTTGTTGTGTTTTAGTGCCAGTTCCAGTAAAGATTACCTTTTATTTATTTATTCTTAATTTATGCAAATATATTTTTGGCTCAGATTTGGTCAAAGTCATGTAAACAACCCATATTAGGAGTTGTTACTTTAATTTATTCCAGCTTTACAACTCACAACTTTGATAGTAATTTTCATATAAACTGATTGTAGTAACTTTTGAAAGCTTTCTCTAGTTTTAAATAGAAACAATCCAGGCTCATTTAGCAGACATTTGGGCCATCTTTGTAGGTAATATCTGTTTATAGTTGGATATTGTAGCCGCTATCTATACATGTAGCAAATTTTAATTGAGATACCTTTCAGGATTAGTCCCTGAAAATCGTTCTGTACATAGTGTCTATTTCAAATTGATAAATATTTAATTTGATGTAGAAATACTTTAATATGATAACCATAATACTGTGAATTGCACTGTTGTTATTTGTATACATTATTTATTGAACTGTTAGTTGTTGGAACCACTTACTGTTAATTTATTAAAAAAAATTTCAATATTTAACAAGCTTTATTTCTTCCGGCCTTACACAAGTTAGATGTTCAAAGTTTCCATAATAATACCAGAACACTTGCACATAAAACCACATACTGGGCAAAATATCTGAAAACTGAGGTTTTCTCTGAAAACTACCAATTATACAGGCATTTGATCATTTGCCTTTCATCAGTGTTCGAGATATTTAGCCTTTGCTTAGATAGAGATTCGTCAGAAACTTGAGATAAAGTTTGTCATTCCAATGAGACTGAAATACTGAGAGCCATCTTCTGCATGAGATATTAAGTATCTTCGCCTGAATGAGATATTAGAGTCATCAACAACTCGAGATTGAGACACTCATTGTTTCCTACATGTGACAACTAGACGGAATGCCTGGCTACTACTAATTAGAACTGTACCAAGTAGACTGCCCATCCATTTCAATAGTTAAGTCTTATTTAATGCCTCAATCAAGAACATCCATTTATTTCTTTCCACAATGAATAAAACAATTGTTCGCAGTCGTTCGTTCATTTCATGTCTTCAGCCAATGCCTTGTAAAATTAATGCAAAATTATCAAAAACTGTAGATTTATTGATGAAATTAAAAAAAGAACATGGTTTAAAAATCCATCACTTCTGTAAATTGCAGCCATTTCAAAAATTACTTCTTTTATCTCATCTTAGCTTATGCAGGTGTTCCACTGGAGCCGACCCTACAAGTCTAGGGTCAGCTACAAAAGTCAGGGGGTCGGGGACAAAATTCACAAAAAAGGCGGGAAAATACTGGGTCAGTTGCACCTCCCCGACAGGACAGTACACTTCCAGACAGGACATGGTGACTAACCCAACAAGACGTAGGGTCGGGGACATTTATTGCACAGCCAGTCGTAGAAGTACTACGACAAGCCCTAAACCCCTAACAGACAAGCCGTAGCAGGTCCCGACAAGCCGTACTGACAAACAGACAGGACTGGAGAAATAGACAGAATCACCTCGACCAGACGTGCAGTCGGTATTGCAAGTATAGTTTTTGATGAATTTTTGGGAAAAAAAGTGGATCAAGTGTCGACCAATAAACAATTCTTAAACTAGGTCAAGGTTGAATATTTGGATCCCATCACGTGACCAAAATGTCCAAATTTTTTTTTTTTTTGTTATTTTAATAATAGTTTCCATGTTTTTGCTTTCACATACATAAAAATAAAATCAATGTATGTCTGCTTCAATTTGTGAACAAAAAAAGTCATTTAAAATATAAAATTTTCATTAAAAATGTAAAATCCTGTGGAAGTAGAGATGTGCTTCTAACAATCTCTCACGTGACAATGAAACCTTCTGCGTGTTGCTGCCTTTTACACCCTGCTGAAGTTCTGGCCACACGACGGGATCCAAATATTTACTGGTGACTGGTCAACACTTGATCCTCTTTATTCCCAGAAATTGCTTATGAGTTTTACAGTGAGAAATATCTTGTGGTTGGATCCAAATAGTTTGTTGACTTTTTTTTAACTGCTCTGGTGAAATAGGCTGAGAATTTGATTACTATGTCACAAAATAAACCCTTGTTTAAGGTTTCTCAATTATTTAAAGCATACATGATGAGCTTCACTATCTGTTAACTTCAAAACTATGATCACTTGCATTGTTTCTTTATCATTCTTGGCATAATGTTTTTACCTCACTTCAGGTTTTTGCTTTAATATTTAATGAGAAATAAATCAATGTATGTCTGTTTCAGATTATGAACGAAAAAGCCACTTAAAATATGAAATTTTCATTAAAAATGTTATATCCTGTGCAAACAAGCAGAGGGAGATGTGCTTCTAACAATCTCTCACATGACAATGTAAACCTTCTGCTTGTTGCTGCCTTTAAAACTCCAATTTTGAGCTTCTGGGAAGGACCCCTTCAAAATTCTGTCCCTCTGAGCAATTTTCCTACACATTTATACCAAATAATTTAGAGCCTCTGAGAAAGCACTTTTTTCTGGATGTGAAGGTAAACACCCTATAGTTCTGGTCTCGTGATGGGATCCAAATATTTACTGGTGACCTAGTTATGTCGTCATTCTGTGGCGTGGGCATCCGCGTGAACAACTTCTCCTAAACTACAATACCCAGAGACATGCTGTTTTTTTTAAAAGATACCTTAACTATCGAGGATGAAAAATTGTTCCGGCCATGCAGATCTGTTCGTTCGTCTGTTCCCCAGAGTCATTAAAAGTCAGGTACCCCCACCCAAAGTGTGAAAATTTCAACCCTTTATCACAATTTTCTCATTCACTATTGCAGGGATTTTTCTCATATCTTGCATATATGTACTAGGCCACTAGTAGATTACCTTGTATGATAATTAGACCTGGATCTGTCTTAATTCTTTTTAAATTAATTTTTAAAATAATTTTTAATGCAATAAAATTCATGAAATCATGCACTAAAACACTTATAACTTGAAAAGTATTGCAGTTAGAGCACTTTGTTAAAATATGTTATTCAACTACTTCTTTCATAACTACAACATGGTGAGTAACTTGAGTGTCTATCCCAATAGCTAAGTGAGTAATAGCTACTTTCTGATTTTTCAGTACCTCCCATAATGAGTAAAATCACCTATAACTTGAAAACTATTGCATATACAGAATTTTGTATAACTTCTAATTCTAATAGCACTTTTATAGCACTTAATCTCTGTCAAAAAGACAGACTCTAAGGTGCATCACACAAAAACATTGTTCAATATTCATAAACCAGAGACATTGCAGGGGTCAGCACCGTGGAGAAAGCAGGAGGAGATTGGAAATTTAGGGTGGATATGCTTTTCCAAAGAGGTATGACTTGACTTCAGCTTTGACCTGAAGGAGGCAAGTGAGTTTGCAGAATGGACCTTGTCAGGAAGGTCATTCCAAATCATAGGTGCGTCATACGCAAAACTGAGTCCAAAATGCTTTCGAGACTTGAAAACTGAAGCAAAGTGGGGAACCTCAAGAAACATGCCATCAGATTGACTTTGACGAGTGCTATATGCACTATGTTATACTAAATATGTTATTCAGCTACTTCTGGGTCAGCTACAGCATAGTACAATTTCAGACCTGTAGCTCAGTGCATAGCTGAGTACTAGCTACTTTAAGGTTATCACTGTTGAGTAAATCAGTTCTAACTTGAAAACTATTGCATTTAGAGTATTTGTGTAAATATGTTATTCGCCTAATTTTTGGTCAGCTATAACATAGTGAAATTGCAGACCTGTAGCTCATTACATAGCTGAACAATAGCTATTTTCAGGTTCTTACTGTTGAGTAAATCAGTTATAACTTGAAAACTATTCCATTTACAGTATTTTGTTTAAATATGTTGTTCACATGCTTTTGGGTTAGCTATAAAATAGTGAAATTACAGACCTGTAGCTCATGGCACAGCTGAGCAATAGCTATTTTCAGGTAATGACTGTTGAGTAAATCAGTTGTAACTTGAAAAATATTGCATTTGGAGTATTTTGTTAAAATATGTTGTTCACCTACTTTTGGGTCAGCTATAACATAGTGAAATTACAGACCTATAGCTCATGGCATAGCTGAGCAATAGCTATTTTCAGGTTCTCACTATTGAGTAAATCAGTTGTAATTTGAAAACTACTGCATTTACAGTATTTTGCTTAAATATGTTGTTCACCTACTTTTGGGTCAGCTATAACATAGTAAAAATTCAGACATGTAGCTCATTGCATAGCTGAGTAATAACTACTTTGAGGTTCTCACTGTTGAGTAAATCATTGTATCCACTGGATAGCCGCAGTGTGTAAAGAGATTTCACCATTACCGCTCTAACGAAAAAAATATTATAGCTAGCCTTCTCAAGTTTGCAGGATATATTAATAACCACAAAATGTTGCCTGGGAATATTTTTGGCCTCATTTTGAAAACCAAGATGGCCGCCAGGGACGTTTATTCGATTTAAAGCAAGGACTTTTGTTGGCCCCCTAGAGCAAAGGGTATTATAGGTATAGATGTCAAATTGGCAGGATATGTTCATCATTAAAAAATCTTGACTGGGAATATTTTTGGACTTATTTTGAAAAACAAGATGGCTGCCACGGGTGTTTCTTTGTCAGTCATGAAAAGTGCTTATATCTCACTTATTATTGGTCCTAGAGGTTTGGGATGGTAAACCAACCTATGGGAAATCATGGGCTGGGAATCTTTTGGTGTGGTCAGATTTGACCTTTGATCCCTCCTTCAGGGTCAAACAAAGATAACCAAACTTAAAAGTTCCTATAACTCGCTTATTATTGGTCCTAGAGGTTTGGGATGGTAAACAGACATATAGGAAATCATGGGCTGGGAATCTGTTGATGTGATCCGATTTGACCTTGGACCCCTCCTTCAAGGTCAAATGAGGATAGCCAAACTTAAAAGTGCTTATAACTCACTTATTATTGGTCCTAGAGGTTTGGAATGGAAACCGACCTATAGGAAATCATGGGCTGGGAATCTTTTGATGTGGTCGGATTTGACCTTGGACCCTGCCTTCAAGGTCAAACGAGGATAGCCAAACTTAAAAGTGCTTATAACTCGCGTATTATTGGTCTTAGAGGTTTGGGACGGTAAACCAACATATAGGAAATCATGGGCTGGGATTCTTTTGGTGTGGTCAGATTTGACCTTGGACCCCTCCTTCAAGGTCATTTGAGGATAGCCAAACTTAAAATTGCTTATAACTCGCTTATTATTGGTCCTACAGGTTTGGGATGGTAAACCAAGCTATAGGAAATCATGGGCTGGGAATCTTTTGGTGTGGTCAGATTTGACCTTGGACCCCTCCTTCAAGGTCAAACAAGGATAGCGAAACTTAAAAGTGCCTATAACTCGCTTATTATTGGTTCTAGAGGTTTGATATGGTAAACCATCCTATAGGAAATCATGGGCTGGGAATCTTTTGGTGTGGTCAGATTTGACCTTTGGACCCCTCCTTCAAGGTCAAATGAGGGCAGCCAAACTTAAAAGTGCTTATAACTCGCTTATTATTGGTCCTAGAGGTTTGGGATGGTAAACCAACCTATAGGAAATCATGGGCTGGGAATGTTTTTGTGTGGTCGGATTTGACCTTGGACCCATCCTTCAAGGTCGAACGAGGATATTGCATTTGCACTATTTCTTTAAATATGTTTTAACCTACTTTTTACACTTAAACAGTTACATTGTTACTTTCCTTCATAATACCATTTGCAGGGCACAACTTTTGTGTCCTTTTCTTCTGTCACTTCTAGTATTTATATTTAGTGGAGTACTAGTAGATTCTCTTGTGTGAGTATCAGCCCCACATCTATCTTAATTTATTTTAAATATTTTTTTTGTGTTGAAAAACATAAAATTACACACTTAGTCGCCATTTTCTCAGTCACTATGATAGGGATTTATCTGAAATCTTACATTTTTATAGCAAAATACTCCTACCATTTCCTAAAAGTAGCTATTATGTTGGAGCCATCCAACCCAATTGTCAACGTCAAAAAGCATTTTTAAGGTTATATAACAACCTTAATCAGCCAAAGGGCTACATAGTAGTCTGTTTTCCCGCCACTAGGTCGCCTGACCACTCTTTGTTTACCATATTTTGTTGGCCATCTTAGTAGTCAAGACGTGTTTTGAAAAGCTCTGATTGTGGACATTTTCTTTACAAAATGTCTTACAATATGGACTCTTATGACATATCAACAAGAAATATAACAACCTTAATCAGCCAAAGGGCTACATAGTAGTCTGTCTTCCTGCCACTAGGTCACCTGACCACTCTTTGTTTACCATATTTTGTTGGCCATCTTAGTAGTCAAGACGTGTTTTGGAAAGCTCTGATTGTGGACATTTTCTTTACAAAATGTCTTACAATATGGATTCTTATGACATATCAACAAGAAATAATCTTCAGTTGGACACGTTATACAAGTAAATACCTTACAATTCTGTGGATTTTTGGGTATCATGCGATCCATGCGCAGGTTGGAGACAGATTTGTGTCATAGTTTTGCTAGGAACTGGACTTCTACAAATACATTGGACGAAGGTTACTCAAGTTCTACAAATATATGCCTACCTTTTGCTGCTACTGTGGAAAAGATGGTTATTTTAGCAAAATCCTTGCATTACACCACTGCGGTGGTGAATGGAGGTAAAAAGTCTTAGGCATAGGACAAAAAGTATTTCATAATATTTTTATAGATTTTTTGTACATTGCAAAACAGTGTTTGGGATTTACATGGTCCTTTAAATTTCAATATAAGTTTTGGGATTAACATTATCACAAGTGGCTTCATTGCTTTTTGTTTTGCCTGATGCATCAAAGCCCAACTATTATGGTGTGAAATCTTTTGAAGCATATTAGATGTGATTTCACAGCATTCTATCCTTTAAAATCAAAGAAAAACTTTGATGAAGTGAAATTGTATGAAGTATATTAGATGGCTTCACAACCTTCCTTCTTTTCAATCAAAGAAATACTATTATGAAGTGAAACCCTTTGAATTATAATACCTGTGGCTTCACTGCCTTTTAATCTTGTATCCTTTGCAATCAAATGAAATCTATAATTTTTTGTATTATATTAGATATAGCTTCACTGTCTTTGAACTTTCTTTCCTTTTCAATTGAAGAACAGTTATTGTTTTTACAACACAAAAGCAAGAATGTGTGAAGAGATTAATGTAATTGTAATTAATTCCATCTTTGATATGGGAACACTTGACAATGCAATTGGGATAAAAACTACAAAACACATTATTAAGTGTTCCTTTTTAAGTGTACTCTGGTAGGTTTGAGTAACAAAGGATCATAATAAAGATTTCAAAAGCCTAAGCACCTTTGTGCTGTAAATGTGCAGTGACTACCATATGTTTTATACAACAATAAATGTAAAATAAAAAAATTAATACTTTTTGTCCGGATATGCAATACTTTTTGTCCAGATACTATTTGTCCTACTCATTTTAAGGTCAATACTTTTTGTCCAGATACTTTTGTCCTACAATCATTTTTTCAGGTAAGTCAGTAATAACTATTTTTCAGCACTTACTTAATGAGTGGGTGGCTCATATCTTTAAAATTCTGGCAGCTTCGGAATTTACCATTTACTGTACTTCAGTACAGCACTTTCCCTGATAATTATGCTTTCCTCTCATTATCACCTTCACAACTCAAAAACACTCAGTCAGCTGACACAGTGCCTGTTCACGGGCACTCTACTCTTGTTTTAGATTTGTTCATTGGTCGACACTTGATCCTCTTTTTTCCCAAAATTTGTTTATGGGTTTTACAGTAGGAAAAAAATATCTTGTGATTGGATCTAAATAGTTGAATTATTCTGGTAAAATAGGCCGAGAATTTATTTATTATGTCACTAAATAAACCACTTTTTCAGGTTTCTCAATTATTTAAAGCATACATGTGGAACTTTTCTATCTGTTAACTTCCAAATTATGATCACTTACACTGTTTTTTGTCATTCTTGACATAATTTTTTATCATATTTTTACCTCATGCTTGAAATGGACTACAAATGAGCAGTACTTAAGTTACAAAAGACAAGCCGGCTTCATGTTACGATAGCCCTGTAAATGATAATGACAAGCCTGGAAGGGTTACAGACAAGATTTGAAGTCATAGGACAAAACATGAAGTGACTAGGACAAGCTGGTTACCAGGGGGGACGGAGCCTAGGTCGGGAACAAGAGTCGGGGAAATATCAAACATGTTTGCTATTTCACCGACTCTCTCTGACAGGCCGGGAACTTACAACCGACCCTAACCGACCATGTAAACATTGGTCCCGACTCTCCAAAAATGCTAAGTTACCGACCGGTCGGCTCCACCTGCACACCTGCATTACTGGCATATATACAAGCACGTTTATCATAATTATTGTTGTACTTGTTACACAGTAGAAAGCTGTTGTTACTTATAGGTGGAGAAATCTGACATTGAAAGCATATACATCTTTGTAGGTACACTTGCTATGGGAGGTACCAACCATCTGACAATATTACCAGAAGTTGTAGAAGCTGGATTTCCAAATGCATTTCTTAGACCAGCATGTGAACAGATTACTCCAGTGTCATGGTATGACAGTATGATGTTGTGTATTTACTATTTTTAAATAAGGAAAGTTGACATAAGTAAACACCTTTTTAAAGCCTGCTCTGTATTTTGTAAACACACACTGACTTAATTTTGAGAAAACATGATCAACTATCATTTTCAAGTCATGCAAGCCCAAAATAGAAAGTAAAAAAAACATAAAACAGTGATATTTAGGAACACTTTTATTCTTTGTTTTTTTCAATTAGTTTTCATGCATAATTTTTATTATGAATTGCTTTTGTGAAACTTAGCTGGAAGGTATTGTTCAATCACATATAGGTATTGGTAATTTTATCTGCATTTGTTGCAACATTTAATTAGTTCCCATAGACTTTTTTTAATCTTATGCTAAGCCAATGCATGGGCATTCTGTATTGCAGGTGTTCTGAAGAAGGTGCAAGTGTTGGTGAAATACTGTGTGAGACTTTCTGGGAAAGTGGAAAAATTCAATTAGCTGGGCCACGCTATGTAGCAAGACAACAGATAGATAGACTCAATGAAATGGGGTATAAAATAATGTCAGCCTTTGAAATAGAATGCATGATGTTTGAGAAGGACTCTCTGAAGCCTCTTACTAAGGGGAATGACTTTGCTTTTGCATTTCCTTTTAGTAGACATGAGAAAATGTTGTATGAGTTTGACATGTTCATGCAGCCATTGGGAATTGATATTGAAACCTTTCACTGTGAGTTCTCCCCAGGAAAATTTGAATTTTCTTTTATACCAAAATATGGTATTGAAACAGCAGATATGATATTTCGTTTCAGAGAGGCATTGAAAGAGTTGTGTGATAAAAAAGGGTTTCATGTGACATACATGACATGTCCCTTTGTCTTTACTGGATCTGCCAATGGAACCCATTTTAATCACAGTCTATGGGACAAAGCTGGCAAAAATGTCTTTTATGATCCTACAAGGCCAGACAACCTATCAGATGTTGCACGCTATTTCCTTGGTGGTATTTTTAATCATGTAGATGGTTTAACTGCAATCTGCTGTCCAACAATGAATTGTTATAGGAGGCTACATAATCCGCTTGCTCCCAGCAAATGTATTTGGGGTATTGGAGATAGAACAACATTGTACAGGGTAAGAAACTCTAGTGAAAAGTTAACATACTTTGAAAACCGTTTGCCTAGTGGTTCTTGCAACCCTTACACTGTACTTGCTGCTACTTTAGCTGCTGGTATTGATGGGATTCAGAACAAGATTGAACCACCTCCGAAAGGTGACTATGCTGACATGCCTTTAGTACCTTCAACCCTGCAGGAAGCTCTAGATGGTTTAGCCAAAGACCGAGTGCTAAATGAAGCTCTTGGAACTGATTTTGTTCAATGGTTTTTGGCTATGAAACATCAAGGTGATTTGGTCAAATTTGGACATCATGATATGAAGAAATCCAATGAAGACGAGTTTGAAGCAGAGAGGAAAGAGTATTTTGAATTCATGTAAATTCAACTTTCTGTGTATTTTTATGTCATCTGCACTAAATATTGCATATGTGTGTGCTTTATATATAGACATATTATATATATGTAGATTAAATTTTCATAGAAATCCTTCAGATTATATTCTGTCTAATGTACTATCAATACTTAAAATATCACTTAAACTGATTTATAAGCCCATTAGAGGGCTTTGGTATTTTCCTTTTCTTGTGTTTATTGTTTGTAACTACAAATTGTATAATACATGTCACTATAACAAAATTAAATAAATAATATGATAAGTACAATTTTGTCATGCCACAAAAACACTATCAATTGGTCTGATAGTCTGATGTTTAACCAGAAGCTATCTAGTTCTATCAAATCATGTGCAGTAGTTAAAACGCCAACCAAAAAAAAGTAGGCCAACAAATATAAAACTTTATATATCACTGCATTACACAAATTTAAAACTGTTTCAACATAGAAAAGACAAGATAACCTTGATTTTTGGCTTCAAAGGATTACGTAATTTTACTCCTGCTAAGCATTCTCTATTAAGTACTCCAAGAACAACACTGTCAAAGCCAAAGAATTGGTGGACCCCATGGCTGTGGACTGCTATAGGTACTATGCAGAAGTCCACAACAGGCTTGACCAGATTCTCCTGGAATCACCCATTGTAGAGTACTGTTAAGAGTACTGTTAACTTGAATAATTAGCAGCAGGACAGCACTGGTAAAGTAAACTATAGGGACTAACTCTCTCTCTACAATGAGTATATACTTGTTTTATATTTCAAAATTGGGAAAGATGTCCTCAATTTTGGCCAAGTATATGTATTTACAAAATTAACCTCATTACTTTGAAGACATTTATCTAGATAGTATTTCCACTAAGAGTTGAGAATAAGCCCTTGTGTTTTCACCAAGAGTTTTATATTAAATATAACACATACCAACCAAGCTGATGTTACAAAAGACGTCAAAAAAGGAAGTTTCATTCTGTGATTTGTAAATACTATGTCCACAGCATTCTTGTCGCACCAAACAGCACACTGCTGATTTCCAATTTATCAGCCCAGACCTCAAGGGAGATCAATATACTCAAAATAACTTGGGAAGGTATGTTTTTGCAAAGAGATAAGTTTGCAACTTCTTTCTAAAAGAGGACAGTGGCAGTGTATATCATTAGATGGATCATTCCAAATCTTTGGAGCATCGTATGTAAAGCTGAGACCAAAGTGCTCAGTAGACTTAGAGAGTGATGAGGCAAAGTGTGGCCCTCAAGCATCAAACCATTGGCTTGACACTCTGTGTCTAGGTTTAGGAAGAGGATTAAAGTATTTACGATAATCACATTGTAAGAATTTGTACACCAGAAAGGCATCCTTAAACACAGAATAATGTTCAAAAGTAAGACAATGGAGGGTCTTTCTTACAGGAGTGATGTGTGAATACTTGGTTATACTGGTAATGATTCTGGTAAAGACTGTACTAATACATTGCAGCTTGCAAAGATCAAAAGCTGAGAGACTCCTAGCCAAGGAATTGCAGTAGTTGAGTAGAATTTTCCAAATCTGGCAGCCAAAAGAGCAGTATCAAGTGTGACAGTCCCCACCCCAAGACAGTAAAACATGAAGTTGAGGGCTCTTTATTTTAATACAGTTAACAAAGCAAATGTATATATATAGTTACTACTAAAAATTATATACAAGTCAATTGATATACACAATCTCATTAAAATATGTAAATAAAGTATCAGAAATTAGTAATGCATAAATAACTTGTTAAATTCATGATCAATCAATCTAGAGTCATTGTCCATATAGATCATGATAAAGTGATACATTTAAAATTACTTGATTTAACAATTAACATAAAATCCTGAAAGTCTAAAAATCCCAGCAGAAGGGTTGACCTTGTTAAAGGTCACATTCCAACCTGACCTGTAAAAGGTCAAACTTTAACATTGCAAATGACCTCTGAAAGTGAGGTTGAGGTTTGAAGATATGTAATTTGGCATGAATTTAAGGTCACCCTAACAGCTGGAGGTGATGAGACCTAAAGGTATACAATTAAATTTTATAGAAGGTAGTGACATATGAAGGCCCTCAACCCCAACAGTAGGGACATTACACATTTATAGCAGCAGCCAGTGAGAGAGCTAGGTTTTCACCTGCCGAGTGATCAGCTTGAATGTAGCGCCACAAGCAATCAGAAGACCAGGTGCCATGAAGCTTTATTTGTTGGATGGGCACGTGGGAATTGTATGCAAAAGTGGCACCTGACCTTCTGAAGGAATGGAAGGTGAAGAAGTGTGGATTCAAACCCAAGGACACATTGATTGCCTTCAGGCATTTTCTGACCTTAGTGTCAGTGAGAGGTTGCCAACCTGATTTGCCCTGCACTTGAAAAACTGAAGTACTTGCAGACATGGGGTACAATTTACACAGGGCCTTAAGGACCCTAAAAGGACAAATTAATGAATGTTTTAATTTTGGAAGGCAAATGACCTTTAGAGTATCTCTGTTTTGCATGGTTTTGGTCCACTTGACCATTATCTTTACCAATTTATGACTGAAAAACAAATTCTACCCAGTGAGGTAACGTGTGTAATCAAAGGTAGCCAGGGAGTGAGGAGCCAAATTGGAGAACCTCAAGAAGCCAAAGAATCCAGTCAGGAAAATAGCTCTGAAAACTTTTGGAGACTTAAGACTATCACAGGCCACAGAAATCTTTTCCAACATGTCAAGGTCAATGATATTATGAGGGACCAAGGTCAATGGCCTGTTGATTCTAACAGATTTGAGAAACAGTTTCAATCTTGGGTGATCCAAAAGGTCATGCGGAAGGTCATATAAGACAAATGAGGCCTTTATGGCCGACACATAATTACAAAGCATACTGTAAGTACAATTGTTACTAACAAGACATTCTAAGAAAGACAATAATGTTTTGACATCAACACTATGAAGCAACACACGCATGTGAATACAAAAGGCCATGAACACCTCAAACATTCTCTTGTAGGCCTGCCTGGTCTTGGGTCTGTAAGCTGCCTGGGTTCTATAGGCTGCTTTTTCTGACAGAATTTCCAAGGGCACATTTCTTACAACAAAGCATAGTATACTGTTAGTTATCAAATATAATTTTCAGACCCCTGCAAGGGTATGAAACACAAAAGAAAATTGGGCCCAAGAAAGGATGACACCTATGGCCCCTGACAAGAATAACACAATATCACTTTATAACTCTGGATCTATGTCCAGAAAACTTATATCAACGGGGATCCATATTGGATCTTGCACATACATTTTTAATTCAAGGCTATCTTTGCCACTACCTGTCCAACGGGACAACAGGTCAGCCACTCTGTTGTCCAACCCCCTAACATGTACATACTGGATATCAATATCAGCCAATGCACAGACATACCAAATATTTCTGGCGCACGCCCCTAGGTAGGGGTCTCTGGTCTTGCCAGACCTTAGCACTGAGACCACTGCCTCATTATCGCATTTGATCAGCACTTTCTTACCAGCCCAATGTGCCTGAAACAACCGAACTGCTAGCAATATGTTGACCATTTCCAACTGGACTATGGACCAATTCATAAATCCCAGGGGTATGGGGAGATGGTATACAAAATTGCACCAACACCCCCCAAGGCCTGTGAGACATGCATCAAGCTCCAGTGTGTGGTCAATGGTTCTGTGATCATACAATGATAGCCCATTGTAAAGTGGTAAAAATTTCGCAAACCACCTAAGGTCACGCCTAAACTCAGGGGTCAGATGAATTTTTTGACTAGCATGGCCAGACCTAAGAAGAGCCAGCATTCTGTTCAAAAATACCCTGGCTGGCTCGACACATTTGTGTACATACAGTAAAAGTCCCAGGAGTGATTGTAACTGACGTTTTGTGCATGTAATTTTTTGCATCCATTGACGCACTGTGTCGTTTATCTGACTCAGTTTATCTGGAGGGATGGAGACAGTGCCATTTTCTGTATTAATCAGAACCCCCAGGCACACAACTTGGGTACTGGGGGGTACCAGCTTGCTATCGCTGATGGTAAGGCCAAGGTTATTCATGAGTTTGAACAGTGACGCAAATGATGCACGCGCGACATCCGGAATGCCCACTCCAACATAGTCGTCAATATAGTCGATGACGCAGAAACCTCTCTGACACATGACGTGATGCACAGCATTGCTCAAACATTGAAAAATTTGGCTCCACGTACGCGTCATGCCAGTGTAACCCAAGGAGGTCATAGTCGCCAGGCTCTATGCGCACATGCCTGAACGCCCTGCTCACATCTATCTTGTATAGAAGGGCCCCCCTCCCTAGGCATTTCAACTCCCCAGTAATGACGTCCACAGTGGGAAATGTCAAGGCAAAAGGACTACCCAAGTATGTATCTTTGTCAATACCTGCATTCACTGAGGCCCCTAAGGGTCAGCTCAAGTCAATAATGACCCTACCCCTATCAGAGTTGGGCTTATTTCTGGTCATAAAAGGTGAGGTGTGTGAGTTTTTGATTGGATTTTCTTTGAAAGGTCCCAGTATGGCACCATAACTAGTTTCCTCCTGTATATAAGCATCAACATCTTTTGGGTACTGTGTAGCTGAGGAGTGATTACCCCCTTCACAGTGTAACTGCCCATTTCTAAGTCTAAAGGGAAGCCAAATCTAAGCAACAGTTGCTGATCCCAATAATCTTTAAGCAACTCTTGCCAAACTTCAACATTCAACTGTGACGTCACAGGAATACGTGCCTGCATAAAGTTGGGCTTTTTTGTTCTTCTGACAATTTCATGAATTTCAATCAAATTATTTGTGTCAATGACATTTGTTTCAAAAGTGTTGGGCATTTGTTGCTCCCCTAATGGTATAAAACCAAAGTCAAAATCAGACTGTTCACGCCATAGTTGAAAAGTGTGGGATTGGGAGTCAGCAATGTCAATGTGATCACTAAACTGATTAAAATGCATAATACTATTGACAAACTTCTCTTCCACACCCGCATAATTGACATCATATATTGGCATAAATTGATCTGTTAATTGTGGGTCATTTGCACAGGTTGTGTTCACACAAACTCGATATTCCGGATCCGACTCAGAAGCAACTTGCTGATTAACAATGTGTTTGGTATATTGCTTTGGAGGATTCAAACCACGACCTCAGGGATCATTATGATCACTATGTTGGGCCATATTGGGATTCAAACCCAAACCTGAAACAGTACCTTGTTTGACATCAGCATGAGCTTCCTCCACCCCCGAGATTTTGTTCATCTCTCACGTTATTATTACCATTCGAACTTGACGCCACAGGATGAACACAAGGGGGGCTGAGATTGCACTGAGTACCATTTTTTACAACACTGGACACATTTATGTCACTGCAATTCTGGTTTTGACATCTCTTAGGGGTAGAACCTAAGTTAAAACTCCTGGTCTTGACAACATTTTTGACATGAGTTATGCTATCACTACTTTTCCTAGCCAAAGAAGCTCCAATGACCTTTGGTTTGACACTAGAATTATAGAAAAACCTAGTTCTGTAGTGTTTAACATTACTACTTTTACACTCATGCTTTCTTGGCTTCTCAAATATATGACTAGCATCAGCTTTGACACTACTTTTACAAGCCTTTACTTGAACTTTATACTGAGAACCACTACTGCAGCTGTCCCTTCCTAATGATGGGCAGCTGCTTGGTCATTTTTGGGGTTTTGTTTCTTGAAAATGCAGTCTTTTTCTGCATGACCCAATTGTTTCCCACCCATCAAACAGAAAGCACATATGTGTTTTTGTAATTTCCCATTAAACTCATGGTCCCGAGTGTGGGTGCAGTTACCAGATTGGAAGTTTTTACAGAACCATGGTTTCCTACCCGGATCTGATGGCTTGGCCCAACCCCCTTTCCCTGGAGCATGTTTTTGGGCATGGGCCCTTCGGATCCTGTCTATTCAATCTGTATCTTCCCACTGGAGGGAACCCCACTCCATTTCACACATCAAGACAGCGTGTGCTGCCTTTGCCCCTTGCCAGGTGAAATCTGTGGCATCTTCCATCAGATCCCCAAGGTAGGAAACCATGGTGTCTCTTCTCTGACTCGATTTTTCCTCCAAAATATTTTTACAAAATCCTTGAACCCACTGGGTGAGAGACAGTTGGTCGTAGGTGACCCTCTGTCTGTTAACTCCACCCAAAATTGCCTCATGTGGCCATAATACTTTGTTTTTGACTGAGACATCAATGTTTCCCCCCTTTTTGATTTATATTTGCCTGAACATTCTGTACCTGATAAGTGTGAACAACCATTTACTTCCCTGATTCGCTTGTCAACTTTTCTTTGCATAGATTGAGATTTCAAAAATGACAAAGAGGGACTGACACTTTCATCAGATTGTTGGTCAGGCATGGTGGGTGTCTGAACTGTCAGTGGCGATGGCAAAAAATATTCTTGTTTATGTAACCTTCCTGTAAATAATGGGGTCATGACCTTTGAACTTCATATTCCCGCCAAATGCAGCCATTTTCATTAACTTTTAAGTTTTCAACGGGGAAACACCCCTTTTATAAAATCAAAAGCTTTTTTACATGTTCGATTTTAGTCGATTTTTGTTTTAACTTTTGGAAACTCTGAAGCTTCAAAAACACTGAAACCTCAGAGTTTCAGTGTACTTTCAGAGTCGTGGCTGTTTTCTGATGAAGTTCGGATGTTGAGGATCTGATGTTGGCTGTTGGCTGCATATCTATCTCAGATTATTGAGACAGGCGATACTGGCTCTGGGGTGACTTGGAGCAGCATTGAAGGGCTGTATTTATTTTATTATCTTCTAAATAAGTCATCACAGACCTAGTGCGCGTGTAGCAGTGATCTGATCACACTGTTTGTGTTTCTAGATTTCAATATGCCAAAGACATTTGATTGTAACGCCTGTGGGGACAGGCACCAGAGACCCATTAATAGTAAATGCAGACGAGTTATTGACAGTGAAACAGAGGATAACATTAGTATTACAAGTGCGGGACAATCTGACATTAACCTTCAAATATTAAGCGAATTGAAAAGCCTGAGTGGTCGGATGCAGGCCATGGAGGAAAGAGTGGACAAGGTAGAGAAGCCTCAGGCAGCTTCCAAGCCAGCAGAATCTACAGCAACAGCGTCAAACACAGCGTCAAGCACAGTATCAGACAGTGTCATCCCATCTATGGACTTCCTGAGAGCGTCAGACAGTATACAGGCCAGAGTGGACGACAGGATCAAGGAACTTCAAGCCATGCACCCACAAGGCAAGTTCAAATCCCAAAGGGGTGGTTCTGATACTTATTGGTGTAAAAAGGAAGTTCCCTGGCCCCAAAATCATATATTAAGTGGAGCTAGCAAGTCCAGGGTTTCTTATGACAGTTTGTCGATGGCCCAATGGGTCGCTGGTTTCTGTACAATTATGAAAGATGAGAGTAATGTTCAGACCAAAAATAACATGTTAAGTTATGTAGCTGACCTCATGGAGGACTGCCACGACTTTGGGTGGCAGTCAGCCAAGGGGGCTCACGCAGTAGTTTTGTGCCACATGGAGGAAAGCAAAGTTACTTGGGAAGAAACCAATAAACTGGACCGTCTAAGACGGGTCCATGCCCAGAAAACTCACAATTCAAGTGTATCATTGGGTCGGAAATTGAAATCCAAAGAAAAGGGCATCCCATGTCGTTTTTTCCAAAAGGGTACCTGTGGGCAAAAAACTGAACACGAAAATGGGGGTCAGTTGTATATTCATGTGTGTGAGCATTGCTTTGTAAAAGGAAAGTCTCATCCCCACCCAGGTAAAGAATGTAGGCAAAAACCATCAAAAAACGAGTAGGGCACTGCAGTATTGCAGTGCCAGAAAATGCAAATAAAAAGTATTTCAGTACTCGAACTGTAGTAAATAGTAAAAAGTGCTTTGTACAAAGTAGGGACTGGAAGCAAGATTGGTGGTTTTGTAATAATGTATCGTATGCTGATGTTGTAAAAAACAAGTGTAAAAGTGTCAGTAAAGTTCGAGTGCAAAGTATTGATGGCCCTGAAGTGCAAGGTGTTGAAAAACACAGAAACACACGCACACAAGGTGAGTGTATTGCTGATAAAAACATCAAAAGTTATTGCAGTAAAAACATCACACCAACAGGTAGCCATATGGCCTGGAAAAGGTCATTAGCAAAGGTCAATACTAGTATTGCTTCTGGTACCAAAACAAAGGACACAAATAGCCAGTGTTCTCATGTCAAAACTACTAAAAAATCACAAACAACAATGATTCAATATCCAAACAGCAAAAATGGTCAAAGGTGCGACTCTAAAGACAATAGCCATGTAATTAATGATGGTTTTGCACAGAGGTGCGAATTTGCAGTCAATGGCCAAAGTCGCACTTCAAAACATGACAATAGAACCCAAGGTCTAGACAATTACGCAACAAGTGTCAAAAATAGATTTTGGCCCTTGTGCACCGAAGATAGTGTTAAACACAGTTCACATGGTCACGAATTCTTAAGGGGTCCGTGTGTCAGTGACAATAAAAGTGTCAAAAAGGTGTCAACTCGCGTCACTAGTAATAGTAAGTGTCAATCACCAAGTGTCAATAACCGTATACAGTGTCCAAATCAAGGTAGTAGTCAGGACACAGTTGTATCCCTGGAACCCACAGCAACAGTGAATTCAAATCAAAGTAGTTTACTTACGGATCCGGACAAATACGCTTTGGACTTGAGATTTCGTCCTCGTCATCGACTTAGAATTCAGGAAGCCAAAGATTGTCACACTTTTAAACTTTGGGACGCCCAAATGTCGGATAAATTTGGATATATTCCTCTTCAGGATCAGATTATTCCGGATAAGGATCATAAAAGAGGTAGCACTACTGATGTGTTAAAAATGCATGACATAATAAATAAGTCAGAAACTTACAGTTTTTTACAATGTCAAATCCAAGTTCAGTCGGAATTAAATGCTGATGTCTGGGAACAATACTTGGGCGAATACTGGGATACGCAGTTGAAATTCCTCATAAGATATGGGTTCCCTCTAGACTTCAACAAAAATATACAACTATCGCATAAGTTGGGCAACCATGGTTCAGGCAATAAGTTTCCAGAAGATATTAAAGCATATTTATCAGAAGAAATGGAACACAATGCCATTTTAGGCCCATTTCACAGTCCCCCAATAACAGATCTTCATATATCTCCATTTATGACTCGTGAAAAGCCAGGAGCCCCTCATCGCAGAGTCATTATAGACCTAAGTTTCCCTGCTGGCGAGTCTGTTAATGCTGGAGTCAACTCTGAGCAGTACCTGGGTTCAAAATTCCTCCTTACTCTTCCCACTATAGATACAATCACTAGTAAATTGGTTAAATTAGGTAGAGGAGCCCTAATTTACAAAATTGACATATCAAGAGCGTTTAGACATGCAAAAATAGATCCGGCTGATTATAAGTACTTAGGACTTCACTTCCAAGACTACTTTCTTGATAGTTGCCTACCCTTCGGCTTTCGGCACGGTTCGGCAATCTTCCAACGCGTCAGCGACGCCGTCAGATACATCATGGGTACCAGGGGTCACAATGTGACAAACTACATTGATGATATCATCGGATATGCAGTTAAATCCCAGGCTCAGGCCTCTTTTGATAACCTATATAACCTTCTTCAGGACCTAGGTTTCAAGATTAGTAAAAACAAGTTGGTTGAACCTACTACAAGGGCTACCTGCCTAGGCGTCGAACTAGACACTGAGAAATTCACAGTCGCTGTGCCCCAAGATAAATTAAATGACATAAGGCAAGAATGTAAACAATGGCTAAGTAAAAGATCCTGCAACAAGCGCCAACTTCAGTCATTGCTTGGAAAACTTCTTTATGTAACCAAATGAGTTCGAGCCTCTAGGCCCTTCTTAAATAGAATGCTAGACACTCTGAGAGCAGCTCATAAGCCGGACACCATTATCATAGACCGCGAATTTCATAGAGACCTAAATTGGTTTACCAATTTCTTACCAAAATTCAATGGGGTCGCCTTTTTTAGCCACACACCAATACACACTCATGTTGAATTAGATGCCTCTCTCCAAGGCCTAGGAGCCATGTGTGGCCAAGAAATTTACGCAATTGCACTCCCTAAGGGCTACCACAACTACAATATAGTACACCTGGAAATGATAAACATTCTGGTGGCAGTTCGAACTTGGGCCCATCAATGGCAAGGTCGTAAAGTAGTCATTCATTGTGACAATCAGGCAGTTGTATCAGTATTGACCTCTGGCCACACTAGGGATATGACCTTGGCTGCCATAGCTCGCAATATTAACATGATTACTGCATTTAAGGACATAGACCTTATCACAGTCCACATTGAGGGCAAGTTAAACATAATAGCTGACACTTTATCTAGATTATCTATAAATCCAGCTTTGATTCACAAAATCCCTCAGTTGGTCCCTGGACACACATGGGTCAATCCTTCGGCCAATGTACTGACATTGGATTGGTCTATCTAATTCCAGGTGCCAATTCCCACTTGACAATATTATACACCAAGGCAGCTCGTAGAATGCAGTTGGCTTTTGCAGAATCCACTAGAAGGTCGTATACAGCTATGTTTAAAATGTTCCTTGCGTTCTTAACTTTTATAGACATTCATCCACTATGTATCTCTTCCAACCATATTCTAGCTTTTCTCGAATTTTTGGTATATAACAAAGTTTCTCATTCACAGATCTCCAATTACTTGTCAGCTACAAAGGCAAACTACTCCATGCTGGCTTTAGATATCTCTCCTTTCTTTGACCAGAGGATTAAATACTTCACCAAGGCTGTGGCAAGATGCGCTCCTCTCACTGTTAAGCTTAAAGCCATTGTCGAACCCTCTCTCCTCATCCAAATTATTCAACAATGTGACTACCTTTATATGGGCTATGTCTTTAAAGCGGCCATTCTCTTAGCCTATTTTGCATTTTTGAGAATTTCCAACCTGGTCCCCCACACCATCAACGCTTATGATCCCCTGAAACAGTTAGCCAGGGCAGATATTTTCTTTGAACCCCCTGGGGCCCACGTATTGTTAAAATGGTCCAAGACTATGCAAATGAACAACTCAGTTCGGGTCATCAAAATCCCTGCCCTTGGGGCTTCCCCCCTTTGCCCTGTCACAGCCTTACAACACCTACTTCGTAACACCCCTCATCAACCAAACAGTCCCCTCTTTCAGGTAAAGTGTTATTCAAAGTGGGTCCCTCTTACAGATACTAGATTGAGGAAAAATTTTTCAACAATATTAAATAACCTCAACCTGACCCAGTCAAAAATTACTTTTCACTCACTTCGACGTTCAGGTGCCACCCTCGCCTTTAATTCCAGTGTTCCTATTCAAGACATCCAGAGTCATGGCACCTGGACGTCGGAGTGCGTCTGGTCTTATATTACACAAGACCACCGAGCTTCTGACAAAGTGGCCTTAGCTTTCAAACAACTACTACACCCCTAGACTACCTGGGCTTTGGGGTTTTCTTTCTACTCCTCATACTGCAGCTTACCTACAACTACTCTAAATCTAAAATCAATTTCTTCAACTTCACTTTAAGTTTTTCCTCATTCACACAAATATTAACATCAGTAAGATGTACTCTCACTATCCCACAAAATCAATTGTCTTAGGGTCACCTTACGGCCACCCTAACTACCATTTTAACATCTTACTTTAGGGTCACCCTAAGTCACCCTCTTATCATTGATTTTTCAGATTAAGATTATCTTAACTCTTCAAATTTCATCTGAAAAACTCCCAACCTCCACTTTAAGGTTTATACATATCCTAATTTTACTTAAACGTAAATGTCAGTTTATGGTCACCCTAAGTGACTGTCAAAGTAAATGTCAGGGCACGTCGTGTCACGTGCTGTGTTAATATAAAGTGATTTGATATATAAGGTCACCTTAAAAGTGACTGTAATGTAACTGTATAAATTTCAATTTATGGTCACCTTAAGTGACTGTCAAAGTTTAAAATGTTAGGGCACGTAGTGTCACATGCTGCGTTGATGTATAATCATTTTAGTGTATATAAGGTCACCTCAAAGTGACTTTAATGTTAACTCTATTGTTTGTCTGATTGTGTACAAAGGTTAGATTGATAACATAGAAAAGCTAATAAATATATAAACCCCACCTGCTTGTGTCACTGTAAATGGGCCACTGTGTTGGTCAGGCATGGTGGGTGTCTGAACTGTCAGTGGCGATGGCAAAAAATATTCTTGTTTATGTAACCTTCCTGTAAATAATGGGGTCATGACCTTTGAACTTCATATTCCCGCCAAATGCAGCCATTTTCATTAACTTTTAAGTTTTCAACGGGGAAACACCCCTTTTATAAAATCAAAAGCTTCCCTAAACCCACCCAAGGCCCAAGGTAGGGGCTTAGGCTTAGGTCATTTGTATGTATCATTTGCCTCACTGAGGCCTGTACATAATAAAACATATTCTGCTGGTGTAGTTTATTTTCAGATAATACATGAATAAAACGTGAATAGACAGAAAGCTGCATCCTGGTGGCAATGCTCCAAGTCATAACCAACGGCCATGGAGAGGTCGGACATGTCGCACCTTCTGCACTTCCTTAACTTGCCAGAAGATTTGGTTCTCACAGTTGTTGAGGGGCTGTTGTGGCCCTGCTTCTGGTCCAAAGGACATAATATTTCTACAAATAAAATCAGTAAAGTCTTAATTTGTCTCATGTAGTGCGACTGTCTCTTCCTGCTCAGCAGTAATATAATTGTCTTGGTCTGAATACAAGTAATACAGCCATGATGCAACCATTGATATGTAACTTATTTGTGAAAGCAAGATTTTCTTTTAAATCACATGTATCTTGTGGCTGGGGGCAGCCGCGGCGTCCGGAAGTCAAGTAGGGTGTTCCAGTCTGAGATAAGGGGGCTGTATTGCTCAGTCCAGTAAGGAGTCTCAATCATGAGCTAGTGCCTGCCCCTAGGCACAAGATGCTTATATATATTATACTCATATATTCATTCATTTTAGCTGTATTGTATTTATATGTACTTTGTTTTATTGTGTTTTATCCTGTTAAATCTGGCGAGTTGGTTATATAACTTGAACTTATCTTTTACTATTTTAGTTAACATTATCTATCTGAGGCCGCCTTAATTTGGCCATTCAAATGGGGGTTTTCTTTCTACTCCTCATACTGCAGCTTACCTCTGACCTACAACTACTCTAAATCTAAAATCAATTTCTTCAACTTCACTTTAAGTTTTTCCTCATTCACACAAATATTAACATCAGTAAGATGTACTCTCATTATCCCACAAAATCAATTGTCTTAGGGTCACCTTACGGCCACCCTAACTACCATTTTAACATCTTACTTTAGGGTCACCCTAAGTTACCCTCTTATCATTGATTTTTCAGATTAAGATTATCTTAACTCTTCAAATTTCATCTGAAAAACTCCCAACCTCCACTTTAAGGTTTATACATATCCTAATTTTACTTAAACGTAAATGTCAGTTTATGGTCACCCTAAGTGACTGTCAAAGTAAATGTCAGGGCACGTCGTGTCACGTGCTGTGTTAATATAAAGTGATTTGATATATAAGGTCACCTTAAAAGTGACTGTAATGTAACTGTATAAATTTCAATTTATGGTCACCTTAAGTGACTGTCAAAGTTTAAAATGTCAGGGCACGTAGTGTCACGTGCTGCGTTGATGTATAATCATTTTAGTGTATATAAGGTCACCTCAAAGTGACTTTAATGTTAACTCTATTGTTTGTCTGATTGTGTACAAAGGTTAGATTGATAACATAGAAAAGCTAATAAATATATAAACCCCACCTGCTTGTGTCACTGTAAATGGGCCACTGGATGATTCACTAGAATCTGATGGGGCTACGAACTTTTTACTTTTCTTACTCTTTTTACTTGGAGTACTTTTGCTATGGTCTAAAAAGTCACTATTTCTACTTAACTTTCCTGATCCGGAACTTGAGGTCGAAGCCTGCCCTGGGTCCTGTGCTGTGGAAGAAATCTGCTGCTCTACCGCCTCCAATCTGTGAGACATCTTCTTTAACAGTATCTCCTCCTGGATCCGCTGTCCGCCCGGATCCGCCTGATCCGTAGCAAGCGACACACTTGCAGCGGCAGCATCTCTAAGTCCATTTGGCTCGGCATCAGATTCAGTATTGTCCACATAACGGCACTTCATCCCAGTGGGTGGCAAGTGTCTGTTCTTGCAATTCTTACATTTTTGTTTGTTATCTGGCATTTTTGATCTATTTTGTAGTTTTACATTTACTGTAAATACACAAGAAAGATACTCAGACTCTCTCTTGGCAACCTCAGGCTTAATAAAATGGGACAAATATTCAAAAGCGACCAATTGGCATAAATTGTACAAGAATGAAATATAGGTTAGACCGTCCCTTTGTGCCCTAGCACATAAAGCCTGTTGTTGTTAAGATGACTGAAATCTCAAGGTGTCAAAAATCTGACGTGTCACAGCATTCACAGAATATCACAGTGTCAATATGTTCAGTTTCTCCAGTACACAGCACAATCATGTCCAATATTAAAATCTGTTACAGAATAAATGACCGTTCATGTATATGTACACTATCTTACACTTTTAAAAATAAAACACTCAATAAAAAACTAAGATAACCAAACTAAAAAGTTCAAATAAAAATAAAAATTCTTGCAATCATTTCCTTCCCTCAAAGTCAAATCACAAAGTGACTTTGTACACTGGGGATATCACCTGTAAACCAGGGAGGAAATTTGGGGTTCACAACTGTAAACCAGAGAGGACCAATCAGAAGCAGTTGCTTACTAAGTTGCCCAGTAACAAGGGGTCACCTCAAGGTTGTGTTATATAAGTTAGACTGGTACCCCAAATTAGACTTAAACTGGTACCCCAAAGAGTTGATACATTGCTGCTACAACAGAACTGTCTTGAGGCAGGACTGACATCCGGGGTGCCCAAACACCCCAAGAGAGATACCCTCTGAGATGTTTGTGATCCCTAATTTGAACAAAACAAACATAACAGCTCTTCTGAATGTGTCTGAAGAAAGAAAAATGTGAGTCAAACCACACACCAAGGTTCCTGACCGCCATGCAGGAGAGAGAAAGATTATCAAGTATGTTGTCTGAGAATATAATAATTTGTTGAGTTTTTAATGTTTTGTCTTTGAAACAAATATAATGAATTGGGGTTTACCAATATAAAGCCTCACCATGTTTTCATATAACCACTTCTTGACCTCATCTAATCAGTTTTTAATCTGTCAATGGCTTGAACAGTATTCTTTCAAGCACCACCAACAAATATATTATTTTAAACATCAAGTGGCCGAATATTAACAGTAATATTAAATTTTCTAAGACACAACAAAACCAAGCTTTTTTTCTGATAAAAGGCCCATTCCAATTCCTAAAACAAAAATTTAAGCATATTTTTGAGAGTGGTAAGAATGAGATTTGTAAATAGCCTGGTTGAGAGGATACATTTGTGTACAGGGGGGGACAGCGATTCGCGGGGGACAGCAATTCGCCAATTTCTATTGTACCTCATTTAAAACTAACATCTATGTTAATACTGAAGGAGCCTTATAGCATAGAAAAGAGTGCAACATGTCTTGATACTTTTCTAAAATTTTCGACCTGACAGCATGCAGGATTATAAAGATGAATAAAAATGTTTACATGTCAGTAAGAAATATGCCTAACAAACTGCATCTGACTGATGCAAAGAGCTGTATGTTCTCTAAACTATGTCTGGGGTCAATATAAATACTATTTATAACTCCATCATATGCTAGAATACAATGAGAAGAATTGATCTTTAGCTTTAATTATTTTTTCCAAAGTGTTCAACTGTCTTTGTAACTTTTTGGGGAACAGTACAAAATAATCGGCGAAATGCTGTTCACTTTCCAACAGCCCTAATCTTATTGCCATGGGACAATTTCTATGGGTGTATTTGTACTTATGACAAAATATACTTTATGATTCCAATTCCAATTCAACTTTTATAGCGCTTAATCTCTGCCAGAGTGACAGACTCTAAGGCGCAACATCATAGTCACAAAAATCATCGTCCTTATCCATAGCAATGGTTGACATCACGGAGAACGCCATATGAGGTGGAAAATACTAAGGAGGATAAGCTTGGCAGAACAGGTATGCCTTAAGTTTTTTCTGAAGGAAGCAATGGAAGTGGCAGATCGTACATCATCAGGGAGTTCATTCCATATTTTGGGAGCATCATATGCAAAGCTTAAACTAAACTGCTTTGTGGATGTGTAAATAGATGGTTGGTATTGCGGAACATGTAGAATTATACCATCAGATTGACTCAACCGGGTATTATAGGCACATTGTCTAACTTTGAGAAATGGGCTAAAATATTTAGGACAGTTAGTATGTAGGTATTTGTATACCAACAAGGCAGTCTTGAAGATGCAACGGTGCCTTATGGGTAGCCAATGAAGGGCTTTTCTTAGTGGAGTGGTGTGAGAAAGTTCTGGCCAGACTGTTTTGAATGCATTGTAGCTTGTGTAGGTTGGCAACAGATAGACCCCTAAACAAGGAGTTACAGTAGTCAAGCCTGCTCCCCACAAGTGCGTTTGCAGCCATAAGAGCAGCATCACGAGTCAAGTACTGTCGAATTTGTCTAAGATCCCTCATCTGGATGAAACAAAGTTTACATACATTTTAAGTTTGGTGAAGGAAAAGTCTGAGTCAAACCAGACACCCAAATTCTTAACGGCATCAGAAGGTATCAGTGATTCACCCAATATATTTACTGGAAAGAATGGGTTTAACTTTTTTTGTTGACACTTGGAGCCAAATATAATAAAGTCGGTCTTGTCAGCATTCAGCTTTAGTTTATTTGCACACAACCACAGTTTGACATCTTCGAGGCACTTTCCTAGCCGATCGAAGGCAATTTCTGCGTTTTTGTGTGTCAGGTGAATAAACAGCTGGGTATCGTCCGCATAGAGGTGAAATTTGAAATCTAGATGTTTAGAGATTACTTTGCTCAAAGGTGTGGTATACAATGAAAAAAGAATAGGACCAAGAACTGAACCTTGTGGAACTCCAAACTTAAGCTTTCTAGCCTCAGAGAGAACAGAGCCAATCTTGATGCACTGGGTACGATCAGAAAGGTATGACTTGAACCAGTCAAGGCATCTACCCCCGACACCGAACCATTCAAAAGCTGCAGATTGATCAAGCAGCACCACAGCTGTGGCCTCACCTCTGGCTAGAGATAGGTGAATCTGATTCTTTATAGACAAAAGAGCTGTTTCAGTTGAATGGCCACGTCTATAGGCAGATTGATTCTCATTTTCCAACCCATGGAGAGAGACATGTCTACTTAGTTGTGAGGCAACTACACGTTCCGCGAGTTTAGAGATAAAGCTCAGCCCAGACACAGGACGATAGTTTTTAGGATCATCTTTTGATAAAGAAGATTTCTTTATCAGTGGAGTGACAACAGCACTTTTGAAACCATCTGGGACAGCACCTTCTGACAAAGAACAATTCACAAGTTTTGTGATAGAAGGAAGGAGTATATCAAGGCAATCCTTAACTAGGAAAGTAGGCCAAGGATCCAGGAGACAGGATTTTGTAGGTGAGTTTTTGATTACCTGCGCAATATCATCAGGAGAGGCAACATCAAATTTGACAAGTCCAGGCGGATTTACAGGAGATGGCAAGGAAAAGGATGAAGAACTGGAAAAAGACTCTTGGATTTTAGTGATCTTGTTAGTTAAAAAAGCGGCAAACTGATCAGCCAATTGTTTTTGTGAACTATTTGATGGAAGAACCTTGTCAGGGATACGGTGTAAGGCAGAACGCAGAACTTGCCACAGTTTTTTAGGGTCATCACCGTTTTCTTTGACAAGAGCTCTAAAATATGTGGCTTTGTCTTTAGTAGCTAGTGAATTACACCTGGCAATTTGTTTGCGCAGCCTAGCACGGTTAAGGGGAGTTTTCTTTTTGCGCCAGATGCGTTCAAACTGTCGTTGGATGGATTTAGTATTTTTGTAGGTATCTGATAGCCACTTTGCTGGCTCCTTGGCAAGACAGCGAGTAACCTTTGGAGCATGTTTGTCCAGAAGGTTGGAAAGATCGTTAGTGTATTGATCATACAGTTTTTTCGCAGTGTCACCCGGACAAGCAACAAAGGAACAATTGCTCAAGTCATTGCGTAGAGTGTCCATGTTTATTTTATGATATCTCCTGTAAGTCACTCTGTTGGCTTATGAATTAACAATTGTTGGAGTTTTAATTTGGCATTTGATCATTGCATGGTCGGAGACGTAGTCACTGACAACCACATTTGAAACCAGAGAACTATCAGAAGTAAGGATGAGATCTAGGGTATGGCCATGAAGATGGGTAGCAGAATGAACATGTTGGGTAATATTGCAGGAGTCAAGAATATTAAGGAAATTAAGACTATCCCTTGATGTTGTGTCAATATGAATATTAAAGTCGCCACAAATGATGAAGGAGGAATTCGTAGATGAGAGGAACTCGACCAGCGTATAATACTCATCATAAAAAGGATTGGAACATGAACCTGGAGGACGATAAACACATGCAACCAGAGTAGAATGAGCATTCAATCCAATACTAACTACCAGACATTCAAAGTAGGTGAATGTGGGATGATCCACAATTCTATGAGGCAGGCTGCTATTTATGAAAAAGCCAACTCCGCCACCCGAGCCATGTGCACGAAGCCTCTGACACAATTTATAAGATGGTGGTGTGATGGATTGAAGCAGACAATCGGTATCAGTCGGGCGAATATGAGTTTCGACCAGTGATAATATGTCCAGTGAGTGATTGAACACAGCGTCAGAAATCATTGGAGCCTTGTTTCTTACAGACCGACAGTTAGCAACACCCATCACAATAGGACCCGGATTAAGGGATATATCCCCACATAAAAGCAAGAGAACACAGAGGGATCGTGACTTCACTGATGAGGGAAAGCATCTTGCATTTGTACCAAAACTAGCCAGTTTGAAAGATCGAGGTAGTACAGAGCCCATAAAACAGCCCTTGACCTGTACTTTATGGTCGGACGTACTGATGAGGAGAAGACTGATCAATACCAGACAGCGTATAAGGTGCATTTTTCCGTACTCCAGAGCCTTAACATACAAAAGGACTGTGGGGAGTCTAAAAATAAAAATGACCTTACAGCTAGAGTCCACTAACGATGCTACTATCATTTTACAGTTTGAGGAACCTCTTTTCATTCTGATAACTTTTATAAAACCACACTGCATATTTGTTCTCAAGAAACTGTATTTTGGTGTTTTTGTGGGCGAATCGCTGTCCCCTCCTGTATAGATAAATGTAATGTAGTAGTATAGCCAAGTTCAAAGTTAAACCTAATGTTTTTTCTTCCATTCACAAGCCAGGGTCGTATTGGACAAGATCCTCAGTATTGTCACACACACACATTCTGTGATTAGATGTCAAACCTACTAATCCACTAGGGCACTGAAGATATTGTTAGTATGGGTATTACTCTTGATACTGAAACAAGTAATTTTGTAGCTAGGAGCCAAAACCTTTACTACTTCTAGGCATAACTTGGCACTCATTTGAATGTGTCAAACAGACAAATATGTGGCTGAACAGGGTTTAAAAGTGGTACTTATCATAAATCTTATTGTATTAGACCATTCAAGAAAGATACAGGCCTTTAGATTTATAGAAATTTCAAAATATTATGATGGCGGCCAATTTATGCCCACGGCCAAGTTATGCCTAGAAGCAGTAATACTTAATAGGGATACCTAATGTTGAATTAAATTAATCCGAGTTTCAAATACTTCATCCACTCTCTCAGGAGGAGCCACATAGTACTCCAATGACATAACCCAGTGTGCAACTGCTACATACGATATACAACTGAATCCATACACATTTGACAACATTGTGAACCTTGATAAAAGCTGAACGGCACTGTGACGTCAATGTAAGTGCTCCAGAGCCAAGATAGTCCTAGGAAGTTATCATCTGTTGGGTCTACTATTTAATCTGTTGGGTCAATTATAAATAGTTAACCCTGATGGGACTGACAACTAGACGTCTGTATCATTAAGTTTCCATGTACGTTTGACAATTTCATTTGAGCTTTATACCCAGTCAAAAATATCTCCAGAGTTCAGTTGCTTTGGACTTTATTTTAGCTGTTTTAGTTTTTTTTATCTTTTAGATTCATAGTTGAGGGGTATTCAAAATCAGAGTAATGTTTTGATCCCTAAACATTTGATCATTCTTGACCTTGTTCTCACTATAATTGACAATGCTGAGGGTCTGGCCAAATATGACCTTTGCTGTTCAAGAGGACATAAAAAACAACTTTACTCAAGCCCCCTAGTTGTATTGAAAATCTTCTTCCGAACTCAGGAAGTCACCATCTTAACTTGTTATAACTGTATTGTGGTTCAACCTACGATTGACAGACTGAAAACCAATGTCTAAGCAGTTGTTGTAACACTATACATGACATCACTGGTTTCACTATTTGTACATCACCTGGTTTGGTTTTGTTATTTACCAAAGGGGCAAAAAAGATTACTCCAGCATGTAGTGTACTGAACTGTACAAGCTCCTCATCTGGCAAATTTACTTTGCAAACACATTCCATTTTTTCACGTTGGTATTAACACAGTAACACAGATATGACCTACTTATTTTGATATCAGGCCTAGTAACTTGTTTTGCTTATATTGCAATTGGACCACCAATTTAGTGATGATGTGAATCACTCTGTATCTGCCAATGCCGGGTCCACAACTCAGACAGTGACCAATCCAAGTGCTAACCAAGCACATTACCGCTTAGCTTCAGTGAACAGACGGGAACTGGTCAAGCTACAATACATAGGCAGATTAGAGTTTAAAATAACCAAGAGTTTCTTGTAGGACGTGTTATTCACCCATATACCTGCAGTCATTGTCATCTACCTATAGGTAAAATTGTCCATCTTTTTTGTCATTTTTCAATGCTGCTTAGTGTATTTTTACCCATAACCATATGTTGATTGCTGCAGTAAAGTTGGTTTGTGATACATTTGTCAGTATATTTGAATTGTGTGCCTTTGTTGAACAGTTTTATAAAAACATTGTGTTTCTCCAATTTTCCCCAGACAGACGCCCTATATGACTGCAAAACTCTGTGCATTCCAACTGCAATATTTTTTCAGCAACATCACATTACATGTCGATTTGGCTGTTGGGTGCAACAACCTAATGGAATCTTGCATTATATTGTCAAAGTGCTTTAACATGTTGGACTGTACTGCTACTTCTAAAACACCATTGTTCTAATTGAGTACCATTTAAATCATCATAAGTAGACAATATAAAATAGTCTTGGGATAAATTACTTTAACTGTGCAATGCAGTTCTGTAATGACTAGATTTTAAAGTGTCAGTAACTTTACTTTTGGGTCTTTTCCGGACATGGGGTCATATTGGAGCTTCAGATGGGATGGATGAAAGATCCGACCACTATCTTCTTGTTTCTGAATTTGACCTTCCATTGATGCCACTGTATCCAGCAATTTGTTCAGCCTGGTTCCAAATGATAGAAGTCTATTTCTACTAGCAGGATACTTCCTCCTATCAGTACTAATAATACTGTCTTTTTGAACATCCACACTTTTGTCCTCCCCCCCCCCATATTGAAAGCGTATATTAACTTTTTTTTTTTTTAAACAAGAATTTTTGAACATCTAGTCTGCAATCTTAAGTTCAAATTAATCTTACTAAGTTCAAATTAATCTTACTAAGTTTAACCCTTTTTTATGAGCTTAGCGAATTATTCACTAGGATTCAACCATTATTTTTTCAAAAGTGAATTCTCAAGTAACTGATTTTTTGCCACAAAATTGTATAGCCCCTCCCAAGACTGCCTAAACTTGTTCTCTTCAAACACATCGTCCAAAATCTGTCCTCATTTGCAGAGTTCCTTCATGAGGAACTTGTATTTTTGATGAAAAAATAAAATCAGACTCATGTAAAAATTGCCTCTTCAACCTACTAATTTATATTTTTATGCGTATGTTTCTAATTTTGCAACCAGCTGATCCAAGACTGGCAAATTAAATAATGAATATATGCTCATCATTTTATCAGTTGCAGCTGTTTTCACGACCCCAAAAAGCTACACATATGTAAAAATAATGGAATATGTATAATACAGAAGCAGTCATTTGTAGGGGTTTGACGAGTACAAATAATTTTTATTTATTCTGCATGGATGAAATTTTGGCTGGACATCAAGCCCTTGCGATGTTTATAATGTACCTTGATGAAGGACAAGATTCCAACTGGAAATATCCCTACGTCCTTTAGCCTGTCCCTATGAAAGTTTTCAACAGGTGGATCAGGTTCTTGTCCTTGCTTAATGAATGAGTTACCGATCTTTAGCAGCCACAGCTGATCAATAACCACCGATAGTACCCAATGGAATCTGAGATGACAGACTCACTAAAATCCCAGAACCAAGGCATGTTTGGCCAACCCAAGGCTATGACAATCACGCATTGGCAGTATTGATTTTGTTCACCACATTGCCCAGAAGAGGAATGGGTGGAAAGACATCCACACCAGACCTTCCCATGGAATGGTGATAGCATCCACTGCCAAAGCTTTGGGATCAGGAACCGGAGACGCAAACTTGGAAAGTTTGTTATATCTGGTTGCAAAGAGATCCACTTTGGGAACATGCAATTGCTGGCAAAGGATGCTGAAGATCTTCTGCCGAAGCAACCATTCTGTCTGAATCACCTGATGTCAAGACAACTTGTCTGCAATTACATTCAGACGTCCTGGAATGTGATGTGCCTGAAGGGTCCTGCAGTTGCACCAAGACAGGAGCCTCCACAAGAGGGCACAGAGGAATCTTGACTTCATACAGCCCTTCTTTGTTGTTGTAAGATACCTCAGTGGTGTTGTCCCTGACGACTGCTTGACTGAGGTCATACTGGTAACCCACGAAGTCAAAGACTTGCTTGGGCCCCAGTTCTCACTTGTTCAGATTTACGACCCACCGAGAGTCTGATGGGAACAGGACTACTTGGATTTACTGCTGATCAACCAGTCATCCAGATATTGGTGTAAGCGTATTCCCTTTGTCTGAGCCATGAGTTTGACCTCTTTTACTACTATGGTAAATTCCATCAAAGCCATAGAGAGGCCGAAATGTAAGGCTCTAAAGTGAAAGATTTGACCCTGTTGATGGAAATTGAGATACTTCCTTGAGGACTGGCTTATAGGGATGTAGAAATAGGCGTCGGTGAAGTCTACAGATGTCACCCACCCCCTTTGCTTGCAGAAAAAGCCTTATTGATTCCAGAGTTTCCATTTTGAAAGATTTGACCATCAAAAACCGGATTAAGACACTGAGATCCAGAATCTCTTATTTGGTTTTGGAACCAAAAACAAGCGATTGTAAAAACCCAGGGAGGATGGCTTTGGTACCTGTTCTACAGCTTGTTGTGCTAGAAGAGACTTGAGGGCCGCCTGCTAAACCCCCTGAATGGTGGCATTTGCATACCTGGTCTGGATCAAGGGGTATCTGGTGAGAGTAGGCTTTACCTGAAAAGGGGGCATGTAACCCTTCTGTAAGATGGAAACCACTCTGTGACTTGCACCCTGAGAGGCCCAGGCCTGCGAATATTTGTAGCCTGCCCTCTACAGGAGGATTGATTGCAACAGCAAGGGCATTATCTACATTTACCCTAGATGAATGAATCTGTGAGTTTGTGTATATAACCACCTTGTAGGACCCATTTCCTGACTTTGACCTGATTGGGTTTTCTGGTAAGGATGTTTGGACCAAAAATTAACCACAGTGGCAAGACTGACAGAGACTAAATGACTGACACTTTGAGGAAGCTTTTAGATTTACGCATGGATGACTTACTACATTCTTTTGCAGAGGCCTCTGGCACAACATCAAAGTGTTGGGAACAGAATTTGCATTTGTAACAGTCTAAACAGAGTACTGTTTGTAAGCATGGGTTTTGAAAATCCTCTTTCCATGAGCTGGCAACAGCAAAACGATAGGACTGGAAGGGTTCCCTTTCTTGTATGCAAAAGCACCAGAACCCGATCCTCCTCGACGAAGGGCTTCATCTGGGAACAAGCCATATAGGATTGAAGAGGGGCATTACACAGGGCACACCTGTTTCAGCCCAGGCTTCAGGTGATCCAAATAAGCATCACGATGCAAGAGTGTGACATTTTCCCATGGTAACATGGATTCAGTCATATGTTGCATCACCTTACCCAGGTACACATTCTGATTAAAAGTAGTCAGATCTCTCAGTTCATCCACAACCTTCTTAGCACCTTGGGAATCCTTGCCTTTAGCTAACTCACTTTGTAAAGTACTAACATGCTCCTACTGAATCTCCTCCTACAACGTATTACTAATTGGGAGACTTCAAGAACTGGCCAGTCTGGAATCTCCTTGCCTCCATGGAATGGCAATGATAGCCAGACAAAGTAGTATCGTTTAATTCTTCAAACTTTTTACACAGCCAATCTTCTGCTGGAAAAGCTTGTGAAATCTTGCCTACCGGCTGAGAGTGACCTCCTGCCCAGGGATTATCAGAGGAAGCATTAGATCCAGACTCCAATATGAACTTCTATCCCGTGTCTGACCTTACCCCACATACAGTTCTTCAGATTGAATCTGTTCAGGATTTGGTGGGAGGCCATTGTCAGAATCGGAAACTTTTGCTGAACTGACAGGGGCACCAAGAGAAGAAAACACTGTAGTATCACAATAAAGGTCCTGAAGAGGTGACTTCATTTCAAAGCTGAAGGCTGCACTTCATTAAGAACCTGGTCCAAACCGGACAGGTCAGAAGCAGATGAAGTATCAAAGAAAGGAGTCTTTGATATACAAGAAGCAACCAGGGATTTGGTAGACACTAGTGCTTTAACTGGAAAAAAGCTAGGTCTCATCGTGAGAAGAGCTTCTATCCATGCAAAACGAGTTCTCCACTCATCTTGTAAAAAAACAAACATTGATCAATGGTGGTGGAAGCAGCAGTATCAGAGGAGTGAAAAGGGGCAGAATCAGGATGTTTTTTAAGCGGAGACACAGCTTTAATGACAGAAACATCTTGGGGATGCACCTTGGGGATGCAACTTTCTTTTCTTACGAATCTTATACTTTGGTATTGCCAGCTTCAAAAGTTGCTCAGGGGTCAAAGAAACACAATATTTACAAGGTCCATCACCTACCACACAGGGATCCTGACCCCATAGATTTCTCCTGGCACCTCACACACCATATGTGCAGATCATAAGAGGCCAAAAATTCCACGCTTATGTCCTGAACTATTAGTCATAATATACTATAACCGAACAGTACACCAACACACCAGAAATAAAAATTCTGTTTTTAAAATATCCGCAGTTATAACACAAAAAGTGAAAGCACACAAAATACTTGACTTGATAAAAAGGGTGCCAAACAAAAGATGATGTCACACACGGGCCACCTGGCAAGTGAGGGAGGCGTTAGAAACATTTGTATATCACAAAATTGACGAGGATCATCTAATGTATACATCACGTCAAGGTCCACCATGGGACAAGAATTGCTTGGCACATACATCGACACTGCTGTTTCATTTTTGGGACAAGACACTGCAGCAATTTTTTTTTAATTCGGGGACACCATTAGGTTCATTATACGTCAGGAGGGATCTGTATCTTTGTCTAAAATTGATACCATTGTTGGTGTCGGCATTCCGAGCATCGTGTGTCATTTGACTGCCTCCCAGATGTTATGCAACACTTAGGCCTCACAATGACAAATAGGGTTTGGGAGAAATATATGGCTTTAAAAATGAGGTTATTTTTTTTAAATGGATACAATTTGAAATATGATTCCATTGGAGCTTTTCAAGATAGGCTGTGGCATGACCCATTCTGTCCAGTTGGAAAACAATGTGGAATTTTGAACCTCGTAAAGTTTAGAAACACTGGCCCTTCTGACCCCAAATTACAGTAGTCTAGTCGACTACTAACCATAGCATTTGCCAAAATAACTGCAGTATCAACAATTAACAATCTATGGATGTGTTGCAAATTCCTGAGATAATAGTAACAGGCACAGCAGATCGGATATGATTTTCAAAACTGTTTTCGGAGTCAAAAGTGACACCTAGATTTCTTAATTCCATTACTCGCGAAATAGAGCTTTAAAGGGACAACACAGGGAAATTTTGGTGTAAGCGACTCTGGTGTGTTTGTCACTAATGATGATGCATTCAGTATTGTCAGGGTTAAGTTTCAATTTCACACCATTCATCCAGTCATGAGTAGCATAATACTCCACAATGCTGGAGTCAAAATTCCCAGAGTCTGTTGATAAATATATCTGGGTATCATCAGCATACAGATGGCTTGCGACATTGACAATTGAAATGACTTAGTACAGAAAAGTAGGGTACCAGGAACAGAACCTAGGGGATTGCCAAAAGGGAGATGAAAAGTGTCAAAACCTGTTCCCTAGTTTAATTTTTCCTTGCACTTATTAAGGTAGGAATTTATCCACATCAACACAGTACCAATAACACCGAACCAGTCTTAGGCAATCATGTAATAACAACATGGAGTGATTGTGTCAAAAGTTGTGGAGAGATCTAATAACTGACTAGTCTACAGAATGATATAGCTGTGTCATTTTGGATCTCGAGCAGTGACTCATTGGTGGCCTGAAAACTCCTGTATGCACACTGAATGACACTAGAGATGCCCACTTGGCTGATGAAGAAAAACATTTCTGTCCGAACTTGGGTTTTTGAGAAGACATGTAGAACGAATGATTTAAAAACAGTTGGGAAAACTCCCCTCCTCTTTGAGTAACTTATGATGTCATAGGAGTTTTAAGTATGTCAATACATTCCTTACCAATGAAGTCGGCATGGGATCAAGGTCACGTTTTAGTTGGGGAGAACATAAGAATATTTAGTACATCATCCTCAGATACCAGTGTAAAGGAAGACGATGTACGTTTAGTAAGAGGACTGGGTTTGGGGAGTGGGATGGGTGACAAAAAAACAAATAAGCACCCTTTTCAAGGACGCTTAATTTGAAATAAAAGCACACAAATAATTTATGTCTGTATTTTAGTTTTTTATTGTAGTTTCTGTAAATGGGAGTTATTTTTTTGAAATGACAATTACGCATGACACTTTTCTATATGATGGCCTTACTACTGCCATCAGTGATATGGCGATATCATGGTTCATGATGATTTTCCCCTTTTTTCTAGTTTCCATTTCATGTATTCGTCTTGATAATTTAGGTTTTTATCCCACAGCCCTTAAGGCCTGTTAGGGTATTGTTTTCACCCATGATGTCTGGAAGGGCAGGTAGGTGTTCAGGCGGGTGGCGAATGATCGGGCGGGCAGAGAGTGATATTGCTTTGGGGGTGTAGGTGTGAAATGTCATGGTGTGACCTTGATTTGACCTTGCTGTAGTGACCTTGAATTTGAAAATCTTGCCTGGGCTGTACCTCAGAAACTTGAAAATTTTAATTACTTAAATGTAGCTTTTATAAGCTACAAGCTTACCATGTGGGACTGAATGCTTTACTGGTTGCCGTGAGGCACCATGACCAACGTCTAAGAAAAAAAAGACGTTTATACTTGGCCGTAGCCTCAGGTTGTCGTCACGTGATCTGCCCCTTATGTTACAACTTTTCTCGTTGAGATTTAAACCCATACACCTCAGCTGTAATACAGCGGGGAGGCAGGGTGGGACTCTCCTCAGTCCCACATGGTAAGCTTGTAGCTTATAAAAGCTACATTTAAGTAATTAAAATTTTCAATTTTATTGCGCTACAATAGCTTACCATCTGGGACTGAATGCTGAATCCAACCGTCCGGAGGAGGGATTACAGCTGAGACTGGCAGATAAGTCTGTCTTTTTCTTAGAATTTTGATAATAATAGTAGAATGAAAGATCAAAAGTACCAGTCTGAGTCCCGTCTACAGGGCCCCAATCCCGAAGACCGGGCCTGTAGAAGCCAAAAACCTGAATGAATGACAGTGCTAAAAAACTGTCAGGGTGTTTGACGAGAAGGAGATGTGTACCCTAGATACACAGACGGGGTCAGTACCAAGGACGATCACGGAAGAACCCGAGCTTAAGGCTCGGGTACTGACTAAAATGACAACCTTAAGGTCCTTAATACAATGTACAATTATAATGATTTAAAGATTAGATAGACCTTACCAGATACACCCTGATGAGGTAGACATATACCTAGACCCTGGGCTTAGACTCCTGAAGACTTGGTTGTAGCGGATGTGCCCCCCCCCCCCCCTTCTTTTCTTTCCGAGGAAGACTGGACTGAGGAGAAGGGTCTAGGACCTGTTGTGCCGCTACTACTGGTCCCAGATACAGATTGTTGTCATTGTCCGACCAAGTAAGGTCTTTTAGATAAAAATTGGTAAAAGTGTTGTGAGCTTTCCAGTGACAGGCTTGCATGATCTGGTCCACCGATACCCCACCGTAAAATGCCTTAGAGGCTGCGAAGGCCTGAATGTCATGCGCCTTGACTTGGACTAAATCCAAGGCTTGCTGGTCTGCTTGTTTATAACAAAGTAGGATGGTTTGTTTAAACCAAGAAGAGAGAGTAGCGGGTCTGATGACTGATGTATGTCCTTTCTTGAAGGAAATGAAAAGGAGGGACCGGGAACCTCTTAGGTCCTTGGTACGGTCCAGATAGTACCTCAGGGCCCGCACCGGACACAGGGTCATGTCTTCTTGAACCGTCTATCCACAATGGTAGTCAAAGCAGGGATAGTCACCAGAGACACACTTTGAGAATCTTCTCTTGCTAGTTGGTTTTTGGCTATGAAGTCAGAAGAAGTGAACAAGGAGACCTTTTCCCAGTGGCCTTGATTAGATACTTTGTTTGCAACCCAGGCATGGATTTCGCTGCGGCGCTTGCAGGAGGCCAAAGCTAGCAAGAAAGCAGTTTTGAGAGTGAGATGTTTGAGGTCTGTGTTTTTCATAGGCTCAAAGGATGCTTTTGTGAGCTCATTGAGAACAACAGCACGAAAGGGCATATTCTGGTAGGGTCCGAAACCCTGAGAATCTTTGAGGTGCCTTTTTAGGAAGGAAGTCCTTGCCTTCCTTCACCAACTATGATTTAAACAAGGAAGACGGCCAGAAGGACGCCTTCCGGAGTTCTTAAAGGGCTTATTCTGGTAGGGTCCGAAACCCTGAGAACCTTTTGAGGTGCCTCGTCTTCCTTCACCAACTAATTCTTGGTGCCTGGTTTCTCCCAAGTGTGGTTGTAATAGGGTCATTTCGGCTTCGAGCCTAATCAAGCCGGTATTGCCCATTGAGTATAATTTTCTCTGGAGAATATGGGACAAGGACTACTAAGGCAAGTCAAGGCCCTGTGTAGGATCAGGATGGTCTTATTCCACAGATCCAGAGACTCACAGGCTTCCTCACAACCACGTTTCGCTACTTTATCAGGGTCGGCACCTCTCCTGATCTGAGACTTGACCTGTTTGAAAAGTGTCTCAGGCTATATTGACACTTCTCCAAAGTGACATGACAGAAAGAGGAAGTCTTGGCAAAGGTAGTAGCGAAATTGCAAGTGGAAAAATTCTGTCTTGCCTGATATTCCAATTCTTTAAGAGGGACCTTGACCATAGGAGCCCAGATGACTTAGGAGAAATACAAATCTTGGCAAAGTCTGTATTCAGCTCTTGTATTTTGTCCTCATAACAAGACTGGCCTAGCTGGTACCACTTGACAGTGGAAGGAGGTGGTTGGATGTACTTACCCTCAGGTAAATTTGCTGTTTGGAAGTCCTGATCAAATTTATCAAAAGCATTCTTAATGATTGAATTGAGAGGCAACATGGAGGAAGGACCTCTTGGTCTAAGTTTGCCTGCCTTTCTCATCATTAAGGCACATGACCGCAGTTGAAGATCTAGGTAAGGATTCCCTAGTTTCAGGCAACTTGAGGATGCGTCGAAACGTATCCACCTCCTCAGCATATTGGAATGGGATGTCAGCCAATGCTACTTCCCTATAATGAGGAGGGTAGGGGTCACGTTGGGGTTTCCTTCACCAACTGTGAATTAAGTGGTCCTGATCAGGGTATGACTTCCTGGAGGGCTTAGAGAACCTATGGATATGTTCAGGGGACTGATCTTCCTCTGAAGATGAGGGGTACGAATCTGGCCCTCGACTTGTGTTGGCTTATCAGAGTGCTTTGGGCCTACTAGGGCTGGTTGATGGTCAATAGAATACTGTTTGGACTGGTCGAGGTAACCTTCGAGTGATCCTCGGCCGAACTACGACCTTGACCCGAGTCGTCTACGAGGCGACTAGAAATACGAGTCGAGGCGAGAAATTTGAAGTTCTGGGGCGAACTCCACCTCCAGTGACTCGATAGCACTACTGGATTCGAGGATTTGTCCAGATCTTTGGAGGGTGCGTTCGTTTTATGAGCAGAAGAAGAGGTCTGATCCACCTCCCTTTGCTTTGATCTTGATTTGATCTTGCTGTAGTGACCATGAGTTTTAAAGTTTTTTCCGGGCTATTTCTTGAATTCCATAAAGTGTAGAAGGTTGACACTTGGTAGGGACATTGGTAAGGGGGTGTTGGTGTGCGTCATTGTGTGACCTTTAACTTTTGCTCTGCCAAAGTGTGTTTACCTGCCATATTTGAGACACGTTTCTCTTATGACAAAGATATAAGGATTGCTGCAAATGATTATTATATGTACTTTTACATAATTGTGCTATTTCTTTTGACAGCTATTCTCCAATTAATAAATTTTACAGCTTCATAGTTTTTAGTTTACTGATTAATGCTGTCATCTTGCTATTGAATTGTTTTGTTCTTGTTTTACATTTTCTTTCTCTTGGATGTTATTTTCTCTACTTAAACATTATTTGGACCTTTATATAATGGACACTGATCTGAAAGTATCAGGATCGTTCTACTGTTTCACTACTTCTATATCTCATGGTGTTGAAAACTTCAGATTTTGCCAAACTAATTGCAACATTAAGCACATATAAAATGGGACTAAAAACTGCAACTAATTACAAAGACATTTTGAACACTCCATTCTACAGAATAGGAAAAATAGCATCAGAGATGCCCGTAGCCCACAGCCTAGGGAAATATTTTTAACACCATGAGATATAGAAGTACTGTATCAGTACAAAGTTCAGGATACTGTCAGAGCACTGTCAGTTATATAAAGGTCCAAACAATGTTTAAATAGAGAAAATACCATCTAAGAGAAAGATAATGCATGTACTTTATCTACATCTGGCATGGCCGAATTATGGTTTAGATGTTTTGAATATTACCATGCATACAGAAGTGGTAATACATTCAATGAATGCTTATGTGTGGTGTTGGAGCAAAATCTGTGGCTCACTTGATGAAATACCATCTGTTACAATGGGAAGTTGTAAAAGTAAAATTCTTAATGAATTCTAATATGATTTTAACAGTGCTTAATTTGCATCAAAAGACAGACCCAAAGGTGCAACAAGATTTTAAAGGTCAAGGTCACTACGACAAGGTCAATGGTCAGATCAAGGTCACACCATGACGATGCACACCTACACCCCCTAACCAATGTCCCTAGTAAGTATCAACTTCCTACACCTCACGGTTTCCGAGATATAGCCTGGACAATATTTTATAGGTCAAGGTCACTACAGCAAGGTCAAATCAAGGTCAGACCATAACGTTGCACACCTACACCCCCTGACCAATGTCCCTACCAAGTATCAACTTCCAACACCTTACGGTTTCTGAGATATAGCCCGGACAAGATTTTATAGGTCAAGGTCACTACGGCAAGGTCAAAGCTCAAATCCTGGTCACACCATGACGTTGCATACCTACACCCCCTAACCAATGTCCCTAGTAAGTATCAACTTCCTACACCTCACGGTTTCCAAGATATAGACCAGACAAGATTTTATAGGTCAAGGTCACTACGGCAAGGTCAAATCCTGGTCAGACCATGACGTTGCACACCTACACCTCCTAACCAATGCCCCTACCAAGTATCAACTTCCTACATCTTACGGTTTCCGAGATATAGCCCGGATAAGATTTTATAGGTCAAGGTCACTACGGCAAGGTCAAACCTCAAATCAAGGTCACACCATGACGTTGCACACCTACACCCCCTAACCAATGTCCCTACCAAGTATCAACTTCCTACACCTTACGGTTTCCGAGATATAGCCCGGACAAGATTTTCACACTCAAGGTCACTACGGCAAGGTCAAAGGTCAAATCAAGGTCAGACCATGACGTTGCACACCTACACATTCTAACCAATGTCCCTGGCAAGTATCAACTTCCTACACCTTACGGTTTCTGAGATACAGCCCGGACAAACTTTTTCCTGCTGCCCGCCCACCGGCCCATCCGGACACCATGGGTGAAAACAATACCCTGACAGCCTTTAAGGGCTGTGGGGTAAAAAGGAAGCATTTTCTTGGACAGATTTGACACTTTAAACAAGCATTCAGTGCCCGTGAACAGGCTTTGTGTCAACTGACTGTGTGTTTTGAGTTTCAGAGTAGAAGTGACAGAAGAAACGGACACAAAAGTTGTGCCCTGCAAATGGTATTCAGAAGGAAGGTAACTTAGGTAACCATTTAGGTGTAAAATGTAGGTTAAAAACATATTTGAAGAAAATACTGCAAATGCAATACAGTCCCAAGTTAAAGCCACTAGTTTGACCAAGTAAAATGTCTATTATAAATCTAGGCAAATATGAAGATATTTTAAATAAAAGCAAATATATAATCACATACTTTTTGGGTTGTTTTATTAATCTTATTAGTACATTGTTTAGCATTGTTAACACTAATTTTATTATATCTAACATTCATGTTTACAACACTGAAAGTCCCATAGCCATATTATTGTAGAACTTTAGAGGCTATATTATGAAGGGACTATTATTTACAAGCCCATAAGATTCTAAGCAAATATTTTCTTTTACTGTTAATCTGTAGGACTAAAAAACTAAAAGATGATCAGTCAAGGATAATCTTCTTGACTAACTACTATAAAAGTTAACATTTATAAAATACCATAAAATAGAAAGCCCAACCCAAAGAGTAGTGTAGAAGTAGAGCTAGAAAAGAAATTTTTGAAAGGCTGAGGTCACAGCCGATGAAGTACAGAATGTAGTAGGCAGATACGACCACACCGCCTCGCTATGCCAATGGCCATGGATTTTAATTTTTTCGAGAGGCACCCCCATTGAAAAAGCCCAAGACGCCCCACTCCGCCTAAAGGTATGGAAACCAAAGTCTCGCGGGTTCAAATCCATTTTTATTACTAAATTTTTCAAAACTTTTCTCGCCACATGAGCTGTCAAATGCTGTTTCCCTGTTGAAATTTTTATCATAAAAAGGGGGTCAGATTGTGACAAGGCCATTCGTTTGATCATGGTTTGAACTGCCACTACTGGACATAACTGTACATTCGACAAACGTGGCAACTGAACCAATCTATACTCAGATGCAGACTGCATATTTTTGGCTGTTTTTTGGATGTATTGCATACCCTGAGAAGCCCAGATGATATCCTTAACCAAGGGATAACGTGTCGGGTCAAAGGTTGACAATGAAGGGGGGGCCAAAGAAGCCAATCTAAAAAATCCATAGAACGCAAACAAAAATAAGGCTTTGAATGTTTCAGCATTAGGGAGGTCAGAGGTCAAATGAAGCAGTCTTTCTAACATATCTACTGTAAAAATACCTTTCACTTTAGGCTTTAATGGCAGATTGTTTTTTGCTGATTTACACATTAATACTACTTTCCTTGAAGACAAATTAGCCACATTCCATGAATACAATGCAAAATAATGTTGCAGCACTGACAATGCATTATGTAATGACACTGCTGACAGGCCATTCTGAATCAAAAACTCTAAATATAACACTATTGTAGTCTCTGTTGTACAGTCTTGAAATTTACAAAAAATTACAAAAGCCAGGAACATTTTAAAAGTTCTTTCATAGGCAGCCGCAGTCCTTGGACGCAACGCTCCTGAAATCCTGGAAGCCGCACTGGAAGCCAACTTTCTCAATAGCCCTTCATCCGCATCTAAAACAAAGAGGCAAGGCAGTACTGATGCTTACAAAGGGGGCACCATGTGCCCTATATGTTAAAGTCGGGAATCATACTATTAAGGTCAGGCTGCAGCCATTTACAAGTTTTCAAGATTCTGACTGGCAATGTATTTTGATTATTATAATGACTCCATCTTGACAAAATATCTGCATAAACATTACTCACACCTTGTATATGTTTAACTTTAAGGTCAATATTATAAACTGCTGCTAATAGCCATACGTTACGTACACAGGCCATTAATATGGAATCTCTAATCTTAAAATTAGTGAATATATTTACCACTGCACTATTATCACACCAAAAAACAACTTTCTGATTTGTTAAATACTTTGCCCAACATTTTAGTGCCACCAATATGTTTAAAGCTTCAAAATGAACAATCGTACATATATGCTTTAGTACATTTAATATTGGAATTGCATATACCATGTTACCCAATTTTGCTCCTAACCCCTGCAGGGATGCATCCACATAAATGTCATATGTATAGGAATTCTTTAAATGCATTTCCACTGAACCATTAAATTGTTCCATAAAGCTTAAAAACCAGTTCAAATCCTTTCGAAAACCCTGGGATATTGCAATGCAACCCTTAATTGGACATTGTCTTAGCAATTGCAGCATTCGATTGGAAAAAAGCCTGGCTGGCTTTATACATCTATTAATGTACAACAATTTACCCAACAGTTTCTGTAATTGATTCCTGGTTGCAACCTCTTTACCTATCCATGTAACACATAATTTTCTGATTTCCCTCAATTTTTTAGGGGGAATAGTTAGAATCCCTAATTTTGCATCCACATCTATCCCTAAACATGTGAGCTTTGAAACTGGGGCCACAACCTTACTCTTATTGAGAGGTAACCCTAAATTTTGTAATAGTTGGACCAACGTCAGAAAAGCGTCGTTAGCCCTATCAGGGGACGACGCCCCTATGACGTCATCCAAGTACGACATGACCCAGTGGCGTTGTGACGCCATAAGATATGTAACTGCGTCTGTGGAAAACTGGCACCCCAACGCCCCTTGCTTTAGTCCAAACGGAATTTCTACGTCATAATACGTTGCGTCACACCACTTCAACCCCAACAAGGGGTAATCGCGCGGATCCACCCTTAGGTTACGGTATGCTCTTTGCAGATCCACCTTATATAACCGAGCAGAAGGGCCTAATATTGATATTCTTTCTACTAAGTTATCTATAGTTGGGTACCTCAATTTTGCACACAATATATCGAGCCTATCATCTGGAATGGCTGAATTTACACTATTATTAATGGGCCAAGACAAATCTACTATCACCCTAATGCCTCCATCTGGTTTATTCCTAGTCATAAGGGGAGAATAGTGAGTACGTTCGAATGGTGAAACCTGTAATGGACCCACCATAGCCTTGTGTAATTTCTGTTGCAAAATACTTATCAACTCCTTCTAGGCTTCGACATGCAGAACTGTGGTTATTTATATCTGTATTGAATGTAAATTTATTCTGGTCAATATTTAATGGAAACCCAAAGGCCAGATATTCACACAAAATTTTATATTTATAATCTTTAAGATAACGCCTCCAGTTATATATGTTTAATCCAGAAGGTATAAGCAATCTACTATGCACATAATTGGGGACCCCTGATTTTTGGACCGCCTTATGGGCTTTCACCGTCCAAGTGTACATATCTGGAGCCATTAACTGTCTTGCCCCTGAATTGATATCTATGAAAGGTTGATCATAAACCATGACCCCAAATTCTTGTTGGAAAGAAAAGTTGTGTACTGGTTTAAGGATAAATGATAAATCTTTTTGGACAATGTCCCTACTACTAAACTTATCATTTTTGTAACTACTAAAATAACCAGGAAAATACTTATATACTCCTGGTGTATATGATTGCACGCTGTTATTCTTAACTACCATAAGGCGTGACTGTGATAGATTGTGAACTACACTGGACGTGCCTGTTAAACTGTAACTGTCGTACATAGCCCTGTCAACCGTTTTACTTTCAATTACACTATATGTTTTTCCAGTAATTTTTTCAAACGTAAGGGTGGCCAACCAGTCCTCTAGACCAGTGTCCTGGACCATGTTAAATGCTGTACAATCAGACTCTATAATTTTTGGGGCCACATGCTAAACTCTCCATGGGGACGGGACCTTCCCTCATACCTTGTCCTGAATCGGCCCCCTTCCTCATGGAGGCCTCAGTGGCCCTTTCCATGCAAAACTTTCTACTATATATACTCCTAATTTCTTTGTGGCCACCCTTCGTTACTCCTGTGTTATTACTACTTCTTTCCCCATCCTTAAACGTTACAATTTTTATTTTTTGTGGACCATCTTGGCCCACATGTATATAGCTGCAGTTCTTGCCCCCACCATTGTTGGCCATCTCCCAACCACAATCCCCAACATACACTTGACCTGCATTATCGACTGCCACTGTATGTTGGTACTTGTACTGACCAGGGACAAAGACTGCAGCGAAAACATTACCCCAGGGTAAAGATTCCTGACCCGGGATAAAAGAAAACGCATCTAAATTAAAAAGAATGCGTCTGTCATTGCAGTAATATTTAAGACCAGACAATTTGCTTGTTGAAATGGGTAATTTACTGAAAATTTTCGGTTTAACAGCCTGGCCCACATTATGTAAACAATAAGCATAATCATGACCATTGTGAGAACATGTACGGACTTCATAACAGTTGTTAGACACATCCTTAATATCACTTTTAAATATGCTGTACATTTTCATCCGGTTTACCTTCTCGCTTCAATCTCAAGCATTGAGTTCGAGGGTGTTCGAATTTCTTGCCACAAACCGAGAAGCAGTGACTACAAAAGTGTTGATAATTAATACCTTTCTCCGTATGTTCAGTTTTTTCACTTCTACAAGTGCCCTTGTTGTATAATTTGCAGATAAAATTCTTATCTACGACCTCTGGGTTTTGCTTGACATTACCTACTGGGGAAGCAAATCTTTGCGTGTTACGACTACGAATCTTCTCTACTAAATCGAAATCTTTCCAAGTACAAACGCCTTTCTCAATCTCCTGTAATAGGATTCCATGTGCTCGCCTAGCTGTGGGGTAAGACACCTCTATTGCGTCTTGAGCTATACTAATGAAATACTTTAGCATGTTTTCCCTTATTATAGGGTCTTTTTCCTCGAGGGCTGTGGCAACAATACCCTGGGACCACTGCATGGGACTTAACTCGTCGTACGTTGGTTGTTTCCCCCCAGCCAGAATCGTACAAAAATCTTGAGGCCAGCTAATTATATGACGGACCTTATGAGAGCCAGTACGAAATCTACCCGACTTCAAAGCATCAGTAAGCCTACCTCTATGTTCAAGTCGTGATGTGTAGTCGTAGTCATGTAGACGTTTCCTTATCTCAGCCTGGATACGTGAATCGCCCTTCAATTCTTGGAAGGATGGCAGCGAACCCTTGTCTTCTTCTCCCACCACTGAACTGTGTGCCGATGGAACTGGAGACATGGACTTCTCTTCTTGCTTGTGAAGGCGTTCGTTGAACCCCACCATCATCTCCATCATCTTGTCCATCTTATCTTCTAACAGTTTGAAACGTGTCTCTTCTTGCTCAGCAACTGGTACTGGGGTAGACGGTGTTGCCTTCTTTCTACCCATCCTCCTGACAGCTTTAGCTTGAGTAACTGGCCACCACATGTGTAAATATGACAAGGTACGACTCAGCCCTCAACAAAAACCTGCCAGCACGCCCAGTGCAATTTCACAATCTAAAATTTCTGGTGAATTCACCCGAATTTAAACTTGATTTTTGACTAACTCCAAACCAGCTGGCAGGGTTAACTATTTTACTATTTTTATGCAGACTTGATTGACAGGTCACCTGAATATTTTTCCCCAGTTCACCCAGTTTCTAAAACTCATCAACGTCCTTGCCCTGAGGCCAAATAACAGTTCACCTAATTTGTGAGTTCAGACAATTCACCCAATTTAACTATTCACCCAAATTCACCAGTCCAAAAACCAGTACACACTATAATGTATATTTTTCTAGCCACTACTTTATTTTTGCCTGCAAATACTGTTGAATCTTGTGACTGAAATTCTGCGCTACTTTTTCGTACTCGCAGACATATTTTTGAGTTACAACTGATTTACTCAACAGTAAGAATCTCAAAGTAGCTTTTGCTCAGCTATGCAATCAGTTAAAGGGCTGCAATTTTAATAGCTCACACAAAAATAGGTGAATAACATATTTAAAAAAATACTGTAAATGAAATAGTTTGGTATAGCTCACACAAAAATAGGTGAATAACATATTTAAAAAAATACAACTGATTTACTCAACAGTGAGAACCTCATAGTAGCTATTACTGAGATATACAAGGAGCCACAGGTCTGCAATTGTACTATTTTATAGCTGACGCAAAAGAGATGAATAACATATTTAAACAAAATTCTCTAAATGCAATAATTTTCAATTTACAACTGATTAACTCAACAGTGAAACTCTAAAAGTAGCTAATGCTCAGCTATGCCATGACATACACATCTGCAATTTCACTATGATATAGCTAACTCAAAAGTAGGTGAACAACATATTCAAAACAAAATACTCTAAATGCAATATTTATCCAGTTACAACTGATTTACTCAACAGTGAGAACCTCAGAATAGCTATTACACAGCTATGCAATGAGTTAAACATCTGCAATTTTACAATGTTACAGCTAATTCACAAGTAGATGAATAACATATTCAAACAAAATTCTCTAAATGCAATAGTTTTCAAGTTACAACTGATTTACTCAACATAGAAAACCTCAAAGTAGCTATTGCTCAGCTAGGCAGTGACCTACGTACAGGTCTGCAATTTCACTATGTTATAGCTGACCCAAAAGTAGGTAATAACATATTTAAACAGAATTCTCTAAATGCAATAGTTTTTAAGTTACAACTGATTTACTCAACAGAGAAAACCTCAAAGTAGCTATTGCTCAGCTATGCAATGAGCTACAGGTCTGCAACTTTACTATGTTATAGCTGACCTAAAAGTAGGTGAGTAACATATTAAAACAAAATACTCTAAATGCAATAGTTTTCAAGTTACAACTGATTTACTCAACAGTGAGAACCTCAAAGTAGCTATTGCTCAGCTATGACATGACATACAGGTCTGCAAATTCACTATGTTATAGCTGACCCAAAAGTACATGAAAACATATTTTAACAAAATACTCTAAATGCAATAGTTTTGAAGATACAAGCAAATTACTAAACAGCGACAACCTAAAAGTAGCTATTACTCAGCTATGCAATAAGCTACGGGTTATTGCTGACCCAAAAGTAGCTGAATAACATATGTATACAAAATTCTCTAAATGCAATAGTTTTTGAGTTACAAGTGATTTTACTCATTATAAAAGGTACTGAAAAATCAGAAAGTAGCTATTATTCACTTAGATATTGCAATAGACACCCAAGTTACTCACCATGTTGTAGCTATGGAAAAAGTAGCTGAATAACATATTTTAACAAAATGCTGTAAATGCAATACTTTTCAAGTTATTGGTGATTTAGTGCATGGATTCATGAATTTTAATGCATAAAAAATTATTTAAAAAATTCATAAAAAAAATTAAAACAGATCCAGGACTCACACAAGAGAATCTACTTCTGGCCTAGTACATATATGCAAGATATGAGAGAAATCCCTGCAATAGTCACTGAGAAAATTGTGATAAAGTGTTGAAATTTTCACACTTTTGGTGGGGGTACCTCCCTTGTAATGTCTCTAGAAAACAGACAGATTTGCATGCCTTGAACAATTTTTCATCCTCGATAGATAAGGTATCTTTTAAAAAAACAACATGTCTCTAGGCCTTGTAGTTTTGGAGAAGTTGTTCACGCCGATGCGTACGTGGACTTGTATGCCGCAGAGTGATGACATAATGTCAGCTGACATAAAAATATTGTGATGTTGTCATCACGTACTTATTTACATTGTACACAAATTTTGATGCTAACTACTACCACCACATAAACATAAAAGTCTTCATAACAGCAATAATGGCAAGATATTAATTTACACACAGAACTAAATCTTAGTTTATCCAGATTTCATAATGTTTTATTCCTGAGAAAACTTCTCATAGTTCTTGATATCACCTTTTTTTTTTACTTAATCTACAAAGATTTATGCAATCCTAGTGTTATTGTCAACAGATTCAAAATCTGAGACTAAAAATGAAGTTTCTGAAATTATATGTTTAAATATTTGTTTATTCATTCAACGGGTTACGGCTGAAGAGTACAATTTCAACAACTGTTGCAGGATACATTTTGAAGAAAAACACACATAATCAGAATCAACTTAATAACAGCCATTCACTAACAACAAGAACACCCCAAATAAGAATGTGGCCCCCTGAAAAGGTCTGGCTAATTTTTGTCAAAACTAAGAACACCCAAAAAGGGAACTGCACATATGCCCACAACAAGAATTTCCCATTTAAAATAAGAAGATTTAAGGAAAATGTGATGTTAAACTAGCTATTAAAAGTTTTGGTCTGAGTAAACATTCGTGTATGTAAATGATTGACATAAAATATAACAGGATAGCATCTCTTTAGGATGTTGACACACTAAATTTCTAATTTTCTTTTAAAACACATTTCTTTTTCAGTGTTTTCCTGAGGAAAGTAAAATTTCTAAAGCTTTAAAGTTCACTTTTAGAGTAAAAGTCATATGCTCCATGACTTTTTGTGATTGGTTTTGCCCTAATGACTTAATTTACACAAACCTATGTCCAAACTGTAATGTGTTGTTTTTGTTGGTACAAATAAATTTGATATTCCCTATGAACTTAATGATATAGGAAGTCAAATGAAAAATAATACTACTATTTTTTCAAGGGTAAGGCCAGAAATGAACATATGTCTTCATTTTAATATTTCACTGCTCGCTACTGTTAAGCTAAGTCAACAAGAATTAAGAACATGGGGGGCAGCTTTTTCGAAATGCAAATTACACCAAAAATAAGAACATGCCGATAGGTGCACTAAAAGGGTTCATTTAGAAAATAATAACATATAATGAGAGAAAAAAGTGCCCTTATGGAAAATAAGAATGTGCCTTGAGGGGGAAAAAGTACCTTCAAGAAAACAATACTGTGCCATGAGATGGACAAGAGCCTGTATAGAATACAACAATATGTGCCTCTAGGGGTAATTTATTTTGCACAATTATCAACTGTCCTTTAAATGAACAATGCAAACATCTGTAAAAGCTGCAACAACAAAATCATTATAAAAGTAAGAACAGAGTTAGTAAATAAAAGAGATCCTTTATATATACCAGTACTTATGTTATGGTAAATGATAATGCAAAATGAGGAATAATCCCACTAGGCAACGGAAAATAAGGAATGTGAGATCTTTTCAGTTGTACGCCCCCCAAACCACCAACACAGAGGGATGAATCTTCTGTTGAAAAATTACATAACACAAAATCTCCAGGGATGTATGCAATATAAATTCAACTTAGCTACCTGAAGAATATTTGGCAGATATGGGCAAAATATAGTTGCTAAAACAACTAGGTGTATGCCATGAGAGGGACACTGGTCATGCCTAATATTTCACCCTTTGCCCTTGACAAATCTTTATGAAAAGTAACTAGACCTATGCATCGCAGAACCGATGCAAATTTGTATCCACCGGAAAGACAACTCACCAAAGCCGGTGAACCATTGTTTGACCTTGAAGGAGGGGCCAAAGGTCAAATCAAACATCAGAAGATTCATAGCCCAAGATTTCGTATGAGTTGGTTTCACATTGTAAACCTCTAGGATCAATAATAAGCGAGTTATAAGCACTTTTAGGTTTGGCTGTCCTCGTTTGATGTTGAAGGAGGGGTTCAAGGTCAAATCTGACCACATCAAAAGATTCCCAGCCCATGATTTCCTACAAATTGGTTTCACATTGTAAACCTCTAGGACCAATAATAAGTGAGTTATAAGCACTTTTAAGTTTGGCTATCCTCGTTTGACCTTGAAGGAGGGGCCCAAGGTCAAATCTGACCACACCAAAAGATTCCCAGCCCATGAATTCCTATAGGTTGGTTTACCATCCCAAACCTCTATGACCAATAATAAGCGAGTTATAAGCACTTTTAAATTTGGCTATCCTCGTTTGACCTTGAAGGAGGGGCCCAAAGTCAAATCCGTAAACACCAGAAGATACCCAGCCCATGATTTCCTATATGTTGGTTTACCATCCCAAACCTCTAGGATCAATAATAAGCGAGTTATAAGCACTTTTAAGTTTGGCTATCCTCGTTAGACCTTGAAGGAGGGGCCCAAGGTCAAATCTGACCACACCAAAAGATTTCCAGCCCACGATTTCCTATATGTTGGCTTACCATCCCAAACCTCTAGGACCAACAATAAGTGAGTTATAAGCACTTTTAAGTGTGGCTATCCTCGTTTGACCTTGAAGGAGGGGTCCAAGGTCAAATCTAACCACACCAGAAGATTCCCAGCCTATGATTTCCTATATGTTGGTTTACCATCCCAAACCTCTAGGACCAACAATAAGCGAGTTATAAGCACTTTTAGCTTTGGCTATCATCGTTTGACCTTGAAGGAGGGGTCCAAGGTCAAATCTGACAACATCAGAAGATTCGCAGCACATGATTTCCCATAGGTTGGTTTCACATTGCAAACTTGTAGGACCAATAATAAGGGAGATATAGGCACTTTTAAATTCCGCTATGTGGGTTACTTTGGCACTCCGTGGATGACCTTGAATTAAGAGCTTCAAGGTCAAATGTCTGCAACGTTGTAGAGGACATGTATATCTGTTATACATATCACCTATGAAGAGATTCAACCTTCTACCTTTGAGAAACAGCCAGCAGAAAAATGTAGATAATTTTCAAAAAAAATGCCCGCGGCGGCCATCTTGTCTTTCAGAATGAGGCTAGTTTCAGTCCCAGAGAAGCTTACCCCCCAATAAAGATATCCTGCAATTTTGGTGAACCTAGCTGGTGTAGTTTTCCTCTTAGAGCGTTAATGCCGAAAATCTCTCCACGCGCGACGGCGGCCGTGTAGCAAACGCTAAACCAAAATATCCACCGGATGCTTCCAGTGGATAGAATTACCATATAAGATATTGGGTTTTCCTTTCAATTACTTAAAGCTGAATCAGCCAGAACAAATAAAGACAAACATTACACTGATCCTGGAATGGATCTTAAACAGAAAATCTGAGAAAGCATTTGTCATGTTTAATCCATGAACAGCTTTGGGTAAAAATTAGGGTCTTAATTCCATTTTAACATCAAAAGTGAAATCAAATCAGTCCCTTACTGAATGCCACTTGTTACCAATAAATCAATTCAAATGTACCACCAGAGATGACTGAAGTGACTAAATGCAAAACCTGATGTCATACACCCAGACTGACTTAATTAAATAAAATATGTGATTATAGGAATAAAAGACATATTTGAGTGCTTTATGATGGTTTTAAACTATCGATTGGCTGTATTAAAGCCACGAAGCCCGAAGGGCTGAGTGCTTTAATACAGCAGATTGATAGTTTAAAACCATCATAAAGCATGAGAATTTGTCTTTTATTCCTATTCTAAAATGGTTACATAAATATTTTAGTAAAAATAAGGGGTAAATCTTACGCAAAAATCAAAACAAATCCAACGCCATGTTGGCTGTTCCATCAATGCAACATACATAGTGTTATCTAGGGTAAAAAAAAAAGGATTTTTGTTAATCTATTTTCACAGAAATTGTCTTGAAATATTGACAGATTGTCATTGTAGATGCTTTCATTTTGTTGTAAGCTTCAAAACGATATGTTATTTGTTAAAATCAAGCAAGAAATGACAATTTTATGAATATTTTAACCACTTATTCTACCGCGAGTTGTTTAGTTTACATTTGTATGCGAAGGGACGATGCACACAGAATTCAACAGCGTTGTTTTATTTACCATTCTATATTCGCGATTCCAGCATTGCGCAAAAGACGTGTCCACATTCACTCCGCAGCCTACCATTTTAGAATGTCTTTGAAATATATACCCTGTTCAAAAATGTTTACACTGTCAACAAGCACTTTTAGGACATTTTTGAAACAGAAATATCTCATTCTTTACATGGTGTCAATTTGTTAAAATATCTCCATAGTTTTACAAAATTAACCTATGTCACTGAAGGAATACACGATCCCACAAGAAATGTATTGTAGAATCAACATTGTGCTTACACTTATAATTATATCTACCGTTAAATTACGCCAAACCAAGGTGAGATATTTCATCTTGATTTCAAGCCAATAGTTTCTATGAGGTATGTTGCAATGTGCACTGTATTTCACTCTTTATATTCATTCTTTGCAAAGTCTTCACTAATTTGCTGAAATATTTTCCATGTGTGAAAGAGTCTTAAGTGTCCAGCCATTTGTTTACATCTGTTGATGAACTTCCCTGAAAGATGCTCCTAAATATTTATAAAGGCTAAGCTAACTTCTTCATATATTCCTCTATCAGAGTCCTCCACTGTGTGGAGTCTGTCCAATTGTCCAACCTTTGTTTGCACTTCAGATTTGAAATGTCCAGGTGCTTGTTGTGTGGAGAAGTGAAGAGAATGTGATCCCAGTCAGGCACCTTCTCCGCTCCTAACAAAAATAAAGCAGTTAAACCTAGAAGGCACTTCTAGAGCAAAGGCCTCTGCCAACACAGCCACGTGTTTTCATATTGTAACGTCACTCAAATAGTGCTTTTTATTCCATTTTAACTCTCATAATCGGACAGAATGATCAAGATAATCTTAACCAACCCACCCCAAATCATTGAAAATCAGACTGTTAAAAATTCAGGGTATATTTTTGTTTCCAGATTATGATCCAGACCTTCCCCAAAATTTTAATCCTTTCTTCCAAAGGTCTGGGGCTGTATTCTACAACAATGCTTAGATAAGGTGACCTTCGATCTTAGATAGTATGCAATCGTTTTACACTTTTAAGTTTTTCTTGCACTTTGTATTCATGAAACAAAAGTTAGGAATGTTCAGTTTCATCATTTCTTAATTGAAACCTAAGAAATACTTCAAATCTAAGTTAGAAATGATCTAAGTATTGTTATAGAATATGGCCCCAGGTCCTACACACATAAAAAATTCATAAACACACAGACAAACAAACATATGCACCCCCAAAAAGAACCTGCATGCCAGAAGTAACAAGCTATCAGCGACTGATCTCTCAAATGACCTCAAAACTTGACTGAGCAAATTGAAAGGAAAAGTAATTTCATTACCTACTAATAAGTCAATATATATCAACATATTTTCTATACAAACACAAAATAAATCTGGTTAAACATTCAAGGCTTTTTGATTTGTGTAGTATATGGAAACATATAGGTGTATTTTAAATATATTTACAAGTAATTGACTCAGTAGTTTGTGGCTGGTTTGTCAATATTCATGGAACATTTTTAAGTATTTCGGGGCAGCAATGTCACAGCCTCACCCACACTTAATATTACGATTTTACCCAAGCGATACAGTTAGATATAGGTACCTGTGATTCTGGGCTTGTCATCAATGAGCAGATCTGCTTTAACTACAGTCTTGTCTCTGGTGACTACCATTCGTTTGATCCAGTCTTTACCCATATATGCCTGTATCCACTCAAACTGTGAAAAGAACATGGAAAAATTATCCAATGTAAAACTATATGGTAAGATATGGAGTATTTTTCTTCACTTCAAAAATCAGTTTGGACACTACAAACTCGTATGCAGTATTAATTCCCAGTAGAGACAATGCAGAGGGATCAACTTGACGCAAAGGTTTCATCAAAGTTTATGGCCACTTACAATAACTTTGTGTAACAAATTTGCTCAGAAGCTTAATCTGATTAAAAGTAAAAATATATTTCTGCAATACCTGATCCACAAGTTAATAACAACTGATTGACAATATTAATCCATTTCATCAGAAGATAATAGTCATTGCTAGAAATGTATAATTAGAAAGGACTTAATATTATGGATGATAAAGCACTTTACAGTACATCCTGCAACAGAAGAGCATTTAACATTCACATGATTTGGATTTTGTTTTATAAAAATACAACATGTTACTTGTTGGATCATTTTTGAAAATCAAAACCCATTTCCTTGTAAACAAACACATACACTAATTTGCTTGTTTGATTGTGATTTGGTTGAAATGTGGACACATGTATATGCTACAGTAAAGTTGTGTAACCAGAAATTACATGAAATTCCTGAATGTTTCAGGGATTTTGCAATATTACTGATTTTGTCAGTAATTTTTTCGAAATTCCTAAAATATTTAGTAATTTCCTCAAATCTCTGATATTATTTTACAATGTTTTACTGACTGAAGTCCAGTAAAATTGTGAAATGCTAGGGACTGATTTTCTTTACAATTAACATGAAGAATAATGAAGAGGTTAGCTCTATTATGAATCAGAATTCTCTTTTAAAGGGTAAGCACTAGATATTTATCAAAAATATACAAATAAATAAATATACTTCTATTTTTCCACATTGCTTTATTTAGTCAACCTGTGAAATTACAATTTTCTGTGCACTTGCATTAACTATTTTTCATAACTAAGTTAACACTTCTGACAGTTTCATCAATTTATTCTTATTCCTATGCTGATATTAATAGTACTTTACAAATAAAGTGACATTTATAGTGGTGCTATAAGTATAAGTATTTGTCAATGTTGACCCTTGAAACTCAGTAATTTATAACGTTCGACGATAGGACATCTTCACAAATTCAGCACTTTGTAAATCTTTCCGCTTTTATGAAATTCAATAAATTAAAATACATTTACAACAGGCAGTGCCTGAACAGCACAAATCCTTGCCAGGAGATATGGATCCGGATATTGGTAAAAGATCCCTACACAATTCTGAAGTCTTAATACAAATCTGGAGCCAGGTAGACCCCACAATGTATAGTTTTTGAGGTATACACATGGACAGACTAACAAACAAGCAATCATACAGACATAGTTACAATACCCTCGCCCCTCCCCATTCAGGGGGTGAGGGTAATTAATGACGCAAAACTGTGCTTGGTACAAACCTTCTCTTTGGCCGAGTAGTGGTTTTCTATTCTTGCAGCGGTTAGTGGACTTGTACAAATGAACACTTCTACACTGTAAACACAAACCTGAATACAAGGTATCATTGTAAGCACACCTCAAATATAAGCCCATAAAACAGGGTTAGAAACAGTCTACTCAAGTGATTCGCTTTCTGTAACTTTCGTAAGAAAATAAAGCAAATTCTGGGTATTTTTGTGCTAAAAGGAGTGTGGATTAAAGAGTGATGGTAAAAGATAAGGTTGTAAATGGTAAAACCAGTAGTTACTGGTTGGTTTTGTCATAAAATCAAACAACCAGTTATAAACTTTACAACAAGAAACTGGGGTTTTCAACCCCAAAAGGCTGGTTGGGCAATCAGTATCAGGGATGGTAACCCATGCTAGTACTTGCCATGTCTACAGGTTTGGATGGTATGCCAGATGTATGCAACAAGATAGCTGTAATACTGGTCCTGGTTATATCGAAACAGTGCTGGATTCTGTCCTTCCACTTTGTTAAGTTTGAAATCAATTAGCAGAAGCACTTTCAAGTTACAGTCTGCAAACAGAATTCAAAGATCATGGCCATCTTGTTTTTCCAAATGGAACCCATTTCGAAAGCAACCTAGCCTAGGTGATGCCCCAACACCCTGTTAAGTTTCAAATCGATCGGCAGAAGCGTCTTTAACTTAGAGTCCAGAGACCAAAATGTCAACAGATGGATGGATGTTGGACACATCAGTCTAAAAATAAAGTAGATGCACTGACTCAGTGTCTAAATATCCCCAGAGAGCCCATCTGTCACACCACAGGAATTCATTGGGTATATTTTGGAGAACCTACTTTGTGTGATTCACAAGTACTATAAATCATTTAATTTTTTTTAAGGGGGGGGGGGGGGGGTATCAATCCTCCAGTAATGATAATATTGATCCTTTTATTGGTTTATTATACATTCTAAAAGAGTGGCACAAAAGTTTTATAGGGACTGCATGCCTGTAATATATTAGTGGACAGATGAAATATCATAAAATACTATGACTAGAGCTTAGGAGCTCACAACATAAGTTATATCTAACACAGTCTGAAGTTAGTTTCCAATTTTCACTGCAAATAAGTGAAAAATTGAAAAAAAAACTTCCCTGGGTGGGGTTTTTATATGCCTCATATACAATTGTTCACTAAAGCCATGACTTTTGGCACATATAAAAATAACACATTAATATAAACAGTTTTCAACACCATGAGATATAGAAGTAGTGAAACAGCAGAAAGATCTGTATACTTTCAAAGTAGTGTCAGTTAGATAAAGCTCCAAATCATGTTTAAGTAGAGAAAATAACATCTAAGAGAAAGAAAATGTATGTAAAGATAAAGTATTAAAACAAGATAATTCAACATCAAGATGACAGCATTAATCAGTAAACTAAAAATTATGAAGCTGTTAAATTTATTAATTGGAGAATAGCTGTCAATGGAAAAAGTGCATATCATAATCAGTTGCAGCAATCTATATATCTCTGTCATAAGAGAGAGATGTCTCAAATATGGAAGGTGGACACACTTTGGCAGAGCCAAAGTTAAAGGTCACACCATGATGCACACCTACACCCCCTAACCAATGTCCCTACCAGGTATTAACTTCTTGCACCTTACAGTTTCCGAGATATAGCCTGGACAAGATTTTATAGGTCAAGGTCATTACGGCAAGGTCAAAGGTCAAATCAAAGTCACACCATGATGTTGCACAACTACACCCCCTAACCAATGTCCCTACCAGGTATCAACTTCCTACACCTTACAGTTTCTGAGATATAGCCTGGACAAGATTTTACAGGTCAAGGTCACTTCGGCAAGGTCAAAGGTCAAATCAAAGTCACCATGATGTTGCACAACTACACCCCCTAACCAATGTCCCTACCAGGTATCAACTTCCTACACCTTACAGTTTCCGAAATATAGCCTGGACAAGATTTTACAGGTCAAGGTCACTTCGGCAAGGTCAAAGGTCAAATCAAGGTCACATCATGACAATGCACAACTACACCACCTAACCAATGTCCCTAGCAGGTATCAACTTCCTACACCTTATGGTTTCCGAGATATAGCCAGGACAAGATTTTATAGGTCAAGGTCACTACAGAAAGGTCAAATCAAGGTCACACCATGGTGATAAAGATCAAAGAAGTTAGGCGTTTCTGTGAATGGTACGTTTTATAAAGCACTAGAATTAATCGTTTCAGAGACTGTATAAAATCCTGTATTATCGCTCACACTAGACAGTGCATTGTATGTAGGGAGACACGATTTCGGTTCGGTTAATCCGGAGATTCGGATAATAGAAGGTCGGATAATCGAGGTTCTACTGTATATATACTGACAAACTCAAAGTTGGGTTTTAACTTCCTGTTCAACAGCCAGGGTGATATTTGGACAGGTTCTCAGCTTTATCACTCGTGGGAGCCGAACCCACACAGGGATGAAATCCTGTGATTGAACACCAAACTTGATGACCCACTAAGCCACTGAGTAACTCGTATATATCGAAGTAAAGCTTGTAATGGAGATAGCATAATTAGGATAAAGTACATGTAAACATCAGTTGCAGCAATCCTTATAGCTTTGTGAGAAGAAGATAACATTTTGGCAAAAGCTAAGGTCAAATTAAGGTCACCGTATGATTTTGCACACTACATATCAACCAATGTCCCTACGAAGTATCAACTCCTTGCTATACCTTACGGTGTCTGAGATATAGCCTAGACAAGATTTTAAAGACAAGGTCACTACAACTATGTCAATGTTCAAACAAAAGTCACACCATGATGTTGTACACCTTCACTCCAAAACAATATCCCTGGGAAGTATTATCCTCCTACATCCTATAGTATAGACAATATCATTAGGATAAGATTTTTTAAGTTCAGGGTCACTATGACAAGGTCAAAGTTCAAACCAAGGTCACACCCACATCCACCAATCAATGTCCCTACTATTTTATCAAGTTAATTCTTACACTCTTTGAAATATGGCTGAAACAAGATTTAAAGGTCATTACAGCAAGATAAAAGATCAAATCAAGGGCACAACTTGCTACACCGTTTGAAGGTCAGGGTCACTGTGACAAGTTCAAAGGTCAAGTCAAGGTCACACCATAAAATTGCAGAAGGGCAAAAGCATGGGTGAAAACAATATCTGCAGAGCCTTTAAAGACTTTGGGGTGATGGAGTATCAAGATTTCCCCCTTGACTTTTATTGTCAAAACTAACTACATAGATGCATATGCTTCACAGGTTTTGAAGAGACTTTTTGATAACCTTTAAAAACCAATAAATATCTGGTTATCTTTTGTTTTGGGAACAAATAATCGGCTCAGAAAAATTAAAACCTACTCAAATTCTAGTAAAAGTACTAGTGTACAAAAGTGTCTAATTGCTCCCACCTTATAATCTAACAACACTTACTTGTTTAAACCTGACATGTCTTTGACTGCATCTATAGCACCTTCTATTGGAGGCATATTTCTGAAGAACCCTTCACCTTCCCAGATTTCATGAACCTTGTCCTATTTATAAATATGAAAAAGAAACCGTTTTTCTTTTCAAGTGTGAGCTATATAACAAGCCTTAAGCTTCTAGAGATAATGTTTTTTGCAACCAGGCTTTCGTGAATTGCAGCCCAGCCTTTATTTCCTGTAAAATTCATACATCCAAGGTGTCCTTCCTCACATTATAATATTAACCAACCTAACTAGTACAAGCAACTCTAAAGTGAGGAGTTTCCAATTTAAAATACTTAACCAATAATTGTTTTGAAGATCTGCACGATCCAGGATGATGATAAATGCAGCTTTTGTAATATTTAAATAAAAAATGATTTGCTTAATACTTATTTTGCTATTTGCTTCAGCCTTACCTCCAAACTAAACTGGATTTAGAATTTTAACATATGAATTGATACTTAGCCATTCTTATTAGAGCCTTCTGAGAAGAATTCACAGAACTAATGAAAAAGGCCTGCAGGCCTGGGGACATCCTCCAGACATGCAGGTTTCTTTATTTCAATAGTCATAGTTAATATGCCAAAAAATGTTCTATATGGGATAAAACATGTTGGAAAAACACAATGGGAACTAGATTGCGCCGATTCGACGCCAACATATCCCCAGACGGGTCATCTCTCACACCACAAGCGTTCACTGGGTATTTTTTCAAGCACCCATTTTGTGTGATTCACAATTATTATAAACTATTTTTCATTTTTTTTTTGGTCAGACCATTTCAATTTTAGGGGGTTAATTTAAAAAAAAGTCCTCTGAGTGGATCATTCATGGGTCTCACATACATGTTAAATGTCTACTTAGAGCCTTGGTTTTTGGCACATGGAAAAACAAGATATTAATATATTTCCAGATGAGATTTCAGCTGTATCAGGCGCATATTATGACAGTTATGGGGCTTAAAAGTGGTAAAAAGTCAATAAATTGGGTGTCTGTGGGCATTTTAGAGACCTTAAGGTGACCTTAAAATTAACGTTACAGACTTAAAATTTTTAACAGAAAAACATTACATGTAGAAGTTATATCTATAGTTAAAGACTTGTCAGGCTTACCATTTCCAGGTAACATTACCAAATATGTTGAAAATGTCTTAAACGTAGTGGTAAAGACGGCAAACCGGATAGTTGGTTTCTATTCGATTTATTTAAACGTAAACAAAATCCGGTGACAAAACTCAAAGAACCGGTTCCCGAAATGTCACGTATTTCACATCTAGCATACAAAATATTGCACAGAAATGCTTAAATATATTTAAGTGTTAATATTTTGCCAATATACACTGAAATAATACCCCAAATGTCTGATTTTATCATAAAATAAACTGCATTTTAGTTGAAATAATTGTTCATGTACACGTACAGAAAATTTTACAGTTTGACGACAGTTTGGTGGAAACTAATTCGAACGAATCCGGTTTTAACCAAATTTTTGTTTTCAGGACCCGGTTTCAATATTTACTTTCGAAAGTAACACTACTTAAACGGATCACTCGGGTGGGTGTTTATGGTCCTTATCCACACGTTAAAAGTCTATTTAAAGCCTTGGTTTTTCTCAAATGTAAAAATAACATAATCCTGTATTCCCAGATGAGATTTCATCTGCATCAGTCACATCATTTGACAGCTATAGGCCTTCAAAGTGGCAAAAAGTCTAAAAATTGGAAGTCTTTCGGCAATTTTAGAGACTTTAAGGTGACCTTAAAATTAAAGTTACAGACTTAAAATTTTTCACAGACTTAGAGTATATATAGGAGTTATATCTACTACAGTTACAGACTTGTCAGACTTACCACTTTTAAGTTATAGGGGAAAATATAGGAAAAACGTCGAAAAAAATGTCAAAGTATGATCTTTATGGGCCTCAAAAACAATTTTAACCTTAACATAAAGTCATGATTTTTGGTATATGTAAGGAGAATATAGTAACATACTTCCAGGTAAAATTTGAGGTACATAGCATTGTGGTACATAGAATTGCATCGATAAAGTTACATTTTACAAAATCGCCTCTGGGGGCCATGTTTTTAAATCAATTTTGCCCCAAATCAAAAGAGTTCCTCTAATAAGTAATATCAATGTCTGTACACAGTTTGAAAGGCAATCGGTGAAAGCAGTCTGGACTTAGAGCTCACAGAAGCTTTAAAACTAGGTGGAGGCCATTCTAAAAACAAGATGGTGGACACAAAATTTTTTTTTCAAAAGTCGTCCCCTTTGATCCTAAAATAAACACGGGAAACCTGAACTTTGATATGTCTCATGGCTTTGCTGTAATGACATGCTATAGGGTTGACAAGTGGTGGGTCAGCAAAATGTCAAAATTTATATTTTTTTTACATGACAAAAAAATTACCCCGGTATATATTGGATAAAACACGTCGGAAAAACACAATAGGAACAACATTTTTGAGACATTTGAAGCAAGCCTTGTGGCACTTAGCATTGCATTGGTAAAGTTGCGTTTTACAAATTAAATTGCCTCTGGCAGCCGCGTTTTTTCATTAATTTTTTCCAAAATCAATAGGCTTGTTCCATTGATTAATACCAATGAATGTACAAAATTTCAAGACAATCGGTCAAAGAAATATGGACTTAGAGTGCACACAAGCTTTAGAAGTTGTCCTCCTTGATCCTGAAACGACACAGAAAATCTAAAGATGATATCTTGGATCGTTTTGCTGTATTGAAGAAAAGTAGGAAGTGAAGGGAAATAAAGGAGAAACAAAATTCTGACAAAACCTTAAGGACCATCTGATTTCATGTGATGTCCTAATAAGGAAACTTTGTAAAAACGAAAATTTAAGTTTATGGGCACCTTTACAATTCTACACGTAATATTGATTGACTGGATACAACAGATGTGTATAAAATACAGAGCATTATTATTTCATTTGTGGATCAATGTGAAGATATTAAGTGTGAAAAATATATGTTGCATTTACACTATTTCTAGAAACTTTGAGAAGTTCTTATTTTTCAGAAATTTTTAACATTCTAAAAATGTTATAAGAAATTGCCTTTAGTCTGAGGTTATTATTCTCAGAACAAGAATGTTAGTAAATAAGACCCCAGCTCTTGAGATTGGAGTATGTGTGAAATAGTATCCTGTGGATTGGCAATTCAGATTTTTAATATCAATTTTTCTGTTTAAAGTTTATTTTTTTATGATTTAAGAATGTTAATAATATTAATTTAATCATTATTTCCCATTTCCATTCAATTTGCAAATACGACTTGTATAATCTCCACTCAAAATACCAGTAAATGAACATTTTTTTAAAAATTTCTGTTATAAATATTTCATCTTCTCTATCAAGTTATTATGAGCCTAATGCAAAAGGTTATGATCCTGAAAAATTGGTGATAATGAGATACAAACATCTGTCATGACATCTCTACCTAGTGATCACAACACTGATACAAATACACAAAACAATGCACCTCTTACACTTAAACTTGCATCTAGCTGTTTATACTGGTCATCTACGTAGAAGGTATTGCGCTCGTCTAGGGGTACATATGGAGCTTGTGGGTACTTCTTTCTGAAGAGGTTTAGGAAGTGAGCCTCAAAGTCACACAAAACCCCGTCCATGTCCACCAACACACGGAGGGGACCTTTCCGCCAGGGACCAGCCCTCTGACTGGCATTTTTCCTACCAGACATCTGTAAACAAGATACAAGAATAGAGTGACCCCAACTGGGCACTATGTCAGCCGGCATTTCATGTTAGCAGCTTGAGATGTCTGTGGGTATGGATAGAAACCAAGAATATGTGTAAAAAGTGAAGGCTGTAATGTATAGAATTAGCTCGAAACTTCTACCTGTAACTGTTATCGTTTCTGAGATTGCAAAAAGACTGTTGAGTCCCAAATATCCAAGATGGCAGACAAAACTGAAGAATTTAGTAAGTCAGTTCTTGTGCTCTGTGGAAACGAAAATGTGAGGTCAAACTTGTTCTATCTCTCAATGTTTCCAAGATATTTGTGATTTTTAAGACATCATAAAATTGTAAAAATTGGGGGTCGTGGCACAAGGGAGTTTAACATCTGTTTTTTAGACTTTCTGCATATGGTTTCCTATTATCTCCCAATACATTTTATAAGGCTCTAAATGCAACAGATAAGGAGATAATGAGGTGTTCTGATGAATTTAAGCTTTTTGATTACTACCTGGTATAAAAATACTCATAAATTGCTCAATTTTGGTCCAATCACTCCCAAAATCTAAGCAGCTCAAGATTTCAATAGTATCACCATACATGTAAAATTACAACCTCCTGCAATTATCAGTTTTGGCTGAATGACAATGAGGAACTGGTGTACCCGAATAATCTCTCAAGCTCAAGATTTGGATAGTGTTGACATATAAGTGATGCTGATAAGGGTAAATTTTTAGTACATGGAAAAATTTTGCCACACCTAAGGTACATAAGTGCGAAAAATTGTTAGAATCCACCCATTAATAAGGAAGATATTCAAGGGAGATGATAATGCGATGGTCGGGGAAAGTCAACATGAAAAAAAATAAGATCTATTTTCAAGAGACTCTTTATTAACATAATGTTTTATGGGATTTCTGATAATATTTTGTAGATACATTGCAAAATACAAGAAATTTCACTTCATGCCTCAGTTTGAACTTGAGGTGGGGGGGATGGGGCTGGGTCTGCAAAACCGTTAAGCATTCCCTTTTCAAGGAGTGCTTAATCTAGGAATCAATATTTAGCATAGCACTCTTTTGTGCCCTATAGTATCAGAAGCAGGCCACAAACAGTTCTATCTCTAGATTACTAGATATTGTACTTTTCCAAAAACCTGGCAAAGTTTCAAAAATCAAAAAAAAAATTATATATCGTGAGTACCCTCTTGGTTCGAAAATGACAAATCAAGCAAATTAACTTTAAACTTTACAAGCACCATGTGCCAAATCTCATTGTAATCTCTGTATATATTTAAGACTTCTTTATTACTGTTTAAATGTATTGTCAAAATGGCAGAAAATAAATATTTTGCGGTCGCAAAAACAATATCAGTGTTTTAACATTGATGGTGTCATATGAAAATTTGATGATATTGTGATGCCAGTTCTGTATCATGATGACTTCCCAACATCCAGTTAATTTTGCGGTTGTTATGCTAGTTAAAGTATGTACATTGAATAATTAAAATACAATTTGGAAAGGTTTATTAATAAACAGGCCACAGCTAAAAATAATATTACCTTATTCAAATGCCAACAAGCCCTGAGATTTTCCACTCCTAATGATTGACGAGCTAGGAAAGTGGTCAGCCTTTCTGCCACACTATTCATCTGCTCTTACAAAACTAAACCTGAAAAATAAACAATCCCTAGGAGTGTTAAATCACCAAGATGTTTTTCATGAATGTCTTCTCAGGTATTATTTTCACATCCACCTATAACAAGTTTGTCTAAACAAAATCTATAACATAGATTTAATGATTTTTCGTAAGAGGAATTCACATACCAAAATGTCTTATCAACCAGGTTCCCTATTAGTAATATTGCTATTGATCTGAACGAGCCATACAATAATTAATAAACATTCAAATTGAAAAAATGCTCTATCTCTTACGGTTTTCGAGATATTCACACTTTTTCATTTTCCGCAAAACTCCAACATGGCCGCCAAAAGTGGCGAAAATTGAAATTTTTCCCTCTTGCATAGGACCCTCATGTACTACCCTGTGGGTCAAAAATTCGCTCGAAATCGCTCCATCTCTTACGGTTTTCGAGATATTCACACTTTTTCATTTTTTGCTAAAATCCAAGATGGCCGCCAAAAGTGGTGAAAATTGAAATTTTTCTTTTTTCCATAGGACACTCCTGTACTACCCCGCGGGTCAAAAATTCGCTTGAAATCGCTCTATCTCTTACGGTTTTCGAGATATTCACACTTTTTCATTTTCCGCTAAAATCCAAGATGGCCGCCAAAAGTGGTGAAAATTGAAATTTTTCTTTTTTCCATAGGACACTCCTGTACTACCCCGCAGGTCAAAAATTCGCTCGAAATCGCTCTATCTCTTACGGTTTTCGAGATATTCACACTTTTCATTTTCTGCTAAAATCCAAGATGGCCGCCAAAAGTGGCGAAAATTGAAAATTTTCACTTTTCTATAGGACACTCCTGTACTACCCTGAGGGTCAAAAATTCGCTCAAAATCGCTCTCTTATGGATTTTGAGATATTCACACTTTTTCGTTTTCCGCTAAAATCCAAGATGGCCGCCAAAAGTGGAGAAAATTGAAAATTTTCCCTTTTCCATAGGACACTCCTGTAGTACCCTGTGGGTCAAAAATTCGCTCGAAATCGCTCTATCTCTTACGGTTATCGAGATATTCACACTTTTTCATTTTCCGCAAAAATCCAACATGGCTGCCAAAAGTGGCGAAAATTGAAATTTTTCCCTCTTGCATAGGACCCTCATGTACTACCCTGTGGGTCAAAAATTCGCTCGAAATCGCTCCATCTCTTACGGTTTTCGAGATATTCACACTTTTTCATTTTTTGCTAAAATCCAAGATGGCCGCCAAAAGTGGTGAAAATTGAAATTTTTCTTTTTTCCATAGGACACTCCTGTACTACCCCGCGGGTCAAAAATTAGCTCGAAATCGCTCTATCTCTTACGGTTTTCGAGATATTCACACTTTTTCATTTTCCGCTAAAATCTAAGATGGCCGCCAAAAGTGGTGAAAATTGAAATTTTTCTTTTTTCTATAGGACACTCCTGTACTACCCTGAGGGTCAAAAATTCGCTCAAAATCGCTCTCTTATGGATTTTGAGATATTCACACTTTTTCGTTTTCCGCTAAAATCCAAGATGGCCGCCAAAAGTGGCGAAAATTGAAATTTTTTCCTTTTGCATAGGACCCTCTTGTACTACCCTGCGGGTCAAAAATTCGCTCAAAATCTCGTACGGTTTTCGAGATATTCAAGTTTTGCCATTAAAAGTGACTTACTGAAAGGAAAACAATCAAAGTAGCTATTACTCAATTAGCTATGGACTTACAGCTGTAAAACTTTGCCACGATACAGAACATTAAAAAGTAGGTGAACAACATATTTGACAAAAATCCTCTAAATGTAATAGTGTTGCAGTTATAAATGATTTACTCAATGGAGAACCATCAAAGTAGCTATTACTCAGTTAGTTATGGACTTACAGCTCTCAAAATTTGCCATTACACAGTACATCAAAAAGTAGCTAAACAACATATTTGAGAAAAATCCTTTAAATTCAACAGTTTTGCTGTTATAAGTGATTTCCTCAATGGAGAACCATTAAAGTAGCTATTACTCGGTTAGCTATGGACCTACAGCTCTCAAAATTTGCCATTACACAGTACATCAAAAAGTAGGTGAAGAACACATTTGACAAAAATCCTCTAAATTCAACAGATTTGCTGTTAAAAGTGATTTACTCAAAGGAATTTAACAATTAAAGTAGCTATTACTCAGTTAGCTATGGACTTATAGCTCTCAAAATTTGCCACAACACAGAACATTAAAAAGTAGGTGAAGAACATATTTGACAAAAATCCTGTAAATTTGCAAATTTAATAAGTAAATTAAATTTTTATAAGTTAATACCCTATCCAATGGACAATTGCTTTACCGGTCGGCGCGACCGGTCCCGCCAAACGCCAGAAAAAGACGTCCTGTATATACTACCGGCAGGACCGGTCACAGAGTGTGCATTCGCCAGGTGGCGCATCGTACTTCATTTCCTGTTTACCTCTTGACGTCATAGCATCTTTTTCGTGTCTAATCCTAGTAAGACCCCTAGTAAGCTGATAGCGGGGCTGGTTGGGTGGGCCTTGCCTGTCCATTGGATAGGGTATTAACTTATAAAAATTTAATTTACTTATTAAATTTGCAATTTTATTGCGTTAATACATCCTATCCAATGGACAATTGCTGAATAACTACCGCTTGGTAGGCGGGTAAGCAGCTAGGGACTTATGTGAACTCATAACAACAAATTTTTTAACAGGCCCATTTGACCCAGGGTCAGAGAACCCTGCAAGGTCAGGGTCGGTCACTAACTCACCGGTTAACCGGGAGCCTACCGACGTTGCCCCCCCCCCCTTTTTTCTTTCCTTCTAGAGATGCTCTGAGAAGGGAAAGATAGAGAGAGAGAGAGAGGGGCTGAGTTCAGTCCCAGAAGAATAAACTTCCCAAAGGAAGCAAGTCACAGTTTTTTTTTTTTTTTTTTTTTTTTTTTTTTTTTTTTTTGAACATATATGTACATTCAACATATTTACATTATGTACATATCTGGCATATTTACAATATGTACATATTTACATATATACAAAATCTCCTCACTTCTAGGCCTGGTGGTGCACCTGCTGGGCAGCCACTACAGGTCCCAGGTGGAAAAGCTCTGAGTCAGCCCAGGCAACATCCTTCAAATAGAATTGGGTGAAGGTGTTGTGAGATTTCCAGTGGCAGGCTGACAAGATCTGATCTAAGGAGATCCCTGATTGGAAAGCCTTAGAAGCAGCAAAGGCCCTAACATCATGGGCTTTAACCTGATGTAAGGTGAGGGCCTCCTGGTCAGAGAGATCATAGCACAGAACCACAGTCTGTTTGATCCATGAGGAGATGGTGGCAGGCGAGATGTCTTTATCAAAACCCTTCTTGAAGGAGACAAAGACTAACTCCTTATTCTGCCTGAGGTCTGCAGTCCTGTCCAATTAGTAACGCAGGGCTCTAACTGGACATAGGGACCTGTCACCCTTGAGTGACCTATCCAGGGATGGTGCCAGGGCTGGGATGACCACTGGTGCCACACTATCTGGACCTTCCTTAGCCAGCTGATTCTTGGATAGGAAGCTGGGTGAGGGGTACAAAGACACCTTAAACCAGTCTGACTGGTGTCTGATGTTCTTATGTAACCAAGCATGGATCTCACTCCTACGTTTCCCTGAACCCAAAGCCAGAAGGAAAACAGTCTTGAAAGTTAAATGTTTCAAGGAGGATGCTTTCAGGGGTTCAAAAGGAGCCTTTGTGAGCTGATGTAAAACCAGTGAAAGGTTCCAGGAGGGGATGCCCCTCCTGCCCTTAGGTCTGTCTCTATGGAAACTATCCAGGAGACGAGTGAGATTCTCATCTTTACTGACATTAATGGTGGAATTGCCCAGTTTGTCAGCAATGGCTGATCTGTAGCCATCAATAGTGCCCGGTTGTAACTTCTTATCCTGGAACAAGTGCAGGAGGAAGTCAGCAATGGCTTTCAGAGGTGGTGCCCTGAAGTCCACCTGATTACTGAGGCACCACTTTGTAAAAATGGTCCACTTCGCCTCATAGACAGATCTGGTTGATCTTCTTTGAGGAGCCTCAATTCGTGCTGCCACTGCCTCAGAGAAGCCTTGCTCCTTGATTGCTGAGGCTCTAGGAGCCAGGCATGTAGGTTCAGATTCGACAGGTTCCTGTGAAGGACCTGGTTGAATGGCTGAGACACCAGATTTGGTATGTTGGGCAGACAGAGTGGGATCTGGCTTGACATTGCTACCAGATCCCAAAACCAAGGCATGTTGGGCCACCCTGGGGCAATCAGGATTATTCTGTTGCAGGGGTAGTCTTGGAGCTTCTCCACCACTTTGCCCAAGATGGCTGCCGGTGGGAAGGCGTATGGGTCCAGGTACTCCCAGGAGAGGCTGAGTGCATCCACTGCCCAAGCCTGGGGGTCTGGTACCGGTGACACAAACTGAGGTAGTTTGTTGTTGAACCTGGTGGCAAACAGGTCCACTTTTGGCTGGTGCCACCTTGCACATACAGCTTGGAATACTGCTGGATGAAGTGACCACTCTGTTTGAATGGTCTGGCCAAGTCTGGATAGCTTGTCTGCTATCACGTTCAGCCGGCCGGGGATGTGACGTGCCCTGAGGGTTACCTGTTGACTGGTGCACCAGGACAGGATTCTCCACAGTAGGGCACACAGTGACCCCGACTTCATCCCCCCTTCTTTGTTGATATAGGCAACCACTGTTGTGTTGTCTGTTGCTATCAACACAGTCTTGTTGCAAACCAGGGTTCGAAACTCCTTTAGAGCTAGAAAAACTGCTTTTAGCTCTAAGTGGTTTATGTGCAACTTGCTTTCTGGAAGGGACCAGGTTCCCCTTGCAGTGTGGTCGTCCAAGTGAGCGCCCCACCCTTCGTTTGATGCGTCTGTAAAGATCTGCAGAGCATGTTTTAGAGGGTGTAATGGTTGACCTAGTAGCACATTGCTTTCCTCCAGCCACCACCTTAGATGAGGGTGGAGGGACTTGGGGACCGGTATCACCTTTTCCAGTGACTCTGGGACCCTCCAATTGTTTTTCAAGTGCCACTGTATGGGTCTCATGTGGAGTCGCCCTAAGTGGACTTGTTTCTCTGTGGCTGTAAGGAGACCTATGAGGGACATGAATTTCCGGACCGGACAAACCGGATCCGACATCAATGATCTGATCTTGTCTGTCAAGGCCTGCCAACGTTCTTCTGTTGGTCTGACCTTGCCCTCTTTCAGGTCGAACTGGTAACCTACGAAGTTGAAGACCTGCATGGGTGCCAGTTCTGACTTTTCCTTGTTCACCAGCCACCCTAGTTCCTGACAAAGTGTGACCAGGGTTTGAGTATGCTGGAGACAGGTGTGGAGGGTAGAGGCCCTCACCAGCCAGTCGTCTAGGTACTGGTGGATTCTTATACCCTGTCGTAAGGCCATGAGCTTGACTTCTTTGGCCACCACTGTGAACTCCATGGGTGCTGTGGACAGGCCAAAGGGCAGGGCCTTGAACTGGTAGGATTGGCCCTGAATGTGAAAACGCATGTACTTCCTTGACTGACTGTGAATTGGTATGTGGAAGTAAGCGTCTTTGAAATCTATGGATGTGACCCACTCCCCTGCCTGTAGGGAGGTTCTTATGGTCTCTGGGGTCTCCATCTTGAACGACTCTGTGTTTAAAAAGGTGTTCAAATTGCTCAGGTCCAAGATAGGTCTCCACCGGTTGTTGGGTTTGGGAACCAAAAATAGCCGGTTGTAAAACCCTAGGGAGGTCTGATTTGTTACCGGTTCTACTGCATTCTTGTTTGTTAGCTGAGTCAGTGCCTCCAAAAGGAGAGATTGTCTTTGGGGGTTTACATATCTGCTGATGACCATTGGTGACCTGGTTAGGTTGGGTCTGAACCGGAAGGGGAGGGTGTAGCCCTGTCTCAGTATTCTGATAATTTTTGGACTCGCACCCAGCTCCTCCCACTTTTCCCAAAAATGCTGAAGTCTTGCCCCTACAGGAAGATTTGTGACAACAGTTGGGACATTTGTGACAATTTTTACAAAATTCAAGTGATCTACACAGGAAACATCTTTCACATGGTTTATTTCTCTGATAGATTGACAATAAACGGGATTTACACCTTTCTTTTGCGGTGACCCGCTGGCAATAGGAACACTTGCAACAAAAGAGTTTACATGTGTAAACACAGTCTCGCTCTTGTTTGTCACTGATAGTGGTGGGTTCAAGCCCTCCATCTTGTCGGATATATTTACAGAGTTCACCAATCCGACCACATTTGCAAAACAGTGATTGTCATTTATGCTTTTTAAATCCCCTGGCCGGCTTCTGGATGAAATTTGAGGCTTTACCACCACCTTTCTGAGCAGTTTGCCGGTCTCTAATCTGCTTCCATGCCGGAGTAGTGGGCTTCCGGTCTGGCTGGTGAGGGGTTCGATTTGTGGAGACGTATGGATGAAAACGTCCAGGTTTCCTTGGTGTGGTACCAGCAGAACGCCTCTCTTCACTACGTAAGATTTCCTCCTCAGCTTTGACCAGTAAGCTATCCGGGAAGAGTGACAGTTGGTGAACTGGAGACGTACGTAATGCAGACAAGGTGTCCGGTTTAATGCCACCCCTAATGAACTCTAAATAACTGTCTCTACGAGCCAGGGTAAGATTAGCCATGCTAATAAAGACTCCCTCTGATAAATCCTGCATGGTACGCTGCATAGCCTGGGAAATGGACCGGTTAAACGTAACCAGATATTCCAATTCTTCAACAGCTTGTTGTTGTTTCTCAGCACTTTTGCCCTTTGAGGAGTCGAACCTGAGGGACTTTAACTGGGTGACCATGGAGTCCTGCACTTTGGTGAGGCATCTAGATAGACCAGCAGCGTGATTACACATCACTGATTGTTCTCTGAATGATCTCTCCCACCTTCTAAGGGTGTCTTGGCTGAAAGTCCTGGAAGCTGGAGCAGAAGGTAAACTGCGTCTAGCAACTCTAGAAAACATACTGTTAAGCTTAGCCGGTTCCGGAGACCAGTCACGTACAGCCTGGGTAGACGCATCCTTCTTAACAGCCTGCATGTCGTACCACTTGGAAGTACGGGGTGTCTTGACAAACTGGTCACGCAGTAGACCACTGTTCTCTGTATTCCTGGATGGATAACCTTCAGCAATGGTTATATTCAGCTTCTCCAGCTTTTTACAAAGCCATTCATCCACCGGCAATTTAACTGACACCTTTCCGGTAGTCTTCACTCGAGCACCGGCAAAGGGATTGTCATCCATGGATGCAGCTGAGGTGTCATAATCCGGAATGTGATGCCAGCCCATGAAACTCCTCACCCCTCTCAAGGTTTCCCGGTAGTTGGCATCTTCAGAAAGATCCTGGTCAGTGTTAGTTTCCGGTACATCACCCTGGTAGTGGACACTAGCCGGTGAAACCGGTTCCGGATCCACCTCAGCCTCACTGTCAGATTGCCTAGCAACCTCAGCACTCTGACCAATGGGAGGCGACTGGTTAGACAGCGTAGTTTCATAACCGGAAGGCAGAACCTCAGGACCCGCACCGGAAGCCTGTGGAGGCTGGGTGGCAGTCCCTGCACCGGGAACCAGTAAAGGTTGGGTGGCAACAGTCTCAGAGGTACCGGGGCCCTGAACAGGGTGGGTAGCACTCTCATCCCCTTCCTTCACAGCTTGTGCACCGGGAACCCCCAGCGGAGGTTGGGTAGCCGTCAACTGCGTAGCAACGTCACTAGTGCCCTCAGAAAACATAACACTTGTAGAAGCACCCGGATCAAAGAAGGGGTGTTCTCTGGGCACCACAGAAGCAGAATTCACCGGTCTCACAGGGACAGCAAATGACTGGTTAACCAGCATTGCTTCCAGACGGGAAAATCTCTCACTCCACTTGTCATCAAGGGACTGGAGGTCGTCTGAGGTAGGCTTACTGCTGTGCTTCCGTTTACTAGACCTTGGGGAACCATCAGAACGCTTCTTCTTGTGCTTGGGTGTAGAATCAACAGGAGACTGCGTCCCTGAATTGACCGGACCCAACAGTGAAACCTCAGACGGATCAACAAGCTTGGGAGACGCACTGGATAATTCTTCAGATTTCTTCTGGCTTGAGCGTTCTTTTCGTTCCTTGTAGGTGGGGGTTGCTAACTGGTGGATCTGAGCAGGCGTAAACGCCTTACAGATACTACAATCCAACTTCTTCACACACGGGTCGTCTCCCACCCCCTTGTCACGACAACGCGCGCATTTCTTATGGTTGTCGAAAAGGGCCATAACGTGCCCGCAAGAACCTCGTTTCTGTCCAGGAGACGACATAATGATCAGGAACGTTGTAGAATTACTCCGTACTAATAAAAAACAAGAACCTTGGAAGAGTTCGTTGTAAAAATTCAAAAGCGTATCTCTGAAGAAAATCTTCTGCACACTCTTTCGCGCCAAACGAAAAAGATGCTATGACGTCAAGAGGTAAACAGGAAATGAAGTACGATGCGCCACCTGGCGAATGCACACTCTGTGACCGGTCCTGCCGGTAGTATATACAGGACGTCTTTTTCTGGCGTTTGGCGGGACCGGTCGCGCCGACCGGTAAAGCAATTGTCCATTGGATAGGATGTATTAACGCAATAAAATTAATAGTTTTGCAGTTATAAGTGATTTACTCAATGGAGAACCATCAAAGTAGCTATTACTCAGTTAGCTATGGACTTACAGCTCTCAAAATTTGCCATTACACAGTACATCAAAAAGTAGGTGAAGAACATATTTGAGAAAAATCCTTTAAATTCAACAGTTTTGCTGTTATAAATGCTTTACTCAATGGACAACCATCAAAGTAGCTATTACTCAGTTAGCTATGGAGCTACAGCTCTCAAAATTTGCCATTACACAGTACATCAAAAAGTAGGTGAAGCACATACTTGACAAGAATCCTCTAAATTCAAAGTTTTGCTGTTAAAAGTGACTTACTGAAAGGAAAACAATCAAAGTAGCTATTACTCAGTTAGCTATGGACTTACAGCTCTGAAACTTTGCCATGATACAGAACATTAAAAAGTAGGTGAACAACATATTTGACAAAAATCCTCTAAATGTAATAGTTTTGCAGTTATAAATGATTTACTTAATGGAGAACCATCAAAGTAGCTATTACTCAGTTACCTATGGACCTACAGGTCTCAAAATTTGCCATTACACGATACATCAACAAGAGGAGAGTGCCCGTGAACGGGCACTGTGTCAGCTGACTGAGTGTTTTTGATTTGTGAAGGTGATTAGAGGACAGAATAATTATCAGGAAAAGGGCTGTACAGAAATACAGTAAATGGTAACTGAACAGCAAGTTCGAAAGAAATTCCGAAGCTGACAGAAGAAAAGGATAAAAAAGTTGTGCCCTGTAAATGGTATTATGAAGGAAAATAACAAGGTAATTGTTTAAGTATAAAAAATAGGTTAAAACATATTTAAAGAAATACTACAAATGCAATATCCTCGTTCGACCATGAAGAAGGGGTCAAAGGTCAAATCTAACCACACAAATACATTCCCAGCCCATGATTTCCTATGGTTTACCATTCCAAACCTCTAGGACCAATTATAAATGAGTTATAAGCACTTTTAAGCTTGGCTGTCCTCATTTGACCTTGAAGGAGGGGTCCAAAGGTCAAATCTGACCATACCAAAAGATTCCGAGCCAATGATTTCCTATGGGATGGTTTACCATCCCAAATCTCTGTCACCAATAATAAGCGAGTTGTAGGCACTTTCAATTTTCGCTATCCTCATTTGACCTTGAAGGAGGGTTCCAAGGTCAAATCGGACCATATCAACAGATTCACAGCCCATGATTTCCTGTCTGTTTACCATCCCAAACCTCTGGGACCAATAATAAGCGAGTTATAAGCACTTTTAAGTTTGGCTATCCTTGTTTGACCTTGAAGGAGGGGTCACTGAAGGTCAAATCTGACCACACCAAAAGATTCTCACCCCATGATTTCCTACAGGTTGGTTTATCATCCCAAACCTCTAGGATCAATAATAAGGGAGATATAAGCACTTTTCATGACTGACAAAAAACACCTGTGGCGGCCATCTTGTTTCTCAAAATGAGGCCAAAAATATTCCCAGACAACATTTTATGGTTATTAATATATACTGCAAACTTAAGAAAGCTAGCTATAATATTTTTTTTCATCAGAGCAGTAATGGTGAAATCTCTCTCTACACACTGCGGCTATCCAGTGGATACAATGATTTACTCAACAGTGAGAACCTAAAAGTAGCTATTGCTCAGCTATGCCATGACATAGAGGTCTGCAATTTCACTATGTTATAGCTGACCAAAAATTCTGTGAATAACATATTTAACAAATTACTCTAAATGTAATAGTTTTCAAGTTACAACTGATTTACTCAACAGTGAGAACCTCAAAGGAACTATTACTCAGCTATGCAATGAGCTACATGTCTGAAATTTTACTATGTTATAGCTAACCCAAAAGTAGGTGAACAACATATTTAAGCAAACTACTGTAAATGCAATAGTTTTCAAGCTACAACTGATTTACTCAATAGTGAGAACCTGAAAATAGCTATTGCTCCGCTATGCCATGAGCTATAGGTCTGTAATTTCACTATGTTATAGCTGACCCAAAAGTAGGTGAACAACATATTTTAACAAAATACTCCAAATGCAATATTTTTCAAGTTATAGCTGATTTACTCAACAGTCAGTACCTCAGAATAGCTATTGCTCAGTTGTGCCATGAGCTATAGGTCTATAATTTCACTATGTTATAGCTGACCCAAAAGTAGCTGAATAACATATTTGCACAAATGTCTGTAAATGCAATAGTTTTCCAATTATAACTGATTTACTCAACAGTGAGAACTTCAAAGTAGCTATTACTCAGCTATGAAATGAGCCACAGGTCTGAAACTTCACTATGTTATAGCTGACCCCAAAATAGGTGAATAACATATTGAAACAAAATACTCTAAATGCAATAGTTTTCAAGTTATAAGTGATTTACTCAACAGTGATAACCTAAAAGTAGCTATTACTCAGCTATGCCATGAGCTACAGGTCTGAAATTTTACTATGTTATAGCTGGCCCAAAAGTAGCTGAATAACATATTTATACGAAATTCTCTAAATGCAATAGTTTTTAAGTTACAAGTGATTTTACTCATGATGGAAGTTACTGAAAAGCCCAAAAGTAGCTATTACTCACTTAGCTATTGAGACAGACACCCAACTTACTCACCATATTGTAGCTATGAAAAAAGTAGCTGAATAACATATTTTAACAAAATGCTCTAAATGCAACACTTTTCAAGTTATAAGTGATTTACTCAACAGTGATAACCTAAAAGTAGCTATTACTCAGCTATGCCATGAGCTACAGGTCTGAAATTTTACTATGTTATAGCTGACCCAAAAGTAGCTGAATAACATATTTATACGAAATTCTCTAAATGCAATAGTTTTCAAGTTATAAGCGATTTACTCAACAGTGATAACCTAAAAGTAGCTATTACTCAGCTATGCCATGAGCTACAGGTCTGAAATTTCACTATGTTATAGCTGGCCCAAAAGTAGCTGAATAACATATTTATACGAAATTCTCTAAATGCAATAGTTTTTTAAGTTACAAGTGATTTTACTCATAATGGAAGTTACTGAAAAGCCCAAAAGTAGCTATTACTCACTTAGCTATTGAGACAGACACCCAACTTACTCACCATATTGTAGCTATGAAAAAAGTAGCTGAACAACATATTTTCACAAAATGCTGTAAATGCAACACTTTTGAAGTTATAAGTGATTTAGTGCATGATTTCATGAATTTTAATGCATTAAAAATTATTAAAAAAATTTATTAAAAAAAAAGTAAGACAGATCCAGGTCTCATACTCACACAAGAGAATCTACCTCTGGCCTAGTACATATATGCAAGATATGAGAGAAATCCCTGCAATAGTCACTGAGAAAATTGTGATAAAAAGTTGAAATTTTCACACTTTTGGTGGGGGTACCCCCCTTGTAATGTCTCTAGCAAACAGACAAACAGACAGATTTGCATGCCTTGAACAATTTTTCATCCTCGATAGATAAGGTATCTCTTAAAAAAAACAGCATGTCTCTAGGCCTTGTAGTTTTGGAGAAGAAGTTGTTCACGCGTACGCGTACGCCCACTCCGCAGAGTGATGACCTAATATGAGCTGACTGACAAGTCAGCTGACATAAAAAGTAGGCGAACAACATATTTGACAAAAATCCTTGAAATTCAACAGTTTTGCTGTGATAAGTGATTTCCTCAATGGAGAACCATTAAAGTAGCTATTACTCGGTTAGCTATGGACCTACAGCTCTCAAAATTTGCCATTACACAGTACATTAAAAAGTAGGTGAAGAACACATTTGACAAAACTCCTCTAAATTCAACAGATTTGCTGTTAAAAGTGATTTACTCAAAGGAATTTAGCAATTAAAGCAGCTATTACTCAGTTAGCTATGGACTTACAGCTCTCAAAATTTGCCACAACACAGAACATTAAAAAGTAGGTGAAGAACATATTTGACAAAAATCCTGTAAATTTAATAGTTTTGCAGTTATAAGTGATTTACTCAATGGAGAACCATCAAAGTAGCTATTACTCAGTTAGCTATGGACTTACAGCTCTCAAAATTTGCCATTACACAGTACATCAAAAAGTAGGTGAAGAACATATTTGAGAAAAATCCTTTAAATTCAACAGTTTTGCTGTTATAAATGCTTTACTCAATGGACAACCATCAAAGTAGCTATTACTCAGTTAGCTATGGAGCTACAGCTCTCAAAATTTGCCATTACACAGTACATCAAAAAGTAGGTGAAGAACATACTTGACAAGAATCCTCTAAATTCAAAGTTTTGCTGTTAAAAGTGACTTACTGAAAGGAAAACAATCAAAGTAGCTATTACTCAGTTAGCTATGGACTTAAAGCTCTGAAACTTTGCCATGATACAGAACATTAAAAAGTAGGTGAACAACATATTTAACAAAAAACCTCTAAATGTAATAGTTTTGCAGTTATAAATGATTTACTCAATGGAGAACCATCAAAGTAGCTATTACTCAGTTACCTATGGACCTACAGGTCTCAAAATTTGCCATTACACGATACATCAAAAAGTAGGTGAACAACATATTTGACAAAAATCCTTGAAATTCAACAGTTTTGCTGTGATAAGTGATTTACTCAATGGAAAACCGTGAAAGTAGCTATTACTTAGTTAGCTATGGACCTACAGCTCTGAAACTTTGCCATGACACAGAACATTAAAAAGTATGTGAACAACATATTTGACAAAAATCCTCTAAATTCAACAGTTTTGCTGTTAAATGTGATTTACTCAAAGGAAAACAATGAAAGTAGCTATTACTCAGTTAGCTATGGACTTACAGCTCTGAAACTTTGCCACGACACAGTACATCAAAAAGTAGGTGAACAACATATTTGACATAAATCCTCTATATTCAATAGTTTTTGAGTTATAAGTGACTTGCTGAATGGTCAAATGTTAAACTTAGTGTACCTATTACTCAGCTAGCTATAGTGCTACACCTTGGAAACCCCCACCATGATATAGTACATGAAGGAGTTGTTCAACAACATATTTGAGACCAATATTGTAAGTAACAGTTACAAAGATAAAAGCAACTTACTCATTTTGGTCATTGTTGAAAACAGAAAATAGCTATTACTCACTTAGCTATCAAGATAGACCCCTAAAAATGGTACCATTTTGTAGGCATGGAGAAAGTAGCTGAACAACGTATTTTACAGAAATGCTCTAAATGCAGTCGTTTTGGAGTTATGAGCACTTTACTCAAAGTAGCCACCATTGCCATTACTGACTTAGCTATGGACCTAGGTCTGAAAAAACAGCATCAAATGAAAAGACATAAGCAACAAGACCACTGCCGTGGTATGATCTCCCGCCGCACTACATCAAAAAGTAGGTGAACAAAATATTTGACAAAACTTCTTGAGAAAAATTGGCTATCTGCAATACTTTTAGAGATAATTCGCATTTACTCATTTTGAGTAGGTGAATGAGTTATTTGAGAAAAATTGGCTATCTGCAATACTTTTAGCGATAATTCGCATTTACTCATTTTGAGTAGGTGAGTAATTAGCTATGGGTGTGAAACTTCACCAAGTGAAAGTTCTCCCAAAAGTAGGTGAATAAGTATTTGAGAAAAATTGGCTATCTCCAATACTTTTAGCGATAATTCGCATTTACTCATTTTGAGTAGGTGAGTAATTAGCTATGGGTCTGAAACTTCATCAAGTGAAAGCTCTCCCAAAAGTAGGTGAATGAGTTATTTGAGAAAAATTGGCTATCTGCAATAGTTTTAGCGATACTTCGCATTCATCATTTTGAGTAGGTGAGTAATTAGCTATGGGTCTGAAACTTCACCAAGTGAAAGCTCTCCCAAAAGTAGGTGAATGAGTTATTTGAGAAAAATTGGCTATCTGCAATACTTTTTGAGATAATTCGCATTTACTCATTTTGAGTAGGTGAGTAATTAGCTATGGGTCTAAAACTTCACCAAGTGAAAGCTCTCCCAAAAGTAGGTGAATGAGTTATTTGAGAAAAATTGGCTATCTGCAATACTTTTAGCGATAATTCGCATTTACTCATTTTGAGTAGGTGAGTAATTAGCTATGGGTGTGAAACTTCACCAAGTGAAAGTTCTCCCAAAAGTAGGTGAATGAGTTATTTGAGAAAAATTGGCCATCTGCAATATTTTAGAGATAATTCGCATTTACTCATTTTGAGTAGGTGAGTAATTAGCTATGGGTCTGAAACTTCACCATGTGAAAGCTCTTCCAAAAGTAGGTGAACGAGTTATTTGAGAAAAATTGGCTATCTGCAATACTTTTACAGATAATTTGCATTTACTCATTTTCAGTAGGTGAGTAATTAGCTATGGATCTGAAACTTCACCAAGTGAAGGCTCTCCCAAAAGTAGGTGAATGAGTTACTTGAGAAAAATTGGCTATCTGCAATACTTTTAGAGATAATTCGCATTTACTCATTTTGAGTAGGTGAGTAATTAGCTATGGGTCTGAAACTTCACCAAGTGAAAGCTCTCCCAAAAGTAGGTGAATGAGTTATTTGAGAAAAATTGGCTATCTGCAATACTTTTAGCGATAATTCGCATTTACTCATTTTGAGTAGGTGAGTAATTAGCTATGGGTCTGAAACTTCACCAAGTGAAAGCTATCCCAAAAGTAGGTGAATGAGTTATTTGAGAAAAATTGGCTATCTGCAATACTTTTAGAGATAATTCGCATTTACTCATTTTCAGTAGGTGAGTAATTAGCTACGGGTCTGAAACTTAACCATGTGAAAGCTCTCCCAAAAGTAGATGAATGACTTAAAAAGTAGATGAACAACTTATGTGAGAGAAATTGTGTAGCTGCAATACTTTTGAAGATACAAGGCATTTACTCATTATGGTTATCATTAAAAATTGACAAAGTAGCTATTACGGTTTGCGAGATATTTGTCATTTTTCACATTTTCACCAAAAGTAGCAATAAAGTAACCATTACTCACTTGTACATTGAGCAACAGTTGTGAAATTTAAATATGTTACAGTTCACAAAAAAGTAGATGAACAACTTATTTGAGAGAAATTGTAGCTGCAATACTTTTGAAGATATAAGGCATTTACTCATTATGGTTATCATTAAAAATTGACAAAGTAGCTATTACTCACTTAGCTATGGAGATACACTTCCAAACTAGTGACCATGTTGTAGCTGTGGAGATAGTAGCTGAACAACATATTGGAACAAAATTGTGTAGCTGCAATACTTTTGAAGATATAAGCCATTTACTCACTATGGTTATCATCAAAGTAGCTATTACTCAGTTAGCTATGGAGTTACAGCTGTGAAAATTCACAATACAGTATATCCAAAAGATAGGTGAACAACATATTCGACAAAAATCCTCTATATTCAATAGTTTTTGAGTTATAAGTGACTTGCTCAATGGTCAAATGTTAAACTTAGTATAGCTATTACTCAGTTAGCTATGGTGCTACACCTTGGACACCTCACCATGATATAGTACATGAAGGAGTTGTTCAACAACATATTTCAGGCCAATATTGTAAGTAACAGTTACAAAGACAAAATCAATTTACTCATTTTGCTCATTGTTAATAACAGAAAATAGCTATTACTCACTTAGCTATGAAGATAGAACCCTAAAAATGGTACCATCTTGTAGGCATGGAGAAAGTAGCTGAACAACGTATTTTACAGAAACACTGTAAATGCAGTCGTTTGGAGTTATGAGCACTTTACTCAAAGTAGCCACCATTGCTATTACTCACTTAGCTATGGTCCTAGGTGTGAAATAACAGCATCAAATGAAAGGGCATAAGCAATAAGGTCATAAAAAACATTGAAAAGGCCAAGGAGAAACAACCAGTGTGATGTACAGCCCTTTACAAAAGCGTGACACACACTCAATAACACGAACGCACGCACACACGCACGGAATGCGTTTTATAATCTCCCGCCGGCCGGGCGGTCACAAAATAAGGTCACAAAACATTGAAAACGCCAAGGAGAAACAACCAGTGTGATGTACAGCCCTTTTTAAAAACGTGACACACACACTCACGCACGCACACACCCACGGAATGCGTTTTATAATCTCCTGCCCGGTGGGCCGGCAGGAGATAAAAAGTAAGATTACTTGTTAAAAGTATAAGTAGAACAAAATGTCCTGATTGCCTTCAGGTCTTAGTTGAAATTGTCATATACATTGTATTGTACCACATGGACACAATTAGTTAAGAATTTCTGTAATGTGCTCCATACATTTTAAATGTCTTGGGCTGAATAAAATCTTGAATCTTGGTAGCAAAACTTTGGAAGAAAACGTCTTCTATTAAGCCAGGTATTATAGAATATGGAGTAAATTAACCACAACTTTAAGTGATATTATGTGGCGAAAATGCAGAAATATGGCATATTTTACACAAATGTTTCATTTTGAAGGCGATAATACAATATACTGTGAGTACTCGAGTAGATAAAATGGAATTGAGTAATAGTAAAGGCCGACTCGTCTATTGAGGCTCGGGTAACCGTTCGCAGTCCTAAGTTTGTCTTGTAAATAATGTATCATTGTGTCTTTGTACATATTAAATTCATAGTAAGAAAATAGTAAGTTATAAAGATCACTTATGCATAAATGAATATTAATGAGTTGCACAATTCTGCAAAGTATTTGATCTTCAACTAATTATTCATCAAATAATTATTCATCAAATAATAATCACTTAAATTCATAATTAGAATACCAAAAGTAAATACTAACTACAGCATGGGTGTTTAATTGTAGGACACCACAAATATATTTTACAAACTAGTGATTGCGTCTCGACGCAGTGTATCCCCGGACGGGACATGGTTGAAGTGTGAATGTGTCGGGCTTGAGCCTTTTTCCTGGAGCGCCAGGTCAGGATTCTCCATAGTAGGGCACAAAGAGGGCCCGACTTACTCCCCCTCCTTAAATAAGCAACCACTATGGTTTTGTCCATAGTTATGGTAGCAATAAGGTTCAAGCAAAGGTCTTGGAACTCCTTTAGGGCCAAAAGACCACCTTGGTTCCAGATACTTTATGTGTAACTTGCTTCTGGAAGGGACCAGGTTCCCCTTGCAGTGTGTTCACTTAAGTGAGCACTGTATCTCACTGGAACCCGTAAGAAAAACTTGATGAACCTCCACAGTAACTGATACAGCAGACTTCTTGCTGGCAGTAGGCTGACCAGCCTGGTTGAGTCCGGCATCTCACCGGGATCAGTAACTGGCTGGTGTGGGGTCTGATAAGATATGGCTGACAGGTAGTTGGACAAATCTTGTTGAGAAAGTCTTCTTATCTATAGTCACTTTCGACCAGCTACGAGGTCCTGACAGTAGGCTGGCTGACTGGTCTGGTAGGTTCAGACAAGTCCTCTCACCAAGACCAATGACTGGTATAAGAAATTCTCTGTAACCAATTCCCTCGGGCAGTAACTGGTTGGTTTGAGACGGCCACTCGGACCCTTAAAAGGCTACTGAGTGCTGGTCTGTTAGCCAGTCCTGTGGACCTGCCCAGTACCAGGGCCTAATCGGCTATAGGTGAAGCAATGCTCTGTAATTGGTTCCTGTTGGCTCCACAGTTTTACGAGAACTCATAGGAGCTGGCAGAACTGGGCAAATTAGACTACATCTCACCAGGACTAGGCTTATATGAAACAACTGCCTTCTTCCTGTCCATAACTGTGGAATCAGCAGATTTTCTCTGTAACCAGTAAGTCTGGATACTGGTACTCCATCATGTACTCAACCTCCAAAGCCATTTTCAATAGTTTCCATGCAATATGAGAACTGGGCCAAAATGTGAAACAATGGCCAAAATTTGACCTTTAAGAGGCCACCAGTGACCTTTAAAATTAAAGGTCAAGGTCACAAAACAATAGCGTTCGTGGCATTGCCCATATATACCCAAATACCAAATTTGAAAGGTCTAACTAAAATATTGTTTAAGTTATCGCATCCAAAAGGAAATCTCTGCAGCGGCAGTGTGACCGTACTGAATCCTAAGTATCCCCGACTTTCGTCTGGGGATACAATAATTAATTTGTGCTGTATTAGCTTAACAATTATTGAACAGTAGTACCAAAACACCAAATGCTGTAGTATGTTGATCTGTGGGGATCATGCTATTAAAAATGTTTGCTGGCTGTAAACATTCTGACAAGTAAATTTTCAATATGCGCAAATTCCATTCAATTAATGGAAATTTATTTGAATCCTGCAGAACACAATTTTTTAAAACTTTAATTCATATTCTGAAACCAGTGTGAAAACAAAGAGCAAATAAAAATTGACTGTGCAGTTTTCATGCCATATGCTAATGAACCAATCTGCAGGTGGATTGAAAATTTTAAAAATATTTTCTCATGAAAATATAACTCTGAACAGGTTAACATATATCATCAGGTCATGGGGCAACAACAAAAATATAATATTCTTAGTTAAGTCTAAGCATACATTTTTTACATGAAAAAAATTTGTAAAGCAGCAATCCCCTGCAAAATCCATTTTCATTTACAGTTTATCTAATATATCAATTGTTAATGAAAAATATCAGCAAATCTAATCACTATATCCAGACAAAATGAGAGAGGATTGGAGAGGGATTCACCGAATGGAAATTCATTTTAAATGGGCAATAATTGGGAGTTTTGCAATATGTTGCTAATCAGAAGGTACTATACATAAGTAAAAATTGATGCAAAATACCAAAGATGGATAAAATGGGTGGAAAAGCTGGTTAAGCTGCCAGATGGATTGGATAATGGGGTACTTGAGAAGGCTCTGCTTGAATAGTATTAAATCAATACACAGGTACTTGCCCAGGATTGATATAACATAGGAATTTCAAACATAAACACACCTGTTATTTGCGAACACCCAGTGACATTTTACATTAAATAGACTCGCAGATGAAAAGTATACAGCCCAAGGAACTGTATAAAACATAATCAGCAATGCCAGCATTGACGAGACACGTCACAATATTAAACAGATAAAAAACAGGAAGTACATTGCCAATAGGATTGACAGCCACCATCACAAGAACTACTAAGCCAATCATCAGATGATATCCATACAGTCATGAACATGCTTTCCTCATATTACTTTGTGCAGCAAATCATACAAGATAAAAATTGTACTCCTTCAGTTCCTCTGTATACAAACAAAATGCTTCAGGATAGGAAAAGTGTACTGACTGAGACTTCACCAAGGAACCATAATTGGTGTGGACAGGACTTTCAATTTGGGAGAGGTGTACATTTCCATGACTGTGTACAAAAATGCCTCACTGGTAAGGAAGACAACTAGTGACCATCCCTTCCTTGCTGGCCCTCTGTTCCTACACACCCAGGGGAACTATGATGCCTACTACATGTTTTTCTCACACTTGACTCTAAAGCTAAGTGATGTTGGTGAGAACATGAAATCTGGAACTGATTGGGTATGTTCTGATGGGAAGAGGGCATTAGTTCTGCCATAGAAGATTGCTTTCTGAATCTACTGATGCTGAGATGCACTAAACATTTCAGGCAGCATTTCAGGTCAAAGAGACAGAAAGGGCCTTAGTGAACATTGGAAAATTTTAGCTGCTCAAAGAGTAATACTATGAGAAAAACAACATACCTTAAAATGTGTGTCTCACAAAATCAAATGCTGAAAGGAAGCAATTGTTTCACCAATTTCTATACAGCCGAAGACCAGCTGCTCAAGCTTAGAGTGTGTCCACTGACATGAAACTCACCATTCCCATTGTTTCAAAAGCTTTGAAAAAAACACTGCAAGGCCACATTTTAAACCACACGGCCACTAATATGCTACACTTGTTTTCATCCTAATTTGTTTTGATTGGTTAAGTCAATCCAGTCACACCTTATTAGGCGCAATTGCCTTTCTAGTCTGGTATCCTCAAACGCTTTTCTAGCCCGGTACCCTCATTATCTTTGTTATATTAGAGATGCCAAACAACAACATAAGTTGGACTGCAATTGCCATGGCACTGGACATGTTGTGAACTTCCAATTGGCATGTGTCACTGACACTGAGTTTTACTGGTCAGCTACTCAAGTTCGTCATCTACCCAAGTTCGTCACCTGCCCTAAAAACTGAAAAGGACAAGTAATAATGATACTGAAACAAATGGAACAAGTACTTACAATGGTGATGTATAACTCTACAAAGAAAGATAATAGAGAAGAGATTTTAATATTGTCCACAAATATAAGTGACGAACTTGGGTTGCTGAGCAGTAGTAATTGTAATTAAGGCTAGTTTTTCTGTATATAAGGCCCCAACTTTTCCTCAGTTCATCATTCAATCAAAGCATACAACATACAGTTACATGGAAGGAGAATTAATGAAAGGAGATAATTGAAGTGAAATGAAGTGAACTGAACAATATTATGGTGTCATTCTATAACTCAGCAATTCTATCCAAGTTGCAATTCTACTTGGATGAAGTGGCAATAGTGGCGGGAGGGGGGTGGGGGGGTGGAGGGAGGCTGGCCAACAGTGATTGCTCAAGGCAAGCGGCGATGGCCAGGATGTCAAATATTGCTAGAAACCTCCACCCAGAGCCTCACTTTTTTCAGTACTATGTGTTGGTTATTGGGTGTACAAGTTCACGATAGGATGTTTTACTATCTTTAACATATTGCTTGAAAACCCCCACCTGGAGCCTCATGTTTCCTTGGAAAATCACTGCCCCATTGCCACTATAACTGATGATAGACAGGTAAAGGGAATTGTATGTTTAATGTTTGTATTTCAATTTCAGGTGTTTGGTACCTGAAAGTCAATAACTCACTATTTTTAAATATATCACATCAGAGGTAGGGTCAGCAAAACTAGTCGATTAGCCGTGGACAATGAGAAATTTGTCACTTACCAGTAACAAAGTGCTAACAGCAATTATTCGCCTAAAACATCAATTAATTATAAAGATACATGCAAAAATGAAAACCGGCAACATATTTTTCTAAAAACAGTCAATGTTTACTTACCTTACTTAAAACTGGAAATGGACATTTTGATACCATATTCACTAAAATTGTTTCCAATAAGGTATTTTTATGTGACATGTTTTATATGCAACGTTTTATGTGTGACGCTTTCTCTTTATCTGGTGTCTATATGTATCCTACTATATGAATAAACAAGAAATATTGTTGTTTTTTTTAATGTTATTTCTTCATCTTTTTTAAACCAACTTGATTGTAAGTGAAAAATATCTGAAACACAAAGGAAATCTACTTCAATTGTGTGAAAATATTTTGAAATTAAAGTAAAAGATGGAAAGAAATCTACAGAATGCCAGCTATGTAGAACAGTTCTAAGTTCTAACCTATCATGCTGGGACTTTTGCTTACTCCACAAGCACCCCTCTTTATCTTTGGTTTGAAGAGGGAATAGCCAACACGCCTGTGGTCTGAAAAGTTTCAACTATGACTCAGCCTACTTTGGCAAATTCATGGGCTGCCAAACCTTTGGCTCATTCAAAGCAAGAGGAAATAATTCTGAATATAGCTCTTATGTGTGCTATGGACGTGCGACCAATAATTATAGTACTAGATGGAATATGATTTAGGCATTTATTGCAGAGCCTAAATCCTGGATACAAAATTTCCTGTAGGATACGGTCACAAAATGCCATCACAAGCTGTATGATGATGAAAAGTGAAAGTTGTGAACTTGTGAGTGCCATGAAAATCTTTCAATCACAGTTACTTCGGATATATGGACCAGCATTTCAAATGATGGATATATATATTTTTACTGGCCATTTCTTAGACAACAACTGGAAATTATATGTGAAAACCTTGGCATCTAAGCATATACAAGACCGCCATACCAGGTAAAATATTACTTCAGCCCTCAACAGATTAGCAGCCAATTTTGAAATTGAGGACATACTGTGTCTCATCACAGACAATGCCTCTGATTTGACACTTGCTGCTAAAGAAGCTGGGCTAAAGCACTCAGGCTGTCTCGCCCATACTCTACAACTCTGCATCAAAGATGGTCTGAAAATATCATCACTATCGAAAGCTTTAGGAGCGTAATGCAGGCTGGTTGCTCACTTTAATCGCTCTGTCCTCGTAACTCAAGCTCTTTGACAAAAGCAGTACTCTGATTCTGGTGACTCAAATGCCTTCAAATGCAAATCAGATAGAGCTTCTCTGGATATCAAGGACTGCAACTGGCAAATCCTTGAAAAAGTTTGCCCTGTTCTTAAGCCCTTTGTAAAGGCCACTGAAATCCTGAGCAAAGAGGACCTACCCAGTGGAAGTGCTGTCTACATACTCTCACATGACCTTGTGACTCAGCATTTGGTCAACACTGAGCTTGATGCAGGGATTATGGCAGATTTGAAGTTTAAAATCAAAGAAGGACTCATGAAGCAATTTAACTTGAAAAATGATGGAACTCCCACGGATTCAGCTCTCAAGTCTCCTCTTCTGGTAGCCATGGCTCTTGATCCTAGGTTTAAACAGCTTAAGATTCTGTCTCCTCCTCAAAGGGATTCCCTTCATCAAACCATGATGTACCCACCATTAAGCAGGTACCTGACAATGAACAGGCTGTCAGTAAAAAGCCCAAAACTTTTTCACGTCTTGCTGGAGGCATATGTCACTTAACAGTCAAGCACATCATAAAAGGTATTAAATGATTCTCTGTTGAGCCTGTGAGAATGCCTAACCCACTGGATTGGTGGTAGATGTCAGAAAAGAGGTATCCGGCAGTGGCAAAGTTGGCAAAGGTATACCTTAGTATCCAATTTACATCAGTACCAAGTGAAAGAGCATTCTTGGTGGCAGTGATGACCTTAGCCAAACTAAGATCCAACTTAGATCCTGATACCCTTGATGAAATCATTTTCCTCAATAAAAACCTAAAACATCACTGGACTAGCTAACCTTACAAATCAAAACATCGAAAACACACAATGATTATTGTAGTAGTTTCATCAAGACACTTGATTTCTTTTTGCTCAATGTTTTGCAGTAGATAAGTTTGACTAACCTGACAGAAAATGACTTAACTTTCTGTTCACTTTTTGTTTCTAGAATAATAGAGGTTTCAATAATGAGTTATTGGTATTTCTACATTTAAAGCAAGATTAAAAATAGCATCAGAGATGCCCGTACCCCACAGCCTTGGGAAATATTTTCAACACCATGAGATATAGAAGTACTGTACCAGTACAAACTTCAGGATACTTTCAGAGCACTGTCAGTTATATAAAGGTCCAAACAATGTTTAAATGGAGAAATAATGTTTAAAAGAAAGATAATGCGTATAAAGATGAAGTATTAAAACAAGATAATTCAATGACAAGATGACAGCATTAATCAGTAAACTAAAATTCAACACTCTTTATATACATCTGCATTTCCGAATTATGGTTTAGATGGTTTGAATATTACCATGCATACAGAAGTGGTAATGCATTTAATGAATGCTTATGTGTGGGGTTGGAGTAAAATCTGCGGCTCACTTGATGAAATTCTATCTCTTACAATGGGAAGTTATGAAAGTAAAATTCTTAATAAATTCTAATATGACTTTTGCTTAATCTGCATCAAAAGACAGACCCAAAGGTGCAACAAGATTTTAAAGGTCAAGGTCACTACGGCAAGGTAAAAGGTCAAATTAAGGTCACACCATGATAATACACACCTATAGCCAATAACCAATGTCCCTACCAAGTATCAACTTCCTACACCTTACGGTTTCGGAGATACAGCCCTGACGATTTTATAGGTCAAGGTCACTATGGCAAGGTCGAAGGTCAAATCAAGGTCACACCATGATGCTGCACACCTACACCCCCTAGCCAATGTCTCTACCAAATATCAACTTCCTGCACCTAACAGTTTGCAAGATAAAGCCCGGACAATATTTTATAGGTCAAGGTCACTACAGCAAGGTTAAAGGTCAAATCAAGGTCAGACCATGACGTTCCACACCTACACCCCCTAATCAATATCCCTACCAAGTATCAACTTCCTACACCTTACGGTTTCTGAGATATAGCCCAGACAACATTTTATAGGTCAAGGTTACTACGGCAAGGTCAAAGGTCAAATCAAGGTCAGACCATGACGCTGCACACCTACACCCCCTAAGCAATATCCCTACCAAGTATCAACTTCCTACACCTTACGGTTTCTGAGATATAGCCTGGACAAGATTTTATAGGTCAAGGCCACTACGGCAAGGTCACAGGTCAAATCAAGGTCACACCATGACATTGCACACCTACACCCCAAACCAATATCCGTACCACGTATCAACTTCCTACACCTTACGGTTTCTGAGATATAACCCGGACAACATTTTATAGGTCAAGGTCACTACGGCAAGGTCAAAGGTCAAATCAAGGTCACACCATGACGTTGCACACCTACACCCCCTAACCAATGTCCCTACTAAATATCAACTTCCCAAGCCTTACAGTTTCCAAGATATAGCCCGGACAACATTTTATAGGTCAAGGTCACTACGGCAAGGTCAAAGGTCAAATCAAGGTCACACCATGACGTTGCACACCTACACCCCCTAAAGAATATCCCTACCAAGTATCAACTTCCTACACCTTACAGTTTCCGAGATATAGCCCGGACAAGATTTTACAGGTCAAGGTCACTACGGCAAGGTCAAAGGTCAAATCAAGGTCAGACTATGACGTTGCACAACTACACCCCTTAACCAATGTCCCTACCAAGTATCAACTTCCTACACCTTACAGTTTCCGAGATATAGCCCGGACAAGATTTTCAAACTCAAGGTCACTACGGCAAGGTCAAAGGTCAAATCAAGGTCAGACCATGACGTTGCACAGCTACACCCCCTAACCAATGTCCCTACCAAGTATCAACTTCCTACACCTTACGGTTTCTGAGATACAGCCCGGACAAACTATTTCCCGCCGCCCGCCCGCCCATCCGGACACCATGGGTGAAAACAATACCCCAACAGCCATTAAGGGCTGTGGGGTAATAAAAAATTAACTAAAATTAACCACAATTGAAAAGTCTTCTGCAATAAGCAATACTCATAATAATGGTCTGACACCCACAGCCCAATGGGAGTTTTTGTGTTTTTTTTTTGTGTGAAATACGGTATTTACTGGTGGGAAAAAAATAATTTCCTGTTTTGATGCACTAGATATAAACACTTTTAGAAACACTGTAAATGGTGGATTATGCATTCATATATGTGTCTTATCAAAAAAGCTGCATTAAAGGTGAGACTTTTGCAACAATTTATGCATAGATTAGCTGTGCATACGAAGCGACTTTTGATTTACGACTATTCGACATGTAATTTCAACAATCGTTACATCCATAATCAGAAGCAATTACATATTTTTAAATGTGTCACACCAACACCAAGTATTGAACAACATATTAAAGTTATGTCACCTTTTATGTTTTGTTCCTATAAAAAAGAAACATTAACAAAATATTTTTTCAATACCCTGTTTGGTGCTGTATTATGGCACAAACCTCATCTTGACACAAAACCGAAGTTAAAATATTTAATAACAATTGTGCTTTATCGCCCACACTCGCGCATTTCAGCATACCAAAGAAGAAAGTCAAAGTGACAACAGAAATGTTTAAATATCTTTGAAAATTTCTGCGGGGAGCAGTATCCATATCTTCATTATTGGAAACCAGACTAAATACAGCAAGGAGACATAGCAAATTAACAACTTACAAAATCTGCTACCATGTAATGCTTAAATCCTACTCACTGATAAATTACAATCACATCAAACTGCCATCTAACATATTTTTCCTTTGATAAGAGAGGTATACAGTCTCCTTGTGGGACCAAAGGGGTCCTTGCGGTGTTTCCCTCCATTTGGTGCTTAAACTAGTTTTATGATCGAAAGTAAATATGGAAACCGGGTCCCAAAAACAAAAATTCTGCGAAAACACGATTCATTTGAATTAGTATACACCAAACTGTGGTCAAACTGTAAAATCTTCTGTGCGTGTACATGAACAATTGCTTGAACTAGAATACGGTTTATTTTTGGATAAAATGTGACATTTTGGATATTACTTCACTGTACGTTGGCAAAATATTACACAAGTAAATATTTTTAAGCATTTCTGTGCAATATTTTATATGTTTGATATGAAATATGAGACATTTCAAGAACCGGTTCTTGGACTTTTGTCACCGGACTTCGTTTACGTTTAAGTCAATCGAATAGAAACCATCTAGCCGGTTTGCTGTCTTTACCACTAGTTCAGTGTTGATTCTAGAAATTTTGAAATATGGGGCCAGTTCCCCCCCATGTCCGAAAAATGTGGGGGCTTAGTCAATAAAAATGGGAACTTGTACCTCCACCAATGAGGGATTAATTTCAGAAGCATTTTTCTGTCCGTATGTTTGTTAGCAGGATTACACAAATGCTACTGTATGGATCTTCATGAAAAAATAGAAGATGGATCCTGATCCAACTTAGATCCCATAAAATTTTGTTACTTATCTGGATCACTGCTTTGATAAAAAAAAATCAAAGACCTGGGGTCGTATTCTATAACAATACTTTTCTAGCAATATTTTTTAAAATAGAAGCGCCTCGATGAAAGATCAATTGCTTTAAACTCATGGCCATAGCACCCAACTCATTAATATTCATGAGAAGATATGAAGTCACAGATTTCCCTTAGCGTTTCTAGTAATATTTTATAAAATGGAAGCCTCAACAAAGATCTAACACTTTAAACATAAACTTGACAACTCACAGCCATAACACCCAACTCATTATTATTCATGAGAAGATATGAGGTAACAGACATGCTGTATGAACTGGTTCAACAGTATTGCTGTTAGTATCTGACGCTTGCATTAGTGTTAGGAATCAGTCTAAAAAATCAGAATCGATTATTTGGTAATTCTAGGCAATCGACTATCGATTATAATCATTTTTTCTGCTTGCTTTGTAAGAAAGACAGAATATTCTTTTTTTACCAAAAATAATAACAAAGTAGACTTCTGATAGGTCAGTTGTGAAAAAAATCCAGGCTATTTAGTTAAGGTCGATTAAGGTAGCCTTAACAGTTATTATGAGTTATACATTAATATTTATTTTCATTCTCCCTTTTCATCACCTAAAATCATGTACAGTGTTTGAATATAACTTCAGCAGATTAGCAACCAATCACGCTTAAAATAAATAATATTTAAACCAATTTTGTTCACCCTCACTCTGTGTTACTGCTTTTATAACACATATGATCTTCTCTCTCAATTTTACTTCAAACTGAAGGTATCTCCAAACAACTTCATCAAAGTCAGATAACCCCCCCCCCCCCCGCACTCTTTTTGTGTGTTTATGTTACTGTAAAGCATTTGTCTATTATTCTATAAAATTTCTCTCATCCTGAAAAAACTATTCCATGAATTTCCTTTTTTAAGCAGATCTTCATGATCTATTCATTTCATATAATTATAATTCCATAGATAGTGTACAATTCTAAGTATGACAATGTAGTAAACATTTCAGTTTTCTTATTCAACAAAATTTGTCAAAAATATTCATGGCAGACTGCTAAAGTATTACAGTAGTGTGATCTCTCTCGACTTGATTTATGGCCAAGGTCGTTATTCCCCATTTATAGGGAGTATGCGTGTTGTGTGTGAAGCAGTGAAAGTTAAATTCAATTTAGGTTGAACTTAGTTTATTCACTTTATTGTATTAAAAGATCTTCTAAATATGTACAGAAAGTTTGAGTTTTAGTTGTATCCAACAGGAACTAGATAACATTGAAAGAAACATGGCAGATAATGTAAACAAATGTTCTGAAAATAAAATGTTAAATATCTGTAGACAAAGGGGAAATTAGGTGATTTATAAATCTTACTTTCGATTCACAATCGATTCTTAAAATGAGAATTGATTTTCTACATCAAAACTTTTAAATAGATGTCGAATCGATTTTCTGTCAAATCGTATGACCACTAGTTTGCATCATCCAATTTCAAACTGTAGTATCTGTTTTGTTTTCATATGAAATAACATTTTTCACTGCAAAAATGACCAAATATAGCCTTCATAATGATAAAATTAAGGGATTCTCGCGAAACGATCGGTGCCCCTCCATTTTGTAAACATGCCGGATCGCGTCTTCTCCCGAACGCGCTGAATATAACGAATTGCGGGCTAGTACTAAAACTCGCGAGATATCGCGTATCCCGCGCTCTAGAAGCATCACTGTAGTTTAGACCGACCAGAAAACTTTTAATGCAGGCAAAAAGTTTCAATATTACACTACAATTTATATGTAAACACACAGAAAATATGATGCATGAAAACTGCAATGACACGTAAACACCACAGATCATATTGTTGTGTCTATTATCGACAGTCGTCTATTATTGGCGGCCGCGCATTAATATATTTTACTTCTGATGACATGCTTTTTTCCAGGCAGTAAAAATAAAATAAATAATAACCCCCAATTTAAAATATATAATGAGGTTTTAAATTGAAATAATGATTTAAATTAATTGTGTTTTCAAAAGGAAGTTTCTAATTTCATGGTGTAGTTAAATCCCGATTTTATTCGGTGAAATATAGCATGAATGTTCAAAGCAAAATAAAATATGATTGTCATTGGCAACACTCATAAACTTCATAAACGCAGTGGTTAAATCGCGGGATGTCCCAATATGTAACTTTCTGGCTAAATGTCGGGAAATGATTTTATCGCTTGATTTTTTATTGTTAGTGTCTATAATCTATATGTTAGAAAACCCCAAGGGAAATCCAGGACCTCATGTCTTCTCAGGAATATTAATGAGTTGGATGCTATGGACACAACTTTTTGACTTTATAGTATTTGATTTTCATAGAAGCTTCCATTCTATAAAATATTGCTAGAAAATCTCAAGGAAACTCCATGATCTCATATCTTCTCATGAATATAAATGAGCTGGGTGCTATGACTGTGAGTTTTGGAGTTTAAAGTATTTGATCTTCATTGAGGCTTCCATTTTATAAAATATTGCTAGAAAACCTAAGGGAAATCCATGACCTCAGATCTTTTCATGAATATTAATGAGTTGGTGCTATAGCCGTGAGTTCTTGGGTTTAAAGTATTTTGAACGAACGATAAAGAACCTAAAGCAAGGCCTCCCGTGATATAAAGCACTTCCCTAGATGAAGCACTTCTCTGTTATCGCGATTTGGCGCTTCCCGACATAAAGCCAATGTGTTACATATCGGGATGTCCTGGGACATAACCTTGCCGAATTTTAAACTAATAACTTCAAATATTTACCCCATTATATTTGTTCTGAATTAAAAAGCACATGTTAAATTTGAAGTTTAAACAACTGTATAGAGACTGTTGAAAGAAAATGGATCAAAATACGCAAGACTGTCGAAAACCGACAACACAAAGTCAAGCGGCGTTCTTACCGGACGTAAACACCAGGGTTGGGGTCAAATCCTTTGAGGATTTGGATTTGAAGGATTTAAATCCTTTTTATAAAGGATTTGAAAGGATTTGAAATCCTTTTGCCAAAAAAGGATTTTGGATTTGGAATTGATTTAAATCCTTTTGTTTTTGGGCAAAATCCTTCTGCTTTTTAAAATCCTTTAAATTTTAATAGTGTAATGTGTGTCTATTTTTAATATGTAATGTATTAATTAGTGGGTGGACGATTAGACGTGTGCTCGATTAATCGTCGGTGACAGTGTAGAATCGCGGTCGGTCACTGACGTTTTCTAATGATCGATTATTAAGCTTATATCTTACCTTTCCTGATTTATATCAATATCCACGTATTTTAAAAATATTTGAGGTATTTTTACTTAATAAACTGACAGTTTTGTCTTGAATTTCAAGTTTGTTTATGTCTACCGCCATATTTACAGGAAGTGGGTGCTTTCGGTAGATTCTAAATGTCGGAACACCGTTATTCTTATCAGATTGACCTATACTTTATCCCGGAAAGTGTTTCTTAACTAATAAACAATAATGGAGTAAAATAATCGATTATGGGTCGATCATCGCTCGGAAAAATGGACGAATAATCGACAATGAAAATTGGAGGCGATTCCCAACACTAGTATTAATGCTTCTTTGTCCTTTTTATAAAATATGTTAACAAATTCTAGTAATCTTGTGCAGGCTGCAAAAGTATACAAACAAAATACAATTGTTGCTTTACATGTAATATTATCTTTGTAGTTTACAGTGAGTAGGAAAGGGAGTACAGTTGAAAGAAGCCTCAGTACTTTGATGAAATAGTACTTAGCTTTCATAAACTTAATAAACATAAAATATGTTAACAAATTCTAGTAATCTTTTGCAGGCTGCAAAAGTATACAAACAAAATACAATTGTTGCTTTACATGTAATATTATCTTTGTAGTTTACAGTGAGTAGGAAAGGGAGTACAGTTGAAAGAAGCCTCAGTACTTTGATGAAATAGCACTTACCTTTCATAAACTTAATAAACATAAATAAACTTCATAAACAGGATAGAAATCCACATTGACCAGCAATGGGAGCATAGTTGAAAAAGGCTTTGGAAATGCAATTAACTTGTCTGTTTGTGTGTAAAAGATGCCTCATTTCTTTTAATCCCATTCATTCCAAAAACACATTGACAACCCCCAGGGTGTGAATGGGAATTTCAAAGCCAAGTGCAAACATTACACAGCTATTATTTCTGCTTTAACAAAAGCCTCTTCAAACATCTATTGGTGTGTATATTCAGCTTTTGTCTAAAGAAAGTGAAACATGACAGAGTTATATAAGTCACTTCAGTTCTGCTTGTTGTCTATAAAAAGCCTACTGTTATACATGCTTGTGGTCAGTAATATGACTTTTGATAAAATTATATACATTTGTTTGAAATTTGAACAAATATAAACAGGAACATTGTGACACAAAATTTTAATTAGATTAACATTTAATTTAATTGCGAATTATTTATAGTATTTGTTACTAATTAATTAATTTGTTACTTCTGTTATAGTACAGCAGATATTATAGTACACATCCATCATAGTTTATTCAAGCATGTTTTTCAAAAGATTTTAATTCCTTTTTCAAAAAGGATTTGGATTTAAATCCTTTTGAAAAAGTAAGGATTTGGATTTGAAAAAATTCAAAGGATTTGGATTTAAATCCTTTTTCAAGGATTTGACCCCAACCCTGGTAAACACAACCTCACAGCCTGTAAATTTGTCAAGAATAGTGTCACAGGTCATATTTACGACTGGTGAGTTGGGTGCCTCCAGAAACTTTCCAATTTGTGACCTTCATCTCTAGTGACAACAAAGATGGAGGATACTAAGAACAGTCAAAATTTCCCACAAAACTTCCAACTGGTATAGTATACGTATGCACCACTAGTGAATTTCCGTCTGAATGCAGCATAACTTTCATGTAAAATTGTGTCAGGAAATTTCCAAAACTTATATTATCGCTCGCCATACCGCGACTAAAAATCAAATTTAAAAAAACACCATACATTTAAGTTTATGATTGAAAGTTATATATTCTGCCGTAATTTACCTTTCTCTTGTGTTCCGTTATTTACTGTATCAGTTTCCAAAAAACAAAATTGCTTTTATCAGACTGCGAAAGTTTTATGTTTCACTTCCGTTGTTGCGAAAGTAAATAAAGGTGGTGTATGATAAATAACGTTTAGACCTTCGTCATGTGATTTTCCCGGTTAATATATTTTAGAAATTTAATTTAAACAAAAAATTGAAGACATTAATGTTATCCAACAAGTCTCAATTTACCAAGTTATTAGTTTTTTGTTACTTTATGAATCTTTTGGATAAAATTATCATTATATAATGAAAGTATATTGTTGGCAAAAACCAGTATTTGTAAAGTAATGCAGCTTTTCCATTGACTGCAGTTTTTACTTTTAATGTTTTTATTGTTTCTCAAATAAGTGTAAATTGTGATGAATGTGTTACTTGGGTTAAAATCTTAAATTTACATGAACATATACAGGTGATGTCAAATGTTTAACATCTTTTATCTGTTCACTAAGTTGAACATTCACTCACAACACTGCAAATTTTTCTTAATTTATTTGTTTGTTTATTGTTTTATATCATGACTAGTACATTTGTATCGCTTGTATTGTAACAAATACTAGTAGTTGGAAGGGAGTAGGAAATCAGTACATACAGTTAGTCAAGTTTCTGAACTATAAACTGCTGACCAATGGCCAGGACTTATACAAGACAGAAAAAGAATTTAAACTAGTTCAGTTTACAGACGACACTACTCTTATGCTTGATGGCACTTTGCACTCTTTACAGTCGGTATTAAATACATTGGAAATATTTGGTAGTTTATCCGGTTTAAGAATGAACACAGACAAAACAAAGTTAATCTGGATTGGGCACAAAAAGCTTGTTAAGGAAAAATTAAACATATCTGAAAATCTATCATGGGGTGAAACACATTTCAGTTTACTTGGTCTTGAATTTTCAACATCCTTAGAAAAGATTCCTTCTTTAAAATATATGAAAGCAATGACAAAAATGAAATTTGAAATTGATAAGTGGAAAAAAAAAGACTTTTGATGCCATTTGGAAAAATAACTGTAATTAAAACAAATACATTATCGAAATATATTCATTTATTAACATCAATTGAAACATCTGAAACATTTTTGAAAGACATTCACAAGTCAATTTTTAATTTCCTTTGGGATGATAAACCAGATAACATAAAAAGATTTGGTTTAATTGGTGATTATACCTCAGGGGGAATGAAAATGATTGACATATATAACTTTGAAAGAGCATTAAAGGTGATTTGGATAAAAAGGTTAATGTATCAAAAGAAATCCCTTTGGAATCAACTATTTGAAGAAACATATTAAAACACAGATGCTTTTTTAAAATTCGGAGACAAGTGGTGAAGTAAAAAGTTACACAAAATAAAAAAGCCTTTTTGGAAAGATGTGATTGAAGACTGGATCCTTTTGTGCCAAAAACAACCAATTACTTCATATTCAGATATTCTTCACTCTTGTCTGTGGTATAATTCCAAAATATTTAAAAGCGATGTCTTTTTTCCAAGTTGGGTAAAGAATTTATTTTGTTGAAGACATTCTTTCATCTGATGGAAACATCCTGGAAAGAAATGAAATTGAACTAAAGTATGACTTTAAAATTAATTATTTAAACTACTTCACAATAAAATCTGGACTGAAGGATTTCTTAAAGAATTTCTCATGTAAAGGTTTTGTCAACTGCAACTATCTTAGGCCATGTGTTCCAACTCACTTAACATCCATTGTAAGTTCTCACAATGGATTTAAGGATTTATATAATATTTTAAAGAAAAAAGGTAACATTGGCAAAAGTATTCCAGAACAAACTTGGAAAGCTATTCTCTAGTATGATGCAATTTCATTAAAAGATATTTGGAGCATAATATATAAAATTTGTTTTAAAACCTTATAGAGGATAATTACATTATTTGGTTCCAGTATAAAATCCTCTACAATATATTAGGCACAAAAAAATATTATACAAACTTAAACTGCATCCAAATCTGATGTGTTCATTTTACTCTCAATATCCGGAGTCCATTGAACATCTTTTTTCAGAATGTGAAATTGTGTCACAGTTGTGGGATAATTTACAGAATTGGATAATAAATAAACTGAGAATAAACATTTTCATAAGTAAATCAATGAAAATTCTGGGATACTTAGTACATGATGTTCATTTCTGGCCCCTCAACTTCTGTTCTGATAATAGCAAGAAGCTATATTTTTCAGTCTTCTAGAAAAATGTGCATTGAATATTTTTGCTCTCCAGTTACAAGTTAAAATGAAATACTTAGAGCAGCAAATGCTACAAAGATCAGCTCGAAGGAACAAATTTTTGACAGAAGATGGAATAAATGTAACAAACTATTTGATGGTATCTAGTCCTAATATTTCCAATGATCCTTACCTGATTATTAAAACTAGTAGACTTATCTTTCAAAGTGTAAATGTGTCAAAGCAATAAAGTATTCCAATGTTATTACTAATAATGCTGTGAGTAGTATAAGGTGCGGCAATCGATCGACATTTGTAATAAAAATTGATCTGAAGTGATCGGAAAATGATCTAGATCACTAAATCAATTTTCCTACCATATTGTAGATCTGATCTGAAAATCGCTGACATAACCTATCTGTCGTCAGCACCCTCAAGTATTGCACCATCAAACCCTACACATAACCTAATAATGTAAGCTGACCTTGAACCTCTCCAAAGCAATATCTGTCAGTCTACCATTTCAAATTTAAAAGGACCTGAATCGAACATCTCCAAATAGCCCCACATCCGACCTTTTTCTCAATATTCATTGACTTTTCGGATGGAATCTAATCAACTAGTGGGATAACTGCATTAAATTCGGTCGTTCTTTTTTTGTATATATTTTCTGTTTGATGATAAATGGAAACATTTCATCATTTTTGTTTTAAACAATGTCAGCATTTTTGAAAATTATATATAAATGCGAACCTAATCCTCATATATCATTTTGAATGAAACTATTCTGCAAACATCAACCTTAGGAAGAATGTCCAATCAATCTGAATCAAGAGCAGATATCTGTAAGGCTGCCTCCACCCCGACATATTCCTTCAAATTGCCTACTACTAATCGCAATGAATCTGGTGATGCAACTGACAGTAAAGGGATGAGAAACCAAGCCTTTACTGGAGGTTTTGCTCTATGTAATAGGAGGCAAGTACATTGTACTGGTTTGCATCTTTCAAATGAAAAGCGTGACAGAACAGATGCAAGAGCTGACAGATCATCAGATCCCAGAGGACCTAGATCGGATCCGAAATCCAAAGTTCACCCTGCAGAAGGATTTTTCAGATATGATGATAGAATCTCTACATTTACCACATGGCCTAAATCTCATCCAATTTCTGCTCAGAGATATGTGAAGGCTGGATTTTATTATTCCGGAGAAGGAGATAAGGTCATCTGTCCCTGGTGTAATCTTAATTTGACAGAGTGGGAGACCTATGACATCCCAATGGAGGAGCATCAGAAGCATTCTCCTTACTGTTCATTTGTTTTAATGTTAAATCCATTCCTCAATTATCACCTGATGTAACTCAAAGAAGTTATTAATAAAATATATTGAAACTTATATGACCTCTTTCAATTCAATCTATCTATCAATCTATCTCAAGTTTGGTCACTAAGTGCATGAAACTAGACAGTTCAATATGTTTAAATTACCCAAAAGGCTCTACATACAATTAGATCTATAATTTGGATAGACAGTGATCTAGAATTTATTTCACAATATTTTGAAATCCACATGTATGCCTGACTTAAATCTTACAATATTTTTCCCCCCCAAAAAAAATCATATGAAGATTACGTGGATATCTATACTGCAAAATCAAAACAAGATCTACAACTCATTAAAGCATCTAATTCTTACATATTACACAGGTTTCTCACCAAACATATGCCAAAGCATAATATATCAAAGATATGTACACCTCATCACTTAACTTGCTCTACAATCACTAAAACTCCATATTTTCTGATATCTGAACCAATACCTAGACCTATTGACTTCATTGAAACCGTATATGAACGTAATAAATGGACTACATGCATCTTATGATAAATATGCTAATTTTTACAACCTATTTCATCATCTCTTCTTATTGACCCCTCTGACAAGTCTGAGCATGCATCTGTTTTAAAATTTTCCCCTTGTATTGCAGTTCTTAACTGCCTCATCAACCATTTTTTTTATTGCATCCTAACACTATATAAGCCTCCAGTTAATATTCAATTTTCGAATCTACTCTGAAGAATATCTCATCTCAAATTTGCATAATGGCTGAAGCTGTAGTAGTGAAATTGAATAATGTATCCAAGAAAAGGAAAAGTGATGGTTTGGGTGGAAGCAAGAGCAAGAAGTCTTTAGCAAGTAACTCTAGTTCAAAGATTACAGAAACCTTTGAGGACTCGCTTTCAAGTCTCCTGATGAGTAATGTTCCTATAAATGAATATACTGACTCCAAATCCATTCATTCGGATCCGAAAGAAGGTGCTGAAGTTGTTATCAAAAGAACATTTCACCTTGGAGGATCCAAGTATGTAATATATGGAGGTTCCCATGGAGTTATTGAGAACATTTATTTGAAAGAATGGGAAGATGGAGAGGTGAAAAATCAAGGCATTAAACTCTCAATTCCTAAATTGGTAGTAATTTTACACTTTGTTGAATTCATTACCAGTGCTATTCGAAAAATTTCAGAAGGTAAAGAGACAGTGGACTCCAGTTACCACATAGGTTCAGGGTTTTATGTCACATGTGCTACACCATATAAAAATGTTTCTATTAGATTTTGGAAAACTGCAAATGGAAAGAGGTATCCAACACCAGAAGGGATATCATTTAAGTTTAACAAATGGGATGAATTCGTTAAGGTTGCTCAAGGGATGTATTCTGAATACACAGAGATATATTCCTGTCAACCTTGTATTCTAGATGAAGGCAGAATAGGACATAACACTGAGACCTGTGATGAATGCCGAACATCTCAAGATACCTTATGCAGAGGGGAGGTGAATGAGGACATACCTCTATAAAATCATGTAGTCAAACTGATCTAGATGTAAATGTAATCATAACATATGTGAATAAATTTATTTTTTCATCAATTACAAAATGTCTTCGTATTCATATTAAAGGAATTGTTTACCATGAAACAGATGTTAAATTACCTATATCATGGAAACCTGTTCATTCCTCTATCTATAAATGTGATTGGAACATAGCTCTGCTCGGCACTTTATGCTGTCACTATTTTCTGAATTTTTTTTAAAAACTTCAAGGTGATTATCTTTATATTGCTTTACTATGGATGGAAATTTAAATGTTTTTTTGGGAAGAAAATATAACGTTTTTTTCCCAAATATGGTTACAAGTACCACCGTCACTGTAGTACAAATGTTTGCCATGCTGGATGAACAGAATTTCAGGGAAGCCTTCATAATTCTGTTGTTAATGAATGATGTGATTCCGGCGTACATTGTGTAAGTATTCTTTTTTTTTTTTTAAATTTTTTTTTCATATAATGCAAGCTACCACAGAGAAAGAATAAGATTAATGCATCAGTAGACATTAATAATTTTAAAAAAAATTTTATGAGAGCCTAAAGCAATAGTAGTCAAAAATATTTTTAAAAAGGAACTGCCATCCAGTCGTGCATCTAGACACAGCGAACGTGTGAATTCAATGCAAGCACAGAGTTTGTGTGATTTTGCTAGGTCACGCAATATGTTTCAATAAAGAAGGTAGTCCTCTCGCAAGGTATTCTGTGCAAAAAGACACTGAAACCGATGCGAGCTTCTCGTATCATTTAATTTAGAATAAAAATTCCTCAATGAACTATAACTTATTTAAAAAAAAAAAAAAATAAAAAAAAAAATATGGATACAGTAAATGAACTTTTTCATTCTAAATTGCCTCTTTTTTTTATTTTATACAGTCAGAAATACCCAGATTTCATCAAATATGTGGATCAGGAATTACAAGTAATGAAATGTTGTGTTTGTGCAGTGGATATGGAAAAAGATAGAATTGTTATTTCGAATCCATGCAGCCATTTCCTTTGTCCAGACTGTGCAGCTGAATTAATTCGAAACTGGGAACTGGATGGTCGAAAAAAAAAATGTCCAATGTGCAGGACCATTTTACAAGACGACTTCTTCAACAAACCATTTGCCTGTAATATGAACAAAATAGATGCCACTGCTCTATTCCTTTGGATTCCCAAAGGAGTCTATCTGAAGTCTAATTATGAACAAGATTTACTTCAACATTTGACCAAAAACGACCTGCATATGGCATTTGCAAGTGCTTTTATGTTGGATCGCTTGCCAAATCCTTTGGATCAGTCATTTTCCAAAGAATGGGAGGAGTATTATCATAAAAGAATGACAGATATGTACTGCTCTTGCTGTAAAATTAAAAGTGAAATAGATCTACTCTTTATGGCCAAATGTGGGCATTTCTTCTGTACTATATGCTCCTCATTCATGCTAAGCAAAGAGAGGGAGGACTCACCATTGAAATGCACTGAATGTTATGAGAATATAGAAAGCGATGAATTTCCTCTAATTTTTATGAGACCAGTATGAAATAGGAGAAAAATGTGACATACAAAGGAAATGACTAGTAATAATGCTATCTCATATTTTTAATCAATTTTCGCAAATGTAACATCTTTCATCTCTACAGGATATTAAGACAGGAAATCATATGTAGAAATCTGTATGAACATGACTGAAACATTCTGATCAATCTCACTAAATAATTACTTTTTTGCGTTACTCTTAATTATCTATGAAGTTATGTGTATTTAACATTATACATTCAGGAAAATCTGTTATTACACCCTTTCAATTACGTTAACCATTCAGAAAACAGAATATTAACTTCTGTGAGGAATTTGAAAAAAAAAGTCTAATCTCAGTCATATCTCAGATGAAGCAATCTCTGATTACACTTTATAATTGTTAGGAGTATAAGTAGACATATATATATATATATATATATTGAAAGACAATCCACATATATATATATATATACATATATTGAAAGACAATCATACTTGCTGAAATAAGTTACATCAAGAAAATATATATGAATACATGTCACAAAAAACTTTAAATCTACTATGTCATTCAGCTACTACGTAAGACCTCACCAATTACATTCTCATATATGAACAAATCTGCAAAAGGAAATCTGTCTTGAATAGGCATTAAACTATGAAATCTTACATATCCACTATGTCTGACATTTCTTTAAACATGAGTTTAATAATTTTTTTTGTGCTTAATTAATGTCATTTTAGGATATAATGAAGAAAATTTAAAAAAAAAAAAAATAAATAAAAATAAATTTTAAAAAATCACTTATAGCGTTTCCCTGATCTTGTTGTACTTCCTTGATCCTTGATTATGATTACCAAATCATCCTCAGAAACATCCTCACTAGAATCAGACAAGGATATGTTGAATGAGGGGTAATCATGTACTGTCGCACTATATTTGTCCATGACACTGTCATCTTTTCCAGATGTTTTGGAACCAGTATCTTGATTTTGATTCTCAACATTATGATCTTTTGCTGTGGTACTAGTATTCTGATTTTGAATCTGATCATTGTCATCTTTTGATTCGGAACTGTTATCCTGATTTTGAATGTGAACTGTTGCTGTGGAACACCTATCCTGGATTTGAATGAGGACATTATGATCTGTGGCTGTGGAATGAATCTGAACATTATCATTTCTTCTGATTGGTGTAGAAGACCTAATCTGACTCTGAACTGAATTCTCCTTAGACTCAATGTCAAAGGTAGGGTGATTAATTGCTCTGAAATAATCATCTAAATTGACATTAATAATTGAGGACACAGTAGATTGGTTACTTTGTGAGTTACTTTCTCTTCTTTCACTCTTGCTGGAAGTCATATTTTGACAAATTTCCTCTGCAATATCTTGAGCATTATGTGCAATAATGTCATCCCAAAGTAATTCGGGTTCAGAATCTTCATCAAAGGTACTTAAATTATCCAGCCTCTCCAATACCTTCACAGGGGTCTCATCTAAGTCTCCAGCCTCAGCAGAAACCATATAATTGTCTACCATATTCATTAGATTTCTTACTCTAATGAAAAGACATTTTCTAATGTATCCTAAACAAATTCCAATTCCTATCATGACTACAGGTAGTATGAATAGAGCGTACAGTGGATTTGTCCTTTGTGATTCAAAAGATTCATCTGGAATCAATTCCTCCCCTGTGCGCTCAGCCTCACTCTCTCTAGAGCTGGGACTCGTCAACTCCACTGAATTCACTGAAACATATAACATGTTATATAATCATCATTTTTTATTGGAGAATTCGATCGGATTCATTGAAATATATAACATGTTATATAATCTTCATTTTGACTGGAAATTAATTAAAAATAAAACCCACCAAGAAAAAAAAAAAAATAAATAAATAAATTATCGAATACCTATTTTAAAGAGGGTAAAAATTGATTTAAATGAATTTATCTTACCAATGACACATCCACGAAATTTAACATTCATATCCTTTACATAGACGTAGCAGTCCCCTGTACACCTCCAATTAAGTAGATGCAATGAAGGGAAATTTTTTTTAATTTTGTCCATTGGTAGAAGCACACGAGGTATATGGCATTCTTGGTATGTGATTATTTTACTCTCAGAATTATGACAAAAAAATATATTGTCTAAAAATTCCTGTAATCCATATATTTTATGAATCGTTGTACCATATCTTGAGTTCGTACAATCCACGCAAAACGAATGAAATATATTCATAAAAGTCACAAGAACAAAAATTTCTTTATAACAGCTATACATATTTTTCTCCAATTTTTTTAAATTTTTTTGTTCGCCTGAAAATCCACTTGGAAAGAGTAACATACACTACAAATATGAAACCAAAACTAATGCGAACCCATTTACGACAACACCTAGCATCGATTTGAGAACAACGTCACAATATGACGGGTTACTGCTCTCTCTGACGTCACAATACATGGGAATGTGACGTCACATTCCATTAAATTTAAATAAGTATAAATACCTAGAGTTTTCAGGATATCTGATTCGAGCAGCAACATTCTGGGACTGTTTACTTGATCTTGGTTGGAATATGTACTGCAATCGAAGATAAAGAATTTATTGGATTCTTTTAAAACAGAACATATAATGGAATTTTTGGTCGTATACTATTTAAAAAGAATCACTGATCGTTAAACCTTTCAACCAGCTGAAGAAATAAAAAAAAATTTTTTTTTTGTAACTTACCCTTGATTTTCTAGAGATATCTCCTCCATCATATTCTGGGAAAGAGGTTGGTCACTGTTATCTGATTCAACTGTTTCACCTCTTCTTATCCATGCTAGAAATTTTCTTCTACACAGAATTACTGATATCATAATCAGTACCAATAACAGGAAGAGGACAGAAACTACAAAGGCGATTATTTTTTTTTTAATCTTAATTTCTTTACCTCCATTATCGATTACATTTAAAATATCACTGGACTTAAAACCTTTAGATGCTGAATTATGAAAACCAAAATCAGGGGTACTTGATGGTCTTTCCAATGAAATATCAATTGTAGTTTCCTGATCATGACGATAGGTGGAATCAGAATCCAATGAAATGTACTCTGTCACTTTGCCTTCTGTATGTTTATGATATGTGTTATCATATTTTGTAGTCACATCCTCCATTGATTTGTATTGACTGGTTTCCATCTCACTAACTTCGGAAAATGGTATAGGTGCATCAGTTTGTGAATCAAATGTAGAAATGCTTGTGAATAAAGATTCTTTTTCTGAATCACACATATTGGTTCTGACTACTACATTAGTAGCAAAATTCTCCAACCACCCGCATTTGAAGTAATTAATATTAACCAATGTTACATATTTCAAATTAGGAAGATTATGTAACATTTTTTTTATATCAACGATTTGCACATTTTCCATATAAAGCTTTGTAACACTGGGTCTGAACTTGAACCTGGGTGCTGCAATATCAATGCAAGTGATCATTTCCCCAACACAGTTGCATTCATTGTACTCACAGCTATATCCATAGGTTTTACGCAAATAGACAGAAGCTATAAGAAGGAAAATCAAAATTTTCACATCCATTTTATAAAATTTCTCAACTACTCTGCTTACGAGGGTATTGCTAGAGGAAGCTCTCAAACTTCTTTGTTTTGCATCTGAAACTAATATAAAAGATGGAACAAATTCACACTACCCTTACAAAGAGTCCATTTTTTATTGGCTGCTATCACTAATAGATTGCAGACACTCCACTCTGCAAATAGATATAAAAGAGTGAGGAGATGAGGCAAGCTGGCATAGATAACAGTGCTTTCAGCACAGAAATCTTTTGGCAAACTTTCCAAATCACTGTGAAATATTGCACTACATTCAAGCGATACCATTTGATTGAAAACAGCCAAGTCCTTATTATCTCTGGCTCGATAAGCTGACATGTCAATGCAATTTATGGATCCTTTTCTCTTTAAAAATCCATTCACCTCTATTGTTTGTGGTCCAACAGGATCCGGTAAATCTACCTTTGTAATGAAACTGTTAAAAAATATCAATCAGATGTTTTCAGAAAAAATCAAAAAAATCTACTATTTCTATAACAACTGGCAGAAGAATTATGAACAACAGACTGATGTAAATATAGAATTCAGACAGGGATTGCCTTCAGAAGAAGATTTAAACCAGTTTCCTAAATCCGAGCATAGTCTAGTAGTTATAGATGACCTACAGATTCCAGCCTTAAATAACATTTTCATCGCTAATCTTTTTGGTAGAGAGTCACATCATAGGAATGTAAGCGTAATCTTGATTTTACAAAATTTGTTTCATCAGGGTAAATATTGTAGAGATATATCCTTAAATACTCATTACTTTATTTTATTTAAAAATCCTAGGGATACACAACAAATTAGGTTGCTAGGAAGACAGTTAGGTATTCAGAAGAAATTAGTAAGCGCTTATATGGATGCAACTGAGACCCCTTTTGGTTATCTGCTGATCGATTTGTCACCAGGGAGTAATGATAGTTATATGTTGAAAAGTAGAATTTTTCCTGATGAAGATACAGTTGTCTACAAATAATTTTTTTTCCAAAAGTCATGATTCTATTAAGTATATATACGTCATTATACTGTTAACTGCATTCAAAATGTCTAGAAATCTCAAACAGTCGAGACATTTCATTCTACTCTTATTGGAAAATAATTTAGATTTAAATAAACATATTCTGATTCATGCAAGTTCATCTCAGTTGAAAGCAATAGCTGAGATTTTCTATAACGTATTTAAGCTACCTTTAAGTAAAAAAAAGAGAGAGAAATTCATAAATTATCTGAAAATTCTTAAAAAATTTATTAAATCGGAGGAAAAAGGGAGAAGAATATTAGCCAGAAAACATTTTGAAAGATTATCCAATCTCCTTGTATCAATTAAGTATTATATCGCAAAAATTTTAGAATGAATAAATATGTATTAATACCACATGACCAATATCTAAGGTTCAAGAGCTTTGTTGTCGAAAATAAGGATAAAACAGAAAATGTGATAGAAAATCCAGATGAAAGAAAAGAAAATAGTATTAAAAAGGACAAAATTGACGAGAAGGAATCAGAGAGTATCGAAAAGCTGGGTGAGGCTATTCATTTCAATAAAAGTTTATATCCTGAGGCAAGTCAAGAAGTAACTTATCCTATTCCTCCTCCCGGACTTCCAGCAGAGGCTAATTACCGCAAAAATGCCACCTATTTCCCAAAAATCAGAAAAAATGGAAGAAGAAATCAGGAAGGGGGAGGAAGTAATGAATGGATCAAGAAATGGAACAAAAAATTTTAATCAAGTAGAAATCGAATCATATCTTCATAACCTTTATTACAATATTAAGAGTCCAGTAGCTTACAGCAGTTATAGTAAATTATATCCACATATTAAGAATGAGGCAAAATACCATATAACTCCCAGGTATTTGAAGAAGTAAACAGGAAACTTATACAAATTTTCGTCCTGCTCGTAGGACTTTTCGAAGACCTAAAGTCTTAGCTTTTTCCAAAAATTATCAATGGGATAGTGACACTGCTAACATGGTGAAATATAAGTCAGAAAATAATGATTACGCTTACTTTGTAGTTTTTATAGATATATTTACTCGGTATTTGTACACAGCACCATTGAAAAGTTTAAGAGGTGAGGAAATGGTTTTCGTGTTTCAAAGCCTAATTAGAGAAATCGATGAGAAACCAAAAATTCTAAGAACCGACCAAGGAAGTGAATATAAGAACCGTTCATTTAATAGGTTATTAAATGAAAACCAAATCAAACATTTGTACACATATTATGAAACCAAAGCTAATTATGCTGAAAGAGTTATTAAAACTATTAAAACCAAAATAATGAAATATTTAAGTGAAAAAAACAGCTTAAAATGGATTGACATTCTGTCTGATTTAACTTATGGATACAATAATTCTGTGCATAGATCAATTAAAATGACTCCTAAGGATGCAAAATCGAAGAATCAGTACCTGGTTTGGAAAGCTCAGTATGATAACTTGGAATACCCAAAAAATTTCTTCAGCTTCAAAAAACAGCATAAAAATTCGAAACTGATGCAAACTTTAAAAAAGAAAAAGTTTAAATTCAATATATCAGACAGGGTTAAGATAAGTCATCTAAAAAAAATGTTTGATAAAGAATATACTGAAAAATGGTCTGGGGAAATTTTCACTGTAATTAATCGTAAATTAAACCAAAATATACCCATGTATGAGTTAAAGGATTACAATAATGAAGTAATAGAGGGATTTTTTTATGAATCAGAATTACAATTAGCGTATATAGATGCTGATGTAATGTATAAAATCGAGGAAATTCTCAAAAAAAGAAAGAATAAAAGTGGACAGGTGGAGGTATTAGTCCGATGGAAGGGATGGCCTTCAAAGTTCAATTCCTGGATTCCAGAAAATCAGATTGAAAATATATAGTATATAAATATACATACATAAATATATATATTTAAATATATATATATATATATATATATATTTTGACATCTCAAACAAAGGTTCAAATGGAGGAGGATAGCATTTACTTCTTCTTATCTTCAGCAGACTCCTTAAGCTTTCATCCCAATAACAAGGCTTATAATTTTACAGTCGAGGTCCCTGAGAGAGCTAATTTAGTTGGTGAATGGGAGGTCGGAATATGCGATTTCTATGCGAGTACTGTCATCAATGAAACTCTGTATTTATTTTCAGATATTGTAGATTACTCTTACGTTAGAAATTCAATGCAAGGTATATTAAGGTTACTACCACAAAGCAATTCAAATAAATATCAGTTATTTAATAATGTTTACTATTTACCTATTAAAAATAAAAAATTCAGTCGAATAAGAATATATATAAAGAACAAGAATCTTCATTTTGCAAGTAGTTTAACGGGAGTGGTTGAATTGACTTTGCATTTGAGAAGAAGAAGACGAGGAAAGAAAATATGAACAAATATTTAAATTTTTGCAAAAAATGTATGGACGGAAAAATGGATCAGACTAAAAATTACTATGTCTTGGACAGTGATGACGATTTTGGAAGAAATAAAAATAATAACAATGTAGAAGTCTCAACCATCAGTCCAACTCAAGCAGCAGTTGAACAGGCTAAAAGTGAGATTAGGGAGCAAAAGAATATAAATAGACCCAAAAGTAACCAAATTTATCAAATAGGAGGTAAAGGTAGAAGTAACGGCAACTCCAAAGGATCTTCAAAAAAAAAAAAAATAAAAAAAATTGTTAAAAAAGGCCAAAAAAATAAAAAGAAGGAAGTAAAAGGTGAGAGGTCCAAAAAGGGTGATAAAAAATTCAAGAAAAAGATTGCCAGCTACAGATCAATATGGATGTAGTCCAAACGTCACTCTCATTATTTGCTCCACCAGCTACTGATAAGACTATTGTTAAAGAGTACTGGGTGGATTACAATCCGATTGCAGCTATAACTGAGGGAGGGGTTATAGAATTCAATGTCCCAGGTACCTCTGTAGATTACATAAGTCTGGGAAAAAGTAGATTACATATAAAATATGTAATCACAGATGAAGAAGGAAAAAAGATTAGTGATGAAAGAACTATAGATGGAGATCCTACACCTAATACAGATCAAGTAGCTCCAGTAAATTTCACCTTACATTCAATTTTCAGACAAATTGATTTATCCTTAAATCAGAAAGTTGTATCACCGGATGTGGGTGTCAATTATCCTTACAAGGCTCTCATTGACTTACTTTTAGGATCTAGTAATGATATGATATTGTCTCAGGCTCAGGCAGCTATGTATTTCAAAGATCAGGCAGGACATTTTGATGAATTACAATACATAGGGAGTAATAGTGGATATTCCGAAAGAGGAAGACCAACTAAAGATGGTGATGCTGCCAATATTGAGGGATGTCTATACCTAGATATTTCTCAGGGAGAAAATAGAGCAATCCTCAATGGAGTTTCTGTAAACCTTAAATTGTTCCAGGCTTTAAATGACTTCAGATTAATGAGATTAGGGACTAAAAACTACAAGTTAGTAATCACTAGTGCTGTTTGGAAAGTATGTTATATTTCCCTGGACCCAAATATGATATTAGCCCATGATGAGGCTTTAAACATTAGTTCTGCATTATATCCTTTTTGGAGAAGTGACATTAAGAGTTTCAGTGTAGCAAAAGGTTCCCTTAATTTCATGACAGATAACATATATCATGGTACAGTTCCCAGTAAATTAATAATAGGAATGGTTTCCAATACAGGTTACTCAGGAGATTACAGTAAAAATCCTTTTGATTTCCAACACATGAATTTAAATTATTTGGAGGTGACTGTAGATGGCCAGCCTGTACCTAACAGAGCATTAACCCCAAATTTCGAGAAAGGGGATTTCGTTTCATCGTATTTATCTCTATTGGACAATGATTACAATAGGAAAAATGGAATTATTATAAAATTATTAGAATACGACAAAGGCTACACCCTTTTTTTATTTGACATTCAAAGCTACCTCTCCGGTCATATCATGAGTAAGGGTATCAAAGGTCATATAAGGTTAACTATGAGATTTTCAAAAGCTTTGTCAGAAACTATAAATATTATAATTTATGGAAAATTTCCTGAGACGCTAAGTATAGATCATAGTAGAAATGTCAATCTGGGAGCATGAATACAGAGGAAATTTTTGATCTAATGAAAAGTGACAGAGAAATCAGAAAAATATTCGTGGGAGTATATGCCATAGATCTAATACCAAAAAATCTCCCCATACCCTCTATCATCGTAGTGAATCTGGACAGTTCTGAGAAGAAGGGTAGTCATTGGATTATTGTTCATTTCGCGAGAAAACATGTGGAGTACTTCGATTCATTAGGAAAACAGCCAGTAAACAAGTATAATAAAAAAAGGTTACAATCACCATATACAGACATTTGTGGTTTATTTTGCTTCTATTACAGTTATTACAGTTGCAGAAATATAGACTATAACATGATATTATCAAATTTCACCAGTAATCTTGAATGTAATGAACAAATTGTTAAAAATCTTTACAGTGAATTCATAAAGTAGAATTAAAATGTATATATCTGTATATTATATTCAGTGTTGTATATATTCAAAGTTTATACATTATACACATGAATTAAACTAATATCTGTATATTATATTCAGTTTTGTATATATTCAAGATTTATACATTATATACATGAAGTAAACTAATAAAATATGATTATTATATTCCTGTATTTTTTTTTCCATTTTTTTTTTCAAAGATTTGAATTGGATTATAGCCTCATAGTTTCTCTATGAGAAGTCAGATTGGTTTCAGTGCCTTATTTGCATAGAATAGCTTGCCTTGATCCCATTTCTGTATAACAGAGGGAGGCAAACAATGCATTAGTACGGTGAGATTCGATTATTGAAATACACAATGGACTGGTATTCTGTGAAAATAAAGGCAATGAAAGCGGGGTGATTTTTTTTTAATTTTTACTTTAGGAAATAGTTACTTTATTAACATATTCCATTAATATTTTACCCATTACATTATTACCCGCTAGAGATGATGGCTTCAGTACAGGTACCAGCCTTGATGGAGTAGAAACACCCCAAAAATGAGATTCTTCATCATTAAATGTAGGTTGCTTATACACAAGCATCTTATTTTTAGAGGAAATTAAGTCTTCTCTAAAAATTGAACATTGAGTAAATTTTTGCAGTACTGCAAATCTCATGATGCGCTCCCTGAGGTCTGAATCCATATAAACATCCTTATAAGGTTTCAGAATTTCTACTAATTTAAAACAATCATTTTCGAGAATTATTTTTTGACACAGCTCCATGTTTCCGTAATGTTTGGCTAATAAAAAAAAATAAAGTTGTTCTAGTGAATAAAAAGAATACTCCTCAAATCTTATTTTAACAAAATAAATATTGGATAGAGAGGATTGCATTTTCTCAACTAGCTCCACTTCCTGGTTCCATGGACATAGGGTCATATCTAATGGGGATGTACTAACACCATCATTCTGTACAAGTCTTTTGCAATAAAAATAGTTGAAACCTATTTTTTCTTGTGAATATGTAAATATACTATTACCTCTTAACCTAAAACCTACGTTTATTGAGGAATTAACTTTCTTTTCATTTAATGTTTGGCGGAATTTTGACATAGGATCAAGGAGCTGTTTCTTAGAAATTCCTTTACATGATATTTTTTTATTACCTTCTGAATCTTGAATAATGTAAGATTTGGAACATAAAGAAATCATCTGAGTGCCTTGGAACTCCTTCTTAAAAATTCCAACTCCACGGCGGTCTAATGCTACATGATACTCACAACATCTCCTAGGAAACCAAGGAGGTGAGACTTCATCCGAACAGGAATTAAAAATTTCATTCTGATATCTGTTCTTAAATTCATCAGAAATGCAATGATCTAGGTCCGATTGGTTAATTGCCATGTATATACTATCTGTATCGGTTTGAGTAAGTTCGAAAGAATCTTTTTTTAGATAAAGGTTCAAGCAATCATAATAAAATTCCAACATCCTTAATTTTGCATATTGTAGGATAAAAAAACCTATTTGTAAAGGGGTGTCTACAGTTATACGGGATTTATATGTCTCTACTTCATACAATTCCTCTCCTAATTTATTCATATTTTTAAAAGTGTTAGAATTTATAAATTTGCAGACCTTGCTTCTGTCCATTAAATATTTTACATTAGTATGCTTGGACTTGTCCATGAGCAGAGATCCGTAGGAACTATTACTGATCAATTTATAAGTATCACCAATGATCGATTTATCAGGATTTCGATCACCTTCCAGTCGATATTTAGTCACTGTGTCAATAAAAGACCTAAAAGATAATTTCGGTTGATACTCGATTATTTGATATATTTTGGTTATTTCACAGTTATTTTTGAGATACCATTGTAAAAGTGGAGTCGCTAGTAAAATTTTTGAGGCTGATGTCCCACTGACCAGAAGCTTTTTGTAATCAAATTTAATATCATTTTCCCTACAATATTGAGTCATATGTTCTCCTATATCAGACATTGGTACTCTACATGTGCAAAAGAAGGGAGGGAATTCTGAAAAAAAATCTTTAAATTCATTTTTTACGGTTATATCCACCTCAAGGACACCAAAAAGTTCACCATTTACAATGTCTGACCTAATCTTACTTTCAGTCAAACTTCCTCTATTTTTGATGTAATAAGAGGGTAAATATTCATCATACAATTCATGACAGAAAGGTTTAATTTCCTTGTTAAAGTCGCATTGCTGAATAGATATGTAATTATATCCCATTGACAAAATAAATTCCTTCTTCCTGATATCCTTCCTCTGTGTTTTCTTAATTTTTTGGATCCATTTTGGAGATTTTATCTTCTTAACAATAGGACAGTTGTTTCGACAGTAATGATAATAACAACCCTGGAATTCATATACAGTTTTAGACCTTGGTGAATAGCCATCCACTAAAAAATTACCAATTCTAACTTCCTTACAATTATTTAATTTATGCAAAATTTTGATGTTTTCTTTGTGCATAATATAGTCCATCCATACATAAGAATCAATATATTTTTCAGATATTTCCGGTTTGAAACTGGTATCAGAATATCTCCTAACGTAGACGCCTGTTGGCATATTTTGCTTAATGGCATAGGAATACAATCCATTGCAATCATATCCTACAATAGATTGACATTTATTACCCTGCACTTTCCTAATGTCAGAAACTCCTTTTTCATGATAACGACTAAAAATAATGCTAGGACCTCCAACAATATTTTTTCTATAAGTATAATATAAATCAGCATTTTGTTGATTTATAAGAGAAAAATTAGAACTTGTATATGCATATAACAGCTTTCTTGCGACACCTGGGATGGTAACAAAATCCTTAAAAATATCAATTCTCTGATCTGTGTAAATCCTTACAAAGGAGGAGAGTGCAATAACAAAGGGTCCTGTATCTAGATTATTATAATATATCAGGTAATCTTGAAAGGTTTGCATTCCTTGAGAGATCCATATCTCCTTCAATTTAAGGTAGTCTGCTTCTGTCTTCAAAGGATTACCCTTAGATAAGGTAGAATAAAAATCCTCCATTTCAGGTAGGGATGTGTACTTAAGCTTGTCAAAGGAGTCAAACCATTCATAGGGAAAGATACCTTTTGGAATTTCACAACCGTAGGCTTTCAAAAATTGACTGTATGAAGAACCTGCAGCAAGATAATTAGAAATGTCTAAAAATTTCAGATGTGGAGTAGATATGGCGAGATAAGAATTTTCCTTTTTGATTGTATGAATATCTTTTCCTGGATAGTTGGATGCTAGATGCAACATGATCTCTTCCTTAATCAGATTTAAGTCATATTTACCCGAATTAAAGCCGATAACAGGTAGCTGTGAAAGATATGTTTCGAAGTCTCTCCTAAGATCCAGTATTCTAGATAAAAAATGAGTTTTGGTTTTAGAACTTAAAGAATTGTCATTGGTGGAGGTTGAGAGGGTAGTGTCTGAAGATTCTTCATCAGATTCAGTACTAGTACTATACTTTTCCATGAGGTCATCTAAATCATTAAAAACATATTCATATTGTAATTTAAGTCTACTTAAGTTAGAGGAACTAACTTCATTAAGATAGGCCATCATTTTAGAGATAAGATTACTTGGGGAGATCTCTACAAAGCATTTGGAATCGGTAAATCCATCAACATTTGAACAGATACTAACACTCACTGGAATATGTCTGGACAAAAAATTCATCTGATCTGTAGAAGGAGCATTTGTCTTCATTAAAATAGCCTCCATGTCCCATACAATAAATTTTTGATAATATCTCTCAGATTCGACTACATGTACAGTTAAAGAATCTAGTTTATCGAATATAGTTTCTGCATTTCTATGAAAACCACCAGGAAATACATATTTAGTCCTGTCAAAGCAATTTGTATAATGTCTTTTAAGATCCCATTGCCTTTTAAACATTTTGGAACATTTTTCGCATTGAAATTTGGAAGCAAACTTCGTATAATTGGTTATATAACTGAGGTGATCTTGATAATTATTCAAATACATTACATTCTCTGCTTGAGATAAAGATTCGTAGATCACGTTGACAGAGCCAGAGGAATTCATAGATACAATATTAATTTTCAAATTGAAACATTGCTCCAGTTTATTCATATCCTGAATACTCACACCACCAAAATTTTTCATTTTATTAGATGTAATCTCAGAATAATTATTAAATCTTCTCCACTGATTAAGATATTGTATCAATGACTTATCTGTATCTTTCATATGTTCATGTAAACATCTGAAAAAACATAACTTATCCTCATAGGGTTTCTTGGTAACTCTGTTAATGTAGAATGATATGAGATAGGGATTCTGCCTTAAAAAATTAGGAAGGTTATCCACTTGCCCCAAAGGAAATTGTGTTTTAAATACCACATATTGGATATTGGTTATAAAAGCTAGTGTCCAAAGAGTGGAGGGTCTCACAGCTCTTGCCTGTTGAATAATATCTAGCCTTGCGAGTTTCAACATCAAAAATCTTATACTGTTCCTATTGGATATAGTAAATGGAAAATGTAAAATTTTATTATTAAAATAAGGAATATAATAACGATATTCACCAGTTTCTGTATTCTGCAGAATCATCCCAAAAGAAAAATTAATTCGAAAAGCATGCTCCTGATCATTGTATATTTGATGTAGATGTCCTCTGATTTCATTGAAGCCTCCATGTAGATTATTGGTAGGAAAGTTGTAGACCTTCTTCAAGTCAGTGTCTTCATCACCCGCCAGAATGTGTCTTCTGTTCATAGCATACTCAGCTTGAAGTTCTGGATTATTCAGATCTTCCACAAATTGTGGAATTTCATATAAGTCATTTCCACCATGTTGAGTCATTCGATGTCTGTAAAGCTCCTTCCTACTTGGACAAATGACTTTACATAAGGCACATTTGTAAACTTTATTCTTCTCCACCTCCTTAGTCCTGTGAGATCGTTGAATATGAGAATTCAATGCCTTGACACTGATGAATGGGTAGTCACACTGTAAACATATGAACTTTCCACACATCCTGTAATGTTGAAATAACTGTTGAGAGGAATGGAACTCCTGGTCACATATGTTACATTTCTGCAGGTTATCCTTGTTCTTAGAACATGTCTTCTTATGAAAGTTCAATAAGAATTGATTAGGCATACCATGTCCACAATGTTCACATTTAAACCTATGTTTAGCTAATCTCCTCTCAGATAAAAACTTATGACATATGTCCTGATGAATTTTCAACAAAGCAGCATTAAGCATATCACACTGACAGAATGGACAAATAAAGGCCATTCTTAATAATTATGTCAAAATAATACAATGTGAGCATGAAGAAACAGGTACATTTATAACAAAAATTAGTGATGATGCAGCGATTCTTCATTGCAAACATATGTGATTTTTTTTGGATTACATTTTTTCGGAGGAAGACCATATGTACCAGATGTCTCAGATATTGCTGATGATGCAAGATTTTCACAAAAAAAGCTGACATATGTGACGATATGATTCAGTCTTGCATCATCAAAGAGAGATAAGTGAATCATATGGTCACATATGTCACAGTTGCTTCAGATATTACTGATGATGATACAGTTTCCAAAAAAGATATGGGGAACAGCTTTGAAGTTGTGTATTTAGATGAAAATGAAAAGAAATCTAATTTACGTATAAATTTTTTATTACATATTCCTAAATACATTATATGATAAGAAAATTCATATATCTGCAACTTCATCTCCTCCCCCTCCTTCTATTCTCCTGATCATGTCCTGAGCTTGATCTGTGTAGAACCTTGCCATGGGTGAAAATGTGTTCATTCTATTCTTCCAGTGTCGATAGGTTCCAGATATTTTATATGTAAATATCTGAAATGAGGCTGATAGGAGAGAGAAAAAATGGAAAGGATAATGCCAATAAAATAAGGTCATATAATAGACAGTAATTCCAAATCTTCCAGGACAGTTTATTGGAAAATCCTTTAAAACTAACATCATAAAATCAGCTGGTTTCTTCAATTGGAAATTCTTCACTTGCAGATATAAATCCCATAGTGTGATAGTACCTGCCATGTTGTAGAAGATGAAATGATTTTAAATTGATGTGGACTGTAAATTTATAGATTCGCCAGAAAAAAAAAATTGTGGACTGTAAATTTATAAATTCTCAGCATGGCAAAAAGATGATCTAAGAAGAATTGATCTAGATCTCAAGATCAGGAAAATCTACAATCTAAATCTGATCAGAAAATCTACAATCTAAATCTGCACCATATGTAATCATTGTTCCCCCATCAGCATGAGCTCCAAGTTTTTGCAGTCAGCGATTTTCAGATCAGATCTACAATATATTCTTGATCTAGATTATTTCTGATCATTAGTGATCTAGATCATTTTCCGATCACTTCAGATCAATTTTTATTACAAATGTCGATCGATTGCCGCACCTTATACTACTGCTGTGCATTTTTCTGCTATAATGTGTAAATTTTAGTTACTTAAATATGGATAATATCAACAATTTGTGTAAAGTTTGTGTGTAAAAATACTATCTGAAGAGAATATTGCCTGTACAAAATTATCTATTGTATCACCTGCTGTTTTTGGCATCTAAATATATGTACTGTTCTTGGGTTGTATCTGCTTAAACTCAATTGCTTTTTTACAATCTTTCAGTTGTCTTAATGTAAATGTCATATACTATTTAAGAGAAATAAATATACAGATAGGACAATTGTCTTAAACTGTCCATTCTGACAGTGCCAGCGAATAGGGATAGGGTGGTGACATATCTGATTTATTTAATAGTTCTGAAAAAGATTAAGCCGCTATTCTTTCAAAATTCAGTAAAGCTGCCAGATCTGACAACCTGGGTCAGATCATACAGATGATTTAATCTATATTGTCCTTGTGACACAATGAGAACTTTTACAGTGCTTAATCTTTCTCATATGACAGACTCTAAGGTATTAGAACCACAAAGCAAAAAAAAAAAAAAAAAAAATTTAAAAAATCAGAATCCAGAGGCACAACAGGCTGATACCATTGGCGCTAAGGAGATGAGAAGGCTGTGGAGAAAAAGCTTAACTGAAAACATATGTCTTCAGTTTGTGTCTGAAAGATGAAAGAGAAACCACTGCTTGGATGTTCTCAGGGAGATAAGTACATCCTTTTTGTTCCTTTGACTTTCTTGAAAAATAAACCAGGCCTACCAGTTCCTCTTGTCTTTACTTCAGGGGTAAGGACTTGACATTAATCTTAAGAAACGTTGCCACTACATCAAAGTTGTGTGTCTTGGTATGTCATTTGACATTTGTACTCATACTGTATCTATTCCTAGCAAAAAATAAAAAAATTAAGAAATCATTAAAATGTGTCAATTGTGGGCTCACAAAATTATGTACCCAGATTGAGTCATAATCTTTGCTTTGCTCATTGTTGCATGAAATAAAATGTGTAAGGTCTGGCCATTATTTTTAAAACAATGCTTCAATTACTCAGAGATAATGTTCAGACTGGTCACATTATACACTCCCCTGATTTTCACAAAGATTTGATTGGTTTGCAACATTTCTGAAACAATGCATTGACATTATTTTCTAAGATGTTGGGCCCCTTAATGAGTATACTTTTCTGGTTACTTGCTTGTCATAATTTAGTTGGTGGTTCTTATAATAATATGGTATTTGCTATATAAATTCTTCAAGGCTTCAGAAATTATTGTATAGTCCATGTGGAAGTGTTCAATATGGTTGTTGTTTTGATGATATGCGGCCCTAGTTGGACCAACAAATATATACAAATTTATTGCGATAGCCTGGCTATGGTACAAGTTTGACATACTGTAGGGGTGGAGATACTGTTTCAGTAAGATGTGCTCATGATTTAAGACTGGTTACAACTTTATATAGTGATTTGTTTTCTAGGTGGCCGCCCCTTTAGCATCCGTGACTTATAACAGATTAGGAACTGGATCTATGTATACTGTATATGTATATAATGTGATACTCTTCCTTTTAGAGATCAGAGTTGTTGTGCTCATAAAATCTGTTTAGAAAGTAGACCAATTCAACCCAACTTTACATTTTCTTATTGAGGTATACGCAGTTCATGATTTATATCAGGTGTGTGGTCATTTACAATTTCCTGTCATTTTATGCCATTATGCTTAATGACGTTTTTATTTTATCAGACTTTCCAGTATTTTGCTCCAATCTGTCACAGTGTTTGACCCAAACAACTGTTTGTAGAGAGGGGACTTAATTTTTGGATTGAAAAATTTACTGTAGTGCTTAAATGGTCTACACTATTCAAACTAGGTAAACTACCATTACACTTTCTTTGTCAGGGAGTCTGAACTCTTTACCATTTCAACTTCACAGATACATGTTTCACACCATACCTGGTGACCCAATTATGCCTTTGTTTTAGATACAGAAGCTACAAGATCTGTTCTCCATACTGATTTTGCAGCTTCCAAACACCTAAAGTTGGCTCTAATATATTCGGCCTGCAAACATTTTTGACTTTTCATGATTTCAGGCATCGTGTACCTCTGCAGGAAATACAAGTACAGGGACATCTTGGTGAAGATACATACATTTCCCCCGTACTGTTGATTCTGGTGTTAGTCTCAGCCTGTCAAACTTTGGTATTTGGGGCACTCAGCACTCTCTAACTTGTTTTCCTTAATAATTATAATACTATATAGAACCTTAATTTTTAAAATTCCTATTTACATCAATGCTCTGGCCATGGTATTGGGGTGTATTTTGGTGTGCACCACTTTGTATCACTACTGTTTATAATCTCCTCCAACTGGGGTTGTATTATGTTTTATAGTGACCTTCACATTTTAATACTTATGTTTATCAAGGTAATAATGTGCCCTTTCACTTTGGTTAAGGTTTATCACCTGTTGATAATGATTGACTGTATATATTACGTCTTCTGTACAAAGAAAATTTTTGATAGTGACATATGTACATGTATCGTAAATAAAATTTTTAATTCCATTCTTTTTTGTGGGGAGCTTGGGAATGATCGCTATTGTAAAATAAGTAAAATATTTTGTTGTCACAAAATTCCTTCAAGAGTCATATGCAGCAAATCAAATTTAATGTAGAAGAGTGACAAAAGACAAAATAGGTAATGTAAATCCAACCTGTAGAGAACTCATTAAGATAAAAGACCTTCTCTGTGCCATATTGAAAGTGATACTCTACTTTTTGCCAGATGTTTTACACATTTACCATGAATAAAAATGTCACATGCAATTAAGTAGTAAAGCTCCCAGCAAACATGTTTAAGTGTTGCAAACGTTTGTAGGGAAATATTTGGTAAAGGTTAAAAATGATGGGTACGAACCTATTTATAATAGAAGGTTTTCAGAACGTTATCAATACCATTTTTAAACGTTTAATAACAAATGTTAGAAAAAAACATTATAAATGAACATTACAATGCCTCAAAAATACTACTCTGGCATTGCTTAGCAATATTAACCTTAATTGTGGCCAGAAGTCAAATTCAGCATGTTTTTAGGTTGCTCACAAATGAAAATATTATTTTTATGTTTAAAATTGTAAGATAGTGGCTTAAAAATTGTGTCCCAATCCAATTCTTACTTTTGGGCATTTCATGTGGTAATTTTGAGAAAGTCCTCAAAAATCCCCTATTATTGCTCTCCTCCATCTTGTTTGAAGCAAATGTTTGAAGGTAAATGCTAAAAACTATTTTGAAAATGTTTGTGATAGAATGTTGTCAAAACATTTGATGCAAAATGTTTGTGATAGAATGTTGTCAAAACATTTGATGGAAAATGTTTCAAAACGTTTTAAAATGTTAGGTATGAAAACCAGTTAATGTTAAATGTTTGTAAAACATTTTCAGAGCAAACATTTGCAAAACATTGTCAATAAATGTTGTTTAAACATTTTATGTATATTGTTCATTACACATTCCATGATGATTATTTGAAAAACATTTACAGCATAACCTTTTTTTCTTGTGCTACTTCATGAATATTAAAAAAACGTTTCCAGTCAAACCTCAGTTTCTTGAGTTATTTTATAAATGTTTAATAAATGTTTTCAGCAAAAACTATGTATGGAGAATGTTTCTCAAAGGTTTTTAAACATTACAAAGCAAACATTTACTTGGAAAGTTTAATAACCCAAAAGGTAGGGTTTAAAAATGTTTTGTAAACATTTAAACCATTTAAGAAGTTTTAAATGTCTACTGGCCTTAATTAATATTATTGTTATAAAACAGACCATAATACACATTCACAAAACATCACTTTGAGAAGAAGAATTACTGTGAAATACAATGCATAAGATGTGAGGAGAAACCTGTTGTTTTTAACATAAACATACAATCATTCTAGTTAAAAGTTACTCTGGCTGCAATATTGTTATCTCCGCCATTAGGTTATGTGAATGTCTTTCTGGCGGTTTGGATGTCCTTGTTCAAGTAAACTCCAAAAGTTATGCACATACGTTTCTGAAACTTTCATATTATAGGGCCTTACCAGAGAAAAAGTGAGTAAATTTAGGGAAAGACTTGGATCATATTCTGGATGTCACAAACATACTGAATTTCCGGAAACAACAAACAATTGAATAGTTATTCCATTGTATTCTATACCGTGCTTTATAGTGCTTAATCTCTGCACGGAAGCAGACTCTAAGGAGCAGCAATCATCAGCAGTATTGCAAAATCCATCAGTCCATTGGAATAGGTTACTGAATGGTTATCATGTTCACAGCTTCTGAACCAATCTCTTGAGTCATATTGAGTCACAGAATATTCCCGTATTTATACTTAAAACTTACTCCTTGTTACAGCTGTAAATTCAGTAAAAATCGAATACTTTAGTTGAGGTTAAAGGTTGCCTCTCATTGACCAATGTTTCTACTACTGCTGTCCTAATGTTACCCTATTGACCAATGTTTGTACTACTGTTGTCCTAATGTTACCCTATTGACCAATGTTTGTACTACTGTTGTCCTAATGTTACCCTATTGACCAATGTTTGTACTACTGTTACCCTACTGTTATTCACGGTTACACACCATGTTCCATCAGTGGCCATACGATACCTTATGGGTACAGCATATCTCTTAAGATATGAGACACTTTAGGAGGTGGTTCTGCTGCTGAGTAAAACTTCTAACCACAGGGTATGGGGCATAAGCGAGTGTTTTACTAACTAGGCCACAGTGGAAGAAGTTTATATGTATTTGCTTTCAACCTGAAACCTGTACCATATTCAAGTTAAAACTTAATAATAATCAGGGTTTATTTATATTTATCTACCTCACTTTGCAGCTGTTCTTTGTCAGTAAATTTTAAACACCAGCTGTAGCAAGGCCCGCACTTCTAGAAATCACTTTTTTTTGTCTTTTTTTGTCTCCGGACTTATTTTGGCGTAGCGTGCCTGTCTCTTTACTGAAGTTAACCAGCAATGGGCTATGTTAGTAACTTAGTACTGGGATGGGTGACCGCTTCAGTGCACTACTCGTGTCTCTGATGACTTTGCAGCTCACGGTTTCAGCCTTGTTATCAAATGCAATAACGCAACTTGATAAATAAGTCTGACGTTGATGATGTTTATAGGCAGTGAAAACTAGGCAAGAAGCATTAATTTGAATACAATATATGTAAAACAGAGACAAATAAATATACAAAAATATTCAGAACAAAATAATTGCAATATATTTGGGTAAACTGAAAAAAAACACACCACACAAATCAATACAGGGGAAAATAAAACACCCACAAAAATATAACATACAAAAAAGACAAGAAACAAGGGTTCGGTGATTAAGGTCTTTCTTCAAAGAAACTAATTAACAAAACCAGTTGTAAGTTTCCAGATTCAATGGTTTTACCCTTTGGTTTTTATCTTTTGATATTCCTTTGAAGAAATAATCTCAGGGAAATAAGTTGCTTATAACTTGTGACAGTGCAGTATTGTAGATTAGACTCGTTTTCTAAACTTTGATTAGAAAACCACAACTCCTACATCTTTTCTTTCATTAAGATTTATGTAGAATTAAGCTTTGCAGTTGCTGTCTGTTTCAAACGAGTCAACGTTTTGTTAGTTTCTTAATTGAAAAATATTATAACATGAATGTTTTGTATTCTTGCATGTTTTGCTAATGAGGAATTACGAGGTACAGGCTCACACATACAGGATCAATTATCACAAAGATTCCACAACAAAACAGTAGAAAACAATAACTGCAACAATTCACGACTTGATAAATCTTCTGTTTAAAGTCAATAGCAACACAATTCCTTGCAATTATTATTATTATTGTTGCTGTTGCTCTTCTGGTTATAAAAAGTGAAATGATTTACAGGGAGCTTAGTAGAGGAACTGTCAGATAAACTTATTTAAAAACAGAGGTCGCACAATGTTCACATATAGGACTGTTGATTAACTAGGACTGGTAGTGGTGCCGTGTTAAGAGAGACCTTTAAACAGTGAAGGACCATAGTGAACTATTAAATTTTACCATTTCTTCTTGATTTTGTAAATTCTCCACATATATGGGGACACATTTAAGACTAAACTATTGTTTGCCAGAGTTGAGTAAATTATAGATCATATATACTCAGTAAACATTTTTGAGGTTTGCAAACGTTTTAAGGGAAACGTTTTGGTAGAGGTTAAAAGAATGGATATGAAACCTATTTATAATAGAAGGTTGTCAAAAACATTTTCTGTATACCATTTGTCAAACGTTTATTGACAAATGTTAGAAAAAATGTTACAAATGAACATTACAATTTCTCAGAAATATTATTTTGGCATTGCTTACCAATATTAACCTTATTTGGTGTCGGAGGTCAAATTCATTTCAGGTTGCTTTCAAATGAAAATATTATTTTATGTCTAAAGTTGTAAGATAGTGGCTTAAAAATTTTACCCCTATTCAATTCTTATATTAAAGCATTGCATTTGGGGCAATTTTGGCAAGTTCTCTAAAATCCCCCATTCAATGGTCACCACTATCTTTGTGAATGCACGAAGGTAAACGTTAAACAAGCATTCTGAACATATGGGTACAAATCATTTGTGACAATATGTTGTCAAAACGTTTCAAAAACATTTTAAAATGATGGGTGTGAATGTTAGTAAAGAGGTTTCAGAGCAAACATTTACAAAATATTGTCAGCAAATGTTCTTCAATGTTTTATGTATATTGTTTATCACACATTTAATGATGCATTCACATTTCCAGCACAAACTTTATTTCTTGAGCTATTTTATGAATGTTTTTAAAATGATTCCAGTCAAACCTCAGTTATTTTATAAACATTTAGTAAATATTTTGAGAAGGAACAATTGTATAGATACTCTTTGTCACACATTTTTAAACATTAAAAAGATTGGGTTTAAAAACGTTTTGTAAACGTTTAAACCTTTAAATAATGTTTCAAATGTTTACTGGATTGTCTTTAATATGTAGCACAGACTACATCTGAGAAAGTACTGCACTGGCACAATAAATATACCACAAGTTAAAATACAAAAGGGTGCATTAGATTGATGACATTTTAACAAAATTAATAGCAGCTGTATTAGCTGCAGGTTTTAATTAATAGCAGCTGTATTTGCTGCAGGTTTTAATCAATAGCAGCTGTATTTGCTGCATGTTTTAATTAATAGCAGCTGTATTAGCTGCAGGATTTAATTAATAGCAGCTGTATTTGCTGCAGGTTTTAATAATTACTACATATATGTACTTATGGTTCTGTCAACTGCAAAACAAGTGCTATTTGCAGATCTAATATGGCCAGAGGGAGAGACAAATCATTCCATTCTATTCTGTTTTATTCTAGATTTTTTGCACTTAATCTCTGCCCAAGTCAGACTCTAAGACACAACACAAGAAACTAATTTAACAATCCTTATTCCAGAAATATGGTTTCATCTTCCTCAATGGGTACACTATGGAATCTGTAATGAAAGACTAAGATATAAAGAAAACTTCAATTCAGGCTTCCAAGTAACTGGATTACATGCGCACGCCACAACTCCCAGCCAACTTGTTTAAACTTCCTTTGTGGGGAAGATATTGCGTTTGCAAAGCAGTTGGATGCAGTTTAGAGTGTCCAGCCAGCCAGTTATGGATACTTGCAAACTATGTCAACATAATCAACTGTAAATAGGTAGGCCCAGTGCATATAAATTAGCATAACAATAGATATAAGAAATAGGATATTTGGACACCAGAGCAATTCAACTTTATTTAGTGAATGAAAGACCAAAACGTCTTAGTGAAACCATTAAGTTACGGTGGCAGTTGAAGTTCATCAATTTCTTTATACCCCTTATACACTACAGGTGATATCACCCGCGGTAAGCCGCATTTGATGAAACATCCCTGTCCTTGGATCGCCATCTGACGTCCGTTTGCAAACTTGCGAGTCAGTGGCGAACCATCCATTATCTTGTGCATCCTAGGGAAGTTTTAAAATGTTAAAATTTATGCCTCTGAATTCAGTACCATGGGCATGCACAGACGATTCTGTATATGTATGTATATATATACATATGAATTTCATAAGGTAAAGATTCGGTCGTCCTTCGGTGTAATACGGCGACAGGCAAGTGGAGGTACATTTCTCCACTGTGACACAAGGTCGCATACAAATCTCAAACGGTAGTTGAAAGACAGGGGTGTTTTGCCAAATGCCTATAACTACGAATTACACTGCCTGTAATGTGAACAACTCGGATGAAATGGGGCGACCTGGGAGACGGTTCCTCTGCTGAGGAACACCTGTAATGGCGGCACATACCACCTGTAGTGTGAAAGGGGCATTAAATGTTTATGCAGGAAAAGTACAAGCTTCTTTAACACCACCATCAAATCATAAATGATTCACACAAGAAGTTTAAGCATGCTGTGTTTACTTGTTTGAACTGAACGCCATTGATAGTAAATCAAAAGATGGGTCTGTTATAAATGAAGCTTTTGAATTCAAAGTAATGCTCATTTGTTTTGAGAGAGCTTTACATTACCATAGGGGTATTCTGTAAGGTTCTTTCATCAAATTACCATTGTAAAATGTTATATGCTTTTTCCATTGTGTCTGGTTATAGAAAAGATTTAGTGCTGCTTGCAAAATATGAAATGGTTGGAGTGATAAGTTCAGGCTGTCCTCAACCTGGGACAACACAGAATATAGAAAATGAATCACGAACTGGGTGTCAACGGGCAAAAAGGTCCTTTGAGGTCATGCACCACACCATATATATAAGGTGGAGGGTAGACTTGCTACAAGTCTCAACTTCAGTATGTTTTTAAGCACTGAATAAGAAATCACAGGGGGAACAGAAATCATGCATGTGTACATAGCCACAATTTTTCATTACAATCCACAGATGGCAGCACTAGTTTTATTTAATCACTTTTATCTCTGATCTCCTCTGGAAGATTTCATTCAGCCAGACAATTCCCCTCCCCCCCCTTCAAAATCATAATGTACTGATACAGAAATGTGGAATGAAAAGATGTTGCACAAGGTCTAGGTGGAGGGATGTCTATTCACAATGCCAATTCCAACTTTTGTTAAAATTATACGTGCTATTTTGAAGCAAAAATAATAATAATATTAATGTCTCTTAGAACATTTGAAAAGGTTAATTCATTGGTGTAATTAATAGACTGCATTTACCCCTGTAATTGGTGATATTTGTTTGTGTGCAAAATAAGTCGTTGAAGTATATATGGATTTTGATGCAGTTTTCAGGAAATGTTGACAATGGCACCACCCCCCACCCCCCTCCCTAGGAAAAGGGAAAATTTTGTGCAAAACGGGTGAATAAAAATGCACTATGCTTGGAAAAAAACAACCAAAAAAAAAAAAAAAAACAATTTTCGATTGGATGCCAAAGAATGAGAAAATGCTGGTCAAGCATGAAAATCCTTGGTGGCCTAGTGTTTACCAGTTTTGGCATCTAGTCACAGGCTGTTATCTCTGTGTAGGTTCAAATCGTCAAGTTACTATGCTGAGAGCCTGTCATGTTATAACCTTGGCTTCTCCTTTCGTATCCCTTTTCAATATAACCTCCTATCTTTAAGGCCACCAGTTTCTCCCAACCTTGCTTCTATCACCAGTAATCAAATCTTGCAATCTCACTTGTAGAAATAGGCTGTCAGTTTCCTCAACCCATCCCCACAAAAGGTGATAGGCAGGAGAGATTAGGCCATGGCCACATCCGCTTTATCGAACAGCAGACTGTCTCTAGAGTCATATCAGGAAATACCTGTTAAGATTGGCATACCCACCACCATAGTTATACCTCTCCACTTGTTGGGTTGATCTCTGCCTGATTTTGGACCCCCCCCCCCCCTTATTTCTGGTGCATTGGATGATTTTTTAGTTAATTGTATAATTTATTTATTTGGGATTTACGTTGCTTTCAACACTGTACAGGTCAGATCACGACGGGTAGTTGGAAGGGCAGAGGAAACCAGTACATACAGTTTGTCAGGGTTCTGTACTGTAAACTGCCGACCATCGGCAAGCAACTACCAGCTTTCCCACTTGGGGCCATGCCGGGAACCAAACCCCGGCCTCAGAGGTGGGAGGCAAGAGTGTTATTATTTTGCCACCGTGTCCCCCAGTTAATTACATAAATGTTATTATTATAATCTGGACTACATTATCAGGGAGTTTGGAGGCAAACTTGTAATAGTGAAACAGAGGTATCAGATCATAGATCCGGGAAACTTTTAATGAACGATAGACATTTATGAAACACAGGTAATTTGTGAAATCTATGTTGTTACACCAGAACAACGACGAGTATATGTTACCTAGGATAGCAGTATTGGTGATAATAGTTTATTTGCCAGAATATTTCCAGCAGGATACGTAGAATCTATATGTAACACGATAAGCCATAATTACAACGTATAGCCGTGATTTATGGAATCCAGTGTTTTGTTACATCCCCTTTCATTCTTCCTTTATATAGTCTGATGTGCCTGATCTCCCTTCGCTAATTGTGAATACTGATAAATGACAACTAAACACACACATGGCACCACAAGTATGGTTTAATGCTAGCCTTGTATGGCAGGCTCAGTTGGTACATTTTTTTGTGAGTGAGTGGGTGTGGCAGCCAGTGCTCTGCTTGTTGTTTGGCCGCCTACACCCTTTATGTGGGTGAGGATTAGATTTTTCTAAAGCAAAATAAGCTGAGTATACCTGGAGGTACACTTGCCCGTTACTACTTTGCAAATTTCTTTTGTTAAGTATATTGCTCATTCTGTTTGCTTGCTTGTTTGTTTGGAAGTATGTTTGCTTGTTTGTTTACAGTATAACTCCAAAACTATTGTATGGGTGATTTTGAAAATATTAGGGGGCATCGAAACCTTTACAATTAAGGAAGCACTGATTCAAATTTGGGTATAATCGGATCAATATCCTTGATTTTGGAGCAGACAATGTAATATACTTTCCAAAAGTTTAATTTACAAAGTCTGCACTCGTCTCCCCTCCTAGTTCTTTTATTTTTATGTTTAGTTTTCTGACCATGTGTGCCTTTCCTGTAAAATTTATATGGGACTTAACTTTGAAATTTGCTGGCCAATACCCCCCCCCCCCCCCCCCGGCCCTCCCCATTTCAAGCAATCACAGATGGGCTCACTCTAAAATACACCCAAACTCTGAGGTTTCATGTGTGTAGATGAAGCTCCAGAGTTTAAAAAGTTAATATATATATATATATATATATAAAATCTAATAAAATTTCATTTTGCCAAAAGCATCCTGATAAGTTTTTAGGATACAAATGGCTGCAGTTGGCGGAAGAATAACATTTGAGGTCAATAACTGTGGTTACATAATCAGAAACCAGGACATGAAAACAGGAAGACCTCATGCAACACACTGACTGGCTTGGTACCGGATATTCCAGCCCCCACAAATTCCTCTTAAAATGTGAATCACCTGCGACACCCTCATTAAGACCCCAGTTACACATAGCCAGATGTACCGCCAGATCACAGCAGGATTCCTTAGTTGGAAAATGTTCAGTGATTTATAGATCATCTTTTCCCCCCGTACAGCCTTCCATTACATCCATAATGTCCTTGTGGCTTCCTCCACATATGCCACGTGTCCGTGGGGATGACATGGAAAAATCAAACTGCTTGATTTTTCCGTAAAGGCTTTGCGGATCTTATCTGTAATTGATATGCGTAGCTCTTCCGTATCTCATCCATGAGTGTCCTTATTGTCCGTATACCCATCCTGGAAGTCCTTGTGGCATCCCTTACATCCTTGGCACTTCCGCGACCAAAAATATCCATAAAAACATTGCCGGATCTAACCGGATCTGCTACAGACTTACATGGAAAGGGTTTGTGGATTAAAAAAAAGACCTTGGTGCAATCTTTTCATCCACAAACCTCTCTGTAACGGTCCGTAGCAGATCCATGGAAGATCTGTGGCAGTTCTGTAAATCTTTTACATCTTTTTGCATTGCTTGTGCATCCCTATCAGTTACCATATAAGGAACCTTGGGGTATATCTGTGGCGCATCCGGCTATGTGTAATCTGTGATTGTAAGAAATTACACAGTGGCACAGTGGTGAAGGCTCATTACTAAACCTAAGCACAGTTTCGCTTAATTTACTACTACTAATAATAGTAATATGAGTTGATTTGTAGCATACAAATAAATAAAATAAATAAAAAATAGTGAAAACATAACTATTATGATACACAGATATTTGTTTATTCCCTCAATTCCTGTTTTTTGCTTGCCATTGGACGGCAGTTTACAGTACAGAACGCTGACGAAGTGTATGTACTGGTTTCCTCTGCCATTCCAACTACCCGTCGTGATCTGACCTGTACCATGTTGAAAGTGACTTAAAACCCCAAATAAATAAAAAAAATCCTAACTGTTTTGTCCAGGGTTGAAAAAACTGCCTCTAAATAAGGTAAGGTTTTAGTAAGGCTACCCCACCAAAGCAGTGTACTGGGTTTAAGAGACCTGTTCGACTGTTTAAGCACACTCACTGAAACAAACAGGGAAAATGACACTCCATGTTTGTTATTAACAGCTCGAGATGCCACAAATTCCTCTGATTGCTTGTTTTCATGGACCACAAAGTCTGCAGGAAAATGGGCAAAAATCTTTGGAGTTAAAAAAACAACACACAAAAGCGAAACATGACAGGTACATTAAAGAACTGGATACAAGACTACTGGCTGTGTGGACCTTAAAACGAAAAACGAATTACAAGAATGTTTTTCTAGAAAAAGCTGTAGAAGCCATTTGTCGTATGCAGAACAAAATAGTAGAGCAAACCACAATTATTTAAATTCTTTTATGGAAAGTGACGTATGAAATATGATTTTTCCAAGAGATTAAAATTGAATAATTATACATAGTGATTGGCTTAAAATGGTACAAAATTTGAAAAAAAGTATAAAAAAGGATACCGGTAGAACATGTGACAAAGACAACCAAGTTCATTGGTTTAGTTTGAGTTTCTGGCTTTTATAGTTTAATTTAAACACTCATCTTTGGGAAAAAACAAGGAATTTTTTTCAACAAGCACCCGAAAAAGCTGTTCCAAGAAAACTAGTATTAAAGAAAACTAGCCAAAAAGAAAATAAAGCAAGACTGCATCAGTAATAGTGGGTTTAAGACAAACACTAACTGTCCTGTATTTTTGTCTCTGACTAGAAAGTTCTGTAATCTCCTTTCTGCCTGTGAAATACTATGGGCTTGGTGTTTATGACGCAATTTTGGTCCCCTGGACGGGTATAAAGTGGGGCAATAAATGAGTAAAATACACCAAAGAGACTGCTCTCAATGTTCCAGGACAGTACTACAGAGAGAGCTTGAAGTTAGAAACGTCTTTTTGTAGATATTGGCTTCTTCATTCTAATTGAAAAAAAAACCATTTAAAGGGCAAGGTAATGTTCATATGATAAATTGCTGGATACTTGGAATCAATGACAGTCATTTATAACCAAAAGAATATTGCAGAATAAAGTCTGAGTATACTGGTCAGCGTTGATGAATGGAAAAAAAATAGCAGCTAAAAGTCATAAAAAGAGAAGCACTGTTTGTACAAGAGATATAGGAATAGTATCACAAAGTAAAGGGTTTTCTATTATGGTTTTTCTCTTTCTCGCTGAATGTGGCCATTTTACTTCACAAGGCTCCAAAACAAACATCAGAGGGAAAAGGGGATTGTCTGAGACATCATAAGCACCCAGTACACGCAGCTATCAGGCTATTTGGGAGATATCACTAGATGTATATTCTGGTCCACAGCTATAAGTCTGTGCTTGATTTGCTTTAGTATCTTCCAGAGAGGACCTAAGTGCAGTGGTGTATACTAAAAACCAAACAAATCCCCAGCTTTATATATTCGGGTGCTGGAGATGCATAAACAATAAGATCCCTTGATTACTTGGGAGAGAAGAATGGAGATTTGTCGGACCTGGAATTCAAACCATTCGACAAGGCAGACATAACATAGATTGCTTGTTCCTTAGCAGTATTTGCTGAGAAAGGAAGGAAAAGACTAGCTATAAATGAGATATACAATAGACAAATGAGTGACATTTGCTCTGTAGGTTAATGTATAGTTTATTTTGATTTAAAGACAGAGTGACTGTGATAAATAATTGAGCTATTGATCAAATTGAATATACTGAATAGGACATATAGCATTAAAGCTATTGTTCAACTGTTGGTGTTGTATTAAAAGTGAATTGCAAGGGGAAATCGTTTATGTTGATCCTGAAATGTTTAATGAGAGTCAATGTGTATGGGATTCTCAACAAAAATTAATTGATGCTGAAAAGGCCAAAGGCAGACATTGCGAATGTGACTGGAATTGAAACAAGGTTGTTAAAATATTACCAAAATCAGAAAGAAGGTATTCTGTTGCACACTCTTTATAATAAAAGGACCTTTGGTTCTGATTATAGAAGATATATTTCTGAAAGAATTTTGCCAGTCTTGATAAAGAGTTTTTAACTGGAAATGAACAGCTAATATCGTATTAAGCAAACGTTGACTTGCAGTGAATATCATCTATGGAGGAAAACAGAAATTAATTGTACTGCTACATGTCTTAAAACACGCACCTGCATTTGGTATAATAAAACATCATACAATCAAGTACCTATTTGTGAAACGGAATGATAGGTTTATGATACAATAAAATGTGTAAGAAATAATGAAGATTATCAGCACAAATTACCAGGAATAAAACATTCAAAGGGAAGCAAATTACAGGTTGTTTGTCTGATGTCACACGCCTTTAATGACTTTATAGCATCGACTGCCATCAGCCAGTCTGTTATTTATGACACAGCTTAATGTGCAAAAAGTAGGATAATGAATAACAACAGTGATAACTGGACTGGATTACATGACCCCAGTACTGAGGGGGGAAGGGTATCAGAAGACACAGATACATTGAATATCACTATCAAAGCCATAGGGATTCCTCTTGGAATCACCATCCTACTGGGAAATGCTTTATTCATGGTTATCATCCTAAAGGCCAAGAGACCCAAATGTATACACACCAATTTAATTATCCATGTCACAGTATCAGACCTTCTTGCAGGGTTTACATTGCTGCTACAGTTTGCCCTGGAGAGGCTTTACAGCAAAAAGACCCATGGCGATTGGGCGGAAATGGAGGAACAATACCACCATCAGGGCTATCATGTGATATGTCGTGCCTGGGCATCCATTCAGATGTTACCGATCTACCAACCTTTCTTATTTCTTTGTGGCCTGAACTTGGATCGGTTGGTGGCCATCTCCTACCCGGCTACGTATGCTAATACCTGGAAGGCCACAGCTGCCAAATGCCTGCCAGTATTAGTGTGGCCCTATAGCGTATTGATTTGCTTATTGGCCTTAAGTGCCAAGTATGACATGAGGGAACACAACATCAACAAAGATGGATGTGGCATATTGACATTACCCCCTCTGTATTTGACACTAACTCTCTTAATTCACATACTGCCTGCCACCCTCGTAGCTGTGGTGGCCTTTCTGCAGATAAAGAGGGAGCTACGAATTCACCAGAGGAAAATACAGGTCACCAATACCATGACATACGAGAATTTAATCAAAGATATGGCCATAGCCAGACGAGACTTTTGCGTTACCATAACAACGTTCATCATTTGGGCTCCTTTCCTGACAAGTCTCATCTTGTGGCACTCCAGTCATAATATACATCCCATTCTTTATGTCATCAGAGGCACATTACTAATGGGGTACTTAAGTAGCTTGCGCTTTATAGCCTTTATACTGGGGTCTGCTCACTTTAAAGAATCTTTCTGGTCATTATGGCGCTGTCGTCCGCATAGCCAGCATATACCTGGACAGAGAAGAAGTAGACCAAGCAGTCATGGGACATAGATTGGTATATATTTCTGCAGAGTTGACTTTCAGTAAATTGGTATAAACCTAGCTACAAAGTATAACTTTTAAAAAAGAGATAAAAATATCTGTACATTTTTACTTTTAACATTTTACATTTCAACAACAAGAAGTGTTTTAGAAATGTGTAATTTAATCTGAATTTCTCAGAACACCTAATCTATATATTAACAGACCCTATGCCAACATATACAAATTAGTTGTGCCCAAAGTGTACAGTCATGGATCAGGCATTAAGTGATTCAAATTATCTTGGAGTACTTGATACAATGTGTGCTAATATGAAAACTTGCTACCATCAACTTGCTACCATATACATATTAACTATTTGAAGTAGAGGGGGGCCACGGTGGCAGAGTGGTAACACTCTCGCCTTCCACCTCTGAGGCCGGGGTTCGGTTCACAGCTCTACCTAAAGTGTGAAAGCTGGTAGTTGCTTGCCGTTGGTGGGCACTTTTCAGTACAGAACCTTGACCAACTGTATGTACTGGTTTCCTCTGCCCTTCCAACTACCCGTCGTGATGTAACTTGTACAGTGTTGAAAGCTACATAAAACCCTAAATAAATTGAAGTAGAGGTATCAGGAGGTATTTGTTTTCACAAATATTTTTTAAACTGCTTAAAGCTACTTATATTATATATCATTTGAAAAGAATTTGAACAGCACTGCTGCACGTATTTTTTATATTAGAATCCTTCCAGAAATAACAGAGAATAAAAATATTTAGAGTAAAGTTTTGTTTTCAAACTACTGATGTACAATGCACAGCAATTCTTCCAATATGTTAGAAAGCATACTGCAAGATTTCTCAGATACAAGCAACAGAAACTACACAAATGTGTATTCAAAATTGTATAGCTTTCACATTTGTAGCTTAATGGCTAATGAAATATCAATACTTTCTAGATCTTATTTTACAGCAAAAAAAAAAAACAAAAAAAAAACTGTGATGGCAGGCTGTGGTAGTGAGTTCCTGCGGTGATTCATATCCTACAATATTATTGTACTATTTTCAGTCACTGAATATGACACAAAGAGTTATATTTGAAAGGTTTAATAATTAAATTGCACATGCCTGGTTGGTAATTTTCCTGCCTGTTATAGCAGGTCAAAAATCACTATCATGAATGAACAAGCTTGTCAAAGCTTACACAGAGCTAACAGGTTTCAAAAGGTCCTGAGTGTCCCAGCTCATTAGCAGGTCTGACATCTAATCATAGGCTGTCACTTCTGTGTGGTCTCGATTCCCACAACTGACAAAGCTAAGAACCTTTCCCAATATGGCTGTTTGAACTGGCTGTTGAACGGGGTGTAAACATCGCAACTTTAACCTTTACTGAAGTTTTAAATCACAGTCAACCCAGAAACTGGTACATGCATCCAGGGACTCTGATGAATGTATTCAGAAATAGGTTGAAAGCCATTTTTTATGATAGTGGATGTAAAGCAATGATTTTAAAAGGATTTTTAAGTGTCCCTTATCGTTTTCACTCCCCAGTTTTCAGACAGCCGTCGCAATATAATCTCAATTGAATATCTCCCTTGTTATTAGGCCTATGCAAATGATATTTGGCATTTATCTTCTATAGCCGTAGGAAATTTTTTTGGTAGGCATAAATTTGACCTTTGACCTTAATCAAGGTCACATAATCAAAAACAATATTTTTCTTGTACTTCTGTTACACCAGATTTTCGCAAAAGATACAACCAAATTTTGTAAGCATATTTCTCATATCAAAATCTAGGCGCCAGTTGATTGGGAGATCATTCAGAGAATAATTGACTGATTGACGGGCGATTGATTATCAGTTGATAACAAATGTACTAAAATAGTGTTTATAACTTGCTTATTATTGATCCTAGACATTTTGGATGTGAAACCAACCTATAGGAAATCATGGACTGGGAGTCTTTTGTTGTGGTCAGATTTGACCTTTGGTCCCTCCTTCAAGGTCAATCAAGGCTAGCCAAACTTAAAAGTGCTTATAGCTCACATATTATTGATCCTAGAGGTTTGGGATGTAAAACCAACCTACAGGAAATCACTGGCTGGGAGTTTTTTGATGTGGTCAGATTTGACCTTTGGTCCCTTTGGACAAATGAGTATAGCCAAACTTAAAAGTGCTTATAACTCTCTTATTATTGGTCCTAGAAGTTTGTTTTATTTATTTGGATTTTAACGTCGCTTTCAACACATTTTATAGGTCATATCACGACGGATAGTTGGAAGGGCAGAGGAAACCAGTTCACATAGTTGGGCAAGGTTCTGTACTGTAAACTGCCGACCAACGACAAGCAACTACAAGCTTTCCCACTTGAGGTCGGGCTGGGAACCGAACCCTGATCTCAGTGGTGAAAGGCGAGAGCGTTATGACTCTGCCACCGTGGGCCCCATCCCGGAGGTTTGGGATTTGAAACCAACTTATAGTAATTCATGGTGCATGAGAAACTTTTGATGTGGATAGGTTTGACCTTTGGCCCCTCCTTATTTACCATTCACATAAGTCCTTTAGCTAGTGTATAAAATTGATACCTGTAGGGCCGCTCTGTTTTTGTGTACAAAAACCTTTTTACTAGTTTTTTAGTTTATAATCATATTAATATGTGGTCATTATGTTGCACAGAAAAGTGATTTTACAACCGCCAGGAATCTTATGTATAAGTGCATAAATGTAACACTGAAAAAAAAACATGTTGTATGTGTACCAGAATGTATCAAAATAAGGTCAGCAGGTCTTTATTATTGTGTAGCTGTTCCCATAAGTTTAGCTGCACGTAGAAATGGTATTCGTAGACACTTTGTCATTATTCTATCAATCTAATTTTCTACAATATTTTATAGGGTTATTATGACTGTTATTCCAGGATCATTTAATTTAGTTAAGGTGTTTTTTATAACATGTTGAACAAACACTAACAAATCCATTTAAATCCGCCAATGTTTCTTAGTAAGCAAATAGTTGCCTATGAAGAAGACCCCAGGTACAGACAAATATGTAATGGCTTGGTTGCCCTCTGTCATCGGGTCCTATATCCAGTGGTAAACGAAAGAACCTGAAGGACATTGATAAATAGTCACCCCGAGACTCTGTCTTTCAGTTAAAGAAATATTAGTTACCAGACATAGCTTGGGTTGTAGCTATGCAATCGGGATGGGTTAAATAGTGCTTTGAGTCCTGTAGTAAATGAAATATTGCACCGAGTAATAATGTGCAAATATATACATTGCATGCAAAAATGTGGAATTTTCTTTTTCTTTTGTTGTGCACCATGAAGTTTCCTACAAGAAAACATTGGTTTATAGGTCCCTTGGCGACTGTGTCATATAGATGATATCCTGTAAACACTGGTGTCCCAATAGGTCCTTCAAGTATCTGGAAAGTTTAAAAACGTGACCGTTTCATGATCAGACACCACTACCACCACCAACAATAATATTTTAACATGCTGCACAATCATGGTAATCAGTTTAAAACAGCTGGGTGACTTTTCTTGTGGATCTGAAAAAGGCAAGTGACATACTGAATCAGAGATGTGGAATGATCTCAGACTATCTCATGTTGAAAACTGTATCTATCCTAAGCACATCCTAATCAATATTTCCATAAGGTCAAGGTTCAATTGGAAGTCCCAGACTTTGGGACAACGTTTCACATTCAGCTTTTTCAGAATGAGTAACCACTATATAATTCAAATGAAATGGAAAGCTACAGGTTGCCAACTCAAGCTCAACCATAAGCTAATCAACTACATTTACATTGCTGTTCCTTCCTCTTAGAATCCATACTTTCATGGAAATAAGTATAATAAAGATTTGCATTTTGTAATACTTTAAGACACATTTTCAAACACACGGTTGCATAAGGACTTTTTTGAAATAGTATGAAAGGGGTCTTAGGGATATCATCAAAGTCATTATTAATGCATTAGTCACTATAATTTATGATATTCGTTGAGAAATATTATCATGCTGAGGCATTTAATTCAGAATCAGACATATAGAATGACCATTTCCCTGACGTGGTCTTTGTAATAAATTATCACACACTTAATATGCAATTCTTGTACGAACTTGTTTTCTACTAATATCATCTTGTACTCTCAAGATACTACTATTTTGTCACTAAAATATTACCTAAAAGTTTATTTGTCAATATAAAAATCTTTCTGATGCAAGATAGTGAGTAATGTAATTCTTACAAAAACATTTTCTTCTGCTCACAAATACCTTGCAAAAGAAATAATTTCATGTGACAAGATATAACAAAAGTAAAAAGCTATAAAAATGGTTTGTGTTCCCATTCCACAGATTTTTAGTCAGTGGTCCCCTGAAGGTAAATATAAGCTTTGGCTATATCTAGATAAAAAAACGGCTATATCGTGAAATAACAAGACAATGTCTTGATGGATAACAATATCAACAATAACTCTTCCCATGGCACCTGTTTTTGGTCAACATTTTGCCGTTTGTCTTTCGAAATTTAGTGAAAATGTGTATGCTATGTAAGAAATCTACCCCTCGTTGAAATTTTGACATGATCCAATGAAACCTGTTGCTATCTGGTTTTCTTTGTGTATTTACTGAAATACATTTTGACCATGCCATCTGTCAAGATCTGTTAATTGATAAGGAAAACTTTACATATGAAGCTATCAACCTTTTTTTGTAGAATCTGGAATATAAAATAAGCCCTTGTCTAATTCCTATTTTAACCCTTCGACACAACTAATTGTTTATATTTAGAAAGGTCTTGGCATTTCCATTCATCATTGTGTTTAACTGTATGCAGAGTAAGCTGGCTACTAGTATAAATAGGCGTGCTTTAGAAAACAGGGCACAGACTGAAGACAGACAGAAACACGCAGGCTGAGTTTCACATTTATGAGGAGATAATTCTAGCGTGAGTTAAGAGAGAGAACTTAACAATTTAATGATTTTTGGAAAGAGTCAATTGAGGCATGAAGTAAAACCAAACTAATTTGTTGTTGAAACAATTTATAACCCCCGATAATTCACAAATTTGTGAATTATCTGGGGTTATAAATCACAAAACTGAGGACTTTATTTCTACTGTTAAGGTGGCCTTATTTCAAGGATTGATATTTCATATTAAAACTTTAAGAATAAACTTAAGGAGACGATTTAAGATTACCATAAACAAAGAAAATGACATGGCAAAATTAAGGTCTCCTTAAAGTTAGAATATATACAACATTATTACATCAGGTTAAAATTTAGAGGTTAAGGTTGGAGTTTAAGGTTGAGGTTTAGAAACATTCGAAAGAATGAAGGATTTATGACATGGAGGATGCATAGAAGGAATGGATCTGAACCCAGATGGTGAAGCTAGTATAGTTAAGAGACATAATTACCTCTGCCAAGGAGGTATAATTGTCATGAAAGTTTTGTTTGTTAGCTGGGTTACACAAATACTACTGGTTGGAACCTCATAAAAATCAGAGGATGGTTCCTGCTCAAACTCAGATCCCTTTAAATTTTGAGAGTGATCTGGATCACTGTCTGGATACAAAAATAATCAGAATATTCCCATGTACATATTAATACATGCCTTGGTGGAGGTCTGCACTGTCGGAGTGCTCTTCTTAGATGTAGTGATCTGAAGTAGACATGGAATTTCTAAAAACGTTGCAGTGATGGCGTACGTGTTGAGTTGGTTTTTGCCAAACACAATTGTTTCAGGGCAATGAAGAAAATTGGCCACACTAACTTCCGGGCACGTAATTAGTGCAAATAGGCAATTCTTTGTTTTCCTTAGTTCTGTGGTTAAGCCAAAGTCCAGCAGCAATGAAGTGTTTCACACTAAATAGCTACTAGTTCCTGACCCTGAATAGTGTCATTTTGTGGGTTGTCTTTAAAGTAGCCTCTAATTTCCCCATACATGCTTTCTGTCTGCGTGCCTACTCATTAACTGTTCATAAAAGCCATCTAGAAAAGCTCCTGGAGCTATGACAGCCACTTTGTGCTGGGGAGTGATCGGTAGCGATGGAGTTTATTTGGACTCGGAAATCTTGCAAATTTTGAACGGTGTATCTACAGAGTGAAGAGGGCAATATAACTGCATTAAAAACTGACATATGAACACAATAATGTTGTTCACCAGTAATTTGTTAAAATAAGCTTATTTGGGGTCAACGGTTATCCAGCTTGGATTCTTCATTTCCTTGAATTTTGCCACCATTTTATCCCTGTTTTCTTCAAAAGGTGTTTGTCATAAAGAAGTGTGTCAGTTACTTTGCTATCTACACGTAAATCAATATTTTATTCCAATTCGTCACCAAGGGGGCAGTTATAATTGCAAATATGTTATTATTATGCAAAAATTTGAGTAAATATAATTTATAAAACAGTATTTAATCAATCAAATATTGTGGGACATTCCAGCGTGATTCTATGACCTCATGCAGCCTGTTAGGATGTTTATCAGAAATAAGAAATTTTTATTTACTTCTCCTTACAATTTTTCTTTGAAAGATCATCCAGAAATTATTGTGTTGATATATAAACTAAAACTGTTGTGTACATGTTTTACAACTGTTTCCTCATTAAAAGCTTCCATTTATATACCATTGTATAATAGCAAGGTTTGCAAGGTGCAAATGAACTCTGTGGCTATCAGCTGCGACCCAGTGGGAAACAACTGTAATACAGACAGGAAGTCAGCCCACAAAGCTCTCTGTGACATGTGTAATAATCGACTCAGACCCAACCTTTAAAAAAGAAACATCATGTGAAAAGATTTTTTGAATATGGCAACAAAGAGTGTTTTTAGACCTTTGCTTTTATAGTTGCTTATGCTTATCCTTTTTACCAGGGAGATGGGTTAGGGGTGAGAGTGTTGTAGTTGGATCCATTTGTCTGACTGTTTATACCTCAAAGTAGGGTCTATCCATGGCTCAGTCCTCCTTAAAGATTACTGTGATCCACATTAGGGTATGTATTTTGGGGAATTTTTATCAATATCTAGTTCCAGATCCCCAGGTGAGGGTTTATCCTCGCCACTAGCAGGGCTTGTCGTGAACAAAGTATGTCCTAAATCTGAAGGTTTCTCTACAAAGGCTTTAGTAGCCTAGCACAAAATATAATGATCAAGAGCTGGTTATCATTGGCAACACTCATGCTTTTCTGTGATTTATTTGGGGTTTTACATCGCTTTCAACACTGAACAGGTCATATCACGACGGGTAGTTGGAAGGGCAGAGGAAACCAGTAGATACAGTTTGTCAGGGTTCTGTACTGTAAACTGCTGACCAACGACAAGCAACTACCAGCTTTCCCACTTGAGGCCGTGCCGGGAACCAAACCCCGTCCTCAGAGGTGGGAGGCGAGAGTGTTACCACTCTTTCACTGTAGCCCCCTGCTTTTCTGTGAGTGCAACATACTATCTAAGGTGAAAATGGTAGATGAAGTGACATAAATATTTGGTTTTTCAGGAATATCTGTATACAGATTCTGAGTTTTCAGCCGAGGTGGGGTGCTGATTACATGCATAATTTCTATTGTCGTCTAATAAAAATCACTGTAAAAAGTTAATTATTTGGATTTTTGTGGGTAAAGGAATATTTATATCTGACCATTACCTCCTTACATATTTCAGTCAAAACAATTCAATGCTACCATACTTAAATCAGTTAAGCTTCAATAAAGATTTTGTGTCCAACTTGTCCCAATCTATGGTGATTAAATATGAATACCAACAGCAACTTTGACTTTGATCACCAGGGTAACTAAGAACAGATCATATGTGAGTGACTTGTCTGAGTCTGTGTAAATTGATGTCCTTCATATATATACATATATCACAAGGGTATATGCATTCTCAACAGAGGTTGCAAACAGCGAGATTGACATGGCAAGGCCATTATCTACATGAAATGCCTACAGCTGATAATATTAATATTATAAAAATGATGAAAAACAAAACCACTGATGTGTGTAATGTAGCAGAAAACAGGTACAGGCTACATAAATGTTGTCCACAACCACTGCATTATAAATGAACAGTACCTGAGAAAAAACAATTTGTTTCCAGCCAGTTTTGCTGAAAAACAATTCTGGGTAGCCTATGTCAGTCAGGACCATCAATTCTGATCTTTCCCAACTTTCAGGAGAACCAAGCCTCAGGTGGACCCCACCTTATGTGAAAATATAATCCTAAACCCAAAGAAGAGTTTATTTTGACATATGCATATTGATTCTACCGAAAAATACAAAAATAATTCTGGATTTTGAGCCAGATTATCTTTGAGAAAGACTCGGCCATAGGTAAATGCCACCTTGTTTGAAAATATGATCCCAATCAGATGCATAACAAACAGACAAATAAAATACACCAAGGGACGGTATATTTGCTATATTTGTCAATTCATCTATTGAGTAGAATGACCTACTCGACATGACCTACAGGTCCCACAATTAGCTTATTGAGTAACAAACACATTTCATTTAAGGTTACCTTAAAAATAATTTTACTTGGAATACGTCTCATGGACACAAATGAGTTCCCTTATCAAGGCACTTATATCAAGTAAAGCTACATTATACATCAACAGTAATCTAAGCACAATTGATAGATTAAAAGCTTTATAATTATGTGTTTTATATGTTTTGTTTTATAAGAGTGATATGTATTGATACTGAGTATAAACACACTCAACTGCACTTGACAATTTGAATTGAATTTTGTGACACACTGGAAAAAATACAAATGTAAAAAATATATTTTTCCCATAACTTACTAATATGGAATATGTCATCATTTTACTGACATATATGAAATAAATAGTAGTACAATCTCATGACACAAGTGTGTTCAATTAATATTTAAAGTTGTTTTCCATTATTCCAAACATTTCAACTTAAGTAGCCAAAAGTTTGTTTCATGTTTCATCAGTGACAAATTGCTCATTTGACTGTAAGAATTCACGATTTGGTCACACGAAGTCTGCCTTTCCTGAGGATCAACTGGACCCTGACATAACAATCTTACATAACAGTAAGAGATCAGACTGAATACAGATGCCTAAGTTGCATGCGGAATAGACGGGTTGTGGGCGAGAGATGTTTGTAAACATGCGATCTGTCATGAATTTTCTTTCATTGGGTAGATTAAATAACAACACAAAGCATTAACAAAAATACTGTCAGTTACTTCCTGACAGATGTAAACAGGATTATTGATTTCTAGAAGTGTAGTACAGGCAATCCGTGTTGTCCTACTTGTTGATCTATATTTTGAAAAATAAACTGTATGAAAATGAAAACACCTCATGTCAGTATGCAGTGCTCTGGACATTAATGCTTGGTTTCGTAACCAATACATTAGGTTATTTCTCAGCTTTGGAGCTTTTCCCCCACCTAAATAGTGAGGTTGGCCTCATTTGTATACACTGTTTATCATATAAAGTGGAGATTCTCCTGGTCACTTTTGTGAAACACCCTGGGATAATTTATGGTGTTTTGGTTTCAAGATTATGCTAAACCATAAAAAAATAAACCAATAGAATTTTGAATTAAGTTAAACAAATGAAAAAAATACAAGACCAAATATAAGAAATGTAGCCCAAATACTGGTTAAATAAGCCTGACTCTAAAGCTTTAAACATTTGTTATACCCCTGCTCCATTTTGCTGGTTAATCATAAGACACAATTGGTCAAGAATTGGTAAAACCGAAATAATTCTTTTGATGTTCCTAAAGTGAAAGGTGGTTTTCACCAGTCAAATTTTAATTTATGACCTTCTCTTGAGTGCCACAATTGATACACTGAGTAGTAATCACTCTGGGGAAAGTGTAGTTGTATCAGTTATTTCAGGGGAAATATGGACAACATAGGTTTTAGCACCATACAGATTGGTCCTAACAAATTATAGACAAATTGCCCATTTACCAAATTGTTACTAGCTAAATCGATCCCAAGATAAAATATCCTTGTACAACTGCCCTCAGGAACGAAAAAAACCCTGGTCAAATTGAAAATTATTGCAATTTTAAACAAAGGGAAAATATCATAAAAAGTTTCAAGTTTGTGAACAGAAGTTATAGGTGTAACGTAATATATTAGGCAATAAATGGAGCACTATATCTCCATCAAACCCATTGCAGTATTCATAATTCTAACTAAACAGGTGAGTAAATCACAGCATAAATGGAATAGATTACAGGATCTAAAATCATCTTGAAAAGGTATAGTGGAGATTAAGCACTGTAAAAGTGCTATTTTATTACATTGTATTGATTGTTACCAACTGGGAACTACTCAGGGGACCAATTTGCTGGAGCCAGTTTGGCATATGGCTGATTTGTCAAAATCCCACTCCTAACACCTAAAATATCAGCTATAATAACTCACTGGAACATGTTTAATATTTTATTAACAATGAGGGGCCACAGTGGTAACACACTTGCCTCCTACCTCTGAGGTCGGTGGTTCAAACCCCAGATCCTAGGCGGGAAAGTTAAGCGGGTAGTTGCTTACCAATGGTTGGCAGTTTACAGTGCAGAACTTTGACCAACTGTATGTATTGGTTTCCTCTGTCCATAAAAAACTATCCATCTTGATGTGACCTATACAATGCTGGAAGCGACGTTAAAAAGCCAAATAAATAAAAAAAATATTAGCAAAGATTACAGCAGTCCCGAAGAGAACTTGTTAGAGTGGAACAAGGGTATTATTTCTACAACAAGACGATAATCTCAGTCCCATAGCCATTTTTAAATTTCAGTGATTTCAGTTATATTATTTTATAATAATGTCTTAAATATTCATATAGATTTACCCCAATTGTTTCCCTGCATCTCCAATAATGTTTCCTGGGTGAACTGTATGACAAATGTTAGCCTCACATTAATATCAATAAATACATACTGATGTTTTGACTCTCATTTATGGTTACATAAGTTGAGTTTTCCAAACAATATCTACACAATATAGTACAATATTTTAAAAATCATCAGTGCTCAATGCATTTAAATTCTGTGGTATTTAGAGTATAAATATTACTTTCAACATTCTCTGTCTGAATAAAAAGTTAAATTTCTGTTTTGTAATGTTTTTTTGTTTATTTATAAATAGTACAGGCAAGGCTGTCCATGTTAAATTTTTGGGGGTTTGCTCTCAGTGACTTTGCAAGGAAAACAAATGTGTCAAAAAAGGTGTTTTCACTAGCAACTTCATTCAATAAAAGAATCACTTTTTTGTCCAAACCATCAACATAATGTTACCAAAGTAATAATAGGCATACCTAGTCTTAAATATTTGAGAATACGGCAGCATTAATTTTTTGATCATATGTTCAATTTGAGTTTAAGCATTTACTACTTTGGCAGGATATCACTTGAGTTTGAGACTGTGATTCCGAGTTTGATTCTGAGTGTGAGATTGTTTATGAACACCAGCCATGATCTATGTCTTCTGGTAATTAGGTGAAATACAGCTCATGGGGAATAACAAATAAGATATATGTAAATTTGTATGTGGCCATATTTCTGCAGTCTCAGGTTTTTAAGTGCAAGAAGAGATCACCTCTATCATCACTGTGTCATCATGTACCATTTTTCTTGGTTTAGAAGTTAATATAATTTGATACATGTAAAATTTACGAGTGTGTATCCATGCAGCAGTATGTAACAGGATTATTGTTCTAAAACCATGTGGTCACTGGACAAATGCATGACGGTCAGTTCACCGGGGGGTAGGGGAGGGGCGGGGGGTTTAAAAAAACAGGCAATGGTTATAGCTAAGGGGTTTTTCATTTATTTCATCTTGTGCAGGTTGAGTACATATTTTATGCAAAGTAGCTATAGCTACTACCACGATAGGTTTAATCATGAGACATAATAATCAATCTAATCTAAATCTAATCTATTGCTTTGCAGGTGCAATGTCTTCCCCGAGAGGGGGGGACTCAGCGTGATAAATTAAGAAAATACTTGACAAAAAGGACAGTCAGGCAGAATATAGGTCAGTAATCCAGGATTGTGGGTGTGAACAAAGGGAAGAATACTACACAGATACACAGAGAAGCTGAAGAAGTGAATCTTAGGATGTCTACCACAAGAAAATAAATGACTGACGTATTCTTATGCTGTAGGGGAGCGAGTTCCAGAAAGTTGGTGCCTGGAGCCTGAAGAAGTTTGAAAGTTGAAAATGTATGTTTGATTTGTGAACCTTATGGTAGAAAGTTGGGGGGGGGGGGGGCTGAAGAATTTTAAATGTTGGACAGCTGTAACTGGTATTTCTAGATTAAGTGTACAGAAATACATAATAAACAAAATATATAGAGATAACTGGGAGACTGTAACTTGGAGTCCAATTAGAAAGAAAAATCACACCAAATACATATATCTTAAACCAAGACATTTACAAAAATCGGAAAGGTGTCGTTAAAATTTAGCTAAATAACTGTATAAACACACCCATTGTTCCTATCAGAATCTCTACCAGACATTTTGGTGCTAAAATTAATGTTTAAATCAAGACTTTTTTCAATATCGCTGGTTATAGTTTTTGTAAAAAGAATAACAAAATGTAAGGCTCAGTAGTTTTTCTCATTTTTTACCATTTTTTATTCAAAACTTAAAAGCAATTTGGGAATACTTGGGAATATTTTTCTATACATTTGTACAACAAACTGCCTTAAATACGTCAAATATTGTTTTTTCTGTTTTTTGTTGGTTTGGGCCATATTTTTCTTAGATGTGGTTTACACTTATATGTTTGTAATTCTGGTCAAAATCTCCATTATTACCAAATCATATCCAATTTTGAATTGGCTTTTAGAGTTAGTTCAGGAGCATTTCAGAAGTGAAATTTACCTGGTGTTGGACCTGTTACATTGACTGGAATGGTGTCACTGGGCCTCCAAACTACCATACCAGGGGTGTAGGAAGCAATTTTTGGTTGGGGGGACGAGGAACCAGATTGCACCAACGCGACGCAACACCAACAATTTTGGTTAATTTTACAGAATGTATTGCATATAGGTAATATTCAAATGGTCCAATTACCAAAAGGAAATCTTTGTGAAGACATCAATCCTAAGTTTTCCTGACCTTGTATGGGTATAGAAATACATATAGTCAACTCTGCATTTGAAAGGTATTTCTAATATCTTGACTACATGTTTCCAGAACCTGTGACCTTTCCTTCAAGTGCTGAGCTGATACAAGATCTACTTTTAGCAAGGTTAATCCCTAAATTGAGGGGGATGTATAATCGTTGGACTGGCCAGGTCCAATAAACACACAGAGATTTCTGGGAAAAATCTTATCAGCTGACAAATTGCTGTGCTAAGCAATTGCTCTGTGTGAATTTGAAACTACATGTCTAGGTTCTATTTTAAATTAGTAACATGGTAAATTAAATGTAGAATATTACTATATGTATGATTTTGGTCTGCATAAGCGAAACGTTTCACAGAATTTTACAAATTCCATGACAGGTTAACTGAAAAATGTTCCTTTTTACAAATCATAAAAATAAATATTTTACAGTTCAAATGGTAGCTTACACAATGGTGCATGTGAGCAGTGAACAGGGTAAAAGTGTAATTTGACCACATATTATTGACTTACCTGATAAAATTTACATAAACTTCAAAACTAGAGTTTAGTTCTTTTGCAAAAAGTTGGGGGACAAAAAGATATCCCCACCCCCCCAACTTTATGGTTGGGGGGGTGGCCGCCCCCGCTGCCCCCCCCCCCCCCAGTTTCTACGCCTTTGCATACAGATGAGGTTAACTTGAGGAATTTACTTTACTGCTTTGTGTGCATTTCTTCCGCAAATGCTGAGGCCTATGTTTCTATCCACACAGAAACAGGATAACAAGTCACGTGCAAGATTGCTTCAAAACAAAAGGATTTTCCTGAAGTAAGTTTGATGGAAATTACCCCAAATAATAGTGAGTAAGTCTGTGCATTGTGTCCCCTAATGATGCCTTTAAAGGGGCTTTCATGTATCTCCCGACAAATGGATCCATTGTTGAAACGTCTCCAGTTAAATAAGCTTCAAAGATAGGTCCCCGGTGGCCTAGTTGTTAGCAAGTTTGGCATCTAATCATAGGCTGTCACCTCTGTGGGTTTGTGTCTCACAAGTAGCAATGCTGAGGACCTGCCCCTGGCTGTTGAACGGGATGTAAAACTCCAAATTTGACTCTGATAAACATAAAATAAACAATAGAGTAGGAAAGTAGCTGAAAATTAGTGCCCACGTTTATATTTCGCAATTTTTAGTTGTGGTGTTACATTGGAAACAGAACTCAAGTATTTTTAAGCAAATGATGACAGTACTCATAGCTTCCTCTGAAAACAGCTCCCGTCTCCAGATACTTCACACTACCAAATCATAGTGTTAAGAAATAGGGAGTGCAGTATTGTATGTTGGACGGGGGAATAGTTTAAAACATCTGGACTATTTCCACCCTTCAACCTGCAGATATAAGCATGTTTATGTGAGCCTCAGCAGTCTGATCTGCACTCATTGAGCAGGTGCTTATGTTTCATTTATTTATTAATTTGGGTTTTATTTTTTGCTTTAATACTGTGTATGTCATATAATGACGGGTAGATTTATGAGTAGAGTAAGCCAGTACATACAGTTGGTCAAGGTGATGCACTATGAACTGCCAACCATTTTTAAGCAACTACCAACTGTCCCACACAGAGTCCGGGGTTTAAACCGCAGAACTCCTTGGTGGGAGGCAAGTGTGTTACCACTGCACCACTTTGGCCCCTCATGCTTTTGTTTCAGTTGATAGTTATAACTTGATTTACAATATCATCTACGTAGTTGAAATGATGAGATTATATCAGTCACATAAAAAAGTAACAGGAGAGACGTTACCCTCTCTTGACCAAGGTCTGTCCTGCTTCAAATTTACTTCTGTTAGTTTTTCAGGTGGCTTATGTAAAAATGATGACAAGGTTTGGAAAGTCTATCCAAATCTACTATCAATGCATACGTTATGCTCTATTTAGAGTTGGATTCATGCTATGTTTTCCAAAGAGAGCAGAGGGGAGATCGTATCAAAGCATCAAAACATAACAGTGAGAGAGGGGTTTAAGGCAAATATGCTGACACCATATGGACAGTGTGAAGGAAGCACAATCCCTTTGCATGACAAAGAATAAGATCAAGGATTGATTATCCATTTACGTAGTCACTTGTTAAGTTCATCTTATATTCAACAAAATCTAAAGGTGTTTAGTTTTCTAATAATATTGCATATTGTTTAATCACAACAAATATTCCTTATTATCAAAATACAAAATTTATAAAGCATGCATTAATAGTGGAAAAAGTCACACAGGTACGGGTATAGAGGCTTTACATGAAATTATGTTCAGTCAGTGGACTCTGCTGGATGTTAAAATAAATTGGAACCTCATTGGCCCTTTTTGACAATATTCCCTCTAATTACATACACGCCTGATGCAAGTTGTTTTTCCTGCATATATGGGCCGAGCCAACAACATATTTCTCCAAATCCTCCCCCGGCCATACCCAAAAGAGAAGGGGTGAGGATATTGTAATCCAGTCAGTTTGTTTGCTTGTTTGTATGCATTAGTTGAAAACTATATGATAGACTTGGGTCATGTTTTCACAGAAGGTGAAGGTCTGTCCCTGGTTCTGTCCTACAAAGATTATCAGGATATCTGCATAATGACTACAGAATTTTATTGATGCTTTTGTACAAATCTGTGGTTTCATATTCCTGGGCAGGTATTTGTGTTCCCTCATTCACTTGCTTGCTGCTGTTAAAAACCCCATTTTTTCCGGTGCAACAATTGTTTATAGAATAAATTTTAATATGTTCATCAACAATAGGCAGATCTCTTTAATCATAAAAAGAATCAATCCCCTCCACATGCAATCAGTAATAATAGTACTAGCATGATTTGGTCTAGGTATAAAACGTTCATAATAATTATTAATTATTAATAATTATTATTTGCCCAGCAATAAACAATAAAGTAACAGTACATCATAACAGGATAAAAATCTGAGAGATAATTGACTGACAATACCCTTCCGCAGCTTTTCCTGGAATCACAGCAAAAGTTTCATTTTTTCATGATTTTTTTATATGATTTCAAAGTTTCTCTCTTTCAGATCTATGCTTTTAAAATCAAGCAATTTATCCAACAAGAGGTTTTAACTTCAAAGTTGTGGTTTGAGGGCCTTCAGCAATCTTTTGATTGTTTTATGTTTATTGGCTTTATTCTTCAGTTCAGTGTTTCTTTTATGAATATCTACACAATGGGTCTTCATTGGGTATTTAAAAAGGAAAAAAAAAATTCATGAGGTCTGTTGAAGACGAGCAGAGAGTCATTCATTGGAATGCTTTTAATTCTAAAACTTATAATAACTTCTACATACTGTGGTATTCCTTGCTTTATGTGGCCACTCACATAGAAGTTTTGAAATGTCTGAAGTTATCGCCCACCATAGGCAGTGTGAAGTAATAGCGCATAACTACAGGATGTCCTTTATCGTTCATTTATGTTGCTGATCTGCTGTTTTTCTTTTCAATTCTTTGTTATTTTATCTCTATCTGTGTCTTGTCTATATCAAACCGTGCTCATCATTTTCCCAGATACAGACTCTCTTCTGTAGCAAAACTGTAGTCAGAAGTGTAGAGCTGCGTTTCTATTTTAGGGCAGGGTCAGGGCATTGCCCAAGTCAGTACTGCAACAACCTTTAAACAGGAGGAGGGATGGTCTGATATGGCATTATAGCAGTTTCATCTATATAGTTAATGCAAACTTGAGGGTTGCAAGGAGAATTAGAATAGACTTTGAAATCACTGGTCAGGATGGGAATTCATTGGGTTTCCCACTGAATTCCTAGCCCTTGTGGTCATAGCATAACTACAAGTTCAGGAGTAGGCAATGAAATTTTGTCTTGTGGTGAGTAACTCACAGACAGAGAAGACTTTAGACTCTAGCTGTGCAATTGTGTTCCAGAATAGCCGTGCATGAACAAAAACAGAAAGGCTCAAACCATTCATGACAGTGGACCAGCTATACTACACATAAATGATTTTAACCCCACAGCCTTCAGGGATGCTGCAGTATTATTTTCACCTATGACATCCGTAGGCAGTGTGCCTGGGCTACATCTAAGAAATCGTTAAGGGAAAGATGATAATACTTGTTAGGGACATTGGTTGGAGGTGCAGGTGTGTAACGTCGTGGTCTGAAATTGATTTGACCTTTCACCTTGCCTCAAAGATCTAGAGTTATCAAATCTTGTCCGGGCTATATCTCAGACACCATAAGGGATAGGAGTTGATACTTTGTAGGGACATTGGTTAGGGGGTGCAGGGGTGCAACGTCATGGTGTGACTTTGCTTTGATCTTGAACTTTAAAATATTATTCAGGCTATATCTGAGGAACTGTAAGATTTAGAAGGTTGATTCTTGGATAGGTCATTGGTTGGGGAGTGTAGGTGTGACAAACCAATTACTTAATAGTGCTGTTTCTAAGGACAGCTACATTTCAATTAATAATTTTTACTGTTTCATAACTTTAATTTCCAGATTAATGCTATTATCCTGCTATTGAATCGTATCATTTTAATTATTTATAAATTTTCTCTCTCTTAAACACTTTGTTCACTACTTAAACATTATTTGGACCTTTAAACAATTGGCATTGTTTTCTCTGAAAGTCTCTTGATCTTTGTACTGTTTCACTTCTTCTGTATCTCATCTTGTTGAAAACTATTTCCCATGGCTGTGGGGTATGGGCATCGTCGTTGCTATTGAGCATCTGATCACACCAGATGCAAAACTTGCACAAATCTGATATTTAAAGGGTGCCTCCCAGTAATGAATTTCACATTTGATTGCAAATTTCACATTTCTTAACCTGCCAGACAGAACCGCATACTAATATCTCTATTGTATTTTCTGCGTCCAAACTGGGAATGGTAAATCCATTGTGATTTTAACTGGACTTTTATAGTGCTTAATCTGCCCCTTAAGGGAACTCCAAGGCATAACAGCAAAAAATGGTCAATCAATTTTACTATCCAGGGATGGAAAAAGGGTTAAGCTCCACTGAGAACGCCAGGGAAATATAGAAGACTAAGGTGGGTATGCTTGCTGTAAGAGACAAGCATTTTATAACAAGGTCAGCCAGTTAAATAAGTAACAAGACTGTTATGTTAATTTGAAAACATACAATAATACTGTGAATAATTTAATTGTATTTTATTCTATTCTATCCCAGACTTTTATTCAGGGCAGACTCAAATCGCAACAACTGTGAGCCATATTCAAGTTCATGGTCCATGGACATAGTAATTGACATTTCCACACTCAGAAACTTTAGTGGAAAGGCCTTGACAAATATTATTGGATTTTCTTCTGACAGATGAAGCAGAACGAACATCATCAGGCAATTCATTCGAGATAGTTGGTGTGTCAAAAACAAACCTTTGACTAAATCACTTCCTGGCTTATGCAAGGTTGGACAAAACTCAGTAATCTCAAGGAACCTTCTATCCATTCTCCCTCATCTTGCGTTGTTTGTCAAAACCAATTCACTGCCTTGACTTTCTGTGGTTTATTGCCCCATTACAGGAACCTGACACTTATGTCAGCCAGGGTTTATCAAGAAGATAAAAAAGTTTGAATTTATTCGTCTGTTCACAAGCTGATTAATCAAACTAGCTTAATGCATTCCCATAGAGAATTTCAGCTTTCAAATTACAACTCCTTGGCCAAATATAGACTTAACTCTGGCACAGAGAGCTAATATATAAAAACAATTTCACCCTGTCTAGACAAGACGATATATTATGTGACTTCTTTCCCCCTCATTCTGAGTTAGCACTGGAAACAAATTCTATTATCAATAATTACGAAGGCTCAGAAGTGCCATTTCTGTAAATTGCTTTTACAAGTTACTCTTTCGTGTTTACCAGTTAGAAATTCATATCTGCAAGTTATTAAGTGTTATTTTAATTTATTAACTTGTATTTACAATTTCTTAACAGATTTCGTATTTGTATTTAGATTTCTTAACACGAATCTAAAATTTACTAACTTAAATTTGCAATTTATGCACTTCCACTTGCTATTTACTAGCTTGTATTCAATCAAACAGTTAGTAACTTAGAGAGGTTAATAAAATATGCCAGTCAAATTGTGGTTCAGCCAGTTCCACACATTTACAGTTATAAGCTGCACAAATAAGTATCCACAAATAAGTATACAAGAAATACTGTAAATGACACCCAGCAAATTGGGAAACACCATTACCATTCCAAATGCAATAAATTGCTACTTTCATATCTGAAGTCAATGATTCTGGTGTCACTTGGGGTTTGAACCACTTCTCTTTACCTATATCATCACAGGCATATGCCATTTAGTGTCAGTTTGACCTTTAACCTTGAGCAAGGTCAGCCTAAATTGCTTGACCTCAGTCTCGTCACTCTGACTTAACCTTTTGACCTTTGGTCGGAGGTGGTTCAATCCCCTCGTATTCAGCAAATATATGTGGTCAGTTAACAATTTTTCATAGACATGGATAAAATATAAAGATGTGCATTTAAAGAATAAATTAGAAATAGATATTTAAAACCCAATCTAGTGTTTCACTGTCTTGGGCCTCTGGGGGACTGGCAATAAATTGCAATAGACATTCTTATCTATGAATAGAACACATAAGCCCTAAAATTAAGGTGACTGATGCATATTACTGTTAATCTATAATCATAGTAACCAAAATAATCCCTTTTTACTGTGATGGAGAGGATGGAGAGAAGGCGGTCTTTAGACACTGAAAAGAGGGTTGGTAATATTATTTATTTGTTTATTTGGGGTTTTACATAGCTTGCAACACTGTACAGGTCATATCATGATGGGTTGTTTTGCCGGAAGAGAAAACCAGTACATATAGTTAGTCAAAGTTCTGAACTGTAATCTGCTGACCATCAGTAAGAGATTACCAACTTTCCAACACAAGGTCTGGGGTTTGAACTGCCGACCTTAGAGGTGGGAGGCAAGTGTGTTACCACTGCGCCACTGTGGCCCCTAAGAGGGTTGGTGATATTTGCATCTGGGTTTGGGTAAATCAAAATTTGATCGGTTGATGTTAAAGTTCCACATGATGACTTTTAAAAAGATGTTTTTCAAGATTCAGGCTCCCCTGGCAAATGTTTATATGGCTCGAGGGCAATAGCTCAAGTACAAGAAATAAATCTGCCCACTTAATGTCAGATCCTAATGTACCATTTCATGGGCCACAGTGGCCTGGTAACATGCAAGCTTCCCATCTCTGAGATCAGAGTTCGAATCCCGGTCTGACTTCATGTGGGAAAGCTGGTACGTACTTGCTGTTGGTTTGCAGTTTACAGTACACAGAACCTAGACCAACTGTACATATTGCTGTCCTCTGTCCTTCCAACTACCCATCACAATGTAACTGATAAGGTACTAGGCATGATGTAAAACACTGAATAAATAAATAAACTAACAGACTGTTTGAATCTTTAGACGTGAACTCAAGACTTATATGTTTAGATTAACAGTGTTGTGTCCGGCATCTCATTCACTAGGACAAAGTACAATGTTAGTTGCCAATGTTAAATTAATTCACAACAAATATTCTGCCATCGCAAAATTTATTTCAGTAATTAAACACTGATCTCTTCGCCATGTCAGAGACTTGGATTAGACCTGATACCACCAGTGCCAATCTGTCTGAAATCAACCCACCAGGTTACAATCTGTATGAACAGCCATGAGAGGTCCACAGTAGTGGAGGACTGGGGTTTTTTGTTAAAGATGGACTGGATCCATCCGTTGTTCCTACAAGGGCCTGCACCACCTTCGAAAATTTCCTCATCAAGATATCTCTAAACAAAGAATCTTTTTACTTTCTCAACATAAACAGACCACCTTCCTCCAGTACTCCAACCTTTTTTGAACAGTTTCAGTCACATATGGAGGATATTCCTCACACCACTGAAAATCTGGTTGTCATTGGTGACTTCAACTTTCACCTTGAAACAACACATTCAAATTTAAAAACTTTTCACTAACTGATTGATTCATTTGATTGATTTCAGAAAGTTAATTTCCACTGATTGATTCATTTGATTTAATTCAGAAAGTTAATTTCCCGACCTATATTCATGGACATACTCTTGACCTGGTTTTAACCAAATCCAACAATGACAATATTTCCAGTGTCCATACCATTGATGCTTTTTCCGACCTTTTTTCAGTTAGTTTCACTCTAAATTTCTTAACCCCTAAATCCCAGACTAATGCTACTGTTGCTTTTCATAAATACCATAAAATTGATAAATAGAAAAGGAAAGCAAATCTCCTTGCTTCTGAACTGATTAATAATCCGTCCAAATGTTTGTTTGAATGCTTTCGGGAAGAAATAAATCCACCTTCAATAGATCCCAGTACATGCAGAAAGTCCACCAGTACAACAGAATCTGCATGCAGGCCAAATCTCAATTACTTAAAGCAAAAATTCCGGACAATCACCCCAACCCACAAAAATTATGGCGTGTCCTGGTCGATGTGTTACTCAGACTTCCAAGATGCTCCCATCGATAAAGTCCCTTCAGCTTTTGGCTGACAGATTTGTGAAGTTCTTCTCAGAAAAAATTGAAAAAAATATGCTCAACAGTATCTGCTTCCCTCAATTCGCAACACATCATTCCAGACTCTCCTCCCCCTATGTTTTCAACTTTCTCTACTGTAACAGAGGATCAAGTTACCAATATTATCACCAACTCTCCAAGTAAATCATGTTCCCTCGACCCTTGGCCCACTGTCCTTGTTCTTGATTATCTGGATATTCTCATCACCTCCATCACTTCAATAATCAATGCTTCTCTTGAGCAAGGTAAGTGTCCAAATTTTTTCAAGCAGGCCCATGTTACCCCAAACCTCAAAAACGTCATCCTTAGACAAAGAAGTTTAAAAAACTATGGGCCTGTTTCTAATCTAAATTTTATGTCACAGATACTTGAAAGGGTTGTAGCCGTCCAGCTACAAACTCACCTTGATTAAGCCAGTTTGTCACTGCCCTTACCCTTCTGGATCTCTTCGCTGCATTTGATACCATTGACCACACCATTCTCCTGGACAGACTTAATGTTTGCTATGGTATCAGTGAGCTAGCACTTGGCTGGTTCAAATCATACATGTCAGGAAGGACACACTCGATCAAGGTAGGTAGTACACTCTCACTTCCTGCTGCACTCCAGTATGGAGTCCCCCAGGGCTCCGTCCTTGGTCCAATTCTTTTCTCTCTCTACACTAACCCAATAAGCTCAATCATTCATTCCCGCAGTAGCATCAACTACCACTTTTACGCCGATGACACCCAGTTATACATAAAATCTCACCAGCAAATTTCTCCCACTGTATACAAAAACTAAAGAACTGCCTAAACAACATTTAAAATTTCATGTCTACAAATAAATTAAAACTTAACTCAGACAAAACCAAGTTTACTCTCATAAACTCCCAAAAAATCATGAACAACTCCTCCCTCACCAGGTCTCACCAGCACAAAGTGTCAGGAATCTTGGAGTGGTGTTCGACTCCAATTTCAATTTGTGTCACAGGTCATAAAGTCCACTAGAGTTCATGCAAGAGACCTCTACAGAATTCGACACCTTCGAGAAATTGATACATCAGTTCTATTAGTGAATGCTTTGGTGAGCAGCAGATTAGATTATTGCAATTCACTGTTCTTATCGCTCAATGTTCACTGTCACCCGTTCCTCTAAATTCTCTCACATTACCCCTCAACTAAAAAAAAAATCCATTGGATCCCAATCAGGTACAGGGTACAATTTAAAATTGACCTCATTACATAGAAAATTCTCAACCAAGGTCAACCAGCTTACCTAAGAGAATTAATTCACTCCTACACCTCTTCCAGAAATACAAGGCGAAGCACCCCCAAACTGGAGTTCCTTCAAACCCCCACTTTTGACCGCAGAGTTCACAAATCAATCAAACACTTCTCTAATTCCTTCAGTCACTATGCCCCAGTCCTTGGGAACTCTTTCCCCTTTCATGTAAGAAACAGTCCCTCTGTTGAATCTTTTAGGAAACAACTCTAACCCCACCTCCTCTAGTTTCCCACTTTGTCTGCTTCCCCTCCTGGTCACACCCACAATTCTGGATTATTGACCCTGAATGCCCCTCGACCCTCCCTATGATTTGGTTTAACTAGCACACTGAGTTCCCCTTTGTGGGGAAGATATTGCACCTGCAAAGCAATAGATTAGTTTAGATTAGATTAGAACTTATACACGTCAACCAGTACAAGTTGCAGCTTGTACAAGCAGTTTACAGATATATCTGTATACAGATATATCCTACTAGTGTCAACACCTACCCGATATAAATAAGTCATTCAACCAGTCTGACAACTACAGAATGTAACAAGATACCAACACTACCACAATGCCCGATAATGCCTTACTGGTCTTCAATAACGTGGGAACTTTCCCTACCCGTTCAGTGGCCTGGATGGCAAATATCAGGCACTCCAGTATCCTCCAGGGAGTAAATGTCACTTTCACAACTATAAAGGGATCTTATTCTGATTCTGGCTTTAGTGGACTCTGATTACAAGTTTATTTTGGTTGATGTTGGACTCAATGGATCCTGTTAAAATGTCCAGAACTTCAATTTAATAGCAACTAGCTTAAATCTACACTACGAAAATGCATGTGTGCATAGTGTGCAGATATTATTGATTCACCGGTGTGTCCCTAGGATTGCTTGTATTGATGAGAGGTGGGGTGTTTACATGTCAGAAGGTTTGACTGGCTACGGGTTTCAGATGATCAGACAGACTTTATTAATATAGATGTCAATTAACAAAGCATTCAAGCCAAAAGCTCTTGAAACGATATCTTAAGCTGTCTAATGCCCCAATAGCAGTAGAGGCTGTGTTCCATACATTTGTATTCTTTTTAATAATACCTTAATCGTCCATCTACTGCCAGACTTCTATCAGTTAACTTTGCATACTGTGGCATTCCTTGCTTTTCCTGGCCAACCCTAGGGAAGTTTTAAACTTTACATAATGTCCCTCCTATTATTGACAGTATCAGAGTCATCTCCCATATCCCACTTTAACTGCAGGGTGTCCTATTATTTCTTTAGCTATGCTATCCTGGTGATTTTCCTGCAAATTTATGTTACCTTGCATCTTACTGTCTTCAGTGAAGTTGTACATTTTACCGTAATATTACAGTATCTTTTCTGCATCTTTTTCTGTGTTCAACTATTGGCCATTGTCCTCACATTTCTGATTTTCCCCTGTGGTTTAACCACAATTTAAGATGTGGAGCTGGGTTTTGCATGAGGTACTGCATTCTGCCTCTTATTTGTTCTGCCGTTATTTCCCTTAATACCGCCTGTAGTATGAATTATTCTTTCACAATTTTTTTCCTCTCCAAAAAAAAAAAAAAAAAAAAAAAAAAAACAACCGAGGAAAAAAAATCCCGTGTAAGGATGAGTATGAATATCCATTAAACAATATTTTCTTCCAAATCGCACTGTGTGTACACTGATCATTTAACTACAAATAAGTGGACCATCTCACTGCAAAAAACGTTTACATCACTGTTGTACGTTTACTTCTCTGCACACAGAGGTTTTGCAGAGATCTGTTTCAAAGAACCCATGGAATACAACAATGCAGTGTATCTAATACCCTCAGTAACCATGACAAAAGCCATGAAAAATCTGAATGTCCTCCTGAGAGTTCCAGGCTAATGTTATTTTTATCAAAAGCACCTTTACATTCAGATACAGAAAGAGGTATGAAAATCGGAAACAAATATTTCTGTTTCTGTCTCTTGGTGTATTTTATGACTAATATGTGTATTTTATGATTAAATATATTAATCAATTGATGTAATTTTTCTGTAATTTGAACTGACAAATTTGGTAATTTTTGCTTGGAATTTAGTGACCCGTGTTTTGACATAAAATCATTGTTAAGGACTCCCAGTTCCTTTTATCACTGTTTCATGAGTTATCATAAAAGTATCTGAATTAAACTTCTAGGGCTATTTCAACTGATGCTGTTTAAAGTAAGCAGGAAACCCGGAAATACATGTGACTTGTCCTGAGGGAAAAATAATTTTGTTGGACAAAACAAAGGTCGGCCCTAAACACTCACCCAACTTCTACAACTCATGAAGATAACTCGTAAAAGGAAGCTTCTTATGGCTTGTGCAATAATCAGGGGCATGTACGACTTATCTTACTTTGGGACATCACCTGACTTCATTCGTAACTTCCTTTTGGTGAAGTCACACTTTTTCTTATGATCATTTACGTTGTCCCGTGAAATTTGTTCTTCTTCCTGTCTTTTTACCCGTTTCTTCGCCATCGCAGATGCGCAGAAATGGTTATATTATGAAGCGAAAATACGTTACTTCAGGTTATAATCAACTACTGTTGGTAGTTATCGATAATTTTACATGATATTTCTTAAACTATCATTTTACAACTATAAAATGCAATAATAATTGAGATCCGTGGTTTAGAAGGCACTCAGAAGTAAAATTTTTATTTCCGCGAAAAATTTCATGTTACAACGTAAGTATTTGATTTCCACTTGACCTTCACGTCTTTATGGCTCTTCCTAGTAAAAACAAGAAATGTTTTTTTAAAAGGTTTGAACGTTTACAAAATGCTTTAAATCCCTGTCTTTAAAACCCTGTCTTTGGGGGTCACTAAATATTTTGAAGCAAATGTTTACATTGTAATGTTTAAAATCATTTGAAGGTTTGGAGCGCAAATGTCAAATCAATGTTTTTTAATGTTTGCTCTGAAAATGTTTTACTAACATTTCATAGAGACTGGTTTGCATTCCGATCATTTTAAAATGGTTTTGACATTTTTTTTCTGTGAAGTGTTTTTTAACATTCTATCACTTACGGTTTTGTACAAATATTTTCATAATGCTAATTAAACGTTTGCGTTTAACTTTTGCAAAGATGCCTGTGAGCAATAATAGATGATTTTACAAAACTTTGTCAAAATTACCCCACATGCAATGCCAAAAGTAAGAATTGAATGGGGCACATTTTTTACCTTTAGCAAACATTTCCCTTCAAACGTTTTCAAGCCTCAATAACGTTTACTGGGTTAAAAGTGACCTCATGTCTGTCTAGTGATCAGTGTCTGACATGTTCTCAAATATGTTAAAGAAGCCATTTCAAATGCAAAAATGAGCTGTGTCAAATCGCATGGAAGGTATCCTACTCAAACATGAAAAATCCCACTGAATGCTTCCTATCAAAATTTGAAATGGACCAATCCACAACTGAAAGTACATAAGGTTGTTAGTTTATAGCTCATGACTCCAGGTATTGTGAGTAAAGAAAAGATTATTCGTGAGATCTCGTGGCAGGAACGCTCACTTTCAGAGGCTTTTAAACATTTTTGATTTAGCTCGCACTTCTAGAGATCACTTTTTTTCGTTTTTATTTTTTCTCCGGACTTTCATGAATTGTGGCGCTCCCACAATGACTCTCTTTCTTCTACAGAAGTTGTCGTGTAGCCACAATCACTGTCTTTTACAGAAGTTAAGCGGTGATGGGCTACTTTAGTACTGGGATGGGTGACCGCTTTGAACAGTGCACTATTCGTGTCTCTGATGGCTTTGGGGCTGCATTGTCAGGGTACTCAGGAGGCAAACTGTTGACAATATGTTTATTACAATATAGTAGCAGGGTCGGATTATCCAAATACATGTTTGATTTATTCAGAACAAAAAATTAGAAATCACAGACGAAAGAAACCAAGATAGAATGTATGTCTTTGCAAGTAGAAACAATACATTTTGAGGGGGTGTTATTAAATTGATGAACAACCGGCCCTGAAATCAAATGAACACTTGTTTCACTGAGCAATAATTTTAAAATTTTAGGCTTACCTGTTGTCATATCTGGTTCTAGTTATCTAGAAATTACATTACAAAAACAGTAAACAAATATGTAACCGTAATACAAACATGCTAGTAGTTTCTTTTAATGTAATATGCAATCTAAAATTTGATTAGTCAATTAATCTTCTTTAATTAGAATTAATTAGTTGAAAATTTTGGCTTCTAAATATATTGAACTGGTCTTTTTGGCCATACTAGTGCAGACCAGTCAACCTAGCACAGTATACTCTGTTCATGTAAAAATAATATATGATCTTACTGAAAATATACAGGATAAATAACTGAAAAAACAGCAGGATGCACTACTGTCAAGCTATAACAGGAGTGTTTACACATCTTTATTTTCCAGAAACCTTCCAGCTGTATTTGATAGAAAATGAATCAATTGGAGCAGTTACCAACATTCTCACCAACAACAGGGACGCTATTGATTCAGTTGCTGTTTTTTTAAATTTTGCATCTTTGTTGACATCCCACGAAAGGGAAACAATAACCCCTTTTCAAACTGTTTGCTTATTTACCAACATAACACAACATACACATAAAAATAACAAAAATCCTCCAATGTAGTAGCTGTGTCTTTTTCCCACAAAATACAATAATCCAGATATTGGTCTAGTTCCAGTTTTTGTTGTCAATTGGTATCCAGGGTGTGGTTGTAGGTTTTAGGTTAGAATCAACCAGAAAGAAATGGTTTTCTTAAACTGCTTTAACACTTAAATCACCTGAATTATACAGTATGTAACTTTAATACCCCAATCACACAGGTGGTATAACTCGAGGCTATAGGTGCTGGGGAAAATACCCCTGTCCTTTAACTACTGTCCAAGGTTCCTATGTCAGCTTGTGACACAGTGGTAAAACATCCAACACATTGCACATCCTACGGAAGTTTTAAAATGCTTAAAATTTTTTGATGCAGATGAATGTTTTGGTACAGTAACTGTAGGTGTGGTCCACAGTGTATGTAATGTTTCGACTCGGTCATGTTATGGTGTAACACGGCAACATATGTTGAGTGGAGATACTGGACGTTTCGCCACTGTGTTACAAGTTTGCATATGTACCTCAGATGGTAGTTGTAGGACAGGGGCATTTCACCCAATGTATATACCAACCTGTAGTGTGATGGATACACCAAACCTCTGGGGCCACGGTGGCAGAGTGGTAACACTCTTGCCTCCCACCTCTGAGGCTGGGGTTTGGTTCCTGTCACGGCCTCAAGTGGGAAAGCTGGTGGTTGCTTGTCATTGGTCAGCAGTTTACAGTACAGAACCCTGACGAACTGTATGTACTGGTTTCCTCTGCCCTTCCAACTACCTGTCGTGATATGACCTGTACAGTGTTGAAAGTGACGTAAAACCCCAAATAAATAAATACACCAAACCTCGGGACATAGGAATTGTCCTGGGAGGCAGAAAGTACCGCCTGTAGTGTGACTGGGGCATTAAACTGTTGTGTTATTTTGATCATTATTGAACTTAATTCTGTAAGTTTAGGTCTTTTCACAGTAAATTCTGTAAAATGTCTTTTGCTTCTTCCATGCTTCTAAGATAAGAGAAATAATTAACATTACATCTTTCTTAATGAGCAGTGTGTCCTGGGTGACCTTGCAGGCAATTTGACAGTGTACACATCACACACACCCACACACCCCACACACCCCCACACATGCTTTATTTATTTGGGTTTTATGCCAGTTTCAACACTGTACAGGTCATATCAACACGGGTAGTTGGAAGGGCAGAGGAAACCAGTACATATAGTTGGTCAAGGTTCTGTACTGTAAACTGCCGGCCAACGGCAAGCAACTACCAGCTTTCCCACTTGAGGCCGGGCCGGGAACCGAACCTCAGAGGTGGGAGGCGAGAGTGTTACCACTCTGCCACTATGGCCCCCTCACACACTTTAAAAAGTTATTTTAATTTGAACACCATGAGACCTATTTTTGTTTCTGATTCCTGGTGCAAGTTGTCTATTTCAAAACAATATTCAAATGTGTTGACCACCCCCTTTCAGGGAAGAATTTTATGCACATAACTGTAACTGTTTCAACTAAAAATTCTCTCTGATCCCTTCAAATTAAGACAAAAGGCTTGTTCATTTATTGAATGCCTCATTGTTTTTGAGTTGTCACAAATCAAAAATGTCTTTAAATATCAAGCCTTCAAAAAATAGAAAATGTATGAGCATTAAAGTTATTCATGATAGCAATAGTTTGTATACGAACAGTGTTCTCTCACTTTAGATGATAGAGTTTTGAATCCCATAAGTTGTATACATTTACTTATTTATGGCATACTGAGGCTGTACTTGTAGGTGACAAGCCCTTAACAGCAAGAGACATTTGTGTCACATGTGTGATACTAATGTCATTTAAAACCGGTAATATGTACTTCCCATGGGTGACTCCCACAAGGGACAAGGCTGAGGACCTATCCCAATATGACCCTGGCTGTTAAATGGGACCTAAAACCCCATCTTTGACCTTTCCCCATGGCTTACCAAAGTCCGAACTTATTTTCTTTCACCATATTGTGATAGATTCAGTTAACTCAGATTCACAACACTAATCCACTACCTAACAAGAATAAATTCCGTTCCCTGATTCATTGTATTCTGTTAAAAATGAGGATATTGATTAACCATGCATGGTAAAGAACCTCTGTCATAGTTAGTTTGAAAAAAAAATAAGGCTGATGATTATTAATTAAAAATGCATGACAAAATGACCACTAAAAAGACCCTTTATGGGAAAAGGGAGTGGTGGATATTATCGTGTACTGCTTGCAGTGCTATTAGGTTGTAAAAAAATTGTCAATTTACAGAAGTGACAAGTACAATGACAATTGCTGTAATCTGTAGTCCTCACACAGAACATTTGCATATCTTTTTGTCCACCGCCAACATAAAATGTCATATTTTTGCCAGAAGGTCAAATGGGTAAATGTGATTTCCATTTCTATCTCCAGGTCATTTCCCCAATCAAACTTCCAGGAACTTCACTGTGTACCGTTTAGAATATTGCCTGGTAAATTGCCCCTAAAATATAACAACAATTCACCTTTGTACTCCTTGATATATGGCAAAGCAAGTGAACAAATGCAAAAAGCGGTCCGTGTTTACAATCAACTGTTGTGAGATTATAATACAAAATGACAAAGTTATCTTAAAGCTGTTGCTCTGTCACATCTGTTCTTAGCCCTACAATTTCCGTTAGACATCTTGTGAGATAAATATAGCCATAAAGGCTCATCAGCGAAAACAATCTATTCATGGCCACTGAACCATTATTATGATGCTTTAATAAAAAGTACCTTATTGTGTCAGTGCAAAAATATTGCAACACTGAGGACCACAAAAGATTTAACATTATGTTTACATCTTCATTTATCTGCCTGGGTGTGCAGATGTTTAGTTGTAACCGTATTAGTTTCAAGAATTATTGATTATTCATAGGAATAACAATCCTGTTAACAAAATTCTGATGATTATTCAATAAATAAAACAACCATATTTTTATTTTTTGATTGATTGATTGATTGATTGATTTGGATTTTATACTCTATACTTTATTAAACAGGACATATCACAACATATAGCCCAGGGGCCGATTTCACAAAGGGACTTCAGTCCATAATTAAGACCTAAATTTAAGACTTTTGTCTTAAATTTTGTCAAAAGAATGTTAAGTCTGTGGTCTTAGATTTAGCGGATTTCACAAAGCAGCTAAGTCCATGAAATAGCTAAGTCAGTGGACTTAACTTTAAGTCTGGGAGGTAGTGGGCTTAAATTTTGTACAGAGGACCTAAATATGGCCGCCATTAATTTTTCCCAACTTCAAAATTTGAAATGGCTGTAAATAAAGTATATTTACACAGAACACCTCACTAAAGTAGTCTTTGGGAAGTTTATATGTGGCAACAAGGTTTTCCATTTTTAAGCAGCCCTTATCCTTAGATAAAATACATCAAATGAAGGATATATGGCACCAATATTATATTTTGAATAGATATAAAAGGTCACATGACACAGAAAACCACTGTGCTTATTTGATAAGCTTAGATTTAGAATCCATTTTTAAGTCCCAGACCTAGCTAAGACCAAAGTCTTAGATTTAAGTCTAAATCTGGACTTAAGTCCCTTTGTGAAATCGGCCCCTGACTTAGCCAATAAAGGGACTTAGTTTAAGTCCTTTAGTGAAATCGGCCCCAGAGGATAAATGAAAGCAGTGCATACAATTTGACCAAAATTCTCCCCTGAGAACAATTGGGTACTGGCAAACTACTATCAGCTTACCCACTTCCTGTCCCACGGGAAATGAACTCAGAATCTGAAAGGTGTAATGGAAATCCAGTGGGTATTGTCCTTCTCTGTAGACTTCCAGTTACCTATGCATCGTGTGTTCATTCACTATGCCATATTTATTTGTGCACGGCAAATGTAATAATGTAGTATAGCTCATAGTATTTATGTCATGTATTCGAAATGTCGTTGAAAAAGTATTTGTGTTATGTATTTGAAATGTTTTTGAAAAGTATTTGCATTTGTATACAAATACCTTTCATAGTATTTAATCCTAAGTTAAATACACTCTGTATGCAATGATCGGATATGTCAATATTTGATCGCTGTGGCTGAAAATGACCCCAAACTTTAGTAAGCTTTATTAACGCTAACATTGCCATTATTGTAAATCCCTACTCAGGCTGTGTGCTAAGCCACAGGTATTCTGTTCTTACAGTGCTTATATAGCTGCAGGTCAAAGTCAGGCATGGAGTTTATGCCCATCAATGGTCAAACCAGGATAAGCTGTCATTATTTCTAACTTGTTGCCATGGGAACTGCATAATTAAGAGCCAAATGACTTTTTGGCACATTCGAAAACCACAGAGCCACTGAGGATATTTATATACAAAATGAAGTTCATGCATAACCCAGTAAACAATAGAAATGCTTTTAAAATGTTTTGTTTACATTGTAATGTTTAAAACACGTTTGATAAACATTCTCAGTACTAATATTTCTGCTGAAAACATTTGCAAAATAACTCAAGAAACTGAGGTTTGACTGGAAAGGTTATTTTAAGTTAAAATAGCTTATAAAATGAAGCTTATGCTGGGAAATATTGTTCAAACATTCATCATTAAATGTATGTATATGTTATGTACAAGTTGCGATTTTGTACAAGTTGCAACTCGTACAAAAAGCATGTACAAGTTGCAACTTATACAAGCAGTTTGTACAAGTTGCAACTTGTACAAGACTGGCTGAACAAGTTGTACAGAATTTCACCATCTAATAAACCCAATTTGTACAATTCTGCTGTACCAGTTGTATTAAAAAAATGTTTAAATTAACGGTTTTATTAACAATATTTCTTATCATATGTATATAAATATCCAAATTAATGTGAGAGTGTCATATGTGTTTAACTTTCCATAAACTTTAGCACTGAATTTACAAAAAACCTTGAAAAACTTAACACTTAAACACTTTACACTTAAAATACAAAAAAAAAGTTTTTAACATATTTGTATTAGTATATAAAGCTGGTACTTTAACACTCAAGGTTAAATTATTTACACTGTTTATCATGCAGAAAAAAACTTTTGTGTAAAATACTAAGTTGAGCATGTAAGCATTTCCTTATTTTTAATGCTAGTAAGACTCCAGATTTGTTCTCATCAGAGGTATGGAACTGTAAACTGGGTCTTTTTTCCTTTTAAAAAGTCTCGGACAAAAAAGTTAATAATAACAATCAGACTTCAAAGATAAAAGTTAAAAAAGTAATAAATCAGAAATAGAATAGAAATAGAAAATAGAAAGTAATAGAAATAGAAAAGTAATAGAAAGTAATAAATCAGAAATTAACTGTCTTGGTGTGGCTTCCTATAGCATCAGATCTATTTTGTGATTCACGTCTGGGCAATAAATTAGGATCACATGTGGGTAAGTGAAAGCATCAAAGGACAGATGATAGCATATGCATAATTGTAACTGACACATGCTTTTCATAAATATAATCCTTGTGTAGTCTTAAAAATTCAGATAAAGTTTTAGCATCATAAAATAATGAATTTATACCTTTCTGTGGAATAAATAAATTTACTATAATTGTTGACAAAAAAGCATGATTATAACTTATAAGGTTACCAACACCAACAAACCCAAAAGTCAGATACAAGCTTCAGTTGGACCAGTGTGACAGGTCTAATCTAATCTAATCTAATGTGGACTTTTATAGTGCTTAATCTCCATCACTGATAGACTCTAAGGCGCTTCTAAGCATAAAGCAAGGCAGTTAGCGTTAATCAAGGGACATAGCCAGGTCGTACCAAGGAGACACAGATGTTACGGGGGAGGCTATGGTGGGTAGGCTTTTGCAAACAGGTATGTTGTAAGCTTCTTTCTGAAGGAGGCAACTGATGTTGCACCGCGAACATCTTGAGGGAGGTGCAGAAATTGTCAACAAAATTACGAACATATACATGCTAACAGTTTGCTTTGCCATCTAAGAAGTACAATTTACAGTGAAATTGTTATTCATGAAGATCAGGTCTGTTGAATTTATATATTTTAAAGTATAAATAAAATACATTGTTGAACTGATAAATATGAAGCTTGTACAAGTTGCAACTTGTACAGGTCCAAATTTGCACATGTTGCAACTTGTACAAGTCAACCTGTACAGATTTCTTGTACAAATTGCAACTTGTGCAAAATCTGAACTTGTACAGAACATATATGTAAAATGTTTAAACAACATATGTTGACAATTTATCATGAATGTTTTCTTTTTTCGGGGCCACATGAGGGTGTGGGCTAGGTCAGTTCTGAAGAAGTTGGCTACTACTATAAATTCTTTTACTTTGTACCAATATACATGTGGCTGTTTCTGATTGGTCACCTTTTGGTCCTCGTTTGTAAACCCCTGTCATTCTTCCATTTTGAAGTTGGAGCACATGTGCACACACCAGAAACATTCCCCTCTTCTTAACCCTCCCTTTATATATATTGAATATGGTTCAATTGCCTATGTATTATTGTATTGTGACAGCATTACTGCCCGTAGATATTTTTCAGATAGCCATGAGTAACAATGTTGGGGTCTGGTGCATCATTGGTACAATTATTGAAGTCTTGACTAGTTAGTCTTGTGCTAACTTAGTAGTGCTTTTCCTCATGGACATAATATCAGTGTTTTGCTTCACACTTGGTTGTGCTTTGCTTGTATATAGAACCTATGCTTGTGAATCAGTTGTTTGGACGTCCTGGGGAGAAGTGTGTCAAGAAGGACTTTAGAGTGCTGCCCTGCCATTGAGCTTAAATTGTGTTATATTGTTTATTCTTAAATTGTGCATAAATTATAATTATTGTAGTCATTGTCATATATCTATGTACAAAATATCACATATACGCATTTTACATTAGTTGGAAAGAGTGATCAATCAGTCTTAGTTGTGATCATGAGTTGGATCACTGTTAAGCGGAGGCTGCATTGTGCAGTCACTAGGGCATTATCATTACTAGTGAGAGGATCACAACAATCACCTCTCCAACATATTAGTTTAGCAGTGTATTCTTTTTATTGTGTTTTACTGGATCTTGATTTTATCTATTTTACACTGGAATGCATATATTTGCACTTTTAGTTTTATCTTTGACCTTACATTACTATTACACTGACACGCATAAGGTTGTACTGTCAGTTATCATTTTGGGTGGTTTCTATTTTCACTCTGTACACTGTGCTTACACAGTACTGTCAGTATGATACAAATATAAATACTAATGCTTAAACTAATAAAATTATAACCCCCTTTCCGAGTTACCAGCTGGGAACATACTATTATTTCTGGCCACTTTACTTTGCCTTGCTTCGTTTGTCAGCTTTGATTTTTGACCACTGTTTGACCTTGGAGGTTATTGCTTCATGACCTGGTACATGAACTAATTATTGCCTGATTGGCCAGTGGGTTGGACAGTTTAGTTGACATAGAACCCATGAACTTTTAGAAAGCTAATTTAAGAAGTACTGCCCAAGCTGCCTGCGTTTCTTTGACCGTTTGTCATGTTGTGACCTTGACCTTCTAAAGTTGAAGGTCAGCCTTGTGACCTTAGAGCTGACTTTGGTACAACTTCAGCTTGCTTAAGAATCTGGCAAGGCAGGTTCTTTGGCCAGTTAGGAAATAACACACATCCTTAAAATGAATTTTAAAATACTCATATTAGTGCCTGGTCAAGATCAGGTAGTAAAGTTAGAGAAATAAATATTATATATCCCATGTTGCCTCTCTTGTTACTTCTTGGGAATTGGAAAATGTTTTACCAATATTCCATAGCAACTGGTTTTCATACCCATCATTTTAAAAGGGTTTTGAAATGTTTTCTGTTATATGTTTTGACAACATTCTACCGCAAGCGGCTTTTGTACCCATATTTTCAAACATTTGCAATCAAACATCGCAGAGAGCAGTAATAAGGGATTTTCGAGAAGTTTGTCAAAAATTACCACACATGTAATGCCTAACAGTAAGAATTGTATTTGGAATTAAACATAAGTACTATAAAATGTTGAGATAACCTCTTATTATAAATTGGTTTCATACCTATCATTTTTTAACCTTTACAAAATGTTTCCCTTTAAACTTTTGCAAACATTAGAAATGTTTACTGGGAAGAAACATTCTACAAAGTCTAAGATACATATAAATTTATATCAGTGGCTATTTGGTCGGTGTTTTTCAACGATGACTTTGTGATTAAACACAAATGTGTTTCAAGAGTATAGGAAAATAGTCCACAACAGTTGCCGAAGGTTATCATATATCAACACCCTACAAATACTTTTGACAAGCAACTACCAGTTTATAAGTTCCCACTGGAGGTAGGTATAAATCGACATTTGAAAACAACAACCAAAGAGGTATGAGCTTACTGCTATCCACAACAAGTTGTTGAAGCTTTAAAAAACCTGAGCCATAAAAATGCAAATTTCATATGAATTAACCAGGCGGAAATGAATTGTGAAGCAGTTCGGTGATACGTTATTATGGCGATAAAAATCTAAGTACTACTAAAATTGTCAGTGATGTTCATTTGCAGGACTAAAAATACTCATCAGTCCATTGATCGAAGCATTTTATGAAGAACCATGGCAACATTGCATGAGGAACAAGAATTCAAATAGCTTTAAACAATCTTTTATTGTATTGTTGCTTTGGCAGAAACTATTCATTAGTATTAACAGCTTGGAAGGAACTTGGTTAGCAGTTTTTATTTTATATAATCTTACCATATATACCAGCAAAAGCAATGTTTATTTTACATTTCATTAAAGTATGTATAATTTTGTCTTTTATCCAGGGAAATTTTACCACTGAAAAGTGTCTGCTAGGTCTTCATACAGAGAATATGAACAGGTCTGTTGAAGTCATAGAAACGTCCTCAGTGGCCTAGTGGTTATCACGTTTGGTCATCCAAACACAGACTGTCACATCTGTGTGGGTCCAACTCCTACAAGTGACAATGCTGAGGGCTTGTTCCAGTATGACCCTGGCTGTTGATTGAGATGTAAAACCCAAACTTTGACCCTCAAAGTCACTCAAATACATATACAACTGTTCCACTATGGTAGGATACACTCCTGGCATTCCTCAGTGTGCATCAGGAGTGAAATGTTGCAGGTACACATTTGATCTTTTTATTTCCTATTGATGTCAGCAGTCCAGTTGCAACAGTCGTGGCTGCCTTTCTGTCCTGAGCATTCACAACCAATCTTTTTGGTCTTTATATCTTCTCAGTTACAACTTATCTCCTCGTTGCTAAGACTTTTCTTTATGGCAGTACAACTTCCCTTACTGTGTTGTGGGCAATGGTCAGTTTCTTTGGCTGAGTCGGGCCGATGTTCCATATGGACTGAGCAATGACATGTAGTCTGCTGCTCATGGTGATTTTTATTTCATCTAAGTTCAGAACTCACATCGTATGATCTTCAGGGCCTGTGCTGGGGTCTTACCTGCTGAGACATTTACCCTCAGTTATCGAGTGCCACTCAAAACTCTATTCTTGGTATTGCAGCCAATTTCAGGTAGATAGTGGTATTAAGATTTGTAAACAAAGTCTCAAAATCTTTCTCCACTTGAACATTTGACGTTGCCGACATAATTTCAGGTAACACTTTCTGTGATTGGACAAGGAGTCTTGCCCCCTTGTTTTATAATTTTTTGCCCTATCACTTTGTCATAGGACATAGGACAAACAACATCACTGAAATTTATTTACCCTGCCTTGTTTCCCCCCTATGGTTTGTCTATTTATGTTAGAGTCATTTGTTTAGTTTCAGATGCTCTCCTGGGTGGTGGCCGTGGAACTGGTGCTGGTACATGTGCCTCCTGAGTTGTCATAGTAGACAAGCTGATGAATCAGTAACCAGACTTTGTGCAGCTTCTGTGGTTTGGCTGCTGAAGTGGTGGGCACTCGTACTGGCTTGCTGCTTGTTTGTGTCACTACCATCCATCCATTGTTCATTGCTGTGTCACATTGGGAGATGTTGGTTGGAGACACATTCCTCTGTTATCACTGTACAGTTGGTGAGATGTTGGTCAATGGGAATTTTACAGAATCAAATGCTCTCTGCTGGTCCATCAGGATCTCTGTCAGCTAGTGGAGCAAGTGTATATATTTAGAAGCTTCGAGTAGTGCTTCACACTCGATCACATCAAGTGTATGGAGTTAATGTGTCATATGTTGCATCCCCCTGTGGGTCCGGGGAAGTAGAATAGGCCCAACATGTCCTCCTGCGTGTCGTAATAGGCGATAAATGGAGGTGTGAATATCACAGTACAATTGTTTTTCTTCTGTACTGTTTGTTTTATATTCTGGTCAATTTTAATCTGTATATCTAGTCATGAGTAGTTTTTTTTGTATATTTGATCATGTTATACATATTGTTTAAAGTATTGTTAGTCTGTATATATCCTTTCTCTAGTCTTTTTCTTGTCCATGTGTTTTAGTCAAATATTGTTTGCTTAATGTCTTTTTTAAATTTTTTTTTGCTATGTGTATCTAGTCAAATGTTTTATATGTATATTTGTTGCTTCAGTGCTATAGCACTTTAAGTTTTAACTTTATTTATTTATACATATGTTGCATGTACATCTTGCCATTATTGTTGAGAATTTACAATGCTCAGCGGTGTAGTTTTAAAGGACTGTTCATTTTATGCATAATAAATGTTGTAATGTGTTTTATATTCATTTATTGAATAACGTATTACTGTATATTGAGTGTATTATGATATAACTACATTTAATCATCTTTTAGTAGTCTGTATAATTGATGCATAATAAATTATATATCCCAAACCTTTTATGGTCTTGGGTTGGGGGCTCGGGGAATGTGTTATTTGTAGTGCTAAGCAGAATAGCATACAATCAAAATAAATTATATATATATATAGGTGATCCTATTAGCTGGAGGTTTTAAATTTAATGTTGATTTCGTTTTGTGTCAATTTGAAGCATATGCCAAATAACCAGGCTACACTAGAGTATTGTAGACTATTTTTGTACAGTGCGCAAAATATTTATAGTACACAAAAAGTTCAACATACATAGGCACAAAAATATTGCACCATGTACCAACTAAATATTTGTACAAATTTCTTGCACAACTTAAAAAGTGTACCAGAAATGCAAAGTAAGAGCTCCAGATTGTTGATTATCATTGAGTACTCTATAACAAGAGGAATAGTCTTATGAAACTGCAGCAAGCGTTGGGGTGAACATATTGCATTTGCTTTTTCAAGCACAATATGCATGTAAAACAATACTTGCAGTTCTGTGTTCATCTTTTTTTTCTGTGTCCCTCTGTAATTGTTTTCTTTCAGGTGAAGTTGATTCCAGTTGAATGTCAGACGGGGTAATTAGTTTAGGACAACCTAATTATCTCCTAAGCAACACAGACAGTCCGCTGTAACCATGCTGCTTACAATGGGGGTGTTAATTCTAAAGGTCTCCAGCCTAAGATGCTGCAGAATATCAAGCAGATTTCAGCTGGCATACTGCGTCATATGTCTGGATTTATTTTGGAACCTTACAACGTCTTGTAATATAGCAAATAAATAACAAAACCTGGGCTTTGTTAAACCAATCAAGCTAATTTCCCATTGGACAGATGGTTATGGCCTACTCTACAAATATTACCACAGTCCTATAAGACAGATCACCACTGACATTTTACAATAAAGGAACTGGTACTGCCTATGGCGACCTTCACCTAGTCTGGGTTTTATCCAGACTTTTTCCATGTTACCGGTCTACTAATCTGTCTGCGTTGTCTTGAATCGTGAACTTCATGATACATCTAAAATAAATCAATTATAAATATCAATTGAGTTGGGGTTCCAAATTATTTTTACAATACACACAACAGGATATATAAAATGAAATATTGCAATCAATAATCTACTACACTTAAACTGATGCACACTTTAATTTAAGACAAATTTTATTCCATTATTTTGTGATAGCATTACATGGTAAAAAGAGGACATAACGTCAAAGTGTGCACCATGTATGTTTACTAAAAATATCTAATATTTATTTTTTTTCTCTACTATTGACAGCTGGAACTACGGACGCTGATTCTCCAAAATGGTGGCCGAAACCTGTCTCTTCATTACAGAGTAAAAACGGTCCGGGAACCAGAGTCCTGCTAACTGTGATTGAATACAAAGAAGTATAGATTGTTCTGGTTGTATAAAGTCAGGGTTTTACATCCCGTCAAACAACCAGGGTAATATTGGGACAGGTCCTCAGCATTGTTACTTGTGAGAGCCGAACTATCATAGAGATGACAACCTGTGGTCAGATATCCAAACCTTGTAGCCTGCTGAGGCCACTGAGGACATATATATTTGGTTCTACAACGTTTTCCTCTCACCATGATGCAATGGACATGAAACATTGGTATTCACTTTCAATTCAGTGTTGGTTACTGATTTGGCTCAACGAAGAACCCGCTGGAGAGTTATCATACAGGAGTGCATTGTGTGAACAGACTGCATGTCCTCTAAAAGTCTGTTTTGATCTGAAAGTCCCATGAAGGCTCGGTCTTGATTTGAATGTCCATCGAAGATTCTGTTCTAGTCAGAATGTAGAATAAAAGATATATATTTTAAGCATGAAATCCACTTTTACTTATTGCTCAACGTCTTGGTACTTTTAATTCATCCAGTTGAACATACATAAAATCGTTATGAATCCACTTGATGAGTGAAACGTACTCTCTGTTGAAATACATGGGTCAAATTCTGGTAGAAATCGTGCTGTCCTTATATGGTAATTAAGACAAAATGAATTGAAGAAAGTCTAATGTTACAGTGATTTAACTACATGTATCCAGTGAATAAAAACTGGCAAATACATTGCTATCCATTCATTTTTAAGGAGCTCAAGGCAAAATTATAATGGCAAACTTAATTTGAAGTTGCATTAGTTATTGTATTTAACTTCACCATCTGGAACTTGCCACAGGTTAAGTTTATAGTGATATCCCCCAAAATGTGCTATTAGATGGCATGGCATAATGTATTCACTTGCAGTTGTTTAAATTTACATTTAACTTAAAAGTCAAATAAGAGTAGTATATACCGAGTGTATATCGAGTCGAGTTTCCCATCAATCATGTCACTTTTTGACAGCTGTGCAGCTGTTGCTGCAGATGGTAGATGGATGGCTAGGTAGGGTAGGGTCGATACTAGCTCTATACAGGTGATTGGGCTCTATACAGGTTCTTGAGACTGGCTCAATGGGGACTTTTGTTTTACTTTGATAGTTTATAGCTATTACTCAGCTGAATCATCACACAGCTGTGCTTTTTTAATGGGTGCAGTTCTTTGTCTGATTTTTTTTTAATGGGTTAGCACAGCTGTGTTTAATGGGGCTTTGTCTGCTAGCTCCAAGCTTTGTTTTAATGTGGCTTTGTCTGCTAGATCTCGTGGCATTGTCAAATCAGCTGTGTTTTAATGGGGGTTATGTCTGCTTAATGGCAGTGTGTGCTTTTTTTAATGGGCAAGCTCTTTGTCTGATTTTAATGGGGGAATAGCACAGCTGTGTTTAATGGGGCTTTGTCTGCTAGCCCCAGCTTTGTTTTAATGGGGGCTTTGTCTGCTAGATCTCGTGGCAGGGTTAGAACTGTTTTAATGGAACCTTTATCTGCTACAAATGTTTAATGGGGCTTTGTCTGCTAGCCAAATTTTTAATGGGGCTTTGTCTGCTGGCCATGCTTTGTTTAATGGCTAGCACAGCTGTGTTTAATGGGGCTTTGTCTGCTAGCCAATCTTTGTAAATGGGGCTTTGTCTGCTACCCATACTAGTTCACAGCTGTGGTTTTTTGAATGGAACTTTAATGGGGCTTTGCCTGCTGGCCATGCTTTGTTGTTTAATGGCTAGCACAGCTGTTTTTAATGGGGCTTTGTCTGCTAGGCCAAGCTTTGTTTTAATGGGGATTTGCTAGCCAAATTTTTTAATGGGGCTTTATCTTCTAGCCTACTGCATGATATTACTACTGAAAACTGAATCATCTAATAGCCCTTTTTTCTGCTGATGGGGGCTTTGTCTGCTAGCCCATACTAGTTCACAGCTGTGGTTTTTTTTAATGGAACATTAATGGGGCTTTGTCTGCTGGCCATGCTATATTGTTTAATGGCTAGCACAGCTGTTTTTAATGGGGCTTTGTCTGCTAGGCCAAGCTTTGTTTTAATGGGGCTTTGCTAGCCAAATTTTTTAATGGGGCTTTATCTTCTAGCCTACTGCATCATATTACTACTGAAAACTGCTCTCCCAACCATCATGCTAAACACAGCTAACCACATTGGAGGTCTATTGAAAATCTCCATTCCCAATTAAAATTAACGTGAAATTTCGAACCCCAGGGTAAGCACTCGAACGCAATTCCTCATATACAATCTCAGTATAACTTGTTTAGTGATATGGCTTTATGAAAACAAAACAATTGCTCTCTATCGTATCTCTCACTTATTATACTGAATCTTTAATGTTATGGCTATTAGGGTTAGGGCTTTGGGTTTAGAGATGAAAAATCTTAATTGAACAAACTCCTAGATAAAGTAAATCTCATTTGCATGCAAATCCTAATTTTCTTTACATCACAAAGACCATTAAATCAGATAATGCACTAGATAAAAAAAATTTAATATCAAATCTGAATCTACTCTCCTTTGTTACTTTATTTCCTTTGTATGGTTTCCAGCCAATCTGTTACCCTCTCACCTGTTCCCTTTTATATTTCCCACATCTGCATCTTTGACAGAAGGCCCATTGTTCTATTATTAAAAATGTGTCACTTATTTTTATCATAATTTTTACATAAATATTATAGCCCTCACAAAGACCTCCCCAACCCCCCTCAAACCCACCCTTTCGTATTTCTCACCTCTATCTCATTATGTGACTGTCATTGGGAGCTCATACGTTAACTGACAAATACCTGTCTAGCACAAAGACTGCCTTAACTTTATTTTCCTATATTTAAACTTTCTCCTTTCACTCAAATCTGTCTAATAACTCTTGTTTTATGTAACACGGGCTATTTATACTGGTAATGAAATGCTGAGCTTGCTTTTTTTTATAAAATTTTTTCTCTGACATAAGGATCCTGACACTCTTTTCAACACATTTACTAAAAATGCTGATAAGACTAAATCTTTTCTATAGTAATTATAAACTCCCCAGTCGCTATATAAACCCCTGGGAAATCTGTTTTTGTGAAATATTAAATGCTTATCACTCTTGCGGAATTCTGCAAAAAATTATTTTGATATAAAAAAGAATTGTTAGAAATGTCTCAATCAGGATTAACTCTTAGGGATCTATTTCTACAGGTGGGAGATATGAACCTTCAGCACCCAGATTATTTTTTAGAGATGGCACTCAATACCTTTCATATTAAAAATTGTACATGCCTAGGGGTGTCATTGTTTTATGTCTCATGCTTCATATGGCATTATCCATCCTATACTCACAGGATTCTTCTTACAGCCTTTAGAGCCTACAAGAACAAACTTATTAAATCCTATTTAGGATGGAGAAAGAGGATGAAAACATATTCGACTCAGGCTCAGCAAATGCGAAGAATTATGCTTAATAGAATGGTTTCAGGTCAGAGAATGCGTAGACAGGTTATGAGACAGATGGGTATGGAAATCAATGATTCAGACTCTGAAGACGAAGGCATTCACTCTGTCTAGAACTCATTAATCATCTGAAATCTTCAACAAAATCAATAATAATTGCAAGACACTCCCCTATATAAACTGGAAAATCTTCAACATATTATAATATCTCCTTATTTTTCATATCTGAATACCCTGTACCATGGAGTGTAGATGTTATTTATGTGGTTCTAACCTACTGAATCAGAAAAATCTACTTCATCACCAGAAGTATTGTCACCAAGTAACAGATAAGATACAAGAGAAATGCAGGATATGTGATCGACAATTCCATGATAACCAGGCCTTGTGTTTACATCTTCAAAAATGTGGAAAATATATCTGTAGGAGCTGTGATCTTCCATTTCTTACAACAGAGGCCCTCAACTTTCATGTGGAGACATTTCATAAGAAATCTACAGCTGCTAAATCTTACAGATGTGGCATTTGTAAATGCAATTTTGAGGGTAGGAGGGCCCTGTACACGCATAGAATGAGACAACATGGAGGCAACAATGATGACCCTGTCCTACCAGCCTTTATTGTAGATAATGATGACGAAAATTTACGTGAGATTTACGTTACAAACATAGATCACATACAGGCTAACCATCAAGAGACTGAACTAAAGAATATCTACAATTTTCCAACCAATAATCTGCATGGGGGTTACAGGGAGATTCGATCCCAGGTGAGGGAAATCTATCAGAACCTACACAATGCCTTCAGGATTAATCTCGCCTTTGGAACCATTTTATTTAACAATGAAACAAGGGAATACAGATATTTTGTTCCACATTACAACAGTAAGATTCTTCAATATCCTTTTCGAATTTCGAATATGAATAGTATTCGTTTTTTGATGAATAAGTTAGCTGGAATCGATATAATTACACAAGCAAGATCAGATAGACCCTCTACTGCCTGGAGCCTCGCCTTCATAACTAATGTGCAGTATGTAGTTTTTAAAACAGACTTTCCATTGGGAAATGCTGAAGACCTGCCAGATTACATCAAACAGAATAGGAATCTGAAGACAATGTATATAGACAAATGGACGGGCAAACCATATACAGACAATTTATGTTTCTTCAGATGTCTTCGACAACATTTTAATGGTAACAAAGATTTCCTCGAATATTTTCGTGTATGGATGAATTTTAAAAAATCAGAAAAATTAGGAAATTCTACTGGACAATTTACTGGTGTGACTATGGATGAGATGATGGATCTAGAAAGATGTTTTAATGTAAAAATTTTGATATATTCTCTGTCACCAGATGGAGTTGTCTGTAATCTGTATAAATCTGTAAATAATTATGATAGTAAGATGTATCTTAATGTACATGAAAACCACCTTAGTTATATTGTAGATATAAATAAATTCGCTAAAAAATTTCAATGTGAGAAGTGTCTTAAGTTGTTCACAAGAGAGTGGAACATGCAAAGACACTACAAAGTATGCTATGATAGAACTATCTACCATTTTCCAGGTGGCTTCCATAAGTCACCCTTAACCATATTCGAAAAACTCGAATCTCTAGGAATACATACCTCTGAGCAATCTAGATATTATAAACTCTTTGCAGTGTGGGATATGGAGGCCATGCTTCAAAAAACGAACCACAGCACCACGAGTAAATTGAACTGGATATCCAAACATGTTCCCATTAGTGTGAGTGTAGCTTCTAACATAACCAATTTTGAATCACCGAGATGTTTTATCAATCCGGATCCGACAATTTTGATTCAAAATATGATGGAATATCTCAGACTGATTAGTATAGCCGCTCGTAAACAAATCTCCTGCAAATATTTTCATGTTTTATATGAACTGGATGAGCTCATTCAGAAATATAAAGAGGATGGGGAGCAGGCGGATTCGGATTTCGAATCAGAGGACTGGGAAGAGGAACTCGAGTCGGACGAATCTGATTCAGAATCCAATATTGTCTTTACTCCAAGTAAAAAGATTCTGTCACATTTCATATCCAATATTCAACAAGTTAAGAAAGAGTTTCTTACTTACATTACCCAACTACCTGTTATTGGATTTAATTCAGGTAGATACGATCTGAATTTAATTAAGACTGATATTCTCAAGTATATAAGTTTAAATTACACAGAAAATGAAATCTTCACCATCAAAAAAGAAAACAGCTATCTCACCATAGGTACTCCACATATGAAATTTTTAGATATTTCTAATTATTTAGCAGCTGGATGTTCCTATGAGAAGTTTCTTAAAGCCTATGGTTGTGACATTCCAAAAGGTGTATTTCCTTATGAATGGTTTGATTCTCTTGAAAAATTAGACTGCACCTGCTTACCGGAAATGAAAGATTTCTATTCTAAAATGAAGATGTCTAACCCATTAGAATCTGAGTCTGAGTATGAAGAGCTTAGAAATCTTTGGAATAAGAATGGTATGAGGACTTTTAGGGATTATTTAATACATTACAATAATCTAGATACTGGACCCTTCTGTGAAGCCCTCACTACTTTCATAGATCTTTATGTATCGGAAGGGATAGATATTTTTAAAGATTACATCACCTTGCCTGGTGTAGCCAGAAAAATGATCTATACCTCCTCAGAGAGTAATTTTGCACTCTTCAATTCAGATAACGCAGACCTATACTATACATTTAAACAAAATATTGTGGGAGGTCCTAGCATAATTTTTAGCAGATATCAAGAAAAAGGGGTAACAAAAATTAAAAATGTCGAAAATAACTTATGTGAGAGCGTGGTGGGTTATGACTGTAATGGCCTCTATTCCTATGCTATCAAGCAACTAATGCCAGCCGGTGTGTATGTAAGAAGATTCCCTGAAAACCATTTTAGACCAGAGGTTAGCGAAAGGTACATAGATTCATACGTTTGGTTAGATTATCTCAGCTGTAAAGAGGGAATAAAAATTCGACATAAATTAAATAATCAAAAAGAGGTGAGAATAGGGAACTTTAGGGTAGATGGTTTTTGTTATCAAAATAAAACAGTTTATGAATTTAACGGATGTTATTACCACGGTTGTAAATTTAACTGCTTTATAGTTAAAAATTTAAAAAACAAAACCTGGTCAGAAAGACTGAAAAAAGTGCAACAGAGGGATAAAGCTAGAAAGAACTACATAATTTCACAGGGTTATAAATTTGTGGCTATTCAGCAATGTCAATTTATCTCCAAAATAAAACCCAAATGCCTCCGATTTTATGAACATTACCTCCCTTCTTACTACAGGAAAAATAAGGGGGATTTAACACACTCAAAGATCTTAACAGATGTTAAAAATGGAAGATTGTTTGGTGCATTAGAGGTAGATATCCAGGTGGAGGAGGGGCATGAAGATTTCTTTCAAGAATATCCCCCCTTTTTTGCTACTTGTGAGGTACCAATGGAGGTAATAGGTTCACATATGCTCTCCTATTGTAACGCCAATGACATTCAATTTAAAAGTAAAAGACTTCTGATTAGTGGGCTTAAGGCTCGCAAAATTTTACTTGCCACCCCCCTTTTGCAGTGGTATCTGAAAAATAAATGTCAAGTCTCAAAAATCTATCAGATAATCGAATTTCAACCCAAACCCTCATTCACTTCATTCATAGATAAGGTGACCCATCACAGGATTCAGGGTGAATTAGAGGCGGATAAAGCAATTATAGGGGACACCTTCAAATTGATAAGTAATTCCAGTTATGGTTCCTTTCTCATGAATAAAACTAAACATTCTAATGTGAGATATCTAGTGGATAAGAATAAAGTCCGAAAAATAATAAACTCTTGCATTTTTAAAGATATGCAGGATATTAATGGAGTTTTTGAGGTAGAGACCTATAAGTCTAGAATTGTGATGGATAACCCTATACAAATTGGTTTTTTTATTTTACAATATGCAAAGTTAAGAATGTTGGAATTTTATTATGACTGCTTACTGAAATACCTTAGACCCCAGTCATTTGAATTAACGGAAACTGACACCGATAGTCTGTATATGGCTATAAATCAATCTGATCTAGATCTTTGTGTTAGGGGAAGATACCGACAGAAATATCATAAGGAAATTTTTGGGTCCTGTTCTGATGAGTTGAATGCACTCTGGTTTCCAAGACGCTGCTGCTCCCACCATATCACCATAGATAAGAAAATCCCAGGGATTTTTAAGAAAGAATTCTCTGGATTTCGAATGTTATCACTCTGTTCAAAATCCTATATCATAGAGGATCAGGATGGTAAACAGAAAATATCTTCTAAAGGTATTTCTAAAAAAAATTTAACTGATGCTATGGCTAAATTTACTCACACTCTAAGCACTGGAGAGACAAGTTTCTCCACCAATTTAGGATTTAGAATGAGGGATGCTAATATGTTTACCTATTCACAAACTAAAATAGGATTCAATTATTTTTATTGTAAGAGAGAGGTGCAAGATGATGGGATCACAACCAGACCTTTAAATATAACCCTCTCACCATGGGAAAGAGAATCCCTGGTTGTATCAGAGGTACAGGATCCCCTATCTAATCTGTACTATTCTCAGATGAGAGTAGACGCCTTATCTTATCATTCAATTGAACAAATGTTTTATCACCTTTTAGCCAAACATTACAAAAATATTACACTTTGTCATAAGATTTTGCTGGAAACAGATCCCCTTAATGTATACAATCATCTTGACAAAACATTTATCTCAAAAAGTAGAAATGAAGAAATTAAGAAGGATATTATGCACCTATGTGTCTCTGAAAAATTTAGGCAGTGTCAAAATTTTCGAGATCGACTAGTATCTGTTAATGGTAAGACTATTTATTATAAGCAGCCTAATTATAGTAGAGAGGATGAGGCCTATTGGGGTGTCAGTAACCCCACTAAACTCATTTCTGTGCTTCCCCCTAATTCTCTAGCCGGAAATAACATCATGGGTGAGCTAATTATGGATTGCTGTCGAAAATTTTCTACTGAAATCTCCATTCCCAATTAGAATTAACAGGAAATTTTGAACCAGAAGGTAAGCACCCCAACGCATTGCCTCTGAATTCCTGTCACTTTTTGCTGCGACAGTACAGACTGAGGAACTCTGTTGATAATCTCCATTCCCAATTAAAAATAACAGGAAATTTCGAACCCGAAGGTAAGCACCCGAACGCATTTGCTCTGAATAGTTGTCAGCGTTTTGTGATAGTACTGATTGAGGAACTCTGTTGAAAATCTCCATTCCCAATTAAAATTAACAGGAAATTTCGAACCCGAAGGTAAGCACCAAACGCATTGACTCTGAATAGTTGTCAGCATTTTGTGATAGTACTGACTGAGGAACTCTGTTGAGCAGGACACAGATGATTCAAGTGTGCAAATATTTTTTTGAAGAAATAACAGAGAAAATATATTTTAATCTAATACCTTTATTTCTTATAGTGAATCGTTACTTTACAAAGTTATTATTAAAAAAACTAATGATCATCTCCTCGTTACTCTTTAGGTTTACTGAAAAATCTGATAAAATACTTTGCATGGTTCTTCCTCTGCTACTGTGATAGCTATAATACAAACAAAATAATCCACATGTATCTGTCTGATAATTTTGCACTCTCTTATTATTGTATTTGTATGATAATGCATTACTGAATAAATTATTAACTATGTCTCTCTTTGGTTGTTTTCCTGCTGAATCGAAGTGTTCCACAACCTCATTATTCACCCGATGCAATACCACCCAATGGCTTCCCTTGTCAGTGGAGTAATCCAGATTAACAATAACTAGGGAGGGAATGGGTAGTTTTTTAGGGATAAGGTCTAGGGAATATACCCCATAGAATTGATCTCGAATTTTTTCATCCAACCTCATATACCTTGCAATTTCGTAGCTATCCATCACCCAACATTTACCATTCTAGCTTGATCTATCTTTAATATTTCAGGGAATTTTGCGTAGACAATAATATTTATAGTTTCTGGAAGGGCAGTCCCAAATCTTAGACTTAATCTCACATGTCCACTTCCGGAATTTGTCATCACCTGACCAGATAGGAAACTCTGTATGTCGAATTGGTACAATGCATATCCCTTGGGATAATCTGAAAGTTGAATAATCAGACCATTTTTTCGATCAGAATCGTTTGGTACCAGACTTAGATAAGAGGCTACATAATCTTTTTCATTGAAATTGGGTTTAAAGGGTCTATTTGGTACAGGCTGTCCATCCACACTCAATTCCATATAATTGAGATCCATATTTTGAAAGTTAAACGGATTTTTAGTGTAATCTCCAGAATAGGCTGCATTTGAAACTAAACCAACCACAATCTTGCTGGGAACTTTACCATGGAAGATATTATCAGTCATAAATGTGTGAGATCCTTTTGCAATACTGAAGCTTTTAATATCACTTCTCCAGAAGGGGTAGAGTGCAGGACTTGTTTTCAAAGCCTCATTATGGGCGACTAACATATCTGGATTCAAAGAGATATAACAAACTTTTAAAATAGCCTCTGTGATTTTTAACCTCAACTTTTCTTTCCCATCTCTCATTAATCTGAACTCATTGAAGGATTGAAAAAACTTCAAGGTAACCGCCACCCCATTTATTATAGCCCTGGGTTGATCTATTCCAAAGTCTGTATAGAGTAAACCCTCCACACTAGCCGTTCCTCCACTTCTAGTTGGTCTGCCTCTCTCTGTAAAGCCTGGATTACCCCCTGTGTAGGTGATAGCCTCCATGGCCCCTGGTTGATCTTTATGAAACAATGCTGCCTCACCCTCTGATTGAACCATGTTGTTGTTGGTTGATAGAAGAAAATCAATCATTGCCTTATACGGATAATTAGCACCCACATCTGAGGATACTACTTTTTGATTTAATGCAATATCAACCTGTCTAAAAATTGAATGGAGGGTCAAGTTTATAGGCGCCACCTGGTGACTAGGGGTTGCAGGTTGACCAGCTGATGGTGGCTTATTATGAATAGGAACCCCCTTCTCATCTGTAATGATGTATTTTACATGTAACCTGGTTTTAGCTAAATTGATATAATCTACTGAGGTCCCTGGGATATTAAATTCTATTACACTGCTATCTGTGATAGCGGCAATTGGATTGAACTCCACCCAATATTCTTTCTGAATCGTCTTATCTATGGGTGGCGGCTGGAAGATGGTTAAAGGTGTTTGAATTATATCCATAATGAGTGAGAATTGAATTTTTTCTTCTTACTCTTTACTTTCACCCCCTTCTGGACAGATGATGATGATCTCTTAGTGCTGCTACCTTTCCTAGTTTTATTTTTATTCTTGGAAGAAATTTTTCTTGAGGATTTCTTTGTAATCTTACTCTTTCTAGTCTTCCCACCAGTTTGACCTTTGTGGGTTCCAACCATGCTATTTATACCCTTTTTCAATTTTATCTCACTCTTGGCCTGCTCCACTGCTGCCTCTGTAGGTGTAACTAATGTAACCTCCACCGGTTTGTCATTAACCCTATCTGTTTCTGAATTTTTAGGATTTAATTCATAAAAATTTGGGTTATATGCGACTCTTCCCTCAATACATTTCTTGCAAAAGTTTAAATATTTATCCATTTTCTTTTTTAAGGTGTAATGTGAGCTGTATCTCCCCCTTTAATGCTAGAGCATTGTTAAAGGAGCTATCTTTTATATAGATTTTGATTCGACCTAAATTCGACTGCCTCACCCCCAAATAAAACCTGTCTGGAAATAATTGGCTTCTTTTATTGTTTGGCATTAGCATTCTTAAAATTGGTTCTAAGGAATCTCTAACAAAACTATAATCACAGATATCTGAAAAAACCATGAGGGTCTCTGATATTTTTTCATTTAAAAAAATATCGCAGAGCGCCACTTTCCAATTTCCCCTCAATTCCACTCTCTCAGGAAGTTCCACAGTGAAGTTATAACCCTTGTTACCAGGATGAAACCTTAAGGAATCCTTCGAACTTAAGAAAATGTAAAAGTCTCCCTCTGTCATTCTCCCTCTTTTTCATTCAATTATGAAAGCTTTAACACAAACACAGGGCAGCATTGGCTATTTATAGTTCTTCCATAGCTGTCTCTGGTATCCAGGAATTAAATTTGCTTGGCCATCCTTTCCATTTTACCAGCATCTCTGATATCCCCTTTCTTTTCCTTTTTTTAAGAATTTTTTCTATTTTGTAGACCATATTTTCATCTAAAAATGCTAGTTGTAATTCAGGCTCATAAAAATATGACGTTATGACCTCATTTTGATAATCTTTTAGCTGATACATTGGGATATCTTGATTTAGTTTTCTATCAATGATTGTAAAAATCTCACCAGACCATTTTTCAGCATATTCTCGATCGAAACTGTTCTTTAGATAACTTATTTTAACCCTATCACCAACCTTATACTTAAATTTCACCCTTTTAGGGTTAGGTCTGGTCTTCTTCATGCTTTTGTCTTTCTTAATACCCTTAGTTTTGAGGCCGTATTGATAAGACCATATATCATACTGGTTTGAACTCTGAGCCTTTGTGGGGGTCATCTTAATAGATCTATGGCTGGCATTGTTGTAACTAGCCGTAAAGTTTTGTAAATTATCTACCCATCTGAAGGATTCTCTAGCTGTTAAATATTTGAATATCTTGAGTTTAATTGTTTTTATTACTCTCTCTGCGTAATTAGCTTTAGTTTCATAATAAGTAAATATCTGATCCACCTTTGAGGTTCTCAAAAATTTGGTCACCTCTGAATTTTTATATTCACTACCTTGATCACTTCTTATTTTCTGTGGTTTCACCCCTGATTCCTCAAAAATATTAGACATGACTTGCTTCATTTCCTTTCCTGTGAGAGTATACATTGGTCTGGTATAGAGATAACGAGTAAATATATCGATAAAAACCACAAAATAGCCATAATTATCATTCGATTTTCTGTATTTCACCATATTAGCAGTATCTGTATCCCATTGATAATTTTTGGAGAAGGAAAGGACCTTGGGTCTCTTGAAATGTCTCCTGACAGGATGATGTGAAGTATAGGCCTCCTGTTTAGCTAGCCACTGTTTAATAGTTCTCCTAGAAATCTTGTATTGATCATTTTTTTTCAAAAATTGGTACAATTTTTCAAACCCACTGAAGGAGGCGGGACTACTGGGGTTATAATATGCCTCTTTAAGCACTATCTCCAAATCAGGAGAGATTTTTATTCCAGAATTTAATCCATGCTGGTTTGCGCTCTCTGATAGACTTCCTGTCTCCTCCCCTCTGTTTTGTAGTTGATCCTCCTTGCTGTTTAACCCTTCCTCCATTAGAATTATTTGGGGTTTTTTGACCGCCAGTCATTCGCTTATCTACACTACTCTCAGGCAATCCTGGTGGGGGTGACATATATAGGCTCTCATTGCTTCCAGTCTCAGCCTTGGACGATGTTACAGCATTATTCAATTGCTCAGATTCCTCATCAGCTGTATTGCTTTTATACGGGCTTTGTTTTTCAATTTCGAGATATTTTTTAAATTTCAAAAATTGTTCATGAGGTACCATTACAAATTTATTCATTGTAAAATTTGGTTGATATATTTCCTTATGCTATATAATAATTCTGAAAAAATTGTGTGATGCTTCTTCAGTAATTGAAGTCGCCCTCTAACCCTTCTTAGAAATCGTTTAATCAACCCAGAATATTTTTCAAATTTTGCCTTGATCTTTTTACTGAGTGGCAGACGAAAAATATTGAAGAAAATCTCTGCAATGGCTTTTATTTGTGACTGATTAGCCTCTGAAAAGATATACTTGTTTAAATTTTTATTGTTATCCAATATAACCTTTAGAAAATGCTTTGCTCTAAGGAGATTAGAAGACATACTGATCAGTAGTCTTTAATCTAGCAAGTATTTATAGCTATTTATATATGGTTAGGTACTCATCAGGAAAAATATGGGTACGTAACCAGGAGGTCTTATCCCTGGTAGGAGATAGATCTATCAGCAAGTAACTGAAAGATTCTGCAGTGGCGTCGTCATAGGCCAGACAGACCTTATCACACATTCCTAACTGATTTCCTAAGATTTTTATTTGATTGATATCCCTAGGATTTTTAAATAAAATAAAATAATGTGTATTCAGGGTAATGTCTCTACTATATTTTCCCGAATGGTAGAGATTTTGTAGTATTAAAAAGACGCTGAGATTTCTGTGATGTGATTCTCTACTAAATAGATTGGTAATAGAGGGGCTATTCACTGCTGTCATTTGTAAATCATCAATAATAATCAGATTATGCTTAGAGTCGGCAATTTGCTTTATTCGAGCCTCATCTGGAACTCCTTGAATAAATTCTAAATTTTCAATTATTTTGTTGTCAAAGGATTTCTGCCATACCCCATAAAAGTAGTACACCTTCTCCACTGGAACCTCAAACATAGTATTTAAATTCTCCAATAACTTAAAGACAAATTTTGTCTTCCCAGAGCCCGTAGGACCTGCAATCATTGCAGTAGTGGGTGAAAAAAATCTGAACATTGTTATCTCTATCTTATCTCGTGATTCACATAGTAAACAATCAGAAAGCTGGTTAGTCTCCTCTCTATTTATATTATTTTCACTTGCCAAGATTACAATCGCCTGCTTGCCAGTTACCTCAATACCTGCCAGATATCCTACACAAAGAGATTTTGTTTTGTATTATTTTCAGGTATTGTTGTGGCATAGAGTACATACAAATCAGAAAATGCAGGCTCAAATATTTATACTCTTAGGCTTTTTACCCGGATTAATATATTCTAAAGCTTGTTTCCAAAGAATGTGTAACTGTGAGAATGATATGGCTGTTTGTATAGATGTTGTATGGGTGGAATTTACCTATAATCCAAAAATCCGTATTTTATATCTGAAACAGTTGGAATATCTAGATATCCATCTAGTCTTGAAAAATTTTCCCTCTTTAGAATATTGGGTAATGATGGATATGATGTACTTCAAATGCAGTTGGATTAAAGAAATTCCATTGCAAATTAAAGTATCCACTAATATGTGCACAGACAAGGTCCAGAAAGGTGAGTTTATTAACCTATGCAGATAACAATGTAATCTAATAGTCAGAGAAAAAATGCCTTTGGGGTGCTTAGACCCCGGTTCGAAATTTCCTGCTATTTTTTTAATAGGGAATGGAGATTTTTAACAGATTTCCTCAGTCTGTACATTCACAGCTTACTGTCATCGCCTCACAAGAAGCACAGAGGATAGCAATGCCTCATTAATATGTTTATGAGGTGCTTACCTACGGGTTCGAAATTTCCTGTTAATTTTAATTGGGAATGGAGATTTTCAACAGAGTTCCTCACTCTGCACCTTCACAGCCTACTGTCATTGCGTCCACAGAGGCATACAAAGCATTACCTCATAAATATGTCTATCTGATCTACCTTCGGTTTAGAAATTTCATGTTAATTTTAATTGTGGATGTAGATTTTCAACAGACCTCTACAGCATTTTTTTCCCTTTTTTATTAGCTACAACAGAGAGTGAGATATGGGAGGATACCCAGTCCTTATTGTCATCAACAGGTCTCTGGGATTCAACTACCTCTGCCCAGTATTCGTCAAATAATTCTGATCATAATATGAGCAAAAATAGAGATTACAGTAGCACTCATATCCAAAGGTACTACTGGATATTAATCTCGATCAGTACCGCATGCATTATGGTTGTATTACTATTTGCATGGATTTTGGGAAGAAAATTATTATGCTGTAAGCTTCAAAGAAATTCGGGAAATGAGACAAATGCTGTCAAAATGGAGGATGTGAGACATACTGCTGATGAGGAGACTGAGACCAATCCAGAAAGGTAGGAAATTTGTTATGAAATTGTGAAATTATTATTTTATACGAATGAAACAGGGATTGTGACGTCACATTGCATGAACATATAATTTGTGACGTATTTTTTAGCTAATGACAACCTATGACGTTTCTCAAACCTTGTTTACATGTCTATTTTCTTCATCATGGCTTATTTAGTAGAGATTTCATTTATTGTATCTTTATATCTGTCAAGTATGGATTGCTATCATGTTGAATGTAACTTTTATAAGGATACGTCGTATTTACATATTGTGGGATTGAGATCATTTGAAGACTTTACAAATTACGGGATCAAATGTGGTGATTACGACGTCGTTACTCTAGTATACGAAGACTGTTATCTGGGACAAATCACACTTCCTCTTAGGAATATTATCCTAAGTTACCCAAATTTGAGGACTCTGTATTGGCGGTGTAAAGGATATTGTGTACATCAAGATACCAGAATCACTGTAGTCGGATGCAGTTTGGGTAAGAGCTAGGAATCATATACTCTATTGTATTAAGGATCTATGTGATCCTAAGATTTCATAAAGTCTAAAATATTTATGCATTGCTGCATACTGAGTTATCAGATTTCACCTACATTTTTCATATAAAAATATTTGTCGGATGTCATGATAACCACACTCTGTTGAAAATCTCCATTCCCAATTAAAATTAACGGGAAATTTCGAACCCCAGAGTAAGCACACGAACGCAATCTGTCGCCTCATATAGCTTTAGTTAGGGGTTTATGCATTACAGCATATCCACTTAACAGATTTCACCTTACAGTTTTATACATAAAAATATTTGTATGTAAATCACACAATTTACAGATTTTTATATTTCTTTTATTTTTTATGTTTAGACCACAGAGAGGAGTCAGACAAATGCAACCTGAGGAGATCTGAGGTGAATGGGCAGGATGATTATGACAATGATTGTGAGGATCTTGATGATGAGAATTATGATGATGAACAGGATAACGACCAGAATGACCTATATGCCCTTCTGGTTATACCATTTTTTGGAATTATTGGTGGAATTATGGTGTATGTTATTCGACGTTTTAAGGATAGACTGCTAATTATAATTCTGGATACAATTTTTAATTGCACTGGTGGTAGAGAAAGAGTTGAAACTAGCATATCAGAGACTGATAGCACGAGTGCTGATACGACTTATGTGAAAGAAAGGTTACAAGTTCCACAGGTTACATCAGAGACTTCCAGTTCCATTTTTCCCCTCAGCTCATTCTCTGCCGACACCTGGGACGACAGGATTGTGACAGACGCTAAAAAAATTTTTGATCATTGGATGGATGAGAGGAAAAATGTAACCGAGGTGTCTACACAGGTCAGTGATTCAGACATTGAGATGCAGATAGAAATGAAGGATATATCAATAATGAGGTCTAGTGATGAGGTATATAGATCTGACCATGAAGTGGAAACAGCAGAGACCAGCTTCATACAGACTAGGTCTGGTCGTACATACAAAAAAATTTTTGTATAAAAAAAGAATGGAGAAAAAACTTTTAGACTTAGATTTATAGATTGAGACCTCATGGACCTTAGTTTCAGTTATTTTGTAATTTTCGATTTTTTTTTTTTTTTTCCAAGTAATTATTGGAATTATGATCATATGATAGATTTGTTGGTTATTAATTTAGAATATTACTGTCGTCTATAATATGTTGTAATTGTGTTTCCATGAATGTTTGTTGACATTTCTTATCAGAGAATTTTTTGGAAGAATATTATATATTTAATTTCCTTTTAATTGTGCTAATTATCATCCTTTGATTATTATTATGTCTCTCTGATATATACATATATGTAATTTTCTTGTGAGAATAGTTCATAAAGAATATTATATGTGATAATTTTCCATCTTTTATTGTCAAATAACCATATAACCCTTTCAAACAATATATACATAAGAATTTCAATAAAAAATCCTACACAGGTATCATGGCTAGAGCATATTAATGATATCTTTAACAGAGGATTCTACATAGAATGACTTTAAAAAAATTAAAAAATTCAGTGTCACACAATGAAAAGTAATAATTCAGTCACATTGAATGGAATTGAAGGTGTAACAGAAAAATATTTTTTTTTAAATCTTTTGAGAAAAATAGACTGGTCATACATCCAATTTATTATGTTAACATTTACAAAAAAGCAGAGCAGACTTCTCCATTGCAATGACTGGTGTCGCTGATTGATTGCAAAGAAAAAGCTAAATAAATACCAGTACTTTGTAAATGGAGACATATGATGAGCTCATATTGCCGAAATTCTTTTGAAATGGTTTATTTTATTAAAATAAAAATAGGTTAAGACACCTCCTTTAACAAGATAAATTATGACCTTGCACGCTGACCAATTCTTTTGAGAGATGACTGTACAGAGCGTTCTTCTGATTACACAGAAGATCTCATACAGAGTGAAAACCATAAATCAGCTTGATTGTACAGTCACCACACAAAAGGCGTGTCATGTACACTTGTTTAAATATTGACTTAAGGATGCATATAAATTATGAGGAAGTGCTACCTTAGCCAAAAAAGCATCTGAAACCTTCATGTATTCAGCTATTATAATAAAATCATTTCTTAACAAGATCATTGTTTTTTAGTAGATTAAAAACATATGACAAAATAATATAAATTACTAAGGATCTACAGGAATAATCATATACTAAGTGAAAAATATTTACATTAGCTTCCAAATATTAAATGATTTAAAAAAACTTCAGATTATTCAAACTCTTGCAAATTATAATTACAGAGATTTTTTTTTTTTTTGACATTTACCTTTTTTCAAAGTTTTTTATTCCCTCTATTACACATTCAGCTTGGTTTTATAAAAATTCTATAAGATTGTCTAATTGATATCTCAGTCCCTCCATCATTTTGATATATGCCAAGCTCCTTGTCTTATTAATTATCCCAATGGTTTCATGCTGTTGATGATGACAGGTGCTCAGATTTATTCTGGGTATCCTTCTGTTATTGATGACATCTGGCTTGATTGGCTCTGTGCAGAATGTAACCTAGTCAATTTTTAGGGATATGACAGGAGAAAAAGGATGAAGACTGAGGAGGCACCCCATTCATTCAGACCAAATTTAGAAATAAAAAATTTTTTTAAAAAAAAATTTTGAGATTGTAGACCACTAGGTGTTTGTAGGACGCAACATGCTGCAACCACTAGGGTCAACATGCCATTGGGTGTTACATTCTAAACACCTACTCGGATGATGTGCTAAATTACCGGATATTAGTGCTGAGCATGTTGTACAATAAAAGTGATAACAAGAGCTCATAAAAGCCCTTGTTAATGGTAGGTCTATTTTGCAGCAGGCGCATGTTAAGTTGTTGGCTCGTTGCTGGTAATATGTAGCCCACTGAGGAGCTATCATAGTTTCCACATCTTCTGGGCTTTTGCCTAGAAAAAAGGCGCACCCAAAAGCCATCTCGAGGTCTCTATTAGTTAGAGCCTCGATCAGCAATTGGTCATAACTGGTATTCATGTACATGGAAGTGGGGACCCATGTAAATAGTGAGGTAGTGCTCATTTTTGAACTGCGGATAGAGTAGGCCTTTGTGAATTTGTGTTCTAAAAGTATGGTCCTACATATGGGACACCTCAGTTCAGTCTCAGCCCCATCCTGCCACATCCTTGATAACTGACAAGAACACTCCACACAGAGCAAGTGTCCACATGGGTTGGTCAGTATGATGTCTGCCTGATCTAAGGCGTCTTTACAGATAGCACATTCAGCTTTTTCTAGGAATTGGCTCACAAATTGAACGAAATCTGGATATTTCCGGCTGAAAAATATAAAAATTAGAGAAATTTTAGTTATTTGACTAAATAGCAGAGATTAGTCAATACAAAATTTGGTTGAGAAAAATTGGAGATTATCAACAGTCCTCACCCTAGGGAAATGCCTCTGATTGTTTGTTAGAATACTGCAGTATTGCAGAGCTATGATTCTCTGTTGAAAATCTCCATTCCCAATTAGAATTAACAGGAAATTTCGAACCCGAAGGTAAGCACCCTGACATACATATTAATGAGCTTAACTCTTCTCAACCTCTCTGGATGTTGTGAGCAAGTATACTCAAGTATGAGGAATACTGTTGAAAATCTCCATTCCCAATTAAAATTAACGTGAAATTTCGAACCCGAAGGTAAGCAGCTTGACATACATATTAATGAGCTTATGCCTTCTCAATCTCTGTGGATGCTGTGAGAGCAAGTATATCAGAGGAATAATGTTGAAAATCTCCATTCTCAATTAAAATTAACATTGACAATTTGCATATTGAGGGTAGAGAAACCCTTTTCACTGAAAAATTACAGATGTTTTAACCAAAAAGCTTCATTAATAGACCCTAAATTTCACCCAGTTGGTTTTTTTATTAGAGCTGTCATGAGAGAAGATAATTTATTGACATTTATTAACATTTCATTAAAATTCTTACTTGAATGAATGGTGTTACGCTCAGGAGGGGGTCTATACAAAGCTAGTTCTACAATAGCCTCACAGCTCCACCTCGTTACATTGGAATAAGTCCTCTCTAAAATTTTATGTAAAAAAATTAAAACAAATAAATATTTGGTACTTACACAATAAAGGCCGGTAGAATGTCGTTGAGCAGGATGTAACAAACCATCGCCTGCTGGTAGTGTCCATTGTCAATCAGCATCAGTAGTTCACAAATGGTTATCATATTGGAAATCAGATGATTGGGTCGAAAGAGATCAATTCTTCTGCCAATTTGTACAAAGTTATCCATTTTGAGATTAATTGAACAGCCTATTTTGATTCAGTAAAATTCTGGGGCCCAGAATGGGTTTGATGCGGGGTTTTATAGTGAAATTTTGGGTTGAAAGCTGTTGCCATTATCTGATAATTAAAAAATAAAAAAGTGATTTAATGTCAATTTGTCCCTGAATAATTAAAGAGGTATTTCCACGTCTACCTCCCCTTTGGCTGATTCATCTAAATGCGAACATTCCTCACATGTCAATTTTGCATGGTTAGGTTGATCAGGTTGAATTAAACATGGAACATATGTATATATTTCCATACGTTCGCTATACATCTGGTTACATACTTTCAAAAATTCTTCCCATTCTTTGGGTTTGCAGGATAGCCCTTCAGTGGTGGGAAACAAGTCTCCCTTGGCATTGGTCTTCCATTTCCTGATACCTACAGATTTATAGGGACTATTACAGGCTACATAGTAGGAGCCACCTATATGTACTTTCTTCTCTATTCCTTTGTCTCCTTTAAGAATAGCCTGCAGTGCATGGTTAATTAGTTCAGAAAAATGAACTAATACAACCAATTTCGAGATATTGATCTTGATCCCTGGGTTGGTGACATTCTGACCATCCCATTCCTTTAAATGAATAGTCTGCACTTGACCAGTTTCACCATGAAACACCACATACTTCTTGGAGCCTAGATGAAAGGTTCTTCTATAGGTGACAGATAGAGATGCCTCTGAATAGTTCATTGCAGACATCGCCCCATGGCTTTGAGGTTCTATAAGATGATCTTTCTTCTTATTTTTAATCTGTAGAGATAGATCTTTCTTATTCTTCTTCAGAGCAGGTTTCCCTAAACCTTGAGCCTCTGCCATATTCACTGAATGATTTCGTCCTATTTTTTAATTCCTAGATTACAGCTTCAGATGATGTGTAAGGGTTAGAGCGAGAGGGTGGCTTTTTATAGACTTTGAGGTGAGGGGGAGAATATATCACGATTCAGCATATAGGATCACTTACTCAGCAAAAGCTTTGTGTAGGAAAAAATACTTACTCAGCAAAGGCTTTGTGTGAGGAGACTTAAAACAGACTAGTATAACTGATCATTAAAGGGAACACAGAAACTACAATAGTGATTAAAAACAGATTTTATTGATAATTAAATGCAGATAAAACAGACAAGTTTATTACTTAATAATTGTAAAGTTAAAGTGACAAAAAGGTTAGTATATCAGACAGACATCTGCCCGTCCTTTACATCTGTGTCTAACTAGAATTTATAAATAAGTTTTCATCTACTTGGATTTTAGAACATAATGAAGATTTATCATTGGTAGAGTACTGTTCTAAAGTCACAGGTGTCTGTCTTCCATCTGTCTTAGGTAGAGTATTTTGTAAAATTCACAGCTGACTGTCTTCCATCTGTCTTAGGTAGAGTATTCTTCTAAAATTCACAGGTGTCTTTCTTCCATCTGTGTAAGGTAGCATCTCGTAACTATTCAATTCATTCAATAATTTTAATGTCTCTTTATCTTCAGGAGGTAGGAGAGAAAAAACTATTTTTGGGCATTATCATTTTCACAAAGTCACAGGTGGGTGCATGCCTCTTATGTTCGTCCATTGGTACATCATATGTCTCCCATTCAATAAGAGATATTTTACACCAGGGGCAGGTAACCTTGTCCCCCTCCCCTGTATAGAGGAAACCAGCACGAGTTAGGGCATCTGGGCGAATGGGGTGAGACTTCGGCCATGTTCTAAATGTAGCATATCTCTCATCATATCCAGAATAATCAGGAACCTTAAATATCCATCTTCCCACATAGGGTGTGGGTTTATGACATAAATGTAACCCAGCAGAGTTACCACAGGGTGGTTGAATTCTTGGATTGGAGTTATATCTAGCTGAAGAATTCAATGAAAAGCCTCCAACCGAGGCTGCAGATTGAGTAGAGGCAGACTGTAGATAAGATGACCTAGCATCAGTCTGGTCTTCCACTGGTTTACTTGCTGGATGAACTATCTCACTATCCCTATCAGTTATGTTGGATGCAGTATTAGAAAACATGTTGCTAGAAGATGCTGTTAGCTTGATAGTTGGAAAACCAATTAAGTTTATAAGTTGAATTTTTGCGTTTATATAGACTGTTAAAATTCTAGTATTCAGCAGTTTTCCAAAGAAAAAGACAGGATTCACTGATTATTAGTTAACCCCAAAGCCCTAACCCTAATCAAAAATGTATATAAAAGTATGAGATTAAACTGCGACTGTATATGAGGCGAGATATTGCGTTCGTGTGCTTACTCTGAGGTTCGAAATTTCCCGTTAATTTTAATTGGGAATGGGATTTTCAACAGAGCTCTAATGTAACTAGCATACAAAAACCCCATTAAATGGTTAGCAGACAGAGCCCCATTACAAGAGTTCTAGCAGAAAAAGATCCATTAAACAACACAGCTGTGCGATGATTCAGTTTTCAGTAGAAATATGATGCAGTAGGCTAGAAGACAAAGCCCTATTAAAAAATGGGTAGCAGACAAAGCCCCATTAACCATTTGCAGCAGACAAAGGTCTCATTAAAACAGTTCAACAGTTCTACCCCATTAAAACAAGTCCCATTAGGCAGACAAAGCCCCCCCATTAAAACAGGCTTGGGCTAGCAGACAAAGCCCCCATCAGCAGAAAAAAGGGCTATTAGATGATTCAGTTTTCAGTAGTAATATCATTCAGTAGGCTAGAAGATAAAGCCCCATTAAAAAATTTGGCTAGCAAATCCCCATTAAAACAAAGCTTGGCCTAGCAGACAAAGCCCCATTAAAAACAGCTGTGCTAGCCATTAAACAACAAAGCATGGCCAGCAGACAAAGCCCCATTAAAAATTTGGCTAGCAGACAAAGCCCCATTAAACATTTGTAGCAGATAAAGGTTCCATTAAAACAGTTCTAACCCTGCCACGAGATCTAGCAGACAAAGCCCCCATTAAAACAAAGCTGGGGCTAGCAGACAAAGCCCCATTAAACACAGCTGTGCTATCCCCCATTAAAATCAGACAAAGAGCTTGCCCATTAAAAAAAAGCACACACTGCCATTAAGCAGACATAACCCCCATTAAAACACAGCTGATTTGTCAATGCCACGAGATCTAGCAGACAAAGCCACATTAAAACAAAGCTTGGAGCTAGCAGACAAAGCCCCATTAAACACAGCTGTGCTAACCCATTAAAAAAAAAAAAAAAAAAAATCAGACAAAGAGCTGCACCCATTAAAAAGCACAGCTGTGTGATGATTCAGCTGAGTAATAGCTATAAACTATCAAAGTAAAACAAAAGTCCCCATTGAGCCAGTCTCAAGAACCTGTATAGAGCCCAATAACCTGTATAGAGCTAGTATCGACCCTACCCTACCTAGCCATCCATCTACCATCTGCAGCAACAGCTGCACAGCTGTCAAAAAGTGACATGATTGATGGGAAACTCGACTCGATATACACTCGGTATATACTACTAATAAGCTTAGTGACCAAGTGGTTGACACATTTGTCATTTGTTTGTCTTTTATCCCCATTACCATTTACTGATTACATGTTATGCCCAATCCATGAAATTGCCCATTTTTGAAACAGTGTTTTTGTATTTTACCCAGTTCGTGAAAAATTATAAACTAACATTTTGGGCAATTTATTCAACTGTATCTTTACCAAGTATTACAGGTGGCCAGAGAGTGAAAACTACACGAAAAAATGCAGTATGTTTTTATAGTGATGCATATATCTTGTGCCAGTAAATTATTTGTCACACCAATAAACAATCACTGACCCCTATATTCATACATTTCCCATAAGTATTCTTGGAACTGAAAGTATAGAATATTGTACATACCTGCAAGCTAATATGTGTCTTATTTGCCAATTTATGCTTCCTTTCTATCCTGACCCTGTGGTAGAACCCAATGCAAAAGGAAAAATGTACCATTTGTGACTTATTTGAGCCTTTAGTTTTTATCATACATTGTACATTTTCAGCCATTTAGATATAAATTGTAAAATATTAAGGTTTTGTTCTTACAAATTATGCTTAGTAAAAAATTTATTTTAATGATATAAATCATTATTGGTGGCCATTTGAATGGAGATCCTCACAAAATATTTATTGACAAATCAGCCAATATTACTATTTATATGAGGTGAATAAATGTTTGATGAGAAGGTTAAAGATTGGTTGTTGTTTTAACAGCTCAGTTCATATCAGTACATGCAGTTACACCCAGGCCTTACTTTGGTGACTTTAAGTCACAACTGCTAGTGACATTAAATTATTTGTCACCTGTATTTGTCACACTCATAAGTCTTTCATCTCAACTGTCTGCCCTATCCACATATGTCCACATTTACTAAAAAAAGTTTTTAAAAATCGGCTATGAAATGCATACACAAGAGGCACCTATAAATGTTAAGATAACAACAGACTGAGAGACTATCATACTCCACAGCCTGGGGAAATAACACAGGACACCGTGGAGACTTTCACCAAGTCCTTTTTGTCTTTTGTGTAACATATGAGTACTGTATGACTTTTGGATTTTTCAGAAACTAATCAACTTATTCCAGAATGCTTAATAACATTGAACTATGTCTGAAATATGGGAGCAGAAAACATTCTCCTAGAGGCAAAATTAAAGGCAACACCAAGTTCACACCGTGATGATACACACCTACACTGGTCCAAGCAATATACCTACCAAGTAACAATCAAGCTCACAACAGTAACATCAAATGCTCCACTAAAGTCATATTATGACGGTGCACACCTTCATCCCTGAGCCAATGTTCATGCAATGTATCAACTTTTTACACCTTATGGTTACCGAAATATAGCCAAGGCAATATTTAAAAGCTCAAGGTTACTACGTCAAAGGTCAAATCAAGGTCACACTATTTCATTTCACACTACCCCCCCCCCCCCCCCCCTCCCGAAACACTGTCCCTACCAAGTATCAGCTTCCTTAAAAAAATCCGACAGCCCCCTTAACCAAACTCCCATCAAGCCTGGACACTATGGTTGAACACAATACCCACACACAGCCTTTAGTGGTTGTGTCCATAGATATCATATAAAAAAGCTTTTTTGTACGATTTCTATGGTTGTGTCATAAAAACTTTTTTAACGGAGGATATCTCCACTACTTCTGCATGAATTTTAATGTAACTAAAACTACCAGAAGCTCTGTGAAAGTACTGTTCCAAATGATATATAACATTTATTTGTAAGGTACATTATGAATTATATGCCAAAATTAGGGATTTTATGCCAAAATGGAAAAAACCTATCCACATTGAGCAGTGTTTATTCCGCATTTTGGTGAAATAAGTCTCCAGGGGTGGTATTCACTAACATTCCTATCTTAGTCTTAGTCCTAACTTTAATAGTTTATCATTTTAATCATATGCCTGATTTTATTTCTATTACAGTAAGCACAATTTTAGCTCTTAAATCTTCATGTAGAATCAATATACTTTAAAATTAGTAACTGAATTTGATAATTGATTTAGAGTATCGTTAGAAATTGATGATTGATAATTGTGTATAAGATAGGACTAAGACTAGGAATGTTAGTGAATATCACCCCTGGTGGATAATAAATAGTCATATTTGGGCAGATCATTTTCTTGAAATTGATCAAACTCACAGGTAAACAAGTTTGGTGTGTAGCCCACAACACGATTACTCACTCACTGAATCTTATTATGCCACTGTTTGTGTCTGTGGTCTAAATATACATCTGATGTAATCTTCTTGTACTGTTCTATGAGTCGTGTGTGGGCTGGTGGCAATCCTCTTCCTGCATTGTGAAATACTTGTTGTGGTCTAGAGCACAGAGAGCCATTTTTCCAATTCACTGACTATCAGGTTATTTTCCAAAAAGATCAGTTTCGGTTTTACAAAAGTCTTGCCCTGCAAAGAAATGTTTTCTTCATTGAAAGGATGGCTCAACCAATGCTAACAAGGTAGTATAACAGAGATAGGTACCTTAGGATTTATTTTATCTGCTCACTGCATAGACAGTATCTTACATATTTGCTGCCTTTTATAGACGATAATTCATGTGTGGGATTAAACATACATCACTGTGAACATTGAATATTGTATTTATTTAAAATTGAATTTTACAAAATTGTTACACACTGAAGCTTTTTCAAAGATGCCAGACGAGATGGAAGATTTTTCACTCGATGAAGATTCAGATAATGATATGTGTCTGCCAAGCAAACAGAGTGAAAACTGCATGGATAAAAAAGTAACTGAAGCCACAGGGACAAATAATACACCTACAAAGACAACAGACTGCAGACATACACAAAGAGATGGTGGTGGTGAGGGAAGCAGTACCTGCAGCAAGAACAGAGCTTTGAACTGGATGTCACTGATGATGAAAAACATTATGATACCACTTATAAATGAAAGAGAAACAACTAAAAGGGACATGTCAGACAGCAGTGAAGATGAAGATGCCATGGAAGAAGATGTGCAGCCTGGATTTGACAGGAGACCTGACTATAAAAGGACAAAACCAAATGAAACAGATACCAAAGAAACTGGGAAGACCAGACCTGATATACCCAAGATCCTTGATGGAGTTGTGTCATTATTTGAAATGATCAATGAAAAGGATCATTCTGGTGAAGCGGGCCCAAGTCATGCTGTTGAGAGTGGTTCAAGGTATGCAGGGAGAAGACGAAGAGCAAAGATCAATTCACATCGCATTTGTAGTGATGAACAAGCTAAACAGATGATAACTAGATTTATGGACAGTGGGAACAAGATTATGGAGGGTTTTGGAGCATATTCAGAACATGAGTCATTCATGGAAGACATAAACAACAGGTTTGAACAAAATCCCATGACTGAAAAAGATCAGACACTTACCATTAACGTGGAGTTAGCTTTTAGAAAAGCTGAAACAAAGCTTAATACAAGCCAAAAAGTGTCGCAACAGATGAAAGAAATGCTTGAAAATGAAGCGTTTCTTAATAACATAGTTGCATCTGATAATATCTTGAAGAAATACACCAACTTTTGTCCCATTCTGCCAAGTGGCAGTGTTTCAGATGGATTTTCAACGCCTCGATGGTTTGCAAACAATGATGTGTGGGAAATTGAAAGCGATATCATGTATGTATTAGGTACTTACCCACAAAATAGTGCATGCTATTTTTCGAACTATCCTGATCAAAGAGCCTACTGCCTAATACAATGTAGTGAACATCACTCAGATCTCGTCCATCCAGAGGTATATGAGGTCACAGCAAAAACATTTACAGATGGCCTGTATGTTGATTCACTGCAGTTTAAATGGCATGCTTTACAATTTATCAGACAATATCATTTGAAGAAAGGTGGTTCCACTAAAGGGTCCTCTGCTGCAGATATCCTCTTTCACTTTGCTTCCCAGTTTCCCCACTTTAATCCACAGAGGTTACAGAACCTCAAGTCATCTTTTTCCGTGACAGGACATCTGGCTTCAACTGTCATCTGCACTGTCGTTACTTACAAAACCTTCACAGCGAGTATTGACCATGTACCTTGCCTCAAGCTCGACTTCTGGCCTAAAGCATTTCAAGGATGGCTTACCAGGGGAGGTGAATGGCCAACAGTAGAAGAAAGGTTGGCTATCATGGCAAGGGGATGTCATGTAGTTCCAAAGACATCAGATCACATTCTACAGAATGGATGGAGATACTCATTTAGCCTACCAGAACACTTACTGACACAGCTCTTCTCGTCTGGACAAAGGCAAAGCTACTATTTGTTCAAGGCTCTATTTTACAAGTACATCAAACAGATTGGACAGAGACCAAAAGGAAACAATGGGGAATCAGAGACGGTTTTTCATTCATATCTCTTTAAAACTGCCATGTTTTGGGTTTGTGAGAAATACCCTCCACAGGATGATCTCTGGAAAGATAAGAATCTTTTCCTCAGTGTGGAGATTCTGTTGAGTCATTTTGAGAAATCAATGCACGACAGATTTTTGCCACATTTCTTTATTCCTGACTACAACCTCATCCAGGATGTTCCAGTGGATCTTATGACTGAAGCTGCAACTAAAGCCAGAAGATTAAGAGACAGGATAATATTCTACATTCCATATAACACTGAAGAGCTGATCAACTATGTCAAGGATCCAGGTGTAAGATTTGGACTTCACATTGCTGTGGAACTTACTCTTCAACATTCATTTTATTCAACAGACTGTTATAACCTCAGCAAAACAGCTGCAAAGTAAAGTGGCATCATCATTGCGGTCCAATAAAAACTGGTAAACATATTTATATACAGTGTATTGTGTTATTTAGAAGACTTTATATTTGTTAAACCATCTGAATGAAAGGTAAACTGGTAAAGGTAAAATGTGGACTGAAAAGTAAACTGGGCCGGTATTCATAAAACTTGCTGAGACCAAATTTTCTCTGAAGTCTTAAGTTTTGGTCTCAAGTCTGAGACCATTTTTGGTCTCAAACTTGTTAGCCATTCACAAAACAGTTGAGACCAAATTTAGTCTCAGATTTGGTCTCAAACTTAAGACTGGTACATAGTTGTCTTAAATATTTTGTTCAAAGTCTCAAGCATTATTTCATCTTAACTGAGATTCATATTTTTATTTTTTATGGCTTAATGTAAAGTAGAAATAATTTACAACATATATACTACTTGGCCTAAACTTTTGTAACAACTGATAGCACAAATTTCGGCTTCAAAAGTGCCTTACTTTGAGACAATTTTCAACAGAGTTTTCTGACTGCATAGCAACAAAGAAGTGGATCATGTGACATGCAAAATAAAAAACAATTGACACAATTTTCTATTTATTTTTTATTTTAATAGACAGTATAATTTTTGTTAAGAATTAAAACACACAACAACTATTGATCTTAAAAAATGTTGGATATATTTGCAAGTTAATGATTTGTTTACATTGGGAAGACTTGAGACTGGTCTCAGTTTGGTCTCAGCTGAAAACCTATTTGTGAATACAAAGTTGAGATTTGGTCTCAGCTGAGACCAAATCTCAAAGCTGAGACTTAAGATCTCTTTATGAATACGGCCCCTGGAGAATCCATTCTGTTGGCAGGATAAAAATGTTGGCACACTTGAAGTGTTAAGTACAAAGTGACACAGAATAGTTCATATTTTCATAAACTGTTACAACAATTAATGTTCTGGAAACTGATTAAGCACTTGGGGTAACATTTTCTTCCTGTGTAATTGTAAATATATTTTTATTAAGGCCACCCTAATATTAATAATGTTGATTAACAACAAGTATATACCATGTCAGATGTATGTAATAAATAACAGTAAATTGTTAATGTGTCCAATAGCTCGTATCATCACTTTCTGCCCTGCCTTTGCTCTAGGGAACTGTGCAGGCTTCAAATCATCTGGCCATGTAGTTTACAGTGTTTAAGTTCACAGTACAATTCTGACCATAAGATAGCATTTTCTTGATTTGCTAAAAATGAGAATTTGTTTTAATCACTAAATATGATCTGTGGTCACAGCAATAAAACTGTATTTACGGAATATGTATTTTTCTTTAAAATCGTGTTTATAATGTTTACTTTATGACTATGTAAGTTACTCAGTTAACTGGACCAAAGAAGATTCACAACCCCGACCAACAGAATATTTATTAAAAGATTCAAACCCTAACCCACCAAGTGGGAGGGTAGGTATGAACCCAATGTCAAAGTGAGCTAAGAACCCAAAAGGTCAGAGATCACAGGTGAAATGGATTTGAACCCAAGTACAGACTGACAACTGAATTACACATGATGAAGACAGTAAACCATATTGAGGTGATTTTATTTACATGTTAATACACAAGTTAGAATAAAAGATAAGATTTTATAAATTTTAAAACTGAAATTTGTAACATTCCCCAAGTCCCCCCAAAGCAATGACAATAAAATTGGGTTATTAAAATTTATTATATCTAGAATTCTTTGTAATATCATAAACAAGATTAAACATATTGATAATATCAGTCCATATGTAAAATAACGCCCAGCAAAAACAGAGACTAATATAATGAATACACAGTTATGTCCTGATAAGACTACTAAGATGATAAGTCATAATGTTCAACTATATTCAGCATCTAACAGTTTGGAAGTCATAACGTCCACATGAAGATGTAATAGTCAATATGGCCCTAAGGCGAAATAATATAATAACACAAGAGTTGCACGTGACATGGCAGGCTGGTGCCCCCAGCTCATAAACAACAGTCCAGAGATATGTATATAAAAGTTGAAATGTTCCAATAACTTGAAGTAGATAAGCAGCACTACAACTTTACAGGTCTACCAGAGGGCGCTATAAACTGATAACAGCACACCATCCTAAAATGTGCAAATTTACGACCAAGCTGCAAGCTTAGTAAAATGTCCCGACACAGACAGCAGTTCACAGTACATCCATCAACTAACAGTCTGACCCACCGAGAAACCAAGGATGCACTCCAGGGATCCACAAAAATTTCCATCCACACCAAATGACAGGAATAACAACAGTCATGTATGATGTTCTGAAGTTCAAAGGCAAGCAAGTGCCTAGTCAACCATCTTACAATGACGACGCAACCAGGTGCAACCAAAAAAGGGGTGAACCAGCTCTATCACAACAGCTGGAATATAAGGCAACCATGTGCCACAGTCAAATCAACCAGAAGGCAACCAAGTGCCACAGGTAAAACCAAGTAGGCTAGGATAACTGCACCACCAGTAAATCCATCAGTCAGGCAAACGCATCTCAAGCATCAATCAAAGGTCAACCAAGTGACCGCCATACCATCACAGCAACAGCAAAAACTGCAGCTGGAAGCTAGGCCAATCATCAGCAAAATCCTCACAGGCAGCCTGGCAACATGCTCCACTGTGGGGTAAACACATCACAGCCATCAATCAAAGGTCAACAAAGTGACCGCCATACCATCCACAGCAACACCAGACAGGCAGCTGATAACTATGCCATCAGATGACAAACATCGCCACAGGCAGGCACAGGCATCCTAACACCACACCAGGTCACAACACCCAGTCCCCAGGCCTACAACCATAAAACACCCGAAGTACAAGTGCCCTAACAAGAAACAGGGGGGGGGGGGGGGGGGGGGGCAGGGGGGGAAGCTCTCAATTGTGTCCTGGTGGCCTGACAAAATCAAAGTGGCAGGAGGACCAGGTACCTGCAAGGACAGTGAACTGGTGATGAATCAGAGAGGGCGTTACATAGAGGTTAATTTACCAGATGTGAAATAAATGATAACATATAAACTGTGTTAAAGTGGGACCCAAAGAATGAACCCCTGGACACCTTAATGGCCAGAAATACATTCCCCAAGTCCCCCAAAAGCAATGACAATGAAACTGGGTTAATAAAATTTATTATATCTAAAATTCTTTGTAATATCATAAACAAGATTAAACATATTGATAATATCAGTCCATATGTAAAATAACGCCCTGCAAAAGTAGAGACTAATATAATGAATACACAGTTATGTCCTGATAAGACTACTGAGATGATAAGTCATAATGTTCAACTATATTCAGCATCTAACAGTTTGGAAGTCATAACGTCCACATGAAGATGTAATAGTCAATATGGCCCTAAGGCGAAATAATATAATAACACAAGAGTTGCACGTGACATGGCAGGCTGGTACCCCCAGCTCATAAACAACAGTCCAGAGATTTGTATATAAAAGTTGAAATGTTCCAATAACTTGAAGTAGATAAGCAGCACTACAACTTTACAGGTCTACCAGAGGGCGCTATAAACTGATAACAGCACACCCAAACACCCAGTAGAAAACTAGGGAGAAAGGTGGGCACGAAATGCAGCAGCAACCCTAGAAGGACCTGCAAATGGAAGGTGTATGTAGCACCATACGCATTTTGACGACCAAGTCCCCTGTGCCTGGATATCCTGTAATGAAACCCCATGCTGGAAGGCCCAGGAAGCACCAGCTCGCCTAAAATCATGAAAAGTAAGGGTTTTTGTAGCCCCAAAACAGAAGAAACATGCTTCAGGTGCTTCCTGGCCCTAGAATCCGTCAAAGGGGACAGGACACCAGCTCTGGAAATCTGAAACAAAGGGGAGTCACAGGAAGCTGGTAAAGCATTTGACATGGTCAACAAGGCGTCAACTGGACACAAAGGTGAATTTTGCAGCACCGGAATGGACACAGTAGCTGTCTTGGACCTGTTTTGTAAAGTCTTAGACCATTTAACAACTGTCACAGCTTTTGACTGTCCAAAAATAATATCACCTCTGCATAACTGCCTAGAATTATCAAAAGCAGAGGCAGAATGAGGCAAAATATTAGATAATCTAAGAAATGAAAAAAAAACAGGTACAAAGACTTGAAAACTAATGGAAACTGCAACTTGAGCACATCCACAATATGCTCCAATAATTCCACATCCAGTGACAGTACAATGGTTGGCTTCAGAGGTCTGTTAATTTGCAAGGCCTTTATAAATAGAGGTATCCTTTGATCTCTAAATTGTTGGGTATTAAGGCCATACAAGATATATAAAGCTCTGATTCCAGTGACATAATTTGTAATATTTGAGGGAGACATACCATTTCCATGCAAATACTCCATGTAAGCCAGTATATCTATAGTAGAGACCTGGGGCAGCGACAGACCAGCCACAACCAGGAAAGCCAGAAAATCTCGGAAATACCTAGAGTATGCTGTCATGGTAGCAGGTCTATAACCTTGGAAGAGTCTGGCAGAGGCTTCAGTGGCAAGAGTGGCTGTAACTGCCCCAGGCTCTGAAACAAAGATGTTATATACTGTAGTTTAACAACGTTAAATCAAGATGTGTATTAACCCATATGGGATTTGGGATAAAAGTATGCAATTTCTCAATGTTATTAACAGTGTTATGCCATCTTGAAAGTAAATCAGCCACTGTGTTATGTGACCCATAAACATGAGAAGTGACAATGGTGACATTATACAGAGCAGCTAACAGCCATATGTTTCTAACGCAAGTGGCCAAGGTGGTATCTTGTGCTTTACCAGAGTTCAAAGCATCAACCACTGCATGATTGTCACAGTAGTTGCGAATACGCTTATTCTTCCATAACTGTCCCCAAATTTTAAGAGCAACAACAATGTTTAGAATCTCCAGTTGCACAATATTATAATTGTGAAAATTTTTTGGTATCTGAAGGGCATAGACGAAGTCACCGAACGCTCCTCCCAGGCCTGTGAGTGAGGCATCTAAGTATATATCAGCAGAAATAGGTCTGACCTCATACCTAGTTACCCCATTATATTGTTTAAGTAGGGTTCGAAACCAGTTTAAATTTTTAAAGAAATCTGGGGTGAAATGAATAATAGTATTCGAGACCTGATCCCTCAGTACCTGCAACATTCTATTTAAAAAATCTGGCAGGTTTGACACATTTACTGACATATAATAAAAAGCCCAGCAATGACTGCAAATTTGCTTTTGTACAAGTGATCTTATCCTGCCAACCATTACATAAAGCAATAATTTCCTGAAGTTTTTCAGGGGGAATAGATATAGTTCGATTAATGGTATCAAACATTATGCCTAAGCAAATGGCCTGAGTGCTAGGTGGATGTAGCTTTTTCCAGCTAATATCTATTCCATGTTCTTCTAATAAGCGAATAAGACATTCGTAGGATTGATCAATATTAGATAGAAGGCCACAGTATATTAAATCATCCAAATAGTTTAGGAGTGCATTATGGCCATATTTTTCATGATATAACGCACTCCATTGCTCAATTTTGAAAAGAAAAAAGAACCCAAGCGAAATCCAAATGGGAGGGCCAAATCAATATAATAACTTCCCTTATGATGCAAGCCAAGGAGATCTATGTCCCCAGGATCTATTCTGACATGTTGAAAAGCTTGACTAATGTCCACCTTGAAAATTTTTGCAGCAGGGCTAATCTGATTAAGTTTATTTACAATTCTATCAACAGAAGGGTAATGCATTTCAAACTTAGTGCCAAGGTAGGAGTCTTTATGTACTCGATCATTAACAGCTTGACCTTTGGGCCAACGTAAGTCTATAATTGTACGCCTAAGTTGTGAGTTAGACTTCTCTCAAGCCATGAAGGGGGACACATGTAATGAACATGGTTTGTGGTCAAAAGGCCCCAATAACGCCCCATGTTGTAGTTCTTCAGCAATATATTGGTCCACATGGTCACTAAACTGAAGTGCAGAAGTATGATTATCCAAAATATGACCTAATTGGAAAGACCTGTCAAAATCTAAAGGAAAACCATACTCAATAAGGTCCACTAACTGCTGATCCCAATAATCACTCAAATGAAACCTCCAAGCTTTAACATTAAGCTGAGTGTGGACCGGGATCCTAAGACCTAGAAAATTGGGTAGCCCACTAGCTCTAATGAGTTTATGTGCAGAAATAATATCTGGTATCTGTTCACAATATGTTGGGTCACCTGTAAATAGCCGCAGAGAAGACAATGGTACACAACCAAACTCCACCCCATTTTGTTCCTTGCAGCGATAATACTCTGGACAAAGAAGCTGATCATTGTGTGCCTGCGACAGTGAGGTAGTTGGAGTGCATTGGCCATTGCGTTTGTGAATGGGTTCAAACACATTGACTTCTGTATCACCAGCACAACTAACAACCTCATCCTGATATGACTGTAACTGTAAACCGTCATTCTCTTGCAGATTGGCCAAAGATTCAAACCTATTACACAAGGAAATGTTAAACTGATTTTCACCATGGTTCGAACCCCTATTTTAGGTATATCAGAAGTAGGTTGACGTAGTTGTTGAAGGTGTTTATGTGCCCCTATTGTTGCATTATGTTTGAGGAAAGAACTTTCAATCTCAAAAATTGGGATAACTCCCCTTAACCAAGATAAGAGAAGGAGGTCCCAGTCACTGAGATCAAAGCCAGAAGTTGTGACCCACTATTTGGACCGTACTTACTCCCCCGAGTCGTTAGGGATATTCACAAGGGGGGTGTGATTTTGGGCAGGGTGGGATGGTAGGTGCTTACATGTATACTCTTTGGCTCTAAAGTTTAAAGTGATCCCAACAAAAGAAAGGTGGGAACTAATGAAGCATAACTACTTCTAATTGGATACCCAAGTACAAACAGTAACTAACGATAGCCTCAAGAATAAACCACTACTTATTAAGGTGATCAGTGAACTGCCCCAGCAGGCTTCTACATAGCCATGCTAGCCACTAGACCAAAGAAGATTCAAAACCCCGACCAACAGAAAATTTTGAAACTAAAATTTGTAAAATGTTCACCCAAATGCAAGCTAAAAATGGACAGGAATGTGGCCAGAAAAAGTGTCAGAAGTGATGGATGAAGATTGAGATGAATTTTGAAGGTATGACCACACAGCTGAGCTGCGCCAAAGGTCATGGTATTTTGTAGAGGCACATTGTGATCAAAGGCAAAAGTAGCCCCAGATCTACGAAAGGTATGAAAGTCATGGCCAGAAAGGGTCAACAAATTTTTGAGTGAGTCTCTAATGTGAGTGTCAATGACTGATGAAAAAGGAGAGAAACCGTTGGTAAATAAAGGAGCTATAAGAAGAAGCGACCTAGAACTAATGAGAGCTTTCAGGGCTCTAGTTGGCCCCAAATAAATATTTTCTTTCTAACTGTGGAAGTTGAATATGGTGATGGGAATTGTAATCTTGCAAGGTCTTGGTCCACTTAATAAGTAAGTGGACCCCAGGGGGTGAAAAAACAGATCCTGTCTCAACAAATGCCCAGTCTGATCAAACTTGGAGGAGCTATGTTTGGGGCCAAGTTTGACATCCTCAAAAATCCATAAAACGCTGTCAAAAATATGGCCCTGTACAATACAGGGTCAGATAAATTATCACATGCCCTCGAGATGTGATACAAGGTCCTCTAAAAGGTAAGGATATTATGGACAGATATAACCACAGGGAAGTCCACAAAAATGAGAAAAGCTAAAAAGTGCTGAAATTGGAATGGTGTGCTCTGGCTGTGGCAGGTCTTAAAGCTGTCTGGATCCTCAACCAAGCAGCATTGAAGAGTGTACAGGAACCACTAGGAGTACTTGAAATTATATAGTTAAATTAAGTGAAAACTTTTCGTTATCAATATGATCCCAAACATAATTGTCCTTAAGGTGACCCATTAAAATTGGGTCAACATGATAACATGAATAAAGCCTTGAAAGACAATCAGCAATGACATTTTCTTTGCCCTGTATATGGTGAATAACAATGTCAAAAATGGAGGAAATGAGCCAAATGTTGCAAATACATGCAGCCAAACATTTGTCTTTTACTTTTGATGAGGCTACCACTTGGTCCACTGCCATGTTTTTGATGAGGCTATCACTTGGACCACTGCCATGTTATCACAGTGAATATGAACTTGTGAATGTTTCCAAAATCTACCCCATATTTTAAGAGCTATAACAATATTAAACATCTCTATTTAACATTCTCAACTCAAAATCTTCAATTGGAAATACAGGGGTACTGTAAACTCTACTGGCCCTTACAACCCCCATTCCTGTCAAAGATGCATCCAGCTAAAGAGTATGAAAATGGAAAATAAAGAAAGTTTTAAAGAAAGTAATACCGTTAACGTGATGAAGAAAAGTGATGAACCAGCCAATATCTGACATAAAGTCAGAGTCGGGTCCGTTTCTTATGACTGTTCTGTCTAAAGAGAGCTAAGATGCGGTTAATAAACATCCTAGCTGGACCCACACACTTGTGGACATAAATCAGTTTGCCCAACAGTGACTAATAAGATTTCTTTGAAAGATATTTCTTACCTCTGACACCAATACACTCCTGATAAATGGAGGAAAGTTTCTGATGGTCAATGGAAAGGGTACTGTTAAAAATATCAATGGTGATGCCCAGGCAAGTAATAAAAGTGGAAGGAGTAATTTTCTTGTCAGGATTCATGGGTAGACCAACCTGTGTAAAGAGATCAGCTAGATCACAAAGCAGATCTTCAGCTAAGCCTTCTTCAGCTATCATGAGTCATCCACATAGCCACCCTTACTGCTCATAACATGGGCATTGGCTTCGGCTACCACCTGGAATGATGACGCCCTGTGCGTCAAGCCAAACGCAATCCAGATAAAGGGACCCATGCCATATAATGCAAAGTTTCAAAATATCCACAGGGTCAACCCTGAGATTCCTAAATGCCCTAGAGACATCAATTTTGAAAATCAAAGGGTTATTAAATGCCAAACTTTCTTGGACAATATCATCCACTGAAACTAGTTTGAGAGAAAAATGCCTGTTATAAAATCTGGCCTTATCTACGTTATCATTAAGTGAACGACCCTGAGGGTGAGATAAATTCAAGATTATCCTCCTCTTAACTTCATCCTTGGGTCTAGTGAGAAGGGAGGAGCAATGGAGATGAGGTGAATCAATGTGAGCCACAGGACCCAACAGTGCACCATACTCTAGTCCTTTATTGATATAATCTTGAACTTCTTAAGGGTGTTCAGTGGCAGAGTGGTGATTGGTTGCTTGTTTCATATTAAGGTTATCATGATCACAAATAGATAAAGGAAATCCAAACTTAAGATATTGTATGAAACATTTGTCAGGGTAGTCATTTAACAACGCTCCCAGGCTTCAACATTCAAACCTGAAAGTAGGGGAAATCTGGCAGCTTGATAGTTTGGAACACCAGTCTGTCTAATGATATCAGCAAGTACAATGCATTTATCAACGCTGTCAATCCTAACTCGGCACCTGTCAGGTCCTATGAAAGTAAAATCAGATGAGGAGTGATTAATAAAACCCCTCACCTTGTTCCGAAAATTGGGATCACTAAAGGATCCCATATTCAGTCGAATTGTGTGACAAAGTATCTTCAATAAAATGGGGAACCTGAAAAGGCGTGTTAGTACATGTGTTAGTTACAGTTTCAATGTCAACCTCAAATTTACTGTTATAAACACTACTATCAACGGTGGAGAATGTATCAACAGAACTGATCTCTTGCTGACAAATTAACTGATAAATTATTTCAACAATGTACTCACAATAAGTCACACCAAATGTTTCCTCAATAAACATATCCTTTCTCGAGTCATTATTTTCAACTCTCGCCTGAAGTTGTTCTTCAAAAGATAATAGTTTAATGTACTCTTTCGGGTGATATCAGTCTCAATCCAGGCCCTGCTACTAGATCTCTCAATGGTTGTCTTCTCAACATTAGATCTATCAAAAATAAATCAGCTTCCTTTCTGGAGTTCGTCAAAGACAACAATGCTGATCTTATAGCTTTGAGTAGCCTCCTTGACAAGCACACCCCAATCAAGAAGAAAAATATACCAAGACACGCTGAGACTGGTTTCATGAACTGTGACATCCTCAAAGCAAAACAACTCAAGAGAAAATATGAGCGGGCATGGCGCCGTGAAAACTCAGCCAGAAATTGTAGCCGATACCGGGCTGCAATCAATCACTGTAATTTTCTACTTGAGAAGTCCAAATGCAATCATTATTCCAACATTGTGGCTGAAAATCAAGGAAATCCTAAGGCTTTGTGGAACTGTTTCAAAAAATTTTTACACAGGTCCTCTGTTGCTGTTCTACCATACTATACAAATAAAACTGACCTTGCAAACACTTTCTGTAAGTTCTTCTATGACGAAATCCTTAAAATAAGATCCACACTGCAGTCATCAACACCATCTTCAGTCACTAGACCCAACTCCACCAAAAATACTCTGGCCTCTTTCAACCTGTGTCCGAGGAAGACCTATTCAAAATTCTAAAGTCCTCACCATCCACATCTTGTTACCTTGACCCAATTCCAATGTCACTGGTGAAGGAGTGTGCTGATATTCTCATCACACCCATCACTAAAATTGTAAATTATTCAATCAAAGAAGGTAGTTTCCCCAACTGTTTTAAGATGGCATATGTCACCCCCCTTCAAAAGAAGTCAAGCCTTGATAGAAATATCCTCAAAAACTACAGGCCAGTGTCAAACCTTAGTTTTATATCAAAACTTATTGAGAAAGTTGTGGCAAAGCAGCTAAATAAATGTATTTCATGCGAGGGGCTCTTAAATGTCAACCATTCTGCTTATAAGAGTTCCCACTCCACTGAAACCGCATTGTTGAAGAGTCAAAATGATATAGCTCTCTCGCGTCCAATTGAACATTGTATCTTCTTCAAGTATAACATTCTGGTATTCAAGGCTATCAATCTTCGACAGCCCCCATATCTATCAGCTTTAATAAGATTGAGCAGTCTCACCTCTCGGCAACACACTATCTCTCTCCTCAACCCGCCCTAAGAAGCACATAGGCAGGCGTGGCTTTGCAGTAGCCACACCAGCTGAATGGAACAAGCTGCCACAAACTGTCAGATCTCAGCAAACAATAGATGGTTTCAGAAGCCAGCTAAAGACTCACTTGTTCAGGCTGGCATACCCCCCACCTTAGTTATACCCTGGCAGGCACTTTTAAGATGTCGACCCATGTCTGTCCCTGGACTATCCCTTCTTGGACTTAAGCACATTAGAGGATTTGTATCAATTTTGCACTCTATAAATCCTACTATTATAAATCCTACTATTATTATTATGTCCAAGTCAGTGAGCCCTCCTCGAGCTCATGCATTGACGTACCCCAAGCATTGCAAACAGCTGGCCAAGGCAGTGATGTTGCATTGACCCATTGCCGACATTCCTTATTAAGGAATGCATTGACATCCTTCTACCATCTATAACCAAATTGGTCAATTTTTCACTCAGTGAGGGACTGGTTCCAGATGATTTCAAAAAAGCTGTAGTCACTCCACTTGTTAACAAGGCCTCTGTTCCTGTTGAGGATTTGAAAAACTACCGCCTAATATCTGGACTTAGCTCATTTCTAAACTGGTGGAACGTGTAGTTGCTAAACAGCTGGTTGATCACATTCATCGACATGACTTGGATAACTCGTACCAGTCAGCATATAAGCCAGGTCACTCAACTGAGGCGGCTCTACTTTCCATCAAAAATGATATTCATTTATCACTATCTCAGGGTGAAGCTACTGCCTTGGTACTTCTGGATCTCTCGGCTGCCTTCGATACGATTGATCATTCCACTCTCCTTGGCTGTCTTCTGGATTGGTTCGGTGTTGGTGGCTCAGCTCTCAAATGGTTCTCTTCTTATTTGACAGAATGCTATCAGTCTGTAAAGATTGGTTCTACTTTGTCTAATTTACAAAAACTGCTGTTCGGCGTTCCTCAGGATTCTGTTTTGGGTCCTCTGCTATTTTCTCTGTACACATCTCCCCTTAGTACACTGATTGGTAAACACGTAGGTGTAAACTTCCATTTGCACACAACTTTATGTCCATCTCTCACACAGGAATGCCTCAGCTGTCTTTGATAAGTTGAATAGACGCCTTCAAGATGTCAAAGAATGGATGTCGGCTAGCAAACTTAAACTTAATCCTGATAAAACTAGGTTATACTATTCGGCTCCAAGAAACAGTGAGAAAGGTTAAATGCATGTTTCCCTATTGATATCCTGGGCAACGCCCTTCACCCCACCGAGTCTGTGAGGGACCTGGGTGTGTGGTTTGACTCTGATTTTTCCTTCTCTAAACACGTCCAGAATGTTTGTAAAGGCTGCTTTAGTCAAATGAGGGATTTTCGAAATATAAGCAGTTCTTGACTCAGGATGCAGCTGTGTCGGTTGCCAATGCTTTTGTTAGTAGCCGGTTGGACAACTATAACTTACTTTTCAGGAGTCTCTCTAAAGTCAATCTTCATAGATTACAGTCTATCCAAAATAGTGCTGCTAGAATTGTCACAAATTTGTGTAAATACACTCTGATAACTCCATTACTCAGGAAACTCCATTGGCTCCCTATTCAGTTTCGCTCAGAGTTCAAACTGGCTACCCTGGTGTACAAGTTTATTCATACTGGTTTCCCTCAATATTTAGCTCCGCATCTATCCACATACCACACTACTTACAACACTAGACCTCAATGTACCAAAATTTCAATCTACAATTCACAAGTCCACTTAGCATTTCGGCTTCAGTTTTGCCTTTGATGCTCCCACTGTTTGGAATTCACTTCCTGAAGACATCCGTGTATCATCCACTATTGCCTCTTTTAGAAAGAAGCTCAAAGCCTATCTCTACGCAAAGGCATATCCTCCTTAGCTCATTTTCTCTTATGGCTTCTCCGTGGTGCAGACCTGCTTTTGTCCCTGGACTTTGAATTTGCATATTGCTATTGTCTTGTTGCACCTTAGAGTCCACTACTCAGTGGAGATTCGGCGCTATAAAAGAATTAGAATTGCATCCTTGAGGGCTAAGATTGTTTGCAGTAGTGACTGTCTCAGTACCCCAGGATCCTTAATTTGGTAAACATTACTTAACTGGCCCACTGCCCACTGAGTAAGGGTCAAATCATTGTATAAAGAACGTTTCTTCCCTTGGCCCCCATGAAAACCTTCATTTGCCCACATTAATTTGTGGGGAGTTGTAACAACGTCAGTGGCGTTGTACCTGTCTGAGGGTCATGTTGTTGACACCTTATCTTGAGCTGCATCCAGCCAGGCTTGACCTTCATAGGTAGACAAGATCTGTGATACTCCCTGAGATAGTGTAGCATTACTGTGTAAGGCATCCAAGCTAGGGATGACATTGTCGCGATGAGAGTCTTGATGGTGCGGGGTATCTGTAGCCATAGTTGGGGGTTGAAATGATGCTGATTGACTGCAAGTGAGTCCTTTGATCTCCTGGGGACTCTATAAGTGAATCCCTGAAATCCCATCTGATGTACTCGAGTTGGATCCGATACAGATTGAGTGGGCATAGACGTAAGGGGATTGTGACATTGAGAATGAGACCTCATAGATACTAGTGTTGAATTGGCTGTCTGTTGACATTCTATTGCGTCAATTCAACTCACTATGTCCTGGTTGAACTTCATATCGTGGAGCAAAGATGGGATGGCGTCATTTGATGAGGAAGGTGTGGTCTGAGTATTAGTTGCTGTGACGGTGTCATTGACGGTAGCAGAAACAGTACTTACAGGTTGGATATATGATCCGTTAATTTCACTTGACGCCTTCTTTGCTTTACTCACGGAGATCCTGGCTCTGGCAGAAGCAGTAACTTTTTTCCTAATGTTGGTGGGCGGATTTGTTTTCTCACTTGATGGCATTTTTAACATATATAAAATTGACTTGTTGAAGATAAAAACACTAAAAATATTAAAATCCAAACTTTGGACTAGAATGTGTGTTTTCATGTATACTCTTTGGCTCCAACGTTTAAAGTGATCCTAACAAAGAAAGGTGGGAACTAATGAAGCATAGCTACTTCTATTTGGATAGCCCAAGTACAAACAGTAACTAACAATAGCCTTAAGATTAAACCACTACTTATTAAAATGATCAGTGAACTGCCCCAGCAGGCTCCTACGTAGTCATGCTAGCCGAACCATACCATGTAAACTGTTCCGGTCCACAGGGCAAGAGCAGTAGCAATTACCAGTTGCTTTTAAGTTGCAACGGGAAAAGACAAATGTTTTACTTAAATTCATTTAACAATTAAAATAATGATTTCAGTCAACTAAGATGGTGTTAATAGTTTATACAATAATACAATCTAATCTGACCTGACCACTCTATCCAACCATCTGTCCTGTGATCGATTTGGCATCTACTAACTCACAAATGTCTGTATCCTGTGATCTGTTTAGCATCCAGTATCACAAAATCAAAACCAGGTATGTGACAGAATAGGAAGTCAATATTGTAAATGTCTGCTATCAGCCAGAGATTACTTGCACATAGGCCAGTATGACGTCTCTGGCTTTGCCAGTGGTGAAAACTTGCACAACAGAATATCTGCACACGTTTATCTTACCAATGATTGGACCATACTGTTGCAGCCACAACTATATTGAGCATTTCTAAGTGACTAATGTCATATTGATTGTAACCTAAAGGCATATTTAGAGCATATACCATTGAATCAAAGTGACCTCCTAGACCATTTAAAGAGGCGTATAAATGGACTTGTGCATGAACATATTTTTGTCGTAGTAGGTAACTCCATTAAAACTTTCCAAAATTTTACTGAACCAGTCAAAGTCCTGAAAAAGAAATGACTGGTCTAGTAGTATTTCTTGTATTTTAGGTGATTAGCTCTTAGTAGTGCCAACATCCTGGTAAGGAAAAAACGAGCGGGCATCACACATTTCGTAATATATAGAAGGCTACCAAGCAGGGACTGGGGGAGGGGATTTTTTGCTGCAGTACCACTTGGTGGTCCAAGTGTGACACAGTTGACTAATTTCCTGATAGATTTATTGTATATATATTTTTTTCTAGAAACTGTGTCAATTTGTATACCCATGCACGTGACACAGATACTAGATGGTACTAGCTTCTTAGTTGAGATTTCTAGACCTAGTTTATGTAACAAATCCATTAAATATTGGTAAGCCTTATGAATTTCAGAGGGAAGTCCAATATATATTAAATCGTCAATATAAATCATCAAAAGCCGAACACGACCGAAAGATCAATATAGTAATTATCTTGACATTTTAAGCCCAGGAGGTCAATATCACCAGGAACTATCTTGATTTGCTCGAAAAGCTGGACTTATATCTATCTTAAAAACCTAGGTGCTGCTGGGCCAATTTTTTCTAAGGGCAGAGATTATCAAATCAATTGTTTGTTTTTTTTGTTAGAATCTTGCCTGTCCCTGACCATAAGGGGGGTCACATGTAAGGGTACAGGTTTCTCATGGAAAGGGAAGTCATATTGCAACAGATCCAAAAGTAGTGTTTCCCAATAATTCACTAAGTGTGCACGCCAACTAGGTATATTAAGGTGTGACTTGTATCCTACACTATAAGAAATTTGGTTTACCACTATTTTTGATCACAGGTTTGCTTTAATGATGTCTGGAATATGGTCCCATCTTGGTGATTCCCCAACATATGATTGCAAAGGACTTAAAGGGCAAAACCCAAAGTTATGCCGTTGTTGTGACACAAAGTTAAATTTACACGCGAAGTCAGCCTTGTGTTTGCATCATGCTGCTGTGTACTGTTGCAATTATAAAGTTGCAGCCTATATGGGTAACAGTTTTCGTGAACAACTTTGTCAAATTCATAAGTATCTATCAAGTCACAATCCTCAGCCGCATTCTTGCCATTATTAAGCTGATTTGTTTCACTAAGACTTGCCCCAGACCCAGTTCCGTTTTATTCCCCTCCAATAAAGAAGTTTCTTGAACATCCAAACCAGGCTTATAATGTTTGCCATCAACGAAGAGAGAAGTTTTGCACTCCCTTAAGTGCCCACCTTCATGTATATTATCAGCCATTGAAGTGGCCTTGCGACTAACAAAGTGTAACTTATCTGTTGAAAAATATTTCTATTATCAATAGTAGTTTAGCTCATATAGTAATCATGACCATGCCTAGCAGTATTAAGTAGCCCAGTGTAAAACCCAGCTTTGTTTTTATTCCCGTCCAAATATTTTTTCCTGAGAACCCAAGAGCGGGTCAGAAACCTTGTCAGGCATGAGTGGAGACTTGCACTCGTAGGAGTGCTTATTCAAAGATTTATTGTGTGCAATTTTTCATGTTGAATGACCAGTGACACCGTGTTGTGAGAAACAGTATTGTTGTCTTGAGGAGTTCATTGTGAATGGTCTAAATCTTATAAAGATTGAAAAGTGTTGTATAATTTGATCGGCTTTGGCGACCTTGGATTAGCACTTTTCATAGAATTACACCTGCCATATTTTATGGCAACCCCGGTCAGAGTGTGTGGACAGTGAGTGTGCTTTGACAATGTTGAGTCTACAGTTATAATCGAACCGTGAGACTGGGACGATGTAGGGGCAATATCCTACATTCTGACTCTGGATGATTGAAGGTTTTTGTACATATGTGATTGTATCGAACACCCGTAGTGTCATGACTCTTGGTGTGTAAACAATTGCTTTGACTGTAATACTGGCAAGGCATGTTTTTTTTACTTTTTTGTTGGGTTTTCTTGACATTTTAATAAGAATTAGAGGGTTAATGTGTCTTTGGCCATTTGCCCTCCGGATTCTAACAATTTTTTTAACTTATGCATAGCTAGCCACCTCACCTTGTTCCATTTGAAAAAGGAGGACCACGTGGCTGGTCTTTGCCGAATCCCAAGAAAAATCATTAGCATCGTCCAAAAGGTCCACAAAGTAGTCAAGCATGTGATCTTTGATTTCAGAATTTTTATCCTCCCTCATGAAGCAGCAAAAGCCAGCCAGCCACTGTGTAAACGACAACTGATCATATGAAACATGTTCCTTGTTAGAAAACAAAAGCACGTATTTGTGAGGCCACTTCACCGGTTCATTTACCTGTTTTTTCACCATCTTGCAATTCTTTGAGACATTCATTGACTCTAGCTTGAAACCACGCGTCCTGTCTAAGTGAGGACAGATCCGGAATTTTTAAACACTCTGGAGCCACTGTGACTTGGGGTATGAAGGGTTTTGACACCTTTCTTGACAGATTTACTTTTGATCTTTGATATATCAACACTCGTTTTACAATTTTGGCCTCCATTTCGTCAAGTCTCCTGCCTAACAACTGCAGTTGATTCAATATTTGAACATTGATATCATGTTCAGTAACATTTTCACTCTGTGAACTAGTCGGATCTGAATCAGATTCAGATGACTTAATTTTATTGTTTTTGACTAGGGCTAGCTATCAACACTTAACAATCACTTTCAGAAATTGACGACTCAGAATCAGAAACTTGTCTGATTTTTGTAGCTCTGTCACTGGCCAGGAGATCGGCAACAAACTTCGAATCATCAGGTGCAGCTGAACTGGAAGGCTGTAGCTCTCTTGATATCTGAGAATATACTGACGAGCGGTTGTTTCTACCATGTCGTCTAGTAATAACATAAACAATAAAAACTAAGAACCCTAAAAATAAAGGACTTGTAAAACCAAAATTCAAAGCTTCCAAATTTTTCAATGTCACCCCAGTCACCTCCAAATTCAAATGGCAGAGGGTACTGACTCTTTCTCAAGGTGACCACACTTCTGCCAATCAGATTGGAGGTAACAACCAATTACTGATCAAAGAAAAAGATCTACTTCCTGCTTGTGCAAAGACTTGAAGGTTGATAAGCTTTGTTTATCTGCCTGATATAATTTACTCTGGGTAAATTGTATTTCGACTGGTAAAATTATTCTCAGTCTCATCAGAGGCTATGAGATATTCAGGTTCTTGGTCCCTAAGGTACTTTTGGCTTCCACAGGGGGAGCCCCCGGTTCAGAGCCTGGTTCAGTGCCGGTTCAGAGCCGGTTCAGGAGCCTGGTTGCAGGCTCCAGGTTGTGTAGGGAATTCCTGAAGTGTGGAGTGAATGTGTCTCAATTATCATGTGTATTTTGATTATTGGTTTTTTCACTCTGATTTAAGTACTATAAAAATACAACTATATTGTCCTCATTTCGTAATTGATGGTGAGTATGGGTATCTCATTACCAGGCTTTTGTTATGTCTCTATTTATAGGTTCCATCCAAATGAGAGTAGTTGTTAGCTTCATTAAAATTTTATTATTATGCTTCCTTATGTAATTATATTCTTTTGTGAATATAATTCATAATATAAGTCATACAGAGACAAGTTTGTGTCATAGAAATATTTATTTTAATAAGCTTTATTCACCATATTATCTTTATTTTTATAATAGGTAGTTATATTATTTTAATATCTGTTAAAAAATAAAAATAACTTTAATTATTATATATAATATATTAGTATGTGTATTTATTTTTAATATTAACCAATTTGTGTTTAGTTAATTAGTTATAAATAATATTGGTTTAAAATACTCCAAATATTTAAATATATTTTATACATATGAATATATTTATGTTGTGTTTTTGTACAGTATAATAAAATCAGTATAAAATAATAAATTATGTTATTATTGTTATAAACCTTTTCTGGTTTTGGATAGTATTAATGTGGCGTCTTAAACTTGACTTGTGTTTAAAATCTTGGTTGCACTGACCACATTTATAATTGTTTTTATCCATACTTGTTGTTTATGATTTTAACCATCCAAGTACTAAAAATGACTTAGTGACTGATTTTGTGATGTCATTCAATTGTATGACGTTTTTACGCGATGACGTAATTGTTGCGATTACGTCACTGCTATAAATCACTTTTTATATAATATTGAAGTGTTATTTTATTTTTAAATAATTTTTATTTTATTTAGAAATAATTTATTATTTTTTATTTTATTTAAAGTGATCTATAATATTATATCTCATGCTCTGGAATATATAAACATGCTTATTTTATTTAAAATAATCCTAAATGCGATTATAAATGTCATTTGTGCGATATTTATAAAATGCCTATTAAATAACTCATATTAATAGTGATTATTTTTAAACCTTTTTGGGTTATTTTTAGGTGAATTCTGGTGATCTTCATGGCCATATAAGACAAAGAAGAAAGAAGGGTGACTACTGAGTGCATTATAGTCAGGATAATAACCAAGAAGAATCACACAAATTGGTTTATGCCCATGGGAGCCAGAGAGTGCAGTTTGAATATCCAGGACAACTCAATACGCCTACGCTTGGAAGTATTGGATGCTTCAAACTTTGGTGTACACCACTCTAGCACAGAGTATTGCATGTTTTTGTGATTATGTCCATCACTTGTGAAGTGACGTGAGAAAGGGGTGTCTATTTTATCTGCCTTTTGTACAGAATGTCTGTGTTCATACATTCTTTGTCTAAATGCGCGTGAGGTTTCTCCCACATAATGTTTGTTGCATTTGGAGCAGGTAATCAGGTATATGACATTGGTTATTTCACATGAGAAATGTTTGGGTAAGTTTTGAGGGTTGAATAACTTGTGTGTGAAGTTACATTGTACTGTTCCTTTCTTTTTGATTAAGGGGCAGTATGTGCATTTACCGAGTCTGGTGCATACAGGTAAGTATGGTTTTGTCCTTGATTCAGTAGTGGGGGGGGGGGAATGAGAGTGGCATTTGTTAATTTATCATATTACAGGTTTGAGTGGCCAATTTGCCAATGCCTTAGTTTCAAATCTGTCCATAAACAGGTTTGCATAGTTTGGTGCTGTTGCTGTGCCCATTGCAGTGCCACCTATTTGGAGATAGTGGTCTCCATTGAAACTAAAGCTCATAGAGTGTTGTGGTACGTCATTTTGATCTCTACTGAAGAATTCCATCAGTTCTAATCTTCTGTGGAATTCTTTAGAGTCTAACCATATCTGAGATTTGTCAGGTAGGCCAGGTGTTGGACAGAAGGTAAGTCCCTTCTCTAGGGCGGTTATTTGGTCCTTGTCCAAGGTGACATTAGATATATTTATTACTGTATGTCCAATATAACTTTCAAACTTGATATTCTTAGGTAAGATACCAGGTTGTGCGGTTTTGGCCTGAGATCTGAGGGTGTCTAAAAAGTATGGTTCCTCAATGCTAGACATGTTTGGAATGAACCTTATTTTGAATTACGGGTGGGTTGGCCTTAAGGTAAGTTTTGTTATAGTTGGGGGAGCCTGGTGGGTTCCAGGTTATCTTAACCAGGATGTTTGGTGGTACCTGGTTGTATTTTTTACGGTTCATTGAAACATGCAGAGAAAAAATGGGTGTATTTATTGAATAAACCACGTATAGGTATCTAGTTTTTTATGTAGGATATATATACATAAATAAAACATTGATTTTAATAGTCCATATTTGGTTTGGGGAATGAACTCTCTTTCGTTTTGGAGGTTTATTCCTACTGGACATGTGTCGCTCAAGTTGTTCTTTAACAGCATTGAGGGTTTTCAATGTCTCTTCAGATATCCTGGTGTCTGGCATAGGTGTATCATAACCACTTGCAGGTTCTGAGGTCATTCTGACATTAGACATGGCATTACAGAATTCAGTCTGGCTAGCAGTTGTTGAAGGAGCACTCATAGTAAAAACTAAAGAAAAAGATCTACTTCCTGCTTGTGCAAAGACTTGAAGGTTGATAAGCTTTGTTTATCTGCCTGATATAATTTACTCTGGGTAAATTGTATTTCGACTGGTAAAATTATTCTCAGTCTCATCAGAGGCTATGAGATATTCAGGTTCTTGGTCCCTAAGGTACTTTTGGCTTCCACAGGGGGAGCCCCCGGTTCAGAGCCTGGTTCAGGGCCGGTTCAGAGCCGGTTCAGGAGCCTGGTTGCAGGCTCCAGGTTGTGTAGGGAATTCCTGAAGTGTGGAGTGAATGTGTCTCAATTATCATGTGTATTTTGATTATTGGTTTTTTCACTCTGATTTAAGTACTATAAAAATACAACTATATTGTCCTCATTTCGTAATTGATGGTGAGTATGGGTATCTCATTACCAGGCTTTTGTTAAGTCTCTATTTATAGGTTCCATCCAAATGAGAGTAGTTGTTAGCTTCATTAAAATTTTATTATTATGCTTCCTTATGTAATTATATTCTTTTGTGAATATAATTCATAATATAAGTCATACAGAGACAAGTTTGTGTCATAGAAATATTTATTTTAATAAGCTTTATTCACCATATTATTTTTATTTTTATAATAGGTAGTTATATTATTTTAATATCTGTTAAAAAATAAAAATAACTTTAATTATTATATATAATATATTATTCACCATATTATCTTTATTTTTATAATAGGTAGTGGCAAATTGGCCACTCAAACCTGTAATATGATAAATTAACAAATGCCACTCTCATTTACCCCCCCCCCCCACTACTGAATCAAGGACAAAACCATACTTACCTGTATGCACCAGACTCGGTAAATGCACATACTGCGCCTTAATCAAAAAGAAAGGAACAGTACAATGTAACTTCACACACAAGTTATTCAACCCTCAAAACTTACCCAAACATTTCTCATGTGAAATAACCAATGTCATATACCTGATTACCTGCTCCAAATGCAACAAACATTATGTGGGAGAAACCTCACGCGCATTTAGACAAAGAATGTATGAACACAGACATTCTGTACAAAAGGCAGATAAAATAGACACCCCTTTCTCACGTCACTTCACAAGTGATGGACATAATCACAAAAACATCCAAGTTTGAAGCATCCAATACTTCCAAGCGTAGGCGTATTGAGTTGTCCTGGATATTCAAACTGCACTCTCTGGCTCCCATGGGCATAAACCAATTTGTGTGATTCTTCTTGGTTATTATCCTGACTATAATGCACTCAGTAGTCACCCTTCTTTCTTCTTTGTCTTATATGGCCATGAAGATCACCAGAATTCACCTAAAAATAACCCAAAAAGGTTTAAAAATAATCACTATTAATATGAGTTATTTAATAGGCATTTTATAAATATCGCACAAATGACATTTATAATCGCATTTAGGATTATTTTAAATAAAATAAGCATGTTTATATATTCCAGAGCATGAGATATAATATTATAGATCACTTTAAATAAAAAATAATAAATTATTTCTAAATAAAATAAAAATTATTTAAAAATAAAATAACACTTCAATATTATATAAAAAGTGATTTATAGCAGTGACGTAATCGCAACAATTACGTCATCGCGTAAAAACGTCATACAATTGAATGACATCACAAAATCAGTCACTAAGTCATTTTTAGTACTTGGATGGTTAAAATCATAAACAACAAGTATGGATAAAAACAATTATAAATGTGGTCAGTGCAACCAAGATTTTAAACACAAGTCAAGTTTAAGACGCCACATTAATACTATCCAAAACCAGAAAAGGTTTATAACAATAATAACATAATTTATTATTTTATACTGATTTTATTATACTGTACAAAAACACAACATAAATATATTCATATGTATAAAATATATTTAAATATTTGGAGTATTTTAAACCAATATTATTTATAACTAATTAACTAAACACAAATTGGTTAATATTAAAAATAAATACACATACTAATATATTATATATAATAATTAAAGTTATTTTTATTTTTTAACAGATATTAAAATAATATAACTACCTATTATAAAAATAAAGATAATATGGTGAATAAAGCTTATTAAAATAAATATTTCTATGACACAAACTTGTCTCTGTATGACTTATATTATGAATTATATTCACAAAAGAATATAATTACATAAGGAAGCATAATAATAAAATTTTAATGAAGCTAACAACTACTCTCATTTGGATGGAACCTATAAATAGAGACTTAACAAAAGCCTGGTAATGAGATACCCATACTCACCATCAATTACGAAATGAGGACAATATAGTTGTATTTTTATAGTACTTAAATCAGAGTGAAAAAACCAATAATCAAAATACACATGATAATTGAGACACATTCACTCCACACTTCAGGAATTCCCTACACAACCTGGAGCCTGCAACCAGGCTCCTGAACCGGCTCTGAACCGGCCCTGAACCAGGCTCTGAACCGGGGGCTCCCCCTGTGGAAGCCAAAAGTACCTTAGGGACCAAGAACCTGAATATCTCATAGCCTCTGATGAGACTGAGAATAATTTTACCAGTCGAAATACAATTTACCCAGAGTAAATTATATCAGGCAGATAAACAAAGCTTATCAACCTTCAAGTCTTTGCACAAGCAGGAAGTAGATCTTTTTCTTTAGTTTTTACTATGAGTGCTCCTTCAACAACTGCTAGCCAGACTGAATTCTGTAATGCCATGTCTAATGTCAGAATGACCTCAGAACCTGCAAGTGGTTATGATACACCTATGCCAGACACCAGGATATCTGAAGAGACATTGAAAACCCTCAATGCTGTTAAAGAACAACTTGAGCGACCCATGTCCAGTAGGAATAAACCTCCAAAACGAAAGAGAGTTCATTCCCCAAACCAAATATGGACTATTAAAATCAATGTTTTATTTATGTATATATATCCTACATAAAAAACTAGATACCTATACGTGGTTTATTCAATAAATACACCCATTTTTTCTCTGCATGTTTCAATGAACCGTAAAAAATACAACCAGGTACCGAATAACCAATTTGCTTGTATCAATGAAATATTACATAGAAAAATTTTTAGAATGAATAAGTACGTTATAATACCACATGAACAGTACAAGAGTTTGAAAAGCTTTTTAGCTGATAAAAAGGAGCATAAAATTGCAGAAAGCAATCAGGAAACAGTGGATGAGAATCGTAAGGATATCCATCCAAAAATACATGAGAGTAAATCAGAAAAATATAAAGGAGAAGAATTCAGAAGTGTAGACAGCAGGATATTAAATAATAATAATAAGAGGAAATCAGAAAAGCTGTTGGACAATAACCGAAAAGAGACTTTAAGTAGACAGTTCAGTGATAAGACACAAGACAAGGCAGAAATAAAACATCCCTTCCCTCCACCAGGTCTTCCCGAAGAAGCAGTTTACAGTCAAGACAATTACCTCTCAAAAATAAAAAAAATGGAAGGGAAATCCAAAAAGGGAGTGGAGCAAATGAATGGATTCAAAAATGGACCAAAAAATTTTAATTCAGATGAAGAAATCGATACATATCTTCATAACCTTTATTATGATATTAGGAGTCCAGTAGTCTACAGCGGTTACAGTAAATTATATCCATATATTAAAAGGGATGGAAAGTATCATGTAACCCCTAAGTATTTAAAGAAGTGGTTAAGTAAACAGGAAACTTATACAAGTTTTCGCCCAGCTCGAAGGATTTTTCGAAGACCTAAAGTCTTAGCTTTTACAAAAAATTATCAATGGGATAGTGATACAGCTAACATGGTGAAATTCAAGTCGGAAAACAATGACTACGGTTACTTTGTAGTATTCATAGATATATTTACTCGATACCTGTACACAGCACCATTGAAAGCTTTAAGAGGGGATGAAATGGTGTTTGTATTTCAAAGAATAATTAGAGAAACAGATGAGAAACCTGAAATTCTAAGAACTGATCAGGGAAGTGAATATAAGAACCATTCATTTAATAATTTGTTAAATGAAAATAAAATTTGTACACATACTATGAAACCAAAGCTAATTATGCTGAAAGAGTTATTAAAACTATTAAAAACAAAATAATGAAATATTTGAGTGAAAAAGAAACCTTAAGATGGATTGATATTCTGGCTGACTTAACCTATGGTTACAATAATTCTATCCATAGATCAATTAATATGAGTCCAGAAGATGCAAACTCGAAAAACCAATATTTACTTTGGAAATTTCAATATGATAATCTGAACTACCCGAAAAGTTTTATCAAAAAACAAAATAAAAATCCGAAACTTTTACAAACCTTGAATAAAAATAAATTTAAATTCAACATATCAGACAGGGTTAAGATAAAGTCATCTTAAAAGGATGTTCGACAAAGAATATACTGAGAAATGGTCTGGCGAAATTTTTACTATAATTAATCGTAAATTAAATCAAAATATTCCAATGTATGAGTTAAAATACAATACAATAATGAAGTAATTCAGGGTTTCTTTTATGAACCTGAACTGCAATTAGCATACATAGGTACTGATATTTTGTATAAAATTGAGGCAATTCTTAAAAAAAGAAAAAAAAGGTGGGCAGGTGGAGGTATTAGTGAAATGGAAGGGATGGCCTCCAAAGTTTAATTCATGGATTCCAGAGGAAGATGTAGAAAATATATAGGGCATAAGAGTATATAAACCATTTCATAATTTAGGATCTCTTTCATAATTTAAGATCTCAAATAATAAAGATGGAAGAAGATAGCATTTACTTTTTCTTATCCTCAATAGATTCCTTAAATTTTCATCCGAATAACAAGGCTTATAACTTTACAGTCGAGATCGCTGAGAGAACTACTTTATCTGGTGATTGGGAAGTAGGGATATGTGATTTCCATGCGAGTACTGTAACTAATAAAACCCTGTATTTGTTTTCAGATATTGTGGATTACTCTTATGTCAGAAATTCAATGGAAGGTATATTAAGGCTTTTACCTCAATCTAATTCTAATAAATATCAATTATTTAATAATGTTTACTATTTACCACTTAAAAATCAAAGCTTCAGTCGAATTGGAATATATATAAAGAACAAGAACCTTCATTTTGCAAGTAGTTTAACTGGAGTGGTTGAATTAACCTTGTATCTTCGAAAGAAGAAGAAATTATGAATAAATATTTAAAATTTTGTAAAAAATGTATAGATGGAAAAATAGAACTATCAAAGAACTATTACGTTCTAGATAGTGATGATGACAATGCAAAATATAAAAACAAAGATTCTATAGATGTTTCAATAGTTAGCCCTACGCAAGCAGCAGTTGAACAGGCTAAAAGTGAGGTTAGAGACAAAATGAATAAAAATAGAGGGAAAGTTATAAAAAAATATCAAATAGGAGGTAAAGAGAGACAAATCAATACCTCTAGGAAGAAAAAAAGGTTGTTAATAAAAAAGGAAAAATTTTAAAAAAATTGCAAGGTAAAAAGCCTAAGAAGGGAGCTAAAAAAAATTAAGAAAAAGTTAACCAGCTACAGATCCATATGGATGTAGTCCAGACGTCACTATCTTTATTTGCTCCACCTCCCACTGATAGGTCCATTGTCAAGGAATACTGGGTGGATTACAATCCTATTGCAGCCATAACTGAGGGAGGGGTTATAGAATTCAGTGTAACAGGAACCTCTGTAGATTACATAAGTTTAGGAAAAAGCAAATTACACATAAAATATATACTCACAGATGAACAAGGGAAAAAGGTTAGTGATGAAAGAACTCTCGATGGAGACCCTACACCTAATACAGATCAAGTAGCACCTGTTAATTTTACTTTACATTCTATTTTCAGACAAGTTGACTTATCTTTAAATCAGAAACTTATCTCACCGGATGTGGGTGTTAATTATCCTTACAAAGCACTTATTGACCTTCTTTTAGGATCCAATAATGATATGATATTATCTCAGGCTCAGGCGGCTATGTTTTTTAAAGACCAGGCAGGGCATTTGGATGAATTACAATATATAGGAAGTAATAGTGGATACACAGAAAGAGGTAGACCAACTAAGGATGGTAATACAGCCAATGTTGAGGGATGTCTATATCTTGATATTTGTCAAGGAGAAAATAGAGCAATTCTAAATGGAGTTTCAGTAAACCTTAAGTTGTTTCAGGCTTTAAACGAGTTCAGATTAATGAGATTAGGAACTAAAAATTTCAAGTTAGTAATCACTGCTGCGGTATGGAAAGTATGTTACATTTCTCTTAACCCAAAGATGATACTGGCGCATGATGAGGCCTTAAAAATTAGTCCTGCAATATATCCTTTTTGGAGAAGTGACATTAAGAGTTTCAGTGTTGCTAAAGGTTCTCTTAATTTTATGACAGATAATATATATCATGGTATGGTTCCAAGTAAATTAATAATAGGAATGGTCTCCAATGCAGGTTATTCAGGAGATTACAGTAAAAATCCTTTTGATTTCAAACACATGATCGTTAACTACCTGGAGGTGACTGTAGATGGACAGCCTGTACCTAATAGAGCATTAACTCCGAATTTTGAGAAAGGGGACTTTGTTACCTCCTACCTATCTTTATTGGACAATGATTATAATAAGAAAAATGGGATTATTATAAAATTATTAGAATATGACAAAGGCTATACTTTGTTTTTATTTGACATTCAAAGTTTCCTCTCAGGCCATATTATGAGTAAGGGTATTAAATGTCATACAAGGTTAACTATGAGATTTTCAAAACCTTTGCCAGAAACTATAAATATTATAATTTATGGAAGTTTTCCTGAGACCTTAAGTATTGATCATAGTAGAAATGTGACTCTGGGATCATGAATACAGAAGAAGTTTTTGAAATGATGAAAAGCGACAAAGAAATCAATAAAATATTCATAGGGGTTTATCCCATAGATCTAATACCCCAAGATCTTCCAGTAGCGTCGATTATTGTTGTGAATCTGGACAGTTCTGAGAAGAAAGGAAGTCATTGGATAGTTCTGCATTATCAAAGAAAGCATGTGGAATATTTTGATTCATTAGGAAAAGAGCCAGGGAAAGAAATACATAATTTATTGACCAGTAAAGGATTTACATACAAGTACAATAAAAAGAGGTTACAATCACTGTATACAGAGTCATGTGGATTGTTCTGCTTCTACTAAGTTACTACAGTTGCAGAAAGATAGACTACAATATATTATTAACAAACTTCAGCAGTAACTTGGAATGTAGTGAAGATATTGTGAAGAGACTGCACAGTGAAATTGTCAATTGACATTTGTATATTTTTTATTTTAATAAATGTATATATGTATTGAAGAATTGTACATAACAGTTGTATATTTATGTATTCAAGAAATTAACATAGCATGTAATAAATTAATATTAGTTCAGATTTTTTACATTTTATTTAGCAAAGCATACTTCAATAACCTAAAATACCATTCACTTTTTAAGGCATGCTGGCTGACCCCGATTTCAATTTTGAAGAGCAAGCAAACTAATGCACTCATTTCCTTTCACATGAGCGAGAGTTGCCATTACAAATTCAAATTCTGATAGATTACTCATTGAGATCGGATTGTTTTTCCTTCTTTAGGTCATATAAGCAGATTAGTTTGGGAAGTCATTTTTTTTACCGATTTCAATTTTAAGATAATCAAAAATTACAAACTTTTTTAACATATTCCATTAATATTTGTCCCATTTTATTGTTACCAGCTAAAGAAGATGGTTTTAAAACAGAAACCAGTTTAGAGGGTGTAGAAACTCCCCAAAAGGCAGTTTCTTCGCTGTTAAAAGTTGGTTGCTTATATACAAGATGTTTATTTTGATTCAAAAGTAAATCCTCCCTAAATATAGGACACTGAATAAATTTTTGAAGTACTGCAAACCTCATAATGCGCTCTCTTATCTCTGAGTCCATGTATACATCTTTATAAGGTTTCCTTACTTCAGCTATATTAAAACAATCATTTTCCAAAGCTAACTTTTCGCATAATTGATTGTTTTGATAGTGTTTGGCTAATAAAAAGAAGTAAAGTTGCTCCAGAGAATAAAAAAAATATTTCTCGTATCTTAATTTAACGAAAAAAATGTTTGACAAAGAAGATTGAATTTTTTCAACCAAGACCACATCTTCCTCCCATGGACATAGAACCATATCTAGGGGTCTTGTAGTTAGACCATCATTCTCAACAACTCTTTTACAATAGAAGTAGTTAAAGCCAATTTTTTCTTGAGAATATGTGTATATTTTACTTCCTCTTAATCGAAATCCTACATTAGTCGATGAATTAATAACCTTCTGATTTAACGTTTGTCGAAATTTATTCATAGGGTCAACCAATTGTTTCTTAGAAATTCCTTTGCAAGATATCTTCTGTTTCCCCTCAGAATCTTGAATAATGTAAGACTTAGAACATAAGGAAATCATCTGGCATCCTTCGAACTCTTTCTTAAAAATCCCAACTCTGCGGCGATCTAATGCAATATGATGGGGACAACATCTCCTAGGAAACCAAGGAGGAGAAAATTCATCTGAAGAGGAGTTAAAAATTTCATTCTGATATTTATTCTTATATTTTTCGGATATACATTGATCAAGATCTGGTTGGTTTATAGCCATGTAGATACTATCCGTGTCTGTTTGTGTGAGTTCGAATGAATTTTTTATAAGATAAAGGTTTAGGCAATCATGATAAAATTCCAACATTAGTAGTACTATTTGAGTCAATCGAACGACATAAGTCGTAAAAATTGATCTCAAGTGATCGGAAAATGATCTAGATCACTATTGATAGCTTATTGCCTCTTTGATGGTGCAATACTGGGGACTTGCTGCTACATATCTGCTATTGAGGAAGTGCTACAGCCTTTTCGCTGATGGTGCAATAACTGATACACCTCGCTGATGGTGCAATAACTGATAATGATGGTGCAATAACTGATAGCACTTATTTGAGCAATAAGGGGAGAACTAGAATCTTTGGTCTGCACACATTACATCAAATATGTTTTTCAAATTTGGAAAGACCTCGATCTAACACATCCAAGTACTCTTACATCCGACTCTTTTCCCAATATTCTGTCAATTTTCGGATTGTATATAATCAACTAGTAGGATAACTACATTAGTTTGAAGCGTCCCTTTTTCTCAAATTTTCAATTTGTATGATATCTCTTCTTCGAAGTGTAATTAAATGGTTTAGGTGCTATTAATGGAAGCATTTCATCATTTTTCCTTTATTAATCAATCTCAGCAATATTTTATGTATGAAGAATATATATAAACCCTCCAAGAAATCTCAAATATCATTTTTAATTTAAAATCTCTGCAATCAACAACCTCAAAAAATGTCCAACCAATCTGATTCAACTGTAGATATTTGTAAGGCTGCTTCCAAGCCTTCTTATTCTTTCAGATTGACTGGTGATGAATCAAATGATGCAACTGACTCTAAGGCTATGAGGGGTGGTATGAGGCCAGGATTTGCAGGATTTGCTCTATGTAGTAGAAGTAAAGTTGAAAAAACTGGTCATGTTGGAGGCCTACATCTTTCAGCTGAAAGGCGTGATAGAACAGATGTAAGAGCTGACAGATCATCAGATCTTAGAGGACCCAGATCAGATCCGAAAGCTAAAGTTCATCCTACAGATGGATTTTTCAGATATGATGACAGAATATCTACATTTGCGACCTGGCCCAAGTCGCATCCAATTCCTGCTCAGAGATATGTGAAAGCTGGGTTCTATTATTCTGGTCAAGGAGATAAAGTTATCTGTCCCTGGTGTAATCTTAACCTTATAGAGTGGGAGACCTACGACACCCCAATGGAAGAGCACCAGAAGCATTCTCCTTACTGTGCCTTTGTGTTAATGTTAAATCCATTTCTCAATTATCATTTGTTGTAAAAAAAATTTGAAAAAGTAATAAAATATCTTGAAGCCTATATTATGTCTTTCATTCCAATACATCTCTCAAAGATCTATCTAGTCACTAAGTGCATGTAACTAGACAGTTTCATGCTTATAACCTAGACACACCAATATGTTTACATTGCTTAAATGTCTTAGATTCAAATGCCTGGATGATTGAGAAATAATTTGCTGAGGCTAATGATCTAGAATTTATTCAATATGTAAACAAACACGTGTTCACTTTCAATCCACATGCTACAACTCAGAATAATAATATGTTGCACAACAGACAACAAAACAGCTCAGCATAATATGTGGCACAACAGTCATCAGAACAAGGTCCATATGTCTTGCTATCTGATTCAATCATTTTTAAGTGTAACAGATCACTTGTGAAATCTTTTACATGATTGCATCATATGAATGAAAATGTTAATTTTTTAGGTCATATTTCGACATATATCCTTGATGAACCTGGAACAAGTCTCTACATGCATTATAGTCTGAATTTTTTGCTTGTATTGCAATTAATAACTGCCTCATCAGCCTTTTCTTTTTTGTTAGATGTTACAATCTCATTGGTTCAAGTTGTGCTACTACCTCTGCCTCTAAATCTATATAAACTCGCTAATAACGCTGATTGTCACTGAAGATTTTTTCACAGTTATATGATACTTGTAACCTCAAACTTTTATCTTAGCTGAACTTCAAATAATGGCTGAGGCAGCAGTAGTTAAATCTAGCAATGGATCCAAGAAAAGGAAGAGTGATGGTTTGGGTGGAAGCAAGAATAAAAGGACTTTAGCAAGTACCACTACTAGCAAGATTTCAGAAACCTTTGAGGACTCGCTTTCGAGTCTTCTGATGAGTAATGTACCCACAAGTGATTTTTCTGTTGAGAAAGCTACTGTATCAGGTATTAATGAATGTAGTTCAACTGTGATCAAAAGGACATTTCATCTTGGAGGACCCAAGTACGTCATATATCAAGGCTCCCATGGACTTATTGAAAATATATATTTGAAGGAATGGGAAGAAGGTGAGGTCAAAAATGAAGGTATTAAACTCAGCGTACCTAAATTAGTTGTAATTTTACATTACGTTGAGTTCATTATGTCTGCTATTGAGAAGATTTCTGATGGTAAAAAAGACGTGGACTGCAGTTATTATTTGGGATCTGGTATATATGTCGCCTGTGCATTTCCCTATAGAAACGTATCCATAAGGTTATGGAAAATGGCAAATGGAAGGAAATATGCTACTCCTCAAGGCATCTCCTTGAGGTTTAATGAGTGGAATGAATTCATAAAAGTGGCACAAAAAATGTATTCAGAATATTCAGAAATATATACCTGTGAACCCTGCATTCTGGATCAAGATAGATCAGGGCATGATGTCAACACATGTGAAGAGTGCAAGACTGATACAGAAACCTCCTGCAGGGGTGAGGTTTCAGAGAATATTCCATTATAATTGAAGCTCCTGGGAATTTTTTTTTTCCTTTAAATTTGTACAGAAGATATATAATCTAGAAATGTTTGAAGACATGAAAGTGGATCAAATGAAGTGTACAGAATTTTCAGAACTATTGTCTGGTGATATATTCTAGTTTTTTTCTAACATTTTGACGGTGATGGGAATACAGATGGGGACATATGCTCGTTACATGGACAATGGGATGACACACTTTTTTGTTTATAAATATTGATGAAAATATGACTATCTACAGTCAACTGTCTCAGCTTTCGAAGATTGGATCTGATCTTTCTCTGATGGAATTTCATAATTAGTTAACAGTCGAAAAAGGATGGAAACTGCTGTCAACGTATTCCTTGGGAAGAAGAGGGATGTTTATTATCCGGATTTGATATCTAGTACTACAGTCACACTAATGGAGCTGGTGTCACTAGTGGACAAGAATAACTACCGTGAGGCATTTCTGGTACTGCTTTTGCTCAATGATGCTATACCCAACTATATTGCGTGAGTAGCATTTTTTACATAATAATTTAAAAAATTGTAGTCATAACTTAAGAACTGTAGCCTCAAATATGAATTTATTTCAGTATTTTATCTTCCTCATTGACTATAGTCATACATTTATTAGAGCACTTTAACCCCTCATTCTTATTTAGAATTAGAAATTATTAAGAAAGTGTATATTTTTTTCTAAGAATAAGTGATATCACCATTCATCAGATACTTTTATCCTCAATCCTAAAACAAAATTTTTTTAATACAGCCAGAAATACCCAGATTTTGTGCATTACGTGTCAGATGAAATGGAGACAATGAGATGTTGTGTCTGCTCCGAGTATCTGGAGAAGGACAGGATCATTATAACAAATCCTTGCTCTCATTTCCTCTGTCCTGAGTGCTCCTGTGAGTTTGGAAGAATTTGGCGAAATGATGGAAGAAAAAAAAAAAAGTGTCCAATGTGCAGAAGTCATCTAAAGGGCAATTTATTCACTAAATCATTCACCTGTAACATGTCAAAATCTTCTGAGACCTCAGTTTTCGTATGGGTGCCCACAGGTACATACATAAGACAGAATTATGAGCAGGATTTAATTGATAACCTAACTGAAGGTAACCTTTTCAAAGCCTTCTCAGCTGCCTTCATGCTAAATCACCTTCCGAATGACATTGACTTATCATTGTGTAACGAATGGGAGACATATTACTATGAAAAGGCAAGAAATGCCTCATGTTGCTCTTGCAATATTAATTTCGAAATTAGTGTATTATTCATGACAATCTGTGGGCACCTGTACTGCACTATATGTGCAGCATTTCTGAGGCAGAAAGAAAGGTCAGAGGCATTGGAATGTACATCCTGTATGGCTGTAATTGAAACAGGTGATTCACCTGTCATATTTATGAGACCTCTGTGAATTATTTCTTTAAATTTTTTTTTGGTTTTATATAAGAGTATTACTAAGAATCATACATGCATTACAATGGAGTAACATTGATATGAGAAATATAAATTAAGATAACCCTCATTCCACATTGGAAAAGTGTGGTAAAATCTGTTTGCCCCCACTCCATTGTACAATACATTAGATGTTATTAAGAACTCGCATTTAACTCTGTTTCCTTCTTTGCACACATTTGTGTGAGTTCTGACCAGTCAGATACTTAAAATGTAACTAGGTGAGGCAGCGCCTACTAGAAACTCTCAAAGATGTTGTGTGAAATGATACACATCAAATGCGGTGTACTTACTTCAGATATTTGTTGCCTCCATCAGCTAATGCATGTATTGACTTAGTTATAGAATAAGGAAATATTAATCACTAGAATCACGTTCATTTTATGAAGCAATAATTATACCCACAAAATAATTTCAAGAGGTACTCTTATAGGTTTAACTTGCAGGGAAATAAAGAAATGTAAACCCAAGTACAATGTCCTCATTCAGAATAACGTGTTATTATAATATCAGTGCATTGTACTTACTGCAAAAGTCAAAGATACACAAAAGTTAATGTAAAAATTATATATTCAGGAGTATATATTAAATGAAATATACATATATATTAATTTACTGAAATATCTTGGTAATCACTTGTATATATTTATGTGGAATTACAATGTGTTTATTAACGTCGAAAATATCAGTACAAAATCTATGTAACATGCAGGTTAAAATTTTTGTGGAATTACAGTGTGTTCATCAACTTCATTTGTTTATAAATCTTTAAACTATCAGTACAACATCTATGTAACATACAGGTTAAAAAATATTCTTATGTGTGTAATACATCATGTAATCTTTAAAATTACTTTTTATAAATCTCTAAACTATCAGTACAACATCTATGTAACATACAGGTTAAAAATTATTCTTATGCGTGTAATACATCATGTAATCTTTAAAATTACTCTAATGTGTTTTGAATTTTCTATTGTACATCCAAAACTTTAAAAAGTCAAGTTACATAATTATATGTTCCCATTGATCATGAAACACATGATTTCTAATGTTCAGTTTCAAATAAATGTACATGCATAATTATGGAAAATATCTTTCAATTACACAGTTTTGTAAATCCTACCAGATCTAGTTTTACTTTGAACTTTGAGGTCACATTCATCCTGTGAACTTTCTGAATCTGAGCCTAAGATGTTCACATTGAAAGATGGAAAATGTTCAGGTGAGCTAAGGTATTTAGACAAAGAATTCCTCTGAGAATCCTCACTTCTGGAACTATTGGAATTCCTCTCAGCAATTATTGGGGTTGAGGATGAAATTGGGAGTTGATTATTAGTAACAGGCAAATCACCTCGAATGGAAGTGTTTCCTGCATTGAAAAGACCGAGGTAATCCTCAAGATTGACAGCAATAACAGAACTGATGCTTGAATGGTCATTATCTTGATCTTTTGGATCCACTTCCTTTCTTTGATCACTGATCTCATCAATTAATATTTGAGCATTTTTCTCAATCGAATCGTCCCATATCAGATCAGATGTCAGATCACCATCATCACTTTCAATTCCATCCATCATTTCCAAAACTTTTACTGGGGTTTGATCTGCATCCTCCATGTCCATGTGATTGTCCAGTAATTGAATAAGATTCCGAATTCTATTCCGAATATAATGCTTGATATACATTATTGAGACAACACCAAATACTACCACTAGTGGTAGAAGAAATAACACATAATTGAGTCTCAGCTGAGTTTGAGAAAATTCCACCTGGCTTTCTTCTCCAGTTTCCTCCTCTGAGAGGGAATCAGATTCGGGATTCTTCATGTTCACTAAAAAAATAAAAAATAAATTTAGAAATAGATCACACACATAGATTCGAGGATCTGACCTGGAAAAATATTAATACCGGGTAATAACAATTGTCTATCGCCTCCTAGCCTCAATCAGGTTAATGGTGGATTTTTTAATGAATTCAACTGTGAACTGAATAGTAACTGGATTACTGGATAGTAATATTTTATATAAATTTTTTTTTAAAAATTAATAAATTTACCTTTGGTGCATCCTTTTACAGTAATCCCATCAGTGGAGTGTAGGACATAACACTCTCCGGTACAAGCCCAGTTTATTATTCTAACTGAAGGGAAACTTCTCATAATTTTGTCAACAGGTAGTTTGATATAATTTACATGGCATTCTCTGTATGTCCTGATAACTTTGTCATCTTTACAGAAGAAAATATTACTATTCTTTGGTCCGCGACCATCAAAGGCCGAAATCACAACCTCACGACCCTCAGTCATACATTCTATTAAGTTGGAGTCCACATTTTGATAAATACAAGATATTACAACAAAAACAACAAGTAAAGAAATGAACTTCATCTTTAGAACTTATAATCCACTCAATGAAATTAAACAACAAGATCTTCACTGTTTACTAAAAAGCAGAAGCCTCTTACGTTAAAATTATACGTAGAAATACAGTGAACGTCATCAGTGACGTCACAGTCCATGGAAAGTGACGTCACATTCAAGGAATATATAAAAAATGGTACGAAATCATTACCTATATCTGATTCAACAGAGCAATCAATTTCTTCCATCATTTGCCAGGAAGAATATGGGATGATAGATAAGCTGCAATCCAAGATATTCGCATTTTAATTATTGTAAATATATTTTTGCGGGTACAATATGAAGCAATTTCCCTTTAACAAGAATTAAGTGAGGTTATTGAAGATATTAAGGCAACAAACGCTAATAATTTATAACTTACTCATCATCATCTCTGAGGGGGTTGTCTTCATTAAGTACCTCAGACAATGGTATAGCAATATCATCCTCAATATCCTGAGGCTGGATTCTTCTGAGTAACTTTTTCCTGCATAGGTGTACTATGGATGGAATTATTATTGTAACCACAATACATGAGATGGCTAATAAAATCCACCAAAAATACCTGTTATTTCCGTCTTTCAAATTCTGACTTTGTGGATACTCTGAGTACCTTGTAGTCTTTGTTTCGAATCCCTCATTGTACATTGAGGTAGATTGTCTCTTATCTATCTGCTCACTTATCTGTTTTGTCTCCTCCCTCTCTGACAGTTCAGTGACAGAAGGATATCTTGTTCCATATCGACTAGATAGCATCTTGTCCTCTTGCTCAGAGACCTTATCTTGATTCAGTGTCTTTTCTTCAAAAAAAAAATGACCAGTTGTTGGATAATGAGGTGTACTTGTTAATTTTAAACACATATTAGTCCTCACATACACATCCCTTGGTACTTCCTTCATCCATTTGCAGTTGAAATATTTCATATTTACTAAACTTAAATATTTTAAATTTGGCAAGTTCTTCAGAATATCGATCAAATTTACTACCTGTACATTATCCATATACAGCATAGTCACTGTGGCTCTATATTTGAACCTGGGTGCTGCAACTCCAACACAGGTTATCATATCTTCCATGCAAGTACATTCTGCATAATCACAGCTGTATCCATTCACTATTTCATTGAAAGAAAAAAGGAATACAGAAAGAAATATGTATATTTTGAAATTTTCCATATTTATGTAAACTTTATCAGCTAAAGAGATATTGCAAAAAATTGAGAGTATTTAGGAGAGGAACTAATCCACTGGAGTCTGCAAACAGATATAAAAGGAATGGATGAGTTGCAGTGAGGATGCATAACCAAGCACAGCTTTCATTACTCACACTTCTGGCTAGCTTTCAAACAATCTCTGAAATATTTCCTTTCATCTGACTTATTGCAGCAGATTGAAAACAGGTATTTGCTGGCTATCTCTCAACTGCAAACTATTAACACCTTGTACACTGCCAAAATTACTGGGGTTTATGGATCCATTTTTATTGAAGAACCCATTCACTTCTATAGTATGTGGTCCAACCGGATCCGGAAAATCTACCTTCGTTTTGAGACTTTTAAATAACATCAGTGCAATTTTTTCAGAAAAAATTAAGAAAATTTATTATTTTTATAACAACTGGCAGAAAAAGTTTGAGGAAGAGATTACTAGTGATATAGAATACAGACAAGGTCTACCTACAGAGAAGGATTTTAAGTCTTACCCTAATGATGACCAGTGCATACTTGTGATTGATGATATGCAGGCTTCAGCTCTAAACAACATTTTCATTGCAAATCTTTTTAGTCGAGAATCACATCATAAAAACATTAGTGTTATTTTAGTTTTGCAAAATTTATTTCACCAGGGAAAATATTGTCGAGATATATCTTTAAATACTCATTATTTCTTTTTATTTAAAAATCCTAGAGATATTCAACAAATTAAATTATTGGGAAGACAATTAGGTATGTCAAAGAAACTATTAGAGGTTTACTTAGATGCAACTGCAGATCCTTTTGGTTACCTATTGATCGATTTATCACCTGGAAATAAAGATAGTTACATGCTAAGAAGTAACATATTTCCTGGTGAACATATGACTATATATAAATAGGAAAAAATTTCTTTCATTTTCCTTTGAATAGAAAATCGAGCTATCTACATATGGTTTAAAATGTCTAGGAACCTCAAAAACTCTAAACATTTCATTCTGCTGTTATTGGAGAATAATTTATACCTAAATAAACATATATTCATTCATGCAACACCATCTCAGTTGAAAGCAGTGGCGGAAATTTTTTACAATGTATTCAAGCTTCCTTTAACTAAGAAGAAAAGAGAAAAATTCTTAAGTTGGCTAAAAATATTGAAAAAATATATAAAGTCTGGGGAAAGAGGGAGGAGGACTATAGCAAGAAAACACTTTGAAGGAATAACCAATTTGCTTGTATCAATTAAATATTACATAGAAAAAATTTTAGAATGAATAAGTACGTATTAATACCACATGAACAGTATCAGAGTTTCAAAAGCTTTTTAGCTGATAAAAAGGAGCATAAAATTGCAGAAAGCAATCAGGAAACAGTGAATGACAGGGATATCCATCCAAAAATACATGACAGTAACTCAGAAATACTTAAAGGAGAAGAATTCAGAAGTGTAGACAGCAGGATATTGAATAATAATAATAATAATAATAATAAGAGGAAATCAGAAAAGTTGTTGGACAATAATCGAAAGGAGACTGTAAGTAGTGAGTTCAGTGATAACACAAAGGACAAGGCAGAAATAAATCATCCCCTCCCTCCACCAGGTCTTCCCGAAAAAGCGGTTTACAATCAAGATAATTACCTCTCAAAAATTAAAGAAAAAAATGGAAGGGAAATCCAAAAAGGGAGTGGAGCAAATGAATGGATTCAAAAATGGACCAAAAAAATTTAATTCAGATGAAGAAATCAATACATATCTTCATAACCTTTATTATGATATCAGGAGTCCAGTAGTCTACAGCAGTTACAGTAAATTATATCCATATATTAAAAGGGATGGAAAGTATCATATAACCCCTAAGTATTTAAGGAAGTGGTTAAGTAAACAGGAAACTTATACAACTTTTCGCCCAGCTCGAAGGACTTTTCGAAGACCTAAAGTCTTAGCTTTTACAAAAAATTATCAATGGGATAGTGATACAGCTAACATGGTGAAATTCAAGTCAGAAAACAATGACTACGGTTATTTTGTAGTATTCATAGATATATTTACTCGATATCTGTATACAGCACCATTGAAAACTTTAAGAGGGGATGAAATGGTGAATGCATTTCAAAGAATAATTAGAGAAACAGATGAGAAACCAGAAATTCTAAGAACTGATCAAGGAAGTGAATATAAGAACCATTCATTTAATAATTTGTTAAATGAAAATAAAATAAAACATTTGTACACATACTATGAAACCAAAGCTAATTATGCTGAAAGAGTTATTAAAACAATTAAAAACAAAATAATGAAATATTTAAGTGAAAAAGAAACCTTAAGATGGATTGATATTCTGACTGACTTAACCTATGGATACAATAATTCTATCCATAGATCAATTAATATGAGTCCAGAAGATGCAAAATCGAAAAACCAGTATTTACTTTGGAAATTTCAATATGATAATCTCATCTACCCCAAAAGTTTCTTTAGCATCAAAAAACAAAATAAAAATCTGAAACTCTTACAAACCTTGAATAAAAAAAAATTTAAATTCGACATATCAGACAGGGTTAAGATAAGTCATCTTAAAAGAATGTTCGACAAAGAATATACTGCAAAATGGTCTGGCGAAATTTTTACTATAATTAATCGTAAATTGAATCAAAATATTCCAATGTATGAGTTAAAAGATTACAATAATGAGGTAATTCAGGGTTTCTTTTATGAACCTGAACTGCAGTTAGCATACATAGGTACTGATATTTTGTATAAAATTGAGGAAATTCTTAAAAAAAGAAAGAAAAAAAAAGGTGGGCAGGTGGAGGTATTAGTGAAATGGAAGGGATGGCCTCCAAAGTTTAATTCGTGGATTCCAGAGGAAGATGTAGAAAATATATAGGGCATAAGAGTATATAAATCATTTCATAATGTAGGATCTCTTTCATAATTTAAGATCTCAAATAACAAAGATGGAAGAAGATAGCATTTACTTTTTCTTATCCTCTATAGATTCCTTAAATTTTCATCCGAATAACAAGGCTTATAACTTTACAGTCGAGATCGCTGAGAGAACTAGTTTATCTGGTGATTGGGAAGTAGGGATATGCGATTTCCATGCGAGTACTGTAATCAATGAAACCCTGTACTTGTTTTCAGATATTGTGGATTACTCCTATGTCAGAAATTCAATGGAGGGTATATTAAGGCTTTTACCTCAATCTAATTCGAATAAATATCAATTATTTAATAATGTTTACTATTTACCACTTAAAAATCAAAGTTTCAGTCGAATTGGTATATATATAAAGAACAAGAACCTTCATTTTGCAAGTAGTTTAACTGGAGTGGTTGAATTAACCTTGCATCTTCGAAAGAAGAAGAAATTATGAATAAATATTTAAAATTTTGTAAAAAATGTATGGATGGAAAAATAGAACTATCAAAGAACTATTACGTTCTAGATAGTGATGATGACCATGCAAAATATAAAAACAAAGATTCTATAGATGTTTCAATAGTTAGTCCTACGCAAGCAGCAGTTGACCAGGCTAAAAGTGAGGTTAGAGACAAAATGATTATAAATAGAGGGAAAGCTATAAAAAAATATCAAATAGGAGGTAAAGACAGACTAAACAATACCTCTAGGAAGAAAAAAAAAGAAAAGGTTGTTAATAAAAAAGGAAAAATTAAAAAAAAATTGCCAGTTACAAAGTCCAAGAAGAAAGCAAAAAAAAAAAAATTAAGAAAAAGTTAACAAGCTACAGATCCATATGGATGTAGTCCAGACGTCACTATCTTTATTTGCTCCACCTCCCACTGATAGGTCCATTGTCAAGGAATACTGGGTGGATTACAGTCCTATTGCAGCCATAACTGAGGGAGGGGTTATAGAATTCAATGTACCAGGAACCTCTGTAGATTACATAAGTTTAGGAAAAAGCAAATTACACATAAAATATGTACTCACAGATGAAGAAGGGAAAAAGGTTAGCGATGAAAGAACTCTTGATGGAGACCTCACACCTAATACAGATCAAGTAGCACCTGTCAATTTTACCTTACATTCTATTTTCAGACAAGTTGACTTATCTTTAAATCAGAAACTTATCTCACCGGATGTGGGTGTTAATTATCCTTACAAAGCACTCATTGACCTCTTTTTAGGGTCCAATAATGATATGATATTATCTCAGGCACAGGCAGCTATGTTTTTTAAAGACCAGGCAGGGCATTTGGATGAATTACAATATATAGGAAGCAATAGTGGATACACAGAAAGAGGTAGACCTACTAAGGATGGTGATTCAGCCAATGTTGAGGGATGTCTATATCTTGATATTTGTCAAGGCGAAAATAGAGCAATTCTAAATGGAGTTTCTGTAAACCTTAAGTTGTTTCAGGCTTTAAACGAGTTCAGATTAATGAGATTAGGAACTAAAAATTACAAGTTAGTAATCACTGCTGCGGTATGGAAAGTATGTTACATTTCTCTTAACCCAAAGATGATAGTGGCGCATGATGAGGCCTTAAAAATTAGTCCTGCAATATATCCTTTTTGGAGAAGTGACATTAAGAGTTTCAGTGTTGCTAAAGGTTCCCTTAATTTTATGACAGATAACATATATCATGGTATGGTTCCAAGTAAATTAATAATAGGAATGGTCTCCAATGCAGGTTATTCAGGAGATTACAGTAAAAATCCTTTTGATTTCAAACACATGAACGTTAACTACCTGGAGGTGACTGTAGATGGACAACCTGTACCTAATAGAGCATTAACTCCAAATTTTGAGAAAGGGGACTTCGTTACCTCTTACCTATCCTTATTGGACAATGATTATAATAAGAAAAATGGGATTATTATAAAATTATTAGAATATGACAAAGGCTATACTTTGTTTTTATTTGACATTCAAAGTTTCCTCTCAGGTCATATTATGAGTAAAGGTATTAAAGGTCATACGAGGTTAACTATGAGATTTTCAAAGGCTTTGCCAGAAACTATAAATATTATAATTTATGGAAGTTTTCCTGAGACCTTAAGTATTGATCATAGTAGAAATGTGACACTGGGATCATGAATACAGAAGAAGTTTTTGAAATGATGAAAAGCGACAAAGAAATCAATAAAATATTCATAGGAGTTTATCCTATAGATCTAATACCCCAAGATCTTCCAGTACCGTCGATTATCGTAGTGAATCTGGACAGTTCTGAGAAGAAAGGAAGTCATTGGATAGTTCTGCATTATCAAAGAAAGCATGTGGAATATTTTGATTCATTAGGAAAAAAGCCAGCGAAAGAAATACATAATTTATTGAGCAGTAAAGGATTTACATACAAGTACAATAAAAAGAGGTTACAATCATCATATACAGAGTCATGTGGATTGTTTTGCTTCTACTACAGTTACTACAGTTGCAGAAAGATAGACTACAATATAATATTAACAAATTTCAGCAGTAACTTGGAATGTAATGAAGATATTGTGAAAAGACTGTACAGTGAAATTGTCAATTGACATTTGTATATTTTTTATTTTAATAAATGTATATGTGTATTGAAGATTTGTACATAACAGTTGTATATTTATGTATTCGAGAAATTAACATAGCATGTAATAAATTAATATTAGTTCAGATTTCTTACATTTTATTTAGCAAAGCATACTACAATAACCAAAAACCATTCACTTTTTAAAGCATGCTGTCTGACTCCGATTTCAGTTTTGAGAAGCTAGCAAACTAATGCACTCATTTCCTTTCAATGAGCGAGATTTGCCGTTACAAATTCAAATTCTGATAGATTACTCATTGAGGTCGGATTGTTTTTCCTTCTTTAGGTCGTATAAGCAGAGTAGTTTGGGAAGTCCTTTTTCATTTTTACCGATTTCAATTTTAAAATAATCAAAAATTACAAAGTTTTTCAACATATTCCATTAATATTTGTCCCATTATATTGTTGCCAGCTAAAGAAGATGGTTTCAAAACAGAAACCAGCTTAGAGGGTGTAGAAACTCCCCAAAAGGCGGTTTCTTCGCTGTTAAAAGTTGGTTGCTTATATACAAGATGTTTATTTTTATTGATCATTAAATCCTCTCTAAATAAAGGACACTGAATAAATTTTTGGAGTACTGCAAATCTCATAATGCGCTCTCTTATCTCTGAGTCCATGTACACATCTTTATACGGTTTCATTACCTCAGCTATTTTAAAACAATCATTTTCTACAGCTAACTGTTCGCATAATCGATTGTTTTGATAGTGTTTGGCTAATAAAAAGAAGTAAAGTTGCTCAAGAGAATAAAAATGGTATTCCTCATATCTTAATTTAACAAAAAAAATATTGGACAAGGAGGATTGAATTTTTTCAACCAAAATCACATCTTCCTCCCATGAACATAGAACCATATCTAAGGGTCTTGTACTTAGACCATCATTCTCAACAACTCTTTTACAATAAAAGTAGTTAAACCCAATTTTTTCTTGAGAATATGTGTATATTTTACTTCCTCTTAATCGAAATCCTACATTAGTTGATGAATTAATTACTTTCTCATTTAACGTCTGCTGAAATTTATTCATAGGGTCAACCAATTGTTTTTTAGAAATTCCTTTGCAAGATATCTTTTGTTTCCCTTCGGAATCTTGAATGATGTAGGACTTAGAACATAAGGAAATCATCTGACATCCTTCAAACTCTTTCTTAAAAATCCCAACCCTGCGGCGGTCTAATGCAATATGATGAGGGCAACATCTCCTAGGAAACCAAGGAGGAGAAAAGTCATCCGAACAGGAGTTAAAAATTTCTTTCTGATATCTATCTTTATTTTTTTCGCATATACATTGATCAAGATCCGGTTGATTTATAGCCATGTAGATACTATCTGTGTCTGTTTGTGTGAGTTCGAATGAATTTTTTTTAAGATAAATGTTCAGGCAATCATAATAAAATTCCAACATTCTTAACTTAGCATATTGCAAAATAAAAAAACCAATTTGAATGGGAGTGTCTACCAATATTCGAGTTTTATATGTCTCTACTTCATATAAATCCTGTCCTAATGTATTCATATTTTTAAAGACAGGCGAATTGATGAATTTACAAACCTTAGATATATCCATTAAATATTTGACATTGGAATGTTTGGACTTATCCATGAGCAGAGATCCGTAGGAGCTATTACTGACCAACTTATAGGTTTCCCCAATGATTGCTTTGTCAGGATCTCGATCACCCTCCAGTCGATATTTGGTCACTGTTTCAATAAAGGATCTGAAAGCCAGTTTTGGTTGATATTCTATTATCTGATAAATTTTGGTAATTTCACAATTATTCTTCAGATACCACTGCAACAGCGGAGTTGAAAGTAACATCTTTGACCCTGAGGTTCCACTAATAAGAAGTTTCTTGTAGTCGAATATAATGTCATTCTGACTACAATATTCAGTCATGTGCTCACCTATGTCTGACATTGACACTTGACAGGTGCAAAAAAAGGGGGGAAATTCTGAAAAAAATTCTTTAAATTCCTTTTTTACAGATATATCAACCTCAAGTACACCGAACAATTGTCCATTAGCAATGTCCGATTTAATTTTATTTTCAGTTAATGAACCTTTATTCTTAGTGTAATACGTAGGCAAATAATGGTCATAATACTCAGTGCAGAGTGATTTTACTGCTTTGTTGAAGTCACATTGTTGTATAGATACGTATTTATATCCCATGGAGATAATGAAATCCTTCTTTCTAATATCTTTGATTTGAGTTTTCTTAATTTTTTTAAGCCAATGGGAAGACTTAATCTTCTTAACAATGGGACAAGCATCCCGACAGTAATGATAATAACAACCCTGAAATTCATAAACAGTCTTTGTAGTTGGAGCGTAACCATCAACTAGAAAATTTCCAATTCTAATTTCTTTGGAATTATTTAATTTATGCAAAATTTTGATATTTTCTTTGACCATAATATAATCCATCCATACGTATGAATCCATATATTTTTCGGATATTTCCGGTCTGAAGTTATTGTCCGGATGTCTTCTTACATATACACCTGTAGGCATATTCTGTTTAATAGCATAGGAGTATAGACCATTGCAATCATATCCAACTATAGACTGACATTTATTACCTTCTATTTTCTTAATGTTAGAAACCCCTTTTTCATGATAACGAGAAAATATTATGCTAGGTCCTCCCACAATATTTTTCCTATAAGTATAATATAAATCAGCATTTTGTTGGTTAATCAAAGAAAAATTAGATTCTGTGGATGCATATAGAAGCTTCCTTGCTACTCCTGGTAAGGTCACATAATCTTTAAAAATATCAATTTTCTGCTCTGTGTAAATGCTTACAAAAGAAGATAGTGCAGTAACAAAAGGACCTGTATCTAGGTTATTGTAGTAAACCAGGTAGTCCTTAAAAGTTTGCATTCCTTGAGTACTCCATATTTCTTTCAATTCAAAATATTCAGTCTCAGACTTCAGGGGATTCGTATTAGAGAGGGTAGAATAAAAATCCTGCATATCAGGTAGTGAGGTATGATCTAGTTTCTCAAAAGAATCAAACCATTCATAAGGAAAAATACCTTTGGGTGTATCACAACCATAAGCCTTCAAAAATTGACTATAAGAACTCCCAGCAGCAAGATAATTAGAAATGTCCAAAAATTTCAACTGAGGGATAGCAATTGACAGGTAAGAGTTTTCTTTTTTTATTGTATGAATATCTTTTTCTGGGAAATTTCTGGCTATGTATAGCATAATCTCTTCCTTAATTAAGTTTATGTCATATTTACCTGAATTAAACCCTACAACTGGAATTTGGGAAAGATATATCTCAAATTTCTTCTAAAGATCCAGTATCTTATTTAAAAAATGAGTTTTCGTGTTAGAACTTAGTGATTCTTCGTTAGTGGATTCTGTGGAGGAGGTGACTGAAAAATCTGAATCACTTTCTGGATCCACTGTATATTTTGAAAGAAGGTTATCCAGATCTTGAAATACATAGTCGTATTTCAGTTTTAGTCTACTTAAATTGGAAGAGCTTATTTCAATGAGATAGGACATCATACTAGAGATAAGATTATTAGAAGATGTATCTACAAAACATTTGGGTTCACTAAAATCTTCAACATTTGAGGAAATGCTAACGCTTACTGGAATGTGTTTGGACAAAAAATTCATTTGATCAGTGCATGGAGTACTTGTCTTCATTAATACAGCCTCCATATCCCACACAATAAAAGTGGGGTAATATCTTTCAGATTCAGGTACATCTATAGTTAGCGATTGTAGTTTATCGAAAATTGTCTCTTGATGTTTATGAAAGCCTCCAGGAAATATATATTTAGTTCTTTCATAGCAATTTTGATAATGTCTTTTAAGATTCCAATATCTATTAAACATTTTGTTACATTTTTCACATTGAAATTTGTTGGCTACCTTGGAATAATTTGTTATGTAACTCAGATGGTTTTTATAATTGTTTAAATACATTATTTTTTCACTTTCATATAAGGAATCGTACATCAAATTTACAGAAGTAGATGAATTCAGAGATACAATAATTATCTTTACATTAAAACATTGTTCCAGCTGATTCATGTCTTCTATGGTGACACCTTTAAAATTTGCAATGGAATTCCTTGAAATTTCTGGGCAATTATTATATCTGTTCCATTGATTAAGGTATTGCAATAATGTATCAGTTTGTTTATCTTTAAAATGATAATGTAAACATCTAAAAAAGCACAAATTATCTTGATAGGGCTTGTGAGTAACTCTATTAATGTAAAAGGAAATGATATAAGGATTCTTTTTAAGATATGAGGGAAAATTATCTGTCTGTCCCAATGGGAATTCTGTCTTGAAAACTACATATTGAATATTTGTAATAAAGGCTAATGTCCAGGCAGTTGAAGGTCTCACAGCTCTAGCCTGCTCTATAATATCTAATTTTGCAAGTTTAAACATAAGAAATCTAATACTGTTCCTATTAGATATAGTAAATGGAAAATGTAAGATCTTATTATTAAAATAAGGAATATAATACCTATATTCACCAGTTTCTGTATTCTGTAGTATCATACCAAATGAAAAATTTATTCTAAAAGCATTTTCTTGGTCGTTATATATTTGTGTCAGATGTCCTCTAATCTCGTTGAATCCTCTATGGAGGTTATTGGATGGGAAGTTGTAGACCTTCTTCATATCAGAGTCTTCATCTCCTGCTAGAATATGGCGTCTGTTGATAGCATACTCAGCCTGAAGTTCTGGATTATTCAGATCTTCCACATATGGTGGAATTTCATAGACGTCATTTCCACCATGCTGAGACATACGATGAGTGTATAGTTCCTTCCTGTTTTGACATATGAATTTACAAATGGAGCATTTGTAAACTTTATTAACTGCATTGTCCTTGGTCACTGCATTCCCCTGTGTGCTATGACGACGTTGAATATGAGAATTCAGAGCTTTGGTACTAATAAATGGATAGTCACATTGAAAGCACATAAACTTCCCACAGTTTCTGTAATGTTGAAATAACAGCTGAGATGAGTGAAATTCCTTGTCACATATGTTACATTTCTGTAAATTATCCTTGTTTTTAGCACATATCTTCATATGACAATTCAACAAATATTGGTTAATCATGCCACATTGACAATATTCACATTGAAATTTCTGTTTAGAAGTTTTCCTCTGAGATATGAACTTATTGCACATCTTCAAGTGAATTTTCAACAAACATGCATTAAGCATATTACACGCACAGAATGGACATTTGAATTCCATTTTCAAAGTCACAGATTATTGTTAAATTCTTAAGATGATGTGGAGGTTTATTTATAAGAATATTTAGTGATGATGAGGCAATTCATGTTTGCATACATATGTAATTTTGGTTTACATATTACTGATGATGCAATAGCTTCTGAAGACCATATGGGTCAGTTACCATCATATTATTGATGATGATGCAAAAATTCTCAAGATTATGACATATTGTATATCTATGAGTGGTGTTTATATGACCTGGAAAAAAAGAGTTCACATTACGATTTACATATTTTATTACATATTTGTATATACATTAGGTAGCATTAAAGTAAATGTCTCATGCATCTCCAACTTCATCTCCTCCCCCTTCTATTCTTCTTATCATGTCCTGGGCTTGGTCAGTGTAGAATCTGGCCATAGGTGAAAAAGTATTCATCTTATTCTTCCACTGTCGATAGGTACCAGATATTTTATGTGTACATATCTGGAAAGAGGCTGATAGCAGAGAGAAAAAATGAAAGGGATAATGCCAATAAAACAGTGCCATATAATAGGCAGAAATTCCAAATCTTCCAGGACAGGTTATTGGAAAGTCTTTTAAAACTAACATCATAAAGTCAGCTGGTTTCTTCAGTTGGAAATTCTTTACTTGAAGATACAAATCCCAGAGTGTAATAGTACCAGCCATGTTGTAGTTATAACAAGGAATGAGTTTAACTTAACAAGGTGTCCAAATTTATATTTTCCAGCAATATTCTTTGTTATATTGGAGTTACATATTATGGGAGTTATTACAGCATATTGGAGGTATTGCAGCATCAGCATCAGCCCTACGATCTAGATTATGTTATATATAAGTATGCACCATCAGCGAAAAAACCCTGTAGCTCCTTCTCCCAGTATTGCTAAACTATCAAAATAGTGATCTGACTTCAAATAAATGAGGCAATAAGCTATCAATAGTGATCTAGATCATTTTCCAATCACTTGAGATCAATTTTTTGGTTGAATTTTTCCAGCAATATTCTTGTGAAGTAGACCACCATTCCATCAAGTAGTTTGTGATTACAATATGTTCACAAACACTATTCTGATACTCATGTATGCTACCTGAAATATTGTCATTTAGAGTTCTCAAGTAAATGGAAATAAGTGCTACCAGTGATCTCAGCCTGTAGTTCTCAAGTAAAATGGGTTCAGGTTCAAATAAGTGCTGTCAGTTATTGCGCAATATTCTGGTGATCTCACCACCCAGTAAGTAAGACTGATCTCAGCCAGTCAAGAGGCAATAACCTATCAATAGTGATCTAGATCATTTTCCGATCAGTTTAGATCAATTTTTACGACTTATGTCGTTCGATTGACTCAAATAGTACTACTAACATTCTTAACTTTGCATATTGTAAAATAAAAAATCCAATTTGAATGGGAGTGTCTACAGATATTCGAGTTTTGTATGTCTCTACTTCATATAAATCCTGACCTAATTTATTCATATTTTTAAAGACAGGTGAATTGATGAATTTACAGACCTTAGGTTTATCCATTAAATATTTGACATTGGAATGTTTAGACTTATCCATGAGCAGAGATCCGTAGGAACTATTACTAATCAACTTATAGGTTTCCCCAATGATTGCTTTGTCAGGATCTCGATCACCCTCCAGTCGATATTTGGTCACTGTTTCGATAAAGGATCTGAAAGCCATTTTTGGTTGATATTCTATTATCTGATAAATTTTGGTAATTTCACAATTATTCTTTAGGTACCACTGCAACAGTGGAGTTGAAAGTAACATCTTTGACCCTGAGGTTCCACTAATGAGAAGTTTCTTGTAGTCAAATTTAATGTCATTCTGACTACAATATTCAGTCATGTGCTCACCTATGTCTGACATTGACACTTGACAGGTGCAAAAAAGGGAGGAAATTCTGAAAAGAAATCTTTAAATTCCTCTTTCACAGATATATCAACCTCAACTATGCCAAACAAATGACCATTAGCAATGTCTGATTTAATTTTATTTTCAGTTAATGAACCTTTATTTTTAGTGTAATACGTAGGCAAATAATGGTCATAATACTCAGTGCAGAGTGATTTTACTGCTTTGTTGAACTCACATTGTTGAATAGATACATATTTATAACCCATAGAGATAATGAAATCCTTTTTTCTGATATCTTTGATTTGAGTTTTCTTAATTTTTTTAAGCCAATGGGAAGACTTAATCTTCTTAACAATAGGGCAATCATCCCGACAGTAATGATAATAACAACCCTGAAATTCATAAACGGTCTTTGTAGTTGGGGCATAACCATCAACTAGAATATTTCCGATTCTAATTTCTTTGGAATTATTTAATTTGTGCAAAATTTTGGTATTTTCTTTGACCATAATATAATCCATCCATACGTATGAATCCATATATTTTTCAGAAATTTCTGGTCTGAAGTTATTGTCCGGATGTCTTCTTATGTATACACCTGTAGGCATATTCTGTTTAATAGCATACGAGTATAAACCATTGCAATCATACCCAACTATAGATTGATATTTATTACCTTCTATTTTCTTAACGTCAGAAACCCCTTTTTCATGATAACGAGAAAATATTATGCTAGGTCCACCCACAATATTTTTTCTATAAGTATAATATAAATCAGCATTTTGTTGGTTAATCAAAGAAAAATTACATTCTGTGGATGCATATAGAAGCTTCCTTGCTACTCCTGGTAAGGTTACATAATCTTTAAAAATATCAATTTTTTGCTCTGTGTAAATGCTTAAAAAGAAGAGAGTGCAGTAACAAAAGGACCTGTATCTAGGTTATTGTAGTAAACCAGGTAGTCCTTAAAAGTTTGCATTCCTTGACTACTCCATATTTCTTTTAATTCAAGATATTCAGCCTCAGACTTTAGGGGATTGGTATTAGACAGGGTAGAAAAAAAATCCTGCATATCAGGTAGTGAGGTGTGATCTAGTTTGTCAAAAGAATCAAACCACTCATAAGGAAAAATACCTTTGGGTATATCACAACCATAAGCCTTCAAAAATTGACTATAAGAACTCCCAGCAGCAAGATAATTAGAAATGTCCAAAAATTTCAACTGAGGGATAGCAATTGTCAGGTAAGAGTTTTCTTTTTTTATTGTAATATATTTTTCTGGGAAATTTCTGGCTATGTATAACATAATCTCTTCCTTAATTAAGTTTATGTCATATTTACCAGAATTAAACCCTACAACTGGAATTTGAGAAAGATATATCTTGAATTTCTTCTGAAGATCGAGAATCTTATTAAAAAAATGAGTTTTCATCTTAGAACTTAGTGATTCTTCATTAGTGGATTCTGTGGAAGAGGTGTCTGAAAAATCTGAATCACTTTCTGGATCCACTGTATATTTTGAAAGAAGGTCATCCAGATCTTGAAATACGTAGTCGTATTTCAGTTTTAGTCTACTTAAATTGGAGGAGCTTATTTCACTGAGATAGGTCATCATCCTAGAAATAAGATTGTTTGAAGATGTATCTACAAATCACTTAGGTTCAGAAAACCCTTCAACATTTGAGGAAATGCTAACGCTTACTGGAATGTGCTTGGACAAAAAATTTATTTGGTCAGTGCATGAAGTAGTTGTCTTCATTAATACAGCCTCCATATCCCAAACAATAAAATTGGGGTAATATCTGTCACTTTCTGGTACATGTATAGTTAAGGACTCTAGTTTGTCAAAAATTGTCTCTTGATATTTATGAAAGCCTCCAGGAAATACGTATTTAGTTCTTTCATAGCAATTTGGATAATGTCTTTTAAGATTCCAATATCTATTAAACATTTTGTTGCATTTTTCACATTGAAATTTGTTGGCTACCTTGGAATAATTTGTTATGTAACTCAGATGATTTTCATAATTGTTTAAATATATTATTTTTTCACTTTCATATAAAGAATCGTACAGCAGACTTACAGAATCAGATGAATTCAGAGATACAATAATTATCTTTACATTAAAACACTGTTCCAGCTTATTCATGTCTTCTATGGTGACACCCTTAAAATTTGCAATGTAATTACTTGAAATTTCTGGGCAATTGTTATATCTTCTCCATTGATTAAGGTATTGCAATACTGTATCAGGTTGTTTATCTTTAAAATGATAATGTAAACATCTAAAAAAGCACAAATTATCTTGATAGGGCTTGCGAGTAACTCTATTAATGTAAAAGGAAATGATATAAGGTTCTTTTTAAGATATGAAGGAAAATTATCTGCCTGTCCCAATGGGAATTCTGTCTTGAAAACTACATATTGAATATTTGTAATAAAAACTAATGTCCAGGCAGTTGAGGGTCTCACAGCTCTAGCCTGCTCTATAATGTCTAATTTTGCAAGTTTAAACATAAGAAATCTAATACTGTTTCTATTAGATATAGTAAATGGAAAATGTAGAATCTTATTATTAAAATATGGAATATAATATTTATATTCACCAGTTTCTGTATTCTGTAGTATCATACCAAATGAAAAATTTATTCTAAAAGCATTTTCTTGTCCCTGGTTGTTATATATTTGTGTTAAATGTCCTCTAATCTCATTGAAGCCTCTGTGCAGATTATTGGATGGGAAATTGTAGACCTTCTTCAGATCTGTGTCCTCATCTCCTACTAGAATATGGCGTCTGTTGAGAGCATACTCAGCCTGAAGTTCTGGATTATTCAGATCTTCCACATATGGTGGAATTTCATAGACGTCATTTCCACCATGCTGAGACATACGATGAGTGTACAGTTCCTTTCTGTTTTGACATATGAATTTACAAATGGAGCATTTGTAAACTTTATTAACTGCATTCACTTTAGTCCCTGCATTCCCCTGGGTCCTATGGCAGCGTTGAATATGAGAATTCAGAGCTTTAGTACTAATAAATGGATAGTCACATTGAAAGCACATAAACTTCCCACACCTCCTGTAATGTTGAAATAAGAGCTGAGAAGAGTAGAATTTCTTATCACATATGTTACACTTCTGTAAATTATCCTTGTTCTTAGCGCATATCTTCATATGACAGTTCAACATATATTGATTAAGCATACCATATTGACAATGTTCACATTGAAATTTTTGTTTAGAGCTCTTCCTCTGAGAAATGAAGTTATTGCATAACTTTAGGTGAATTTTCAACAAATATGCATTAAGCATATCACACTGACAGATGGACACTTGAATTTCATTTTAAAACTCAAAGAACATCAATAAATTCTGAAAATGGTGTGGAGGCTAATTTATAAGAATATTTACTGATGATGAGGCAGTTCGTGATTGTATACATATGCAATATTGGTTTACATATTACTGATGATGCAACAGTTTCCAAATAACATATGGGACAGTTAACATCAAATTATTGATGGTGATGCAAAGTGATTCTAAAATTGTGACATATTGCACATCTAGGTCTGTAATAAGTTGAAAGAAAAGAGTTCAAAATAGCATTTACATATTTTATTACATATTCGTATATACATTAAGTAGAAGCAAGTAAAATATCTTAAATATCTGCAACTTCATCACCTCCCCCTTCTATTTTTCTTATCATGTCCTGAGCTTGATCTGTGTAGAACCTTGCCATAGGTGAAAAAAATATTCATCCTATTCTTCCACCGTCGATAGGTTCCAGATATTTTGTATTTACATATCTGAAAGGAGGCTGATAGGAGAGAGAAAAAATGGAAAGGATAATGCCAATAAAATAATGCTATATGATAGAGAGAAGTCCCAGAGCGTGATAGTACCAGCCATGTTGTAGTTAAAGGAAGAAATGAGTTTATCAAAGTGAGGTGTTCAAATTTATATTTTTGGGAGATAGGATAAAGAATTAAAATATATGTATTTCATAGTATTGGGCAATAAATTTTGAAATTTTTTTTGGTTGAATTTTCCAGCAATATTCTTGTGAAGTAGACCACCATTGCACCATCAAGTAGTTTGTGACCGATTACTCTATGTAGATCACACCATTGTGATTACAATATGTTCACAAACACTATTCTGATACTCATGTATGATACCTGAAATATTGTCATTTAGAGTTCTCAAGTAAATGGGTTCAGGTTCAAATAAGTGCTATCAGTTATTGCACTAGTGATCTCACCCTGTAGCAGTTCTCAAGTAAAATGGGTTCAGGTTCAAATAAGTGCTATCAGTTATTGCAGCATCAGCGAGCAATATTCTGGTGATCTCACCCAGTAGCACAAGAGAGTGTACCAGCAAGTCCCCAATATTGCACCATCAACAGTAATAACCTATCAATAGTGATCTAGATCATTTTCCGATCACTTTAGATCAATTTTTACGACTTATATCGTTCGATTGACTCAAATAGTACTACTGGTTGGGGTTTCCTACAACTTGGCTATGATCTTTGGATCAGTTTGGGGAGGGGGGGGGGGCTTTCTTCCATGGCCATTGTTCTTGACCTTTCACCTGGGCATCATTTTATTTGCATCATTTTATTTTTAACTTTTATCTCTCATCTGTTATCGCAGAGATTTTTATTATTGTGTATATGCTAATTTATTTTGGATCCACCTTGATTGACCTTGCGTGACCTTACATGGGTGTTAGACCTGATTGTGATTTAGAAGCGGGGTGAACTTACCTTGATGTGATTGTATATTCAGCATGTGTTATATTTTATCTTATTTTACAAAATATGTAGTTACATATATTGGATTAAATGTGTACAATAATAATAATAATAATAATGTATAATCACAATACTTGTTTTTTTGTGTTGGGGGACCTCTGGGGAGTGGATGTAACTATGCAGCCTCCTCGAGGAATTAGGTTTCATACTCCTAAAACAGGTGTGACATGCTTAGGGGTCCACATAGACACCATACAGGCTACAATTTTGATTTCTAAAACATTTTGGTTGGTGAACGTTATACTGAAGTGCTTTATTTTTTTATTTGGGGTTTTACGTCGCTTTCAACACTGTACAGGTCATATCACGACGGGTAGTTGGAAGGGCAGAGGAAACCAGTACATAGAGTTCGCTAGGGTTGTGTACTGTAAACTGCCGACCAACGGCAAGCAACTACCAGCTTTCCCACTTGAGCCTGTGCGGGGATTGAACCCCGGCCTCAGAGGTGGGAGGCGAGAGTGTTACCACTCTGCCACCATGGCCCCCTATACTGAAATGAAGTCCTAGCTTTGATAAGCTTTGAAAAACTGTACACTAACAGTACAAATATATTTCTCGGTTGTCAGTATTGGTGTTGGCAATTTTCCACAATGATAGACTCGTGTTCTGAGCTAAACTCACATGTTTTGTCAATTTTATTGGCTAAAAGTAATAGGATTCTATAATTAAAACGTTGTTATTTTTACTAGGCCACTCAAGAGCTCTATGCCATAACAGTCGAATGATCTTATGTTTAAAGCAGTATATTTAAACAATTCCAAGCTAATACAAGTCCACATGGGGGTGTCAAGGTCAGCACTGGGGGGGGGGGGGGGGGGGTCAGCAGTACGAAATTGTTAAATTTTAGAAATTTCCAAGTCCTGCAATGTGGCAGCTTCTGATTGGCTGTCCACTGGTCAAATGAAATAACTGACCATGCCTCTTCCATTTGCATGCGGACTACCCATGAGGAAGCATCTGAAAATTTACCTCCCCTGCTGATGTACATTACTCCCACCCTTATCATGTATGTAGAACAGACTACTGCTTTTCTTTCTGTTTCATAGCACCATGCGCAATGATGGTGAATGTAGATGGTTGTTGTTATATGTATGTACCTGGAGTATATCAGTTTGTGAATATGTCGCATCATTCCTTCAAAATGGACACAATATTTGTGTGTATCTTCTCTTCCACTTCACCTTCTTGTGGGATGTTGGACCTCAGCCTAGGGATGCCACTCAGGATGCTGTAGATCAAGAACATTAATAACTTTACATTGCTTGCATATTCAGTCAATTACTTTTTATTAAATTATTTATCATTATAAATAAAGAACATACTGGCACCAATACCTCTTGGTCAAAGTATAATTGTAGCTTGAGCTAATGATTGTTAAGCAGAGGCCGTAAAGTTGGGTCAATAAGGTATTTTTACATGAGTGAGGGTGCCACAATGACCATCACCATTCAGTGTGTTTTGTTGTGTTTTGATCTTGTAAGGTAAAAATCAGGTCCCTGTGGGACCTATATGGATACCCATACTATATTGGACATGGATTAATAGGATTTGTTATCCAGGAACCACACAGCATGCCTGGATTACGCATGGATTTTAACTTATTTTATTTTACTTAATCTTAGTGATCTGGTGGATCTGGAACTTCCTCTAAATAATGACTGTGATGTCAGCATGTAAAATGTGATATATATTTTAATCTAGTCAGTTTTATCATGCATCTTATTAGCAACTTCTTAGTGTCTTAATCTTCATAACTGTTATAGCCCTCAATCTCCTAGCCACTTATTGCCTGGCAGGTGTCATCATTACATATAAACATATATTTTAATATAAAAAATTGATATTTATCATAGCCAACATATATGGTATATGACCTATGACCTTTCACTAGTTCTTTCAAGGTCGTACACACTAGTTTATTAACTTAAATGATGTAATATTTAACTGATTCATTCAGGTTCATATGACCTTTGACCTAGCAGTATTTCAAGGTCTTGTACAGTCTTCTTGTAAATTAACAGTCAGAATACATAGGATCCACGTATGTGGCCTGTGACCTATGACCTTAGTCATTTAAAGGTCATGTACAGTTTCTTGCAAAGTTAATCTCTATACATGTATGTTGCTAAACACACTGAACAAGTGAGACCTGATTACCTTCATATTGTAAAATTTCTGGGTGTACTTCTAAGTTTTCATCTTTATTTGATTATCAGCAGTGACCTTCAGGATCACTGTCACCTTTGACCTGCCCCTTTGAAACTTAGATCTAGATATCACACGTATTGGTTAATGTTTCTGACCTTTGACCTTGGCAGGTCATGTTCTCAAATCATCTCAAACTTTAATCCTATTTCTAACCAAAACTGATCGTCAGGTCTCACTATACAAGAGGTGATATTTTAAACTAAATGAATGAATTTTACAACATTTATTGTGCCAGATAAAAAACAAAGTAGATGAATATATTTATAAACCCACTTCTGGTGTTTCTTTTCTGACCCACTAGGGTGCTGAACAAGCCAACCCTACCACATGTATTTGACATCAAATGCAGTAGTTTGGGTGTACAAACTGAATCTGTGCCTGACAAGCCCTGTGGATTGGAAGGCCATCAAGGCTGGCTTCAGGGAGCAGTGGCATGTGCCCCATCCTCTGGGGGCTCTGGATGCAGCCAATATCAACTATAAGGTCAATTGTAAACCCATCTCAAGACCTTGGGGGAACCATTTTTACAATTCTTCTGATTATGTACCCTAATAAGGTTGATTACAATGGTTTCTGAACAATTGGAGACACATGTCTCCTTTTGGGGAAACAATGCTATTGTGTGATATTGTTTTTAAACTGAATCTGATTTTAATCGTACAGCTTTCAGCTTGAATCTTATAAGGCTGTTCCACTATTAGGATTGTCCTCCCTGATCGATTTATTATCCAAAAAAATTGTTGGTCAGGAATTCAATCTTTTCTATACTTTTTTATTGTAAAACTTAATAGGCATGTTTGCAAGGATTGGAAACATATCAGGTAGCTGTTTCTAAGTTGCCAGCCTTCCTAAGAATTTCAAACAGTTTGAATTTATCATTTATCTAACTTTCTCTAATTCTTCATAAACCTTATTGTAAACCTATTTCAAATCTATCGTATGCAGCATAAGTCTATCTTTTCGACTGCATGCGGATCTTTAGTCACAAAACTATTGAGACATAGGTGCCATTGGAAAAAAAATTAAAAATAGCCAATTGGATTGCTTCCCCAAACTCAATAAAAGTATATGCTGTCAAAGGAAGCCATTCCAATCCCAAGGATGGGGGTTTGCAATGAAAAAGACAATGATAGGATTAAAAAATGGTTTACAATAGGTTTATGATTACTTCCAGATAAGTATGGGAATACAAAGATCAATTCAAAATTATACAATAGTGTATATACCCCCACCGCACCCACCCCCGGATCCAGGCCTCAGCATTCATTTCATGGCAAGAATTCGAAGAGGCAGGACATTTGTGGGAATAACTATGACATATTTTTATGTAACTTAATACTCAATACTACATATATTTTATGTAACTTAATACTCAATATTAAACTTACTATCATTTATTGATATTTTAAAAACATTTTCTAAATGAAGTTTTATAGTGTTTTAAAAATACAAAAATGCCTCCAAAGAAGAAGCAGAACAGAATGCCTGCTGAGACGGACAGACAAGATCTAATAAACCAGAGAGTGAGACCAGCATTTTAGCAGAGACGCAAGGGGCTACTGGGATTGAGGTTGAGGATGCATAGGACATGACAGAGGAAGCTTGTGCTGAGGAAGGGGACAATACCGGGAAGAAGGGCTAGATATCAACTGCTGTGGTTTTCAGAGGTGTCTATGCAACTCACAGCCACAGTGTGCCTTTCAGCGTAGATTACTCCAAGTGATGGCGGACATGGATCAACAAAGAAGCCAGAGCAGACTGCCATGCATCTCTCCTATCCCAAGCAGCTAACCATGTACTAACCCCACCATAAATGAGGGCGGGTGCCAGGTAGAAGCCCAGTAAAGAAGAAAAAACTAGAAAACACGATCTTCCAGAAGACCCAGAATGACCTAACAGATGACTATTGCCAGTGGCTTCATTCTGAGCTCAAGAACCTGTCAACTGAGTCCTTTGAGGATATTCAAGGAGATATATTTGCATCATATGTAAACGTAACCACAAGGACAGTCAGTAACAAGAGCAATAGAGTTTATTCCACCAAACCAACTACACCACATTTGGGCCCATCGACACATTCAAGCAGCCAGTACTTTCACATCAGCCAATATTAGTCCAGAAGCAGTGCCAACCACAGCAGGCATGTCAGCAGCAGAGACTGCAGCACCAGCACATGCAACATGCACAACAGAAGATGCAGCAGCCTGTCCAACAGCAGATGCAGTAGCCCGTCCAACAGAAAATGCAGCAGCCTGTTCAACAGCAAATGCAGTCGCCCATTCAACTTTAAATACAGCAACTCTATCTTACAAGAGTGGCTCAGTGAGAGGGAGCCAATGGTGTTATCCTGAATCTACCTCTTGAGATCACTATACTGAAAACTCTGACCATAAGTACTGGATCCAGCAGCAGCAATACCATACCATATGAATTTATAATCTGCATCCACTACTAAAAGGACCATTGAGTTGAAGCCTTTGTATTGAAGTACAGATTCCTGCGTCCTCCAGGACATGTTATCAGAATGTTTTCCATCGAGGGCAATGATGGTATAGGAATATTCCTGCCCCAACCTGAAGCTGTACTACAGGGATCCATAACTCTCTCCTGTGGCCAGATGTCTTAATTCGATAGCCAACTTCAGGTTTGGGATGAGAGGTTGTCTGAAGAAGAATGTCTATCTCTGCGGGTCTGGTGTCAGCAGCACACAATCTCTAGAAAGATATCTGGGGTCATCCACATAAAGTTTCTGAAAGTGGGATGAAACCGGGATGATCATCCTGATACAATTCAGCAATCAGGTTGTGGTACCGACCCCTGTCAATCCCGTCTCCTGAGCCCTTCTTTGTTTGAACTTCATTTTCATCTCATCCAACTCTAATATTTCCTTAAAGAGTTGAATAAATAACACCTGTTTCTGCATCAGTATATTAAATTGTAAATTAATCATGGTCAAAGTACAAATGGTCAATGGATTTGACCTCTCCAGTGACCCTATTTATAGGGATCCAGATCAGATTATGAGAAAATCAGGAAAAAACAACAGGGGGATTGGTACGATGTTATTAACCTATCTTTTTGATCTTCTTGGATCGCACACCTGATCTATGTGATTATGTACCTGTTCAGGTTGTTAACTCAATCAGGGCCATTGTACATTGATCTGATAGCAAACCTTATTGGGAACATATCATAGAGATTATTAGCCCTGAAATAAAATTGGGAAGTGGATCACAAAGCGATCACAAACCATTCTTGACAATAAGATTACCACACACTATGTTCTCAAATGTAGAGGAAACAGCCAATCCAATAGACTTTCATAAAGTCCTTTTGTTTAAGGTATTATATGAGGACTGTATGACTTTTTTACCAGAATATGGGGCTGACAAAAGTTTGTATTTCTCTAGACAGAAGCTTTTTTCACTCATCAAGTGGGTTCATAATGAATGTATGTCAAATTTTCTGGAATGAGAAATACAAAGACTTGGAGCAAGTCTAGCAATCCAAGAAAAATATATCTAGTGAGGTAGGTCTACTTTTGGTTTATAATAATAGAACAGCCCTATTAAAGGTTTGTGGTTGGATCTTAAGAGGTTCATGATTAGATCGTAAACATATACAATTAGCCAATCCAAAAATGCTTAGAAAGTTAAGTTTACAATCCAGTAGGTTTGTAATGATAGATTTGTAATTGGGTTTCCAAACGTAAAATCAGTTAAAATTTCCTAAAGGTTTGCATTAACTTTTTCAGGAAAAATAATGCCTCCAGAATGTTTCCAAATTCAAAAGAACCATCACAAACATTAAGATTGTGGTTTAGAAATAAATCTTCCTCAAGAAAGGAACACTTCCCACCCAAATAGAAAAATTTCCGAAATGAAAAGCAATCAGAGGGAATGATCGCCACACTGGAACAAGCCCATCAGTTTCTATGCCCTAGGAAAGTATTTGCAAGCTATGGGAGGTTATTCAAATAAGGCAAGCTTGCTGTTGTTTTAAATTGTAACAGCAGATACCAGACATCTTTAAAACTTATATCCTTATAGCATATCATCCTTATAGATGGACTGAAAAGATGGGTATGTCATAAATTCATATGTGCTATCACTTAACCTTTGGAGTTCTCTTCCTAAGGCAAACGATTTGAATGATTTAAAATTGAATCAAATGGCTACCTTTGAAGTTTGTGGATTACCAATCCAAAAAGCATGCTTTTCCCCAAATATGTGCTTTTAATTGAGTCTTGTACAGAGTCAAGATTCAAAAGAGAAAGAATGGATTAGCTAATGTTGCCAGTGCAGAGCTTTTTGAACACAAGTGTATATCCTGTTTTTTTTTGTGGCATGCTGTCTTTCCAGTGACTGCATTTACGCCCATCCTATGATCGCCATTTCTTTATCAGCCACTGTGTATCATTCCTTTGAAAGCCTTATGCATACGCTCTTCTTCCACATTCAGTGATTAAGTCTACTGTAGTGAAAACTTGAATTCATCATGAATTGTGTTCTGTTGCTTTTCGTGATATCTGCAATCATCTTGGTGGGCGCTGAAGCAGGTAAGTGGTAGTTTCAATAAAATATTTAAATCATTAAAGGTAAATATCAGGTATTCATTATTTCGTCTTGTTCACATATTACTCGACAACAAGGGATACTCAGTGTATTTTAACTTTCTCCCAGTGAACATTAAAAACGTTTCAAATGGTTTAAAACTTTTATAAAGTTTTATAAACATTTTCTACACAAATGTTTTTGCTAAAAACATTTTTGAAACATTTATGAAATAACTCAAGAAACTAGGTTTGACTGGAAACGATTTTTAAACAGTTATAAAATAGTTGAAAAAATGAAGCGTATGCTGGAAATGTTTTTCAAACATTCATCATGAAATGTATAATAAACAGCATACACAAAATATAAAAACACCAATTCTTGACAATGTTTTGTAAAAGTTAGCTCTGAAAATGTATTACAAACGTATAATAGCAACTGGTTTTTATACCCATCATTTTAAAACACTTTTGAAAACAATCTATCACACAGATTTCAAAATTAAACCCCTATCTTCAGAATGCTTATTAAACATTTGCCTTCAAACATTTCCAAACAAGATGCGGATGTTCCACTGGAGCTGACCTGTCTGTAACTATATAGTTTTTGGGAGTCGGGACCAATGCTTACATGGTAGAATAAAGTTGGTTGTAGTTTCCAGGCTTGTTGGAAAGAGTCAGTGAAATATCAAACATGTTTGATATTTCTACGACTGTTCCCGACCCTTGTAACAGACCCTTGATTCATCTACCTAGCAACAGGTCTGTCGCTTAACTTAAAGTTCTGTTGGTAACACTTCTCGGTTTGTCGGTTAACACAACACTTACAGGCCTGTCTGCATGACGTATCTGGCTTGTCCCAAATATGGTCATCCCGACTGTACTTGATGAGAAACAGACTGTGCGGGAAAACAGTCGGTAACTTTAGCCAGCCCGTCTGCAAATGTTCCCGACAAGTTTGTAACTTTTCCAGGCTAGTCGGTAACATTTTACGTCTCAGTCTTGGAGTCGGGAACATTTATAACCAACAGGCGTGGAAGTGAAACAGACAAGCCGTAAACAATAACCGACAGGCCTGTTACACTAACACACAAGCCGGGAAGTGTAACCGACAAGCTCGCAACATTTTGTCTTCTTACAGCCTGTATGTTTCAAAGTCTGTGGCTATAAAAGGTCGAGTCCGCAAGCGCTCTTCATTCATTTGGGTTTTGACTCTTGTGCAGCTTTCAAGTTTTTCTTTTTCAAATTAGCTTAAGTTTGAGTTAGGCTGAACTGGCTGGGAGTGAAACTTGTTCTCTGAGGTTTCACTTTTAGTTTAAGTTTTTTTTTATTTGCTGCAATTTGATATATAATTTGTCAGCATGCAAGGGGGCAGAAGGAGAAAGATTGAAGTACCTACTGATACTCAACCACAGTTAGGAGTTAGGAGATACTCAGCGGCTATAGAAAGAAAAAGGAAAGAGAGGGGGAAGAGAGAGAGGAGAGGAAAGAGCAGGAGGAGAGGGAAAGAGAGAGAGTGGAACGGGAGAGGATAGAAGGGATCAAGCAGATGGAAGAGAGTTAGGACAGAATAGAAAAGCGACCTTGTACCGACATGTATACAGATGTTGAATCTACTCAGTCCAAACAGAAGAAGGGGCAAATGAAGCAAATTTTCTGAGTGATTCGGACGAAGTGGCCATTGTCAAGTTTATCAGGCAACACGAGGAACTGTATGACAAAACTAACGAGAAGTTCAAAGACAAGCAGAGGAAGGAGAGGCTCTGTGAGAGGGTAGCAGCTATCAGGAATTTATCTGTCAGCACTGTCAAGAAGTGGTTTGAGATGCAATGTACCAGATACGGCAAACTCACTCAGACAAAGTCAAGACAAGGTGCAGTGAAGAGAACTGAAGGACAGACCTGGTTGAGAGACAGTTTTAGTTTTCTGTGAGGTCACATCAGAAGGAAGGGAGTTTCTAAGTCTTCTGGCTTCGAGTCACCACTGAGACCTTCAGGGCCCACAGCCACAGCTTCAGTTCCAGATACTTCACGAGAGACTAAATCTGATCTGATGGAAATCAGCCTGGCATCAAATGTTACTCATCAGCCATTGAGCACAAGCCCTTCACACTGACCAGCTGCTGTCACCACCACTGCTGAGGATACAGTGTTATATCAGTTCCAGTAGATGAGGTCGATGATTTCCGGTTTCTTGGGTGCATGTCAGGATTCTACTCCAAATCCAAGACAGTCGTTCTGCAACTATCTCTACTCCGAGATTGAACACCTGGAGGAGCGAGACTTTTTAACCTTCAGGAATGAGACAGTCAAACTTCTCAGTGGAATTTAGTACAAGGTCGAAGAACACAAGAGACATGTCACACCAAGTCAACAGGTCACACAGTTTCAAGCTCCAGAAGCAACACAGGCCATCGTAGGACATGAATACATCCTCACCATACTGGATACTCAACCAGTTTCCGCAACAGCTGTGCAGTCAACTCAGACAGCAGCAACGCAGCCAAATGTGATTGCTAAAGTTCAACCACAGAGGTCAGCATCAGTGTCATCGCAGCCAACATCTTATCTTGTTGTGGATGACCAGCAGCCTGGGCCTTCCAGACAACTGATGTTTACTTTGAGCCCAACAAAAGAATGTAACCCACCATCAGTAGCGTCAGGACAGCAAGAAGAAAGTCAACACAACACTTCTGGATTGTCAAGTCTTTTTGGAAGTATTCCATCCATACTACAGTACCAGCAGATTGACACACCACAACCATTTTCACCCTTTCAACTTCACACAGCACCGTCACCAGTGCCAACTACCACTCAGCAAGAACAGTCAAGACTTCCCAGCCAGTCTAGTCAGCAAAATCAGCCCAAATCAGCAGATTAGCCTACATTAAGCACACCTAACTGGCCCTTCTCAGTGCCACCCAAATCTTTCTAAAACAATTATTTAGCTGCACATTGTTCCTAAAAAAAGAAAAAAAATTACCCCGTCCAACACGTACACATTCCCAAGAAACATAACAAAAATTGTGTGCATGAGTAGATTAATGTTTGAAACAAAACTTTAAAAAAATTCAAACACACACAACAAATAAAATAAAACTAAAAGTGGAATGAATGTGTGGATGGACTGACTAACTGACAAACAAACAGACCAAACAAACAGAAAACACTAAGCCCAAATAAACTTTCACCAGCACATTGGGCAGAGAGACTGTACAACAATGGCATTAAATTGTTGGGTTATCTTGCAACTTTTGCAAATAATGTCTTTGTTAAAATTATTAAAATATTCATTCAGAAATTGCTTCTGTATTTTTGGATTTTGTTCAAAATGTTTTAAAAGTGACTTGAGATTTTAGTAACACTCGCTCAAATAAAAGTTCTTGGACTAATTGGGTAGTCCTGAAAAGGACTGATTAGATGACAGCTAGTAGTCTTCTTCTTCCCAGTCTCCTCAAATCCTGTTTTCCTGCCCAGCCAATGCCCCTACGTTGTTGAAGTAATCTTTTAGTAGGTCTCGTTGATGTTTAGCCTCCCTCGATGGGTTTATGAAATGTTCATCGTCCAACCACATGACTTCTCAGCATGTTGTAGTAGTACCACACATGTTAACACAATGTCCCTCACAACACTTGGCTTTTGCTCCATGGTGGTCAGTAGTACCCTGATTCTGCACACTAATATGCCAAAGGCATTTTCAACCACCCTCCTGCCCCTGGAGATCCTGTAGTTGGCTATTCTCTCCTCCCTGGTCAGTTGTCTTCTGCCGTAGGGCTTGACCAACCAAGGCATGAGGGCAAATGTGTCGTCACCCAACAGAAAGTAGTGTAGATTTGGCCCTCCAGGTCCTAGTGGTTCTGGTGGTGGAAGCCCCAAGGTGCCATTCTCAATTCTTCTTTTCAGCTTGCTACAGTTGAATATCTGTGCATCAGATGATGAACCACTGGCCCCCACATTCACCCATAGGAACTTGTACTCTGCATCGACCAGGGCTAGCAGTACCAATGAGAAGTAACCCTTGTAGTTGAAATATTCACTTCTTCGGCTTCTTCAATGCCATATGTTTACCATCAAGAGTGCCAAGAGCATGTGGGACCTTCAATCTGTTTCTAAATTTCCCCTCAATGCCTCTCCAGTCTTCTTCTACTGTTGGACACATCAAATATTACTGCTGAAATTCTGCAAGGATGGCTTTGCAAACCTGGGGTAGAAATTTACAAATGGTAGTTCTGTCAACCCTCCATTGGTGCTGCAGTGAAGTGTAACCTTCTCCAGTGGACAAGTGCCTGAGAGTAACTGCCAGTTTCAAACCAACTTCCAGTGGCTTCCTGAAATTTGTGTGTGACTTCTGAGGCGTTTGTAAATTCTTTCTTCGATCAAGTCAAAAAGGTGGGTTGCATCCTATGAAATTCTGGTAACCTGGTGTCAGTTGTTAATAGCTCATCCAAGAGTGTTCTGTAGCATCCTCTCTCCTCTCTTTGAGGTATCCAGGGCATAACCCATGGATTCTGTGGCCTTCTCCTCCTTCGTGGTGGGGGCTGTGGCTGTGGTGGTGGTGCTGGCTGGGCAGGTGCTGGGTTCTGTTGTCTTCTCTGTCTGGAAATCATGAGGAAAACTAACATGTTTAACCCAGTAAAACACCAAATCACCCTCAACTTGTCCAAACGTTCATCTTGATGTGTAGCTGTCATCTTTGAGTGATGAATGAGTGCCTCATCACATTTGATAAGGGTTTATACAGTGTGATATGTATCCCAATTATGGATCCCGACTATGAATACCGACCCTCAAAATCAATCAGTCTTGTCTTGATGGGTCGGGAAAGTGGCCCCGGCTGGTCTGTTTCTCTTTACGGCTTATCTGTATGCTTTGCAGCTTGTCGGTTACAGGTTTAGGGCTTGTCGTACAACCTCTATGACTGACCTTGCCAAAAATGCCCCTGACCCTGCGGCTTGTCAGTTAAGTACTTAGGTCCTGTCGGGAAGTATAACATCTTGTCGGGGATTTCTTAACCGACTATGCATTTTCGCGCCTTTTTTGTACGATCATACGACTTTGACAACCGACCGGGGATGGGGTCTATTACAGTGCCATCTATTACAGTGCCATCTATTACTATTATATTTCAAATGTTCTAATCTATTACTATTACATTGCCATCTATTACTTCTATTACTTTCTATTACTTTGTATCGGCTAGTAAGTAAAAATAAAGTTTGATTTTTTTTTAAATCACTGGTAGTCAAATGCATTGTCTACATAGATTTACAAAACCACACATAAATTATAAGAAAGCCATCAAGATATCTCCATAATTCATTGAATGAAACAATATTTCACAGTTTTATTTCAAAATTTATACACAGACATACAGTGAAGCCAGGAGTCTTTAAACATAAAGTCAAAAAGAGGACCAAAATAACTGGGATGACCATTGTGAAGAAACTTGTAAACTAGAGTGACAGTTTTGAAGATACAGCGAAATTCAACTGGGAGCCAATGGAGTCGTTTGAGAATAGGAGATTCCCGTGTGTATTTGTTACAGTTTGTGACAATCCTAGCAAGTGTGTTTTGAATACACTGTAGTTTGCGCATGTTGAGACTGGACAAACTCCTGAAGAGAGAGTTGCAGTAATCAAGGCGACTGGTCACCAAGACATTGGCTGCCAGGATAGCAGCCGCATCAGTCAAATGCTTTCTAACCTGCCTGAGATCACAAATTTGAATGAAACATGTCTTACAAATATTGCGGACATGATCAGCAAAGGAGAAATTATCATCAAACCAGACACCAAGCTTCTTTACAACAACTGCTGGATGCATGAAATTACCAAATATCCTAACTGGGAGATAGGGATCTAATTTCTTGAGTTGAGCATGGGATCCGAAGATGATAAATCCTGTTTGGTCAGGATTTAATTTGAGCATACTTGACAACATCCATTTCTGAACATCCAGAAGACATGAATTCAGTTTGTCAAAAGCCAGGGCTGCATTTTTGGGAGACATATGAATAAACAACTGTGTGTTGTCTGCATAAAAGTGGTATTTGATGTTGGAATGCGTTCCAATAACCTTACTCAAAGGAGTGGTGCATAAGGAGAACAGCAGAGGACCAAGAACTGAACCTTGTGGCACTCCAAACAGCAGCTCATGCATTTCAGAGAGGGTTGACCCAATTTTAATTGCTTGGAAACAGTGGCTGAGATAGGACGTGAACCACTTCAAGGCTGTGCCGCACACGCCAAACCATGACCAATGCAGTAGGCTCACCCCGTGATAGTGATAGCGATAGTGGATCTCGTTTTTGATATGCAGCAGGGCAGTTTCCGTGGAGTGACCACTTTTGTATACAGATTGCCTAGGATTATCAAGATTGTTACTATTGATATGTTGCATGAGCTGTTTTACAACTACCCGCTCCGCCAATTTTGACATGAAACATAGTCCTGATACCGGCTGATAATTTTGCAAATCTTCAATTGGAAGTGATGCTTTCTTAATGAGGGGAGTGACAACCACCTCCTTGAATTCATGAGGAAATACACCCTCAGCTAATGACAAATTGACAAGTTTTGTAATTGACAGAAGTAAAATTTCCACACAATCTTTCAAAAGGAAAGTAGGCACTGGATCTAAAAGACATGAGTTTGTAGGGGAATTTTTGTTGATTTTTTGTACCTCGTTCTCTGAGACCTCAGTGAAGCGAGGTAGATTGGGAGGTGTACACATGGGTGGAATGACTGCTGTTGAAGAGGCTGTGAACATATCACAAATCCTTTTGATTTAATTATATTACTGTCCTATTACTTGTCTTTAGCATTTTCTTTAACCATTAATAGCAATAGAATTTTAAAAATCTATGTGTGAAGTGGAACATAATAAGTAACATGCACCATAATACATTTTGTTATCTAATTATTAAATCTTCACTTCTTTGGCCATGGACTTAAATCATGTCACTTTGTAAACATCTGATGCATAGACATGAGACAAAAACACATGGCAGAGTGTACTTGTGTAGTGGGTACCTAACGTGTGGGTGAAATAGTGCTTTGAGTCCAGCAGCAAAGAAGATATTTTCTGTGCATAGAAATAATGATACAACAACATAAACCAGAAGCAACAGTTCTAACATGATAAATTAGTATAACCCAGTGATGAATGACTCACTTGTAATTATCAGAACAGAATCTTGTTTTATACATGTTGAAGATGATATTTATTACATTTAGCAAACTATAAACATGTTAAGTAGAAAGAAACACTATGTTTTAACTTTAGTAATTCCTGTATATTATATATCTAAAATATATAATTTATTAAAGGTGAATATCAGATATTCATTATGCTATTTCAGATCTGTTCAAATATTACTAAAACAATGAATGTTTAGTTTATTGTCTGTAAATACATAAAGCTATTATGAAAGAAAAGTTTATGTATATTTTATCACTGTGTTATTACTTGTCGCTGATAGTTCCTTTAACCATTATTTGGAATTTTGAAAAGGTATGTTTGAAGTGGAAGATAATATGTGGTTTTGGACATTCCAGAAACAAGATGATTACCATAAAGTTGAAGGATATGCACCACCTTTTCACTATATTTGGGAAATTTCCAGCACTGAATCAGATTCTATTCATAGGATATATAATTCAATCACAAAAAACCCATACTGAGGCCCCCCCCACACACCCGTGTAATTTGTGATACAACCAGTGTTTTATATAAGTTACTAAACTCTTGCACTGCTTCAACTCTGGTCAGTGCTGTATTATATTAGTCAATACCTTCACAGCTCACTGACATCCAGATAAACTGCAGGAGTAGTATACACAAGAGAGGTTCCGGACCACTTTGTACTTGTTAACCTAAGGGCACATCAGGAATTCTGGACTACTTTTTCTAGACCACTTTTTCTGGACCACTTTTCTGTGGCAAACCCTCCAAGCCCCAGTAGAAATGTAGTACTTGTACATACCTGAGGTACCATGAAGGGTCAAAACACATGCCAGTGGTTGGTGCAAGAGATGTGTGTGGAATCATTGCAAGATTCACCTCGCCTAAGAGCAGATAAATAGATCTGACAGATTGCCTGCTTCTTCAGCTAGACCTGGGTCACATCTTCAGAGTTCCGAGGGCTGTAGTACATACTTGCCAGCTTCTGATCCATCGAGAGAAGATATTGCAGTAGGCCAATAAGCCTCCAACAAAAAACTCAGCTGGAGAGAATTCATTACAAATTTCATCCAGCAATGAAACACAGTCTGTTTGGATTATGTGGCTTTCTTGTATGCCACAAGGCCACTTGTGACCATGCCCAATACAATGAATCGAATCTAATCTAATGCTTTGCAGTCGCAATATCTTATGGAGACAAACTCAAGGTCTTTTTGGTCACTGCTTGGCACGCGTAAGTCAAAGAGTTGGGGCTTGGGCCCCAAGGGATCAAGGCTATGCCCGATAACTTGAGTTAGTTCACACCTGAACTGTGTGAGTTTGCTGCCGGAACTTTTCATTGATCCAATCTAGGCACTCATTTTGTTGCCGGGACCATTCTGCCTGGGCAGCCTGCAGCTTCTTGACTACCCACTTACATTCCTCTTTAATGCCTGAGGGGGACCATGGTGGCACAGTGGTAACACACTCGCCTCCCACCTCTGAGGTTGGTGGTCCAAACCCTGGACCTTTTGCGGGAAAGTTAGTAGTTACTTACCGATGGTTGCTAGTTTCTCTTGGGGTGTTTGGGCACCACAGATGTCAGTCCTGCCCCAAGACAGTGGTGTTGTGTGTACAATCAATTTGGGGTACCAGTCCTGGTCACCTATGGGGTACCAGTCTAGTTTATGTAACATCACCTTGGGGGGTGACCCCTTATTACTAGGCAACTCAGTAAGCAACTACCTCTGATTGGGGGCCCCCCCCTGATTTACAGTAAATATCCCCTGTGGGTTCCCCTGCCCTTCAACTGTATCCTAACAATTCAATCACTTCATGATTTGACTTTGAGGGAAGGACATGTGCTAAAAACTTTTTGATTTGAAAAACTTTTGATTTTATGGAACTGTTTAATTTTAGGGTTTTAGTTTTTTACTTTGAATGTTTTTATTTTTAAAAGTGTATGATAGTGTACATTAATAGGACGGTCATTTATCAGTAACAGATTTTATGTTACACTTATGAATTGTGTTGCACACTGGAACACTGCACTGGATGTTGTGATATTGTGACATTTGATGCTGAGTTGTTTGTGACACGTCAACTTTATGACGCTTGGAGAGATTTGGTCATCTTGACAGCAACAGGCTTTGAGTGAGACTGGCACAAAGGGACGTAACTTTGACTATTAAAAAGGAAAAGTTTGAGTTATAAAAATGCCAGATAATAAACAAAAATGCAAGAATTGCAAGAACAGACATTTGCCACCAACTGGAAAGAAGTGCAAGTATGTGGACAGTGTGAATTCTGATGCTGAGGAAGTGCCTAATGGACTAAGAGATGCTGCCGCTGCAAGTATGTCACTTGCCACGGATCAGGCGGATCCGGGCGGACAGCGGATCCAGGAGAAGATACTGCTTCAGCTACAGAAGATGTCTGACAGACTGGAAACAGTGGAGCAGAGGATCTCGTCCACAGACCAAGACCAGGGCAAGCCTTCGACCTCAGCTGCAGGAACAGGAAAGTTAAGTAGAAGTAGTGACTTTTTTGAAATAAGTAAAAGTACCCCAAGTAAAAGTAAGAAAAGTAAACAGTCTGTACCCCCATCAGATTCCAGTGAATCATCGTCTGATGATAGTGATAGTCCCTCTTTGTCCTTTCTGAGATCACAGTCGATGCAGAAAAAAGTGGATAAACGAATCAGGGAGTTAAAGGGTGATTCACACTTGTCAGGTACTGAGTGCTCAGGGAAATACAAGTCAAAAAGGGGGGGGGGGAATGTTGAGGTTTCAGTGAAAAATAAAGTACTGTGGCCACATGAGGCAATTTTGGGTGGAAGTAACAGACAGAGGGTCACTTATGACCAACTGTCTCTCACCCAGTGGGTGCAAGGCTTTTGCAAAAACATCTTAGAGGAAAAATCTAGTAAGAGAAAAAATGCCATGGTTTCCTACCTTAGTGATCTGATGGAAGATGCCACAGATTTTACTTGGCAGGGGGCTAAGGCAGCACATGCTGTCTTACTGTGCGAAATGGAGCGGGGTACCCTCCAATGGGAAGACCAGGATCGAATAGATAGGATCCGTAGGGCTCACGCTCAAAAGCATGCTCCAGCTAGGGGGGGTTGGGCTAAGCCATCAGATCCGGGTAGGAAGCCATGGTTCTGTAAAAATTTTCAATCTGGCAGTTGTACACATAGTAAGGATCATGAGTTCAATGGAAAAGTCCAGAAACATATCTGTGCCTTTTGCCTAATGGGGGGAAAACAGCTGAATCACGCTGAAAAAGACTGTCTTTTCAAGAAGCAAAACCCAAAAAACGACCAAGCAGCTGCCCATCACTAGGAAGGGACAGCTGCATTGGTGAGGCTCAGTACAGAGTAAAAAATTATAGCTGTAAACCTAGTGTTCAGTGTAATGTAGCCAAACAATACAGAACTAGGTTGTTCTATAATTCTAGTGTCAGACCAAAGGCCATTGAGGCCTCTTTGGCCAGAAAAAGTATTGATTGTGTGACCTATGTCAAGAAAACTGCTAGTAAATGTCATGTAATAGCCGTCAACTCTCAAATGCGTCAAATACAGAGTCATAATGCCGCAAAGGCGTCTAGTGTTGTTAAAAAGGGTGTTCAGCACAATTTCAGCCTCCCTGTTGCCCATCCCAAGGCGTCGGACGTAAGTGACATTCATAATGTGAGAGATGTTGAGATCTCGGGGGTGGAGCAAGTGTATGCTGAGGCAGACAAAAATGTTGATTCGGGTCCAAGTTTGAATCCTGTTGTCCCTCACAAGAATGGACACTATGATAATTCAGGTCTTGGTTTGAATCCGGATAAACACGTGAGTTATCATCAGATCACCTCTGAGTCGGATCCGGAATGTCGGGGTAGTGTGCACGCAGCAAATACAAATGACAAACCATTCACAGATCAATGCATCCCATTATATGATGTCAATAATGTGGGGGTTGAAGAGAAATTCGTCAATACCATTATGCATTTCAAACAATTTGGTGACCAGATCAATATTGGTGATTGTCAATCCCAGATATTTCAAAAATGGCGTGAACAATCAGATTTTGATTTTGGGTTTATACCATTAGGAGAGCAGCAAATGCCTACCAATCTTGATATTAATGTTGACCACACAAATAACCTGGAGGCAAGAACACAATGACAGATATTAGAGTGACAATTGACCACGAAGTTTTCCAAAAGCTAAAAAAAGTCACCACCATAGGCGGACAGACAGTGGAAAATGGATATAAAAGTATGAGTAAGGGAAATGAATACGAAAAGAGTCATTTTATGCAGCCATTTATCAAGATTTTTCTGGCACTATATTTCAGTTAATTTTTGGCAGGAAAACAAGCTTTTTACAACTGATCCTGGAGATGCTCAGTCAAGAGCAGGTTTGCCAGGACTGCACCCAAGATCTTCCAAAATTGCTGACAACCTACCACATCTACCAAATGCCTCTTGTAACATGTAACCTATAATTTATATGAGGTACTTGGATGTTGGGAACTAAACTTTTGAAATTGCAGATTCTAAAGGAGCTTTAGTGGACCCTAAGTAATTTTGGAGAAATATCAAACGTGTCTGATATTTCTAAAAATCCTGCAATCTTGTATGGCGATTGACTGCATGATCATGATTGTGGGGCCAACTGCCCGTAAAAATCATCAATGGAACATGGGTATCATGTAGTATACACCTTTTCTAATCAACATACCCCATTGAGGGTTACAAAGGCTTTACTATTGAAGAGACAATGTGTACAATTTTACAAAATTAAATAGTCATGTATGTCCATCAATCTTGGGGACTATGCCTTTACCTTAATTTATGTGATAAATGCACAGGGCAGTGGCATTAATCCAAAGGCCAGGAGAGGTTATTTCAGGTTGCCATAAGGTTTTTACTGAACCTAGAGTATTTAACCCAACAATCCAAAGTAAAGATCAAATATCAAAGTAATTTATATCATGTACAATTATTTCACCTGAAATTTGCTGTCTGCTGAAAAATTTGAAACATCCATACTGCTTTTATGTTTTAATTGCTGACCCTTTCTGTTACAATATTGTCATAAAATGTACATGAGCATTTATTTGAGAGGAGACATTTATTACAAAATTTACGGTATATGTAATGCTTAGTATTCAACTTCAAATAAAGGTTGTTATTTAAAAAAAAAAAAGAAATAATGAATGGCAAGGCAATGAAGTTTTAAATCTTTGACTATTAATAAAATACATTTGTATGCAAGATTATGACAGTAATAACTTGAATATTTTATTAACTCACACTTATTTGCTCTACAAGGAAAGTAAGTATGGTTGAAACTTCTACAAGATAAACCCACTAAATTGAAGGTTTTTATTCAGTTTAGGTTTCAAGTTTAAGAGTTCCACATGGTATATGTTTTGGTTATATATCACATTTGTTTACTCATAGTTTAGAGTTATTAATTGAATAATAAATATTATATAATTTATACAGGTTTGGAAACCTTTGTGTATTGGCAATTAGATTAATGATAAAAGCGAATCATTACAAATGACACCCCTGAGTTAGTCTGGTTTCCGTCGACCGTACTCTGCAATATAGGGTCGGGTATCGCCCACCATCTTGGGTACTACTTCCGGGAAAAATTTCACGTTACAACTAAAAAACGTGCACCAGTTTAAGTGCTGTCGGTCTTCTATTATCACACAAAACATGTTTTTGCGTCTAAAGATTATTGTCAATCCAGAATATTTTAAACTTTAATTCACAATATTTGATGTTATAATTTCAATAATAAATGTTTAAAATGTTGTAAATACATATAAAAAGCATATAAGTAATTAAAATAATGATCGAGATTTCCCGATAATGACAGCTAGCAATGATGTATGTCAAGGCCATCGTGGCCAATACCAGTCCCTTTATTGTTAAAGGTGGCTGGTTCCCGTCTACCCCTGGGTGGGTTCGACTCCCGCAAGTGACAATACTGAACACCCGTATAAATATGACCCTGGCAGTTGAACTGGATGTAACACCTCAACTTTGAATTTTAAGTTTCAAGTCATTTCAGCAGTACAGAGAGAGAGAGAGATTTTTTTATTAAAGTGCCACCTGCAGTAGCATGAAATGGTATTATGAACAAACAGCAAAATCACAAAACAGCCAGCCCTTATTACTAGGGCTTATGAGGCACTGTAAACAAAAAGAGAATTATATTTAAATGTCACACATTAGATCAAAATGTTAAGAACAAAAAAAAAACCAAAAAAAAACCAAACAAACCAGAATTACATTGTACAATAAGATTAAACTTAACATCACATCATATTTAAGATAAAGACACTAGTAATAGAACGTACATTATATTATACTTGAACAAAATAGAATTACAAGGTAGTTTACTTAGATTCAAAGAAGATTTTTCTTTTTTGATAAATTTTATATAGATGTTTTACAAAAAGGACCACATTTTCACATTTCATTAGTATTTTGAGTTTGTCCTGTGCATTAAGGTTATACCAATTGTTGTAATTTGAAGCTAGATGTCTATTGAAAAGTCCTCTTTCTTCAGAATATAATGAGCAGAAAAAGACAAAGTGGTTTTCAGATTCAACGCCCTGATCACATATTTTACAAATTCTATCTTCATATTTGATATTTTTCCAGCGTCCCATTTCTATTTGTAGTGGGAGAATACCAAATCGAAATTTAGCAAGTAGTGATCTTTCCTGCCTGTTTTGTATTTTATAAATGTAGGGTTCCAATTGATATGTATCTTTAAATGTACAATATGTTCTGAGTTTAGGGCTATTTTGAACATTTAATTTCCAGTTATCTATTTCTTTTTGAAATATGTATGTTTCATATTGTTTTAGGTCGACGGAAGTTCGGTTTGTAAAATTTGAATCTAAAGGAAAAACGTCAAGGATTTTTTTAACTTCACTGCACCATGAGTACCGAGTTCTCTTTCTGTAGTCCCAAGAAAAGACCTTATATAACAGTCTTGATTCATCAGTTTCACAAAGTCTATTCCAGTATTTTAATAATTTTAGTTTTCTTCTATTGTAACTACTAACCCAATTTAAATCCCCATATACAGCATCAGTGGGTGCAAACTTATGTACTCCTAAAAAGAATTTCATTGCTTTATTCTGAACACTTTCTATTTGACTGACGTACTTATGCCCCCAAACTCCAGCACTGTAATCAAGTATAGGTGCTACACACATATCATAGAGTTTTTTTGTACTTAAAATTCAAAGTTGAGGTGTTACATCCAGTTCAACTGCCAGGGTCATATTTATACAGGTGTTCAGTATTGTCACTTGCGGGAGTCGAACCCACCCAGGGGTAGACGGGAACCAGCCACCTTTAACAATAAAGGGACTGGTATTGGCCACGATGGCCTTGACATACATCATTGCTAGCTGTCATTATCGGGAAATCTCGATCATTATTTTAATTACTTATATGCTTTTTATATGTATTTACAACATTTTAAACATTTATTATTGAAATTATAACATCAAATATTGTGAATTAAAGTTTAAAATATTCTGGATTGACAATAATCTTTAGACACAAAAACATGTTTTGTGTGATAATAGAAGACCGACAGCACTTAAACTGGTGCACGTTTTTTAGTTGTAACGTGAAATTTTTCCCGGAAGTAGTACCCAAGATGGTGGGCGATACCCGACCCTATATTGCAGAGTACGGTCGACGGAAACCAGACTAACCCAGGGGTGTCATTTGTAATGATTCGCTTTTATCATTAATCTAATTGCCAATACACAAAGGTTTCCAAACCTGTATAAATTATATAATATTTATTATTCAATTAATAACTCTAAACTATGAGTAAACAAATGTGATATATAACCAAAACATATACCATGTGGAACTCTTAAACTTGAAACCTAAACTGAATAAAAACCTTCAATTTAGTGGGTTTATCTTGTAGAAGTTTCAACCATACTTACTTTCCTTGTAGAGCAAATAAGTGTGAGTTAATAAAATATTCAAGTTATTACTGTCATAATCTTGCATACAAATGTATTTTATTAATAGTCAAAGATTTAAAACTTCATTGCCTTGCCATTCATTATTTCTTTTTTTTTTTTAAATAACAACCTTTATTTGAAGTTGAATACTAAGCATTACATATACCGTAAATTTTGTAATAAATGTCTCCTCTCAAATAAATGCTCATGTACATTTTATGACAATATTGTAACAGAAAGGGTCAGCAATTAAAACATAAAAGCAGTATGGATGTTTCAAATTTTTCAGCAGACAGCAAATTTCAGGTGAAATAATTGTACATGATATAAATTACTTTGATATTTGATCTTTACTTTGGATTGTTGGGTTAAATACTCTAGGTTCAGTAAAAACCTTATGGCAACCTGAAATAACCTCTCCTGGCCTTTGGATTAATGCCACTGCCCTGTGCATTTATCACATAAATTAAGGTAAAGGCATAGTCCCCAAGATTGATGGACATACATGACTATTTAATTTTGTAAAATTGTACACATTGTCTCTTCAATAGTAAAGCCTTTGTAACCCTCAATGGGGTATGTTGATTGGAAAAGGTGTATACTACATGATACCCATGTTCCATTGATGATTTTTACGGGCAGTTGGCCCCACAATCATGATCATGCAGTCAATCGCCATACAAGATTGCAGGATTTTTAGAAATATCAGACACGTTTGATATTTCTCCAAAATTACTTAGGGTCCACTAAAGCTCCTTTAGAATCTGCAATTTCAAAAGTTTAGTTCCCAACATCCAAGTACCTCATATAAATTATAGGTTACATGTTACAAGAGGCATTTGGTAGATGTGGTAGGTTGTCAGCAATTTTGGAAGATCTTGGGTGCAGTCCTGGCAAACCTGCTCTTGACTGAGCATCTCCAGGATCAGTTGTAAAAAGCTTGTTTTCCTGCCAAAAATTAACTGAAATATAGTGCCAGAAAAATCTTGATAAATGGCTGCATAAAATGACTCTTTTCGTATTCATTTCCCTTACTCATACTTTTATATCCATTTTCCACTGTCTGTCCGCCTATGGTGGTGACTTTTTTTAGCTTTTGGAAAACTTCGTGGTCAATTGTCACTCTAATATCTGTCATTGTGTTCTTGCCTCCTTTTCTATAGTGAACCCACCAAGCCTGTAGCACATTCATAGTGATATTATCACCTGTCTTCGTGTCAGACGCCATAAATCATAGAACAATTTTTGAAGATTTGTCACATGACACCTGCTTGTCACAACTAGTATAAAAGTCTTCATGAGAGGCAACATGACTGTGGGCTAACCTTCATAGGTCATCATTTGTCTTACCACAATCTTCCTCAGTCTTATCAAATTCTTCCTTCAGTCACCAACAGTCTTTCAACTATGGTAGATATTTGTACAATTACTTTCATGAATCATGAATCTTTCCATTTCCATACACATTTTGGCTTACATCGCAGTATTAACATGATGCAGTGGTGATAGATCCTCAGGGCAAATTGTATGACCACATTTTCCAATCCAAGTTTGGCGACTGACAAAGAATTGCTATTCCTGGCTAGTTGTTATTTACTGCTGGTATTGCCATAGTGTTGTCTTGTATGTGGGACATGGGCATTGTAGCAATGACATCAATGATACAGGGGATTTTTTTTGTAAATTTTCAAATATATGCACAAACACCCACATGGTGAAAATTGCTTCTCCCAATTATGTGAAGTTTTAGTGTTTCTCCGGCGTTTTGAATAACCACCCGAACCAGGGTAAAAACATCGCTTACTGAATAATGAGTATAGGGTGAATTTGGAAACAGCAACCATTCAACAAACTCAAGTATGATCAATCTATAGTGTGTGTCTAATAAGTCTAGACAAAAACTTTACATCCCGTTGTTCCACAGGACAGGGGGCATTTTACCTATTATGGCTGGACAGAGTACTAGGATAAAACTTTCCCTGGCCTCGTGGAAACTCTTAATTTCCAGGACGCCCAGCCTTAGAGCGCTTTTTTTTACCAACAAACCAATAGATTTTTTTACCATACTACTTGGACCATGTCAGCCCTGCCTCTCTCAGATGACCACAACATCGACATATTTGGGGAGGAGAGTAAAAAAATAATTGACAGGAACCCAGAATTCTGAAACCAATCCTGTCACCTCAACAAATTTGGGTAAGGTATACAACTTGGATGCACCTCTGTTTGCCATAAGCCGTGGTTTCAGATGCATTAGTCTGATAGCTATTGGAAACACTAGTGATACACAAAGGAACACACCTGTATATCTCTTGGCACGTACCTGTAGGGGCAGTTGGCAAAAATCCACGATGGGCTTAGCTTCTTTTTCAGCAAACCTCACTATCCACCAAGTTTAGAAATAAATAATAAGTAATAAATAGGCATCAAACCAGATGTAAAAGAAATCAGTCTCATAAGGGTTTGAAACTAGGCCACGGTCCACCGTGCAAGCCCAAATTGGGTCAGATGCTAGCACCTATTTTTTAAATAGATTGGTTGGCATTGGTTAATTTCTTAATTTGGCTAATTTGTTACTTATTACTCTTTAAATTCCAGTAAAATTGTTTCCAGTAAGAGTTATTTCAATTTTTTTAATATTGATTATTAGCAGGGATTTACTTAGCCTCGTGTAATTTTTTTCTTGTTTTTTTCACCCTCTAAGCTGAACTACCTCTTAAACCAAAACATATAAAATATTCCTAGCCATGATCTATTCTCCATTACAAAACCGTCAAATCCAATGCAAGGTAGAGTGAAACATCTCATTTAGTATGTTGTGAATTGTGCACCTCTTTGGAATGTAATATTGTACATCCAAATAAAAATACAGGCCGCTATAAAACAATATTTGGATTGGAGCTGTGTTTCTCTTGTCAATCTTAAGTAGTCTGAGCAACCATTTTTCTTAAAATACTGCTACTGGTTAACTCAGCAGCTGATGAGAGGATATGTGTTCCACAGTTCTGGCGTGAGATCAGAGTCCTAACAGGAGTTCTGGACTTCATATCTTTAGGCCCTCAGTGGACTGAGGCTACAAAAAATTTCATTCCCAGTGGAATTTGAAGGCAGATGGTTGTGGCACTCTATGTCACATCCTGAACATCGTGGGGTTACATTGATATGACCTTTGATCTTGGCTCTGCCAGAATGTTTCGTACTGTCATATTTAGACATATTTCTCTAGTCATAACGATATATGGATTCCTGCAACTGATTATTACATGTATTTTTACCTAATTATATTATCTCCATTTACAGCTATATTTCAATTAAAACATTTTACAGCTGCTTCATAACTTTTAGTTTACTAATTAATGCTGTCATCTCGCTGTTGAATTGTCTTGTTTTAATACTTTGTCTTTACATGCATTTTCTCCCTCTAAAATGTTATTCCTCCTGTGCCTTACATAACTGACCATGTCTTTTCTGAAAGTCTCCTATCTTTTTATATTGTTTCACCTCTTCTATATTGCATGGTGCCGAAGACTCTTTCCTCGGGCTGTGGGTTACAGACATCTCTGATGCTATTCTTGTGTTCGGCTTCAATTCTTGGTTTAAATGAGAAAATTTTAGTTCTATTAATTTTCACTTTTGCAATATCTATATCCTATATCAACCCTTTTGGTCACAGCTTAGCATTGCTTTGCTTTGACGTGTATGCTAATCATGTGGCACTTGCCATGTATATGTGTAAGGATATTTACTTTAGCATTACATTGAACAGTGATTTTAAGTGCTCTTTGCTCCCCTGAATGTCGAAGCGTGATTCTGTTTTTGTGCATTAAAGTCTGTCTGTATAGAGATTTAGCATTATGAAAGTATGATTAGGTTACAGTGGACATTTTTAACGCTTGACGATAGGAGAGGGTTATTGTGATCAGTTTGTTTCTGTCTGTCTGTCTTTCTATCTGTCTGTCTGTGCACCGTTTTGCCCTTATAACTCAAAAACGGTAACATCAATTGAGCTCATATTTGGTGGGCAGATACTTCCTGGGGTACAGATAAATTCTTCCAAATTTGGTGTAATTTGTTAAAGCCAGGAGAGAGTTTTACTTTTTTTCAATTGGGCATAGACAGAGAAATCTGGGCCTGCATTCACAAAGAGATCTTAAGTCTGAGACAAACAATTGTCTCAGATTTGAGATTTGGTCTCAGCTGAGACCAAGTCTCAACTTTGTATTCATAAACAGGTTCTCAGCTGAGACCAAACTGAGACCAGTCTCAAGTCTTTCCAATGTAAACAAACCCTATACTTGCAAATATAACCAATATTTTTTTACATATGAAAAGTGTTTGTGTGTTTTAATTCTTTACAAAAATTATACCGTCTATTACAATAAAATATAAAAGAGAAAATTGTGTCAGTTGTTATTTATTTTGCATGTCACATGATCTACTTCTTTGCTGCTATGCAGTCAGAAAAAACTACTGAAAAGTGTCTCAAAGTAAGGTAGTTTTGGAACCAAAATTTGTGGTATCACTTGTTTCAAAAGATTAGGCCAAGTATTATATACCTTATAAATTATTTCTACTTTACCTTAAGACATAAAAAGTAAAAATATGTACCTCAGTTAAGATGAAATAATGCTTGAGACTTTTACCAAAATTTTTGAGACAACTATGTACCAGTCTTAAGTTTGAGACCAAATCTGAGACTAAATTTGGTCTCAACTATTTTGTGAATAGCTAACAAGTCTGAGACCAAAAACGGTCTCAGATTTGAGATCAAAACTTAAGACTTGAGACAAAATTTGATCTCAGCAAGTTTTATGAATACCGGCCCAGATTCTCCTCATCACATACATAAATCAATATTTTGCGTTCTGATGATGTCATTAGTTAATGATGTCACAATGCAATTGTCATTGTGAGGTCACAAACACTGTTTGTGATTCTTGTTGTCCTTTGTTAAATTTATTTGTCTCAATTTATTGACATAAAGATAATCAAGAGAGTGGTGGTGTATTCATCATTTTGATTAATTTTTTTTCATTTTCTTTTTTTTTTCTTTTTCTTTCAATTTCCTGACAGTCCAATACAAAAAGTTTACCCTGAGTGATTTTCAGCAAGTGCATGGCTTTAACCAATATTTTTACCTCCACCAGGAGTTTATGTTTTTGTGTGTTAATTTGTCCATTTGTCTATCTATCTGTTTTTTTGGTGTTTTGTGGGTAGGATCTCTCCAAAGAAAGAAGTTACTAATTTTGGGGAAAGATCTGGATCATATTATAGATACAAAAAAAATCATGAATTTTCAGAGGTCCTATTTTTAATGTATTTTTAATGACTTTAGCTTTCTACTTGATATTTCTTCAAAAATAATGAACAAATTTTGATGATAATTTTTCAGTACGAAGGAGCTAGCCGTGGGAAGAAGTGATTACATTTTAGGGAAGATCAAGTTAATATTTTGGGTACCAAAAAACTTTCAAAACTTTTGAAATGCCACCATGGTGGACATGTGTGCTCAGTGGTTTCTAGTACACTTTGTGACCATTTTATCAGTTAACACTTATAATTATGGAAGCTAGAGGGTGAGCCACCGTACTATTGTGAACTTACTAAATACCCACAAAATATTTATTCGGTGTCTGGATGTCTGTGTTCAAGTATGCATGTGTTCCTCAGTGGGGAGAAATCTACTGAAAATTAATTTACAGGTTTGGTTTCATTTTATAGTCTTCCTATGTAGCTTCAAATACAAACAACAGATGGTCTGTAAAACAATATTTTATAACATTTATGAGGCTGGTCACATAGAGTCGAGCGTTTTGCTCTCTCCGAGTGCATCTTGTTAGTTGTTTGTTTCATTGGGTGATTCTGCTTTCAAAATTTTCTCTCTCTTCCATTTCAGTTCTGATTCTAAACTTTACGCTGTACCTCAATCTACCAGTTGAACATGCACTCCGTATTGTTCCCCATTAGATGTTAGCTCAATCATCTATTTCATCTCTGACTCTGTGTACACTGTTTAATGTCCTCTTTTTCTTCCATTTTAGTTCTGAAACTGGATTGTTCTCCATTGAATACCTGGATGATGGTCATGTGGCTCTGAAGGCATCCAATGACAAGTATGTGAATGCCCAGCAGAATGGGAGACTGTTTGCCGTGAGTAACAGTGTTGGAGATAGGGAAAAATTCATCATCACTGTGGTGAACAGACCCATACTGGTGCTGAAGTGTGATTATGGATTTGTGGGCTTTAAGAGTTCAGGCAACCCCAGACTGGAGTGCAACAAAGCCAGCCTGGAATACATCTACCTGGTACAATACGAAAATGAAAGCTTAAAAGGGAGATACCAGCTCAAAGGTAAGAAAAACCTCATTATTATCACCCCGCCAAGGTCAAATGTAGACTTGTGGCGTCCACTCTCTTTAACCCTTAAGGCCATAACAGGATTGACTCTCAGAGCATCCCATAGGTTCATATGAACTGGATTGAAGCCAATGACCCAAGTGATATCAACTTGTTGCCTGCTTGGCCACTTGAAAAGCCAGTCTTAGCCCATATTCACTCATGTTCTTCATTTGTCCCTGACACTGTCATTAGTTGTCCTTCCATATAGCACAAAATTGATGTATTGGGCTGCTAAGTGAAAAGTTGATAATTGTCAAAGATCAATTGAAGTTATGTCCATATGTGTACATATATCTGTCCACCAAAAGTTGCATGACACACTGGATTCAGGTCTGTCACGCCACCTTAGCTGTACAAGTTTCCTTGTGTATGCAGTAACTCTAAAATGATTCAATATTCCTTTTCAAACTTTATAAAAGCATCTACCAATAATTAAGAATTTATGGCCACCATAAGCTAGGAAATGGACTTTTGGCCACTTAGAGATCTCTACAGTAATAATAATGCCAGGATATATATTGATTATCAAAAATTAATAACATGTGTGGATTCGCCTTATGTTATTGTCCACAACTACTAAGCCACTCAGCATACAAATAGGATTCATAGCAGTACACATCACATATGTGAGGGATATTTGTACCACAATGGACTCTCTACAATCAGTTTTAATCAAATTTTGGTGAAGGTGAACCAGGTTTCATGGTCCCAATATAACAAAATAATATTTTCAAGTGTAAGGTAGCCACTTTGACCCATTAACCATTGAAGTGTTTAAACCATTAAAAGGTTTAAACGTTTGCAAAATGTTTTAAACTATATCTTTGGGATTTCCAAGGGTTTTGCTTACATTATAATGTTTTAACATTTTGATAGACATTCCCTATACAAATATTTTGCAAAACATTTATTAAAAGTTTACAAAATAGCTCAAGAAACTGATGGTTTGACTGGAAATGTTTTTGAACATTGATAAAAATAGCTCAAGAAATGAAGGTTATGCTCGAAATGTCCCTTAAACATGTATCATTATAGGTCTGATAAACAGTGTACATAAAGTACTTAAGCAACATTTTTCAGTGTTTTGTAAATGTTTGCTTATGCCTTTAAAAATGTTTTACTAACATTTCCTAGAATCTGGTTTTCATATACATCATTTTAAAATTTTTGAAATATTTTATCACACATTTGACAACATTCACGATCACAAACGGTTTTTGTACCCATGTTTTCAGAATGCTTATTAAATATTTACCTTCAAACAAAGATGGTGGTCAGCAACAATAGGGAATTTTAAGAACTTTGTCACTATCTTACTATTTCAGATATAAAAATAATATTTTCAGTGAAGTTTTAATAACCTTTGACAAATGGGATTCCTACAGATCATTTTTTAACCTTTACAAAACGCTTCCCTTTAAACGTTTGCAAATATTGAAATTGTTTTACCTGGGAAACGAGTTGGTAAAAAACACTTCGCCTCTACCACTGAGGTGATGGCTTTGCATCCCAGTCTCTAACTTTAAGTGGATCAGTTGGCTGTTGGTTACCAAAGCCATTATAATTGAGACTATGGACAAACCTATATGCACTGCTTTTTACTCCTCATGTAAAACTATTTGCTATTCTGTGACCTGTTATTGCTAGCTGAAGGTGTAGTACTAGAAGATACTGTTTCATATTCAAGTTTTATAAGAGCACTATACACCTCTGAGGCTGGGGTTCGGTTCCCAGCATGGCCTCAAGTGGGAAAGCTGGTAGTTGCTTGCCGTTGGTTGGCAGTTTACAGTACAGAACCCTGACGAACTGTGTGTACTGGTTTCCTCTGCCCTTCCAACTACCCGTCGTGATATGACCTGTACAGTGTTGAAAGTGACGTAAAACTTGAAATAAATAAATATAAGAGCACTATATTTCATAGCCACATAATCTGCTGTCAGAAAAATGGACATTATTGATGGGTATTTAAAACTAATGCCCCATTCACACTACAGGCAGTAGGTCCTGAGTTAGAAGTTTTTCTCGGCAACAGATCCCCCCAGGTCGCTCCATTTTGTCCAAGTTGTTCACACTACAGGATGACCACTGAGTGGACACTGTTGGTTTTTTAGCTGTCAATAACCGTAGTATGACAGTACTGCCAAAATTGGTCATTGAGAAGCAACCTTCATTAACCTTATCTCACCTTACTTTGCTGTATTACACAAAAAGACGACCGAATCTTATGTACACTGTGGACTACACCTTCAGTTACCATAGTCAGAAATTCATTCATGCATGCATGAAATCATCAGCGCATGCTCATCGTGCCAAAATCAGAGATGGATATGTTAAACTTTTTAAAACTTCTGTGGGATGTGCAAGGTAATGGACGGTTTGCCACTGACTAGCAAGGTCGCATACAGACGTCTGATGGTAATCCATGAACAGGGATGTTTCACCAAATGTGGGTTACCAAGGGTGATGTGAATAGGATATAAAATTAAAATGGAAATCTTGAAAAAGAATTGACCATAATTAGTTGCATGATATACAAATATGATGTAAGATATTTATAATAATAATGATAAACTTTTTATGGGCAATATCCTGCAAACGTAACAAGCCTTGGACAATAATAGTTGCTCCAGGACAATAATCATTGATGTTGGTCCTTTTCACCCACAGCATGTAAACTCCATATAATTCTCTCATTTTACCGTTGTTCAAGAAATAGAGTTCAGCATACTTTACAGTTGTCTATTTTTTATTCTTCAACAGGGCAAAATGGTTTATATTGGAATGTGGATGATAACAATTACATCAATGCTAACAGCATTGAGCCTAAACCATTTATTCTTGAAATGCATGGTCAGTCACGATTTGCCATCAAAGCTCCAAATGGCAAGTACATCAAAGGCAATCAGAATGGAATCATCTCAGCAACAGCCATCGATGTGGGGAAGGCCACGTTGTGGGAATATTAGACGATTATTCGATGTGGTTTGATAGAAAGACTAACAATAGTGTGAAATATGACAGACTATCTGAAGTTTACTACTGTTGAGGCATAATTAAATTTCCTGGAATTATGTGTATTTTTTTTTTATCAAATTCGTAATTTGGGTGATAATGTTATGAAATGGATTTATACTGTGTGGAAATAACTTTTGACTCTATTAATTGAAAAAGGATATGTACTCAGTCGTAGTTGTAAGGGAAGGGCTCCAATATCACTGGAATCCCAGTATAGAGACTAGTTTAATATAAAACCCAGACGGGCAACCCTTCCATTGTCTCAACTCTCCATTATTTTTGCATAATGGGGAGTTAACACTACATTATTTTCTAACCGTGGATTGTGGTTCAGTTCAATGGCCAGTCTGCCAAGAACAAAAGGGTATTTGCCTGTCATCCTCAGCATAATGCATTCAATATTGAAATGTTTTCACAACTTCTTTCATATTAATTAGTTCAGTGGGTACATTTACAAAGTCTTTTCAATTCTGAATGACATTCAGCATGCATAGAAAAATACCTCATGGAAAAATGCTACCTTGAAAAAATACCTCCCGACAAATACAAAACAAGCAATTTAATTTATAAAGTTGGATATTTTTAATTCTTTGCATTTCTTTACAATCTGACTTTACAATAATCTTCTGTGAACTTACTCAAAGGAGCAGCTAACTTTCAAACAAACTCACTGTTAAAATCTAACCCAGCATACTATATTAAATGGAGTGTTTTTAGTGGCTCAAAATTTACTCGAGTAAAATGAGAAAAAAAAACGTAGTTCAAAAATGCAGTACTGAAATGCATTACTGCTGGGTTTAAATTTGATTTAAATTTTCAATGTTTTTAAGTTCAAAACAAAGATTTTAATTTAGCTTATTACAGTTTGTTATATACTTCTAAAATGATACACTGTTTGTGGTTGAAATTAATTTTGTTCTTAATGTTGTGGATTAATTTTCATAGGAGGTATTACTGAAATACAAAATGTGGAGTAGGCATTCTTTCTATGAGGCTTTTTTTCCCGGAGACAATCTTTCCAGGAGGCATTTTTCCTTGATTCCAAATTAAGAGACAAAGAAGCACACAAAATAAAAATCTTGAGAAACCCAAAAACTTCAGCACAAAATAAAACAAGGGAACAGTGGCTGTCTTTCAGACAACCACAAAGTCGAATCTTTAGATTAAAGTTGAGTTAAACCCAGAATAATAGATATCAATTTATTGTGTTTAGATAACAATATACATTTACCACAAGGGTAACAAGGAGAGAGCTCATTAGTACCCAATAACTTTCAAGATGTTTAAAAGTGTTTTTAAATAAAACTAGACAAAGGCCGCTCGCTTTACTGCAAGCCGGTGGTGTATCCCCGAACATAGCAAACCTGTAGAAGCAATAACAAAAGATGTCAAGACAGTATAGGGTTTTAGAAATGTTGTTTCACCTTCAAGGAGGCGTATAAAAAGGATAAAATGTATAGAAATCCCTGGAAAGTTCAAACCTGGAAAAGTTCCCACATGTTTGAAAAACAGGGGCCCAAGGTCAAATCTGACAACATCAGAAAATTTCTAGCCCAAAATAGATTCCTAGACCACACCAGTAGATTCCCAGCCCATGATTTCCTATAGGTTTGTTTTACATTTCAAACCTCTAGGACCAATAATAAGGGAGTATAAGCACTTTTACATTTGACTATCCTCGTTTGACCTTGAAGGAGGGGCCCAAGGTCATATCTGACCTCATCAGAAGACTTCTAGCCCATGATTTCCCATAGGGTGGTTTTACATTTCAAACCTCTAGAACCAATAATAAGCAAGTTATAAGCACTTTTACATTTGGCTATCCTCATCTGACTTTGAGGGAGGGGCCCAAGGTCAAATCTGATCACATCAGCATATTCCTAGCCTATGATTTCCTATCGGTTGGTTTCACATTCAAACCTCTAGGACCAATAATAAGCGAGTTATAAGCACTTTTAAACTTGGCTATCCTTGTTTGACCTTGAAGGAGGGCCCCAAGGTCAAAGCTGATCACATCAAAAGACTCCTAGCCTATGATTTCCTATAGACTGCTTTGACATTTCAAACCTCTAGGACCAATAATAAGCCAGCACTTTTGCAACAGTTTTCAAGTTACAATTGATTTACTCAACAGTGAGAACCTCAAAGTAGCTATTACTTGGCTATGCAAGGAGCTACAGGTCTGCAATTTTACTATGTTATAGTTGACCCAAAAGTAGCTGAATAACATATTTAAACAAAATTCTCTAAATGGAATAGTTTTCAAGTTACAAGTCAAAATTATTGATGTTTTTGACTCCCCAGAGCATAATTTTGACTCCTGGGCTTAAAATAGCTATTACTTGATTTTGATTCTAGGCCTAGAAACAAGCAATCAGTGCCCGTGAACAGGCTCTGTGTCAGCTGACTGTGTGTTTTGAGTTTTAGAGTAGAAGTGACAGAAGAAAAGGACACAAAAGTTGTGCCCTTGAAATGGTGTTCTGAAGGAAAGTAAGAAGGTAGCTGTTAAAGTGTAAAAAGTAAGTTAAAAACATATTTAAAGAAAATACTGCAAATGCAATAGTTTTAATTTTACTATGTTATAGCTGACCCCAAAATAGGTGAATAACATACTGAAACTAAATACTCTAAATGCAATACTTTTCAAGTTATAAGTGATTTACTCAACAGTGATAACCTAAAAGTAGCTATTACTCAGCTATACCATGAGCTACAGGTCTGAAATGTTACTATGTTATAGCTGACCCCAAAGTAGCTGAATAACATATTTACACAAAATGCTCTAAATGCAATAGTTTTCAAGTTACAAGTGGTTTTACTCATGATGGAAGTTACTGAAAAGTCCAAAAGTAGCTATTACTCACTTAGCTATTGAGATAGACACCCAAGTTACTCACCATGTTGTAGCTATGAAAAAAGTAGCTGAATAACATATTTTAACAAAATGCTCTAAATGCAATACTTTTTAAGTTATAATTCATTTAGTGCATGCTTTCATTAATTTTAATGCATTAAAAATTATTTTAAAAATTCATAAAAAAATAGTTAAGAAAGATCCAGGTCTGACACTCACACAAGGGAATCTATGTGTGACCTTATACATATGTGCAAGATATTAGAGAAATCCCTGCAATAGTCACTGAGAAAATTGTGATAAAGTGTTAGGGTGGGGGGTACCTCACTTATAATGGCTATAGCAAACAGACAAACAAACAGATCTGCATGCCTTAAACAAATTTTTATGCTAGGTAGATAAGTTATCTTTTTAAAAGAAACAGCATGTCTCTGGGCCTTGTAGTTTCGGAGGAGAAGTCGCTCATGCGTATGCGTACGTCCACGCCGCAGAGTGATGCCATAATGTCAGCTGACTAAAAAGATAGGGTGGCGAGATGTCATACCCACCAATTCATGCACTAAATATAAAATAAATCTGAAAAAACTGTGCATTACAGCTTGAACACAAGCAATAGTCAAAATTTTAGACATTTGTGACTCCCCAGAGCCTAATTTTGACTCCTGGCCTACCAAAACAATAGGGTGGCCAGATCTCTGCCATAGTAAGCCACTTGCAAAATTTAAAAGAAATCCCAAAGGAAATGTGGTTTGTAGTTGAACACAAGAAAATCTCTGCAGACGCGGACGATGACCGTGCGTGATCCATAGTATCCCTGCTTTTCGGGGATACAATAACGTCATTTACCAAGACTGTTAAAATGTGTTTTTATGAGAGAATTACAAATAAAAATCCTAACAGAGAAGGGAATAACCTTTTCTGGGGGAGAAATTCTAAATAGATTTGCAGAACCCAAATAACTTTATTAAATTAGTGGTGTCTGCCATCTATGAAACTGTTACTGTCCATATGCTTTCAAGTGTAGAGCCACCAGGTGAGTACCTTTTTGTTATCCAAAATAAACTGTATCTCATCATAAAAACATATAACCCCCATATGCATGGCTTTTTCATTATACATTTTAAACAATGACCTATAAATGAAGATAAATACTGATCATTACATATACCATATATTTTCTAATCAATGCTCCTTTCTTGAATACCAAATTTATAATGAGAATGTCTGTAATTAATACACCAGACAAAATTGTTCCATGCTAACTTTTGAATCACTATGAGCCAAAAATATTTGAATCATGTGTTTTAGTTTCTGCCTCATTTATGGTAGAAATTGATGCTGAATGCATGGGATTTCGTTAACACATGTTACATACAGTTAGTTAAGATTTCTATGTATACATGACACTTTCAAGACATATAGTTGGCTCAGTTTCTGTTGTAAATTATTCAATAAAACAGAATTTATAAATATTGTATGATTAGTAAGCCAATAATGTGAAGGCCTTGTCCCAAGATTATATCATACCGTAAATGACCTATTTAGCGCATCTGCCCTTGTAACCGCACCCTATCTCTATAAATGGATGGTTCCATAAAAATGGCCTTGACAACTTCTAGTGGGTGGACGATTAGACAGTAACAGTCACAATCGCGGTCGGTTACAAATGTTTTCTAATGATCGATTATTAAGCTTAAATCTTACATTTCTATATTTTTCTCGGTATCCACATATTTTTTATATATTTTACATATTTTTACTTAATAAATTGACATTTTTGCCATGAATTTCGAGTTTGTTTATATCTACCGCCATATTTACAGGAAGTGGGTATTTTTAGTAGATTCTAAATGTCGGAACACCATTATTCTCATTGACCTATACTTCATCTCGGAAAGTGTTTCACGATGGGGTGCGCTAAAAGGGAAATTTTTCCACCAAAATATTGACTAAAAATTAGACTTTCCTTAGCGCACTGTGCGCTAAACAGGTCATTTACGGTAAGTCAAATGTTAGTTTTCCCCATTTCATCATATATGGTCATAAGGTTGGTACTTGCTTGCTTTGGCATTCATGGGCATATGTTCTACTTCCTTTTCCACATTCAAAGATTAACTACCATATACAATGGTGCAAGTGAAGTTCAGACCAACACCATTTAAATTAAATTGTACTTAAGTTGTCTTAACATGGCTGATGAAAGACAGATTTTCTGGCTGTCTAATGCTTCAAACCGTAACATGGAAAATGCCTTAACTTTGCACAAAATAAAAGACAATTTATATCTTCACATTCACTTGCCACTGCAAAAATTTACATGTTGTGACATAAGAAAGACTGATTTATTGCCTGGTCTGTGTAAAAGTTACATTTGTACTAGAGCTAGGGCCAATACTAGTGTCACTATTTTGGTTCTACTGGTTCAACTCCAACAAATGACATTGTAAAGGTTCTGCTTAATATTACCATGGTTGACATGTATGATCAAAACTTTACTTGATATTAAACAAAATCTAATCATAGAAAATATGTTGCCTACTGTAGTCACTGTTATGTTAGTATTCACCCAAAGTAAAAACATCATGTTAATGTTTTATTACTATTCTCTAGTGTTTTGCAGATGGTAGAATGTTATCTGGGGCCTCCCCGTAATTAAGTGAATTTTCCTGGGTGTCAATTGAATGAATTATGGTATTTCATCAATTACAAGTTTAAAGGACAAGGTGTGATCTATAACAACTAGAAACAATTTAAACTAATTCTGTATATATGTATGACTTTATGCATAACACACGCCATGTATACATAACACACCCCATAACTTTCAAGTGCAAGCACCAGAGATCCTCAATATTGGAATGCTACTTTGAAAAGGCATTCGATTCTGTGTCTTGGAAGTTTTTATACTCTGTTTTGGAGTTTTTAGGATTTGGGTCAGGTTTTATTAAGTGGATAAAAATGTTTAACAATAATATTACAGCTTCAATTATCCAATGTGGTTTCTTGTCTGATCCTATTAATATTGAACGGGGTTGCAGACAGGGAGATCCCATTGCATCTTACTTATTTCTTATGTGTGCTCAAGTACTCCTACTACTTGTTAAATTTAATAAGGATATAGTGGGGATTACCATTGATCATATGGAATATAAACTAACCCAGTTTGCTGATGACACCACACTCATTCTGGATGGTTCAGTGGGGTCCCTTCTGGCAGCCTTAAATACTTTAGAAATTTTTGGTACACTGTCAGGATTGAAAATCAATACTGATAAAACCAAGTTAGTCTGGATTGGAAAGAAACGATACTCTAAAGATAAACTAGATATAAAAGAAGACTTTATATGGGGAGCTACAGAGTTTAGTTTTCTAGGGATAATGTTTTCTGTAAATTTAAGCAAAATGGTGGATCTAAATTTTGAACTAGTTGCCTTTGAAATAGAAACTATAGTAAATAGGTGGAAAAATCGTCATTTAACACCACTGGGAAAGGTAACTGTGATTAAAACTTTATTACTTCCTAAGCTTACACATTTATTTATGTCCATTCCAAGTCCAAATGTTGATTTTATATTAAAAATGAATAAAACTTTTTATAATTTTATTTGGGATGGAAAGCCTGATAAGGTCAGCAGAGACTTATTATGCAAAGGCTATTTAGAAGGAGGACTCAAAATGATAAATCTGAAACATTTTATTAAGTCTCTAAAACTGACTTGGCTACGCAGGATATATGTAAATGTCGATGCTCCTTGGATAAAGTTAGCAATTTCAAATACAGGTCCTAGAAATAAACTGCTTTTCATGGGACCACAATGGTCATATAAATGTGCGGGCAACACCACTAATATTTTTTGGAAAGACGTTCTGTTTGCTTGGGGCGATTTTATGACTAAACTTTTTGAATGTTGTGAACCTTCTGAGAACATTTGTGGACCTCTATGGTACAATCAGGAAAATTCTCATGCTCTGTTATTTGAACCTTCACTATATCAGAAAGGTATTATTTCCCCAATAGATTTATTGACGAAAGATGGAAATATTTTAACTTTGGAAGAAATTCATACCTTATTCAACAGCCCAATTAATTTTTTAACTTATCATAGAATTTATTCAACTGTAAAAAATTATCTACAGAAAATAAAACCAACTGATCAATCATTTGAAAAGCCCTTTATGTTACCTCAGATAAAAGTGCTGACCAAATCTAGTCAGGGAAGCAAGGATCTTTACAACATCTTAGTTAGAAAAGGTACAAAGCAGGCCCACAACTATATTACAAAATGGACAGGCATACTAAAAATAGATTTAGATAAAATATATTGGACTACTGCACACAAAATTTGCTTTCATACTATATGTGATAACACTCTTATCTGGTTTCAATATCGTGTGATCCACAGACTGCTTGGAACAAAGCAATATTTGCACAAAATTCATTATACTGATAGTTCTTTGTGTTCACTCTGTAGCAATGATCCGGAAACCATGGTACACCTCTTTTTAGAATGTGAAATAAGTAAAATATTTTGGGAAAATGTTCAAATATGGTTAATGAGAAAAGGAGATGTAATTTTAAGTTTAGATCTAGTTGATATACTATTTGGAAAACAGGAAACAACTGGTTTTTACTCCCCTTGTTTTTGTCTTAATGTTATATATATTGTTGGGAAATATTACATTTATTGGTGTTCAAGAAATAAAAGAAAACCTCATATTTTTGAATTTCAAAACTATCTAAAACAAAAATATAATGAACAAGAATACCTGTCCAGGCTTGAAGCAAAACATGATAAATTTTGTAAAAAGTGGGTAGTATTTCAGAATGTGTTTCAGTAACATTTGATGAATTTCTATCTGTATAAATGTATGCACAGATACTTAAATGTGACAGTTGTTCATACTGTGTATGAAAAATCTCTGTAAAAACCCCGATGGAGGGTTTGAACCCTCGCCCTCCCGGGGCTTAGCTAAGTATATACCATTGTGAAAAAAAGGGTCAATAAAGTTTTATTTGTGGGGAAAAAAAAAAAAAAAAAAAAAAAAAAAAAAAAAATATTGGAATGCTACATTATTTTTAAAGAGGCTTGCACTTCTCTGATGTGGCTACACAACAGCATACAACAGTAGATCTTCCAAATATGACCCTGAATATTGCACACAACATTAAGTACAGACTTTGGTTTTTCCTTTTGAATATTTTTACCAGGAGACAGATACAGGCTGTCAAGGACAAAACACATTCCCTAATATGCAAAATTTAAACAATACAGGTATGAAAAAGTTCATGTTATGTACTATATGTAACTTGTAAAACTGATGAAATACCAATTAAGAGTACATGTGTCACACATGCACATTGATACCATTCCTATGTAAACCATTTTCAATTAATTTTCTGACTTTGTATTCATGACAAAGGCCACTTTTCTGAACTTTTATTTATGCAAAAACTTGCACCCACATAATTAAAATTGCCACTTCCAAATATGTAAATGGTGTTTCCACCAGTGTTTTGAATAACCACCGACACAAGCACAAAAGACTGTTTATTGAATAATATCTATTGAACCTATTAGCATGTCTGGAAGACATGCCTGGAAGTCATGTGTTGAAGAACCAGACATTTACATTGGGGAAAATTACTCCAATGAGCACCAGAAGACAAAGAAAAAGACAAAAGATTTTCTACATCCTGGTACTTTACAAGAAGCTAGACAAAGGCTAGACAGTGTATTCATTTCATAAACTGCACATTAAAGAAAATATTAAACAAAAACAAAATGACAGAGTATATAAAGTACCTCTTATATTTAATATATGTGTATAGATATTGCACATATCTTTAGCTTTTAGAGGATAAAATGTAGTTTTTTAAATAACAATCAGAACCCAGTACATAACTCGAATCCAAGATTCGACTAACAAGTAAGTAATTCTCCAGTTTCTAGTACTTTCAATGCCTCAAACACAAAAATAATAGCTTACTGTCTTAAAATAAGCACAGATTAATAAAGTAACATGAAACACTCACCACAACAAATTATCCACAGCATTGTTAAATAAGTAGTCTAATATTTTCTGGAAAGTGTTTTCTGTAAGTCACAGATCCATATTTTATCGATTATCATTATCCATGGTTAAAATTTGTGGCAGTCAGATTATATTAAAACTTTTCAAGCTTTATCCAAAATTATATCTTTCCGTAAAGGAAAACCAGTGGTACACATGCTGAAACAATGTTGATTGTGTATTGAAATTAAAAAAACATAGAACTAATTTATGAAAGCACCATATGGCACCGCATTGCAAAGATTGTCTAGGTTTGTCATTTGGTACAAGGTGTTAAATTATTGAATTAATAAATTGGTTTTAATTTACAGGGTTTTATAATAGATAATTGCCTCATGGCACTTCCATTATGTAAACTTAATGACCCTTCGGCCCTTTCTGGCCCTCAGGCCATTAAGTTTGCATAATGGAGCGCTACTTGGCCATTATCTATATAATAATATTTGTTCAGTTTCTTCTGCCCTCCATTTTTGCGTTACTTTTGCAAATGTAGATCAATTTCTAAGTAAATAATGGGGCTAGTAGCCACTTTGAGTAAATTGTTTATAACTCCAAAACCAGTGTATTTAGAGCATTTCACAAAAACATGTTGCCAGCTACTTTCTCTGCAACTATCAAATGGTACCTGTTTTAGAGGTACACCTCTCAATATCTAAGTGGGCAATAGCTATTTTCTGCTTTTAACAGTGACGAAACTGAGTATATAGCTTATTTCTTTGTAACAGCTATAGTGGTTTGGTCAAAAATGTTATTTAAGCACTCTTAGATGTTCTATGTAATGGCACATTTTCAGAGCTGTAGCTCCATAGCTAACTGAATAATAGCTACATTAATATTTTTGCCAATGAGTAAATCATTCATAACTTCAATACTACTGCATTTAGAATTGTTTTTATGAAATATGTTGTTCGCCTACTTTTTGATGACCTGTGTTATGGCAAATTTTCAGAGCTGTAACCCCATAGCTAATGAGTAAATCAATTGTAACTGCAACACTATTGAATTTAGAGGTTTTTGTGAAATATGTTGTTCACCTACTTTTTGATGTTCTGCTAACTGAGTAATAGCTACTTTGACATTTTACTAATGAGTGAACTACTTGTAGCTTCAATACTATTGTATTTAAAGGTTTTTTGTAAAATATGATGTTTGCCTAGTATTGGTGTTTTGTGTCATGGCAAATTTTCAAAGCTGTAGTTCCATAGGTAAATACGGAGCCCAGTTTTATTTTTATCTCATTACCACGAGTTAGTAAGTTGTTACCACAAGATACTATGTTGTTCCCACAACTTAGTAAGTCATGGTAATGAGATACTAAGTTGAGTTAATGAAATACTGAGTCGTGGGAATGAGATGCTAAGTCGTGGGAATGAGACACTAACTTGTGGGAACAAGATACTAAGTGGTTACCACAAGATAGTAAATCCCTTTTTTCATTCATACCCCTTGTTAAGTCGTTCCCACCACTTACTAACTCATTCCACCACTTATTAGGTCATTCCCTCCACTTAGTAACTCATTCTCAGAGACCAATGAAATGTAAACAGGATTAAAAATATTTATTATACATAACCATTATAACAGTGACTACTAACAGCTTAGCAGTATTATCAAATATTACTGCAGTTGCCTGTGAGAATGAGAGGTCGATGGTAAGGGGGTCAAAGGTCGATGGTAGAGGGGTCAAAGGTCAAACTCAGTTACAGGATTGATGAGTTTGGGCAAAGTTTATTTACACATTAGTACTAAGAGATTAGTGTTTAAAATGTTACAAAGTAATATTTTAAAACGCCCCCAATAGAAGGGCCTACCAACAAGTTACAATAAAATACCATAAGAATAAGTACCATCTGGTGTTACTGCTTATAATAAAACGTACCACTAGGGTAAGTACCATTGGTTACCATCACAGGTTTGAAGTGTATAACTTTTTATTCTTTGTCAAATTAGTTACTTTAATGTTAAGTTATGTATGTAGGGGGATCACCGGAGCAGCCGGGTCCAGCCTTATATAATCGAAAGTACCCTGGATCAGGAGAGCCACATCAATCCGAAGAGACCTCCCTCCAGGGGGGTAGGTCCTGGAGGGGTCGAGCTCAACTTCGAAAGAAAGGTGGAAGAAAAATCTTCAGTCACAATAGGTAGGGGGGTGCCCGGGTCAGCCGGGTCCAGCCTTAGATGATCGAAAGTACCCTGGATCAGGAGAGCCACATCAATCCGGAGAGACCTCCCTCCAGGGGGGTAAGTCCTGAAGGGGTCCAGCTCTGCTTCGAAAGAAAATTGGAAGAATGCTCTTCAGTCACAATAGGTAGGGGGGGTCCCGGGTCAGCCGGGTCCTGCCTGTATGTAAACCCTGTTTTGTAGTGAGTTACATCAGTCCTAAAGTTGGGTTAGGACTAAAGGGGGTCCCACTCACTACTGGAAAGAAAAGCTTAGGTCATACCTAGGTTCCAGCTTGTAAGACTGTGTAAGGGGGGGTAGGTGGGTAAAATTTCTTATGTTTACCTAATGGCTTCCAGTTCAAAAGTGACCAATATGTAATCTGGCGCCAAAGCCCCAGTTGGCCTGTTTTGTGATTGGCTGACCAGAGGTCAAGTTTGTAGTTGAGGCTGTGAACCCTTAAGGGTAGTGTTAGGATTAAGGTTGAAGTCAACTGCTATGGCAGGCGCCTTACAGAGCCATGCCGATTCCAGTTGCCTGTGAGAATGAGAGGTCGATGGTAAGGGGGTCAAAGGTCGATGGTAGAGGGGTCAAAGGTCAAACTCAGTTACAGGATTGATGAGTTTGGGCAAAGTTTATTTACACATTAGTACTAAGAGATTAGTGTTTAAAATGTTACAAAGTAATATTTTAAAACGCCCCAAGCCCAACCTAGATGAGAGAAGGGATGATCCTGGAAAAGGTGGTGGGGATGATAGAAGGAGCCTGTGAAGCATTTTCCAGATAGGTCCAGATTGCTGAGCTTTTCCAAAGGCCATGAGACATGATATTTTGAATTTTTATGTTATTGTCAAATGCGAGAGTTGCCCCTGACCGCCTAAAAGTGTGAAACCCATGTCCTGTGGTTGTAATGTTTCTATGGACCAACACCTTTTTTAGGGCATCCCTAATGTGGGTGTCAATGACTTGAGCATGAGGGGGAAAGTGATTGGCAAAGAGGGGTGCAGATGGAGGAAGAGGTCTAGAAGCCAGTAGGGCCTGCAGGGCACGTACTGGGCATAAGAATTTGTTGTGAATGGAGGGGAGTTGGACCCAATGGAATGACTTATGATGCTGGAGAGTTTTCGTCCATTTGATTAGTAAGTGGGCCCCAGGTGGGGCAAATATCAGGTCTTGTCTGAGTAGATGGAATTCAGGATTGAATTTGGCAGAACTATGAGGGGCAATGTTGGACATTCTTAGGAAGCCATAGAAGGCGGTAAGAAATATGGCCCTAAAGAGCAATGGGTCAGAGAGTATGTCACATGATAGGGAAAGATTGTACAAAGTAGGGATGTCAAAGATGCCCCTGGGTGTGGGGTTGAACTTGGAATTGATGGAGATACTGCGAATGTATCTTGTGACAGCTGGATGAGAAGCAGCTGATGTGTCCCAGCCGTATAAGTGAGCTTTTGTGAGGATGGAAAAGTTGTAAGTTGATATGACCTTGGGTGATATGGAATTCTGGTATAAAAATTCCATGAAAGCCAAGATATTATGGAGGTTACATGTAATAGGCAAGTCCATGAAGATGAGAAATGCAACAAATGTTCTAAAATGCAAGCTGTGAGCTGAGGTGGTGGATGGTCTGAAGGCCTCTTGAATCCTCATGTAGGCATTTTGGACCAGTGGGGCTGATGCAATGGAAGAACCTGAAATTATATAGAAAAATTCAAGTTGAAGAAGTGTATGGGTATTTTCCTCCAGTGGTGGGAGTTATGGAGGGATTGTAATAGCTGTTCATCAACGGGCTTAGGGGAATATAGGCGAGAGAGTATATCAGCTATTGTGTTAGCTTGACCTTGGATGTGTTCAATGCGAAGGTCAATGTCATGTGTGGCTGTGATAAGCCAGATATTTCGAAGGCATAGTGATAGCATGTTGTCCCTAGTCTTGCCAGTTCGAACCACTTGAACGACAGCTAGATTGTCGCAAAAGAACCTAACTACGGAATGAGACCATTCTCGAGCCCATAGTTTGAGAGCTATGACAAGGTTGAGCATCTCCAGATGCACAATTTTTAAATCCAGACCATAGATGTTGAAAATTGGGGAAGCATAGACTTCATTATTCCAAACCCCACCCAGGCCAGTGAGGGAGGCGTCAATATGCAGGGTGTGGTTGTAGGGCAAGTCAGGTTTTTTAATGCATGTGATGCCATTGAATTGTGGGAGGAATGCCAGAAACCAAGCCAGATCCTTGTGGAAGTCAGATGTGAGGTGGATGCGTCGTTCATTTGACTTCTCTCTAAATAGAGCCAACATTCTGTTTATAAAGATACGAGCAGGGATGACGCACTTATGTAGGTACAATAGCTTACCCAGCAGCGATTGGAAACCCTTTTTGGTCAAATGACGCTTATTTCTGACGGCCTGACATTCAATGTAGATAGATGTTAATTTCTGAGGATCAATACTAAGAGAATTGGCATCTATGTCAATCTGGATGCCCAAGCATGTAAGAGCTCTAGAGGGTGGAGTTTGCTTCTGTGGATTGCTAGGTAAACCTAGCTGAGACAAAATTGAAGCCAGGGTGTCAAAATGACGTTGGGCAGTGGCCTTAGGGGAAATAATGATGTAGTCATCAATGTATGCGACCATATTTATTCCGGCCTTGGCAGCTATGAAGGTGACGGCGTCGCTGACGCGTTGGAACGCCGCGCTCCCGTGGACCCAGCCGAACGCGATGGCAGCGTCAATATAGGCGTCATTTTTCCATTTTATGCCTAACTTCATAGCGTCAGCTGGGTCCACGCGAAGATTTCTGAAGGCTCTTTCTATATCAATTTTGGCTAGAGTGACGTCGTCACCATACTTAGATATTTCATGGACTATGGTATCAATTGAGGGGAATCTTAGTGAAAAAGCTGAAGCGTCAAAACATTCTCTATCTATGTGGTCGTTAAGGGGCTATCAACGTAACGACGTATTTCACTCAGTGCAAAAACCTTTCCTCACAGACAGCCATCTATTTTCCGTGGTGTGACAGTTAATAAACTTAAACTTATTGAATTTAATAACTCTAAATTGCTTTTTTGGCTGTTGACAAATTGTTTAAAAAGAAACTTAACTACTAAAAGAGTAATTTCTTTTAAATTATTTTATTACATTCAATAAAATGCTGCAATAAAAATGTTCACAAAATGCAGTGAAAGTACACTAACTCTGGTGACCTCAAAAAGAGACATGCTTTATAAACGTGACAAAAAATGCAGGCAAGAGAAGATCAATACTTGTGTTTAACATATGTATGTGAAAGTAGATTTCTGTACTAACTTTTGAATGAATTGGTTTTAACATTAAAAGTGGTGTTTTTATATTATTGTAATTTTTTAATACACAAAGACTATAGGTTTGAATCATTGTTACATATTTGTTAGTTAAATGATTATAAAAGTATTTTTTAAAAATGTAATTCATTCAAAACAATGTTTATGTATTTCTCCGACTGTGGCATTCACAGTGTCCTCATATATAACTTCTAAGTACTTATTTTATGTCACGATAGACTGGTGTATCTTCGTTGCTAAGGGAGCAATATCTGTCAGTACTGATGGCTGTGGCAGAGTGTATTAATTTATAAATTTATTTTTGAAATTACTGGTAGATGTATCTTGAAGAGAAACTTTGTCAGTGAAATTACAAGATAAATGATAAATAGGAAATAAATCTTGAGAATAATACTGATGGAAGCAAAACTGTCCAATTACGTGTAAAAAAAAATCCCTTGTCCTTTGAAGGTAAACAAGTACACGTGGCTTTCAGTTTACAGTTATAAACTGCCTCATTTTTCACTCTGTTGCTGTTACATTGCAAAACAAAACCTGTCAAATCACTGTAAATTTACAAAGCAAGCCGAAATATGTGTGTGTGCTTTGTGTGTAGATCAATATATATATACTCTAAATATAAACGGACAAGCGTAAGCGTACTAGCCTTGCTGTGTGACGTAGTTCAACATATTTGTAAACACTACGAAGAAGTCCGTGCATAGCAACAAATATGTGCTTTCTACACAAGTCCCCTAGCGAGGACTACACTAACTAAATATACGTCGTTACGTTGATAGCCCCTTAAGTGAACCACCGGGAGGGAATGAAAGGTCAAGGATGACTCGACGCTTGTCAATATCCTTGGGCCGAGTTAACAAGGGAGAGCAGTGCATAGGACAATCAGTCACATTTTTGATAGGCCCCAAGATGGCCCCAAAGTTACCTTCCTTGGTCAAGTAATCAGAGATAGCTTTACTATGCTGAATGGCAGAAAAGTGGTTCTTGGGGTTCTGTTCACACAGGGAATCTGGTTCCTTGATCGATAAAGGGAAGCCAAATTGAAGGTACTGTATAATAAGCTGATCTTTGTAGTCATAAAGATGACGCTTCCATGCTTCAACATTGATACCAGATGTTATGGGAACCCTAACCTGTCTATAATTGGGTACTCCCGATTCATGAATAACCTTGGCCAGGTGAATGTACTGAGAAGTGTTTCTAGGGTCAATCCCAGGCCTGTCAGGTCCAATGAATTCGAAAGCAGTTGGTTGTAGTGATATATAACCCCAGGTTTTGGTGGGATAATTGATGTCCTTATGCAATTTTTTATTCGACCTATGATCTGTATGTACCTGTGGTGGGTTATAGATCTTAGGAGGGATGTCCTTGGCTTGGCCTGTCAAATTGATATTCAAAGTTTGATCAATGATATCAGCAGTACCCTGTGATTCAATTAGTGAATCAATGATGTACTGAATGTACTTTTCGTAGCACATACCGTATTTTTGGTTACTTAAGAGATCCTGCTTATGGTTATCATAAACACGTGCAGCTTCTTGTTTATCAAGAGTATTATAAGAATTCGAAACAGCTGGATAAACACACAGCCAGAAAGTCTCACATACAAATAATGCCCCCTCAGGATGGCTCAAAGATTCAGAAATGAAAATTTCTGAGGCTCCAATGACGGTTTTCAGAAAATAAAAGCCACCTGGCTTGTTTTGAGGATAATTGTGTATGTACACGAATTGAATTTCAGAGTTGTCACTCTGATCAACGAATTTGTAATTAAGCCTGTCGACTTTGTGAATTGAACCATTAATTAATTGGCAGGAGGGTTGGTGGTCCGTCTCCATATGGGCGACCACTGGGAGTGGAGGAGAGCCATGCTGAGGGGGACTGTGAACAATAGTGCCAGGAGCTTTGAAAGAGCCCCTAGAGAAATTACTAACATGGTAAACATTCATATTTGAATTAGACACAGTGTCCAAAGCATATCGGTATGAATGTATGGTTGACCATATGTTATGTGAATCACCACCACCATAAGTATCTAAGTTCATATCATTACTGACAATCCCTGGGTTCAATTTATTTACATTACTGTCATGAGGGGATTGATTTACATTTTTCACACCAAAAGTCTCCCTAAACTGGTCAAATTGTAAACTATTGTGTTCATTAAACTCCACATTAACTCGTGAACTGCTACAACTGTGTTCAAGTGGTTCATATAGCAGCTATGTAGCACTTTGTTGCTGTCGTGGGGCCTGTCTCTGTTTGTTATGACATCTACTTTCTGGGTGGTTAAGGTTCTTGCCCTGTTTTATACAGTTGGAGCAGATATGAGCATAACTGCCGTGATGTGTCTCATGAGAGCAGGAGCTTTCATTATAGAACTTACAGGGTCTTCTATGTGGTGACGGCTGGGTGGGGGCCTGAGTATGGGCCAGGGCTACTTCTGATGCGCTAAGTCTATTGATAGCCCATTGAGTGGCGTCAGCCCAAGAGAGATAGCCCTCTTCCACCTGGTGCATGGATGAGGCCCATGCTGCTCTGACTGCTGGCCAAGGGAGAGATACAGCATCTCGCATTGCATGTATGACTTGAAGTAGGGCCTGTTTTGAAACTGTTGGGTCTGTAATTGCATGTATATTCGAAAGTTGGCCTGAAATCCACTGGGGGAGGGAGAGGTCATCGTATGCCACCCGTTTTTTGCCACTGGCTGCATGAAAGCCCTCATTGGGCCAACGGAGATGAGGGGCTGAGGAGACTGTGTCGTGTAAGTTATATCTTCCAGATTTCTTGGTCTGGGGCTTACCTTGTGAAAGCTCAGACTGCATCCTTCCTTCGTACGATGCTAACACATTATTTACTGCCTCAGATATGGTGGGGTTATTCCTGAGAGTCTGGAGGTTGGGCACCACTGCATCACGGCGATCCATGGGGTAAGTTGGTTGTACTTGGGGTCGAGGCAAAGGGTCTGTGTTGTGAGCATGACCTTGAATTCCCCTTGTAGCCTGACCTTGAGTGATGTGCTGTGCAGTAGGTAGGTGTGGTTGAGGGTTAAACTGCCCCAGATCTGATATAGCGATATGGTCCCTGCCTTGAGCTCCATCTGTGTGATACGGCATCCTTGGGAGGCCCAACTGTGGGGATGCTCCATGACCGAGGCTATGGGGCCGAGGGTTTAGGGGAGTTGAATTCTGTCTTTCAACCTTGTCCAGTCTTCTGGCTAATTCCGCGTTTGAATCTTTGATTTCATACAGCATGGACAAAATAGCGTCAGAATTTGATGAAGAAGTTGACGGCTGTGTGACGGTAGGTAAATTACTTACTGTCTCTTTGTCCTGCAAGTATGAACCGTCAGATCCTTTGTTAACGACTTTCCTCGCCTTTGTGACAGAGATTCTCGCTCTGGCTGATGCAGTAACACGTTTCCTGGATTTTGGTAATATTTTCTTCCCAGCAGGCATTATAAAACTATAAGCTGTAAATCAGTAGCTATCCACTTTCGATTTAAGATTGTCTTTTGTAAAATTTCTTATGTTTACCTAATGGCTTCCAGTTCAAAAGTGACCAATATGTAATCTGGCGCCAAAGCCCCAGTTGGCCTGTTTTGTGATTGGCTGACCAGAGGTCAAGTTTGTAGTTGAGGCTGTGAACCCTTAAGGGTAGTGTTAGGATTAAGGTTGAAGTCAACTGCTATGGCAGGCGCCTTACAGAGCCATGCCCGATTCAAACTAGTTAATAATATATAAATTCATTTAAGATTGTTACAAGATAAAAGACAGATAGAAAAATTATTTACAACATACATGGGCACATAATGGTGTGGTTCCCCCTAAGGTGCCACATGTGGACACTATAACCCAATTAGTGACAACCATAATGATATAAAAGTTGGACATGTAAAGTAATAGGAAACATGTGACTTCTGACGGTCAGTCTACACCAAAAATGCATTGTGGATAACAATATGGGGACAAGGGACCATTTGCCCCCATAAGCCAGAATTAACCAGGCACATGATATGACCTCTTGACCTTTAGCAATATAAATTATTTACACCCAAATCAGTTGATGCATATGTATTACTAGACAATTGACATATAATTAATGTCAAATTACAAATTATAAGTGATGACCAAGGGGTTTACACTAGTTTATAGATCTACACAAGGCCTATGACAAAGTTGTATTTTTATTCTAGAAAGGAAGATTTCATATAATTATGGACTTGTTTTGTATACATGACAGAGATGCCAATTCAGTTATGACCAAAAACCAACCAATTGCAGAAAAGTTGTCAACCAACCAATGACGTGGAAATTAACCTGGTGCAATGTCAAACAAGCAATCAGATAAGCTAAAACACACAGATAACAAGCCTTGGGGAAATTTTATTAGTCTTTTAGTACAATGTTAAAAGAAACAACTAAAAATTAGACTATCATGTTAACGTGTTACTTTATGTACATGAAGTCCCCATCATATAAAATCATGAATTGACATTGTACTAAATGGTGTAAATGTTTATATACAGCCGCAGAGATGTGATGATATGATGTATAAGTCATGAACAACAGTCTCTCCAGTGATGAGCCATGAAGATAATTTGCAAAGACCATTCAAGCACAAGTAGACCAGTCAGCAAGCTGCATATGGATCCAATTGCAATTCTGCTGATACCATTGCTGATTCCATGTGTACCTCAAACATAAAACACAATGTTAGCAACATACAACAATGGGATACTAATCTGGGGGGGGAATCTAGTGGCCATGTGCTCTGCACATTTCAGAATGACCAAAAAGTGGACCACACTTTACCTCAATAACTATTAATCAGACCAGTGGTCAGACGTTGAACTACTCACCCCCAGTACATTTTGTTAAATATAGTGACAGGTCACTGCACTAGTGAATAAGGCCAATGCAAGCAAAATTAGTGGAGTTAATTTTTTGGTTCAACTGAATCATGGTGTTAACACAACCATACCCACAGTCTACACCAAAAATGCATTGTGGATAACAATATGGGGACAAGGGACCATTTGCCCCCATAAGCCAGAATTAACCAGGCACATGATATGACCTCTTGACCTTTAGCAATATAAATTATTTACACCCAAATCAGTTGATGCATATGTATTACTAGGCAATTGACATATAATTAATGTCAAATTACAAATTATAAGTGATGACCAAGGGGTTTACACTAGTTTATAGATCTACACAAGGCCTATGACAAAGTTGTATTTTTATTCTAGAAAGGAAGATTTCATATAATTATGGACTTGTTTTGTATACATGACAGAGATGCCAATTCAGTTATGACCAAAAACCAACCAATTGCAGAAAAGTTGTCAACCAACCAAAGATGTGGAAATTGACTTGGTGCAATGTCAAACAAGCAATCAGATAAGCTAAAACACACAGATAACAATCCTTGGGGAAATTTTATTAGTATTTTAGTACAATGTTAAAAGAAACAACTAAAAATTAGACTATCATGTTAACGTGTTACTTTATGTACATGAAGTCCCCAAACCCAATCTAGTGTGTGTTTAAAGTAGCCTTAAAAGTTTGTGCAACTTGCGAAGCTGCTGTTGGAGTGTTGTGTAAATAGGTCCAAATGGCATCACTTTGCCAGCCCCCATGGGCCTGTATATTTTGGAGTTGTACATTCTGATTAAACGCAAAGGAGGCGCCAGAGCGTCTAAAAGCATGAAATCCCAAGTTTCTCTCATGAAGATGCAGATTTACAAGGATAGTAGCCAAAGTAGCCCTAACTTTGTAAGCTGAGACAGGTGCCCATTCAGTTTTGCCTTTGTGTATAACAAACAAGGGGTCCAAATCAGAGCAGTTTCTTTGCTTTAACAACACTCTCAGTGCTCGGACAGGACAAAGATAGGGATCTTGCAGCTGAGGAATCTGTATGACTTTAAGAGCCTGGGATGCTTGCTTAGCCTTATGCCATTTCAGTAAAATATGGGCCCCAGGGTGTCCAAAAATGACATCACCTATAGTCAACTGTCTTGTGACATCAAATCCGGCCTGAGATTGGGACACCAAGTTAGAAAGGCGAAAAAAGCCAAAATATGCCAACAGAAAAATTGCCCTATAAACCAGGCCATTGGCCACAGCATCACAGTGCATGGAAATACTTCTTAGATCAGAGATAGTAAATACAGGCCTTAACTTTGGTTGATAGGGAGCATTCATGGATACTGACTTAAGGAACAAATCAAGCTTCCTGTTATACAAATATGAAGTTTTACAGTCATAAATCTTAGCAAAGTGCCTAAAAACAGCCAGGTAATTCTGTAAAGATGAAACTGTATTTCCCAATATGACCAAATACTCAAAGAACATGAGAACTGCTTCCACAGTATCAAATTGTAATTTTAAAAAAATTGTAAAAGCTAAATAAAATTTGAATTTGCCTTGATAAACTGTGGCTGTGCGAGGTCTTATCCCTGTTTCTATGCTAGCAGAAGCATTCTGTAACAGAAGATTGGCCAGCTGAGATCCTAGAAAACAGTTATATAGAAAGGTCTGGGTAGAAATAGTGATCAGGAACTGTCCACCAATTACACTGATTCAATTCCCTGACAATGTGGTTATCTACCCTTTTGCCCCACCTCGAAAGGCAATCAGTATATTTATTATTGATACCATAGATATGACTATAGATAAGAGTTATATCATGTTGTGCAGCAATAGCCCACAAAGTGCGAGCACAGGCCATGAGAAATTCATCTTGTATGCGACCAGAGTTTAAAGCGTTGACTACTGCCAGGTTATCACAAAAGATATGAATTTTTGTGTGGGCCCAACAATGCGACCAAAGTCTAAGTGCGACCAGTATGTTAACAACTTCAAAGTGAACTATTGTTAAATTAGTACAAAAGCTGTTCGGATAACCGGATGCGTATACATTTTCATTCCATTTAGCCCCTACTCCCGACAGTGATGCATCAACAAATACATCCATGGAAGGGCGATTAATGTCCATAACAACCTTGCCATTGTAATTAACAAGGAACTTATTGAACCATCTCAAGTCCTGATGGAATTTTTCGGTTAACCAAATTCTTTGACCAATAGGAGTGTTTCGCATGACCTGAAGTATTCTGTTTACAAACAAACACGCAGGAACCACACATTTGTGGATATATAACAACCTACCAAGTAGACTCTGAAGTTGACGCCTAGTTGCAAAGGTTTTACTAGCCCATTGGTTACATATGTTCTTAATCTCAAGCAATTTATCCTCAGGTATTGAAATCTGACCTTTTTCAACATCAACCATGATGCCCATACATATTAACCGTTGAGAAGGTGGTTCTAACTTATCAGGATTAATGGGGATACCTAGATAACAAAACAACGCTTTCAATGTGGCAAATGAAAGCTGTGCGTCATTCTTAGTGTCAACTCCGATTACGTCATCAATATAGTTGTGCACTGCACATCCACGTGACGTCATGACGTCACACAAGATATCGGTTACACGTTCGCAGAGCGCACTTCCTGTTTTTAGGCCAAACGCCACACTTAGGTCTATAAACACCTGCTGCTTATGAGTGACGCCCATGACGTCATAATCCTTCGGATCTAAACGCAAGTTGCGAAATGCTCGGCTAATGTCTATCTTAAATAGATAAGTATCTTTACCAATTTGATTTATATCTTTCAAAATGTCATCAACTGAAGGGTATTTTAATATATAGTCTTGATCATCATAACAGTTATCCTCAATTGCAGAGTTAACAGAGTGACCCTTAGGCCAGCTCAGATCCACTATTATGCATCGACTGGCATTAGGTTTAGGTCTGGACAACATGGGTGAGATATGTAAATTATTAAAAATGTCCTTGGGGCAGGGTCCCACCATAGCCTTACAGTTGATTTCCTTCTCCAAATAAATCTCAACATCTTCAGGAAAAGCCTTGGCTGATGGATGGTTTTCAACATGTTGATTATAATTGAATTTTTGTTTGTTGATACCTAGTGGGAAACCATATTCCAAGTATTGGACTAGAACATTATCAGGATGATTCTTCATCAAAGTTTTCCAATTATCAATATTTAAATCAGAAGGAACTATAATCCTGGCATCTTTATAGTTATCAACCTTAGTGCCAACCACCAGTTTATGTGCTTTAACAGCCTATTGTAACATTGATGTTGCAGTAATTTTATTACCCTGCTCCAAACTGAATGTTCTTGTAATAGGGACTGATACAAAGCCTATTTTCTTGTCTAAGATCTTTTGTCTGTGCTTGGTATCATTAAAAGTAGCTAAAATGTTTCTTTTATTACATAGACTCAAATACCCATGTTGGCCTTTAAGTTGATTAAAACTACTACTCGCAGTAGTATTACATGAACTATGCTGCTTTTGAAGCAATTCATGCCTTCCTGTATTGAAGTTGAAATCAGGAACAACAGTTTCTTTCATATTGTCAAGCGTGACTTGTTTTCGATCAGTAGGGACTGATAGCAAAGCTCGAGGGCTATTATTTGCAATTTCAAACTTTTTTTCCAAGTTTTTATAATTATTATAGTTTCCGCTTGCATTATTGTGGTCAATAGCTTCAGGCAGTGGCCTATAAGATTTTTGGTCTAAAAGAACGTCATTTAGATCCAATGACAAACTATTTCCTGACCAATTATAGCTCATGTCATCGTAGTTTGTGTCCGTACAACCACTATGTGCTGATGAACCCACATGGCAATAATGGATATAATGTTTACTGTAACTTTGACATTGATTATTATTATCCCAACTAAAAGCATCATAAAACAATTGATAGTTATAAGTATCTACATATGAAATGCCAGAGCAATTCTGAAACGTGTCACCAGATCGCTTGTGTGGAAACACTGGACTTAATTTAACATCATTTACGTACATGTCACCACTAGATTCATCAGACCAACTTTCATCTTGAACGCGCACCAAATCGCGTTGCTCTGACAAGGCAGTGTTTGAATAACAACTAAAGTCCTAAATGATCGTGAGAGATTAAAATTGCAAATTCTATCACAATAGAGGTCGTTTCCATTACTACGACCCTTGCAATCTTTAAATTTCCCAAGCTTTTTAAAATTGGTTAATTTTTTACATCTTTCTTTTCTCCGTTTTTTGGCAACTTATAACAATCACTTTGTCTGTGATTCAAGAACCTCTTAGTCAATAAAATACAATGAGCACATGCATGTTTTAACCATGTTTGACCTTCTTGATGATCTCCATTATGAGAACAACTGTTACTGTTGAACCTAGAGCAAATGATTTCTTTCTTTTGGCCACTATTTGCTTTACTATTGGGCTGCAACGTACGTTGTGTACATCTCATATGGATCCTATCAACAGATTCAAACTTATCCCATGAACATCTACCCCTTTCCATTGTCTATAGCACTACACTATGAGCCCTTTTTACTGTAGCCCAATTTGTCTCAATGGCATCCTGCATTAAAAGTTTTAAGTATTCCAACATATTATCTCGGACTACCTGACTTTGTTCCTCTTGTATACACCCAATATGCCCGAAAATAAATTGAAATGGACTCAATTCTTCATATTGAGGATTTTTCCCACTAATGCCAGAATAACAAAACTCATGGGGCCAGGCTACTTCTACTTTTTTCTTATTTTCATTTGCTCTAAGTAAACCAGATTTAAAGTTTACCGTACCTGTATCTCTCGGTTTGCCACGCAGGCGCCTGATCTGCTCATGAACCTGACTTTGAATGAGCTCATTCTCCTTCAAGAATTTTTTTTTTCATTTTTAATTGTTTCCCATATTTGTAATAACCATATACACAATTCACAATGTTGTACACTCTATCAGACAAAGTTACAATTCCAGACTAAAAGAGAATTTAAATCAAATAATAGGACTAATCAACATGTAATACAAAAAAAACAAAACAATTTGTTACATGCTACATAATTGAAAAGACACTATAACATGTACATTTGAAAGAAAAAAATTACTTCAAGATTAATTCAAACTTTTAAAATGTTTATTTTGAAAATACTGGAAGCCATCGAAGCCAGGTTTTGACAAATTTTTCTTCCATTTTACCAATCTTTGATAACAGACATTCATCTGTATATATCTGACAAAGCTTATGCTTAAGGGCTGATATGTTTAGTCTACTGCCAGATTTGGATGTTTCAAAAATGTATTTCTTGGTGACAATAATTAATGTGTTAATTGGGATATTGTTTTGATCATGCAAGGGATAACCACAGATTATAATAAAGTCAGCAAATTTTATTTTAAAGTTAATTTTTTCAACAAGATACTTTTCGATAGCTTCCCAAAAAAAGTTTCACTTGACCACATTGACAAAAAGAGTGCAAAATACTTTCTGATACATTGTTACATCTGAGACAAAAGGAACAATCGGACAACCCCACTTTTTGAAGATACTGTTTTGTCCCGAGTATTCTGTACAATACTTTCATCTGGAACCATATCAGGTTATTGTTTTGGATAGTTTTGAAACATGTTCTGTAAATATACTTCCACTGTTGTTCATTTATGTGTGTGTTTAAATCCGTACTCCATCGTTTTTTTGAAGAATGATTATTTTTTTCCATGGATATCAAACATCTATAAAAATCACTGACCCCTTTAGATGACTTGAATATAATCCGGATATGGTTCGGTATAAAGGGTCTTGCTAGAGAGTCGTTGTCTTGTTGATCATCATTATCCTTTAAAAATTTAAGGGCATTAAGTTTTACACAAAGGTATGAAAGAAAGTTGACATGATCCAAATTATAAAGTCTCTGTAACTGATTGCAGCTCATAATTGTACCCCTTGGGTCTAATATATCACTGACTGTTATTATACCTTTTAAGTACCAATCAGAAAAAATAGGGGTTCAGCTGAAATTTTGTTGTTATACCAAATAGGAGATGTTAGTAAGTGACTTTTAGACTGAAAGATTTGGTTGTTTAGGACATTATACCATGAATCAAATATGTGTAGCCAAAACTTATTTGTTGTCCATTGCTTCAGTAATTTAATATATTCTGGGCCAAGTGTTAGAATTCTGTCAAGTTTGGAGTTTACTGTGAGTTGAAATAACTTAATCCAAGGGGTGGAATCTTTTCCTCTGAATAGTCTTCGAAGCCAACTTGTTTTAAGAGAACTTAAAAATAGTTTTACATTTATCATTTTTATTCCCCCCAGGCAATTTTCTTTCATTAAAGTTCTCCGATTTATCTTGTCTGGCTTATCAGACCAAATGAATTTGAATAATATATCATTTAATTGGGTTAACCATATATCATTTGGATTTGGTAGACTTAGAAACAGATGATTTAATTTGGCCAGAAAAAGTTCTTTATTACAGTCACTTTTCCTATTGGGGTGAGATATCTTCTGTTCCATATATTGATGAGATCTTTCATTTCGGTTAGTTTTGCACTAAGATTCAGGTCTAACATACTATCTAGGTCTACTGAAAAAGTTAATCCCAGGAGGTCAAACTGAGTACATCCCCATTGTAATCCTTTGGTAATTAATTTATCTTTGCAATGTTTTTTTCTTTCCTATCCAAATTAATTTTGTCTTGTCTGTGTTGACCTTTAAACCTGAGATTGAGCCAAAAATTTCCAATATATTTAAGGCTGCTTGTAAAGAAGAATGCGAACCATCTAAAAAAAGGGTGGTATCATCTGCATATTGTGTAATTTTGAATTCCAAATTATTAATGGATATCCCCTTTACATCAATGCATTGTGAAATAAGAATAGATTGTATCTGTCCAACCAAAATATATAAATAAGCTGAAATTGGGTCGCCTTGTCTACAACCTCGGCCGATATTGATGGTTTCTGATGTGATACCACATTGTATAACTCTTGCCTGTATATCTTTATTGAATAATTGTATCCATAGTACAAAGTTTCTCCCAAAACCCAGATAAGTCAAAGTTTTATATATAAAATTCCATGATATCGAATCGAACGCTTTTTCAAAATCAATTAGCATGAGGAGCCCAGGTATATTTTTGGTTTCCGTGAAGTTCATTATGTCATACACTAATCTGGTGCTCTCGCCGATATATCTGCCAGAAACAAAACCAGTTTGGGAAGGGCTTATTAAATGACCTAAATATGGTTTGATTCGATTAGCAATAGAAGCAGAAGCTATTTTATATAGAACAGACAGCATGGATAAGAGTCGCCAATTTTTTAGAAATTCTCTAGATTTACCCTTCTTTGGTAGGCATGTTATAATACATTGTCTTAAGGAAATTGTGAATGTCCCTTTTTCAAAACACTGATTTAGCGCCTTCAATATCCAGTGACTAAGATTTTTCCAAAATAGTTTAAAAAATTCCGCAGGAAACCCGTTAATTCCTGGTGTTTTGTTATTTTTCATTTGCTTTACTGTCAATAATATTTCTTTATATGTTAAGGGTCCGTCAAGGCTTCTACTTTGTTCAGCACTAAGCGTATTTACTTGATAACCGGCTAGTAGTTGATTTAAGTCGATATCTTCTAATTGATGATCAAAAGATTTGAAAAGGTTTGAATAGAAATTTTTTAATTCAAACATGATATCATTTTGGTCTACCAAAATTGTTCCGTCATGCTTTATTATTTTTTTGATAGTTTTATCAGTGTAGTTATGGCGTTCTAAGGAACAAAAATATTTGCTGGGTTTTTCTCCATCACCTAGCCATTGTATACGTGAGCGAATCTGATGGCCCCTAATAGTTTCTCCCCTGATGTTTTCCAGCTCCAACTTTTTTTTGTCCAAAATATTAATATTTTCAGATAAATTTTCTTGCTCTAAAGCATTTATTTCACATATCAGTTTCTTTTCACTTTCAACAGTTTGTTTTTTCTTATGACTGGCATATCTGATCGTTTCGCCACGTATGCGGAGCAAGATCAGTTCTAAAAATAAATCATAATCTATTGTTAAATGAATTTGTTCATCAGAAATCATATGAAAATTATCTAAGTCATATAAAGGCACAGCATATCTTTGTTTTTCTTCTAAGATGCAATCATTCACAAGTTTAATATAATTTTCATCTTTCAGCAGGTTTGTGTTAAGTTTCCAAATACCACGACCTCTTCTGAAATTATTTATCAGCAATGACATTAAGATGATGGAGTGATCAGATTTATAACCGGCTTGTATATCAATATTAGATACTAAGCTAGTTAAGGAAGAAGTAGTGATGGAGTAATCGAGTCTTCCTTGCTTAATGGGGTTCCGTCTGCGCCAAGTGTAACGCTTACGGTTTGGGTTAAAGTATCTATACATGTCAACTAAATTATAATCATGTATTATATTAAGTAATGTGTTTCGGGACTTTGGATTGTTTAAAATTTACATAATTGTGGCTGTCTAGGTCAGGATTAAGTATAATGTTGAAGTCACCACACCAAATAACATAATCTTGTTCATGTTCTTGTAAAAGATCTCTAATTTTATTGAAGAAACTACAATCATCAGTGTTTGGCCCATATATATTTATTAATCGAATCTTTATATCGCTAATGATCATGTCTAAAAGAAGCATATTTCCTATAGCATCACCTTCGGAATGGCTTACTTTGTACTCAATAGTATTGCTAATTAGAACTGCAACACCTCTGGCATTTGTTTTATATCGATTCAAAAAAATTTCTCCTTCCCATATAGTTTTAAGCCAATGGAAGTCGTGATTTGTAAGATGTGTATCTTGAAGGCATATTACCTTTGCACCCATATTTTTGAAATAATTAATGACATCATATCTTTTGTCTTTATTCTGTAGGCCTTCACAATTAAATGAAGCTATAGAAACTGATTCCCCTATTTTTGCACTCCTTTAAGAATTTGGCTCCTGGCAGCAAACTATCTTGCTCATCTTCAGACTCAGACTGAGGTCTCTCGGGCTGTACTTTAACTCTGCATTGCTGTGAGCACTGATGTGATTTCTTTGGTGAACTATGTGACACACCACTTAAGGAATGTGATCTACTGTCAATTTTTGACTCAAGTCTTTTATTATTTTCCTCCAAGGCTTGTATTTTCTCTAAAATCAGTGCAAGTGCATCGTTGCCACCCTGAGCTGGGACTGCTACTGGAGACACAGCTGGATTACCACCAACAGCACCTGGCTGCTCTGCAGCACAACTCTGTGACGTCTCCTGTACCATTTCCCCCACAGGTGCAGATGAATTTAGTCTACAATTTCTCCCCACAGGTCTGGGGTGCTGTGACTCCCTGCCCAAGATTTACAGTAGAATTTCGCCATCTGTAATGAGAGTAGATCACGCACCACAGCAAAACCTGGCTTGTTAAAAATACCAAGCTTTAAATAAAACCAAAATAAAGCAAAGTTTTGAACTTGGTATTTTTCCCTAAGAAAAAATTATAATTCTCCAAGCGATTGCTTGAACAAGCCGCACCTTGCTGTGAGCTTTTAAACAGAAAATCTAGTGGCCATGTGCTCTGCACATTTCAGAATGACCAAAAAGTGGACCACACTTTACCTCAATAACTATTAATCAGACCAGTGGTCAGACGTTGAATTACTCACCCCCAGTACATTTTGCTAAATATAGTGACAGGTCACTGCACTAGTGAATAAGGCCAATGCAAGTAAAATTAGTGGAGTTAATTTTTTGGTTCAACTGAATCATGGTGTTAACACAACCATACCCACACTGAAAATCTACAGGCATATACAAACTTGAATGGTATGCTTGTTTATTGGTGACCTCTATATAAGTTAGGCTTCATATACAAAGTAATTGCCTGTACATTAGCATCAAAGCATGAACAGTAACTAGTAGGAATGACTTGCTATCTTGTGCTAACTTCTGGTAACAACTTGCTAACTTGTGGGAACAATTTGCTATCTTGTGGGAATGACTTGTGCGCTTGTAGGAACGACTTAGTATCTCATGGTAATGAGTTGCTAACTTGTAGTAATGAGTTGTTAACTTGTGGGCACAACTTCTTATCTCATGGGAAGGAGATTAAAAATGCCAATAAAACAGTTCTATCGCCCTTCCTGTGCTCCATTAGCTAACTGAAAAAATCACTTGTAACTTCAATACTATTGAAGTTACAGTTTCTTTTTGAAATATTTATGTCTTCATTACCTCACATTTTCAGAGCTGTAGCTCAATAGCTAACTGTGTCTGCCATCTTGAATTTTGTCAGAAATTGAACATGTCAATTATCTCGAGAACAGTCACTAGTGGAGCGATTTCAAGCAAATGTTGGACCCTTTGGGTATGATAGACCCTGAATTTATGCCTGTAAAGAATGTAGATTATCTTGAAAACCGTTAGAGATACAGAAATTTCGAGAAAAGTTTGGACCCTCTGGGTACTATGGACTAGTCTTATAGGATTTGTCAACAATTTAAAACTTTCCAAATTTCGGCTGCCATCTTGAATTTTGGTGGAAATTGAAAAATATTGTTTATCTCGAAAACCATAAGAGATACAGGTATTTCAGGCAAATTTCGGACCTTCTGGGTAATGAGGAATACTCCTCATGGCCTCTAAAAATTGAGAATTTCCAAATTTCGACTGCAATCTTGATATTATTGGAAATATAAAATGTTTATCCAAAAACAGTAAGAGATGGGCTTCTGAAAAATAGACAAAAATGCATTGGTCTGGTTGATACTTTGTTTCCAGACATATTTTTTATAGCTATGGCTTCATATTTTTTTATCATTTAGTGTTTAATCCCCGGCGGGATTTTTTTTTCTCAGGGCAGTATTGGCAATCAAAGTGCAACATGGACATGTAATGTGGGTGTTCCACCACACGACTAAGCTTCCCAATTAAGGGTTTTTGGGAGTCGTTTCAAATATTTGCTTAGTCCCAGCCGTCCTGTAAGGGTCGGTAGTTGTCGGTTGTGGCCGTGAGACAAATCAAACATGTTTGATATTTTTCACGACCCAAACCGATTCTCATTTCCCGCCGACAACAAAATGTCCAGTCCCAGGCTTCCTCAGGCCTCCTCAGACCCAAATTTACACAGTCCTATGTTGTCCCTGGCGTCCTGCAACCCTTAGTCCCAGACCTCCGTAGCTTAGTCCCAGGAAGCCTGTTTGGCAGTCCTCAACTCATAACAGATCTTTGAAGTTTCATGCGTGTGACAGGGAATCGGTTTCATTAGTCTCGAGAAGCCTCAGACTGTCTCAGATGTCCTGGGACTGAGAAATCTGGGTCTGGGACTAAGCCCCGACTAAGAGAAGCCAACCCTAACCGATCCAAGCCGGCGTCCTCAGGCCGCCTGGGACAACACAAATTTAGTCCGCGACAGTCTGAGGACGCCCCAGGAGGCCTGGGACTAAGAACCGATTAAGAGCCGATTGTTTTCCGCGTCTCGGAAATTAAAACGAGGCAATGAGGGGGTCTGCGACTGCGCACACATTCTCGTTGCTACTGACTGTTTGGCTACTGAGAGACGTGTGTCACTGTTTTGTAGGGGTTTTTAGCTTTTTAAATATCATATAATACTTGAGCTTAAGGCAAATTTTACAGTTAGGAGACACATTTTACTTTTTTTATTGCTATATTGAGGAAAGAGAAAGGAGGGAAGAGAGGAAAGAAGAAGATGGATGAGAGGCAAGAGGAGAGGGAGAAGGGAAGTAGAGAGGTGGAGGAAAGGATTGAGGAAAGAACGGAGGAGGGTATAGAGGAGGGTACACAAGAGACTGAGGAGTGATTGGAACTTACTGAGGAAGCTTGCGAAAAAGAAGAGAGGTGTGAGGAGGATTTAGAGAGTCACTCGGCAACCAAGAGAGCCAGGGTCTGTTCAACTTTTACTGACAGCCAAGAAACTGCAATTGTGGAGTTTGTGAAGAAGCATCCAGAGCTCTACGACAAGGAGCATGCACGTTTCCACGACAGACAGAAGAAGGAGGCTCTCTGGGCAGAAATTTCTGCAGAACTGAAGCTCCAGCCCTTTGATGTCAGAAGATGGTTCGAATCCCAGTGAACACATTATGGCAAGCTGTCAAAACTACAATCTGGCCAAGCCCCAAGGGAGATGACCAAGAGGCAGTCCTGGGTCTACCAGCAGATGGGTTTCCTTAAGACCCATATCAGATGAAAGGGGGCCAGCAGAAGTTCCGGGTTCGAGGCCAGTCCAAATACCAGCAAGCAGGACGAATCTCTTATCACATCTACACCAGTTTCAACAGACTCCAAGATACTCAAGCACTTTGACCAGATGAGGACATTGATCTCAGGTTTCCTGCAGCAGAAGTCAGACAGGCAGCCCTTCTTTGACTACGTGGTATCAGAGGCTGAAAAGATGACCCAAGAGGAATTTGAGGACCTTAAGGGCAGAATTTTTAGAGATATTGAAACCATTAAGACCAACCATAGACGTCAACCACTAGCCAGAAGATCAGCCACTATTACCACGGAGTCCCAGAGGGTCGGGATACTGCCAACAACCACTCAACAGGCGTCTACTTCCACCCAAGCAGCAGCTAGCAGCAGTTACGTCTACTACACACCAAGCCCCCTTGGCTTTGGCAACCCTCCATCAGTTCTAACAGTACAGGACGAGGGAAGTAGGCATAACTTAAGTGGAATACTAAGCCAGCTACCAGATCTGACATCTACATAGATGATTGAGCAGCCTCAGCAGCAGCAGCAGTCGCAACTCTTCACTATCACCACTACAGCACCACCTCAACAGCACCACCTCAACAGCAGCAGCCTCCTCAGTAGCCATCCAGTCAGGGCGGGTCTTTGACCTGCCAGGCCCTTTTCAGGGCCACCCAAATATTCCAAAAACAATTATTTAGCTGCAAGTTATTCCAATTCCCCTCCCAAAACATAACAGTTCAGTACAAATACTTATCACAAAAAAGCCCAACACCTACACCACCCCAAACATGAAACAAATAACCCATGGTACCACACATAACCAAAAAAGGCCACATAGAAAAAAATATTAAAATAAACTCCCAATATGGCCAATAATCAGCCCATTTTAGCTTAAAATCCATGGGATTGTTTAAAATCTTTAATAAAAAAGTCCAACACTTACATCATCCCTAGAGTTAAAAGGCATTATCACATACTTACCAACCCACAAACACACAAACCCAATACCAAACCTAACCCCCAACTAAACAACACACAAACCAAATACCAAACCTAACCACCAACCCACAAACACACAAACCAAATACCAAACATAACCACCAACCAAGAAACAGACAAACCCAATAGCAAACAGAACCCAAACCAAATAACTGACAAACTATTTTGCAAACATAACCCCCATCATTGTAAAGAAAACCAGTTTGGTGGTTATATTTCCGAAATATTTGTGAAGTGAAGTAAAAGATTTTAATTTTAAGATTTCCAGGAAAACATTTCTGTTTCAAATATTTTTCCCCAAAAAAACCCAAATGTAAGTAAAATTAGGATGTAGCATTCAAAATATATGCTATATTTATTCCATTTAGGAAGTTATGTTTGGCTTTGTGTGTTTCTTTTGAGAATTATGTTTAGCACTGGGTTTGTCTGTTTGTTAGTTGGATGACTGGCATTTATTTCTGTCTGTTTGTTGGATGGATGAATTATGTTGGCCATGGGGTTTGTCTGTTTGTTGGTTGCGTGACTTCTGTCGGGCATTGGGTTTGTCTGTTTGTTGGGTGGGTGATTATGTTGGCCATGGGGTTTGTCTGTTTGTTGGTTGCGTGACTTCTGTCGGGCATTGGGTTTGTCTGTTTGTTGGGTGGGTGAATTATGTTTGGTAATGTTTGGGTTATTTTGAACAAGCATAGCTGATTAATTGTTTTTGGAATATTTGGTAGTCCTAAAAAGGACTGGTTATTAGTCCTGAAAAGGACTGGTTACTGCAGCAGGAGTTATATTCTGCCATCTTGCCAAGCCACTGCTCCCTCATTATTGAAGTAGTCCTTGAGGTAATCCCTCTGTCTTTTGGCTTCTCTAGCAGGGTTTCTGTCAGCAGCACCACCAGTCAGTCGACAATCACCAGGCACATCATCATCTTCATCATCTCCAGGCACTTGACCACCATGTTGACCTTGATACTGGCTTCTCAGTATGTTGTGCAGAACCACACAGGTCATGACCACATTCCTGACTGTTTCTGGGGGTAATTCAATAGTAGTCAACATCACTCTGAATCTTGAGACCAGGATGCCAAAAGCATTCTCAACAACTCTCCTGCCCCTTGATATTCTGTAGTTGGCAATCCTTTCCTCTCTGGTTAACATCCTTCTACCATAGGGTTTCATCAGCCAGGTCTTCAGGGCAAAGGCATCATCTGCCAGAATGAAGTAGGGGACATCTCTACCACCCTGTGTTATAGGAGCTGGGTCAGGGAAGCCTATCCTGCCATCCTCAATCCTCCTCTTCAGCTGACAGGCATTAAATATCTGGGCATCTGAGCAAGATCCAGCTGTACCAGCATCCACCCATCTGAATTTGTACTGCCAATCTACCAAGGCCAACATTACTATGGAAAAGAACCCCTTGTAGTTGTGGTACAGGGCTCCAGAGTTCTTGGGCTTCTTGAGAGCCACATGCTTGCCATCAAGGGCTCCCAGGGCATGTGGAACATTCCACCTGACCCTGAATTCCCTTTCCAGTTCTTTCCACTCAACTGGAGTAGTAGGACATCTGAGGTACTCTCTGGTGAACTCATCCTGGATGGTCCTGCAGACCTCTGGTAGAAACTTGGAAATGGTGGATCTGCCAACCCTGAACTGACAGGATAATGATGTGTATGACTCACCAGTGGCCAGATATCTGATGGTGAGGGCTAACTTTTCCCCAACACTATTTGGAGCTCTGTAGTTGGTGGCCTGCCTGGCTAGATGTAGTTCCAGTCTGGTCTTTATCATTTCAAAGAATTCTGGGGTCATCCTCATGTAGTTGGTGAATCCTGGAATGTCTGTGGCATACAGTTCAGTCATAATGTTGTGGTAGGCCCTCCTCTCCTCTCTCTGTAGTAGCCATGGCCTGACCCACATGTTGTGCCTTCTTCTAGGTCTCTGTATGGCTGGTGGTGGTGGTGGTGGAGGTGCTGCTTGTGGTGGTTGCTGTGGTCTACGTAGAAATAGCAAATACATCATTATTTATAACTGAATAAAAACTAGAAAAGCCCTAAGTTTTTGCTGAAGTTGTCTTCCATTAAAAGGTGGCATCCTGCTGTGTTCCTATAAAAGTAATGATAATTAGATTGCGGAATTTATATATATATACCCAGAAAATCCAGGTTTTTGCAAAACAAGAATCAGTGATCATGGTCTGGGGAAGACTGAGGAGGCCTGAGGACGCTGAGGATGCCGGGACTCAATCGGGGGTTAGTCGGGGCTTAGTCCCAAGAGGTCTGAGGTGTCCTGGGACCCAGTCGGTATGTGTACGACAGGATCGTGGTTGAAACCGACCAGAAAACTGGCTTAATCGGTTCTTAGTCCCAGACCAGTCGTGGACTGTCTGGGGCCGCCTGGGGCCTCCTCAGGCTTCCTGAGACCGATCTGTACTTAATCCCAGGCTTTGATACTGATTCAGTATTCCCGCCCATTTCACCATTTTCTTCTCCGACTGTCCACGATTAAGGGTCGCTGACAGGATCGGGCCTTAGTCCTTTGGTGGAACAGGGGCATTAAGTAATTTATCATACCAATTTTGAGCTGTGAGATGGCATTTCGATCTAAATCTACCAGCAAATACATTGCAGTTTAAAAAAATAACAATGTATTGGACACACAATCCATATGGTGATATGGGAATGATAATAACGCATGAGTTAGTAGGTTTTGCAAATATTCTGGGGCATTTGCCCGAAGGCATTTGTACCCAAGCAATAATTTTGAATGCAATCCTGGCAGAAATTAAAAGCCAGTAAAGCAGTTTTCTAGATTCAGTTCAGTTTTCATATTTTATTCTGTTAAGGCCCAATTTGACAGCTATATTTTGAACTCTTTTTCAATATCTTGACTGATTTTTCTTTTGGTAAACCAAACACCAGAACTGGTGTCATTTGCAACATTTCTGTATTTCTGTATACTATATAAGATAGCCTAAGTGATAATGGACTTAAATTAATTGATTTTCGGCAATTTCTGTGAACAGATTCAGAGTTTTGAGTTTACAACTAAGTTTTTAATTTTGCCCAAATTTATGTTTTCTGTTTCAGTCTGACCCTATTCATTCTCACTTGCAATCTAGCTTTAGGGTCATTCCATTTTTTTATTTTCTGCAAATGTCAGTTTCTTGGGGTAGCTGAGTAATGGGTGTCACAACATATGCATGTTTTCGCAGTGTGATGGAATCTTTCCAGTGGCATGCCTTAAGAGAGGATGAATCTGTTAGTTGATACCATGCTAAACACCCTACCTTTACACAGCCAACCTGACAAGGTAGTAAATACAGGAAGACAAGAAAAAACAAGAAGACAAGCAAACTATACCTGCAACTGTACTTGTTGCACTTCACTATCAAATCAAAATCGCTTAACCACTCAAAAGCAAACCACACATGCATGCTAGGCTTGTTCCCCCATGTGATCATTGTCGTAGATGCAATTACCCCTGTTAAAAATTTGCAAGGCAGGACCTATTTGCTAGATTTCTTTGACCTCTCACCCGGGTAAATATATAGTCTGAGATCCAATTTGTTTTATAAGTGTAGCATCCTTCCAAGATACCTAACTAATTGGATTACTCAGTCTTGAATAATATGCTGTAAATATTCAAGTATTCTTTTTGTCTAATACTAAACTGGACATCAGTCGAATAAAAGGAACTGTATCGCCCACGATGATCTTCCATTAATGCTGCATTCTTAAAGCTGTATTAACTACCCATGCAACAATCTCTCTTTTTTTCATTTTTAATGCATTTTTACTGGATGTGAACTAGTATGTATCAGCACTGAATAGGCAGAGGAATGCTTCATTAATATCTGCCATGTATCGGGAAACCTCGATTGTAATTTTAATTATTCATTTTTGAATGCATTTAAAACGTTTTACCATATATTATAGGACTTATAACATCAAATTTTGCTGATTTAACATAAAAATAATCTGACAATAATCTTTAAAACCAAATGACAATAATCTTTAAAACCAAATGCGTATTTGGGGTGATAATAAGAGATTTACATCATTTAAACTGAAGCACATTTCTTATCTTAACATAAATGTTATTTAATTATTAGACCAATTTATAATTATAATGACCATGTCACTTGAAAATGTGATGTCATCTCGAGCTAGATGTCATGTAAAATCATAGGCTTTGACAGAGTGGGAAGAAAATGCGACAATCTTAAGCAAGAGAAAAAGTATAGTAGGTAGAGGGCCCTAAAGACTGAGGGCTGGTCATATTGGTCACATATTTGGATTACTGCACTGAAGAGGTAAAGTTCAATTGTGCTTCTGGTTATAAGTGAGAAGGGAGCTCTCAGTTTTAGAGAATTTCATAGGGGAGAAATTCTCTGATTTCGGAAATGGTCAGTACTTTATGGATAAGGTAAAATGCTCTGATAGCTGCCATATAGTTGGCAATATTGCAATGGGATTGGTTACCTTAGTGCAAATATTCGATGAAAGATAGTAAAATGTCAGAGTATATCTGGAATGGGAGCAGCCCAGTTGCCACCTCAAAAGACTGGTGGTCCTGCCACATGCATTTGTATTGCCTAAGGGTGGCTGGCCTGATGCCATCCTGCAGTCTGTCAGTGGCAGATCTAGATGTGAGCAGCTGAGATGCTGGTGGAGGTAAATCTGAAAAATAGTATTGTTTTGGAGGGTTAAATTAATGTTTCAATCCAAGTTGGGGATTGAATGAGGTGGTATAACTTGTTATTTTTATCCGGTATTTGTTCCTATCTAGAGAGGAGGTAAGCAACTGATTCTTGTTTGGCAGGGATACGGGTAATGATAAGCTCAATATTGTACATGGCTGTGATTAGGCAAGTACTGTGTAGGCAAGTACTGTACTGCAAGTACATTTGGCAGGTAATATGTGTCTCTTGCCCGGCCTGTGGTTAAAACTTCAACCACTGCCATGTTATCACAAAATATGTTCACTTTTTGGTTGACCCGGTGAGAATCCCAAATCTTACAGGGAACTACTACATTTCAAATTTCTAGGTGTACAATGGTCATATTTTGCCTAGGATTTGAAAGGCATGTATCATGTTATTGAAATGGCCATCCAAACAGAAAACTGTTTTGATCATTTGACCTTGATAAAGGCCAAAATTTAAATTTATGCCAGCTAAAACCTTTTCCCACGCTTACAAAAGATAACTGCCAAATATCATTTTGATCCGCCTAATATCAAGGGAGATATTCAAGCATAAGATTCTATTCTATTCTATTCTGAACATTTATAACGCTTAATCTCTGCCAAGGCAGACTCTAAGGCACAACACCAGGTACATAATCAATAATCATCATTCCATAGCCACGTCGACACCACGGAGATGCCGGGAAATTTACATGTTAAGGTGGGAAAGCCTTATCAAAGAAATAACATTTTAGCTTTTTCCTGAAAGAGGCAAGATTTGGAGTTTTTTTATTTGTGTACTGATGGGTAGTACTGAGGAACCTCCAGGAACCTTTTATCTGGATGGTTGTATCTTGTGCCATATCTTCCACAACAGTAGTCGAGACGACTGCTCACCAGGGCATTTGCCTCAGAACAGCAGCCTCATCCGCCAGGTACTGTCCGACCCGTCTGAGATAATGCATTTGAATGATGCAGGGATATGTATCCAGGTGTACTTAGTGATGGTAATATTTTTGTCATAGTATGTATTCCATTATATTGTGTGAGAAATGTGTCAAACCAGCCAAGATCCCGAGGGAATTCTTGATTAAGTAATATTTTCTTAGTTTGATTGTTGGATTAATGTAACTGGAGCCAGTGCCCAGGGAACCAACACAAGAAATAAAAGAGAGCATGGGTTTAAATATCTATTCAATCTACTAGTATTTTTATATGCACATTTCAATTACAGTTTTTAGGATTTTTATTATACATTCTATTTTATAACTGAATTTGCTGAAACCACTGGTTGGAGGGGCTTAGTAAATGAAACATCAAATAAAGGTCCAATTGTGAAGGGTCAAGGTCAAGCAATTTCCTTGACTGAAAGGGACCCTGAGAAAAAATGATAAGGTACGTGACCTTGGACCAAAGGTCACAGGAAGGTCAAGCAATTTCCTTGACCTTGAAAATAAAGGTAAAACCGAATGTGGTTATTAATCCACCCCAAGGCCCTGCAACCAGTGAATATTCAGTGTATATATATGTATACGACCAGAATTTTGTTTATCTTTTGTCGTGAGCAGGGAAACATGTAGTGGTATTGGTTTGTGTTTAAAAGGGGCAGCCATGGTATTCAATTGGATTTCTTCATTTATGTAAGCATGAAGATGTTTTGAATTTGAATGCAAAAGTGTGATGATCTTCGGTAGATATTAGGGGCCAGGGTGGTATAGTGGTAATACACTCGCCTCCCACATCAGAGGTTGGCAGTTCAAACCCCGGACCCTATGTGAGAAAGTTAGTAGTTACTTACCGATGGTCGGCAGTTTATAATACAGAACATTGACCAACTATATGTACTGGTTTCCTCTCCCCACAAAACTACCTGTCTTCTTAAGTTTATCCATGAGGTTGTTAATTCTAGGTGGTTCAGCTGAGGTACAACATCTGACGTAGCAAGTACTAAGGCATAGGAGGTTTTGGCATTGAGTCTATCTCTTATTTCCAAGTTCTCACATATGAATCTATCCACAGTGATCTGAATGAGGCTGAATTTGTTTTCAAGACTAACCAGACTCTGCACAATAGAAGTAGATATAATCTCTTCAGATTTAAATTTTGGAATCTTATGTAGCTCAGCTGCAGTTACTGCAAAGGTTGGAATAAGATCACTGTTATCAAGTTTGGCAAGTGCAACCATTAGGTCATGTACATTCGCTTCCTTCTCTGACCTGACACTTGAGTCCCTCCTTTTGAGCTTATCACCAATGACTGCAACATCAGATTTCTCCCAAGGTGTATCTTTAGCACTATTGATGTCCTGTGAGCTAAAATGCCCAAGGATAGCAGATTTTATGTTCTCATTGGCAGAGTTCTGCAATGCAGAGGAGGCATAAGACAAAATTGTCTTTTACCGAAAAAGCGATAACCTTAGTCACACTGTTTCACTTAGATGCTAGCAAATTGCGTTGAATCCTGAACGCATTTCCGTCTTGTATGTGATTGCATTCCACTTTCAATACCCTGTTTTGCTGCTATTCATGTAGGAGAGAATTTTGTCTGCTTAACCAAGTGGGGCTTTGTTCGCTTTCCCTGAATTATGTTCAGTGTACCTGCATGGTGAATTAGTTTGTTTGTAACTGTATTTGATATCACACCATCAGAACCGCAAATTACTTGTGCATAAGTTAAGTCAGGACAAGTTTTTTGTAGTTTTTTAACCAGGAAAAGGCCTGTTCTTTTGAGGTTTTGCTTTCTTGTTCAGCATATGTTCCATCACTGTCATAAAAAAATCTATTGAAATAAGTATGGGTATGTGTATTTGAGCACACGTCTATATTTATTTGGGTTTTTAAAATTAAGAGTCCCGTGAAAGGGGATGCTTAATGTTTTCACCCCCAGTTTTCAGACAGCAGATGCCACACTATGCTTGAATATCTCACTTGATATTAGGCCGATCAAAATGATATTTGGCAGTTATCTTTTGTAGGCATGGGAAAAAGTTTTGGCCAGCATAAGTTTGACCTTTGGCCTTTATCAAGGTTGAACCTCGCCAGCAAAGAGTTCTCAACACTTTTGTTCCCAATATAACCTTCAGCTAAAGAGATACGAGGAACAGTCAAGCCCAAATCTTCAACACATGTTAGAATAGAATATCCTTACAGAATTTATACACCCAACTTTAAACAACTCAGACTTCAAGCCAGTCTATGGGTTATGAATACCCATTGATTCAACCTTTATAATAACTCACTATAATAACACCAGGTCACGACTCATGCATATTGTACTACCGTACTATCTTATTAAATACTGAAATTATGAACAACAACAGAAAAACAATAACAAGACCTCCGAAAACGCTCATAAGCATTAAATTGAAACTTTACAGTATTAGCCAGTTAATTAAAAGACACGTTCTTTGCCAAATTACTCAAGAGCCACACACACAATAATCCCGGACATCACGAGAATTATGTATAGGTTAATGGCCAAGTAAGTGTCCAATATTGGAAAATAATAATACCGAGTCAACAATTCATTATTTTCCAATATTGGACACTTACGAGGCTGTTAACCTATTTAAATTACACCTCTTCCTTAATTTATAATTTTTAAGATGTTGTTTAACATCATTACTTTTCATTTCTATATTTCTGGTATGTATTTTTTCGGCTTTTATGATCATTTTAGTTGAACCAAATGTTAAAGGGTTTCTTTGGAAATGTGCTAAAAAGACTTTCTATATATGGTCAAAATCACAAAGTGGCCAATAGTGAAAGATATTGGACACTTTTAAGAATAGAAAAACTCTCGGGTGTAATTTAAATAAATTGAAAACATCTAAATTGCTTTTCGCAAAATCTAAATTCCCACAAGCTGACCTGATATTTGGAAAGATTCTAATTTGGATAAATTCATTTGGCTCTAAATTATTATTGTCATAACCGATTCGGCTATTAACTCGATTTTATTAAGTAATTTAAAATATGTATTTAATGCTGGATAGTAAGTGTCATTTCAGATTAAATTGATTGAATAGAATATTTGTTGTGATAAACCAGTGATTAAAGAACATGAACGTGAGAACTGATTGTGAACGAAAAGATTACCGTGAACTAATGCATATGGAACTATGGATAATAAAAGAAGTCCAGGACTATATTTGTGTCTTCATTGATGTCAATCTTTGAACTATTAAAAGATCCATTGTCCAGAGTAGCGATGGATATGACAATTCAATACCTCTCCTCTCGCGGGAATAAGAAATTTCACCTCAGTCAAGTGAAGAACTAAAACTCTACCATCAAAAGACATTAGGGACACTAATAATAAACTATCTGTTAAAGGATAAAAGAGGTATTAGTACAATATTCATTAGTTCACAATATTAACACTATTTCAAATTTAGTCCTTTTACCTAGAAATGTCCCATCAACACATACGCATTAAAACCATGAAATCTGTAAAACTAACTTCACCTTCTATGATATCATTGTCATCGACTGAACAAAACTGCAACAATTATGCCACACTGCCAATCAGTCTCACAATGTTAATTATGCCCAGGTCCCACAGTGGCGATGTTTGCCGGTGAATCTACACAAATTGCAAATTTGTCATTGTTCTCAGTAAATTCCTCTTTCTTCTCCCTTTGTCTTTAATCCTCTTCATCTTTCCCGACCCCACTATGACAACAAGCTGATGTTCAAAACTATCGCAGCAATTCGCCTTCTTTCATGTTTCTTGTTGCAATTCGCCACTCTTCTTTGATGCCTTTGAAGAATAATGGGGAATTAGCTGCAAGGCTTTGACGACCTTCATGCGAAGTAGCTGTGACAATTGAAGATGATTGGCGAATGGGCTACCATCTCTCCACCAATTAGCTGTGATGGATAGGGACTTTAGACGATGATTGGAGAACTGGCTGTGATGGCAGAGAGGGAGCTAACAATCAGCTACCATCTTCAGAGAACCTCTGCAAACTTGTGGTGAACTATTGGAGACTAAGACGGGACTACGCGTCCCTAAAATCATTCGTGATTTCAATTTTCTTGGATACACATCGTGCATTTCTTGGACTATTTTTGAAAAGTTGAAAAACTTTTAAATTTTAAAAAATTAAAAAACTTTTGGAATATCAAAGATAGAGACCAGGATTAGGAAAAAGGAAAAGGTTTCCACAAGCAGAGGAGTCAGAAGCACCAGAAGCTGCCACAAATTCCACCCAGCCTCCAGATGAGTCAGTCAGCACTCAGTCAGCATCAGTTAACACACAGTTAGCACAGGCAGATTATTATGACTCTCAGGCAGAGGACATTGAGGGAGAACTAACCACCCAAGAACACACACAGCAGTCCGACGATCCAGCCTGTAAACAGAAAGTGGTCTGACTGACGGATGAGCAAGAAGAGGCTGTGGCTGATTGGTTAAAGGACAACACTGTATTGGACAACAAAGGCAAGAAAGAATACCGGGATGTGGACAAGAAGGACATACTCTAGGCTGCACAAGCACCAGTGATGGGAATATCTGGTGAGTTTTGTTAGCTTTATTTTTGGTGATTTTATGGATAATTTACTGATTTAATAACTTGTATAGAGTCAAATATGTAATTGTGTTTAACTAAATTTTGCCAGGACTAGTAGAATAGTAGAAAGTATATGTTTTTTTCAGGTTTTATTTTTTTTTTTGTTGTTGTTATTTTTGAACTGTGAAATTGTAATGTTTCAGTTTAAACTAGTTTAACATTAATTTCAATTTTAAAAGTCGAATGTTAAAACACATGTATATTTCCCTACTTTCTACTTATTGCGGTCTTCTACAGTATATAACCTTTTCAAGTATGTTTATCGGGTGTACAGTTATGACTCAATAACCAGGACCTTCTGTCCATGTTTAACAACTGTCTTGTCATTTGTATTATTATTACATTTTCTCTCCAATTCTTCTATTTGCTGACTTGAAGATATGGTTTAAGGGCATAAGGACCTGGTATGGCAAGCTGACTGCAAAGAAGTCTGGTGATGGGACCAAGGAGCACACTGAGAGGGACAGGTGGATTATCAGCCACTTCACCTTTCTGTTGGATCACATTTCCTTTGTACCTTCCAGACAGCCGTGCAGTGTAAACATTCATGCATAATATGTACTACTGTATTTTAACTGTGTTTGTTCTGATAATTTCTAGGCATGTCAGCAGAATGTATGTACTTGAAAAGTTTGGGGTGAGTATCTGGTGAAGTTGTGGTGATCAGTAATAAATGAAAGTGAAATTCCTACTTTTAGTACATGTATAGCCACAGTTACTTTGTACCAGCTTTGGCTGAATAATAAATTATCATGGACCTAATAAGATTACTGGAGATATATTTCTAGACATGTCACTTAGTAATAGTTTCTTTACTTTTGGGTTTTCAGTTGAAGCCACCAGCCTCTTCCGCCTCTTCCATCTCTGCCACCCATCAACCAACCACTGCATCAGCTGCTACTGCTGTCGTGTCATCCACATCGGCTGCATCTGTCACCAACCCTACACAGGCTGAAGAGGAGTTCATTGAGTCAGAGCTCCATGAAAGCAGCACACATCCTCCTGCGCAACAGCCTGCCTCTACTTCATCTACATCCATGGCCCTCAGAACCAGGGGCCACAGCTCAGAGTCGGAACATGCTGGAGAGACTGTGTGAACACAGGGATACAAATGCACAGATCTCAGAGAGGCTCGAATGTGTACTACCCAGTAAACATTTTTGGGTTTTGCAAACATTTGATGGGAAATGTAAAGGTTAAAAAATGATGGGTACAAAAACCATTTATAATAGAATGTTCTATGTATACCATTTATTACACATTTAATGATAAATGATAGAAAAACATTACAAATGAACATATTTATGTCTGAATAATAATGGGGTCAGAGGTCAAATTTAATATCTTTTTAAGGTTGCTCACCAATGAAAATATTATTTTTATATCTAAAATTGTAAGATAGTGGCTTAAAAATTGTGCCCCCATTCAATTCTTATTTTTAGAGATCGCGTGTGGGTCAATTTTGACAAAATCTTCTAAAATCCCCTATAATTGCTCACTGCCATCTTTGTTGAGGCAAGTTTCAAGGTGAAGGTTTAATAAGCATTCTGAAAATATGGGTTTAAAAAAATTTTTTGACGGAATGTTTTTAAAACTTTTGATCATCAATGTTTTGTAACCATTTTATGTGTACTGCTTATAAAACACTTCATGATGAATGTTTGAAAAACATTTCTAGCATAACCTTAATTTCTTTAGCTATTTTATTGATGTTTAAAAAACGTTTCCAGTCAAAGCTAGTTTCTTGAGTTATTTTATAAACATTTTCAGTGAAAAACGTTTGTATATAGAATGTTTATAAAACGTTTTTTAAACATTACAGAGTAAACATTTGCTTGTTTAAACATTTAAACCATTTTAAAACCTTTCTAATGTTTACTGCATATAAGGCCCAGGCAAATTACTGTACTGCATGGGGCTGCTGGATGACCAGCGCACTTGGCAAGATCCACGAGGGGGTGTGGCCCAGCTTTCAGCAACGAAGCATGGATCTGGTAAATCTCGCTTTGAGCAAGTCCAAGGCTGTGGCTGACAGGGAGCAGCATAAGGCATCTCTTCAGCTAGATGAGAGGCAAAGACAGCTGGACCAGTGACAGCGTGACCTGGAGCTCAAGCAGAGGTAGATGGAGCTGATGCAGCAGCAGAGAATGCAGGAGGTCACAGTACAACAGCCAACGAAACCCTCAGGCCAACAGACATAACTTTTTCAGACAGTGGCAGCCGACCCTACTCAGCAGCAACTACATTGGGGGCCTTCTTCATCCACACCAACACCTGGTCCTCTGCTTCTACCAAGTATGTGCTTACCTATGGATACGTAAAGACCATATGGAAGACCTGTATGCACAAGGACAGTAGTGCTTACCTTGTGACCTGTATGGACAAGGGCAGTAGTGTTCAGTATGTATGTGTGACGATCGTGGATCGTTCCCGCTATTTACTTCTGTAGGGGGGGGGGCCCGTTTATTTTATTTTATTTGTCTGGTTATTTGTCCACTAATTAGCGGTATTTCCGTCTAAACTCCCCGTTTATTTTATTGATTTGTCTGGTTCTTGGTCCACTAATTGGCAGTATTTCCATCTAAACTCCCTGTTTATTTTATTTGTCTTGGGTGTTTGTTCATTAATTAGCGGTATTTTCCTTCTAAATTTCCTGTTTTTAATTATCTTTTCCTGTCAATTCTCGGCTGAAATTGCCGACTTTTCTGGTCTATTTTGTACTATTTTGTGATATAATTAGGTGTGAAATGCAAATATTCCCAGTAACCCTGAGTTTGTGCTAAGTGGGCCCACACATGTTTACTCCAGGATGTAAATCAAAGTGAGGTAATCCAGGCCTTGTATTAAAATAGATTTAGCGCCAAATAGATAAGCATGTGGATGCAGCATGCATCTCCCCTATCCAATCTCCTCCCCCAGATTATGGGGTGACCTTTGCCTGAGGCATCCTGGCCAATCACAGCCCTAGATAAGGAAGCTGGACAAGTGCTGTTAGCTTGGGTTTAGCTTGGCATCACTCTCTTCTGTTCTGGACTTGACTGGGATAGGAAGTGTTTTTTTTGGTGATTCCATTTGTGTTGGTTTTTGTTGGAAAACTCAATCTAGAGGTATGGTTTTTATTTAATTTATTTTACTAACATATTTGGAAGGATAGGGGGGGACCCAGGGGGGAAATTTATCAAATTTGATGTTACTATAACACTCCTAATTTTGACCCAATAGTCTTGAGCTGTAAATTTTGAACTTGTAAGAGGGGATTTGGGGAATATGTTGTAATTAAGGCTGGCCAACCTTATTATGGCTATACCATTCGAATCCATTCATCTTCCTGGGCCATAATTCATCATTCATGTCATCTTGGAGAGGGGGAAGGGCAGGTACTGTTACATATTTGGGGTGTATCTGGCTACATGGGTTTCCATCCCTCTCTACAGGTCTTTAACAACCAGAGGGTAAATGCATCTAATTAGTTAGAGCAGGTGTCATCTAGCGGATGCCTAAGTTTGGGATTGGCTCCAAGAGGTGAATGCATTTACCCAAATGTTAATCATTATTGGGTTCATAAATCATCAGGGATGGTTGGGCTTTTAATCACAGGTCCCTTGATCTTTTACACAATCACCATGTCCTTTCTAGTCTAGTCCCCGCCCTGGGTAGGTGGTGGAGCACTCTCAGGGAGGGTCTGGTTTCCAGTCACTTTCTGGGAGATCCCCCTCCCAGGAATGAGGATGCCACAGTTCAGAACAGTGAGCAGGGCCCTTTGGTATGGTATGGGTAGAAATATTTGGTTTATGGGTCAGATTTTGTGGGGATTAAATTGGTTAATTTGAAGGTTAACCTGTATATACTTTTCTGTGTATTTGGTTTAATGGCTGATATGTGCCTATTTTGTAATGTTTTAAAGATAAAGTAAAGTAATTCACCAAGTAATTTAAACTTTCTGAGTGGTTATAATTAATTTATCTCTGGTAAATCAATATCTTAGATTTTGAAGTGTACCTTTATTTTAATCTGCTAACTTTTGCTGATACTGACTCCCTTTGATTAAAAATATTTCATAGTATAAGTTTAATTATTTATGTTTAAAGATTGATTTGAAACAGTTCCAAATTACTGGTACTTAAGTTGTGTGTCAAGTGTTTTTCAGCCATTAAAACTGGATTTGGTAAAACTTCTGTAATTAAGCTTTGTGTGCCATTTATTAATTAATGCATCCTCTGTCCAAATTCTAATGCTTGGTTCACTGCTTTTCTGTTGTGTGTATTTGATTATTTCTGCTGTGAAGCTTGCCTTTTTTTTTTTTTTTTTTCTTCAACTCCTGCACAACTAGCTGTCAAACTGTGTTTTTTTTTCCTCCCTCTTTTTATCCTGGAACCATATTAGCCTTCCCAGTGGCCCTCCCTGGTCCTACAGTAAATTTTATTAAATAAACTAATTTTAAGTTTCCAGCTTACTTTTTTGGGGTAAATTATTATTATTAATTAATGCTTGTGTAATATTACTAGCCTTGCACTGGGCTTTACATTTACATATCTTATTTTTATGTTAAAGTCAATACCTTTGTTTATCCATTTAAAATATTGTTCTTATTGTTTCACTTCATGTTTTTTTTACTGTGGTATAATATTAACTTAAATTATTAGCCTTCCAGAATTATAGCCCAAACATCCCTTATAAAGTTATTTCCTTGAGTTAACATGACAGCTAGTTGGTGCTCCAAATTAGCCTTGCGGCGCATTCTTATTAAAGTCTGCTTTCATTGAATGTTCACTTGTCATTTCTGTTTCCCTTTAAACTATTAGCCTTTACTATTTTACTTTGGTTGTGTGTAATGATTTCTACATTATATTTGACACCCTCAATGGTTCATTTATGCTTTTATCTTATGCTTGATGCCTTTATTTTTTTTGTGGTGTTGCATAAGCTTGCTGTCATGTGCACTGATTTATCCACGTTAAATGTCATGTTGCCCAATGTCATGTTATATAAATGTCATGTGTGTTGTCACTTTAGGTTGGGTTTACAGGTATTGGAGTTCCATTGTTTTTTTTGTAATTTGTTTAACTATTAAAATTTATTACCCCTTTTTTTTACAAAATGTTAATTGTAAATACTCCTTAAATTTTGGTGTTTGGTATCATAGCCTTGCTTAAGTCTCTTATACAATTAATTATTCAGGTTTTGGATCTTAACTAAATTTAGCCTTCCTTAAGTCCCTTGCTTTAGTTATTGGGTTTCTGGTTTGTAACTAAATTAAGCCTTTCTTTAGTCTCTAATTGTATAATTTCTCAAATAATCTTTAACTCCATACTTGTTTCATTTGATTGTTTTCCTTTCATAAAATTTAATACATCTACACTTTCTCTAAATTACATAATTTGTTGATTATAGTCTTTCCCTTGTCAATATTCTGTTTTTACACACATTCTTTTACCTTGTTACTATTTCTTTTTGTTGTCAATATATATTATGAATTTCAATACTTGTGTTTTCACTTTGTTTATTTTAAGAAGACCTGTATTAGGGTCTGAACTTTGACTTCACTTTCTGAAACTTGGTCTAATTGATCTTGTCCCAGGAGACCTTTGCAGAGTTTTAGCAGGAACTTGACTGGTAACTTACCTGAACTGGACCTCACACCTCATGGTTATATGGCGCCTGATTGATGATAAATGGTTATATCATGCCAGTGAATGCTAACATCGACAGCACAATGGTCATATTGGGATTGGTTAGAAGCACCTGATATTGAGAGTTTTTAGACTTTATGACACTGTAGTCCATCTTCCCCTGATTAATACACCTTTGGGTATGTCATTTTAGTTAAATGAATCTTAGTACCTTGAAGTTGAAATGGGTAACATCTTGAAATTCTTGGTCCTAGAGCACTCAGATCACAATAAGTCATCTTATCCACGTTCTCCTACTCTACAGTTTAGGTCACAATACCAAGAGTTGAAAACAATATTATAGGTTGGTCAACCTCAAAATGACCTGGTGGTAGCATAAGTGAATTCTATAGGTTGGTCAACCTCAATAATGACCTGGTGGCAGCATAAGTAAATTGGGTTCATGGTTGTATTTTACAATTTTGAGTTAAGTCAGTTGGTAAAACAATGCAATTTTGACAAGTTACCAGGGTTTTTCAGGGTTCAGGGAAAAACCAGGACACGTCCACTCTCCTGCTCGGGATTGAGTTGGTTGGATTTGGGTTCCAGGTGAACAATCTGAGGGTCACGGGTTCAAATCTGCACAGTCGTTGGGTGAGCAGGGAGGCGGCCTTCGCAGTATATAAGCGGGGCCGCACCTTTGGGTCGCTTGAGAGCGGGCGCCTCTGGTCTGTAGAGTGCCGGGGTGCCGTCAGCCTCTTTGCCTGACAGGGGCTGTACCCTCTGGTTGTGGGACGTGTCACCCCAGTGGTTCCGGGGCGGGTGGTAGGTGGTAAAACTCACCCCTCTATGTAAGTTTATGGTGGCAAGGGTGGGTTCTGGTCCATAATGTACCCATATAGGATAGATCCCTGTCCACAAGGCTCTCATTTAAGGGGGATCTCTTGCTTTCATGGGGGTCCCTGTTCATAAGACACCTGTGCAGGGCAGGTCTGCGGGTCCATGGGAATACGGTGATGGGACCGGGGGCTCGACCCTCCATTGGGTTTACACGGGGGTGGGGGCCCGTCCCGCCACATTATTTTATGGTGGCAGCGGTGGGATGGCTTAACAGTGGTTGTCATGGCTGTAAGTGCTCTGGGAATGTTTAATCGTAGTACTTTTTTTTGTAGGTGGTGGAAAATGACCAGCTGTTTTAAACCTTTTTTTTTTAGTTCTAGCTGCATTAATTTTCTCTTATTTTTTTTCTTGTAGGTTGTGGGTTGGTTGCAAGCTGTGCATCTCATTTTTTTTAGTTTAACTTTGTTGGAAAGATTTTAGTGTCTATTTGTTTTAGGTGTTTTTGGATGGCGGCCAGATTTTATTTGTGTATGACTATTTAAAGGTTGTGGTCATGAGTACTAGAAGGTCAAACCGTGAGGGTATGGGTGAGGATGAGTTCTTTGATACACCAAGGCCATCCGGGGGATATTTGGACTCGGTGAGGAGCCGTCTGAGGGGTGCCTTCTCAGCAGTCCGTCCCAACTATGGCTCTCCGGCTCTGGCTGATGCTAGGGAGGAAGATCCATTGGACATGGCTGCTGGGCGGAGCTCTGATGAGGACGAAGAGGAGCGTGGGGCACGGGGGCAGCCCATGCCACCGGCCCGTCCACGCCCTAGAAGCTCTGGGTATGCCAAACCTCCCAGGTTTGATGGGGTAACTATTAGTTGGGATGAATTTATAATGCAGTTTGAGACCTGTGCGGCCATCAATGGTTGGAGGGAGCCAGAGATTGGACAGCACCTGTTTGTAAGTTTGGAAGGGGAGGCGAGGAGCTATGTGGTAGGTCTGAGATTGCCCCGTTTGGACTATCGTATTCTGGTTCAAAGGCTTGAGTCCTGGTTTGGGTCAGTGGACAGAAAGGAATCTTTCAGAAGTAAGTTACAGGGGCGTAGGCGTAACCCAGGGGAGGCGGCTACATCCTATGCCTCAGAGATTGGCTGCTTGGTGGCAAGAGCATTTCCCGGGTATCCTGAGGACATTTTGCGTGAGTTGACACTTAAAGCTTTACTAGACGGATTGCCAGAGGGGGACTTGAAACATGAGATACAAATGCACAATCCACAGACTGTAGAGGTGGCGGTAAGACTGATTGAGAGGTTTGAGAACTCCTCAAAGAAGGTAAGACCCCAGGTTAGGATGGTGGGGGAGGAGTCTGCAGTCGCAGGAGGGGATTTAAGGGTGCTGATGGTACAGATATTGGAGATGTTGAAGCGCATGGAGCCTGGATCAAGAGGTAAGAAGACTGTAGTCTGCTTTAAGTGTGGTGAGGAGGGTCACTATAAGTTCCAGTGCCCTACCCTCCAAAAGCAGGGAAACTAGAGGAGGCCACTCTCACGGGGCTGAGAGAGGCTGCAAATGATGCCCCGGATGGATATGGTGAGTTGAAGCAGGATGGACCCCCGGTTCTTGTGATCCAGACTTTGAATGAGGATGCTACTGCATGTTCTAGTGAGTATGGAGTACCCCACTCGGAGCTTGGCTTGTTTGTATTGGGAGTCCTAGAGGGAGAAGAGGTCCAGTTGTTGATTGATAGTGGTGCTTCTGTGTCCATTTTATCATACCAGGTGTGTAGGAGGTTAGGGTTATCCTTGGCCCCGCCATCTGATTTTGAGGTAGGTAGGCTGGTCACTGCTGACGGTAGTGTATGTGTGGTGGAGGGATCTGTCATGGTTAAGACTTGGGTTGGCCCATGGGAGTTAGACCTTGAGTTTGTAGTTGCCCACATAACAGATCAGGCGATCCTGGGCATGACAGCGCTTTGTGATCTAGGTTGTACTTTAGATTTTGTGAGGAAACATCTGGTTTGTAGAGGTTTGAGGGTTCCTTGTTTTGATCAGCATAGAAGACCTGTGTCTTGTAGGGTTGTGGTACATAGTAAAGTTGAGATTCCACCTAGATGTGAGTTTTTAGTAAGAAGTTGTGTTGGGGAAGGTGAAGTGCCATCTGGTGTTTGTGTGGTAGACCCCAATGAGAGCTTGTTTGAGAGGAGCGGTTTGGTTTTGGCCAAGTCTGTAGTTGATCCATCACAGGAGAGTTTTGTGGTTAGGGTTTGTAACACCTTGGAAGAAGTGGTTGTTTTACATCAGGGAATGTCGGTGGGAGTTCTGAGTCCAGCTGAGTTAATTGAGAGTATTAACCAAGGGGAGGGAAGTCATGAGAGTTGTCGTAGGTTGTCAAAGGTTTCTGAAGGGCAAGAATTGCCGGAACATCTTACGGATCTGTATGATAGGGCTGTAGAAAATGTCCCAGAGGGAGATAGAGTTCTGATCAGGGAGTTGTTGGTCAAGTACCAGGATGTATTCTCTAGGGATGATAAAGACTTGGGGAGAACTTCTTTGGTAAAACACCACATAGAAACTGGGGACTCTAAACCTATCAAGCAGGCACCCCGTAGGTTACCCCCTCATCAGAGAAAAGAGGTTGAAAAACAGATTCTGGATCTTTTAGATCGTGGGTTGGTGGAACCGTCTGACAGCGCTTGGGCTTCCCCAGTAGTTATGGTTAAAAAGGCTGATGGGTCCTACAGATTATGTGTTGACTTGAGGTTGGTAAACCAGGCAAGTGCTGGTTCAGGAATCCCGTTGCCAAATACAGCAGAACTTTTGTCAAGTCTATCAGGGTCAGTATGGTTCAGTACTCTAGATATGTTGAGTGGATACTGGCAAGTGGAGTTGGATGAGGAATCCAAGCAAAAGACAGCTTTTGCAACACATCTTGGTCTACACCAGTGGAACGTTATGCCCTTTGGTCTCATGGGAGCCCCGGGTACATTTCAGAAACTCATGCAAACAGTTTTGGGTAGCATGTCCTACAAGCAGCTTTTGGTGTACTTGGATGATGTGATTGTGCCGGCTAAATCAGTGGTAGAAGGGGTGGATAGGTTGAGTGAGGTTTTCAGAAGGTTCAGGGAGGCCAACCTTAAGCTGAAGCCAAAGAAGTGTACCCTTTTTCAGGAGAAAGTTGCCTTTTTGGGTCATATTGTGAGTGCTGATGGGATAGCAACTGATCCTGCTAAGGTTGAGTCTGTTTCAAAGTGGCCCACTCCCACCAGTAAAACCCAGGTGAGAAGTTTCCTAGGATTGGCATCTTATTACAGGAAGTACATCAGGGGTTTTGCCCACATTGCCCACCCTCTAAACCGTCTCACTGACAAGAAGTCTGAGTTTCGTTGGTCTGATCAGTGTCGGGAGGCTTTTGATAAGTTGAAAGATTTGTTGACCAAAGCACCCATTTTGGCCCATCCTTTAGATGAAGGAGAGTATTTGTTAGACACAGATGCAAGTGGAGTAGGTATAGGTGGAGTTCTCTCCCAGATTCAGGATGATACTGAGCGAGTGATAGCATATTCTAGCCGGTCCCTGAATACAGCTGAGAGGAACTATTGTGTGACCCGAAGAGAGCTTTGGGCTGTGGTTTATCATGTGAAGCATTTCCGTTGTTATCTTTATGGCAGGCATTTCACCATCAGGACAGATCATGGTTCATTGAGATGGCTTCATAGGTTTAAAGAGCCGGAGGGACAATTGGCAAGGTGGCTGGATGTTCTGGCAGAGTATGATTACAGGTTGGTTTGTAGGCCAGGGGTACAGCATAAGAATGCCGATGCTTTGTCAAGGAGGCCTTGTGAAGGTAAGGGGTGCATGTGTGTAGCTTTACAGGAAAAGAGTCAAGTGTCAGTGGCAGTACAGACAGGTGAGGAGACAGAGAAGTTGAGGGTACTGAGTGTTGAAGCGGGTGAGGACCCGGTTAAGTTGGATTTCTGGGATGTGGCAGAGATGAAGAAGGCTCAGGAGGAAGATAATTCAGTAGGCCCAGTATACAGGTTGGTTGTGGGGTCAGGTGAGAAGCCTTCTTGGGAGGAAGTCAGTCACTGGAGTCAGGAATCCAAAACCTTACTCACTAGCTGGTCCAGTCTACAGGTGAGGGATGGGTTGTTGTACTATCGCTGGGTGGGAGAAAACTGTAAAGAGAGGGACCGGTTGAAATTGGTTGTCCCAGAGAAGTATAGGGGAGTCATCTTGGAACAGCTGCATGACTCCAAGACAGGTGCCCACTTGGGAGTGAACAAAGTGTATGAGAAGGTAAAAGCTAGGTATTACTGGCCAGGGGTGTCCCAGTATGTGAAATGGTGGGTGGGGTCTTGTCTGACCTGTCAGAGGTATAAAGAGCCAGGGAGGAAAGCAAGGGGAAAGTTACATCAGTACATAGTGGGGGTGCCCTTTGAGAGAGTAGCCATGGACATTGTAGGACCTTTGCCCCAGTCGGACAGGGGGAACCTTTACATTTTGGTGATCTGTGATTATTTCACTAAGTTTGTCGAGGCGTTTGCACTGCCTGACCAGCAGGCTGAAACTGTGGCTACAGTGTTCCTTGAGGGATGGGTGACGAGGTTGGGGGTCCCAAGGGAACTGCATACTGATAGGGGTACCAACTTTGAGTCGGAAATCTTTGCCAAGATGTGCAAGGTTTTGGGTATCCATAAAACTAGGACCACCGCTAGGAACCCAAAAAGTGATGGGCTAGTAGAGAGACAGAACAAGACCCTTGAGAAGTTATTGGGAATGCTTTGTGATGAGAATCAGTTTGATTGGGATGAACAACTGCCCTATGTCCTGATGGCTTATAGGAGCTCAGTTCAGGAATCTACCCAGGAGACCCCCAATATGATGTGTTTTGGTAGAGAGACCAGTCTTCCCCTTGATGTTGCCACCCCTCCCTGTCCGGGTGAGGTCCCTTTGAATGCCCCTCAGTTTGTCTTGAAGGTTCAAAGTAGAATGAGGGAAGCCCATGAGCTCGGCAGGCATGCTCTTCAGAGAGCAGCTGTCCGACAAAAAAGGGGATACATGACCAGATTCTTTGAGAATTCTTACAAAGTAAAAGATGTAGTTTGGTACCACTTCCCTGAAAACAAACGTGGAAAGACCCCTAAGTTCTGTGCAAAGTGGAAGGGCCCTTTTGTTATTGTACAGGTCATTTCAGATGTATTGTACAGGATCCAGGCCGGCCGGAAGGAACCCAGTAAGGTGGTTCACCATGACCACCTGAAACCATGTTCTCTGAGGGAGACTTTTGATGTCTCCTGGGTGGACACGTGCAGTGCTAAAGAACCTCCAGCAGAACAGGACCCTCTGATACTTGAGGAACCCCCTGTCTCTGGACGCCCCCAGAGGCAGAGGAGGCCCCCTCAGCGTTTGGGAGATTGGTATACTGGGGATTAATTTTTGTTCAATGTTGTGCTCTTTGTTTCAGATCATGAACAACTTTTGGGACCCCCTTTGTCCGCGGTGTGGAAGGTCTGTCTGTTATACAGACTTCCCCGGGCATGTCCTAGGCTGTGGAGGGCGGGGTGTGATGGTTCAGCGCCTTGGAGCTGGCCTGGTGGAGCCGGGGAGGCAAAAGAAGAGAGGGACGTCCGTGGCAGCACGAGGGAGATCGGGGATTCCAAGCCTGATGGAGGTGGATCTGGGTGAGCGGGGTGGGGCACGTCCACGGACTGCAAACTTGCGTCCGGCGGGCATGTCTCCTCCCGCCCCAGAGGAGGACAACTTGGATTTCCTTCATGAGGGGCATCGGGCTCAGGAGCCCGTCAAGCGTGAGCCTCGGGGGGTTCAGGGTAAGGGTGAGGCTGGGAAGCCTGTGGCAACCCAGTCCCCTCCCTGCCCTCCTGGAGTGGGTAGGGCCCGTGACCTTCAGATCATGGCAGCCAGGAGACCAGGTAGGGAGACTGTATTTGGGGCCAGAGATGTCCGACTTAAGGAACCGGGAGCCAAGATAGAATCAATGAGGGTGACGCTGGGTCAGTCCGGCACCAAAGATGCTCCGTTTGCACCCCCTGCCCCAACGGAGGTACCAAAGCCTCCGGCAGAAGCTCCAGGAACACCCAGGGTGAACCATGCCATAAGGAGGACACGCCCAGCTGGGACGGCGCCGGGGCACTACTGTCCGTATTGTCTGGGTGGCCCCTTCGGCCGTAGGTCGAAGACCACCCATATCATCCTTCATCACCCGGAGACGCTGGGCCACAGGGTGCAGAGTGGAACAACACCAGGTGAGGCTGGAGAGGACTCTGGGAGAGGTGCGGGCACCCCCGTGCCTGCTCCTAGCTCGACCGTGGTTCGGGTAACCATTCCAGACACTGCCCCAACCACCAGCGCCTCGACCAGGAGCCCAGACCGCAAGGTGGTGGTGTACCACCAACAAGAAGACCAGCACCCCCCAGGGACAGCCCCTGAGGAGGAGTGATCTGGCAGGTGAAGGAAGACAGGGGAGATGACAAAATTTTGGGGTTAACAAATTTTTTTTTTTGAGTGGGGTGGGAAGAAATATTTTGGGGTTTTCATTTTTGAGTAAATTGGGTAAACTAAAATGCTTCAAGTTTCAGAACTAATATCTTCTTTGATAAAATTGGTGTAAAGCCATTGCGGCTAGTTTGGCAGCTTGATTTTAATTTTAAATCCTTTGTCTAATAATTGCTTCCTAGTAATTTGTGTTGTTTTTTTTCTGCTATCTGTTTTTTTTTCTTGTGCATTTTTTTTATTCTTTTGGCTTTTATATCTAAACTTTTTGTCACTGGTTATATTGTAACTGTCAAAATTTTAACTAGGTTGATTGAAAATTACTTGTTATCGTAGGAATTTTTGTTCTTTTGTACATTTGGGTTATTTTTTTTATTTTTTTTGGGGGGGGAGCTTAAACATAAATTCTTTATCAGTGTATTTCAGCAGGCAGATGGGGCAGTCCTGACCCTTAGTTCAGCCCAGACGAGGACGTCTGTTTTTGAAGAGGGGGGCAAAAGGGATGGTAAATCTGGGTTGGTGAGGTACACGGGTAGGGTATGTGTTGGGCGGGACTAAAATTTTTTTTCTTGCAATACCATCAAAGTATTAATGTGTTGTAACTACCTCAGGAAGTTGGGATGTATTTTGTTTTTTTTATATAAACCTGTTGCTATCTTGTTTTTTTTTCAATTTTTTTTATTTTTATGTTCCTTAAGAGTGTGAAATTTCTCTCATATTATTTAAAAATAAGAGTTTTTTTTTGTGGAATTAATTTTTTTTGTAGTAAGGAAAAGAGTAAAAAGTTAAGTTTGTTTAACAATAAATTTTAAATAAACATCACCATCAACAGGAAGACCAGCACCCCCGGATGATGGAGGAGAGAAGACCTGAGCTGTGTTTAAATCCCTGGACAGTCTCTATATATAATAAAATTAACTTTTGTTACCTAAACACCCTTGTTGTGGTTGCTGTTTGCAGACTGTCCTGGTGGTGATGGGGTGCAGTAGTAGGGAGCCATCCTCCGGGAATCTGTGTAAAACCAGCCAAGATGGGCAGAGGCACCTGGAAATCCTGTGTATAATATTATGAGACACCACCCAGAAGAAGAAAAAAACAAAACCATTCTCCAAAGCCAAGTGGCGTGTGATGGGAGACGGTGGGTGGACTCGGCTAAACACAGGCAATGATAATCCAGTTTTGTGCGTGGGCCCCTAAGAACACTGTTAAAGGAGGCTGGAAGTCAAGTACAGACCCCGAGGTGGTGACTGAGGCTGTCCCCGGATCCCCAGGCGGTCTGTCACAGAAGAGGGATGGTAGTGAAGAGGTATGGAGAGTGACATTCCCACGTGGACGGTGTACTAGGCGAACTCAGTGGGAAGTCTGGACAGTAACAAAATAGTGTCCCCTGTCGCCTTTCCCCCAGGACTTTTAAAGAACGAGAAGAACATTTTGAAGAACATTTAGACTCAGTACCCTGTTTTGGGTAAGTCCCCAAGGACTTTTAAAGAACGAGAGGTGTGCCACAAGAAGAAGCTCCTATCATGTCCCATGAAGAACATTTAAACTCGGTGACCTGTTTCGTGTATCACCCCCAGAAGGATGAAGTCTGTTTTGCAGCTCCCTGATGGCAAGAAGGACAGTTGGTGGTGGTGTTGTATTTTTTTTGTGTGTTTGGGTTAGGTTGCAAATTGATTTGTGGTGTGCAATATGTTATGTGGTTAAGGTACTACTTGTTGTATGTCTTTTTGTCCAAATTGGGTTTCAGGTGCCTTTTAGCTGTACACTTTTTAATGGGGTAAAAGTATGGTAGGAAGGCACAACTGTTTAGGGAGGGGCAAAATGGGTTTGACAAGCAAGTAGGTGATAATTTCTTTAAGTTGTTAATGAAGTTTATTATTCAGGTCAAGGAGACTTGAAGGGTTGGTTTATTTTGTTGACTGTTTTATGTTAATTATGTGGTGATGGTAATTGCAAGGTTCTGTTGGTTGATCAAAAGTATGTTTCAACAAAGACTTTGTGGTTAAGTATGATACAACTGGTGTTGGGTTGGTGTTGGGTATTGATCTAGGATGATCTGTGGTTGGTGGGATGGCCGGGCAGTCATGGTCACCTTTCCCTATTTCCTTCACCATCCAAACTTTAACCTAGTTAGGTCAGTCGAGGACGCCTGCTCCTAGGAGGGGGTATTGTGACGATCGTGGATCGTTCCCGCTATTTACTTCTGTAGGGGGGGGGCCCGTTTATTTTATTTTATTTGTCTGGTTATTTGTCCACTAATTAGCGGTATTTCCGTCTAAACTCCCCGTTTATTTTATTGATTTGTCTGGTTCTTGGTCCACTAATTGGCAGTATTTCCATCTAAACTCCCTGTTTATTTTATTTGTCTTGGGTGTTTGTTCATTAATTAGCGGTATTTTCCTTCTAAATTTCCTGTTTTTAATTATCTTTTCCTGTCAATTCTCGGCTGAAATTGCCGACTTTTCTGGTCTATTTTGTACTATTTTGTGATATAATTAGGTGTGAAATGCAAATATTCCCAGTAACCCTGAGTTTGTGCTAAGTGGGCCCACACATGTTTACTCCAGGATGTAAATCAAAGTGAGGTAATCCAGGCCTTGTATTAAAATAGATTTAGCGCCAAATAGATAAGCATGTGGATGCAGCATGCATCTCCCCTATCCAATCTCCTCCCCCAGATTATGGGGTGACCTTTGCCTGAGGCATCCTGGCCAATCACAGCCCTAGATAAGGAAGCTGGACAAGTGCTGTTAGCTTGGGTTTAGCTTGGCATCACTCTCTTCTGTTCTGGACTTGACTGGGATAGGAAGTGTTTTTTTTGGTGATTCCATTTGTGTTGGTTTTTGTTGGAAAACTCAATCTAGAGGTATGGTTTTTATTTAATTTATTTTACTAACATATTTGGAAGGATAGGGGGGGACCCAGGGGGGAAATTTATCAAATTTGATGTTACTATAACACTCCTAATTTTGACCCAATAGTCTTGAGCTGTAAATTTTGAACTTGTAAGAGGGGATTTGGGGAATATGTTGTAATTAAGGCTGGCCAACCTTATTATGGCTATACCATTCGAATCCATTCATCTTCCTGGGCCATAATTCATCATTCATGTCATCTTGGAGAGGGGGAAGGGCAGGTACTGTTACATATTTGGGGTGTATCTGGCTACATGGGTTTCCATCCCTCTCTACAGGTCTTTAACAACCAGAGGGTAAATGCATCTAATTAGTTAGAGCAGGTGTCATCTAGCGGATGCCTAAGTTTGGGATTGGCTCCAAGAGGTGAATGCATTTACCCAAATGTTAATCATTATTGGGTTCATAAATCATCAGGGATGGTTGGGCTTTTAATCACAGGTCCCTTGATCTTTTACACAATCACCATGTCCTTTCTAGTCTAGTCCCCGCCCTGGGTAGGTGGTGGAGCACTCTCAGGGAGGGTCTGGTTTCCAGTCACTTTCTGGGAGATCCCCCTCCCAGGAATGAGGATGCCACAGTTCAGAACAGTGAGCAGGGCCCTTTGGTATGGTATGGGTAGAAATATTTGGTTTATGGGTCAGATTTTGTGGGGATTAAATTGGTTAATTTGAAGGTTAACCTGTATATACTTTTCTGTGTATTTGGTTTAATGGCTGATATGTGCCTATTTTGTAATGTTTTAAAGATAAAGTAAAGTAATTCACCAAGTAATTTAAACTTTCTGAGTGGTTATAATTAATTTATCTCTGGTAAATCAATATCTTAGATTTTGAAGTGTACCTTTATTTTAATCTGCTAACTTTTGCTGATACTGACTCCCTTTGATTAAAAATATTTCATAGTATAAGTTTAATTATTTATGTTTAAAGATTGATTTGAAACAGTTCCAAATTACTGGTACTTAAGTTGTGTGTCAAGTGTTTTTCAGCCATTAAAACTGGATTTGGTAAAACTTCTGTAATTAAGCTTTGTGTGCCATTTATTAATTAATGCATCCTCTGTCCAAATTCTAATGCTTGGTTCACTGCTTTTCTGTTGTGTGTATTTGATTATTTCTGCTGTGAAGCTTGCCTTTTTTTTTTTTTTTTTCTTCAACTCCTGCACAACTAGCTGTCAAACTGTGTTTTTTTCTCCTCCCTCTTTTTATCCTGGAACCATATTAGCCTTCCCAGTGGCCCTCCCTGGTCCTACAGTAAATTTTATTAAATAAACTAATTTTAAGTTTCCAGCTTACTTTTTTGGGGTAAATTATTATTATTAATTAATGCTTGTGTAATATTACTAGCCTTGCACTGGGCTTTACATTTACATATCTTATTTTTATGTTAAAGTCAATACCTTTGTTTATCCATTTAAAATATTGTTCTTATTGTTTCACTTCATGTTTTTTTTACTGTGGTATAATATTAACTTAAATTATTAGCCTTCCAGAATTATAGCCCAAACATCCCTTATAAAGTTATTTCCTTGAGTTAACATGACAGCTAGTTGGTGCTCCAAATTAGCCTTGCGGCGCATTCTTATTAAAGTCTGCTTTCATTGAATGTTCACCTGTCATTTCTGTTTCCCTTTAAACTATTAGCCTTTACTATTTTACTTTGGTTGTGTGTAATGATTTCTACATTATATTTGACACCCTCAATGGTTCATTTATGCTTTTATCTTATGCTTGATGCCTTTATTTTTTTTGTGGTGTTGCATAAGCTTGCTGTCATGTGCACTGATTTATCCACGTTAAATGTCATGTTGCCCAATGTCATGTTATATAAATGTCATGTGTGTTGTCACTTTAGGTTGGGTTTACAGGTATTGGAGTTCCATTGTTTTTTTTGTAATTTGTTTAACTATTAAAATTTATTACCCCTTTTTTTTACAAAATGTTAATTGTAAATACTCCTTAAATTTTGGTGTTTGGTATCATAGCCTTGCTTAAGTCTCTTATACAATTAATTATTCAGGTTTTGGATCTTAACTAAATTTAGCCTTCCTTAAGTCCCTTGCTTTAGTTATTGGGTTTCTGGTTTGTAACTAAATTAAGCCTTTCTTTAGTCTCTAATTGTATAATTTCTCAAATAATCTTTAACTCCATACTTGTTTCATTTGATTGTTTTCCTTTCATAAAATTTAATACATCTACACTTTCTCTAAATTACATAATTTGTTGATTATAGTCTTTCCCTTGTCAATATTCTGTTTTTACACACATTCTTTTACCTTGTTACTATTTATTTTTGTTGTCAATATATATTATGAATTTCAATACTTGTGTTTTCACTTTGTTTATTTTAAGAAGACCTGTATTAGGGTCTGAACTTTGACTTCACTTTCTGAAACTTGGTCTAATTGATCTTGTCCCAGGAGACCTTTGCAGAGTTTTAGCAGGAACTTGACTGGTAACTTACCTGAACTGGACCTCACACCTCATGGTTATATGGCGCCTGATTGATGATAAATGGTTATATCATGCCAGTGAATGCTAACATCGACAGCACAATGGTCATATTGGGATTGGTTAGAAGCACCTGATATTGAGAGTTTTTAGACTTTATGACACTGTAGTCCATCTTCCCCTGATTAATACACCTTTGGGTATGTCATTTTAGTTAAATGAATCTTAGTACCTTGAAGTTGAAATGGGTAACATCTTGAAATTCTTGGTCCTAGAGCACTCAGATCACAATAAGTCATCTTATCCACGTTCTCCTACTCTACAGTTTAGGTCACAATACCAAGAGTTGAAAACAATATTATAGGTTGGTCAACCTCAAAATGACCTGGTGGTAGCATAAGTGAATTCTATAGGTTGGTCAACCTCAATAATGACCTGGTGGCAGCATAAGTAAATTGGGTTCATGGTTGTATTTTACAATTTTGAGTTAAGTCAGTTGGTAAAACAATGCAATTTTGACAAGTTACCAGGGTTTTTCAGGGTTCAGGGAAAAACCAGGACACGTCCACTCTCCTGCTCGGGATTGAGTTGGTTGGATTTGGGTTCCAGGTGAACAATCTGAGGGTCACGGGTTCAAATCTGCACAGTCGTTGGGTGAGCAGGGAGGCGGCCTTCGCAGTATATAAGCGGGGCCGCACCTTTGGGTCGCTTGAGAGCGGGCGCCTCTGGTCTGTAGAGTGCCGGGGTGCCGTCAGCCTCTTTGCCTGACAGGGGCTGTACCCTCTGGTTGTGGGACGTGTCACCCCAGTGGTTCCGGGGCGGGTGGTAGGTGGTAAAACTCACCCCTCTATGTAAGTTTATGGTGGCAAGGGTGGGTTCTGGTCCATAATGTACCCATATAGGATGGATCCCTGTCCACAAGGCTCTCATTTAAGGGGGATCTCTTGCTTTCATGGGGGTCCCTGTTCATAAGACACCTGTGCAGGGCAGGTCTGCGGGTCCATGGGAATACGGTGATGGGACCGGGGGCTCGACCCTCCATTGGGTTTACACGGGGGTGGGGGCCCGTCCCGCCACATATGTGACCTGTATGTGAAAGCCTGTGACCCATGGACTGTGATTGTTTTGTCATGCATATTTTTACTGATCTCATTCACATGTGTATATACTTTATTATGGTTAATTCAACATATTCCTGAAAATGTGATATTAAATATTATTATTTTATCTGTGTATTCATTCTTTAACAAGTGTATGACCTTAAGCTGCTTCACACATTGGTTTTGGGTGTTTGTTATACATAACACAACCAAAGTATATGACCTTTTAAGCTGTTTCACACCTTGACCTTGGGTGTTTGTTATATATAACACAAACAAAGTATATTACAGTTCCCACCCACCTTGTCCTTGAGTTCTTGTTAACAAATACCAAAGCATATGGCTGCTAGAGTAGAGACAAGAACAGAGACATGACCTTTTAAGATTTTGGTTTGGCCGTTTGGATTCTCATGATATTGTCCAGTGCACAACAGGCCAATACAATTGAAGTGACAGTTTCTTATGACAGTTATGATTCATAGTAGTGAGCAAACATCCAAATCTATTGGCCATGATGCCAAATTCATGCACTTGAAAGTCTTGTAGTTGAATATTCTCTGGTCATCTGGAAGCATACAGCCACTGAAAGGTGTTATGAGCCATGTGTGAATTGAAAAGGCATCGTCCCCAATAAGAAAGTATGGCATTGGATGGTCATCATTGGGAAGAGGTTCAGCTGCAGGGACCTGCAGGGTACCATCGATGATGCCTGACCTCAGTTGCGACTGGTTAAATATCTGTGCATCAGAACTTGATCCGTTGACGCCCACATCCCCCACATAAACTTGTAGTTGGCATCCATAAGGGCAAACAAAATGATTGGGTGGAAACCCTTGAAATATAATGACCCGCCATTCCTAGAACATCTTATCGCCACATGCTTCACATCTATTGCCCCCAAGGTGTAGTTGCAATTCCACTGTGAGGAAAATTCTGTGGCCACAGCTTTCTACTCAGCACTGGTGCTAGGGCCATGCATAACCTCATCTGAGTATTCATCAAAAATGGCATCACAGCACTCACAGATAATCTGGGAAATACGGTTGTGGGCCACAAGGAAGCCATATATTAGGCTTCGAAATCTCTCACCAGTTGCCAGGAAGCGGAGTGTAATGGCAAGTCTGCAACCAGGATTGATGGCTTTGTGGTACCAGGTGTCAAATTTCCCTATCCTTGGACCCACTCTTGTTAGAATTTCTTGAAACATAGCAGGGTCCATACAAACAAAATTACAGAAGGATGCCACATATTCATTCTGCAATTCAGTCATAAGTCTGTTATTGTGCCCATAATCGAGTGGTCTGGCCAGCCAAGGTCTGATCCAGTACCTCCAGGCCCTGGGTTGATGCCTTCTCTGCCTCTCCAAAAAAATAATTCTAGCCAAGATTATGTACTCCTCCTGGGCTACCCTCTGAACCTCATGAATCTGCTGCAATAGTCTGAGCCTCTGTAAATGGTTTGTCATTGTTTACCTACTCCATGTGTTCACTTGTAAAAAAATGAATGAATGAGATTTGGATACAGCTTTTTATATGGAAAAGTATCTGGTCAACAGTTTGCTTTATGGGTCTATGCATCTCAATAATGTCTGGTATTGTTTCCCAATAAGTGGGGTCACCTGTATAGATTGCCAAGGACTGACTGGTATTAAACCAAAAGCAGTACCATTTTGTCTAATGCACACCTGAAAGTCTGCACACCTAAACCTGTTGCCCCAAATATGATCTGGTATAGTCTTTTTTCTGGTTAAATGCACTATGAAGGTAATTATTTTTCTAACTGATAATCAAATGGAGTGCTTATGTTGTCAATGGATGCCTGAAGCTGTTGCATCCTGTGTGCTGAGTCGTAACGAAATGGTAAGACTGTGTCAAGATCGCTGATCTGAAAACCCAGTTTTGTTTTTATTCCCCTTCAAATCAAATTTTATATCATCATTATGTGTCTTGCTAGTGAAACAAGGCTGACACTCAAGTAGTTGTACACAAATTTCTGGCAAAGGGTTAGATTTAGTTGCCTCTTTTGACTTTATATTAACATTGACAGTACTTTTAGTAGCTCTGTTAGTGCTGTTGTGTAAAGGACCTGAGTAGGACGACTGATCATCCTGGGAGGATGCAGAATTATCTTTCTGAGGAACCTCCATAAGTGTTTGAAACCTTTTGAAGGTGTAAATGCCTTGATATGTTTCAATATTTGTTCTGACTGTACCACCGGCCACACTGCCACATTTGGTCACTAAACTCTTGCCAGAATAAGTTTTTAAATTTTGTCTACACGACAATGTATTTTCTTTCTTTATTTATTTATTTGGGGTTTTACGTCGTTAGGTCATATCACAATGGGTAGTTGGAAGGGCAGAGGAAACCAGTACATACAGTTCGTCAGGGTTCTGTACTGTAAACTGCCGACCAACGGCAAGCAACTACCAGCTTTCCGACTTGAGGCCGTGCCGGGAACCAAACCCGGGCCTCAGAGGTGGGAGGCGAGAGTGTTACCGCTCTGCCACCGTGGCCCCGACAATGTATTTTCAACATGGCTAGTTTTGTGATCAGAAGGTTTAGTCACCCCACTGGACTTGCAAGAACTTATGGAATTTGGACCCTTTGCCTTGACCTTAGCATGAGAAAGTGGGGGAATAATGTGCTGACAAGGTTTGTCGAGAGGTACTTTAAAAGTTGGATTCAAACCCTTTGCAAGGACCTGAGCATAAGAGAGAGTGGGAACAATGTGTTGGAAGGCTTTATTTTTGTTATAGAAAACTCTAGAAAAGACACAATCAGCATCCACTGCCTGGGCATGCGTCACAGGGCGCACGCCCAAACCCACTCGTTTTTGGCTTTTTCCTAAGTTTGTTCCTAAAATCTACGTCAGAATGTGTGTAGGTCCTACCATTTGAGGCAAAGCAAGCAGCACAAATGTGCTTGTATAAAGTACCTTATCATGCATCATGTGATTTTTGATGAACAGAAGAGCCTTGATAAAAATACTGACAAGGCATGGACTCGGTTGATTTGTTTTTTCTAGAATTATTCAAAGTAAGAGTACTGTACAGACTTTGTGCAGTATTGTCTCTGGGCATTAGTCCTCCTAATCCGATCATTTTTTTTCCATTTCTTGATAACTGACTTCTCCTTGCTCCATCCTACATAGGAGCACAGCATGGTTGGCTTTTGCCGCATCCCAAGAAAAACTTGTATGTGTCATCCAAAAGTGAAATAAGATATTCAAGCATGCATTTTTGATTGTGTAAATTTTGTTCTTCCCTTATAATGCGGCAGAAGCCATCCATCCATTGGGTAACTGACAACTGGTCATATGAAATTCGCTCTTTCTGGAAACCAGAAAGAACGTACTCATGGGGCCGTTTGGTACTATGACTTCTACAGGACTGCCTCTGAGTGATTTTTGCTTACAATTACCTGTTTTGACAGAATCTGCCAATTCCTTTAACCGTTTTTTAACTTGGTTTTGAATGTAAACATCCTGCCTAAGTTCATTTAATGTGGGATGATAGTGTTCTTGAAAGAGCCAAAGCCACCAACGGATTAGAAACATCAGAAGTGTTTTGTAAGATATGGCAAGACACTGGATCTGACTTTGAAGCATTTGCCAGCAATTTATCTTGTGCCTGTGGCAGTGTGACCTGGAGTTTGTGTCTGGTCCCCTTTTTGAAGTACTTTTGATCTTTGCAGAATCAGTACTCTTTTTGCGCTGAGTACTCTCGATTTTTGTCAAACGTTGGCCAATACTCTGCAATTGTGCTAAAATCTGTGCATTAATCTTTAACAGTACTTGTTTCACTGTCCGATTATACCAGATCACAACACTTTAAATCTGATGCTGATGAATTAGAATCGGATACTTGCACTGATTGTTCCTGTTGTTTCAAAAGCTGTGAAATGAACTGCGAATCATCCGAAAACTGGAGCTGGACAGGTATGTGGACCAGATCCGTCTTTGATGACAGCAGGATGTACCGAGTTGTAACTTCTGCCATCCCAGTGAACAGACTAACTACCAGTACAGCATAGTACAGCAATGTACAGTGTACAGACACCTGTTAAACATAAAAACTAAAAACCCTAACACTAAAAATTCAATATTATGTAACCCCTTGTGCTGCCAAAGTCGAAGTGGCAGAGGTTTCAGCATATAAATGCAGGGAGGCCAAGTGTGACCAATCAGAGGCCACAGAACTAGTACACAGAAAATTACTGATTTTTTTATTAAGGTAGCACTCCAAGAGGAATGAACTCACCTGCACCCAAATGTAGGTCCGAACTATCGTCCTGGATCCCCATGTTAGCACAAATCATACAAATATTGCACAAACCTCGTGCAAGCATCGTGAGATGGTCCTAGAACATCTTAGATTTCTGGATTTTTAACCACGTGACCACAGTTTCGCGTTTTTGTTGTTTTTTTTCGACGAACTGCTGCGAACTGGAATTCTTGTCTATTTTATCTCATTTGCCATTATGGCACTGTGGGTCCTGGATCTGTATTCACAAAGATTCTTAGAATTTTTCTTAGAATTATACTGAAGTCTAAGAAAAATTCTTTGCTAAGAATTTTCTTATTCTTAGAATAAAAACCTCTTTACAAAACAATTCTTAGCTAAGAATAATTCTGAGAATAGAAGTAAAAATAAATGTGTGCACAGGTTAAACTGTAATTCAAAGAAAAACTAGAGGATCGCTCGCAAAAAAAAGATAATGTTTTTGCCATGCAAAAACAAAGCGTCCCGAAAAGGATATAAAGGTGAGTGCTAAAGTATTAAGAAAATGCTTCGTTTCTAGCCTTATACTGTTGTGGCAACCAAAGTCAGCGCAGTCTGCTCTATCTAGCACGGTTTTCAAGATATAAGCATTTTGTGTTTTGCGAAAAATTAAAAAAATTAAAAATGTCCGCTATATTTGGCGAGACAAAAATATTTTGAAAATTGGCATGGCTACTCTGCAGAGATACCCAGCAGGTCAAAAATTTTGTTGAGTTCGCTCCATATAGCACGGTTTTCGAGATATAAGCATTTTTGTGTTTTGCAAAAACTTTGAAAATTCAAAATGGCCACCATTTTTGGGGAGACAAAAATTTTTGTCAAGACCACTGCCGCGGTGTGTATCTCCCGCCGAGCATTAAAGGAGAAGAAATAGCTTTTCCGAGATATTCACAATTTTTCATTTTCATGTGTGAAAGCTCACGAAAAACTTCACCAAAAAGTGAAAGCTCTCCCAAAAGTAGGTGATTGATTTATTTGAGAAAAATTGGCTATCTGCAATACTTTTAGAGATAATTCGCATTTACTCATTTTGAGTAGGTGAATAATTAGCTATGGGTCTGAAACTTCACCATGTGAAAGCTCTCCCACAAGTAGATGAATGAGTATTTGATAAAAATTGAGTATCCACAATACTTTTACAGATAATTAGCATTTACTCATTTTGAGTAGGTGAATAAATAGCTATGGGTCTGAAACTTCACGGAGTGAAAGCTCTCCAAAAAGTAGGTGAATGAGTTATTTTAGAAAAATTGGCTATCTGCAATACTTTTAGAGATAATTCGCATTTACTCATTTTGAGTAGGTGAGTAACTAGCTATGGGTCTGAAACTTCATCATGTGAAAGCTCTTCCAAAAGTAGGTGAATGAGTTGAGAAAAATTGGCTATCTGCAATACTTTTAAGAGATAATTCGCATATACTCATTTTGAGTAGGTGAGTAATTATCTACGGGTCTGAAACTTCACCATGTGAAAGCTCTCCCAAAAGTAGATGAATGAGTTATTTGATAAAATTTGGGTATCCGCAATACTTTTAGAGATAATTAGCATTTACTCATTTTGAGTAGGTGAATAATTAGCTACGGGTCTGAAACTTCACCGAGTGAAAGCTCTTTGGGATAGCTGCTCTGCAGAGATACCCTGAAGATCAAAAATTTCGTCGAAATCGCTCTATGTAGCACGGTTTTCGAGATATTAGTATTTTTGTGTTTTGCAATTTTTGCGCAAAAATTCGAAAATTCAAAATGGCCGCCATTTTTGGCAAGATAAATTTTTTTGAAAATTGGCATGGCTACTCTCCAGAGATACCCTGTGGGTCAAAAATTTCGTCGAAATCGCTCTACCTAGCAGGGTTTTTGAGATACAAGCATTTTTATGTTTTGCAATTTTGCGAAAAATTCGAAAATTCAAAATGGCCGCCATTTTTGGCGAGACAAAATTTTTTTCAAAATTGGGATAACTACTCTGCAGAGATACCCTGTGGGTCAAAAATTTCGTCGAAATCGCTCTATCTAGCACGGTTTTCGAGATATAAGCATTTTTGTGTTTTCCTTATTTGGAAAATTCAGAATGATTAATTAATCATTAATTACTCGGCCATTTCTTAACCAATCAATGCCAAAATCTAATGATTTCCAGATTTTAATAGAATGAATGTATTTGCCAAGTTTCAGGTGAATTGATAAAATTCCTTTCAAGTTATCATCCGGATTTCGTATACGAGCGTTGACAGTTAACCACCATTCCGTGATCACGTTGTTCTCTCTAAGTGACCAAGGTCACCTGATTCATTTTTTGTGTCTGAATACGTGTCTACATCAGTTAATGGGACGTTTTCTGCTTTTCCATGAATCAAAAATAAAGCGTGCAAGTTCCCTTTCATATTGGTATCAAGGTCAATTTTAAGGTTGTGTACACTAGAAATGATTTAAGCCCGGAACACTGTAACATAGGAGAAGGCCTTTCAATTGGAACCTTGTTAGTTTTATGGGCTACATTCAAAACAAGTTCCTGGTCAGTAAGAACCCATTTTTCCCAGTTCTCCTCAAAGGATCGTCTGTAATTTGTCCATGTTTAGATGGCCTGGATTAAAACACACTTGGGCTTTCGACTGTGAGGTATGCACTGGGTTTCTCCCTCCCCTGTATTCATCAGCTGGATTCAAAGAACAACCTTAAAGGTATTAAACAAGGATTTGAAGACACACTGTTATAAACTGTGTGGGTAGCAATTGCCAGTTCAGTGCCATCTCTCGAAAACTCTTCTTGTTGCCGTGACCTGTATAGTTATTGGTCACCTTTGCCCTAATTAATATTGTAAATTCCCGCCAAAGGGTGGCCATATTCATTAAAAATTTTGCAGTCAAGCTGGCAACACACCAATTTAAAACTTAAATAATTTTGTGCTTAATTCTATTGGAAACTTGTTAGTTTCAGAGCACTGAAACTGGCAAGTTTCAGTGTTTTCCACAGCCAGTCACTTCAGTTACAGTGCGGGACTTACCTTTGCATGGATTAAGCTGTATACCTGTGTGGCTGTGGACGACTGATAAATCACTCTTTTGAGTCATGCTTGTATAGCTCACTTATAGAGCGCAGGCTGAGGGCTGTTTTTACTTTTAGTTTTATTTTATACATTTTACAAAATTTCATTTTACAAATATTTTACCCTCTATCTTATTATACGTGCACATATCAAAAGAGCTGTAATTTTGTGTACAGAAAAATGCCTAAGAAAGTCTTTGACTGTGAAATGTGGTGGGGCACATGAAAGGCCCATAAACTCAAAGTGTAAAGTCGTTGTAGAGAAGGACATTGCCTCTACTAACGAAAATGTAATGAATGCATCAGACTCAAGTGCTCTCATTTTACAAGAACTTAAAAACTTGAGTAGCTGTATGACGGCTATGGAACAGAAAGTGAATGAGAAAGATTCATATATTGCATCACCAAGCATCAGATCCAGCGTCAGCAACCGTCAGGAAGAAGATGATGACCTAATGCTGCCCTCCATCGCAACTCTCAAGCAGTCCTAGCAGATCCTGAAGCAAGTGGATGACAGAGTAAAGCAGCTCCAGGCAATGAACGAGCAAGGCAAGTTTAAGTCCCAGAGGGGAGGGAGTGAAACTGTGTATGTTAAGAAAGAGGTCCCCTGGCCCCACAATTATGTCTTGGGAGGGTCCAAAAAATCTAGGGTGTCCTATGATGCTTTAACTCTAAGTCAATGGATAGCAGGCTTCAGTCACATTATGAGGGAGGAGACATGTACTGATACTAGAAACCATATGTTAGACTATCTGACTGATCTGATGGAGGACAGTCATGACTTCGGGTGGCAGGCAGCCAAGGGAAGTCATGCTGTCCTCCTATGCAGAATGGAAGATGGAAAAGTAGCCTGGGATGAAACAAGTAAGATAGGCAGAATTAGGCGAGCACATGCTCAAAGAATGACCACTGGTCACTCACAAAATTCTCAAAGTAAAAAACCGAATGTAAAGATAAACCTGTCCCTTGTAAATTTTACCAGAGAGATACATGTTCCCACACTAAGGATCATGAAATCAGTGGTCACCTTTACCTACATCTCTGTAGTTTCTGCTACTCGCAAGGCAAATCTCTTACCCACACTAGTGTCAACTGCAAGGCTCGTTCAAAAAACGAGTAAGGCACTGTCATAGGGCAGTGCAAAGTACAAACAACAAAACTACAAAGCACAGTACACACCTGGTAAGACCTAGGGTATTTCTTACTAGTCAGAAATGTACTCAAGGTAGTGTTAACTTGAAGCTTGATTTTGATCGTGGGGTAAAAACATATGCCAATGTTGTTAAGAGCAAAAACTGTCAGGTTTACAGTAATTCCAACATTCATATGAAAAGTAACATTACACAAGGTGTCAACATGTGTGTTAATACAAAGCCACAAGGTCATGTTTGTACACATAAAAACAAACAAGGTGTCAGAAATCCACAAGGTGACGACTTTTTGGTAAACAATACTGGCAATATACCTCACATATTGCCTGATAGGTGTGCTAATCACAATATCAAAAAATGTAAACAGGGGGGTTTCGTTACAACTGTTGAAAACTTACAAAGGTCGTCATCTGGTGTAAATAAAAGTAAAGCATTCACTAGCAGTCGTGTCAACAGTACTTATGAAGGTAAGACTTCTGTCGGTTCTGTCGATTTTGTTTCTCATAACAAATTTTCTGTATTGAATGACTTGCAAAGTGACGAAATTTAAGCAGTTCCCCTTGACAGTTGTGCGACTGCTAGTGAAGCAGTCATAGCGGCCAAGGTGAGTCAAAAAAATGACGGTAGTGGTAAGAAACTGAATGATGGCGTTGAATCATGCATCATTCCCACATCTCCAGTCATTTATGACAAACATAATCTACAGCTTGCATTTCGACCACGTCACAGGGCAACTATTGCCTTAGCCACCAATGTCAAAACTTTTAAAGCTTGGGACAGCCAGACAAGTGATAAGTTTGGCTTCATTCCATTAGGCGACTTAATCGTCCCCCAAAAGAATGAAAAAAATGAAAGTAGCAAATCAATTCTTGAAAATCATGATCAGATCCGCGAATCAAAAGGCTTTAACTTCATGAATTCTCAGATTCAAGTGGATTCCCAGTTAAATGCTGATGCCTGGGATAAGTACTCACATAATTACTGGGACCAGCAATTGGGTTACCTAATTCACTATGACTTCCCTCTCAACTTTGACCACAATGTCTCGTTAGTTAACAATAAATCCAATCATAAATCAGCCATTGATTTTAAGGAAGACATTGAAGTGTACTTGAAGGAAGAAAAAGGTTTTGGGGCAATTTTAGGTCCCTTTTTTTAAGAAACCACCTGTTAAAAATTTACACATTTCACCGTTTATGACAAGGGAGAAACCAGATTCTAAACACAGAAGGGTCATTGTAGATCTACGTTTTCCCCCTGACCATTCAATCAATGCAGGGGTCACACCAGACACATATTTGGGCACTCCCTTTCTATTAACACTCCCAACCATTGATGATATCACAAAGAAAATTATCAAACTTGGCAGAGGTTCACTACTTTACAAGATAGATGTCTCTAGGGCCTTTAGGCATGTTAAGATGGACCCCAAAGATTATTCTCTGCTAGGCCTTAGGCTCCAAGACTACTTTATTGATACCTACCTGCCATTCGGCCTTCGGCACGGATCGGCCATGTTTCAGCGTCTAAGTGACGCTGTGCATCACATTATGACCCAGAAAGGTTACCAGGTCACCAATTATGCCATCATGCACCTTAACACAGATCACAGCCTGGCCTTCCTTGAGTTTTTGGTCTTCAATCAACTTTCCCAGGCCAGTATAAACAATTATCTTTCTGCAATTAAAACTATGCTACAACTATATGGCATTCAGTCTGTAGCTTTTAGAGATCACAGGGTGTCCTATTTGATGAAGGCTTTGAAACTCCAGGCCCCCTTACGAGTGACCTTAAAGTCTATAATTGATATTGCCTTGCTTAATGAAATAGTCACTTCCTGTAACTCCATGTATATGGGCCAAATCTACAAAGCCTGCTTTCTTACATCCTTTTTCCCATTTTTAAGGATTTCCAACCTGGTCCCATAGACTCTTACAACCTATAATCCTTTAGAACAATTAGCTAGGGGTGATATTTTCTTTGCTCCCCCAGGTGCCCACATTCTAGTTAAATGGACCAAGACTCTCCAATCTAAGAATACAGTAAAAATTTTCAAAATTCCCTCTCTAGGTCGCTCACCATTGTGTCCTGTCACTGCTCTGAAAGTCATTTTGGCTATCACCCCTGGGTCTGTTAACTTCCCTCTTTTCCAAATCAAGAAAAAACGGTAAATCGTACCCACTAACTGATTCCAGGCTGAGAAAAAGTTTGTCCATAGTTTTGGCTATAATTGGCATGGTCCATTCAAATATATCATTTCTCTCTTTCCGACGTTCAGGTGCCACCCTGGCCTTCAATTCCAGTGTCCCCTTGCAAGACATACAAAGCCATGGCAGCTGGACGTCGGACTGCGTCTGGTCTTACATCACACAGGACCACAATGCTTTTCTCTCCTCTCTGCTTAGCTCCTAGATCCTAACTACTTCTACCTGGTGCTTGGGCTCTTGATCTCAAAACTTAAAATAAAAACAACCATATGTTACAACTAATCTGTAACTCATTTGTAGTTTTCACTTCAAATATTAGTTAAAATTTCAAATACTAAACCTTCTGTAAATTACACAATTAATTCAGCTTTAGCTTGTACACAGAAACTACCTGTACCACCGAATTGTAGTTTAGGGTAACCTCAACTCTTATGGTCACCTTTCTCGCCTCCCACCTCTGAGGCCGGGGTTCGATCCCCGCACGGGCTCAAGTGGGAAAGCTGGTAGTTGCTTGCCATTGGTCGGCAGTTTACAGTACACAACCGGCTTTTTGACCGTCGGACCAACGTTGGCCCAACGTCGGCAAGCCACCGGTAAAAATTATATTCTATGTATAGCATCAGCCAATCAGATGATGTTCATTGATAACTTTTGTAGTGTGAATTTTTAATGAGAATATTATTTTTATGTCTAAAATTATTAAATGGTTAGTTAAAATTTGTGGGCTCACTGAAATATGATTTTTAGGCATACCATAATAAATATTTTTTTCTAAGTTTCCCCAAATCTCCTATTATTGCTCGCCGCCATCTTGAATAAAAATCTGCTGTTGGCCCAACGTTGGCAAAATATAGACATCTAACCTGAGTGTTGGTTGGCAAGCCAACGTCGGCCCAACGTTGGCCCAACGTCGGCCCAACGTCGGCAAAATATAGAGACATCCAACCAGAGTGTTGGTTGCCAAGCCAACGTCGGCCCAACGTCGGCCCAACGTCGGCAAAATCTGCCGACCATGCGACCAATAGCCAACGTCGGTCCGACGGCGGAATGCTATCTGGGATGTACTGGTTTCCTCTGCCCTTCCAACTACCCGTCGTGATATGACCTGTACAGTGTTGAAAGCGACGTAAAACCCCAAATAAACAAACAAACTTATGGTCACATTATCTTATCTTACACTAAGGCCATCTTAGTTTTATTGGTTAACTTAACTATTGTATAGTCATGTAAAAGTAATTGATCTTACAAATGTAAATTGTTGTATCCACCTGTTAAGGTGGCCTTAGTTTATCATTAAATATAATGTCAGTTAGAGATTGTATGTAAATACAATGTAGTATCATTAGAGCCTAACATAGAATAAACTAATTTTATTCCCATCTGGATGTATTATTTGTAAATAACATCTGGTCTTCGGGGTGGGCACTGCCAAGGACCAATCATTTGTCGGAAAATTATATTTTTGTAAAATATACTGAGACACACAGACAAAAGTGTAGACGGCTTTGCAACAGGCCTGGGGCAAAGTTTTTTACTTTGAAATCAATTATTACCACTGTCACTAGCTTGCCTCAGTGTTTAAAATTGGTGTCTATTACCCAATGAAACGGAAGATTATAGGTGGAATCAGACGATTAAGGAAGGAAGGCTTGCGGTTAAACTTTGGTTTATGGAGGAAGGGACAGGACCTCCAGGTGCAATGATACTTGATAGTTAAGTACCGGTATATTTAAGTTTTTTATGTCAACAGTTGTAGCTAATAAGTTAATAATTAGTATGTGGACCAAGGTGCAGGTAGTGAACGATTCCGGCATTATTATTATTGGTATTTTTCCTGTCCTTATTAATCCTTCCGTTAATTCCAAACAAGTATATGTATTATAAAAGGAGATTTAAATGTCTTGAGTGAGAGTACCATTCTTAGTGCTTCCAAACGTCCTGTATATGCAAAGGATCACGTATTCGTGACGTGCTTAATGACAGACCAAATGTAGGACATGAAATATGGATTATTTAATATCAAGGTTTTCTCATTACAAATGATGGATAATTTCCACAGCGTGTGATCCAATCATTTCCAGATTGTGTCCCCTTATAAATAGTCCATTTATGCCAAATTGCGGATAAATATCATTATAAAGGGTTCATAATGTCAGTCTAAATTAGTCGTGTATAAACAAGGAACTTGTATGACTTAATTCTTTTGTTACTGAAGGAACGTATACTCTGTGAGCACGAGATTGTACATCACGACTTCAAGTCTGTGTTTTAGGGAAACATAAGAATTCCTAATAAGGGCAGAATAAAAATGTCCGTTGATCTCGTATTTTCCGGGAGAAGGAATGCGCCACAATACTTAAACCTTTACTAATTGTATTCCTGTATGACTTTTTATGGAAGGGTAATGGCGATACTTTTTGTTATGTGGATCATATGTCAACTGCTTATTTACAAGGAAATTATTTTTCATGAAAAAGATGACATTCACATTGATAAACTTAACTGGCTCTTGTACAGAAGTATTTTGTTCTTCTTTTTTATTTTATATAAATATGTTTACCTTATCTAACCTCAACAAAAAGGGTTTCATTGCAGAAACTAAAATGAATTGTGTTTCCTGGGCCTTGAAAGCATTAAATATTTGATGTCAATTTAATCGTCTTTCATTGCAATAATTTCTTAATTGGATTTGTGCCTATTGTTTCAACATTCTATCAATGTTGATTTGTTTCACTTGGGGAGGGGGGCGTACACAATAGGGAATACCTCCAATCATAAAGTGAAACAAATCAACATCAAACTAAGCTCCTAATATAATGAGTCTTAATTCTATCAAGCCTATGAGGGGGGAAGACAAATATAGTGGGTGATTTTATGTTTGAACCTGATTATATATTTTAAGTTTAACAAAGAATTATAAAATTACTTTTTTATATTATTAAACAGCATTTAAACAGCATTTATAAAGCACTTTATCTTTGGAGTCCATTTGAAGTGACGTGATCATCTCACTGAGAGGTTACAATACTCTCAACACGTTGGAATAGGAAATTAAATCCAAACAAGTTGAGTTGATTAATTTAGTCAAACAACACACAGATGCATAAAATTAATAAAAATTGATAAAATACACATTGCTTATAAAATTGATGTTCTCTATTAGGTTATATGGGTAAATGTCAATTTGAGAACTTAGCATTAAACATTTGAAAATTATGATTAAATTAATCAGTTTGTTTACAAACATGTAAAGTATCACCTTCAAAACAGAGAGTCCTATAAGAAGGCCTACTTAATTCTGTTAGCTAGTCACTCAACCAGAGGTGAAAGAAATCAAGTTCAAAAGAATGCTAGAGCAAAAGGTAAATCTAAGAGTAATCCAGTTACCAAGTCACACACATAGTCAAACAAATCAACTTAATAGAAATAGTTGAAACAATAGATATATCACAATCTAATCCAGTTGCCTAATCACTCTCCACAAGTGAAACAAATCAAGTTGAAAGCAGTGGTTGAACAATAAACACTTTGTGACCTACTGACGCTCCCATTGTCAAATTAGTTGAGACAGAGTCTTGGAACAATAAGGGAATTAAGATTAATACTATCAATGCATAATGAGGTAAAGAAAAGAAGTAACATTTAACTAGAAAAATAAGTAAATAATATTGAAATTTCAAAAATAAAAACGTGTGCAAATTAAGTTGGGCTAATATCTGTTACAAGATCTTCAGATGAGATAAGCACAACAAATCTTAAATAATATTTCACAAACATATACTGTATAATTGAAAATATAAGTATTTAAATAAACTACCATGTTATATTCAATTTCATGATTAAAACCAGCAATGGAGTGTGACATGACAAATTAATATTAAACTAGCTGGTTAATATTAAATTTTAGTTTTAAAATCATTCCTGAGTTTACCTATCCTAAGTTGGGCTAATATGAGAACTAAGAAGGCCTCTTCAGGGCCTCGTAAACAGTCCATTATTTTCAAATATTGGACAGTTACTTGGCCATTAACCTATACATAATTTCTGTTTATTGATAGCAGTGTGGTTTCAGTCAGTCCACCTTGTATATGGATTGATTTTCATTATATATTCCATTTGAAGTGACGTGATCATCTCACTGAGAGGTTACAATACTTTGAACACGTTCGAAAGTAAAACACAAACCAAACAAAGGGTCAATAATTCTTCATTCCATTGCATGAGAATTTTACCTTTTCATAAGCGTGGCTCTTTTGTATCCATCAGGAAGAAAACCCTAAACTACAGAACAGTTTGCTATTGGTTGATGAAAGAAGAACGTCCAGACATTCATTTACAAGAAATATTGGCCATGGGTCCAACAAACAGGAATTGTAGAAGATTCTTTAATGACACTACTGATTACATCTGCAGAAACCTGAATAAAAGCCTGGAATGTAGGCGGATCAGAAAGGGAAATAAGCTTCAAAGAATCAGTACTTGGAAGGAATCACGAATGTTGGTTACTTTGTCAAAGAAAATAAAACATATTAGCACTCAGCAAGGAACTGTTGTGATTTGATTGGATGGAATACCCTTATCAGGGACACTTAGTAGTGCTGACCTTAAAAGCTGTAATATTTTTGAGAGACATAATTATTTTAACAGACAAGATTTCTATAGCACTTGACTTTTTCGCTCTTGACCAGTGAGTTGCACAACACAATCTGCTTACAAAGTCTTGACCAATTTTGTGAGGACTTAACCTCCGGTACCAGATGCATTCAAACTGGTTCCAAATAGCCTTAGCCATTTGATAGGAACCAGAAAGCAATTTAGCATGTTAGTTGGTAAGTTAGCTTAGGTGCATGCCTATTAAACAAATCAGATCCTCCATGTATTTGTCATGGGGGACATTGACAGTATTACTGAGACAATGGAAAATGAACAATTTCTAAGTTCACTCATAAGACTAAAAACTATTATTTTATGAAACATCTGAAAAATAATACTTAGAGGAAGAGAGCTATAAACATAGGTGTAGAAACTGGGGGGGACGGACCCCTCCCCCCCCCCCCCCCAACTATAAAGTTGGGGGACAGGGATATCTTTTTGCCCCCCCCCCCCCCAACTTTTTGCAATAGAACTAAACTCCAATTTTGAAGTTTATGTAAATTTTTACAGGTAACTCAATAATAGGTGGTCAAATTACACTTTTACCATATTCACTGCTCACATGTACCATTGTGTAAGCTACCATTTGAACTATAAAATATTTATTTTTATGATTTGTAAAAGGAACATTTTCAGTTAACTTGTCATGGAATTTGTAAAATTCTGTGAAACGTTTCACCTATGCAGACCAAAATCATACATATAGTAATCTTCTACATTAAATTACCATATTGCTAATTATTTAGAACTTAGACATGTAGTTTCAAATTCACACAGAGCAATGGTTTAGCACAGCAATTTATCAGCTGATAAGATTTTTCCCAGAAAACTCTTCTTTCTTTACTGTGTGTTTATTGAACCTAGCCAGTCCAATGATAATACATCCCCCTCAGTTTGGGGATTGACCTTTCTAAAATTGATCTTGTATCAACTCGACACTTGAAGGAAAGGTCACAAGTTCTGGAAACATGTAGTCAAGACATTAGAAATACCTTTCAAATTCAGAGGTGACTATATTTTTTATACCCTGACAAGGTCGGGCAAACTTAGGATTAATGTTAGTCACAATGTTGTCACAAAGATTTCCTTTGGTAAAGGATCTTAAAAGTATTTTAATTGGACCATGTGAATTTGTATGTTACCTACATGCAATACATTCTGTAAAATTAACCAAAATTGTTAGACATCATAACATAACATCCTAACCAAAGACTAAAGTGAAATGTGATAATTAATAATTGTGAATCACACAAAATGGGTGCTACAAAATACCCAGGGAATGCTGATGGCATGAGGGATTGCCTGTCTGGGCATATGGGTGTCGAGTTGGTGCAATAAAGTTTCTTGCTCCCCCAACCAAAAATTGCTTCCTACGCCCCTGATAAAGATTGAGCCAACGTTAGACCAAGACATGATTAGTGATAGAACTCTCCAACTCAGATGCTTAAAACATACCCTAAAACAAGGAATAAAGGACATGTCAATAGAAATCCTATAAAAAGTCCTTAAAAAGTCCTATAGCAAAAACAAATCCACGATTTTATGATGAAGGCTATTCCTGATCATACAGCCCATACCACCACCATCAAGACCATGCAACCTGTATGTATAACTGATTGACAATTTGCCCCAGATTTAACGAAATACCTCCACATATATAATAAGTATAATAAGAATATGACAGAAAGGCACCTGAACTTTATGCTTGAGGGAAGACCTCTGGCATTGTGCTAATATCTTGTATACCATAATGGCTGAGGCAGTAGGGAGGCTGAGTTGTGAAGAGCACTGAGACAACATATTTCTGTCCATTTGGCTAAATGTCCAGTATAAAATGCTAAAGACAGCAGGACAAGACGTACAGCAAACATTGCAGAACGAGTATAACAGAATCCCATGGCCTTAATCCCTAGAAAAGGGACCGTGTGTTGTTTCAACATAAAATCATGAAAATCCAGTCCTGTTCATTACCTTCGCCCTCACTATAGCTTACTGAAACCAAGAAAATCGACATAAAACCAAAGGGGGTGCAAAAATTAGTTACAATGGCATGTTACAATAACCAGTAACGATTAATATCATTACAAATAGAGAGAGAAACAAGTCCATAATTTTCTCTGTGACTAGGTCATCCTAGTTACATCAGTTCATCCACCCACCCACCCCGACCCACCCCATGCAACGTTACCCCCACCCCACGTAGTACCAAATACAGCACAAGATGAGGAAAACTGGATTGAAAGTTTCTGGGGGTCCTCAGTTTTGTCCATCCTTGCATAAATCTAGGAAGCTATTTGGTCATTCTGCTTCCCCTATCTCCTCTTAGGGGAAAAAAACAAATCATATTTGATTGCCAAGGAATTTCATATTGACCATAGCTATAACCATGGAAACATTTACAGCACCCACAACAGATTATGGTTCCTTGCTTGATCATGTGGACATTAACAAAAGAAACTGTGCCTCCATCAACATGCCAGACACTTATTATTAAACCCAAGGCATGTAATAATATGTATAAATGGGAAAATCTAGAAAATAAATTCTGTATCCAGAATTGTGATGCAGATCAATCTCAAACCTTTTTGGGATCTAAGTTGGACCATCTTCTGATTTTTTTTCAGGAAGTTCCAATCAGTAGTATTTGTGTAATCCAGTTAACAAACAAACGGACCAACAGACAAACTATCAGGAAAATGATACCTGATTATATCATACATATCACTCTAAGTAATTTATTCGATTATCAATTAATTTTCGTAACTCTGAGCTACCGTATCTATCATAGTCTAGTTGCTGTTGCTTTTTTTTGTCTGCAGAAAAGGGTGCGGGTATCGGCAACCCTTTTGGCTAATTAATGTTGGTGGTTACACTTAGCAGTTATATGAAAAAACTTAATGTGTTTTCACTTAACTTATATGGTGCATATGTTGATGCTATATCCCATTTTTATAATACAATGTGTGCGGATAATAATTTAATAAATTTATGTTAGATAAAAAAATCAGTTTAAATAATTAAAGGCTTCATTATCGCTCAGAAAATATGTTGTTGTTTTTTTCTTTTAAGTAAATTAACAAACCATATATTATATTGTTTCATTATCAATATTTGATGTTATAATTCAGATTGTTCACAAAAAAAAAGAAGCTAATTTAAACATGTACAAGATACATGTAAAAATTAAATTTGTTTTATAAAATTAATGTAGTTCCCGATTTGCGACCACAATGCATTTCAGTTTAGACTAAGTCTAGGTCACCACAGGTGATACCAGTCTTTTTTTTGTTAAAGTGAACTGGTGCCCCATCTGTACCTATCACTGCTTGGACAAAGTTGGACATTTTAAGTGTCCGAAAACCATGTTAGCATTTCTTATATGGGAACATTGTGATGTCCCGAGTTGGAGGTATCATTGAGTCCATTGTGAATTCAGTCATAGAATTTGTTTGAATTTATTCTTTGTTTTTGTATGCATGGATCATATGATGGTTACATTCTGGGGATTTAATCTAATATAGTATTTAATCACGTGCATGTTGGTTCAAGATTCAAATATTTTAACCATTAAAATGGCCTAAGTAAGCGACAGAAAACTTGCACATATAGTACAAAGACAGAGAGTCAAACCCATAACCTTCAGCTTGGGAAGCAAGTGTTACCCATTCCATCGGTGTGTAGCCACATAGTATTTTTTTCCATTTCTGTTTATGCTGAATTATTATGCATATGGATAAATTATGGCTAGAAAATAATTATGGGCCTGGACAGCATTTAAGCGATCTACCAGTAATGCATGTCTCAATATTTATAAAAGCTACCTGGCTTGATTTTGTAATTCAGAAAATGTCTAAAAATGGGCAGAAACTGCAAGTATTAACAAACCGACCAGGATCAGATTGGAAGCTGTAGGATGATTGCTTGTTTGGTCAAAAACAAAGGGACACCCATTTAATCTGCAAATAAAAAATGAATATTTCACAAAAATGTCTTGAAATAAATTTAAAATATTAAAAGCTCCTTTAAACAGAAATAGAGATTGTGTTTGTGTCAATGCAAATTTCAGTAAAAAAATAATTGACACTTAACCAGCCTGCACTTTTTATATAATTGTCAACCAATTTTCTAATGTCAGGTGCCGGTTAATGAACTGGTGTCCCTTCAACATATATATATATTTCATCAGATGAACTGATGACGATATGGTAGTTTATATTAAGTAAAGTTTATTTTGATGAAGTTTTCAAATCTTATATTATTGATATATATGTTCAGCATTTACCATAGAGCTAACTGGACCATAAAGTTGACAAGAACGTCCATTTCTCTGGTCAGGTTTTGAAACATTTACAACCTTTTTCCAGTTTAACGAGGGCTTGTGTTTAAGTGTATCAAACTGGTTTAAAGTTTACGGGCCTTTAAGTTAATGGTTTAGGTTCAAACCTAGGACCTCACTGGTAAGAGCAGAGTGTCTCATCCACTCGTCTGACATATCTTCAGCAAATTTTATTATATACCCGAGTCTCATCTTCAAACCTTTACATTTCGGCCACACCCCTTTCTCCGCCCAAACCTCCTTTAGCCTGTTCAAGCAGGTATACTTACAAAAATGTATCTGATCAACATACAAGTGCCATTTTGTCCCTAATAGTACTTGAAATTAATATATAGTATAAAGGAATGAAGACAAGAAGGAAATTTAACTTGAATAATTCCGATACTTTCACGGCTGCAGTTCTAGATGCAAATTAACTATGTCTGGTTAAAATGAGCTAATGACTGCATGCTCAGCTGTTGTACCAAAGGTACATCTTACACAAGACACCATTCAAAATGTGATTTTTTTTTCTGAAAACCTCATCAATGAAGTGGTGATCCTCAGAATGTTCATTTCTAGTGTTTTTTTTACATAATACTTCATATACATATAAATTCACATTATTTGTGTTACTTTGTTTTACTTTTTGGACAACTTCAAGCATCAAAACAGGAACAAACAGGATATGTTTCTTAGCTTGTACAGATAACTTTTTAAATGAGTATTTGTCAAGCGTTTTTATTGTAAATTCATCAATTATAACATATATGAATTTGTTTCAGTTGTTTAATTATATTCTTTTGTGAAATCTGAATAATTTGCATGCATTATTTTTTACCATTCATCTTTTTCAAACACAAAGAAAAGGCAAATTTATTCACTTCCTTTTCGATAATAACAAACACGCCATCAATTTGGTACTTCCCCTCGTACTTCTCCCAGTTAAAGTCGGAACACTCATTTGCATAACTAAATCAATATTTTCTCTAAAAGGATTCCCAAGATGTCCCAAGACATTACTCATGCATAAGAAAACCCCACTTTTATACAAATAGTGTAAAAATAGAATTTTTTAGAATCCTCTCAGCACGCATTATGTGGCCACTTTTCAGTATAAATATAAAAAGCTTGTACAAATCATTTGGAAATATTTTGTGAGACTTGAAGGGGTGTGTGTGTGTGTTTATGTACACATGTGTATGCATATTTCTTTATACAAGACACCATTATTTTCTTAGAGTACTGGTGTATGTGTGCTGTGAAATAACTAAAAGGGTGTGTTTGCATGTACAATAGATCTGGCACCATTTGGTAAGTGATTGCTCGTTTATTTATATGTGTGTGTTGAGCAGGTCATTTTCAGCAAAACACAAAAATTTGATCTCAGTGATATTTCTTGTCAGGAAAGTACTGTGGACAAAAGACATATAGTTCCAGGTCTGTGCTCTATCACTAGTGTCAGACTGAATGTATCATAATTCATATGTTTTCTTCATATTTATGTGAAGTGCTACATACATTTCCGAGCGTATATTGTGTGAGTGAAAAGGAATTTTGTTAGGAGGTAAATTCTTTGTAACACTAATTTTTATTTGTTTAATAACGCGTTATTAATGTCTGTAGCATTTTTAGTTAAACACAGAATATGAATTAAGGTTCTGGTTTTGTGTACAGCAGTGTAGTAACTTGTTACATATTATGGAGTTATATGTGTTAGGATCTGAAATAATTTCATAGGATGTATACTGGTGACCCGCTTTTAAACTCAACCCAATTTATCCCACCAAAATTTAGTCTGCTTCACAGACATAATTCTCTTGTGATCGATTCTTCTGTTGCGTGAGTTTGTGTGAGTCAAGCAGTTAGGGGTTTGGAAGTGAATGCACAAGTCTACCCTGTGTTGAGAAAATGCTCTGAAAAAAACTGAGAATTATTTCATCAGAAGGAAAATAGGCTAGGGAAAGGGGGGCAATACTGGTAGTGTACTAGTGGATTGGTAGTACTGTATAATATTGAGTATTAAGATCAGAGCACTGTAATATTGAAATCCTGTGTGTGATATCTCTAATGTGTGATAGTATTGGATTATAAATTAAGTAAGTACTAAGATAATTGCTTCTCAGTTCTTTGGAGATATATATAGCATTGTTATACTTGTAATTAAGTGTGGAGTGGATATCCAGATATGGTTTTCTGTATGATGTACATGTTTTATGCGAGATGAGTTGAACTTATTTGTCAGCCAGGGTACAAATAACCATATTTATTTCCAAGCTGGGTAGATTTTTTGTGAAGCCATACTACTCACCCAGTGAATTTCGTCATCTATCATTTAAACCCTCAAAGACCAGCAATAGTTTTGTTTAAACACATATGTAACCATAGCTTGGAATATTAATATGTAATTGAGCAATAAAAATAAAGTATTATAATGTTTTAATAATATCATAAAATGTAGATGACAAAATTAACTGGGTGGTGAAATTCACTTGCTGGGCAGTAAAGTACTTAAAATTTTTTAAATGCTCCAAATGGATGTAATACGATAGTCAAAACTGAAAATAATGTGGGCACATGATGTATAGAACTCTATATCTCAGAGTTTCATAGTGTAATTGTGGAGAGGCGTTGGTCAGTAATGTCAAACATTGCTTGGGCTATATATTGCATTTAACTGTGTCAGTTCGATAACAGTAATTCATTCTGTAGAGTCACATACACCTACTTCTCCCAATTTTTGCAAACTTGAATGACACATGTGCATTTTTTCTCTTTCTTGTCTCTTTCAGAGTTCTCAGAATTTGACCAACCACAATGAACGGTGTTCAAGGAAGTGAGACATTGCAATGGAAGGTGGGTTTAATAAACCATTTGGACAAATACATGACTGCCGAAACATTTGGGTTCAAGGTCAATGCTTCTGGATCGACCATGCGCAAGAAACAGCTGTGGGTGATAGAACAGGATAGCGTACAGGAAAATGTGGTCTACATCAAAACCCACTTGAATCGCTACATATCTGCCGATAAGAAAGGTAACATTTCAGCAGCAAATGAAACAGTGGATGAAACTTGCAAGTTCACAGTGCACTATGATCCATCTGGAAGTGGAAAGTGGGCGTTCCAAAATCTGTCGAATATGTATTTCTTTGGTGCCACAGAAGACAAAGTGTTGTGCTATGAGAAAACTCCAACCAAGTCTGAATGGTGGACCATCCGTTTGGCAGTTCATCCGCAGGTCAACATCCGAAACGTCAACAGGAAAAAGTATGTACATTTGTCGGCCGATGGCAAGCTACAGTGCAATGAGCTTCTCCCTTGGGGATGTGATGCCTTGATCACATTAGAGTTCAACAAGGGTAAATATTCCATCCGCAGTTCAGCCGGCAGTTACTTAAGCAAGAATGGCAGTCTAGTTCCTGACAGCAACGACCCAGACACACATTTTACTCTGGAGATCCGATCAGCCGGAATAGCCTTTAAGGATAACGATGGGAAGTACTTGATGGGAGTGGGTAGAGATGCAGTGTTACAGTCAAAAACCAATACGGTGGGCAAGGACCAGATGTTTACACTGGAGGACAGTCATCCACAGGTCTTCATCACAGCCCACAATGGAAAGAAAGCATCTATAAAGCAAGGTAAGTGATTGAATATGTAACACAGGCAAACCGTCCTGCCAAAGTATAATCTTATAAGTAGAATTCTCTGATAGGTAGAAATACATAGTAACTTTGGTATTTCTAAAATTCAGATGTAAACGCCATCACAATTGATAGACCCTAATGGTGACTTCTTTTCTAAATAAACAGTGAGAAATGTGGCCTAGTTGATAAGAAATTTCGCATTTTAATAATTTGACTGTCATTTCTTGGTTGTGGGTTAGAATCTAGCTTATGGCAACATGCAGTTCCTCTCGGGGTATGTACCAAGATGACCTTAGCTATGAAATGGGTTGCATGTGACCTATAATACACAAGTAACTTAAGTGTATCCCTCTATAATCTTCCTGTTAATTTTATTGATTTATTTAATGTTTTACATTAAGACCAGGGGCCATGGTGGCAAGAGTGTTAACACTTTTGCCTCCCACCTCTGAGGCCGGGGTTCGGTTCCCGGCACGGCCTCAAGTGGGAAAGCTGGTAGTTGCTTAAAGGGTTTAAATGATAGATGACCGCACTCGGCAGTTTACAGTACAGAACCCTGACAAACTGTATGTACTGGTTTCCTCTGCCCTTCCAACTACCTGTAGTGATATGACCTATACAGTGTTGAAAGCGACGTAAAACCCTAAATAAATAAATACATTAAGACCAGTACCTTATCAGTTATTATTGTGATGGATAGCCAGAAGGGCAGAGGAAACCAGCACATACAGTTGGTCAAGATTGTTTGAAATGTATTTAAAATTATAATGTTATGCACAATTTTCAAAGAGATCCAGTCCAAGTGTAAGCTTAATTAATTTGCAGACTTTAACTGTTTTTATTGTGCCAAATATACCCATACATACATTGTACATATAAATTTGATGATTAAATATTCAGTCTCCTGTCAAGGCTTAATACTGATATTTTTATAACATTCATCCACTGCTTGTAATAGTGGTGTAAAATTATGTTAAAGTTGTATTAAAATGTCAGTTTTCCAGGATTGTGCACATGAAAGACTATTATTACTCTATCGTTTTACACAGTACATGATTGTCATAAACTTGTCATGACAAGGTCATCAGTGTGGAACATTGTTTAAGGAAGTAATCTCACATACTGTAAAATTCAGCAGTGTTCAGTGTATGTGCATATTTGAGGTGTTACCTGTGTTTATTCACAGGCTTATATGCTATAGAGTGAATTTCATATATGGGTGAATAATATCTCCATTTACAAATAAAAACTTACAGAGAGAGGTGGCTGTTGTGTTGAATAAACCCAGGGCCTCCTCTGTACTAATAGAAATTATGACACTCGTGTGGGATAAAGTAAATATTTAACTGAAATAGAAACAGGTAGTACATGTAGATTATGACAACAAAAGTAAATCCCCTAAGACCCAATGTTGTTACTCTTCTACACTATAAATTAAATTAGTTAAATAAGAGAAAATGTAATAATTTAGAACACAAGTAGTGAAAAAATGGAAGGGTAGAAGAGATTCACACTCACTGGGTTAACTGGGGGTGGGGTTTGGTAAGCAATGGTAACATAAAATAAATCACTATTAGTTCGGAATCTGCTATGCTTGATTGATTCACCATTTCATTGATTCATTGATCGATAGATCGATCAATTTTTTCAACAATTGGTCCCCACAGTAAACTAGCTCACGTCAGCTGGTAATATAACTACGATCTTTTCAAATTAAGGATGATTTGAATGCACAAATTGAGAGATGGGAAGTAGGTGTATTGCCTGCCACTTGTATTACTTTGAATTGTGTTGAATTATTATTCAAATTCAAACCTCTGTTACATAGTTGTTATGATTTGGTCACTCCTGCTTCATACACAAAGGTACTGATGTCATTGCCATGGAAGAATTGCATACCATGTCACACAGTCACCTAAATTGTAATTTTCACATCAAAGAACAGAAAGATCACAAGGGGACTTGCGATTTTCTCTTACTTTAAATCCCAGCCTTTGTCTTAATGGGAAAGTTGTTTCTTGCATGCTAATTTCCTTTTTTTTAACATGGAAATTAATATGCAAGTTGCTTTTCTCTTATGTGATTTAAGTATTTGTCATATTTTAAAAGCATCATTAAAATCAAATACATCAAAACATTAATTTACTGTTCTGTCTCTGTATCATCCACAACAACTCAATGTGAGGTTGTAACAGAAATGGGTGGCACTTCATGAGGAGAGCGGATTACGGGTAGGATCTACCTTTGATTAGACAGAGCATTGCAGTGATCTAAGAGATGAGAACAAGTTCACTGTGAGCGAACACCCGGCAGGGTACACACTCAGAGATATAAGCGAAGCCATGACATTTTAAAATAGAAAACACTTGTAAAGTGCAGACCTCTACCAAGACACATTTTCAAAAGTTCAGGATTTTTTTTAATCCAGAATATGATCGGTATCTTTCCCAAAATGTAAACACTTCTTTATTGGGTCAGGTCCTAGCCACATAAGAAAATTCAGAAAGATCTGCTTATAACTTTTAGAGTTATCGCAAACACAAACAGACAATCGAATGCACCCAAAAGCATAACTTCCTCGTAGAATTAACACGCAGTGTCTGAGAATGTACAAACCCTCATTCATGAGTAAGTGTTGAAAAAGTTACACACACAAAGCAGCCACTCCACAGAATTTGTGACCCAGAGATCCAGATCAGAACCATCTCTCAGGAGGACTGAGACATGGTTAGTTTCCATCTCGTGTAAAAATAGGCCCCCAATCCAATGTCTAGTTGTCATGTTAGACACACAGACATACAGAGAAACAAGCAGACTCCATTACAGTATTCCTCATCATACTGTCCCCTTATCTTTGGGGACGAGGGTTAGTAAATAACCGCATCAAAGGTGGCAAATTCCTAATATAGAAACAAACATGCATAAGACATTTTATTTTCTACATTTCTAAAAATCTAATGTAACATCTTCATGTAAATATTGAAATCGAAGACAAATACAGATATTTTTTTTTCAAATCAGAGAATCTCAAATATTGCCCTCCCATGTGTTCTCCTATTATTCATATACCAGCAAAAATTAAGTAAACATCCATACAGTAATTCTACACAAAGAATATTCATGAAAAATTCAAGTTCTCACTTTGCAGAGTTATAAGGGTTCACCTCTTAAATCTTTGGCTTTAAAATTGAGACTTCTAAATGGTAAACAGGTTTGCCATTTAATCTGTTTAATCTCTTGACTGTGATTCAAATCAATATCATGTCAACATGTGGAATTCACTGAGGACCTGTCCCGATATGACCTTGAAATTGACTTAAAATCCCAATTTTTGACCTTTGATCTAATAAAATATAGCCTTGGTGCAGAATACCTTGGTCTCAAATTATAACATCATTTGGTATTTCATATTTAGATTTATCTCAAAGTAGTTATTATCACATCACTGCTGGTTGGTTAAATTAGTACTCAGGCCCTCAATTTTGTAAATGTGATCTGATGGTTACTCTATATTCCGGAAGACTTGATCAAGCTAAATATGTAAAGATATAGCATAAATGCATGCACAAAGCTGTTATTGGGGTTTATGAATTTGACATAAATGTTGAGATGTCATCTGTACATTTAGATGTCAAAAATAATGTCACAGTTTGTTTCTCCATGTTAGAATCTGCTTGTACTGGGATTAAGGCCTATAAGAGTATGATAAGGTTGGGCAAATGGACTTTTTCTCCTCTTGTTGCTATTTATTTGAGACCTTGCATTAATTTCTCTGATGTTTTCCCTTCACAGAAACCTTCTGGTCCTCATTCCACATAAATTGGCTGTCTGTGAAAAACCCCAGTCCTTTCCATTAACACCCCCTTCTCAGCCATCACTGGAACTGGATACTTTATTTGAGGGCTGCAATATGTGAGTGTGCCTGGCTGGCTGTATGTGTGCCTGACTGGCTGGTTGTATGTGTGCTCACTTGTAGCAGTGTTTATTGTGTCTCCACTACTCTAATCTTGCAGAAGGCCAAAAAAGGCTTAAGTTGAATCTGTTTTATCAGAATAAAATGCAGTTAATTGTCTGCCTATTTATGTGACAGGCTGATTGCCTATATAATGTCTGATTTCCTTGTTATGTATGTGTTTTTATAAGCAGCATTGTATAATAGTATTTATCTAACTGGCATTATGGTTTATGAAATTAAGTACTGTTTAAAGACAAGTTGAGTTAATTTTAAGTAAGTTTGTGTTTTACCCCACAGCCTTTAGAGGCTATGTGCCTATGTGGGCATTATTCTCACCAATAGCGTCTGGCTTAGCAGGTGGAAAAATCTTGGTCTGGTCTTCAAGATGTTGATACTTAAGAGGTTTAGGTGTGCAATGTCATGGTGTGACAAAGTTATGTGGATAACTGCATATAAATATTATGTGTGTTACTTAATTGCGCTATCTCCTTTGACAGCTATGCTTCAATGAAATTTTGTAGCTTAATAACTTTTACTTGGCTAATTAATACTATCATCTTGCTACTGCATTGTCTTGTTTTGATACTTTGTCTTTGAATACTTTATTCTCAGAAGTGTTATTTCTCCTTTAAAGACTCTATATCTTTGTAATGTTTCACATCTTCTGTGTCTTATGTTGTCCATTATGCCATTTCCCCAGGCTGTGGGGTATGGGCATCTCTGCTATTTTCTCTGTTTGTTCATTACCCTTGCCAAAGGGTAGGAGTGATGGTATTGTAATCGGGTAAGTTTGTTTGTTTGCTTGTTTCTTCCTGTGCATAACTAGAAAAGAAAACAATGGATCATATTTTCAACACAAGGTGGGGGTCTAACTGTGGCTAGTTCATCCCAAAGATGGTCTGGATTTTAGTTACAAATCCAGAATTATTTGTGTGCTTTTTCAGCCCTACTTGTTGCTTAGGTGAATGATTTTTAATGCAGTATCTTCGTAATTTTGTATCTATGAGGCCCAGAACATTTTTCCACTTGTAGGAGTCATCAACGGAATCTGATTACATGCTAAACTTGCTGACCACAAAAGCCCACTGAAACCCAATCATAGTACCTGTATATGTGATTTTTCTTGCAGTTCTAAGCCTTAATTCAGGCTTAGCCTTTACATCCCTTTTTCATATTCATCACCCACATCTTGACTCATTCTGGCTGTTCACACTTTTTTGCCAGGAAATCTAAAACTGCAGTATGAATCTTCAATATTAGTATCCACTATCCACCAGGCTAACATCCAGCTTAAAACTCGGTCCTATAATGGTTGGCTGTTCCACTATGCCAATCCTGAAAATGATTTGTTCAGGAAGTCTATCTTTTCATTTGGGAGGTTCATATTTAAGCACAATCCTAATGTTTCAGAAAGTTTAGGTGTTTATTACCTGTGTCGCTTATAAATCAAACTGTTTTGAATTTGTCAAAAACTTTCTGCCATCCTCAATGATCCTTATCATACCTTGGATTTGGAAACCCAATCCTAAACCTATCTTAATATTTATAAATCCATTTTGTTGATTTTAAGTTACTCTTAAACATATCTTAACATTTGTAGCTATTGTATGAGCATTCATAACATTCATGAACTCATCATTTAAATCATAGAGTAATTGGATCTAAGAATCACAGATTTGAGAACCAATTGCGAAGTTGCTCTGAAAGCTTAATCAGTTAGGGGCCAGTTACACTTTCACAGATCCCCCACGGATATAGGCCACGATTCCATGTATGGAAACTGACACGGATGAGGGTGGATCATGTAAAAAATTTACGGATCTGCCCCGGATCTGCTACAGATCTCCTACGGAGCACTATGGTGACCCAAGAACAGGTTTGCAGATGTCCTGTTCAGTGTTGACTGTTTTTTTAATCCGCAAACCCTTTCCATGTCAATCCGTAGAAGATCCGGCTATGTTTTGGGCAATATTTGTTGGCAGTAGTGTCTCGGATGAAAGGGATGCCACAAGGACATCCAGGATGGGTATACGGACAATAAGGACACTCACGGATGAAGACGGATACCGTGTCCGTACGGACTTCCCGGAAAAATCAAGCATGTTTGATTCTTCCGTAATGGTCTAGGGATCTTATATGATTTTAAGCATGCCACTATGGATCACAGCATGCCGTTACTGGTCTCACAAGGATGTTACGGATGCCCTTACGGACGGAAAATATGATCCGTAAATCACTCAACATTTTTTAACATTTTCCAAATTAGGTAATCTGCCACGATCCGGTGGTACATCCGGTCATGTGTAACTGAGGTTTTACAAACCTATCACCATCTCTTTATTTGCCATAAAATCGCGCCCCCACACTTCCTCTTCACCCCTGGATACATAATGATTAGGAGTTTACAAGCCTCAGATTAACATCTTTCTCTAGTTGGAAGCTAGGTATACAATCAGATTGCAGGTACAAACACAATGTAATCAAACTTATAAAATGAAATGGAATATTTAAGCAAAGGCTTACAGAAATTTATCTCTTATTTTATGTCACACCCAGTACCTTTGAATTGGGTATATTATGTCGGGTTATTAAAAGGTGTGGAAGAAACCAGTACATGAAGGTGGTCAAGGTTCTGAACTGTAAATCGCAACTACAAAGTCTCCCACTTGAGTTCCGGCCAGGATTCAAACAAGCATCTCATATGCAGGAGGCAAGTGTGTTACCACTGTAGCCCCAAAATGCATAGAGGAGTAGAGCAACCAGAGATATAGATTACATGTATTTGAAAAAAAAAAAACTTTATAAAATGTTTTAGTAAAGGGTAAATAATTTGATCCTACTCAGTGGTGCGTATCAACTCATCTAACTTGTTCAATTGAGGTTTAGCTTTATGGCTTTGAACACAAGAGTACTTAAGATGATCAAGGAAATTTAAAGGACTGTCAGCATCCAACTTCCTTAAAGCACAGTGTCACAATTTTTTCACGACTCCAAATTTTCAGTGAAAAGTATTTTTGTGTATTGATATTGATGTTACAAGAAATGACATCTTTTGACAACCTTTTATATATTAAAATTATTTTCTTACAAGGTTTCATTTTAGTAACATGTTAACCATAGTACAGAAGTTATTTAAAAATAACGTACAGCAATTTCTTTTAATAATACCTAACAGCACAGGTTAAAACAAAATGTGTTGTCCAAACATTTGGGGGAAGATTTAGTTCAGATTTATGAAACGTCCTGAAAGCTAATCTTTATATCAATGTGTGACTGTGTCTAGTAATGATGTGGAAAGGGGTCTCAGCTACTTAACTTCAGTGAAGAGATGGGTACTTATCCCAGTATGCCAATTCTCATAAGACTCTGGTGACAAAAAAGAAAAAAAAAAGAGTGATTTCTAGAAGTGGGAGCCTCACTGCAGCGCATGCCTTAAAAATGGTATTTAATAATTTATGTATTCAATAGTTTGAGACAATACATTTATAAGACACTGATTTGACAGAGTTTGCCCATACAGACTGACGACCATTCAGTGTGAGCCGTTATCAAGCAAAGAATTTTTATTTTGAAGAGTTTTCCATCTTTAGTTGGAATGCAGGTATTTTGCATCACACTCAAAAGAAGTCTCCAACAAAAGTGGCCATAACCATTTTTGAAAACTGTCTAACTTGTTAATAATAATGTTGTTAGACCGGATTGATTAACTGAACACTGGCCTTAAGAGGATAAAGTGCCAAACATGTGCAAGATTAGGTGACACTGCCAAAATTATCTGTTAACTTGAGGAAATACATACTGTAAACTAAGTCCTCTGTAATTGGCAATTTAATTAAACTGATACAGTGTCTGTTAGCTAAGTATATTATATGAAACCCAGCTCCCCTGGACTGTTCAGTGCTAAATTAGTTTGTTTCATTTATTTGGTTTATTTTTAATTACAGTACATATAATTCATAGACAGTGACTCACTAGGCTCATTCAATTCCTGAAAATTGGAACTGTCTTGTGCCAACTGACAGGGATGCATAAGGGATTGAGGGTGGGTCATGTAAAAGATTTATGGAACTGCTACGGACTGCCACAGACAGGTTTGCGGATGAAAAGACTGCACAAAGGATTATACTTGTGACTGTTTTTAATCCGCAAACCCTTTCCGTGTCAGTCTGTAGCAGATCCGTAGCAGATTGAGTTAGATCCGGCAATGTTTTTACGGATATTTATTGGCGCGGAAGCATCAAGGATGAAAGGGATGCCACCAGGACATCCGGGATGGGTTTAAGGACAATAAGGACATTAACGGATGAGCTACAGATGAGATAGGGAAGAGCTGTGGATACCCTGATCAAATAAGGTCCGTACGAACTTTACAGAAAAATCCAACAGTTTGATTTTTCCGTAATGTCCTAGGGATCTTATCTGATCCTTGGCATGTCACTACAGACCACAGTATGCCACTAAGGATCGCACAAGGACATTAGGGATGTTACGGATGATGATCCGTAAATCACTTAACATTTTCCATATTAGGAAACCTGGCACTATTCGGTGGACGATCCTTGGATGTGTAACTTGGGCCTAAGTGGTAAATAGTTCAATCATTGACACAGACACCTCAATTCAATGAAAGCATTGAGCAATTTTCATCTAAATCACATTGTAACAACTCTTTGTACAATTTCTACTCACATTTCTATGCATCTAAAGCAGTTATAAACTGTGCATTGTCTACCCCACCTATAGATTATCTAATTATCCTAGCCTTTAAGTCATTGGACAATATATTATCAGTGTTATTTTTTAGGTAATTTATGAGAGAATTCTTCTGTAGACAGAGCGTATGATTATGGGTTCCTATGAGGACTGAAAAAAAAACTGAAACCATTAAGAAGTCATTTAGCAGGACAGTTACAGGTCATTATACCAATTAGACAGAGTAATTGATGAGTGGGTCTGTACCAATATATCTATACTGGTGCACACTGCCCAACAAAAGTCAAGTAACTGGTTCACATTCAGTATTCAATTGTTTATTTGAATACCTTCATTTAAATACTTTCAGAATGTTTACTCGAAACATTTTTTTATGTGAGTCTGTTTTAAAATTCTAAAAGTCATTTATTTATAAAATAAACCTCCAAGGTACAGAATTGCAGTTTGAACTTAAAACTGTTTCTACTCATCCATTATTGATGGTTTTGCAGCTGTATATCTCAGTCAGAATGTGATATGACAATGATTCGTTGTGAAAACAGTCACATCTTTTTTTTAAACATCTACTATACTCCTTGTGACATATAATATTTTTTTCAAATTGGCAAAAAGAGATTATCATTAGAGTAACGAAAATAAAGAAAAAAAAATTTTACATTCCTGCCATTTTAGCAAGTTACATTAAACTACATGTATTTGTTAGCACTGGCCACGTGGTCATTTTTGAAATTCAATATTGATTTAACATCCATGGAAATACGGACTGTCAACCTTTGCCATGGACCTGTAACATTTTTTAGTTGCAGGTCTGGTGGATTTGGAATGTTCTCCAGTAAATTTTATATAGTCTCCTATATCCTGATTTTTGCCCATTTCAGCCCCCAGTTACACATTCACAGATGACCTGCCAGATCGTGCCAGGTTTCCGATTTGGAAAATGTTTGAAAATGTTGAGTGATTTACGGATCATATTTTGTGTCCATACAGTCATCCGTAACATCTGTAATGTCTGTGTGAGATCCGTAGCAGCATGCTGCGGTAGCGTAGTGACATGTCAAGGATCAGATAAGATCCGTAGGCCGTTACGGAAAAATCAAACTGATTGATTTTTTTGTACAGATTTTATGTACCTTAGTATCCGTAGCTCTTCCATATCTCATCCGTAGCTTATCCATGAGTGTCCTTATTGTCCGTAAACCCATCCTGGATGTCCTTGTGGCATCCCTTTCATCCTTGATGCTTCCGCGCCAACAAATATCCCCCAAAATATTGCTGGATCTAACGGATCTGCTATGGACTGACATGGAAAGGGTTTGCAGATTAAAAGATTAAAAAAAACAGTCAAAAGACCAATCCTTTGTACAGTCTTTTTATCCGCAAACCTGTCCTTCTGGGGCACCGTGGCGGTCCGTAGGAGATCCGTGGCAAATCCGTAAATCTTTTACATGACCCACCCTTGTCCCTTGCCAGTTACCATATATGAAACCGTGGCCTATATCCGTCGTGCATCCGGTATGTGTAACTGGCCCTTTAACCACTTCCAGCTTCAGATGTGAATTGCTTGACAACCAAAGGCTGGCTAAGCAGCCATGGTGATTGATTTTCACAAAAGAAGGTTATGGTTTCAGCTAGAAATCTGAGACCTGAAGAATTTATTTTTGGTGATACAAAAGACACTACCACAGATTTATTTACTTCATTGTGACTTAACCCAAAAATTCTGTTGAGAGATGAGGGATGTTGTTGTGTCAATAAGACTAAAATGTCTGCTATATTCAGAATATCTTCTCTCTAAATATATTCAGATACCCCCATTTCGACAGGGTAGTAAATCCTTATAGTTATTTCCTGGTTTTTAAAATAAGCTTAAAATGCTAAAAATAAATAAGTGCTGGTCATGATTTATGTGGAATATTTTATACATAAACATCTAACCATTAAAATTGTGACAAGATAAAAATTCTGTGAAGAAAGACACTATACCATTGTTACAGACCAGTAAAACTCCAAGTTTGTCTTGGTTATAAATTCTAGGTGATATAGAATGATTATGTATAGAGGTAATAAAATCATCCACTGTGTACCAGATATGCATGAACATCAGTGGCAACAAAGCCCCTTTTGTGTTTTCTCAAATGCAGGAATGTTTCTATTCCTACAAGAACAATATAAAGTCAATTCAGAAAATATTCTCTCTCAATTTGGCCTCCCATATAAGGGCGTCTTTTTAGGAGTGTCTTTATGCATGTTGGCTTTGGATATTAATTTACATACTTGGTTTTTACATCACAATGTAAACTGAGACAAGGGCTCAGCAAATAACGCTGGTTTAGAGTTATACATGATATCAACAATTTATTATTCTAAAGCCAATATTGTATGTATAGTCCCATTGAATCTTAACATTTTTCCTGGCACTTTACAGCATTTCCACTATGCTGATCATCCTCACCGATAGGTTTGCAATAGAGGAAATTTTGTGTTCTGGAAGTCTATCTTCAGATAAAGTTTGGGTGCATGTAGGACCACACTTGGAAGTATATAACCACAAGAAATTAGCCGGCCTCCAGCCCAGATAAAGTACAGTGGGTTCAAGCCTAAGACTGTATCCTCATACCATCCATATACAGGTTTTTTCAGAGATACTTCCATCACCACCTGCCCCCCACCACCAAATTCCACATGGAGGGGTTTATCCAGCCATTCTTACTGTTCAGGAGCAAGGCAAGTCTGCTACGGACTGACACATACAGATTAAAAAACAGTCATTAGACCAATCCTTGGTGCAATCTTTCATCCACAAACCTGTCCGTAGCAGATCCATGGAAGTTCTGTAAATCTTTTACATGACCACCCCCATCTTTTGTGCATCCCTATCAGTTACCATATATGGAACCGTGGACTATATCCATGGTGCATCCGGTTATGTGTAACTGGCCCCTTAGGCTTTTCATTGGTTGGTATTTAGTTCCTCAATTCACTTTAACATATATCTGAATATCAGTACACAATATCATAGGATATTTAGAAACAAAGATAATTGACAATGATGCTACAATATAAAAAAATGAAGGTAATTAAATTCATCAAAGATATTTTGTACAAAATTATATTTACATATATTGAGATACTCAATCCCGATCACTCGAAAAAAAACAGAAACTCGTACAAAAAATTGTCCTAGTTCAATCAAAAGTCTTTATCTTGTCCATAATTAAAATTTCTATGTCCTGTCTGTCTGTCAAGGAATACTCCCTTGGTGTCTTCAGGCAGCATTGCTGGAATTTGTACCTGCAGAGGGGTATGTCATTCCCCTGAAGCATGGCCTCAGGCCTCCCTGGTCCAACTGGTCTGGGCTGAAGAGACCTTGCCCTGACACCTGAGACTGGCACAAGGAATGGTGAACACCACACACGCCATCAGTATCTAGGCAAACATAGGGCAGTTATAGAAGCCAGGCCTTTACCCTCTGGAATGCTGGGGTTAACCTCTGCTTCAGATAATATGGAGGCTAGCCTTGTCACAGGCGTTTGTACATATAATATAAACACAACTGTTTGACTGCATTATAAGTATTTTTCATAATGTTCTCATACACTTACTTAGCCTCTAAGCTTGCTGAGGAGAACTGTCTCCCAGACTAGAAAGGCCTCTAAATAGTGGGTAAATTGTTTATCGATATTGCCGATATTTATTGTTTTGGAACTGGACTCCCGATATCGAGATCTAAACAAGTATTTCAATATCGCCATTTTAAGTAAAACTGTAAACTTACACTGTTAATATTCGAAATAAAGGAAAAATCTGAAGAAATTGTACACTTTTATCTCACATTTTTTAAGTTTTCAATGCGTTTTGGGTGAAAACTTTATTGTTTTGTTTTGATTCATTTCGCTTCCTGTTAGCGGTTCGGGAAACACTAAAATAAAACGTTTTCGGTTTCCCGAATTCGTACTATTTGGTAGACAATATGAACCCCCGATATCGCCCGATATTGAAATATTTTTACATTCAATATCGATACTCACAAAGCCAAACGATTTACCCCCTACCTCTAAATACAGAGTGCATTATGGCAAAAATATTTTCATCATGATTCAGACAGCCTGGAAGGCCAGGCTATATGGAGGCATCTTCATGAAGTTTCTGTGTGAGGGCTGATCCTGCAGCTAATATTGTCATCAGGTTATGGTAATGCCTTTGATCCTGACCCTTCTTGTGAGCAACTGCTTGACCCAAAATTACCCAATCTCATTGTCAGGTCATTCAACTCTTTCATCTGTCTGATGAGATGCAGAAATGAAACAGAGGAATCTTGTAGCAGCTGATTCACACAGTGATCCATTGTAGTCAAACTCAAAATGGTAATGAATTTGACCTTTGGTATGCACTCTTTAATATACGATCCAACCAGGATCACAAACAAATTGGGATAAACAGCAGAGGACAATCACAAAGTTATTCTAAGGCAATCTTGTCAATCACGAACTGAATCTTTTCGCTATACCCGTTCATAGCAATTGTAAAGGCATTGGGGACATCTCATTGAGCAATCACATCGATTGTATGGAGATTCAAACTGAGAGTCACGCTTCTTTGTGCAGGGAGAAACAAGCCATTATTTCCATAACAGCATGCCATATTTTAGTTTGATAAGGAATTTAAATGAAAACAACACTGAAGATAAAGTTAAACTGAAGTAAATTTAACTGTCCTGGTGTCACTAAATACAGACTGAAGTTATATTCCCTCCAAGTATCAAAATAGATCATTTCGCTCTCTTTTTGTCATAAGAAATACTTCCTGAATATTACTAATATAAAAGATTTTATGATCTATTGGTGCTGTAGAAATCCTGTTCTTTCATATCCTCATTTCCTGGTTTCAACAATACTGTGGTGTGAGAAAACATGAACATTTAAGATCATATTTTTGCACCAAACTGTGCCTGGTTATCAACGATGAACACCATAAAAGTCAAATCTCGATAATCCAGAAGTGTACATCCTGATTGCAGGGTAGAATTCAGTAGAAAATGGCCAATAACGACTCAATATTTAGTTCTTCTTGAAAGGGAATCTTATTGAAAAGAATTCTTGTTTAAAAGGGGTATGAACTGCTCAGTTTTATCCATAAAATTTCACTGAAAACGATCACATTCATTTATAACAGTAATGCAGTGTTGACACTATTGAAGCAACTGACTGGCCTAATATATTTGTCAATGCTTTAAACAACAGATAACTGTTGCCTGACATTTCCAAAGTAATCACGCTGGTTCAGTAGGGATTGGTTACCTTACACCTGCTTCAAAGAAATATCTTGGTTTATTTTCTAAATTATGAATTCCCTGGAACAGTCTAGCCAGATCATAATAAGTACAGAAATGGGTTAATAAAGCCAATATCTGTACATTAATAGAGTTTTTATCTTAAATGTTTTTTCTGGAATGCCTGGTTAAATTGCAGTATGTATTGACCCTTGAGATTAATTACTCAAGGGTCTTAGAATTTCTAACTTACTTCAGGGAAGTTTTGATGTCAAAGCACATAATGTATATTTATTATAATTTGGTGGATTATTCAAGAGTTTCAGGATGTATTTTATTTTCTCCACAAGCTTCTTTCAGAAAAGCGAATAAATGAATCCATCTTAGTTCCACTTTTAGTTGAATTAGACACATTAAAAAGTTGTATCAAAATGGTATACCTGAGGAAAATGAAGCAACTTTCTTTAGGGGCCAGTTACACATAGCTGGATGCGCCACAGATATAGCCCACGGTTCCATATATGGTAACTGATAGGGATGCACAAGGGATGGGGATGGTCATGTAAAAGATTTACGGAACTTCCACGGATCTTCCACAGATCTGCTACGGACCACTACGGACAGGTTTGCAGATGAAAAGATTGCACCAAGGAGTGGTCTTATGACTGTTTTTTAATCCGTAAACCCTGTCTGTGTAAGTCCGTAGCAGATCCGGTTAGATCCGGCAATGTTTTAATGGATATTTTGTGCCGTGGAAGCGTCAAGGATGTTAAGGGATGCCACAAGGACATCCAGGATAGGTATACTGACAATAAGGACACTCACGGATGAGATACGGAAGAGCTACGGATATCAACTACAGATAAGATCTGCAAAGCCTTTACGGAAAAATCAAGCAGTTTGATTTTTCTGTGGCATCCCCACGGACACATGGCATCCGTGGTGGAAGCCACAAGGACATTACGGATGTTATGGTTGGCCGTAGGGACAGAAAAGATGATCCGTAAATCACTCAACATTTTCCATATAAGGAATCCTGCCACGATCCGGCAGTACATCCGGCTATGTGTAACTGGGGTCTTAGCAAAGCCTTGAGGGATTACAGTGGTGTAAAGAGTATCATATTGTCATCACTCCTCTCATTAATTCTTTGTAAGTCCAAATTACATGCATATTTAAAGTTTATTGGTTAAGGCTATTTTAGTTTCCATTAAGGTTTATTGTATGTCGTCTTCAAAAAACTCCTTGAACCACTTTTAACAATGCACATCTATTTTAGCTTATATTAATGTGTGCATAGCCGGTATCTTATAGATGTTGTTGCTTGAAAAGTAAACCTCTGTCTAAAGTTTTCCACATGAAGTATTTTTGTTCGGTGTAGCGTACAATTTGAGTTTACAGTTCATGAAGTACATGTCTGCTTGTCACCTTTGTCAACAAATTTCTTATTTAATTTCTGAATGCACGCCATTCCCCCCACTCTCGTTCTCTTTTTGTATCAACTGAAGTCCCCGACATAAAATAACTTCTGGACTGAAAAAGCTTGTCTGAGAAATATTATATGTAACAATACAATAAAGATTCAAATGTGTAGAGTTGGTGAATTTGAAATGTCTACAAAACTTTGACCCACTGTTAAGTATTGTATGTACATAAGTTTACTGAAATATGACATACAAATGCCTAGCCATTATGACTTTCACCCAAATGCTCTTTCTTTCAGAAATGACACATAACTCTTTTCATTTTGTGTACTTTCTGAAACTTAAATACAGGTCTAAACAATAAAAGAGATAATTTTGTTATCCTTGATAGTTTTCTTTGGCTCATGCCTAAATTAGTAAAGGTTTTAAAATTGAAAAATGCTTTTAAAAACTTCAATTATGTGAATATTAGGACATTGTGTATAAAATTTCAAGTTGCAGTTGAACTCTTGTCAACTTGTTTTCAACGGTTATCAATGATAAATAAAAAAAACTGTTAAGAGTTTCTGAAAGCTTTGGAAACAAGCTGACCTCTTTAATGAGCAACTTTCTCAGAAACAACAGGCAAGTTCTGGCAACAGGAACATGTGGACGCTGTCAACAAAATATGCCCAAGAACTAATGGCCCTGACTAGTGTCAAGCTGTGACAGGAATTCCTGGGTATTTGGCACTGACTTGAAAGACTTCAGTGTGAAATGATTGATATCACCAGAATGTAGTGTGAAACCAATTGAATCAGTTCTCAGAAATACCCTACATAATCTGAAGTTAACTGGCCTAAGACAATAAGAGCAAATTATTGAGGTGTATCAATAAACCAGTTATAGCTTCTGATTTCGTTGAAACAGTTAAAAATAGCTAGATTAAGATTCACCTTTTTAATAAAATTGTGAAACAGGGCTGCTACTCACAGATGGGATCATTCAAAATTTAACTCCATTATAAAGATAATGAATGCACTGAGAACCTGTTTGATAGGATTCAGTGTGGTAGTCTGAGGGTTCGTGACTATACAGTCCAAGTATGTTAATATGTGGTATTTTAAATCTGGAGGCAAATATTCTTTGTCAGTGCATCCATCAGGATGCGATTGTAGAAATAAAGTCCTCAAATTCATACTTTATGATCTGTATAAAGTATAAATGGTTGGTACCTCCGGTATGATTTTTTGTTGGTGTGCTTTGTACTAAATGGACCTCAGTCCTTGTAACATTTAAATTTAAGCAGATTTTTCATTCATCTGTTTACTGGTGCTTTTTGTGAATATGGTACCTGATGACTGCACATAAATTCTGATCCCTGAATATTTTAAAGGAGTAAAATGGCTTTCAGCTGTTTTGGAATTCTTATACAAATTGAACACAGGCAATCAAAAATACCCAGATAATCATCAGGTCTGAATAATGAATAGCAAGTTTGAGAGATTAAAGTTTACATAGCATGATGTCAACGTTTTGTGTGTCCACAAATGTGACATTTTTGGCTAGAGCCTCAAAATTGTGTATATAGTCCATTAATTTTCATCTGCCAAATGGGCTTTTCTGATGTTATTGTTGAAACTATGGTGACATTGACTTGTATTAGGCCATTCTACTGTTTATTTTGACATTCGATCTTCTCAAAATATAAAAACATATGCATTACAAAATAAATTACTTAACTAATTAAGTATCTAAAATATATAGGAGTTTCACACAATAAATAAACTTATTAAATAAATATGCGTTGGTGTTGCCATTGCCTGAGTTATTCAGCAAAGACAAACTATTCAGTTGTAGAATATTGGATGAAAAAATTTCTTTCAAAGCCATCCAGACAAATTATTTTGCAGAATAATAGAAATCTTCAACACCTAATTTTGAGCACCTGAGAAGTATGCTTTGAGTGAGTTAGGCAGAAATAGGTGAACAGTTTGCATCAACCTTGAACATTTATTTGATCATCTACTCATCTGCTATAGAGATTTATTTTATGGCTTTTTCACTGAGATTCAGATTGGACTCAGAAGCTCCTTATTCAGTCTCCCATAGTTTAGAGCAATCTCTTTCTTATACCATATATGTATTTATACCTTTCAGTTGACAGTCTTGTAGGTTATTAAAGCAGTGTGTCATTTACAAGAAATAACCTTGATAAGACAATATCGATCAAAGCAACACTATTGAGTATAAGTTTGATTAAGTTGCAGTGCTTAAAGTAGCAAGCTTGTGAGGCCAGATGATGTGCAGACATTCAGGCATTTGCTCATGTGCAGATTTCCTGAAGCAGTCTCAGTTGTACAAGTATTTCCAGAGCAATTTATCTCGTACTAGGAATTTTTTAACTGAGTAGATAGATTAAAGTACTTGTGTGAGCTACAGCAAGTTCACAGTAAAAATAAAATGAAAATAGTTTGTGCTGTAATGTAAATATATTCTTTAAATCCAGACTTTTTTCTTATTACTTGAATACTGAATTGCATAGTGAAAAAAGTTGATAAAAATTGTCATTTGCAAGAATTTTATCTAAGTTATATCTTTTATAATATTATGTCAACAGTGTATTCAGAAGATGCATTGATTGTTTATATAACAATTCCCACACTTAAAGTACTGCATTTTATAGTAATCTCATCTTTACACATTTAACACAGTCAATACTTCAGGCAGTTGACTAGTGTATAGCTTCTGACCCAATAACTCATCATCCCTGGGTCTGAGTTGATTATTTATTACCCACTAACATACAAAGCAGAGATGCTGGTCCGATTAATAATTCTTTTTGCTATAAATTGAACCAGAGTAATTGTGTACTTTCTGATTACCACTGTATCTTTTGCATGTGACACAAGTGTAGACTTTACAAGGCTTTGAAGCTTTTTTTGCCAATTTTAAAAAACATAATTGTCTGCAGCACAAATTTAGTACCAATTTAAGAATAGTCCAATTTGACCCCTATTTTGAAACATTGATACTGTGGCCGTACTGAATTGAAATGAGACAGCTGCAACAAATTCCTTGACCGTATCTCATTGTAGTAAAATCTGTGGAACTAGAACCTAATCAATGTCCACATGATCTGATTCTAGTTAAGGCTATCTTCCACATATACCTACAGATATAAAGCATCGTCTAAATATCTGATCACAAAAGAAATTTCACTCAGAGAGGCTACATATGCAGATTTCACTGGTTCTACTTACACACAATCTGCATTTTTATTATTTTTGAGAAAAATAATATTGCTGGAGCATAATATGGCCTTATCAGTTAGAGTACAACCTCTTTTATCCGTTGGCAGAGAGAGATTTTGTTTCAATAATAGGATATTTATAAACTAAAACAAAACAGATATTTTAATATAAAACAAGAGAAATGTAACATTGCTAGACAGTAGGAATGAGTTCATAAAATCGAATACATGTATTTGGATAACAGAACATGGGATATTGCGGGTTCAACTAGAACAATTGATTATACAAGAGAAATATTAGTGAAGTGAATATTTTGCTTTATAATTAGATTAGGCCTGATATATTTCTGCTGCTTTGTATTAGTCCTATAAATACCACATTTGTCAACATTTCAAATTTATCTTCCTGTAATTGTAAATTTGAGATGGCAAATACATAATGCCATAAATATCACAGTGTCAGTGCACCAGTTTAATTTGATGTAGCCAGAGTGTATGAATACATGTAGCGAGATCTGAGTTGGGTGCACTGAGAGCCAGTATGACCTTAGATGTTTTAGGACCTAGTTCACATCTTTTGATGCTCAGGCTTGTCAAGAGCTACAACAGAATGGGCTGGTGTACTTTGTGTTCAGTTGTGGTTTCGTTTGCTTCATATTGTGCTAGGATGCCTTTGTGTTGGGATTCACATGGAGATATATTGACATCTTTGATGCGAGTGATTTGACACAATGTGGAACAATCCAATTGTTTGAAAAGCTTCCCACAAGCCACAATAAAATATACATGTTGGAAGGGGTGAAGGGTGGAATGGAATGGATATTTGGGGTGGCATCTTCTTGAAGCTGTAAGGACAAAATTGTCAAGGGGGGAAACAGGAAATACATATAGAAACAACTGTGAGGGATTCAGGTGTACCTGGGCCATAAGGATGTTAAATCACTACATAAAAACTGGGAAATTTCTAAAGGTTCAGACATGAGATCTCTTGAAACAGTAGAGACTGATGGAAAAATATTCAAAATCAGACAAGAAATAAGGAAGTTGTACTCATTTTATTTAGAGGTCACTGGGCTAATAATAGTCTGGTCCAATAAAAGTTAGAGAATTCTTAAAATAATAGTTTTAAGAACCTCAGACTTCTGTAGCCGTGGGTTCAAATTCAGCTTATGACAAGAACACACTGAGGTCCCATCGTGGTGTGATAAAAGGGTCATCAACCTCCAATTTTCAAGTGTTGGGCTAACTTTACTATTCTCTCATGTCTGATGCAGATTTAATATTGGTAGCCTTTTCCAGTCTAGCTGGAAATGTACATGTATTAATCATTATTATGCGGCAGGTTACTTCCTCACAAGTTGTGATGTCAATCAGATTCTTCAGAAGGAACTTTATACAAGTTTATTGGGCAGGTAGCCCTGCAAGGCTTTAGGTTCTTGTGATGGAGAAAACCTTAATCAGTTTACATAATGTTCACTGACATATACTGACCATTACATCAATATACTGTAAAGACAAAGATGTGTGTCCGGTGAGCCAATAATAATTCTTCGTCTAATACTTAGGAGTGCTTTATGAGTCCTTAGTCTTTGTGGACATATTTAAAAGGCTTTTGGTTCAACTTCAAGCTGTATGAAAGGTTACTTAGAGCTGGGTGGGGAAAGGGGAGGGGAAGACAAAATGGTCCCCAATGAAATAAGAAATCTTTTCTTTCAACTAGTCTCTAGAGAACTCAAACTATTTATTCTCTTGTACATGGAAAAACAAAACAGTATATAGACCATGTTAGACATGCAGTATTATCACTCTGTTCATACAGATCAGGGGATGGGAGACTGGATGTTTGTTCCATTACAAGAGAAGACAACAGTGAAAAAGATTTTATAACCAGGCTAATAATTGTCACCAGAAAACATCTAAATTTTATAGGGCTATCCCTTTATAAAAATACAAAATGTGCAGATCTCCTCGGTGGCAAAGTGGACATTTTTTTGCAAAATCGTATTTAAACTGAAAATGAAGTAGCTAAACTGTACTGAGTGAGGGGAAGGAAAGAGCCTGAATAAGCCTGTGTTTCCACAGTAAAACCTGTGTATAAAGACTGCCCGTGGGATACAGACAAACGATTTCCACAAAGGGTTGGCCTTTGTATATAGGTAAAAATGGCCTTTATATAGAGGTAGGTCTTATACAAAGGTTGCCTCTCGCACAGATCAGACTGTACCATATACCATGTATCATATATACCATAACATGGCCTATTTTGTGATATAGGTAAAAGTTTTGACCATTTTGTGAAATAAGCAACTGACCAGACCATTTGCTGAAATGGATCAATAATCTTTGAACCATTTCATGAAGTTGGTCCTAGTTTTCATTCCAGCTTGTAGCAACAAAGCTTGCCAACTTCAAATGTTGCAAGCAAATAAGCAAGTATGCAGTGGAGTTCTTCACTTACTTTGCAATGACTTATAGGCACATTCGATAATACTGTCTTTGTCTTTCAGTATTGACCACGCTGATAAAAGAATCGCTAAAATTGGTTGGGATATAGAAAAGTTATTGATTTAAAATGAAAAAATAGGCCTTTGTCGTATACCCAGTATACAAGATGAGCCATTAAAATCTGGTGTATGAAAACACAACAGTGGTGTCTGTCTTTGGCCTTCAATGTTCGGTGTTGTGGAAACACACCATAAGGAGACTGGGTTAGGGAAATATGCAGACTCACTGGACTGGTGTTTTTATCAGTAAATATGCACAAACCACAAGGCCAGTATGTGTTGACAGTAGACAGAGAATTGCTCATCTTGTAGACTCTTGACTGAATATTATAAGGAAAAGTTCAGACAGAGGAACACAGGAAATATCAGCAAACTAATGGTGTGGAGCCAGTATCTGACTTTGCAACCACATTCAGACCAATTATACAGTAAATAACTTCAGCCAGACAATAAGGTTTATACTTTACAGTCAGCCATTTAAACAGTTTGACAAAGGATCAGATGTATTGCAAAACGACTGAACATGAAATGATGAAATAATTATTCACATGTACTTCCGTTTGGTGAAATATAATATTATTTTTATAAACTTTTACCTTCCTGGAGTGTGGCTCATTTATTTTTAAGAAAGAAACAGTTTGACAAAGGATCAGATGTATTGCAAAACGACTGAACATGAAATGATGAAATAATTATTCACATCTACTTCCGTTTGGTGAAATATAATATTATTTTTATAAACTTTTACCTTCCTGGAGTGTGCCTCATTTCTTTTTTCCCTTGAAAGGAGCTAGTTTCTAGTTGTATTTGATGCATGTCTTATTATTTGTGGGCCAACTACAAATAACACTCAATTTTTTGGCACCACAGAATCGGTGTCAGTGACCAACCTTCTGTATCTGGTAGAACATAATAAAAAGTAATACTTTGAATAAAAGCATTAGCTTTAGAAGCATCCACCAGGTCTGTGAAGACATCTATACCAAATTTGACATCCTGTAAATGTAGGGTAAATGTAAGCAATGACTATCATTTCTATCTGCAGGCGTGGATGTGACTGCCAATCAAGAAGAGCTGACTGACAAAGAGACATTCCAGGTGGAGTTTGACAAGAAGAAGGCTCAATGGAGGTTCAGGGCTGATGACAGTCGATACTGGTGCTTGATGGCTGCCTCTGGTATCCAGGCAGTGGGGAATAACAGGTAATAAACACAGAAAAGTGTAAACAAAGGTATCAAGTCAGAAAGTAATAAACAGGTAATGGTAATCTATTACCCTGTTCACACTACAATCCCAGTTGACAAGGATTGAGGGTTGAAGCAGATTCATCTCAATCCAAGTTGAGTGTCTACACTAGAGTTTAATCTGGATTGAAAAGTTTCCAAAATCTGATCACAGTAAAACCTTTTAAATCTGACAGCCTTATTAGACAGCAGATCAATTGAAATCTTGTCTAACCTTTCTGCATACTGAAATATCTTGCTACGCTCACAAATATTCATACAGTTTCTGCTAAATTGCAATTATTGTAAAATTATTCAACCATCACTTCAGGTGGCCTTTGTTTCAGTTTGTTCCTCCTGCTAACAAAGGACTAAGGCACATATATTGACACAATAGCATTAAGTAAAGCAATTTCTCAACACACTCAACCCTTGTCAACCCAGATCAAGAGGTTTCACACTACAAAGGGGGTTGAACCAGTCTGCTTCAAGCCACCTTTTGAGTGGGGTTGAGATTTACCCTTGTCAATCCTGATTGTGAGCGTTCACACCTAATCTCAATCTGCTTCAATCTCTGTCAACCCGGGTTGAATCACTAGTCTGAACACCCAGTAAGACATCAGGTAAAGTACCAAAATCATCCGCGGAATCACACATGCTTAATTGCTTATACTATTGTCTATCCCCGAAAACCCATGACATATGTGTAAATGCCCACACTTTTCAACAACATTTTAAGTACAGATTGTTTGAGGACTTTTTATACACGTTACTTAATTAACGGTACTATTTAACTTTACAAAAAGCACACAATATTAAGCAAGCATAAATGTAAATATGACCACACATAAAAATGGGAATTCTCCTGAAAATCTTCAAGGTTTTGAATGGCTCACTTTTGTAAAGTAAAACTCCAAATTTGAAAGCTAATTGGACCAATAAATTTGTTGCTTTAATGAACTGTCCCATCACAGAAAATAGGTTCCTTGAGATGTCATAATGATTACTTTAAGTTACAACTGATCATCCATTTAAGTAAATGCCATACAACCTTGAGCTTCATGTTTTTATGCTCATTTTTACCCCACAACCCTGAAGGACTGTCCGGGTGTTGTTTTCACCCATAGTGTCTGGATGGGTGGTTGGGTGGGTGGGTGTCGGGGAAAAAGATTTTCCGGGCTGTATCTCAGAAACCGTAAGGTGTAGGAAGTTGATACTTGGTAGGGACATTGGTTAGGAGGTGTAGGTGTGCAGTGTCATGGTCTGACCTTGATTTGACCTTGCCGTAGTGACCTTGAGTTTGAAAATCTTGTCCGGGCTATATCTCAGAAACCGTAAGGTGTAGGAAGTTGATACTTGGTAGGGACATTGGTTAGGGGGTGTGGGTGTGCAACGTTATGGTCTGACCTTGATTTGTCCTTTGACCTTGCCATAGTGACCTTGACCTATGAAATCTAGTCCTGGCTGTATCTCGGAAACCGTAAGGTGTAGGAAGTTGATACTTGCTAGGGACATTGGTAAGAGGTGTAGGTATGCCTCGTCATGGTGTGACCTTGATTTGACCTTGCCGTAGTGGCCTTGATCTATAAAATCTTGTCCTGGCGATATCTCAGAAAATGTAAGGTGCAGAAAGTTGATACTTGATGGGACATTGGTGAGGTATTGTAGGTGTGCAATGTCATGGTGTGACCTTGATTTAACCTTTGACCTCGCCGTATTGACCTTGATCTTTAAAATCTTGTCCAGGCTATATCTTGGAAACGGTAAGGTGCAGCAAGTTGATACTTGGTAGGGACATTGATTAGGAGGTGTAGGTGTGCATCGTCATGGTGTGACCTTGATTTGACCTTGCCGTAGTGACCTTGACCTATAAAATCTTGTCTGGACTATTTCTTGGATTCCATATAAGGTGTAGAAGGTTGACACTTGGTAGGGACATTGGTTAGGGGGTGTATGTAAATGTATGTGTGCATCATGGTGTGACCTTTTTACTCTGCCAAAGTGTGTTCAGCTGCCATATTTGAGACATCTTTCTCTTATGACAAGTATGTATGGATTGCTGCAACTGATTACTATATGCACTTTTACATAATTATGCTGTTTCCATTGACAGCTATTCTCCAATTAGTAAATTTAACAGCTTCATATTTTTAGTTTACTGATTAATACTGTCATCTTGCTATTGAATTGTCTTGTTTTAGTACTTTATCTTTACATACATTTTCTTTCTGTTAGATGTTATTTTCTCTACTTAAACATCATTTGGACGTTTATGTAAGTGACACTGCACTGAAAGTATTCCGGTCTTTGTACTGTTTCACTACTTCTATATGTCATGGTGTTGAAAACTATTTCCCCAGGCTGTGGTACGGGCATCTCCGATGCTATTTTTATAATTTTAAATTATTGAATGTTTTCAGTTATTTGTTTTAAAACTGGGCAAACTACAGTGAGTCATTTTGTGAAAGATGCATTTGAATGAAAATGTCATGTTCTCTGAGTCATAAAGACATTCATTAGTCCTCTGCTATAAACAAAACAAAACTGGAGTGTTGATTCACAAAGGCCTCTGTGAAAGTGTTAAATAATTATAAATGTCAGCTTTTCATTTAAAGTATTATACAGCCTATCTTCAAGTGAAATTCCATGACAAAAGTTATAATTATCTTATTGTGTAATAAAATATGTACATTAAGTTACACACCAGAACTTTAATGGGATATTGAAGACCAGAATCACTTTGTGTCTCAAAAAATTCTTGGCGAGTATATAAATAGGTGAAAATACACACCAAACTAATTAGTTGTCTATGTTTCCATGTCATTACCTCCACCAAGAAGATATTATTTTCATGACCGTTTGTTTGTCTCTTTTATTTGTAGCAGGATTACGTGAATATTACTGGTTGGAACTTAATGAAAAACATCAGAAAATGGGTCTTGGTCCAACTTAGATCCCATTAAATTTTGAGAGCAATCACGATCACTGTCAGGATATAAAAAAATCTGGATTTGTACCCTATCGGAGATCTTTGTTCCACTTGACTTAAATTCGTACCATATCTTCTACCATATTAGAATAGTTGTTGTACATAAAGCACTCTTACATATTAGCAGACATAGCTTCTTTGACAGTTTTGCTGGTTTTGCTGCTTACAGATATAAAAGGCAGCATATTAAAGGGAAATTTTTCCTAGTTACAAAGAATCACGAGCCTTCAGCAATGTTACTGGTCACAGCACTCCCCATATGGTACATTCACCAAACAGTGAGCCCCTGACAGTTTTACAGTACCCATAGATGTGCAAGTTCAGTTTGTTTGGAGCTAACTGCCTTGTGTTGTTTCTTGTGATCTTTTCTATTTTAAGTCTCTCAAGGGATCTTTCTCCATTGATTGCTATCCTTATTTCACTTTTAGATCTAACAACTGTGCCCCTGTCCAGTGCTGTTTTTTTTTTGTTCTGCTCTAATTCTTTGTTTACTGGGGGGAAGTTTTCGTCCTATGAAACTCTAATTTTACCATATCTAGGGGTAGTGTCTACATACCGTATTATTGTAAATAAATCCTGAATAAACCCTTGCAGTCACGGCTCAGCAGTACTGCTTTGACATGTACATTATGTGGCACTAAATATGACAGGATGTTTACTTTAGCATTACAATGGACACTTATTTTAAATGTTCTTTGGTCTTTTGAATTTTGATCTAGTTAATCAACTATGATTCTGTTTTCACATCTTAAAACCTGTTTTGTACATAGACTAAGCACTATAAAAAGATGATCAGGTTAGGTCTTTCTTTTTAGTTCATATATGAGCTGTTGCCATTTAATGTCTCCTTTTTTTCTCAGTTTGGATTCTGAACTCTTCCCTGTAAAAAGTCACCTCAATCTCCCATTTCACTCCAGACTCAAGTGTTCCCTGTTGAATGTTACCTCAACTTTGAACTGTTCCCAGTTCATTATGTCCACCCCCCCTGGGGGTTGGATATATTATTTTTGCTTTTTCCGCCATCCGAGGTCCGCCATCCGGCGTCCGATGAGTAATTTGCTAATATCTCAGAAACCGTAAGAGATAGAGCGATTTCGACAGAATTTTTGACCCACAGGGTAGTAGTATTCTATACAAAATTTTATAAGATTTCAATTTTTGCCACTTTTGGCGGCCATCTTGAATTTTTGCGAAAAACGAAAAAATCTTAATAGCTCAGAAACTGTAAGAGATAGAGCGATTTGGACAGAATATTTGACTCACAAGGTATCTAAGAAATGTACTCTTTGCAATTTTCCAAAAATTTTCCCCTCCCCAAAAATGGCGGCCATTTTGAATTTTCGAATTTTTTGCCAAAAATGGCAAAACACAAATTTGCTTCTATCTCCTTAACCGTGCGAGATAGAGTGATTTCGTCGAAATTTTCGACCCACAAGGTATCTAAGGAATGTAATCTTTGCAATTTTCAAAAAAATTTCCTCTCCCCAAAAATGGCGGCCATTTTGAATTTTCGAATTTTTGCCAAAAATGGCAAAACACAAATTTGCTTCTATCTCCTTAACCGTGTGAGATAGAGTGATTTCGTCGAAATTTTCGACCCACTGGGTATCTAAGGAATGCAATCTTTGCAATTTTCCAAAAATTTCCCCTCCCCAAAAATGGCGGCCATTTTGAATTTTCGAATTTTTGCCAAAAATGGCAAAACACAAATTTGCTTCTATCTCCTTAACCGTGCGAGATAGAGCGATTTCGTCGAAATTTTCGACCCAAAGGGTATCTAAGGAATGCAGTCTTTGCAATTTTCCAAAAATTTTCCCGTCCCCAAAAATGGCGGCCATTTTGAATTTTCGAATTTTTGCCAAAAATGGCAAAACACAAATTTGCTTCTATCTCCTTAACCGTGCGAGATAGAGCAATTTCGTCAAAATTTTCGACCCACAGGGTATCTGACCATTGTACTCTTGGTAATTTTTTAAAAATTTCCCCCTCCCCAAAAATGGCGGCCATTTTGAATTTTCGAATTTTTGCCAAAAATGGCAAAACACAAATTTGCTTCTATCTTCTTAACCATGCGAGATAGAGCGATTTCGTCGAAATTTTCGACCCACAGGGTATCTAAGGAATGCAATCTTTGCAATTTTCCAAAAATTTTGTCTTGCCAAAAATGGCGGCCATTTTGAATTTTCGAATTTTTGCCAAAAAATGGCAAAACACAAATTTGCTTCTATCTCCTTAACCGTGCGAGATAGAGCGATTTCGTCAAAATTTTCGACCCACAGGGTATCTGAGCATTGTACTCTTGGTAATTTTTTAAAAATTTCCCCCTCCCCAAAAATGGCGGCCATTTTGAATTTTCGAATTTTTGCCAAAAATGGCAAAACACAAATTTGCTTCTATCTTCTTAACCATGCGAGATAGAGCGATTTCGTCAAAATTTTCGATCCACTGGGTATCTAAGAAATGCAATCTTTGCAATTTTCCAAAAATTTTCCCCTCCCCAAAAATGGCGGCCATTTTGAATTTTTGCCAAAAATGGCAAAACACAAATTTGCTTCTATCTCCTTAACCGTGCGAGATAGAGCGATTTCGTCGAAATTTTCGACCCACAGGGTATCTGAGCAATTGTACTCTTGGTAATTTTTAAAAAAATTGCCCCTCCCCAAAAATGGCGGCCATTTTGAATTTTCGAATTTTTGCCAAAAATGGCAAAACACAAATTTGCTTCTATATCCTTAACTGTGTGAGATAGAGCGATTTCGTCGAAATTTTCAACCCACAGGGTATCTAGGAGTGTACTCTGCAATTTTCCAAAAATTTTCCCCTCCCCAAAAATGGCGGCCATTTTGAATTTTCGAATTTTTGCCAAAAATGGCAAAACACAAATTTGCTTCTATCTCCTTAACCGTGCGAGATAGAGCGATTTCGTCGAAATTTTCGACCCACTGGGTATCTAAGGAATGTAATCTTTGCAATTTTCCAAAAATTTTCCCCTCCCCAAAAATGGCGGCCATTTTGAATTTTCGAATTTTTACCAACAATGGCAAAACACAAATTTGCTTCTATCTCCTTAACCGTGCGAGATAGAGCGATTTCGTCGAAATTTTTGACCCAAGGGGTATCTAAGAAATGTACTCTTTGCAATTTTCTAAAAATTTTCCCCTCCCCATATATGGCGGCACAAACACAAACTGGCCTTAACCGTGCAAAATAGAGTTATTTCGTTGAAATTTTCGACCCATAGGGTATCTAAGAAATGTACTCTTGGCAATTTTCAAAAAATTTTCCTTTTCCCAAAAATGGCGGCCATTTTGAATTTTCAAATTTTTGCCAAAAATAGAAAAACAGGAATTTGCTTCTATCTTCTTAACCGTGCAAGATAGAGTGATTTCGTCAAAATTTTCAACCCAACCAATGCAAAAAGGCATGAAGCTGAAATAATTTACATCTACACTAATAAATATTTAAGCATCATTGATATATTTTACAAATGAAACAGGGTCTTGTAAGACTACTGTACAATTTGGGCAAGGTTCATGGGGTGGATATTACACATGATAATGTGTGTTCTTCTATGCTATCCTGTTTCTATTCGCATCTACTATCAACAGGGCGTCCTATTTCTAGTTGTTACCTCAGTTTTTCATTGCACTTCTGACCCAGAACTGTTCCCTGTTCATTATTACCTCAGTTTTCCATTTCACTCCTGCCCCAAAACTGTTACCTGTTCAGTGTTACCTCAGTTTTCCACTGCACTCCTGACCCAGAACTGTTACATGTTCAGTGTTACCTCAGTTTTCCATTTCACTCCTGACTCTTAATGTAATGTGTGTTTATACTCAGCGCAATATCTTAATTGTTCCCTGTTCAGTGTTACCTCAGTTTTCCTATTCAGTTCTGACTCTGATCTCTTCCCTGCTCAATGTTACCTGTTCGTTCTATTCCAGTTCTGACTGTGTACTGTACCTTGCTTGTTATTAAGCGTCCCGCAAGGGACGCTTGTTGTGTATGGGAGACCTTCAGGCTCCGCCGGCTCCTGCGGCTCCGCCGGCTCCGCATTTTGTTTTCCTTATAACTCTGTAACCGTTAGGCGGATTCTTTTCAAATTTGGCAGGTTTAGGCAGTAGCCTTGGGGAATTTTTTTGAATATGCTGAAGTGACATTTCAACCAATCAGAGAGGTCACATGACCAAAAATGTCTTTTTTTTCAATGGGGAAGCTTGTCCGGATGATAACTTGAAAGGACTTTTATCAATATACCTGAAACTTGGCAAATACATTCATTCTATTAAAATCTGGAAATCATTAGATTTTGGCATTGATTGGTTAAGAAATGGCCGAGTAATTAATGATTAATTAATCATTCTGAATTTTCCAAATAAGGAAAACACAAAAATGCTTATATCTCGAAAACCGTGCTAGATAGAGCGATTTTGACGAAATTTTTGACCCACAGGTATCTTTGCAGAGTGGTTATCCCAATTTTCAAAAAATTTTTGTCTCGCCAAAAATGGCGGCCATTTTGAATTTTCGAATTTTTCGCAAAAATTGCAAAACATAAAAATGCTTGTATCTCGAAAATCGTACTAGATAGAGCGATTTCTACGAAATTTTTGACCCGCAGGGTATGTCTGCAGAGTAGCCATGCCTATTTTCAAAAAAATTTTGTCTCGCCAAAAATGGCGGCTATTTTGAATTTTCGAATTTTTCGTAAAAATTGCAAAACATAAAAATGCTTATATCTCGAAAACCCTGCTAGATAGAGCGATTTCGACGAAGAGCGATTTCGACGAAATTTTTGACCCTCAGGGTATCTGCAGAGTAGCCATGCCAATTTTCAAAAAAAATTTGTCTCGCCAAAAATGGCGGCCATTTTGAATTTTCGAATTTTTTGCAAAAATTGCAAGACATAAAAATGCTTATATCTCGAAAACCCTGCTAGATAGAGCGATTTCGACGAAATTTTTGACCCGCAGGGTATCTCTGAAGAGTAGCCATGCCAATTTTCAAAAAAATTTTGTCTCGCCAAAAATGGCGGCCATTTTGAATTTTCGAATTTTTCGCAAAAATTGCAAAACATAAAAATGCTTATATCTCGAAAACCCTGCTAGATAGAGCGATTTCGACGAAATTTTTGACCCGCAGGGTATCTCTGAAGAGTAGCCATGCCAATTTTCAAAAAAATTTTGTCTCGCCAAAAATGGCGGCCATTTTGAATTTTCGAATTTTTCGCAAAAATTGCAAAACATAAAAATGCTTATATCTCGAAAACCCTGCTAGATAGAGCGATTTCGACGAAATTTTTGACCCACAGGGTATCTCTGTAGAGTAGCCATGCCAATTTTCAAAAAAATATTTTCTCGCAAAAAATGGCGGCCATTTTGAATTTTCGAATTTTTTGCAAAATTGCAAAACATAAAAATACTTATATCTCGAAAACCGTGCTAGATAGAGCGATTTCGACGAAATTTTTGATCCACAGGGTATCTCTGCAGAGTAGCCATAGCAAGTTTCAAAAAAATTTTATCTTGCCAAAAATGGCGGCCATTTTTAATTTTCGAATTTTTGCGCAAAAATTGCAAAACACAAAAATGCTAATATCTCGAAAACTGTGCTACATAGAACGATTTCGATGAAATTTTTGATCTTCAGGGTATCTCTGCAGAGCAGCTATCCCAAAGAGCTTTCACTCAGTGAAGTTTCAGACCCGTAGCTAGTTATTCACCTACTCAAATTTTCAAATTAACTCTGAAACTATTGTGGATACCCAATTTTTATCAAATAACTCATTCATCTACTTGTGGGAGAGCTTTCACATGGTGAAGTTTCAGACCCATAGCTAATTACTCACCTACTAAATGAGTAAATGCGAATTATCTCTAAAAGTATTGCAGATAGCCAATTTTTCTCGAATAAATCATTCACCTACTTTTGGGAGAGCTTTCACTTGGTAAAGTTTCAGACCCATAGCTAATTACTCACCTACTCAAAATGAGTAAATGCTAATTATCTCAAAAACTATTGGGGATACCCAATTTTTATCAAATAACTCATTCATGTACTTTTGGAAGAGCTTTCACATGGTGAAGTTTCAGACCCGTAGATAATTACTCACCTACTCAAAATGAGTAAATGCGAATTATCTCTTTAAAGTATTGCAGATAGCCAATTTTTCTCAAATAACTCATTCACCTACTTTTGGAAGAGCTTTCACACACGAAAATGATAAATTGTGAATATCTCGGAAAAGCTATTTCTTGTCCTTTAATGCACGGCGGGAGATACACACCGCGGCAGTGGTCTTGTCAAAAATTTTTGTCTACCCAAAAATGGTGGCCATTTTAAATTTTCAATGTTTTTGCAAAACACAAAAATGCTTATATCTCGAAAACCGTACTAGATGGAGCGAACTCAACAAAATTTTTGACCTGCTGGGTATCTCTGCAGAGTAGCCATGCCAATTTTCAAAATATTTTTGTCTCGCCAAATATAGTGGACATTTTGAATTTTCGAATTTTTTGCAAAACACAAAAATGCTTATATCTTGAAAACCGTGCTAGATAGAGCAGACTGTGCTGACTTTGGTTGCCACAACAGCATAAGGCTAGAAACGAAGCATTTTCTTAATACTTTAGCACTCACCTTTATATCCTTTTCGGGACGCTTTGTTTTTGCTATGCAAAAACATTATCTCTTTTTTTTGCGAGCGATCCTCTAGTTCTCTTTTTCTTCCATTTCAGTTCTGAAACTGGATTGTTCTCCATTGAATACCTGGATGATGGTCATGTGGCTCTGAAGGCATCCAATGACAAGTACGTGAATGCCCGACAGAATGGGAGCCTGTTTGCCGTGAGTGACAGTGTTGGAGATAAGGAAAAATTCATCATCACTGTGATGAACAGACCCATACTGGTGCTGAAGTGTGATTATGGCTTTGTGGGCTTTAAGAGTCCAGGCAACCCCAGACTGGAGTGCAACAAAGCCAGTCTGGACTATATCCACCTGGAACCATATGTGGATGGAAACATGAAAGGGAGATACCAGCTGAAAGGTAAACTAACCCTTTTTGGGGAAAAAACAAACCACATTATTATCACCTTGCGAAGGTCAAAGGGTTCTAGTTGTGGTGTTGTGATCTTTTCACCCTACAGGCGGTCGTCCCACGGTTAGAAGTTTTTCTCGGCGGCGGAACCACCTTTCTGGTCGCCCCATTTTGTCCGAGTTGCTCACACTACACGCGGACGGCTACTGATTTGTTTGTTTTGATTTGATTTGTTTGTTTGATTTGATTTGTTTTCATCTCAGTTTCCTCGCCGCCTCCACATTATGGTCTCCCTTGAATATCTCCTTTATTATTAGAAGGTTTCAAACCATATTTGGCAGTTATATACCTTAGGAGTGGGAAAATTTTTCTGCATGCTTAAATTTGACCTTTGACCTTTATGAAGGTCATGTGATCAAAAACAATCCCTTGAAAAATGTCTCATTTATGAGTGATTTTCTGACACCTTCCAATCTGAAAGCCTTAAATTTAGGCCAACCCCCCTATTATCTTCTTAAGTATTGCATTTAGAGCTATAAAATGTACTGGGAGGTAATAGGAAACCATATGTGGAGAGTCTAAATAGCCGGTCAGTTTTACCCCACGGCCCCCCCTTATGGGTCAAACAGGGGGCATAAAATAGCTGATTTTTAGTTTTTGCCTTATATCTCCTTTATTGTTGCTTTTATAGCTTCAGAATGTATTAAGAGGTATTGGGAAAGCATATATGGAGAGTCTAAATAGCCGGTCAGTTTTACCCCCCGACCCCCCCTTATGGGTCAAACTGGGGTCATAAAATAGCCGATTTTGAGTTTTTGCCTTTATCTCCTTTATTGTTGCTTTTATAGCTTCAGAATATATTAAGAGGTATTGGGAAAGCAAATGTGGAGAGTCTAAATAGTCGGTCAGTTTTACCCCCTGGCCCCCCCTTATGGGTCAAACTGGGGTCATAAAATAGCTGATTTTGAGTTTTTGCCTTATATCTCCTTTATTGTTGCTTTTATAGCTTCAGAATGTATTAAGAGGTATTAGGAAAGCATATATGGAGAGTCTAAATAGCCGGTCAGTTTTACCCCCCGACCCCCCCTTATGGGTCAAACTAGGGTCATAAAATAGCCGATTTTGAGTTTTTGCCTTTATCTCCTTTGTTGTTGGTTTTATAGCTTCAGAATATATTAAGAGGTATTGGGAAAGCATATGTGGAGAGTCTAAATAGCCGGTCAGTTTTACCCCCTGCCCCCCCCTTATGGGTCAAACTGGGGTCATAAAATAGCTGATTTTGAATTTTTGCCTTATATCTCCTTTATTGTTGCTTTTATGGCTTCAGAATGTATTAAGAGGTATTGGGAAAGCATATATGGAGAGTCTAAATAGCCGGTCAGTTTTACCCTCCGACCCCCCCTTATGGGTCAAACTGGGGTCATAAAATAGCCGATTTTGAGTTTTTGCCTTTATCTCCTTTATTGTTGCTTTTATAGCTTCAGAATATATTAAGAGGTATTGGGAAAGCATATGTGGAGAGTCTAAATAGCCGGTCAGTTTTAAACCCCGACCCCCCCTTATGGGCCAAACTGGGGTCATAAATAGCTGCTTTGGAGTTTTTGCCTTATATCTCCCTTATCGTTGCTTTTATAGCTTCAGAATGTATTAAGAGGTATTGGGAAAGCATATGTGGAGAATCTAAATAGCTGGTCAGTTTTATCCCCCGACCCCCCTTTATGGGTCAAACTGGGGTCATAAAATAGTTGCTTTGGAGTTTTGCCTTATATCTCCTTTATTGTTGCTTTTAGACCTGCAGAATGTATTAAGAGGTATTGGGAAAGCATATGTGGAGAGTCTAAATAGCGGGTCAGTTTTACCCCCCGACCCTCCCTTATGGGTCAAACTGGGGTCATAAAATAGCTGATTTTGAGTTTTTGCCTTATATCTCCTTTATTGTTGCTTTTATAGCTTCAGAATGTATTAAGAGGTATTGGGAAAGCATACGGTGCAGCTTTGTGCATTCTTGGCTTTACAGCATGCTTATTAAAACCACAAAGCATTTTAAACTTTAAGGGACGCTTCGCTTTTGTTAGCAAAACCATTCCTCTAGTTGGACATGGTGTTTCAGCAGTGAATAACAGTCGGATGACAGTACTAAAAATGTTGGTCACCGTGAAGCAACCTCCATTAACCTTAACTCTCCTTCGGTGAAACGTCCAATACCTTAACTCACCTTATGTCGCTGTATTACACCGAAAGAAGATTGAATCACAACCTTATGTAGACCGTGGACCACACCTTCGGTTACCGTAGTTAGAAATTCATACATGCATGCGCTAAATCGTCTGCGCATGCTCACGGTATCAAAATCAGAGGCGGAAATTTTAAATAGTTTAAAACTACCATAGGACTTGCAAGGTAGTGGACAGTTTACACACGCAAGGTCGCACACAGACTTCAGACAGTGATCCAAGGCCAGGGATGTTTCCCCAAACATGGCCTACTGCGGGTGATACCGCCTGTAGTGTGAATGGGGTATAAGGTCATAACAGCACCAGCCCTTAGTGCATGTCATATGTGGATATGATGTGGATCTGAATATTTTGAATCAGACAACCACAGAAATGAGACCCAAGTGATGCCAATAAGTTTACTACTTGGCCACTTAAAAAACCAGTCTCAGGCCATATTCACTAACATTTGTAGCTGACACTGATTGTAGTTGTCTTTCATGTAGCTAAAAATTTGGCTAACCGGTTATAAGGAAGTAGGTAACAGACAAACCTCAAACAAAGGAACATATTTGTGTAACAAACCTTTATATTGGCTAGTTTTTGGTATTTTCATACCAATGATACAATGTAAAAATCATTAATATCAATTATAGTTTATTGTGTTAAAAGGTAAAGGGTTTTCTTTCATGAATTATACAAGGTCAGTCCTAGATATCTGGTGTTGAAACAGTATCAGTGGGTAAAAGTAGTCGGCACTAAGGAAAAACAGCCTTAAGTTAGATAACAACTGAACGGTATATTCACTGTAAAGGCGTATTCATATACTGATTCGTTTTTATAGCCTATCGCACATTCAGAGTATGCACAATAATGTCAATTCGAAAGTTTTTCAGTACATTTCTATTTATATTCATGGCAAACGCAAACCCTGTATATACAGTAACTTAGGTTTTGAGTGTAATCTGTACACAGTATGATACCGTCAGGATATATTGATTGTCAATAATTAATAACATGGCTGGATTAGCCTTACGTTATTGACCACAACTACAGAGCAGTGTTCATATATATGTGATAATGTAACAGTACACATTTCTCAACTAAGGGATGTTTATACCACACAGTAAACTATCTGAAATAAGATTTAGTTGTAGTCAACTTGTGGTGAAGGTGAGGCAGACTCTGAGGTCATAATAAGATAATATAAAAGTTTTGTAGTGTTAGGATATTGGCCTGAAAAATCAGAATCAATTAATCAGCAATTCTTGCCAATCATTTATCAGTTATAATCATTTTTCTGCTGGTTTATCACAAATCAAAGAAAGACAGTGAATTCATGATTTTTCATTAATCACAATATGTACTTACCGAGAGTGTGGATACTATGTTATGAAATCAAATTAATATAATTTAATTTCAGTATAATATATGTACATTATTACGTAAAAACTTTGCAAATTTCAGATTTGTTATTTCAGGATACACAAACGCTAAGACTGTATAGTTTTATTTCTTTATCCTCTCTGTTAAATAAACCAAACAAGACAAAGGAAATGACTTTTACCATGGCTGATGAAAAAACAGGAGATCAAAAGTACTAAATTCATACATTTATAAAGTACATGAAGTTCTATTGAAAGGGAGGTGAAGGTGAAGTGAAAATACCTTTATAACAATCGTCCCCATTTACCAACAAGGCATGTAATAAAATATAGATTTAAATTAAAATTTAAAATTATGAAAAATGCCAAAGGACTGACTATCAGTTTGTACAGAATCTACCCAAATTCGGGTGACCATACATTTTATTTGACTGCCACTTCCAACAAACATGATGTACGCAAATGCTATGAAAATGTAATATTATATAATATCTGTGAAAATGAGGAAAATTAGGTAACTTTTTAATCTTATTCTCAATTTATTGTCAATTCTTCACATGAGAATTGATTTCTAGCATTAAGACCTTTAAATAGACATCAATCCAATTATTGTTAAAATGTCCCACCACTAGTTCTCAAGGTGTTAGGTAACCATATTACTGCAACCAAATTCTGCAGATATTAGAGGCAACACTCTTCTATGTGGCAACACAGTTTCCTTCTACCTCAGGTGTTGTGGTTTTAAATCCAGATGCCGAACTTAAAACATGGCATAAACAATTGGACATCATTGGACAATGGATATTATTGACCTGGTCTGGAAATTGACCATTTTGTTTGTTTACCAATCTGTTGAATTTTTTCTATTGATGTTTGTTTTTATTGGTTTGCTTTTGTTTACTTTGTTTTTGACATTCCATAGTGAAAAAGTTAAGTTGGTATACACCTATTTATTAAAAAGTGCAAACACACTGTCTAAAAACCAATTTGGACTGAAAACTAATAGGAATCTTAAAGAATTTAACCAGATTTATATGCATTATGACCAAATACATAAGTTAATAATACAAGTAATAACAGAATTTTGTTGGGCCATATGCTAGACAAATGGCAAGCCTTGGACAATAATAAATGCTTCAGGATGATAATCATTGCTGGTAGTCCATTTCCACAGGATATGGCCCTATAAAATCATGTTATTGTACCTGTGGTATTGTTCAGGAAAGTTAATGACTAACACATTTACACTCAGTGGTTCCAGAAAAAAAATTTTTGTGCGGGTGTGTGTGTGTATACATCATGGAACCCGCTAGTACAGAGACTAAACACTTTGAAAGCTAAGCATCTGTCACATCTGCATCACTCACAGATTGTTTTCACCCATGGTGTCCGGATGGGTTTGCGGGCGGCGGGAAGAAGTTTGTCCAAGCTATATCTCAGAAACCGTAAAGTGTAGGAATTTGATACTTGGTAGGGGCATTGGTTAGGGCTTGTAGGTGTGCAACATCATGGTGTGACATTGATTTGATCTTGCCGTAGTGACCTTGACCTATAAAATCTTGTCCGGGCTATATGTCAGAAACTGTAAGGTGTAGGAAGTTGATACTTGATAGGGACACTTTGTAGGGACATTCATTAGGGGGTGTAGGTGTACATCATGGTGTGACCTTTAACTTTGTCCCTGCCAAAGTGTGTTCACCTGCCATATTTGAGACATGTTTATTTTATGACAAAGATATATAGATTGCTGCAACTGAGTATTATGTGTACATATACATAATTGTGCTATTTCTATTGACAACTATCCTCCAATTAATAAATTTATAGTTTCATATTTTTTTGTTTACTGATTAATGCTGCCATCATGCTATTTAATTGTCTTGTTTAAATACTTTATTTTGGCATACATTCTCATTCTCTTAACACATTATTTTTTCTACTTAAACATTAGTTGGACCTTTTTTAACTGACACTGCTCTGAAAGTATCTCGATCTTTGTACTGTTTCACTACTTCTGCATCTCATGGTGTTGAAAACTATTTCCCCAGGCTGTGGGGTATGGGCATCTCTGATGCTATTTTTTATTTGTTTTATTTTTTTGGTCAACAGGTCACAATGGTCTGTATTGGTCCGTGGATGGTGAACATAACATCAATGCTGACAGCCCAGAGCCGAAGCCATTTCGTCTAGAAATGCAGGCTCAGTCACGATTTGCCATCAAAGCTCCAAACGGCAACTACATTAAAGGCGAACAGAATGGAATTTTCTCTGCAACGGCCAAGGAAGTTGGCAAGGACACTTTGTGGGAATACTAGACGATTGTTTGATATTGTTTCTTAGAGTCAGAGATGTGAAATTTGACAGAGAATGTGAAGTTTATGGCTGACTAAGTAAAATACCCCAGAATTATGTGTTATTCTTTTGTGATTTGGGTGCTTATGTTTGTTATTCTAGTTATCCTCTGCAGAATTACTGCAAAGTTGATGCTATTTGTTGAAAGGGATATGTGCTCAGTAAGGATTTAGCGATTCAATGTTTACTTAATCAGTCGCCTGGGGTTGGTCATTGATAATTTAAAATAATCGATTGTTTTACAGAAAACAGGTCCTTCATTTCGCATAACTAACACAATGTCCACTTATTTTAATCATTTTTCTGTTTTCATGCAATGAACTGTTGGATTGGTTTTGTGTATGTTTGTTACAATACTTAAGGATAAGGCTATTGTCAGGAGATCCCAAATGCCAAAAACTTTAGAAACAAGATGCACTCAGAGAGAGCAGAATGCTCAACTGGATGTAACCCGACTGAGTGTTATAAAGCATTCTCGTCCGTCTGTTGTCATTTAAATTTTGAGTCTGTAAGTTAACGTTTATCACAAGTATCCCCGACATGACAGATTCTGTCATGATATTAATTTTTTACGTATGTGATGAAGAGAAGCAGATTTCACTGTATTTGCCCAATTAAAAATAAGAAAAACTCTCTCCTAGCTTTAATTTTCAGACAAATTACACCAAATTCGGGAAAAATCCGTCTCTACCCCATGAAATACCTGTCCACCAAATTTGGGGTTAATCGATGTTGTAGTTTTTGAGTTATAAGGGCAAAACGGTGCACAGACACAAACTGATCACAATAACCCTCTCCTATCGTCGAGCCTTAACAACTAAAATTGTAACTGGATTTGATTTATGCTGCCCTGAAAAATAGTTTATGGTTTGATTACCAACAAAATAAGATGAATAATTCTGGCTGGATCAGCTGTCATTGAAATGGCCAGTTAATTAATCATGAAGACTTGGGGTGATTCCCTGTACAGCACTTAGTCATGTAAGTTTCACAAACTGTGGCAAATTTCATGTGTCTATATTGTCAAAAGTAATGGTTCTAAAACTTTGTATTTTCCTGTATACAAGAGATATTTATGTATAATCACTCACGTTCATAAAACACTCAGCAAAAGTGATCTGTCTTGTGCATTTAATCGCTTTTGTTGTCATATTTTCTTTGTAGATATTGCGTTTTAAAAATTGTGATACATTTTACCCGTTGTAAGTTATACATGTTACACGTGTGCAGCTTTCCTACATATATATTTGTCTCCATTTTCACAGTAGAAAATTAACCTGGATAATAAAATTTCTATTGGTGTGACCATGACTTCCTTATTTGTCACATAAGGAAAAGAAATTCACATTGTGTTCACTCCATAGAGACCCAACTGTTATCTATCCATGTTGGGGAGCCACTTTTTGATTGGATAATACCTTAGCCACCCTGTCTGTCTGGTATATTAATGGACCAACTATTATTCAATATATTTGTGTATAGTTGCCTTGACAGTCTATCACGCGATGGAGATTAAGTACCATAAAAGTTCTTATTAGATTAGATTATTATTGGCCTCGGTTGCTCTGTGGTAATACACTTGCCTCCCACCTCTGATGTTGGCAGTTCAAACCCCAGACCTTATGTGGGAAAGGTGGTAGTTGCTTACCGATGGTCGGCAGTTTACAGTACAGAACCTTAACCAACTGTATGTACCACCAAACTACCCGCCATGATATGACCTGTCCAGTGTTGAAAGCGACGTAAAATCCCAAATAAATAAATAGGTTAGATGATTAGATAATATAGGAGTGACATAAATACGGGCGTGGTGGATTAGTAGCAAACAACATGGAAATACAAATGCGTGAGGTTGGAAATGATGTAGTAACATTGGATATTTGGATAATAATAGGTCAGATAAGAGAGTTACTGCTGTATGTGATACCTGTTGTGTTTTCTATAATACATGTGCTATTTTTGCTTGCCCAATGCAGACAAAAATCAGACTGTGCTGTGCTCACAATCCGCATGCAAGGAAACAATCCTGTTTCATTGGTGTTTGTATTTTTAAGACATGTACATTACTAATTTAATGTTGACTAGGGTTTTTTTTTGTTCAGAGCAGTATTGGATATTAAAGGTGCAACTTATGAACACGCAAAGTGACTATTATACTGATGTTCACTTGCAAGGTCAAAGTTCAATGTAAATATAATGTGCTAGCAAATGCAGTGTAGCTTAAAATATTGACAGTATATTGGTCGCATGACCCGTATGCTAAAATGAAAGTGATGAAACCTGATCATAACTCAACCAAAACAAAATTAGTTACTATCTTTGGTGATAGAAGTTCCATTTGCACAAGGTACACACAGTCAGTAATATTTATTGTAAAAAAATTATTCTTTAACTAGGTTAAAAAACCTTCCAAGAGCAATGTGCTCTGTCCTTAGTGTGTCTCTGTTTATTCTGTGCCCACTGATTATGTATTTCGGGGTCATTTAAGGTTTTCACCAAGTATAATTTCTTAAGGTAGTTGGGTAATGGACGTTATAACACATGCATGTGTTCAAAATGCGAGGGTATCTTTCCACTCACATGATCAGCGATCCGCAGATACAATTTGCAATGTCTGTGTTCCCATGTAGGGGATTTTTTGGCATCATGCCTAAATGACTAAATTCTACGTCAACTAACTTTTGAAGAAAGTCGAATTCCCTAATCTCAATCACCTTTGGAGTCTTGAAAGTGCATGGAAATTGTGATTGTGGATCGCTAGTTACATCGATGGAAACACGGGCTTATGCCAACTTTTGTTGTTTATATCCTGGCTTATACCCTGGCTTTGTGTCTCTATAGAGCCTTTGTGTGTATTCCGTATAGTTCATTTGTTATGCTTCTTTTTAGATATCTCAACACTTTTAGACTCTGTAATACATGTTTTTATACATTAGAATTAATTCTACAGAAGGCCTTTTAGTCATTTATTTCTTCAAACAAGATATAATATTTACAATTATATCTTATTTTATAATATAGTTAAAACCAGTTGTGCATCCAGGGGCTGGAAAAAACACATCTATTGATCCATATACCGGAGTACATTTTAGTGGAGAACACTCCCTGAGGATTATACATGTTTGCTTTTACATAAAAGGGCATTCTGCTCATCGCAATTCCACTAAAACAGTTCAACTGTATTTATTTTTGATTACTGTAGGGTATGTAAAGACTGTGCAGCTATGTACATGCATTTTTGTGTGCCTTTTTGGGGGAAGTTTTGAAATATGTATACAGTATGATATCAGTTGAAATAATCAATTATTTTTTTGTTTAAATCATTAAGCCGAAATTCAGAAAATTTATATATATAAGAATTTCCTTAAATTATGCCATTTAATTTGAGGCTTATAGAATAGTTTATTTTTAGCAAAAGATAAATTAGTCATTAGTTTAGATCAGGCTGTTTAGAAGCTGCTTATAGTTATTTTGAAAACAAATGTGTATTTTGGATAACATGAAAGACCTGTGCAAAGAGTGTAGAATGTTATTCTAACAACGTTAATTTGTAGTTAAGAATAGCAAATATACACACATCGCCTTTTGTTCAAGAAATTGTACATATCACCTACTTTATACATTTATATAATGTACTCATACATAACTTTTACATTCAACATCAGTGGCTCAAATGAGTGCATTACTGTCACATAGTATATTTGGTATTTTTCTCTCAAGCTACTCTTAACCTCCCAGTGGGTGAGTGTAGTTGCTGCATCTGTTTATATTCTGTATTTTGCCGATATTGTTTTTGTCCGTTTTTGCATAGTTCTCTACAGAAGTTAGATTTTTAATGTTTTACATAATGCATAGTCTGGAACTGTGTATCTAAGTCTGTAGTTGGTCAATAATTTGTTAAGATTTATGGATTGTTGAACTCCTCCTAATTTATATCATAGAGTATTAAATTAACCTTGAGGAAATTACTGAAGTTATGTGCAGTTGATGTAAATTAAAACCCTATGAGGAGCAGGAGGCCTCACTGGCCGGAATGGTTAACAAGTTTAGCATTTAATCACTGGAAACTCGCCCTTGTGGTCATTGGTTTGACACCAATCCGTGACAGCATATGAGGCTCACTCGGGCCCTTATAAGACCCTAGATGTTGTCCTTTGATGTTGACTATAAGAAATCTCCTCTGTACTCACTGCAGGCAGTATTTGTAAACACACATTGATTTATGTATTAGTTTGTGTGTGTAAGTACATGTACTAAATATTTTTAAAATTTGCTATCAAAGTGATATGCGTCAGATTTGAGGAAAATTAAATAAGGAAATGTAGTCAGTGAAAGTAGATACTTGTACTGTGTTATAGTTGCTACGAGTGGCATTGCCAGTTAGCTAGATTGTCTTTGTTTTATGTGGTGAAGTCTGTAAATATTTTCTATATCAAAGCGTATCAATAAAATACATTATAATACACAAGTATTTATTTACACTCCCCCATACATGTTTTGCCTCACCCACAAAACTGCAAATTTTATATTAATGGTGAGGAGTTTCGTCCATTTCATGGAAAATGACTTGCTCTTAAAATGAGCAAGTCATCTAGTATTTATTTGCCCATTTCGATTTTGCAGTTTTCATTTTCCTATATCACAGATTGGGCATTACATACATGTACATTCAAAATGATTTAACTGGCTAAGAGATTTAAAATCTCATGAACGTTTCATAGTGACATTGATAAATATTAGAAGAAAAATAAAACCTAAAGCTTTAAGAGTTGATCTAGTATTTTACTGATGTCCTGTTGAGACAGTACGTTACTGATGAAACGACTCAATAACCTACATATTTGAAAAGATTGCAATTTCAACCATAAGGGAGCTTGTTCTCGATGCTCTGTATTTCCCCATTTATTTTCCCCAATTGATTGGAATTTCGGCAAACACCTTAAAAGGGAAACTTTTTGTTCACTTTTGCCATATATATATATATGTAGGTGTTTTCTGATTGTCTGCAAAAATAAATAATCCCAAAAACTGGCTGATGAGGTATTGCTTACCATCTCTTCGACAGTGAAACCCATCACAAACCTAAATATTCACAGTCCTAGTACTTATTTTATTTTTCAAGTCGCCGGGCGGGAGATAATAAGCATCTAAACCTATATAATTTGCACCATGTGTGTGCGTGCGTGCGTGGGTCACGCAGTTTTCTCTGAAACTACTACAGTTACACATTTTTGGTAAATTACTTGTCCCAATGAATTTTTACGCTCTTCAAAATTTTTTTGGTTTGGTGAACTTTGGCCTACTTTTGAGTGAGTAACAGCACTTTTACCTAATATAATTATATGGCTTATAGCTCTCAAACTATTGCATTTAGAGTATTTTGTTGCATATGTTGTTCAGCTACTTTCTCCACAGCTACAAGATGGTCAGTAGTTTGGAAGTGTATCTCCATAGCTAAGTGAGTAATAGCTACTTTGTCAATTTTTAATGATAACCATAATGAGTAAATGGCTTATATCTTCAAAAATATTGCGGCTACACAATTTCTCTCAAATATGTTGTTCATCTACTTTTTTGTGAACTGTAACATTGAAGTTTCACAACTGTTGCTCAATGTACAATTGAGTAATGGCTACTTTATTGCTACTTTTAGTGAAAATGTGAAAAATCACAAATATCTCGCAAACCGTAAGAGATAGAGCAATTTCGAGCGAATTTTTGACCCACCAGGTTGTACAACAATGTCCTATGCTAAGGGGATTGGTGAACTTTGGCCTACTTTTGAGTGAGTAATAGCACTTTTACCTAATGTAATTATATGGCTTATAACTGTCAAACTATTGCATTTAGAGTATTTTGTTGCAATATGTTGTTCAGCTACTTTCTCCACAGCTACAACATGGTCAGTAGTTTGGAAGTGTATCTCCATAGCTAAGTGAGTAATAGCTACTTTGTCAATTTTAATGATAACCATAATGAGTAAATGGCTTATATCTTCACAAGTATTGCGGCTACACAATTTCTCTCAAATATGTTGTTCATCTACTTTTTTGTGAACTGTAACATATTGAAGTTTCACAACTGTTGCTCAATGTACAAGTGAGTAATGGCTACTTTATTGCTACTTTTAGTGAAAATGTGAAAAATCACAAATATTTCGCAAACCGTAAGAGATAGAGCAATTTTGAGCGAATTTTTGATCCACAGGGTGGTACGACAATGTCCTATGCTAAGGGGATTGGTGAACTTTGGCCTACTTTTGAGTGAATAATGGCACTTTTACCTAATGTAATTATATGGTTTATAACTCTCAAAGTATTGCATTTAGAGTATTTTGTTGCAATATGTTGTTCAGCTACTTTCTCGACAGATACAATATGGTCAGTAGTTTGGAAGTGTATCTCCATAGCTAAGTGAGTAATAGCTACTTTGTCACTTTTTAATGATAACCATAATGAGTAAATGGCTTATATCTTCAAAAGTATTGTAGCTACACAATTTCTCTCAAATATGTTGTTCATCTACTTTTTTTGTGAACTGTAACATATTGAAGTTTCACAACTGTTGCTCAATGTACAAGTAAGTAATGGCTACTTTATTGCTACTTTTAGTGAAAATGTGAAAAATCACAAATATCTCACAAACCATAAGAGCAAAATGAGTAAATGCTAATTATCTGTAAAAGTATTGCGGATACCCAATTTTTATCAAATAACTCATTCATCTACTTTTGGGAGAGCTTTCACATGGTGAAGTTTCAGACCCGTAGATAATTACTCGCCTACTCAAAATGAGTAAATGCGAATTATCTCTTAAAAGTATTGTAGATAGCCAATTTTTCTCAACTCATTCATCTACTTTTGGAAGAGCTTTCACATGGTGAAGTTTCAGACCCATAGCTAATTACTCACCTACTCAAAATGAGTAAATGCGAATTATCTCTAAAAGTATTGCAGATAGCCAATTTTTCTCAAATAACTGATTCATCTACTTTTGGGAGAGCTTTCACTTGGTGAAGTTTCAGACCCGTAGCTAATTATTCAACTAATCAAAATTAGTAAATGCTAATTATCTGTAAAAGTATTGTGGATACCCAATTTTTATGAAATAACTCATTCATCTACTTTTGGGAGAACTTTCACATGGTGAAGTTTCAGACCTGTAGATAATTACTCGCCTACTCAAAATGAGTAAATGTGAATTATCTCTTAAAAGTATTGCAGATAGCCAATTTTTCTCAAATAACTCATTCACCTACTTTTGGAAGAGCTTTCAGATGGTGAAGTTTCAGACCCATAGCTAATTACTCACCTACTCAAAATGAGTAAATGCAAATTATCTAAAAGTATTGCAGATAGCCAATTTTTCTCAAATAAGTCATTCATCTAGTTTTTCGGGCTATATCTCGGAAACTGTAAGGTGTAGGAAGTTGATACTTGGTAGGGACATTGCTTAGGGGATGTAGGTGTGCAACGTCATGGTCTGACCTTGATTTGACCCTTGACCTGGCTGTAGTAACCTTGACATATAAAATCTTGTCTGGGCTATATCTCGGAAACCGTAAGGTGTAGGAGGTTGATACTTGGAAGGGACATTGGTTAGGGGGTGTAGGTGTGCATCATCATGGTCTGACCTTGATTTGACCTTGCTGTAGTGACCTTCACCTAAAAAATCTTGTCCAGGCTATATCTCATAAAACTGTAAGGTGTAGGAAGTTGATACTTGGTAGGAACATTGGTTAGTGGGTGTAGGTGTGCAACGTCATGGTCTGACCTTCATTTGATCTTTGACCTTGCTGTAGCGACCTTGACCTAAAAAATCTTGTCCGGGCTATATCTCGGAAACTCTAATGTGTAGGACGTTGATACTTGGTAGGGACATTGGTTAGGGGGTGAAGGTGTGCGACATCATGGTCTGACCTTGATTTGACCTTGCTGTAGTTACCTCGGCCTATAAAATCGTGTCCGGGCTATATCTCGGAAACTGTAAGGTGTAGGAAGTTGATACTTGGTAGGGATATTGGTTAGGGGGTGTAGGTGTGCGACGTCATAGTCTGACCTTGATTTGACCATTGCTCTTGCTGTAGTGACCTTGACCTATAAAATCATTGTGAATATCTCGGAAAAGGTATTTCTTCCCCTTTAATGCTCAGCGGGAGATACACACCGCGGCAGTGGTCTTGTTTTCACATTAACTCAGGCATGGGTGATTTTATATGCTCCTTGACATCTCAACATTTGGCTTGAAGTAAGAACATTTAGATAAGTGCTGGGCATCAAAACGCTTAATCTCTGAACTAGCGGATTTTAAGTCATGAACTGTGGGAATGATAGACTTCTGAAATAGATCAGTTGTAAGTCGCCTGTTGAACATGAAATATTACGAGGAGTTAAAATTTCCAGTGACAAATCATCCCATAGTTTGGGGGCATCATATTAGAAACAATTGTTGAAATGAACTTTTGATTGAATCGAGGAACTATAAAAAGAAACCAAAGGAACATCATCTGGATGTTACATCTTGTTTTAACAGAAGATGTATACAACAACAGATGTGGGGCTAAATATTTTGGCTTTCCAGTAGTGAGGTACTTGAACATGAGTGCTAGGGTTTTAAAGATGATTTGTGGTTTATCAAGAAGCCAGTGAAGAGACTTGATGGTTGGTGTAATATGAGCAAATGTGAAAGCATCAGTAACAAAGCATGCCAATAATTTGTATATTCTGGGACCTTGTGATATTTTTGGATGACATACTGCGAAACAGTGAATTGCAATAATCCAGACAGCTACTTATCAATGAATTTGCAGCTACGCTGAGACATCAAAGGAGAGAAAGTGTCTTATACAATGAAAATCATGCAGGGTAGCAAAACAGGATTTCATCACAAAATTGAAATGATTTAGTGAAATTAAATTTTTAGTCGTACAATACAACCAGATTACGAACAATTTCAGTTGGGGAGAGACAATGCCTCAAGATACTCACTGGGGCAGAATCCTTAAGCCATTTTTACCTATCCTTAGAGCCAAAGACAATGAACTGTGTTATTTTCAGGATTTTATTTAAAACTTAAACCAGAGATGTTACCCAATCCCAACATGCAATACAATTCATTTGTTTGAACTCTTGAACATAAACAGTCTCCCTCTCCTGTTCACTAATCACCATGGAACACCAACATGTCACAAACACCTTTTGCCAGATATGCAAGTCAATTGTTTTAGGGCTAGTGATCCGTTAAGCTGTGATAAGTGGACAAGTGGTTAAAAATTTGGATTTATTGTGGTAATTTAATTGCATTAACCTCAACTTAACTAGAGCTTTCTATTTGACCTTGTATTTTGTTCTAATGAATTTTCAATTTTACACAATTACACAACCATTTTCATAAATGAAAGTCTGACTTGGTTGTGAATGTCAAAATAATTAAGCGTCCCTGAAAGGGCGCTTATTTGTTTTCGCTTCAATTTCCTTGCCCCCACCGCTACATTGAGGTTTCCCTTGAATATCTCCCTTATTATTGGAAGCTTTCTAACCATATTTGGCAGTTATATACCTTAGGCATGGGAAAAATTTTCCCACATGCTTAAATTTGACCTTTGATCTTTATCAAGGTCACATGATCAAAAAATATTTGTCAGTACACCTGCCTGTCATTGCCGCTCTGCAAAATCTACTGACCACAGAGGGCTTTAAATTTCATACACATGTTAATACATTCAAAATCGGGAGCTTATTAGATTTTGGGAACAGTTTGATGAAAATTTACCTATTTATGAGCACTTTCCTCACGGGTACCAAGATGCAGCAGCCCGAGTCACAGCAAATGCAGCCACTTCAACTTAAACCACAGAAACAGCACGGCACATCATTGCAGGGCCCAAGAACAAGCCACCTTTCATCACCAGACCCTACAACAGTTACCACCTTCCTAGCTCCTCATGCTAGACACCAGTACCAGCTGCAATGCCCGCCAAGACGCAAAGCAATAGATGACACCAGTACCAAGTAGCCAGCATTCAGCCTTTTTAAGGCCCTTTTCAGGGTGGCCAAATCTCCCAAAGACAATTAATCACCTATGCTTTAAAAATAAAATGAAATGAAATAAGTCCCCCAAAGTCACAAGTAAGTATATAAAAAAGCCCCACGAAATCCCAACACACATTTTGGACTTCAAACAAGGCACATATTGTCCAGGTTCAAATCCATGTCATCGAGTTGGAATTGTCGTCTTGCTGCATGGTTGATTGCAGGACCCAAAACCTACTGGCAAAAATTCTGAAGACGTTCTGGACAACCCTTCTCAACATTGAAACAAGGAAATAGAATCCCTTGTAGTTGAAGTATTTGCTCCTCCCTCATCTGGGACATATTATGCTGATGTGTTTCCCGTCTGTGGGGTGAAGAATTTGAGGTACGTTCCACCTATTCCAGAATCCCTGCTCTATCCCCTTGCAGTCCTCGTGGCAGATAGTACCCTGAAGGTGTATTGCAGGGATACATAGCTCTCCTTTGTTGGAAGATGTATCAATGTATGAGACCTGGGCTGAGTGTTTCTCTGAAAAAGGTTGTCTAGCTCTTGAGGTTTGGTGTCCATCAGCACTCAATTTCAATGAATTTATTGGGAAACATCCATATGAAATTTCTGAAAGTGGGCTGATCCTCTTGGTAGAGCTCTTCAATGAGATTGTGGTATTGAATTGACCCATTGTCCTCCCGTCTCCTGAGCCACTGTGACTGGGGCCCTCTTCCTCCTCTCTAGAAGAACTCTTCGTCTGTACCTCATAAAAAGCTCATCTAACTCCCAACATCTCCCTGAACAGTTACAGAAATATAACCATGATATGTGGTACTTCATTTATTACTCTTTCCATGTTGTTTAAAGTATAAATGGTCAATAAATTTGACCTGTCCAGTGACCCCATATACAAGGACCCAGGTTGGATATGAATAAATCGGGGAAATCAGCAGGGGGAGATTGGCAAGATGTCATTAAGCGATCTTTTCTATTGTTTTCATTGTATACCCAATCTTTTTCATCGTATACCCTATTGGGACTGACATAAAACTATTGTATACCTATTGCAGAGGTTATATAGCTATCCTGTCTTTTTTTTCTGGCAGATCAGTATCTTATTGCAAACCTTATTACAAACCTATCGCTGTGCTTGTAAACCCGCAAATGAAATTGGGAAGTGGATCACAAACCTTTCAAGCCACCGCCCACTGCACCTTCAGTCACAGAAAATTTACCCGATCCAAGAAATTTCACAATTGGGAGCAAGGTTTATGACATATTACAGAAATGGAACAGGCCTGTTATGGCTCATTCACACCTCTCCTTATGGGTCGTATCTGTATGTATTTTTTACACTTGACAATCACAATCACATCACATACAGCTCTGACAAGAGATCTTCGTGTCTGGGTAGTGCATGTTGAAGAATGAATCACCCTGAATATCCATCCACCTCCTTCACCCTTCCAATCAGTTGAGTTTAATACAGCTTCATGAAGGGTAACAGCAGCTATGTCAAACATTTCAAACTAGGCCAAAAGGGCTTTCGGTCTACCAGCACAAGCCGCAAAGCCATCAGAGACACAAGTAGTGCACTGAGGTGGTCACCCATCCAAGTACTAACGTAGCCCATTGCTGCTTAAACTTAAGTTATGAGACAGGTACTCATCACGCAATGTCACAATTGATTAAAGTCTGGAGACAAAACAAAAATGAAAAAAGTGACCACTAGAAGAACGAGACTAGCCAGAGCTCCCACTTTAAAAGCCATCTCAAACAACTTTCTGAATTGTGTTGAATCACACCGAAGGCATCCAACCCAAATGTGATACCCACAGAAGGCGTTCTGCAGAAATATGAAGCAGATCAACCCAAAAATGAATGTAGATTTGCTAGTTTGGCTGCCGCTCCTGACTCCAGCATGGAATGTGTGAACTAGGTATTAGTTCTTACAATAACTCATGGCAGTGGGACTGAACTATTGGGCTTCTCAGGAATTCCTAACGTTGCACTTTAAATTGATTAAATTTTTTACGAGTTCATTGACGATATTGTTAATTAAAATCCAAATTTAATTTCCACACTACAACAGGAAGTGCAGGTAGTTTTGCAGAACAGGAAATTAAAAGTCCTTAAATAGCAGTGATTTCTGTCCAGTATTGGTCTATTATAAAAAGTGCTTCAATTTGAGAGAGTAAATATGTAATAGTTCATGAAAAATAACAGTTTATTACTTAAAAGCTATTTTCCTTAGGAAATGAGGAAAGGCAATCCCTCCCAGGTTTTACATATCTCACATTAACATTAATCATTTGTCTAACTTTAAAGAGCTGTAGGTAGTACATATGCACATGTCTGACATCAGCTCAGTTAATTTTGTACTTGAATCAGACAGTTCAATACAATAGACAAGGAGAAAAGCCCTACACTTTATGACGCCCATGGAGAAAAGCCCTATAGCATTTTGGCAATCCATGGAGAAAACCCCTACACTAATTTCTCAGACCGTGGAGAAAACCCTACAACCCTAAAAGTAGTTTATCGATAATTGAAAAGTTTATATAGAGAATTGTAAAAACACCTATTGAATTAAGTATAGGGGTAATGTAGGATTCATAAATACTTCATTTTCTTAAATAGTTTATAAATAATTCAGAAGTTTATTCCACTTTTTTAATGTGAACTTTAATAAATAATGATTAAAAGGGTAAGACCTACTCAGGTTTGGAACTACTTAGGCTTTATATAATAAAGGATCAGAAGGAATATGGCTACTCAGGGTTGAACATTGAACAGTTAATAGTTATGTGTGGGGCTTATCTGGTGTGGGTTTGATGAATGATGAAAGACAATGCCTCCAAACCTGCAATTAAGCTTCAAACTGTTTATTTAACAGCTAATAGTGTAGGGCTTATGTCTTGCATCTTTGATGAGTGATGAAAGAGAATGTCTTTTATATTATGAAATTTTTAATTGGAATCTACTGTATATTCTTTATTCTCTTGAACCTGCTAATCAAAGCGATGACTTTTCAGGAATAATCAAAAGTCATTTCCAAGATTTCCAATTGCTATCCAAAATGTTCTACAATGTACTCTCTAATTCCAATTGTCAATTGTAGTGTTAGAAACTTAAGGATTATGTCATGTCTTTGTTGAATGATTAAAGGAAATGCCTCCTTACAGCATTCAGAGATTAGTGTAAGGCTTTTCAATCGCTGTTTTACCTTTTTCCTATGCTACTGAATTTTTGGATTGTAGGGCTTTTCTCCACGGTCTGAAAATTAGTGTAGGGCTTTTCTTCACGGTTTGCCAAAATGATGTAGGGCTTTTCTCCACGGGCATCCAAAAGTGTAGGGCTTTCTCCTATAGAGCTTTTCTCCATAGGGATTTTCTCCCGGATTCAGGATGACACCATTTGGCTATCTAGTAAAGGAATCAGCAGTTAAGTATAAAACAAGTTTGGCATTGTATCACCAATCTCTCCCCTCTGTGGTTCCAATCCAACATATCACAGCAATAAGGCTCTGTTCTAATATTACCCTAGCTATTTGGAGGGACTGAAACTTTAAACTTAGATATCTCAAATATGTTCTTAAACTATTTATTATACCAATGATATTAAAACTCAAAATCACATGAAGTTATGCTAACCTATGAACAAGTTACAATAGTGCAGGGGGAAATATGTAACAAGAAGACACAGTGGTAACATATGTACGTGAAAGCATTTTATTACAGACAAAACTTGCCATAACAATATGTGTATTATTAACATGGATTACAGACACCTACAGATTTGGGATCAAAATAATGAGGTCACTCTGTGTTACATATATTGGACACTATATTAGTACATTGTATATTACATATATTAGGCACTATATGAGTGCATTGTTTAATTTAAGCTTTATGTTTATACATTGTCATAAAAGATAATTGTGTTGTTGGTTCTTTTTGTGTGTTGACATTTAAAGTAAGGGAGTTATTGACTTTTGTGTTTTAGTGTTTATTGATCTGTTCACAGACTGGGGGAAATCCCCCCCTCAGTGGTTATGATAGATTTGGGGAAACCCAATTGCCAGTAGTTTCTAGAACTTCCTCCTTTAGCCTAGATGGTTCAAGCTTTTCTGAGTTGGTTCTGTACAATTCCAGAGAAATCTGTGGATGTATATAAGGAATGTACATCTGACCACAAAAGAACTTTGTATTCGCTGGCTATAAGGAGAGCTATTGTGTTTTGGAATATAATATAACTTGTGTTGCTGTGAACTTTTACTGGAGTGAACTAGATACATCATCTGGACAGATTTATTGTACTGTGGATATTTTGGATATTGTACATTCATATAACAGAGAGTGAATCTACTGCATTTTGGACATTGTCCACATCTTGGAGCAGACAGTACAGTTGTGTTAACTCTCTAAATATCTCCAGACAGACATTCTGTGTGACTAGATATATAAAGAATAGCAGGACAAGAACCTTTTGTGTTGTTGAGTGTGAGACAGGTCACAAGATATAGATATCCGTGTGTGAGTGAACATTGGACAGATCACAGGACAGACCACAGGACATTGGATAGACCACAGAATATACTACAGGACGGATTACGGAACAGATTGCTGGATACGGCGGATAAACTTATTCTTAATCTCAGTGGTCAGGTCAGCTAGATCTTGTTATTGTATTAGTGTGCTTAGTTAAGGGCATACCAGTTGACTGTAATCATTATTGTTGACTATTAAATAAATTTGTTAAGTTTAACTTTTTGCTTTTTCTGTTACAACTTAAAGACAACCGGTAATTGCTACCGCGCTTGCCCGTGACCGTAACACTCTGTCTTTGCAAACATATGACTAGGTTTTGTACCAAATTATAAATATTTGTTTGTCAGCGAAACTATTGCTAGATAAAGGTGAATGTCTAACCAAAATGGCTCCCAATATAAAATACAAAAGTAATAGAAAAATATATTGGCAACACACTAATTAACAAGGGTGATTAATGTAACGAAGTGTGGCACTGTTAAGATATTCATTGCAAGCTATAAAACTGTATATTTATTTACTTTTTAATGAACTTAATCAACTACAATTGCAATTCCTGTAAATGCAGAACTTGACAATCCACAAATGCCATTGACTCACAATGGCTTCATACAATACACCAATGTAGCCAGAATATCAAAATGTACACATATAAATAAATGACGTTAAAACAGATTCAAGGGCGACCAAATACTATAACTGGTGAACCTGTGTAACTTCCGAATATATTCACAATAACAATGATAATTTTCTACAATAAGTACTTAATATTACTAATTCGTTTATGGGATCATATAACCATGACCACACATGTACTGTATAGTACAAACAAAAAGTTTTCAACAGTCTTTTTAAAATGTGACCACCATGTAAATGGTCTCCGAAGTCCCGTTTCTATTGTAAAATTTGAAAAAAAAAATAAAGTTTCAATATTTTCATCTTATATAATCACATGCCAAATCATGACTGAATGTATAGGTAGCTATTACACTTTGTAATTACAAGGAAGCACCATCTTGTCATTTGCAAATCAACACTATCTTGAAATTAATAAATTAAAATTAGTTAGGTTGATCTGTATAGCCTTTCCTATTACCTATCGAATTTTATCAACAAAACAAGTACACAAGGCAAATGTAGCTCAGATTTAATATAAATTACACTACAACTATTTTGTACTGAACTTTGGCCGTTTTTTTTTTTTGGTTTTTTTTTGTGATTCCACTGCCAATTTTATGAAGCAAAGACATATCCCATGACGGTCAAATGCCACACAATGAAAATATTTGAACACAGACGTAGAAAACAAGGATTAATGGTAAAGTATTGCAAAATGAAGTATGCAATAAACAACATAAACAGCACAAAAAGGTAAAATGTCACACAATTACAATTGTGGACATAAACAAAGAACTGTACAATATCACACACAGTCACATGTCAACATAAAACAAACCACATAACTGTAAAATGTCACATAATCACGTGTCCACCATCTCACAAAAGGAGTGACAATTGAAGTTGAAAATTACACGTAAAACATTCAAAAGCAATAAATTATATAATAACATAAACAGCAGAAAACAAATTACACTTATAACAATAACAAACACAATAATAAACTTTACACTTCAAGCCTATGTGATCGAAAACCAAGTAAACAAATTGTCAAACCAAAAATGCAGTAATCCTTTTGATGGATAAAACATGGTGGAGATGTCAGGTTCCTGATTTCTTCCGATGCTGGTCACGATGTCTTTAGTAACTGGTGCATGATTTTCCTGCTTTGCACCTTGTACAAAGGTCAGCACGGTGTGGTTTGTTGGGGTCCACATGACGTTTGTTCTTCTCTTCCTTTTTACAGCTACAATCTGTGTTACCACAGAAACGACATTTGATATTCTCCACTTTGTATGGTTCCAGTGCCTCTTTACAGCTCTTACACTCTTGTTTCCAGTAGGTCTGCAATAAGAAGATCACTTGTAAGTTCAGGTATGCAAACGTGCAACAAGCTCAAAAGAGGTTTGATTAACCTCTGACCTCAATTAAGGTTAATATTGGTAAACAATACTGAAGTAATATTTCTGAGATATTGTATTGATCATTTGTAACATTTTCTAACGTTTTTCAAAACACTTTACAAACAGTATACATAAAACTTTTCAAACCTATCATAGTTTAACCTTTACCAAACGTTTTCATTCAAACGTTTGCAAACATTATGGGGGTGTTCGACTGGGGCCGTCTTGTCAGTAACTGAAATTTTTCGAGGGATGGGAGCAATGTTTACAGAGTCGGTTAGGACCAGTGTGTGTTTCCACGGCTTGTCATGGCTTATCCCTGCTTGCTGACCCACGGCTTGTTGGTTATTAAATCTAGGTTTGTGTAAGGACAGTCGATTTGCTCAATGCATCATTTGGTATCTGGCATCTGACAGAATACATATGGCAGCATTTTAGATGCAGCTTTTGTTTTTTTTTATAAATTAACTCGGATTTAATGTTGAGATAGTTGGGCTAACTTGTTGATAAGCTTTTATTTTTTTTTCCAAATGCAGCTTTTAAAAAGAAAGGGGGGTCCTAAAAGGGGCAAAAGGAATAGAAGGAAGATAGAAGTCCCAACAGACACAGAGTTTGAGTTGGGGGATACAGCTGCTGACATACAGAGGATGAGGGAGGAGAACACAGAGAGAGGGACGAGGAGGCAGAGAAACAACAGAGGGAGGAGAGGAACAGGGAGGAATCCATGGATGAGGAAAGTACACAGTCAACAAAGGAGGGACTGGCCAAGAACTGAGACTAATGACAATGAAATGGACTAGTGATCTCAATGGGTATCCGGATATCCGGGTACCCAAACCCTGAATATTTACTCGAATCCAAATCACATACCCGAGTACCCGAAAGTACCATCAATATCGCCCACTTTGGCTGACCGAGTACAGACATATCTCAACTTTGCAAATTCACCTAAAAATGAAACAATTCAATTAAAATGCACAAGAGTATTGTTTTCTCACCCTTGTACACCATTTATAGTATTTTATTTGTCTTTTATTTTGGTTGTTTATGCATTGTCAAATGCCGATACCCTTTAAAAATCGTCAGTATATTAACACAGTTACCTAATTCCGAGTACATGAAACGTTGTATATTGCTTATATAGTGACATGCACACCTTAAATAAATAAAAGCACACTATTTTCAATAAAATTCACTTACATGCCTGAAAAAAAAAATAAAGTTTTAATTCCGAAACTACATTCGAGCAACAATGTAATGCTTTACTGATAGGTCATGTGACTCCATTTTTATGGACACTGCAATAAACAACCATGTTTTGAATGTACAGAAATCTTTTCTTAGTTAACAGTTCTTCTGTGTCGTACTGTTTTGAATGCAAAACAAGGTGGCTGACATGAAATAGAGCAAATGGTTGGATCCTATTATTTGTGTAAGTTTTAAGTTTCTAAATGTGGAGATTTTTGTACTATCACTTATCATCGCCCATCTGCGTGAGTACCCGGGTACCCGCCCATTGAAATCACTACCTACCCAGTCCCACTAAAAAGGATATTTTGAGACCCCTTAAATGGACACAGAGGGTGGAGGAGAGGCAGGCACTTCTCAATTGCAATCCAGGCGCAAGAAGGGACATATGATGAACAGTTATTCAACAGACCCAGATGAGGAGACTATTGTAGACTTTGTCAAGGATTATGAGGGCCTCTATAACAAGACCAACGAGCACTAAGGACAAGGCCAGGAAGGAATGCCTTTTGAGATAGGTTCTCCCCACTTCCGTCCAAGATTACTGAATTAATATTTCAGTAGGTCTCGCTAATGTTTGGCCTCCCTCAAAGGATTCCTGTAGTTGTCATCTGGCACATACCACCTGTTCATTTTATATCATCTGCTGGGATGGGTGCCCTTTCTGCTCCACCCTGGTGTGTCCTCAGCATATTGTGCAACACCACACATGCCAAAACAATGGCTTTAACAACCTTCACCTTTGCTCCATTGTGCCAAGTTAAGTACCCTTAATCTTCTGCTCACTAATATTTCAAACGCATTCTCGACAACCCTCCTTCCTCTGGAGATCCTGTAGTTTGCTATTCTTTCTTCCCTTGTGAGTTGTCTTCTGCTGTTGGGTTTCACCATCCATGGCACCTATGCACAGGCATCGTCTCCCAGAAAAAGTGCAAATCTGGTCCTCCCTCCCTCGGGGGTTCAGGTGGCGGAAACATCAAAGTGCCATTCTCAATCTTCTTCCTCAACTTTTTTTGTTTAAAAATCTGTGCATCTGATGAAGATCCACTTGACCAAGCATCTACCCACTGGAATCTGCATGTATTCTGTATCGACCAGGGCTAGCAGCACTAGGGGAAAGAAGCCCTTTTAGTTGTAATAGTCACTGCTAGATTTCTTTGGCCTCAACATTGGCGACATGTTTCCCATCTAGTGCCCCAAGAGCATGAGGGACATTCCATCTGGTTCTGAACTTCTCCTCCACCTTTTTCCAATCTTCAGGGTCAGTAGGGAATATCAAATATTCTTTTTTGGAATTGGATGGCTCGGCAGACCTGGGGGACAAATTTACAAATGCTAGTTTGGCCAACCAGTCAGTGATACTGCAAGGATGTGCATTTTGCCAGGTGTCTCTCCATTATTGCCAGTTTTAATCCATATTCTAAAGGCTTCCTGAAATTCCTTCTTGAGGCGGTGGTGTATGCATTCCTCAATGAGGTAAAAAATGCAGGTGGAATCCTGACAAATTTCTGTAGCCTGGGGTATCAGTCTCCATTAGGTTGGCCAGGAGGGTTCTGTAGCATTCTGTTTCTTCTCTTTGAAGGATCCAGGGTATGACCCATGGGTTTTGTGGCTTTCTTCTTCTCCTGGTTGGCGCTGGGGGCTGTGGTGAAGGTGCTGGTTGTATGGCAGGTGGTAGTCGTGGGTTCAGATTCTTCCATTTTTGTGTGCAAATTATAATGAACATAAAAGAATTAAACTAAAAAAAAGTACTCTAAGCTTATGTAGAAAATCTCTCTAATGTGTAGCTGGCATCATTGAGGTGATAAATTGTGATTTATGGCAGCCACAAGGGGTTTATATAGTTTTTGTTTGATCCCAACTCCAGAAATTAATTTGTCCAGTCAGGGTGGGTCAGGGAAGTGCTCCAGTCTTATCGGTTTGTCAGTACAGCTTCTCGGGGCCTGATATGGCTTTCTGTTAGGGGTTTACGGTTACCAGAGGTAGATCCAGACAAGCCGGGGTGCACTACATCCTCTTGGAGAGATGAAACTGACCATAAACTTTTTGCGTGTGTTTTTCTGGATTTTCGTCCCCAACTCCCGACATTTGCAACCAACCCTAGAGTCGTCGAGTCAGTTGTAGGGTCGGCCCCAGTGGAACACCCCCATTAGAAATGTTTAACGGGGGAGATTAACTCACTAATGTTGAACAGAGATTTAACTTACCCCAGGCTCTTTCTTTTGAAAGACTCTTGAACTTTCCCATCTCAAATCACAGTCATTACATTTGAAGAATCCATAGAAACGCTTGGGCTGGTTATTTCCCCGTCTGGCGATATTCGATCGCTGGTACTTTCCTCTGAATACCATTATAACCAAACACAATTCAATTAATTCACTGAAATCTGTAATAATAACCCTAAAATAAACACACAAGCTACAGTGTGTTCTGTGTAAAGATCATGTAAATGATTTATGTTGATTACTTTAAAACACTTGCAAACACTTTTCAATCTATTCTCACTTCTGTTTATTATCTGCGTTATATACTTTATAAACGAAACCGCCAACAAAAACGTTTAATCAGGTTATACAGAAACTGGACATTTTCTCTATCCAAACAAAAAAATCAATGCACATCAAATCAGTGAGATACTTTTTTCACCAGATAAGGTACGTATAATAGAGGGATCATGCTTAAAGCATTAAATATAAGAATACACCGTTAGTCGGGTTGCTGCCAATTTTTTACACTTGCATAGATTTGGGGGAAAGCCATGAGTTTGAAGCCTAAATTAACTTGTGATCCCTGCACCCATTGCCAGTAAATACAACTCAATCTAGTGTAAGAATTGTCATTGATTAAACTGTCTTCCTCTTAACTACCTTCATTTAAATCTAAGTAACAGTTTCATTAATTTGATGAAATTAATGTAAAGCTTTTCATTTGGTACTGGTTTCTTTCTTAGATGACGGTGTGTCATCATTTAAAACAATCTTCAGCCAAATGATTGACTTATGGAGAGATAACTGTATGGGATGATCTGCACTGAATATATCTGTTTTCTGATCAATCAGATTATCTGATAAGATCTGATTATCAGACAGTGCTTAATTTAGCATATGCTATGTTTATCAGTTAAGCTCATTTTCTTGATACGTTGACTCATGTGTTATATTTACAATGTATGAAAGGACGATAAAAAACTTCGGCAAGAGAAAACACAACAGAAATTTTAATGGCACTTTAAAGGGATAAGCTGATCAGCTGACTTACATCATATTTTATGAAGTGGCACAGATAATTATCTTGATACCTTACTTACAAGGTCTCTCATTCCACTCCTAGTGTTATAGCCTAGCCTAGCAATTTTTTTTCCAGAATGTTCAAATGTTACGATTTTTGAGGACACCGTCTTACCATTTGGGGTAGTTTCTGATACTTCATATTTCTCAGCATAAGAACTTCATTGTCAAAACTTCCTGCTGTGCACTCCACAGCCACAATAGTTATTTGAATGTTATCAAAAGAAACCCAATGAGACACACTTTGGAAATTGAAATTTTGAAATTCCACGATGAGAAAAAATATTATCCTGACAGATTTAAACAGGACAATAAGTTAAAATAAGTACTCCTAATTGCACGTTATTCATAAGGGGTTATCACTGTACAGGAGTCATATCCAAATTAGCATTTCCTTGGGGGGGGGGGGGGGGGGGGGGGTATGGTTACACTGGAGGGTAGGCTAGTTCAGAAATTCTTCACTACGAGGGCTTTTTTGATATTTGGACTGTCGCCCTCTCCATTCTGAATCTCCCTATTAAAACTACTGCAGAAATCTTTTACGGTTTGTTTACACTGCAAACAGCACCACCCTACGGGAAAAGTACAGGTTCTTCCTACTGTCGAAATTATAGGTGATAAATAACAGCCGGGAATATAAATTGAGAATGACCTTCACACCTGCTTCTTTTTTTATTGTGTCAGTTCCTATTTATTCAATAAATTATTTACCACTTTAAAAAGGAAGCTATTGTAGTTTGTGGTGCTTTCTATTTAGGCTTATTAATAGTTTGATTAGTTCTCTGTATGAAAATTATATTTTGCTATTAAAGTGTGAGAAACCTACGGAGCCCAGAAATGGGCATAGAACTTTTTCATTACCTTTTTTTATCTTGTTACAACGAGTTAATAAGTAGTTACCACAAGATACTAAGTCATTCCCATGAGTTATCAAGTTGTTACCACATGATATTAAGTCATTCCCACAACTTAATAAGTCGTGGTAATGACATGCTAACTCATTGCAATGAGATACTAACTTGTGGTAACAAGATACTAAGTGGTTACCACAAGACAGTAAATGTTTATTTTTATTCATACCCACCCTTTATTAAATCATTCCCACCACTTACTATCTTGTTCCCACTACTTATTAACTCATTCCCAGGGATCAATAATATGCAAGCAGGGGTTTAAAATATTTATTACATAAGAGTTAAAATAGTGTCTATTAACAGCTTGGCAGTATTGTCAATTATTACTGAAACTAGTTAATTATATACAGATGCATTTAAGATTGTTTTTACATAAAAGACAGAAAATTATGGATATCCTGCAAGGTATGCTGTGCCAAAAAGTACTCAATCTAGTGTAACATACTAGAATATCTTAGACAAAGAAAAGTGCCATAAAACAGGCACCTGTAAATGGCAATAACACAATATACCTGTAATAATAAGTAGGTGACCTCTGAAGGTCACTAAAAGCCTACAGACATATGTAAACTTAAATGGTATACTAGTAGATGGTGACCTCTATAAAGCAACAGCCTTTACATTGGCATCAAACTATGACTTAGTAAAACCCATGGGAATGACTTCATATTTTGTGATAATGACTTGCTATCTTTTGGTTATGACTTGTTAACTTGTGTGAACGTCTTAGTGTCTTTTGGTAACAACTTACTAACTTTTGGTGATGGCTTACTATCTTGTGGTAACAAGACAAAAAAAATGATAGGAAAACAGTTCTGTGTCCCTTCCTGGGCTCCTTAGAAACCACTATGAATGGCCATCAAAATGTTGTATAAATTAATAATATTTAAAACCTAAGAAAGCGTTTGTTCTGTCTTCAGTACAATATTTCATCCAAAAATTGCAAGGAATAAGTACTATTTGTATTATGCAGTGCATTTTTTTGTTCCACAATCATTATTAATCATAGAAAAGAGCAAGTGTATTATAAATAAAGAATTAAATAAAGTGTTACATATAAAAGATGTCCACAACACCTTAGTACTTCATTTCTTTCTGTTCTTACAGATATCTACATAACTTTTGCCATAGCATATATCAGAAATACCTAAAAGCAGTAAGAAACATTGTGTATAGATCATATCTTCATTGGTAGGTTGGGTTGGTGCCACAGGAAAACAATGCGAAACATTGTATAGGTCATATCACTTGAAGCATTCTGGGTTGCAAGTTTGAGGAAAACATTAGAATACACTACACAGGTCATATCACTAGCAGCTATTTGGGTTGGGTGTTGCAGGAAAGCAATGGAAATCAGTGTGTTGGGTGTATCACGATCCATAGGTATTTTCATTGGGTTATGTCAGGGAAGTAAATAATATCATGGTGCATCACAAATAATTTATCTCAAATACATTAATTTCAGTTTCATGGTGTACTTTTTGAAGAATAAATGCAATACAAAATTCCTGCAGAATGAAATATTAATTGCACTTTCATGGGCTTCAGAAACTCTATCACCATTTTACATACAATTAACCTTTTGTAACGTGGGAATGTGAAATGAAAGGAGCAGGGGTTTTAGTCATCCACTTCTCTCAGACATTAGTGTGAGGACTGAGAGAGCCCTTTGCCAGGGCGTCTACAAAACACTGATGTTAGCAGATCATTGTGGACTTTTTGGAGTGGTGGGATCAAGAAGTCCCACTACATAGCGTGAGTGGGTGTTGAGAGATGCTTACAGAGTATGGGTGGGGTATCAATTATGAGAGGCATAGTCCACTGGATATTATTTTATAAATATGTATGCATAATAAATTAGACCAAGATGATATCCAGATTCCTGATGTTCAAGCTCCAAATCACAAGAAAAATACACTGTCCATAAAAGCAACCTGAAAACTTGTTTCAGTTATTTTTCCTCTGACATTTTTATTGGCTTTATTTATATAGATTCTAAGAATTGACAAAAAAGCACATATGGCTATTTACACAAGATTTCAAGTACAAAGTTTTAGAAATCATAGTGCATTACCATTATTATTGCACTGGTTAACATATATGAGATAGTAAAAATGCTGATTTTCAAAGGTGTCATTTTTTATACTTCCACTGCTGTTGTTGTTGATGATAATACACATGTCTAGGTCTTACCTCCTTCAAAATCAAAGCAAAAAAAATAAAAAAATAATTGTTAATCTGCCGGAAATAAAAAATTATAAAAATATTAGTTCTATTTCTTTCCATCTGTTATGTGAGGTCCTATAGGAGTGTTCTAACACATCTGGGTGCAATGTCTCAGTGCTGGGATTCCACGTTAAAATTGTAGGTTTTATGTGGCAGGTGACACACTTTAGCTGACCTCTCCTGTGTTAGGCTCCTTCGGCTCCATCCTTAAGTTTAGTCTTGGTCACCATACACATAAAATATGGTACTTTTCACTTACTTTGCTGAGAATTTAATCTTAGGTTTGATGTTACTCTTTAGCCTGACAGTTGACAGTTGCCAATTGGACTATGTTTGTATTTTCACTTTCAGTTATAATAAAAAAAGGTTAGAAAATTGGTGATACCAATTTTTTCCTTGATGTATCCTTGTGCAATTAACTGAAATAATATACACACATTTGTTCCAAATGGAAACAGCTGCATCTGGACAAATGCCAATGTTGTTCCAATTTTTCACCAATTTTTATGGGTCAAGTACCATATCCAAAAATAATAATCATGAATATTTATAATGCTATATAGTTTCACAAAATAATACACAGTATAAAGCATTAAAAATACGATTATAGTTATTTTTTCAGTCATGGCCTTCCCAAGCATTATTTTGTGATTCTTTACCGAATTCTGTGGTTATCTCCAGGCAAGATTTTATTAGAAATTTATTTCACCGGCTAAAATAAGGAACTTCTCAAAATGGCTGTCAAGTGAGTGCACTCGCTAAAAAATTGTTGAAGTAACACCTAATTTGTATTATTTGGGGTATAAATACATCTACAAACTTGGATACACATATTTTACACTACTTCCTGAAGTTTGGTAAGGTAATACTTAATATTTCTCTTTATATTTGGGCCGCTAGATTTTTGGGCGCTAGCGTGAGCGGTATATCATGATAGTTGTTTAAATAGAAATAAATACTCATTTCATGTCACATTTATAAGCAGTTTTATATTGCAAAAAGTATAGTTCCAACAGTCCTGCAATGTACACCCTGAAATACGAGGTTAAAATAAGATTTATGCATCGTTTTTTATTTTCACCAATACTGCCTTGCTACCAATTATCGCCGGGTACCAATTATCGCCAGACAGAATTCAAATAGATATAACTTCACCAAAAGTAGCATCCCAAGTCTCGCAAATAAGGTACAACTATTTCCAAAGTGAATGGAACAGATACACAACAGAAAGCTTTCAAAATATGTGACCATTACTGAAATATGAATGTTTTATTTTCTGGTGGCGATAATTGGTAGCCGGCGATAATTGGTAGCAAGGCAGTACTTTGAATAGGAAGCGTCAGAACGGGGAGGGGAGCAAATGCGTACCGGGCCGTTCTGTAGTTCAGAACTAGAGGGTAGGCCAGTCTGACAAGATGGGTCTTTAATTTGTTTCTGTTTTAAAAGTTTAAATATGCATATCTATTGAGTACACAGGGGGTCATAATTTTCTACTAGAGAAATTTGTAGTATTGCGACTTGATGCATTAATTTGTTTACAATTTAAGCCTACTGGGCTACATTTTATCGACATTAATTGATTCCTCAAAACCCAAAACTGTGTCAGTCAGACTTTCTAATTACATGTAATGTGTTCTGCGGTGGTGCAAGTCTAATAAACAAAATAATCCTTAAATTTTAACAGTAATTGCCAATGTAGTCTGCATGTCTTTAATATATGGTAATTTTTTTTTATTTTGAGTGAGCCCCATTCTGGTCCTCTAAATCAACAATAACTCTAAGTAACCCCAAATGTTTCCAAACTTTTCCCAATTATTGCCAAGACGTGGCTATACCTACCCAAGATATATACTATGGAAATCTCATCTTATGTGTTAAAAAAAAGAAAAGGATCAGTTTCTCCTGAATTTCCTGAATACAGATGAGCATATCATAAAAAATGTTGACATTATCGGATAAACTTTGAAACAAAAACACTTTTTCTTTTCTGAATATTCTCTCTTTTTTTGTGATTAACTTAATATCATATTAAAAAGAATCCTTTATTTATAAAAAAATCGTTCTTTATTGTTCATTAAAGGTGGCCAAATTTGGAAGAGTTTCTTGATTTAGCATATCTACATTCCACTGTGGTTCATGTGCCATCAGTCACAATACAGGCAAGTATGTCCTGCAGTTAGAGGTTTAACTTGGTGATGGAGCCTCTCCAAGGATGCTTTATACTTTCCAACTTGGTTTATCCATCACACCACAGGCAGTATAATCCACGGTTATAGGGGTTGGGTGATATTTCCCTGACCTTCAACTACCGTCTGAGGTTTGCATGCAAACTTGTGACAATTTCCATTTACGAAATTTTTAAATTTGCGAAATTTCCATTTACCTCCACTCACCTTATGTTGCCGTATTACACCGAAAGGCGACCGAGTCACAAATTTATATACATCTTCAGTTTTCCATTGCAAGAAATTCATCTGCACATGCTCACAATCATCTGTGCAGGCTCACACTATGTCGGTCAGAGGCGGAAATTTTAAACATTTTAATACTTCCGTAGAACACGCAAGGCATTGGAGGTCTCTCCAATGTGTCACAAGTTAACATACAAACCTTGTGGACAGGGACAATTCGCCCAAGACCTATAATCTTGGATTATACCGCCTTTAGTGTGACTGGTGTATAAGGGTCGGATATTTCATAGCAGGGAGGGGGCTCAGCGGTGAAGTTGCTAACAGACTCTCCTCCCACCTCTGGTGTCAGTGGTTCAAACTCCAGACCTGACTATGTAGGAAAGTTGTTAGTTGCTTACTAATGCCTGGTAGTTTACAGTGCAGGATCTTGATCAATTGGTATATACTTGTTTCCTCTGTCCGAATGTATTCAAAGCAGTATTAAACTCTGATAAATCAAATCATTTCAATACAAAGTAGGGCTGGGGATGGGGGTTGCGGTTTGATATATGCCATGGTCAAGCAGATCTACTCTTCGACAAGATATTTGACACAAATTTATCCCTCTTAATACAGAAGAATAAATGGAAAACCATTCAGCGCTGTGACACTGTTAACCAACTGTGTTTATAGACCTTTGATTAATAATTGCTTCTTGCATTCAGTTAGCTGGATTAATAGGTGGTATATTTATTTCATTTATTTATTCATGTGAATCGTGCTCAGGGCACATACAGAAAGTAAAAAGTAAAAGTTTACCAAATTTCTTTACAAAGACAAAGACACACATTAAAATTCAGTGCATGAAAGGAGAATATTTAATCTATACACAAATGCTTAATCGTATAGATAATTTCTTATTCAGTAAATCTGGTACACTTTGTATCTTTTATAAATACTAAATCTTTGATATTTCCAGTTATTGACCAATCCTGTTCATTTTACAAGGAGCTTTCACGATTGTTCACCAACTGCTTGAAACAAGAAATGTTTACTTGGAATTGAACCTAATATCATAAGCTGCACCAAACTCCTGACAAATATTAAGCATTGAATTAAAGAACACAATGTCAGACTAATACCCCAGTCACATTATAGACGAAACATCATTCAACTACCATCCAAGGTTCCTATACAACCTTGTGTCACAGTGGCAAAACATCCAGTACCATGAGCATCCCACGGAAGTTTTAAAATGATTAATGCTTCTGCCTCTGACCTGCCTCTTCATAAGCATCCTCAGATGAATTTTTTCTACGGTAACTAAAGGTATGGTCGATGGAGTACACAAGGTTGTGACTCGGTCATGGTTTGGTGTAATATGGCGAAATAAGGTGAGTGGAAGACTGGAGGTATTGGACATTTTGCCACTGTATCACAACTTTGCATATGAACCTCAGATGGTAGTTGAAGGACAGGGGTGTTTCACCCAATGTCAATAACCACGGGTTACATTACCTGTGGGAACATCAAATTTTAGAAGGTATGAGGCCGTCCTTGGAAGTGGTTCCAGAGTAAGACCTGTAAGTGGTTGCAGAGTAAAACCTGTAACAGGAAGTACTGCCTGTAGTGTGACTGGGGCCTAAGGAGTAACTACACCATCTGTATAACCCATACTACCAACAAAAGTATACTCTACATAGAGTAAACAACACGGGATAAAATGTCCCCTTTCTTGACACAGTTACTTGAATATTCTAGACAAACAGTTCCACAATTTTACCTTAACATGCCAATTGACAATGCACATACCATAACAGCCTAATTATTAATGGGCAGTCCTTTTCCAAGAAGTATCTCGCCTCCCACCTCTGAGGCCGGGGTTCGGTTCCTGGCACGGCCTCAAGTGGGAAAGCTGGTAGTTGCTTGGTAGTTGAAAGCAACGTAAAACCCCAAATAAATAAATTTTCCAAGAAGTATGTCAAACAATTTTTTTTGCAATTCACACGATCAAATGCTTTACTCACACCCAACATTAATGCATGTATATAAGTATCTGTTTTATTTTATTTACAGTATTCTGCAACCTCATTTACAATCACAGTGCAGTGTTTTGTGGAGTTGCGTACTTTAAAGCCAAATGGTAAATAACAGCTCTCTAGGGCTGAACAATTTGTACATAGTATCATTAAGTCTTTGTATCATGGAACTTAGTGTTATAATTCTGTTAGATTGAGATTTTCTTTAATACTGGGTATTGGAATAACAACAACATTCATCATGTTGAACAAAAAAACTTGATAAGTTGATAAGTCTGCATCTGCATTGAAGCAAACATTCAGCAAGGTTATCATGAAACCCTTGTATTTCCATTAAATGATCAGCATTTGTACAGCTGTTTACAGTACAATTAAAACTATATACAGGCACTTTAAGTTTACATAACATGTCATTTAATTAACATTATTTATAATTATAAAACTGGTGTGGGATTACATAATACCGGTTCAGGGTTGTTCATTACATATAGACTTCTCTGAATAGTGGACTGGAATTTTCAATTTTAGAAACAGGGGGCAATACTAGAGAATATGCCAGCACTGTCATCGTTGCTCTGACAACAGAAAATGGTCAATAGTAGATTTTGGGTTGTGGGCTTTACTTTCACATGTAAGTTAATATTGAGACAGGATATTCCAGTCCACAGAATAACCTATAATTGTGCATAAATATTTGCAAAATTTCCACATCTTTACCATAATGATGAACATTTGAATTAAAATCTCCACGTATTATGATATTTGCACAATGAGACACATTGATAACAATGGATAACCCTGCAATGACCTCATTGAGTTCACCTGAATAACTAATCTGTGGACTGTATTTTGTTGGCATATAAATATTACACATTTGAACAGAATGTATTTCTGGTTTCACCTTGACAGTATGATTGATTTTAACTTTTATAAGTTCCAGACTTAGTTATTCAGAAATAAGAACTCAGAAAAGCTCACTAACAAAAGTTTTTAAACATGTTTTAAAATCCAGCAAACATCTACAATTGGTGTGATTACCTACTAACCTTTAGAATTGAAACAAATACCAATAAGTTATGGGACCAATGAAATTATGCTGATGACCACGCTATCTGGGCAGTTAGGAAGCAGACATATGGCAGTGGAACTAGGGTATAAGCAAATAACCACTGCAAAAAGGCCAAGTACTGCACTATTTGTAAGATGGATTGCAAAGTAGCCATATTAAAAATTTACAACTCAGCCTGATTTACTTTTATATTGTTAAACCTGAAGTTAATTCTAAAGAACTGAATACATTCACAGAAATTATTAGGAAGACACTTCCTTGAAGCTCTAAATGAAAAATAATGTAAGATTGTTTTGATAGGGTAAAACATATCCCAGAAGCTTTATGATTGAAACCTTGTAAGATTAAGTAATTTGATGAGTATGGCTTTGAAGCTATCAGGCTGTAATAAGCTAAATGGAATTTGATGGGTTCAGTTTTAGATCTGTCAGTCCATAATAAGATATTGTAATTTGACAGCTATAGTCTTGGAGCTATCAGGCTGTAATAAGGATTGCTGTAATTTGATAGGTATGCTTTGGTCAGACTGTAATAAAATTGCTATAGTTTGATAGGTGTGGTTTTGGAGCTCTTAGTCTGTAATAAACCTTTTTCTGTTATGGCACATATGGACATGCAAGTCTGAAATTACACTTTAGGAAAACTAACATAAAACAAAGTTGAATGACACAAATACAAAGTCATTCATTTTACAGCCATACAGGCCTGTTGTAACAATAAGACCTGGGTATAAGGTTAATTATAATAAAACACTCGTCGATTGCAGACCTCTGCAAGACAGCCACATATCCCCACATTCGAAATTCAGGACTTTCTTGTAAAAAAACCATAACCGTACAATGTCATATATTTTCAAACATCACAATAAGTGTGTTATGTAATGATAATGATATCTCGTACACTTCAGTCCTGGAGAAGTTTTCTGGTCAAAACCGTGATCCACACGGCAGTCCAGCCTTGCACTTGGTACAGAGGTCAGATCGGTGTGGTCTGTTGGGGTCCACACGGCGTCTGTCTCTATCCTCCTGTGTACACCTGCAAATTGTACTGCTGCAGTGACGGCATACGATGTTCTCCACCCTGTACGGTTGGATGGCTCCACGGCATTCCTTACATTCCTGGGTCCAGAGATCCTTTCAAATAAAACAGACAAACTAACTAGAAAGAACTACAAAGCACTAGTAGAGCGCAGACCTTTGCCAAGAAAACCGAGTAACCCCATATTGTAACTTCACTCAAATATCTTTTTTTTTACTTTAATCAGACAATATGGCAATGGAAAGGTCGGCTAATTATTTTTGGAATAATCTGGGTCACAAAATCTAAGTCATTGAAAATGTGATAGTTGAGAAATTGAAATTTTGTATCCTATTTCTTCATTTGGTCATGTCCTGCCCACATGAAAAATTGATAAAGCTGTGATCATTAATTTTGGAGTAATCACAGACTAACAAACAGACGAATGCACCCAAAACATCACCTTTTTGGAATAATATTTTTTCTTTAAAATATTTTGCAGTTTTACAGTATCAGATTTAATCTTAAAAAGTCATTAACAAGTACATGTTCTATGGATCATTCAATTTGTGGTGTCACAACAATCCCGTTTCATTCACATTTTTTTGTTTGTACAAATTGTGCTCAGGGCACACATAAAGCATGCAGTAATTAACTGACACAGGGGGGCGGTATTCACTAACATTAATCCTATCTTAGTTCTAACTTTAGTAGTTTATCATTTTAATCATATGCCTGATTTTATTTCTATTACAGTAAGCATGTAAGCACAATTTTAGCTCTTAAATCTCCATGTAGAATCAATATACTTTTAAATTAGTAACTGAATTTGATAATTGATTTAGAGTATCGTTAGAAATTGATGATTGATAATTGTGTATAAGACAGGACTAAGACTAGGAATGTTAGTGAATACCGCCCTAGGTCTTAAAAAGAACAAAGCGGCCATGGGCTCCTTAATAATTACGTCATTAATTGTCTGATCACTTAAAATTGTTGTGGGATTTAGTGCGAGAGTATTTGGGACGCTGATCGACCACATAACTTTTTTATGGCTAAATTATGTTGTATTCTGCTTATATCAAATAATACCTATATGGTTCAATGTATATTTTACATATCAACTGGTCATGTACAAATGGATCCAGTGGCACAGTCTTTAAACTTGAAATCTACAGTGAATATCTGATATTATAAACATATTCAAACTCTATTCTTACCCCATTTGATTTTGTGTAGACTTGAGAACTTTCCCATCGTTTGTTGCAACTCTTGCAATGAAAATAACCATACTTTCTTCCCATATCGGTGGATTGTCTGCTTTTTCTATATATATAGTTTCACTAACTCTGTACTATGACAGTGGCTTATCGTTCGGTAAGACCTTGTTACCAGGATAAGAATGTACTACAGTAACACTTTTGCAGTATTGATATGTATCTACACAAACGAAACCAAGAATCGAAACTGTGATGACGTCATAATAGTTTACTATTCCGCAGGAGTGTCGTGTCATTCTCTTATTAAGTAGGTGTAAAATCTCCCCGAAGAATTTTGTCAACAAAAACAACCGTTCAATAGGTTACTAAATATATATAATTATACATCTTATATAATATGCTATGTCTAATTATTGAATGTAGTACTTTACATTTTCATGTCATGGGCGTAGGAACTGGGGGGGGGGGGTGGTGCAGCGGGGGCGGTCGCCCCCGCAACCATAAAGTTGGGGGGGGGGGGGGGGGATGTCTTTTCGCCCCCCCAACTTTTTGCAACCAAACTAAACTCCAATTTTGAAGTTATGTCAATTTTTACAGGTAACTCATTAATATGTGGTCAAATTACACTTTTACCCTGTTCACTGTTCATATGTACCATTGTGTAAGCTACCATTTGAACTATAAACAATTTTTCTGTTAACCTGGCATGGGATTTGCAAAATTCTGCAAAACGTTTCACTTATGCAGACCAAAATCATATATACAGTAATCTTCTACATTTAATTTACCGTATTGCTAATTACCCTCAAAAATACCCAGTGAATGCCTATAGCATGAAGGATGGCCTGTCTGTTGATACGGATGTCGAGTCGGTAAAATCTAGTTCCTCGCCCCCCCCCAACCAAAAATTGCTTCCTACGCCCCTGCATGTAGTGGATCATTCCCTTCCTTTTATTCAAGACAAAACCCTTTCTTGACTATCAAAATTTCATCATCAGAAATAACAAAATAAATGTGTCAAAAGTTCAACGAGTAGGTGGATCTTTATATAATTTCATTTTTAACACTTACATGATTTTTTTTGTCCAAATAGGAATCCCAACAAAAGTATCCTACTAAAACACGAAGTGCACCAGAAGTAGACAAGCCCGTGCGGCTATAACTATTAATTGTGACTCCAGTACAGGAAGGTGTGAACTAGGTTTAAGTGTATCCGGTCTCACGTCATAAATGGACATTCGTGGACTTGCTCCAAGTCTTTGTATTTCTCATCCCACCAAATCTGACATACATGAAATCATTATGTATCCACTTGATGAGTGAAAAACCTTCTGTCTTCTGAAATGCAAATGTCAGCCCCACGTTTTGGTAAAAAAAAAGTCATTGAGTCCTCATATAATACCTTAGACAAAAGGACTTGAAGAAAGTCTAGGACTTTCGTAACTTGTGAGAAAAAATCCCTTTGTATTGCCAATACACCCAGAGGTCGGTATAGTTTTAGAGCATGAGATCACAGTTTCTTGGGTTTCTGTGACAAATCCTTTCAAATAATGATTATCTACATGAATGAAATACAGCTCTGTAATTACACAGATTACAAGAATTTGTAAGACTGAAAAAAAATGGATTATTTTTATGTAAAGCATATTTTAGTTTGATTAAACCTTCGGTGTTTAGTTTTTTAACCTTTCTGTCTTTTGTGCATAATACAAGTATGGGTATTGCATGGGTTTTTGAAAACTAGATTGCTCTGGCATTTCCACGTCTCAGTGGTTTCAGTTTGAACTTGAAATAGTAAGTTTATACAGATGAGTTAATGATTGATACACACAAAAAGTCTTGGAGTAAGTCAGTCTGTAAATATTGTTTGTCATTTTATGTGGTTCCAAAAGAGTCCACTTAAAAAAACCTTCTAACAATGACCATTGATCAGTTGGCAGTATGCTGCAAGGAACATGCCATATACACTACAAGGTGTCATCAATTACAAATTCTATGTAGCTAATTAATCAATACAGTACATGAAAAACCGGAAATATGACCATGTTCATGACCTACCGCCGATCAAAATTCTAATCCTAATTGGACTTTTATAGCACTTAATCTCCCTCTCAGACACAACAGAACCAAAACACTCAACCAGTTTCAGTATCCAGGGACAGATAAGAGGTCAAGTACCACAGAGAATGCCAGGGAGTGAGTAAGATTAAGATAGGTATGCCTTGGTGTACAGGTAGGTTTTGAGCTGCTTTCTGAAAGAGGCTAAGGGGAGGAACACACAATTCTCATCAGGAAGAGCATTCGAAACAATGGGAGCATCAATTTATTTGTTGTTTTACGGCGTGTTCAACAGCCACGGTCATATTGCGATGGGTAGTTTACAGGTGGAGGAAACCAGTGCATACTGCACTGTAAACCACCGGGCATCGGCAAGTAAATACCTTTCCAACATGAACCGCCCGGCCCGAGATTAGAACCGGCGGCCTCAGAGGTTGGAGGCGAGAACTTTAACTGCTACACCACCGAGCCCCCTAATGGGAGCATCAAAAGCAAAACTATAACGAAACTGTTTGACAGATTTATGAATAGAGGGTTGGAACTTTGAAATGACAAGGAAATATTGCCACTAATCTGACTGCGCTGACAAGACCAAAACATGACCATAAAACAAAAAATTGCCAGATATAATAAACTGGGACATGCATTCTTAACTAGTAATAGAGGTTATATTATGTGTCCCTACAAAAAAAAAATACTTTAAAGATGTACTTACGAAACCATCATAAGCAATGGAAAACAAATCAACATCAAAGAATATAGCTTTATTTACTACTTTCAGTTAGGTGTTGAGCAGCCAGTTTAAATTGGTTATTTTGAAACAGCCATTGGACGTTTTGAATTGGAGGACATTCTTAGGACCTGTCTACATTATCTTGTCCTTAAATTACAACCGAAAACTGTCCTGCAATACAAGATAAAACAATTTATACAGGGAACTAAATGGACTTCTGTAACATTTGCATGTAATGATCGTATAAATGTTCAGCGGCACTTACATAGCACTATAAAATGAGGTTGAGTGTGCAATAAATACAATATTCAGACCACATTATTCACAGCACGTTTCACATTATATATTCTTGGCAGTATATTCAACCAAACTACAATCTTGTGAAAACTGAAGGCATAACTTATGGGAATTATAATATCATATAAATACATTTCTAAGGGGCCAATGACTGTAACAGTTACATGCAGTAAGCTTATTATGACATGTCATCTGTTCAGTAATTTCGATCACAGAATTGCCCAGCCTTGCATTTTGTGCACAAATCTCTCCTGTGGGGCTTGTTGCGGTCTATATGTCGTTTTTCCTTTTCTTCTGCAGTGCATATGCACTTTTGAAGGCCACAAACCCTACACACAATAGGCTCTGCTTTGTATGGGGCCCAGCTGCTGCGGCAATCTTTGCATTCTTGCTTCCAGTAAACCTGCAATAAAAAAGAAATTGCTATTGATGAGGACCGGTCCCCTTTAGCACACACACACACAAAAAAAAGACTGGTATCACTTACGGTGATCTTCACTGAGTCTGAATCTTGACCAGTCTACTGGGGTTTGTCTACTGTTAACATGCGCCTGTATTCACGAAAGGTCTTAGACTTAGCCAGATCTTTGGCTTAAATCCAGTCTTAAAGTTAAGACTTTTGTCTCAGCTAAGTTTTGTCTTAAAACCGTATTCACAAAGGGTGACTTAGCTAAGTCCAAAATTATCAAATAACCACAGTGGTTGTTGTGTCATGTGACCTTTTGTATCTATTGAAACTATACTACTGGTGACATGTATTCTTCATTTAATGCATTTTATCTAAGGAAAAGTGCTGTTTCGAAATGGAAAACCTTGTTACCACATATAAACTTCCGAAACACTGCTTTAGTGAGGTGTTTTGTATAATTATACTTTGTTTACAGCCATTTCAAATTTTGAAGTCCTCTTTACAAATTTTAAGGCCACTATCAACCAGTCTTAAAGTTGAGCCCTTGGCTAAGCCTAAGACCAGTCGTAAATTCTTTGTGAATACCACTAAGCCTAAGACAAAAAATCTTAGCAGTTTTGTGCCAGAAAACTGAGAGAAAAGTCTCAACTTTAAGCCTAAGCCCTGGCTAAGACATTTCGTGAACATGGGCTCTGTTCACACTTCAATCTGAATTGGCAAGAAATGGGTGTTGAAACATATTCAGCCACATTCAACTCAATTCGGTGTAAATACACCCCTTCATTTTATACCTTCCAGAATCTACCCCCTCTTGTAAGTTGACACAAGTGATTGATGATTTGTGTTGCAAAGTATAAAAGCTTTTTAAAACTGGCCACTCAGAAATAAATACATGTAAGCTTTACATTATGTGCACAACTGTATATGCAAATAATTCCTCATTGAAAGTGTGTGATTTGTTAGACCCTGTTAGTATGTAAAATTGACGGAACCTATGTTTATGTACACTGAGGCCCAGCTTCAACTAACTCCAAATTATGAAAGAATCATTGAACTTTTGATGTGTCTAGGTGCCTATGCTTCCAACTATCCCATTTAATGAAATCAAAGGAATAACTGGACTTATATGTACACTAATCTCAATCAACCAAATCAAGAGAATAACTAGAGTTGTGGTGTGTAAAATGAGGCATTTCATCCACAAGTCTTGATTGGTGAATTCGAAGGAATAACTATTGTAGCTGATTGCTTTAAAAATGATCAGTGATGTGAATCAGTGACATAAAATAGTAATAACGTAAACTGTAATTAATGTGAAGGGTTCGCTTAGAAGTATATATATGCACAACGTTTAACCTTAGTATTAACACTTACCAAAAAAAAAAAATGAATGGCAAATGTGTACCTATTTGCTTGAAATATTACAGTTCTATAAATGGTGTAATAAGATAGATAATATAAACATTTTTTATTATAATGACTATGTTATATAAACATTACAGAAATGTATTATACAAAACTAGTCATCATGATATGACGTGTACAGTGTTGAAAGCAATGTAAAACCCTAAATAAATAAATGCACAAAATGCAATATACAGCATCAATGAGAAAGAGTATTATCTCTTGTATCAACAAAATAATAAAACCATGTCATCATATTCAGCACACAAAGCTGTCTCAAAGTTAATAATAAGGTTAAAATAGACTTAATGTTTCTCTCAATGTTATTCTTTCACTCTTTACTAATTAGTAAGATTTACAATGGTCTACTGTAAATCAACGGGGATGTGGAACCAGGCCCCACGATGTGTGAAAATATGATCCCAACAAGATGAATAGTTCTTGAGTTATGGAGCAACGTCACAAACTGTATTCTAAATCTGGAATGTGTACAACCCCTTCGGTCACAATCAGAGAGAGATTAGACACTATATGTTTTGAAATGAGATAATATGGGGTAGGGTAGTGGGGTAGATATTGCACCTACAAAGCAGTAGATCAGATTAGAAAATGAAAGTAGAGTGGGACTTTCAAAACAGGATGTAAATGTCGGACATGTTGTCTTGATCTGAGTGGAGACATGTCTTGGGATCAGACTGTTCTTCAGCACGATCAAATGCAAAGGTGATAAGACAAACCATAGAGGTAAACAGACATGCTGTAGCTGATCACGATATCCAGTACTAAAAATCTCTTGGCTGAGTTAATATAAAGTGACCTTCAAGACTACCAGAACTTTTGAACTCATTCAGAAGAGCATACATCACCACCAGAAGAAGAAATCCACAAATTTAGGTTGGTTTAAAGCTGTCCCTGAAGCTCAGACACGTGACTACTGGAGAACCTACAAATTATTGGGATATCACTGGAGGGTCGGACGAATCACTATATGTAAATTTGTTCCTGATGTCTGCAGGGCCATCCTTGATGAATTCCATGAAGAGTATTTCACATGCCCTGCGACATCTGAAGAATAGAGACAGGTTAAGGAAAATTCGCAACAGATGGAATGTCCCCCCATGCTGTTGGCTCTATAGATGGAAAACGTATCGCCATAACAAAGCCTACCAGATCTGGAAGCAAATTTACAATCACATGGACTTCTTTTCCCTGGTTCTGCTAGCGGTGCTTGACACAGAATACAGATTCCTTTGGATAGATGTTGCATTCAATGTTTCGTCGCAGGTGCACATGTATAACCTCTGCAGGTCGATGGAAATGATAAAGGATGGGGCCTAGCTTGGGGCTGTCCCAACCTGAATCTCTGGGGAGGGAGGTCCTTCTATGAACTATTTCTTGCTGGGTGATGATGTTTTCGCCTTGAACCCATTGCTAATAAAATCATCCAACAGAAGGCATATGAGTATAGAATAGAGAATAGCAAACTATAGGATCTCCAGGGGAGGGGGGCAGTGGAGAATACATTTGGAATGTTAGTCAGGTTTGTTAACAGATTCAGTAATCTGCTTGAATCCCCCAAGAGTGGCAAAGTTACAAATAGACCAATTTCATGATTACTTTTAGTATGTAGGTGTATTATGTCAACAGGATAAAACAATCTGATAATGCAACATGGGAAGGACCTATCCTGAGCACAGAAGTAGTTAGTCATTTTTAGAACTACCCTAATTTTACACAATCTATTATTTAAGCTAGTTTTCAAAAAATGTTCCAAAAGTCACAAAGAAACAGCCTCATCACTAGGGAAATTGTGCCAGTCATACTCTCCAAAAATTGGCAGTACCTTAATCGGTCTTTGAAATAAATCTTTACTTAATTGACCAAACAAATTACCAAAGAAAAATATCCGAGCACCCATCTTCATGTTTCACAAAGTGTAACCTGGCCCTTTTACCCCCCCCCCCCCCCCATTTTTATCTAGCCAGATGTTTGCATGCAACTCATGCAACCACACACCCAATCACTTCATCACTCACTCTTGCACTTACTAATTCAATCACTTAATTGCTTACTCAATCAGTAAATCACTCACTCACTCTAATGTTTGGGTTTTTAAAACAAGTAGCCGATGAATTGTTGTGGAATATTGGGGTGGTCCTAAAAATGACTGGTCAGCTAGTGTGAATGGTTGGGTGTGTCGATTTGCTGGTAGATCATCTCTGACTGGTTGTTTTCAAAAAAGGTTTGATAAACCTGAGATATTGTGTGCTGTATCATCTCCCTCATGGCCGAGGTGATAGACGGTGGGTTAAAGTTTTATTTTTGTTGGGCTAATCACCAAGTGCACTTGTCTTGATGTCCACGACACTTGTTGTACTGTTTGCAGATAGGTTTGTTGTGATAGTTGAAGAAGCTGTGTCTCTGAAATTGTAAGTATGTTCTCCATAGATAAACTGTCCTCGAAAATAAACTTGGCTGTTGCTGGCTTGCCATTTCCGCCGCTTTTCTCCGGATACCAACAAGTAGTTTTATAACTCATTTCTATAAGTCTCTTTCTTCTGAATTATCTACCTCTGTCACCAAGTTATTACAGAAAGCTATTCTGGTGTTCTCCTGTCTTGTACCCAAAATAGAGGTCAACATGGTCTTCATTTGGGAGAACTGATTGCGTATCTGTTTGTCCACCAATGCTGGCTGGGACACTGGGAGTTGGATGTTGCTTCTCTGAATGCTGGTCTCTATACTGTCTGTGTCTGTAGAACCTCTGTAGATGTCATGAGAAGAGCCTGCACTGGCACTGGATCAACCCTGTGCTGACCTGATGGACACCACTCTTGAAGTATTGAGCTGATCTTCATGACTTTTCTCATGTGGGTAGGACCCGGTCTACACAAGAAATGATTTCATTTTGACAAAGATCTGGATGCAAACACACACACAAAAAAATATTTTTTATCGGTGGATGTATGAGCCCTTCAAATGTTTTCTAGCTTAGTGTTGTGTGGTTGTGCAAATCAGTTACCTAGTAATCATTGTTTGGAAGTATACGTTTTCTTCACAGTTGTATATTTAAAAGACTGTGAATTGTAGCCAGTTATTCTATTTAAGAGCAATAATGTCATTACTTACTCCATCACCATCTTTTTCATAAACATGGGAACTTTCCCAAAGTTTGTTGCAGTTACCACATTTGAAAAATCCATAGAAACGCTGTTGCCTGAGAGCCATGCTTAATATTTTCTTAGACTTTTGTAAATGACCAAATTATACAATTTTCGTTACAACTATCTTCCTTCGCAGTAAGAGCAACACAATTTAATCACAGTTTATTGTTACTCGAAACTGAAACCACTTATTTAGGAGAGGCTTACTAAATTCGAGTGCGCATGTCTGAAAGACAACTTTGGTCTGCTGAAAGTGGACAAACAAAAGAACCAGGAAGTTATTTTCTGTGTTTTGAAATCACTTGGCACAAGCATTTCTACCTAATATATATCAGGTAAAGTGTCAAAGGTAAAAGTTAAAGACTGTTTGGGCAATGTAATATCTTGTATTCTAAGTGTAATACAAGTCAACTGTTTCATACCACTATTCCACTGCTGTGACCTAGCTACCTAGGAGAGAAAAATGATGAAAAAGTTGGCAAAACACGAATACAAAGATCAGTCATATAAAGGCCATAAAGACAGGCCTTACAACCTACCCATGTCTGTGACGATTTATTTAAGATTCGTCATAACACCTGACAATTTTGGTATCACTCAGATAAAACTGCAGTAATTAATAGGCTAGTACAAGTAATTAATGCTCAATGATAGGGAGAGGGTTATGGTGATTGATTTTGTTTTTCTGTCCGTCTGCATTTCTGTCCTTCTGTCGGTACACCTTCTTGCCCTTGTAACTCAAAAACTACAAGATCAATCAAGTTTAAATTCGGTGGGCAGATGCACCATAGAATACACACATATCCCTACAAATTTCGTGAAACTTGAGTAAAAATTAAAGTCAGGAGACAGTTTTTTTAAATTTTAATTGGAGTTATACAAAGAAGTCTGCTTCTCCTTTCGTACGGAAATCATAGCTACTTTTTAAGTGCAAGCCTTGATAGAGCTTGCGCTTCCAAAAATCACTTTTTTCATTTTTTTTTGTCTCTGGACTTTCATGAATTGTGGCTCAGTGTGATGAGTATTTGTCTGCTCACTGAAGCGGCAATGAGCTACGTTAGTACTTGGATGGGTGACCACCTGAGTTCTAGACTAGCTGTGGGATTTTTTTGTGTGAGTTGGAATTTCTTTGTGTCACCAGAATTTTCTTAAATTCTAGTGCTCTACTCGTGACACTGATGGCTTTGTGCTAGCACTAGGGGAACGAAACACCTTTCAACGTTGTTTCTCCGCAAATTCATCTCCAGGCACTTTCAACATCAGCAATATGTACAACTTCCATACTGGTGACAAGGGGCCACAATGGCACAGTGGTAGGACACTCGCCTCCCACCCCTGTAGTTGGGGGTTCAAACCCCGAACCCTTAGTATATGGGAAAGATGGTAGTTACTTAGCGATGGTGGCAGTTTTACAGTAAAGAACCTTGACCAAGTGTATGGTTTCCTCTGCCCATAGTACTACCTGTCATAATATGACCTGTACAGTGTTGAAAGCGACCTTAAAACTCAAATAAATCTGTAATGCTGTTTGTAAATGGAATGCAGCAAATAGTGTCACCTATAAATATGTTTTATGTCATTAGAAAAGTACAAATATGCTATCTACACAAAAATATACCCTATCGAAATTGTTTTGTGGGTATTGCTGACAATTTTAATGACAATATATGGGCGACAATACAATACTTTAGAACACTCACGAGTCTGGTCACATCAAGTCGAGCATTTTGGTGTCTCTGAGAGAGAGCATCTTGTTTTCTCATGGGACACGAGTACAAAGCTTGGCTCAATTTTTGTGGAAGACTTCACAAGAATAGTTATTTATGGGAACCCCAAAATAAGTTTTGGCACCTGAAAGACAAGTCGTAAATGAATTATTCGCGAAATTATTGTACTAGACTACTACTAGGGACAGACCACTTCACTTGTAAAAGTTTTAAAGCATGTTTTAAATATGAGAGTAGCATTTATGATTTCTCCCCCAACCTTTACAAGTGCAAAGATAAGACAAACATCTAATAAGGCTATGCGCATGACTATATTGTCGAGGCAGTGATGGTGGAACAGGGGTAGTAACATGAAACGGTCAACAAACATTAAAACACATATATCTGGGTACACTGTCAGGGACAACCTTTTTCATTTGAAAAACGTGGATTTTTATTAAGACATTCTAGCAATCTAAGTAGCCCTTCAGAGTACTTTTTAAGAGGTGATAATACAACTACTACCTGAAATAATGATTATGACAACGTTAACATGAAGTCATATCAGCTTAAGTAGACAAGGTCACCTTAAAGTATGCTTTACCTATTTAAATCAAGTGCAACATATATAGATTAGTATGTACAGTGTTTATAAAGCTATAAAAGGGTAGCTGAGTACTTAAAAGTAGATATGTTGAATAATAGATAAGCTATTACTGAAAATTCCCTAGACAAGGCGTAGAAAATGAGAAATTAAGTGTTTTATGAAAGAAGAGAGGTGCTTGTGTCTTATGCTTGAGTAAGTTACAGGACACCAGGGCAAATTAACCTATCTTAACTTTAAAGGACCAAGCTGGGTGACTCCTCAAGCTGTATTTTCACGAAAAAGGAGAGTTAAGACTACTTTATGACCATTGAATTATTGATAATTGATGATTGACTTCTGCAAATGTGGTTTACGATAGGTTTACAAGTTGAAGTACATTCCCCCAGTCCCCCAAGACAATAACAAGGCCAGGAATGGGATTAAATATATATATTATTATTATTACACTAAAATAATTTGTAATAGTTGTAATTATTACACATATATATATCACAGTAATAGTTCATATGTTAATCAGTTTAGTCCTATGGAAGTACATTCAGGCAGTTATGTATATGTTACGCCCAATCCACGAAATTGCCCATTTCGTGAAATAGGCAAGAATTTTGCCCATTTCATGAAATGGGCAACTGACTTGCCCATTTCACGAAATAGGCAATTTATTCATATGTGGCTTGCCCATTTCATGAAATAGGCAATCTTATGTATGAAAATGTAATTTCCATGCATAGATGAAGAAAAACTTTAAAAATATTGAAACTGTTATTTCAAAAGAAAAAGGTAAATGAATTGCATTATTCTGCTAGCTTTGGGAAAATATCTGCTTTTTAAGAGTAACATATTTACACAACTTACAACTTTAAAATATTTATGTCACCAAATTATGAAATAAGAGGGCCCATTATTTAATGAACATTCTTTAATGTTTATATATGTTACAGCAAAGTTGTGTAACTAGTAATTTCGTGAAATTACAGAATGTTTTAGGAATTTTGCGAAATTCCCGATTTTTGTCAGTAATTTCGCGAAATAACTGAATTTCATGAAATTCCTAAATATTATATGCAGATTGAAAGAATACTTTTTAGATTTTTATTTCACCAAATTTTCATTTATTCATTTTGTTTGCATAACAAATAACATCAACAGTATGAAAATACAATAGTATCAAAGAACTTTATAGTCAATATCTCACTAACATTTATTAAACACTCTCCACCTACAATAGTACAATAGTCTGGTATACAGTTCATTTATTCAATAATATTTTATATTTACTAAACACTCTCCACCTACAACAGTCTGGCATAAAAGCTGCAAGTTCACCGAAATTAATGAAGCACCCTCCACCTTAATAGTCTGGCATACAAAATCATTTATTTAAATGAATACCAGATAATTGAAAAGTACACCAAATAGTCATACAGTCAAAAAGTAATAGCATATCAGTCAAATATTTCCATTCTTTCCAAGTTAAAGTTGATATGCTTATGAAACAAAGCTTTGTGCTTGTCCAAAATATATTTATGATAATAATATGTATTAATATGTATTATAATTGATAATATATTTAAATGATAATTATTGTTAACAAACTTAAGATCAATTTCAATATCAAGACCAATTATGAAAGTACTTAAATAAACCCATGTAAAGGTATCACATCAAATGTTGACTAAAACTATTATTATTACTAGATGCACATTAAGTATTGATATTTTAAAAGTCAATTTTAGCTTATAATATAGCTAAGTTTTTCATAATTCTTCACATAAATAACCTTAAAAATGCATTTCGAATATTTCACAAATTTACTGAATGCTCATCAGTAAAGCTGTAAAATATTAGCAGAGATTTTAGGAATTTCGCGAAATTACTGAAAATTTTAGTTATTTCGCAAAATTAGTGACCAAATCAGGAATTTCACGAAATTCCTAAAACATTCAGTAATTTCGCGAAATTACTGGTTACACAACTTTACTGTATCATATATAATTCACTGCCAATCATGATGCAATTAGAGTTGCAAATGAATCCTAATGATAATCCTAAAAGTTCCTAATGGTGATCCTAAAACTCCAGTCCCGTTCTCATGATCCTGAGGTATTGTAACAAAGTCATATACACAAGTCGATGTAACACCATGGAACATAAGGTCCCAACTAAAACAGTCTTACATATACAAGTCCTACAGTTCTACATGATGACATTATGGTATATGAATCTCGAATCACAGTTGCATAAGATGAATAAATCCCTGGGCCAGAAGTAGAAATGGTAACACAAACAAAAGTACAATATGCACTCAGAGAGAGCAAAACGCTCGACTCAATGTGACCAGTCTCACAAGTGTGATAAAGTATAACACACATCCACCATGGTGACATTTCCAGAAATTTTGGAGGCTTATTAGTATCCAGAATATTAACTGGATCTTTCCTAAAATGTAATCACTCCTTCCAATGGCTAGCCCCTTCCTGCTTAAAATTTAAGATATAAATTTATTTATTACTTTTGAAGAAATATCAAGTAGAAAGCTAAAATCATTAAAATACATTGAAATTGGACTTATGAAAATTCATGATCTTTTTGTATCCAAATTATGATCCAGGTCTTTCCCACAAATTAGTAACTTCTTCCTTTGACCAGGTCCTACCCACAAAATATTTTATAAAGATTTTAGAATTTTTCTAAGAATGGCTTTTATTCTTAGAATTTTTCTAAGAATATGAAATTGCTATATGCACAAAACTCTTATTCTTGACACCAGAATTGTATCCAAAAACAGAAAGTCACTTCTGGGCATGTATTCACAAAGATTCTTAGAATTTTTCTTTGAATTACACTTAGACTAACCTGTGCACACATTTATTTTTACTTCTATTCTTAGAATTATTCTCAGCTAAGAATTGTTTTATGAATAGGTTTTTATTCTACAAATAAGAAAATTCTAGCAAAGAATTTTTCTTAGACTTAAGTGTAATTCTAAGAAAAATTCTAAGAATCTTTGTGAATACTGGCCCTGTTCATTAGTTCTGGAGTAATCTAAACACCAAAAACAGACAGACAAATAGACAAAAAAGCACATAAAAATATAAACTCCTGGTAGAGGTAAAAATATTGGTTAAAATAACTCAGGGTAAATTATTGATGGGCTGTCAAGAAATTGAAACAAAAAAGAAAACAGAAATAAATAAACATGACAAATACACCATCTCCCTCTTTATTATCTTTATGTCAATTTCAAGACATAAATTTAATGAGAAGAAATATTATTACTTAAAGACAGCAAGTATCACAAGCTAGGGTTTGTGACCTCACAATGAAAATTGGATTGTGACGTCATTAAGTAATGGCATTATCAGACAGCAAAATATTGATTTTTTTACTTATGCCATAAAGAAAATCAGATTTCTCTGTATATGCCCAATTGAAAATCATTATCTGTCAAGTTGGACAGCTCATCTTGGTTAAAGTTTTTTTGAACAGCAAAATTTTAAGTGCTGTGTTTTAATTTTTTTCTATTCTTTTAAAAGACCTTTAAAAAAATTGCTAACAAACCTAAAAACAGAAATTTAAAAAAAATCTAGAATTGGTTGGTATTGAACCCCGGGCAACCATTAGGTTAGAAGTTTGACACATTACACTTACAACCACAGGATAAAGCTGATTGGGAACAAATTCATGAGGAAGAAATCCTGTCATGATATTGATTTTTGAAGACAAGCAGGTTTCACTGTGTATGTCCAATTAAAAATTTAAACACCCGTCTCCTGACTTTTATTTTCAAACAGATTACATCAAATTTGGAAGAATCCGTCTGTATCCCATGAAATACCTGTCCACCAAATTTGAGCTTGATTGATGCTATAGTTTTTGAGTTATAAGGGCAAAACGGTGCACAGACAGACAGAAACAAACTGATCACAATAACCCTCTCCTATCTTCGAGCATTAATAATGTAACGTGGCAGGCTGGTCCTCATTCCGAGTTAACATCAGAACATGAATTATACCTCCTCGTAATCAGTAACAAGGTGAAATGCAAGTTGCAATGCAAGATCAAAGGTCATATATATGGCGATACAAACTAAATAAGCACCAGTAGGAAAGTAGGACTAAGAGGCAAGATGGGCACGAAAGGTGGCAGCAACCGTGGAACCCCCTGCAGTGGGAAGGTGTACATATTGCCAAACACACTGAGAGGATCACGTGCCCTGTGCTTGGATGGCTTGCAAAGGCACCCCATGTTGGAACGCCCAAGAGGCCCCAGCCCTCCTGAAATCATGAAGCGTAAGAGATTTATTAAGTGATAAAGCAATGGAAATGTTCTTCAAGTGCTTCCTGGCCACTGAGTCTGTGAAAGGAACCAGACCGCTGTGTGAGGGAACCTGAAACAAAGGTGAATCATTTAGTGCAGGAAACCTGTTGAACATAGCTGTGAGAGCAGTGACTGGACACAGGGGGGAAGCCCCCAACACAGGTATAGTAATACTGGTGGTCCTACATCGGTCCTCTGACCATTTGATAATTACCACTGCTTTGGAATGGCCAAAAACCACATCAGCCCTACACAACTGCCTAGATAGATCAAATGAGGCCATTGTGTAAGGGAGTATGTTGGAAATCCTTAGAAAAGTAAAAAAGCAAAAAGTATATAAGGCCTTGAAAACTGATGGATGTTGCAACATTTGGCAAATTTGCAAAATATTTTCTAGCAAATGAACATCCAACCTCAACAACAGTACAGGTTTTAAGGGCCTAGTAATTTTAATCGCTTTCAAGAATAAAGGAATTCTTCTATCTCTAACTGCAGCAGTGTCTAGGCCATAAACTATGTACATGGATCTGATGCCAGTAATATTATTAGTTATATTAGAAGCAGACATACCATCTTGTAGGAGATGCTCCATAAATGCCAGAATATCGAGAGTTGAAACCTGGGGCAACAACAAGCGTTTTATGCGCAGCAAGAGTAGCAGGTCTGAAGCCCAAAAAAACACGTTCACTGGCGGCACTGGCCAGGGTGGATGTGGTGGCCCCGGGTTCTACAACATAAACATTAAATACTGTAGTTCAGGAGTGTCAGATCCAAATGAGTATCCACCCAGACAGGGTTAGGTATATATTGATGTAATTTTCTCATATTATCAGCAGTTGTATGCCACCTAGATAACAAATCAGCGACAGTATTATTGACACCATAAACATGCGATGTAACAATGGTTATATTAAACATAGCAGCTAGAAGCCATATGTTCCTGGCACAAGTAAGTATCGATTCTGAAGTAGCGAAAAGCCCTGCTGATATCGACCTTAAAAATGTGTGCAGCAGGACCAATATCATTCAACTGACTATCTTGTCTACAGTAGGGTAGTGCATTTCGAAATGAGTCCCCAAATATTTATCTTTACTAACCCCATCATTGACTTCCTGACCCTTAGGCCATCTCAAGTCCATGATAGTATGACATATATCAGAATTGGCCTTTTCTCTGGTCATGAATGGGGATATATGGAGAGTACAAGACTTATGATCAAAAGGACCAATCATAGCTCCACATTTTAACTCTTCCTGAATATATGTATCAACATGTGTAGCATAAGACAATGCAGATGAATGATTTTCTACAGTCTGACCCAATAAAAAAATTCCGATCAAAATCTAATGGGAATCCGTACTGGATCAAACCCAGTAATTGCTGATCCCAATAATTACTCAAATAGTGTCTCCAGGCCCTAACATTGAGCTATGTGGCCACTGGAATGCGCAAACCAAGAAAATTGGGAAGTCCACTTTCTCTTATGAGTTTGTGTGTTGTTACAATATCCGGAATAGTTTGCCAATATTTGGGATCCCCAGTATATAATAGGAGACAATGGAACGCAACCAATTTTGACCCCATTTTGTGCTTTACAAGCCTCATACTCAACGCAATCTGGGTTGAAGGCACTGTCTCCATCCCCCTCACACACAGAACTAGCATTGCATTTGATATTGCGTTCGGGATTGCATTCGTTCACAGACAAAGCAAATCGGGGTCAATGTCCAGGCATTGGCCTAGTCAGTCCTTACTCTTACTTACTTTTACTGATTTTAACTTGCGTTTTTATGATTTTAATGAATACTATATACATACGAACGTTTATGGATGAGAATGAAGCATTAGATACCCTAGAGGGACAGTGATAACGGCAGAGCAGTTTTCTGACAGCTCTGGATTGATTACTTCAGGCTTGGTTCCATTTGCCCGATGTCGGGGCTCTGAGGGACGGTCTTACCTATTTCTTGCCACTTTGGCCTTAATGTCAATTGGTTGAGATTCATTTCTAATTTATTTTGAATCAAGTCTGACAAGAAAATCATTCCAGATCGCTGAAAGCTTGTTTGTTTATGTTTTTCAGTGCGCAATATTCAGTGACATATGATTATATAAACATTATCAAAGCAATATTACAAATAAATTGACTATGGGCAAGCAGAAGAAGAATTGTTGGAAGTGTGGGGATAGGCATGCGCCACCCACAGGCAATAAGTGTGATAAACTCGAACTGTCAAATGTAGCTAGTGTCAGTAATGCTGAAATGGTGGTGAACAGGTCTGAAACAGAGAAGGAATCTTTCGTTATTCCTGATGCCGCACAGCTACCAGCAACTAGTAGCACTCAGGGAGTGCACGGCGACTTACAGACCAAAATATTAGAGCAGCTCCAGAGAGTCAACCAGCATTTGGACAGAGCAGAGGGCAGAATGGCAGAGGAACAGAACGGAGTCAAGCAGCAGGACAGCAAAAGGAAGAAGTTAAGTAATTTTTCTAAGAGACATTGCCTGTAGTGAGTGATAATTCACAATCTGATAGTGATTCGTCCGATCAAGAACATTTCATCCCCAGTTTAAATTCAATCAGAAAATCCACAATAATTCAGCAACAAGTCGACAAAAGACTTAGGGAGTTAGAAAAACACAGTGAAAGCACAGGTAGTGTAGGAAAAATTAAATCAAAAAGGGGGAGAACGTTGAGGTGATGGTTAAACACAAAGTGGCATGGCCACATGAAGCTATTTTAGGAGGGGTCACTAGGTCAAGAGTGTCATATGACCAGTTGACCATGTCACATGGGTGCAGGGTTTCTGCAAAAATGTTTTAGAAGAATCAGAACATAACATTAGGGAGAAAATGATACAATATATGGGGGAATTAATGGAAGACGCCATGGATTTTTCGTGGCAGGGCACCAAGGCTGCCCATGCTGTGTTGCTATGTGAATTCGAGAGGGGTGGGGCTAATTGGGAAGACACTGCCCGTATAGATAGAATTAGAAGAGCTCATGCACAGAAACACGTGCAGGGGGGTAAACCATGGGTCAAAAATGATAAATTGCAGAAGCCCTGGTATTGTAAGCAATTTCAAAATGGATCCTGTTCATTTAACAAGGATCATGATATCAATGGCAAAGTTCACAAGCATTTATGTGCATTTTGTTTATCACAAGGTAGATATTTGGGACACCCAGAGAAGGACTGCATTTTCAGTAAGAAAGTAGTGCAAAAACGAGTAAGTTGCTGTCCTTACAAGGTGTAGGGATGGGCAGCAAAGTTGTCTTGAGCAAAAATGTAACCAATGTTGTTAGAGAAAGTACGAGTAGTAAGTATGATTGCAGCCCAAAAGGTGACAGCCACAGTGTTGAGGTCAAGGTCGTATCGGGAGAAAGCACATCGGCTACGTCTCGACAGTGTCGCCGTACTTTCTATAGTAAAAAACATTACAGAGATAGAAAGTCTGTTGGTTCGTCCTTTGGCTCAGGCAATTAAAGTTTACAATGCCACCAGTCGAACGGTCAGGGCTATCCCTCATGGTAATAACCTTATTAGCAATCAGAAAAGTACCAAGAATACTTGGGTCAATAGCCGGGTTTTTAGGTACAGAAACACAGACAATAACATCCAAAAGAATTCAGGTACATGTCAAGCTACAAGCAAACATACTGAAGTCACTTCAAATGACAATAAACTTGAGGGCCACATCGACAGCGAGTTTGTTCAGATATCAAACAACACAAACAAAGACATGGTCACTGATGCAGACAACCCCAGTCCATTCAATTCGATACCCCATATTGCCAGTAATGAAAAGGGGGGTGTTTCAATGCTAAATCATTGTGAAGACAATGGCCTAGTGGGTGACACATCAGGTAATGAATATAAAATGCTTTTTGACATCACAAATAGTGATGATGACAAATATTTGAATTCAGTCATTTTCAATGATCAAGACAGGGTAGTCAATAACAACTCTTGTGTGGCCTATGATCGATGGTGTCACCAGTCAAAATTTAAGTTTGACTTTATTCCACTAACTGATCCAATTATGCCTGCAAAAGGTAAAAAATTGGGAAAAAAATTGACGGATCCAATCAAAATTCACAAAGAGGTAAAGAAGTACGACCTTCCCAATTACTTGGGGGCACTCATTCCTATAGAGTCTCAGCTGAATATTCAGGCGTGGGAAGATTCATTGAATGGCCATTGGGATACACACCTGTTAGAATGTTTGAAATTTGGCTTTCCTTTGGGATTCAACAGAATGACATGATAAAGACAACCACAACTCAGCCTTAGAGTTCCCAGAGCATGTAGACGAATACATAGCAGAAGAACTAGCCCTGGGTGCCATTTTAGGCCCATTTGACTACTAATCTCCTATCAAAATCCTCCATTATTCCCCATTTATGACAAGGCCCAAACAAAATTCAGATACCAGGAGGGTTATCTTAGACTTGAGCTGGCCAAAGGGTGAATCTGTGAATGCGGGGGTGGAGAAAAATGGACACATGGGTGGGGAATTTAAGTTGACGTTCCCAACCATAGACGACTTGACGCAGCAGTTGGTCAAGATAGGAAGAGGGACACACATTTTCATGACTTGTTAGGCATCAACTGGGGCACGATGTTCATTGACGCAAGAATCCCGTTCAGCAGTCGTCATGGCAGCCAATTTTTTCAGCGAGCCAGCGACGTGGTGCGTCACGTCATGCGTCAACAGAATGTTGATGTCATAAACTATATAGACAATTTTCTTGGGTACTGAACGTCCAGCATCGTTGCCTCGGAATTCTGATAGACACGATTGAGGGTACTGTAGCGATTCTGCCTGATAAGTTGGAAACAATCAAGTTAATGGTCAAGGAATGGAGGCACAAGAGCCTGTGCACAAAATGCCAGTTGCAGTCCTTGTTGGGCAGCCTCCTTTACATTCATAAGTGCGTCAAACCGGCTAGATATATCTTTAACAGGATGCTAGCTACGTTAAGTGACGTTAGCAACCCCACTAGAGTAGTACTGAATGATGGTTTTCAAAGAGATCTAGCATGGTTAAAAAAATTCCTTCCTCAGTACAATGGAGTGTCCATGTATGCTTACAAAAAATCTGATTCAACATTGGAACTTGACGCCTGTTTGACGGGCCTGGGAGGTCATTGGGGTCAGTATGTATACCATCTTCCCATAAGTCGAAGTTTTACAAATATGGATAGGGAACACCTAGAGATGGTGAATATAGTCGTGGCCCTGCGTTTGTTTGCGCATTCATGGTCGGGTACCAGAGTTTTGATAAAATGCGACAATGATGCAGTGGTGAAAGGGTTGAACACTGGCAAGGCTAGGGACCCATTTCTGGGTGCATGCGCTCGCAATGTATGGTATTTGGCGGCCTTGGCTGACGTTACCCTACAATATATACATGTCTTGGGTGAAAACAACACTGTGGCAGATTTATTGTCGAGATGGCAATATTCGGATCAGAATATGGCAGAGTTAAAATGTTTCATTGAGAACCCTGTCTGGTTGCCAGTCAACATAGCTATGATGGATATAGATTACACCATATAATGGTTTTTGCTACAGATGCTATACTTTGTACTTTCAGAGGATGATGCTTTGACAGAATATGCCAGAAAAGCCTCAGTACGCACCAAGTCTGCATTCAGGCCAAGGACTGTCAAGTGCTATCATTTGTGGCTTTTTGTCTGTATGCTAAAGTAAGTTTATCAGTTGTATCTGTATCTGTTGCTTTGTCATACTTAGAGTTCTTGGTGGAGAATAGTGTGTCGATTAGTATGATCAGTAATTCTAATTCTAATAGCACTTTTATAGCGCTTAATCTCTGTCAAAAGACAGATTCTAAGGCGCATCACACAAAAACATTGTTCAATATTCAAAAACCAGAGACATTGCAGGGGTCAGCACTGCGGAGAAAGCAGAAGGAGATTGGAAATTTAGGGTGGGTATGCTTTTCCAAAGAGGTATGACTTCAACTTTGACCTGAAAGAGGCAAGTGAGTTTGAAGAGTGGACCTCATCAGGAAGGTCATTCCAAATCATAGGTGCGTCATACGCAAAACTGAGACCAAAATGTTTTCGAGACTTGAAAACTGAAGCAAAGTGGGGAACCTCAAGAAATATGCCATCAGATTGACTTCGATGAGTGTTATATGCACTATGTCTGGGAATCAGGAAGGGTTCAAAGTATTTGGGTTTACCACTGTGTAGAAACTTATATACCAGCATGGCAGTCTTAAAGATAGAACGGTACTTAATCGGCAACCAATGTAGTGCTTTTCTAACTGGAGTGATGTGTGAGTACTTGGTGGTGTTGGTAACAATTCTGGCAAGGTTATTCTGAACACACTGAAGTTTGCGCAGATCTAGAGCTGAGAGACCTCTGAACAGAGAGTTACAGTAATCAAGTCGACTTCCGACCAGAGCATTGGCAGCCATAAGAGCAGCTTCATGTGTCAGATGTCCTCGGAGTCACTTAGCAAAACGACATGAGCAAAACAAGCCTTGCAGACCTTCATAACGTGGCAAGAGAATGAGAAATCTGAATCAAACCAGACACCAAGGTTCCTAACTGTATCTATTGGTGATATGAGATTACCAAGTATGTTAACTGGGAAGGACTGATTAAGTTTTTCACGCTGAGACTTTGAGCCAAACAAAATGATTTCGGTCTTATCAGGATTTAGCTTGAGCTTATTTGTAGAGAGCCATCTCTTCACATCTTCAAGGCAGTGTGACAGCTTATCAAGGGCCGAGGCAACATTTTTATGTGTGAGATGTACATACAATTGTGTGTCGTCAGCGTAGAACTGGAAACTAATAACAGGATGATTCTGTATGACTTTACTCAGTGGAGTAGTATAGAGTGAAAAAAGGATTGGCCCCAGGACAGAGCCTTGAAGCACACCATACAATAACTTTTTGGCATCAGATAAAATTGACCCAATCTTAATGCACTGAACACGGTCTGAGAGATAAGACTTAAACCAATCAAGGACAACCTCGCTCACACCAAACCAGGAGCTAAGAGAATTAAGTAGCGTATCATGATCAATAGTATCAAACGCTGCTGATTGATCCAAGAGAACGACAGCAGTAGCCTCCCCTTTAGCAAAAGCCAAATGAACATCATTCTTAATTGAAAGCAATGCAGATTCAGTTGAGTGACCTAGTTTATAGGCAGATTGCCTGACATTCTCTAGTCCATTCAAACTAACATGGTCATTCAATTGAGAAGCAACAACACGTTCAACCAGTTTGGATATGAAGCCCAACCCAGAAACAGGTCTGTAGTTTTTTAAGTCATTGGGTGGTAGTGATGCCTTTTTACAATAGCCTTCTTGAACTCATCAGGTACAACACCTTCTGACAATGAGCAGTTATCAAGCCTGGTGATAGAGGGCAGTAAAATATCAATACATTCCTTAACAAGAAATGTAGGCCATGTATCTAACAAACAAGATTTAGTGGGTGACTTCATGATAATTTTTCTAATTTCATCTTGAGAAACTTGTTTAAAGCAGCTGAAATTGGGTACATCAGGCGGAGGAGGCAGAGTGAATGAGTCACTAGAGGAAAATGAGTTTCTGATTTTAGCTATTTTGTCACTGAAGAAATTGACAAACCGGTCAGCAAGACCTTTCTTAGATTCATGAGAAGGGAGTACTGCTTCAGGAGTAGAGTGCAGTGCAGAACACAAGACCTGCTATAGCTTCTTGGAGTCATTAGCATTTTCTCTGACCAGCTTTGTTGACCAGTGAATTGCAGTGAGCAATCTGTCTTCGAAGTCTAGCTCGATTATAGGCAGATTTATAGGCAGCTGTCGCCTGATGGTTTTTGCCAGGCGGTAGGTGTCAGATAGCCAACCAGTAGCTTGCTTAGTAAAAGTACGAGTAACCAATGGTGCATGCTTGTCGAGCAATTTGCTCAAATCATCTAAGTATTGTTCACACAAACCACTGACTGTATCACAAGGGCATTTTACGAATGCGCTATTTCCCAAATCCTTATGGAAACTGTCCATGTCAATTTTATGATACCTCCTAAAGGTGACAACTTTTGCCTTATGTGAAGGAGGATTAACTGAATCAAGCTGAGCAAGGACAAGAGCATGATCAGAAATAAATTCAGCAACTCGTACATTGGAGATGACACTGGCATCAGTAGGAGTGAGAACAAGGTCTAGGATATGACCATGAAGATGGGTAGCCGTTTGAACATTTTGTGTTATATTGCATGATTCTAAACAGTTCTGTAATTTGACACTATCATTTGAAGAAGTATCCACATGAATATTGAAATCCCCACAAATTAGGAATGAGGGAGAAACTGAGGATAAGTATTCTAAAAGATTGAGAAATTGGTCCAGGAAACTTTCAGAGCATGAGCCAGGTGGACGATAAACACAAGTCAACACAAGCTGTTGAGCCGCAGACCCAATTGCAATGCTAATATTTTCAAAGGAACTGAAAGTAGGTGTATCCACAGATCTAAACTGTATAGCTTTGTTGATAAAAAATCCAACACCTCCACCACGGCCATGAATACGGGGTTTGTGGCAGAATTTGAAACCTGTCGGGGTGATGGAATGTATAAGGCTGTCCGTTTCCTCCTGGTGAATATGTGTTTCAGTGACAGTAAGAATGTCGACAGAATGTAATGTTACAGTATCATTGATGCAGGGTCCCTTGTTTCTTACAGATCGGCAATTTACCCCCCCCCCCAACGAGATTGGTCCAGGATTAAGGGAGATGTCACCACAAAGCAGCAATAAGGTAATCATATTGCAGCAATAAAGGCTATGTCTATTGTGTACAACATGCAGCATGAGGCATGGGATCACCCAAAAATTCAATATTTTGTAAAATCTCCGAAGTTGCAGAGGCCAATGGTATTGCCTAAACGTAACATCATAGATCTGACCACTTTGAAAAAGATGGTAGCAATCTGTCATCAATTTTCGGATGCTTGTGTGTATAGAGCAGTTCTGTTGACGGCGTTCTTCAGTTTCTTCAGATTATCGAACATAGCACCTCATGCTCAGAGGGAGTTTGATAGTACCAGGCACTTTACAGGGGGGACGGCTTTTTCCTGGAAAATGAGGTCAAACTTTTATTAAAATGGTCGAAAACCATACAATTCAGGGATCAGTTTAAGTTAATTGTTCTCTCAAAGTTGGGGGATTCTGCCATTTGTCCTTATCAGGCACTCCAAGAGATTATGGACTTGTATAATCCAGGTAAAAATACACCTTTGTTTCAAATCAGGACAGCCATAGGAAGGCAAGTCCTTACTGATACCAGAGTTAGAAAAAATTTAGCAAAGATCAATTTGGCTATGAACCTCCCTTCCAATTTCTACACGTTTCACACCTTCAGGCGCTCAGGTGCCTCTTTGGCGTACGAATTAGGTATACCAGTGCGAGAGATTAAAGAGCATGGCACCTGGGCATCTGAATGCGTTTGGCGTTATATTCGTCCATCAGCATCAGCTGGTTGTCAGGTTTCAAAAATATTTAGAAAAATGCTCTCAGGTACATCATGATGTTTCTTCCCCTACTGGTGTTGGGGTTTGGGCCATTTCTAATGTAATGGGCAGGGTATACACAAGTAACTTGTCAAGTAAAGATCTTAGTTCTGTAATTGCAGGGAGTTTAAACTGTGACTTGACCTTGGACATGGCTTGTTGAGGTCAGTGCATGACCTAATCACAAGGTCGAAACCCACTGCCACCAATATGACCTCACAAGAAAAATTCGACCTTTGAGTTTGGCTGTCAAGGTCAGGCGGTGACCTATTTTAAAGGTCACACCTCGCACATGAATATGACCTGTGCATCACGACCTTGACCTACAGAGGGCAAGCACAGTAAGGGGTATCTAATGGGGTGACCTTGACAAGGTTATGAATTTATTCTCCTTAAATTTTACACTATTTTAATGTAACGGTAGTTTTATATACATCTTGTTCATATTGTGTGTAACTTAATTGAAATGTAATTAACATATTAGTGATTAGATTGTGTAACATTTACTGTATTAACAAATTTTATATATTTATGTATAATAAAATTTTCATACCCTCTCTTGTTCTTTGTTGGAGTTGGGGACTGTCCCTCTTGCTCAGTACAACAGTGTCCAGGTTTTCTGGACCTTCTGACAAAGTTTCATCTTGTGACACATGAAATCTATCACTGCATATAGGATATTCTGCTACAGCAATAACAAAATTAGAAAATGAAGAGGTGCCGTATGTAACTTTTCACAGCCATTATGAATGTGAATATTTTGAAAATTCAAATTGTTAGAAAACACAGACTTTGAGAAGAGTAATGAATAGCTGTGACTTCTCGTGACGAAGAATCAGGGAATGATGGCAATATAGCAATCTCAGGACCATTGTATTTGGTAAGCCCATTGTTCAAACTTGGTTGTGCAGAGAGACATTTACGCCACGTTTAACCACTCTATTATCTAAGATTTGAACCCTGGTCCTGTGACTTGCAGTCCTTGTACCAGTTATGCCATTCAAGACCTGTGCATAAAATCTGTGATCTCGTTTACCAGCAAAGGCCAAAGCTGTATCAAATATCTTTTTACTATCACTTTTGCTTTGAGATTTCAATTTTTGAAAAGACTTATCATCATAATTCTCACAATAAAGTGTCCTGGAATTATGTACATGCCATCTGAAAGGCATTGCCCATAGTTACTCATTTGTTTGGTTTGCATTTTCTGCAATCTGCCTGTGAGTGAGGATGAGCTTTTCCCTCAGCTGAAAAACAAGACGCGCATATGTGCCTGTCTAGCACCCCTCTGGTTTTGTGGGAATTTTTCTGAAGGCATGTATTTTTGTTGAAGTATATGCAAGGCAACACTTTACTAGCAGTTTTTATCTTGACCTTTATGACCTTGATTTATATTTGTAGCAACATGTCTCTGTGCATGAACACGTCAAATTCGATCAATTTTTCACAATCCAACCACCCCATAACTTCCCCTTGCCCCATCCGACAGAGAAGCACTGCATGGCTGGCCTTGGCAGCAGACCATGAGAAATCCTGATCATCATCCAATAAGTGGATTACATAATCCAACATATGATCACGAATTTTTCTGTCAAGCTGATCTCTCATGGTCCAGTAAAAGCCAGCCATCCATTGCACTGGGGACAGCTGGTCATAGGTAATTCGTTCTTTATTGATACCCATCAAGACAAACTCATAGGGCCATTTGACTCTGTTGTTGACATATACGTCAACCCCACCTCCCCTCTGTGATTTAACCTTTTCATTACCTTGACACAAATTCTCAGATAGTTGCTTTAATCTTTCTTGAACTTGTCTTTGAGTATATTCATCATTTCTGTGTTCTACTAGATCTTAAGAGAGACATTTTTAATTTTTGTTTTGTGGGCAGATTTTTTACTTTTGGTACTATTCTGCTCCAAATTGTCCAATCTGTGGCCCAATTTTGTCAACTGCTTTAAAATTTTCATAATAATTTTGTCCTGGTCACTCCCAACCCCTTTTAAAATGTCACCGGCTGACTGACCCGGTTGATCAAATCTTTCGGATTCCGGAATTTTTAAAATGGGACTAGAATGACTGTCCGAATTTCTAAAATTGCACTCAAATTCAAATCAAAAGCACTAGTACTATTCAACTGAAATGTAACTTGCCCGGGATATGGATTGCTGTTTTCTAACGCCTGTGAGAGAAATTCACCATCACCCGCCATCTGTAGTTCCACAGGTAGAGGAATCTCTTGAGATCTAGTAGAACGCAGATTATATCTGTCCATGTTCCCCAATGTAAAATAACATAAATAAAAAACTAAAAAAAACCTAAAAAACTGAAGTTCATAAATGTAACACCTGTATTGGTGGCTATAAAATGAAAATTGCTGTGTCCTCCTCGCCCACCAAAGTCAAAGTGACACCAAAAATTTGATTATACAAGGTCAGTGAACCGTTAACAAATCAAATTGGCCATTACATAAAAACTTGTTAACAATGATTACCTACAAAATGATAGAATATATATGGTGGCCATATGGTGGGCCAAAGGAATGAACTCCTGACACCTTGATGTCCACAGTAGTGTAGGAAGCTGGGGGGTCGGGAGGGCCATGGCCCCCGCACTTTTAAAAGTGGGGGGGCCATCATATCTTTTGGCTCCCCCACTTTTTGTCATTGGAAACCCATGATATTTGATAAATTTTAGAAACTTTTTTCAAGAAATTCAGTCTATCAAGGTTAACTATATTTTGTGGTTATCTATTTAAACTATTTAAATCAGATGAATCCAACATAGCTTAAATTTATGAAAAATTTAACCTTAAACATATAATATTAAGATCAGTTAGATACTGATGTAGCCACTGTATGTTTTAAATAAGTTGCTAAATTTATGTCACAACCTTTGACTATTGCTAGGGACTTTAACTCATTGGTCATTGCAGTGTGTAGTAGGTAACTGAGCCATAAGAGTATGTGGTGTTGAAAGTGTGTTAGTGTCCCAAATGTAGTATATATAATATTTACAAAAAAACTTGAGTTTTCACAGAAAGGCCTGTCAGGCAGCACTATGCTTTAACTAGAGTGTTTTTGGTTTGTATCCTGAGCAGTTTCCTATCTACATTTTCTTTTGCAAAGAGGGATACATTCAATGAAAGTTGTGAACGGTATTTTAATTACATGAAAGAGTTTTTTAGAAGGGATATTATAGATGGGTGAGGTGATTATCTACAACCAAACTGAGGTGTGCATACTTTGGTTACATGTAGTGTCAATTTCTGGGAGATGATTGTAATTGAATCTTTGAATTTTATAATGATCCATAAAGCCCAATCATGCTGCCACATAGATTTGCTTCAGCATGTAATAACTTAGAAAATATTTTACTTAAAACTTTTAAATTTGGCATGTTGGTAACATAAGAACCATTGAAAGGTAAGTTTTTAATACAACAAAGGTTAAGTATCGGGTTTTACGTCCTATTCAATAGCCAGAATCATACAGGGATAGGCCCTCTGAATCCCCACAGGTGGGATTCAAATTCATTACCCCAGAGATGGCTGTCTATGATTAGATGCTGAATACAACTATAACAAATTTGTATACAGTTTAGGTTTAACTATTTGCAGATTAGTGTGGTTCCAGAATGGATATGAGTTTAGAGACCCTATGGCCTAATGAAGGTCTTCTTTGAGCAATTTTCTAGTTTCTGAATGCCCTCACCCTCCAGCAGCTTCCCGAATTTTGCTTATGCTAACTTGCAAGTTGGAATTTGATCATTTTGTGTTTAATCATGCTAGTGTTTTAAGCAAAATTAACCATTGATTTTTTGGTATTTTCTCAAAGAGTAACTTCTGTTAGTGTAAACGTTTGTTGTATATTCATGGAAGATTCATTTAAGATTAAAGACAAATTCTTCAAATTATTTTGCAGTGTATGCCCACTTTACCTTTTTTCCTCTGGACTCCTTGAGAATGCTATCACTTCAACTGATGTCATAAGTTAACACGACGGCTGAGTTTAACTTTGGCCCCCCCACTTTTCATACCCTTCCTACGCTACTGTGTCCAGTCATAATAAAAAAATCTATGATCCAGGGTATAGTTTACAGTGAGGTTTAAGATGCGTTCCCAATTCACTGGGGGGTGGGGGGTGGAGTGATATGCCCCACCTTATTCAGTGCACAGTGCTTCAAGACATTTGGGTGTCTCGGTGCTCATTCCTGGGCCCCACCTCAATAGTGATTTAGCATTGACCATTGACATAATTACTGGTCTCGTGTGATTGGCCTTGGGGCCCCCTGTCTTTACTTTCAGCACCCCAGTGTGTCACTTTGACTTTGGAAACTGACCAGCCAACATTGTTTTATTTTACATTGATTTGTATATTGAGATACATTGTTTTGCACAGCTTTTAGTGTTTTAGTCATTTTATAATGGAAACTAGATGTAACCTGAGGTTGTGAAGGAAAGAGTGCCATATACCAGTACAAGTGCAGCTGGCTACCAATGAGGAGTTCCTGGCAGCATCCCGGGGGTCATTGGATCCACACTCTGGGCAAGTTCTTTCTGATCAATCTGATAGTGGGTTTGACATTGACATATCTGGTTCACTTGATATCTCCAATCAAAATTTGTCATTTTCGGATTCCAGTAGTGTTAATCATGGTGCTGCTGCCGGTGGCAGTGGCGGTCCCAAGGCCTCGAGTTCTAACCCTATACATGTTGACCAAAATACGATTAACCAACAAATATTGGCCCAGTTGAATGTGTTGGGAAAGAGATTAAACAGTATAGAGAAGAACAGTCTTAAAAGTATTTGTAGGAAGACCAGTGACACTTCTAAAGTTAAAAAATCTAAACGTGAAACTAAAACCTCTCTTACATCCCGTCATACTTGTATAGACACGTAAGTGTACTGCAAATATTGTTGAAAAATATGAACGCAGCTTGGTAGTGGGGTAGCACAGATTTGCAGTGCAAACAGGGTGTATTCTCCCAACAACAGTGTCACTTCTTAGATCAAAGAACAAATTGCGACTAGCTACAGGTCGTACAGTGGGTTTATATACATGCAAGGTACACTTGAGTGTATCTTACAGTATGTATAAACAATGTAAATAATTGGGGAGAACCTACAACACTTGCAAGGAGAATGCACGTGCGCAAGTCTCTCATAAGTTACCCTTGAGGCATGGATGCATTTGTAGACATGCTGCATGCACGCAAAGGATAATGTGCATGCCAATTTTCATTGCAGGGCCTGTGTGACCTTGATAGTTTGTTCTAAAATCGCAAGTGTGCCTTGAGGGTCCCTTGCAAATCAGGCGATTTTTCTCTGTAACCAGGACGTACGTGCACATACGATGGGATGTAAGAGAGGCTTAAGGCACATGTCCCATATAACCAGGATCAGGTCACAAGTATGGCTACTACTTCCATCCCTTCTGTGGGTCATTTACCATCACTAGAGCAATTGAAACATGAATAAAAAATTCAGGAAGAGGTACAAGCTAGCTAGATTAAAACATCTAGTAGAAAATGCAAAGCCAGGTAAGGACAAAATAAAGTCCCAAAGAGGTGGTTCGGTGGACTCATATTCATAGCAAACAGGGTTAAATGGCCTCATGAAAATGTACTTTCCGGCCAAAGCAAAAACCGGGTTACTTACAATGGGCTTTCACCAATACAATGGATGACGGCTTTTGCAGAACCATAAGAGAAGAACCTGATTTAAAAATAAAGAATTTATGCTTGATTATGTTATCACAAACTGATAAGATCGATAGAATATGTAGGACTCATGCACAGAGACATATCATAGGCCAGAGTTTTAATAAAACCCAAGATAGAGGTACCACTGGTACAGGAAGGGTACCTTGTGTATACTTCAACAAGGGCATGTGTATGCAGAAACAAACCCATGAAACCAAAGGTGTACTCTATAAGCACATTTGTTCATCATGTTGCAGGAAACTTCAATCTCTTACAAAAAATGAGTAACTAAAGGTAGGTGTGTTTATAACTCTTCGGTTCAATCTGATCAGGTACTTCAGTTAATGCACTTACCCAAAACTCAGGCCAAATCAATCATGACCAAGGCCCTAGGGGGGCACTTATCATTTTGGGAAGAAATCTTATGCCTAAGTAGTTAAAACTGGGGAAAAATCACTAGTCATGGTCAAACTTTCAACACATTGTTACCCAGTGGCCGTACGGGTTCTTCAATACCTTCGATTGGGTATGGGGTTATTGGTTATTCATTCTGGCGCCAATTATAACAAAACCTTCATTCAACATTGGGAAATCAAAGGGGCAAGACGCCATTTGGAAACAAAGATTTTCCCACCTCCCACCCATATTCCATATTGCATTGCATATACATGTTTTAATGTTTGATTTGTTTCAATTTATATTGCTCATGTACCATAGTGATTCTTCAAAACAAGGCACGTTCACACTGTGTTATGTTATTGCTAGGGGGCCGTATTACTCAGTCAATTAGGCATGAGTTAGGCTGCACTGGACGTTGCATTTCGGGACTTTTAATGGCTTGAGCTTAGGGTTCTTTTAGTCAGAGTGTGTCTTGTTGTTTCTCTTAATCGGAGGTTGGCATCTACCTCAAACATTCCAGTTTAATAATTTTTAATGATGTAATACTAAAGGTCACCTTACATTGGCAGTAAGTAAGCTTAAATTCATTCTCTGTTTAAGGTCGCCCAAAGGTTATGTTACTATGGACTCTTAATGATAATAACTTTATGATAACTCTTAATAAAATAACTTTATGATAACTCAACTTTTTTTCAAATCTTTAAGGTGACCTTAAATATAGATCCCTTTGGGTATTGTACATAAAAGTAGAATAATAATAATAAATATATAATCCCACTTGCTGTGATATACATTGTTTTATTTCACTTTGTAACAGTAGGAGAACTGAAAATATTTTCTCGATAGCTTCCCAATTGGCATTGTCATTGCCTCAGAAAATCTTCTGGCAGGTTTTGCGATTGTTTCCTGATCCATCCAATTGGTATACATTTTGTTTACAATAGATTCAAGATGAATCAGATAGGTTTGCACTCCCTGTAAGATGGAAAAGATTGTTGTAGAAGTGTAAGATAGGTTTAAGATCACTGTAAGATGAAAAATATGATAATACGTTGGGTTCACAATGTCATAAATCTGATAAGAATCGGGAAAGGCTTGCAATAATTGCAAATAGTTTGAAATTCTTGTTAATCGGGGGTTGACATTTAGATGTCAACCTTAATCACTCCTGGGGCGGATTTCATGAAAGGTCTCAGACTTTGCCCAATCTGAGGCTGAGCCACTGGCTCAAATCTGAGCCTTTTGGCTCAGCTAAGTCTTTGTCTCAAACAGTTTTCACAGAAGGGGTCTCAGTTGAGACCAGGCTTATCAAATAACCACAGTGGTTTTCTGTGTCATTTTGTAGTCAAAATATTCTACTTATGGCATATATGTTTCTTATTTGACACAGAATGTCTCAGATTAAATGGGAAACCTTGTAAACATGTAGAAACACCCAAAGACTACTTCAAGGGGTTGTTTTACATACTTGTACCCTACAGCCCCCAGGGAGTCCCAAATCAGAAATAAAACAAGTGATGGCTTTTATATTTCTATGTCTACTTCTTTTGACATTTTCACATTCAATTTAAACTATTTGCAATACTAACCTAACTGGCATTGGAATGAACTAACCATGCGATTGACTATTGATGACTATTGATGATATAAACAGAATTATTCACTGTATAATTATATGATTTCTGTCAAATGAAAAGTTCACCCTACCGGGAATACAAGTGGCCGAAAGGCATAAATAATCGAATTAAGGGGAAAAAATTAATAAAGATCAGCCACTCAAGGTTTGAAGGTTAGAGAAGGAGGTAATTACATCCAAGATGGTCCAAGAGGTAAGTACGAGATCATGAAGACAGAGAAACAACAGTAACTGTGATAAGTATAAGGCCTGCAATCCATCTAGCTATAAATCAGAACCCTTAAATGACCGAATAATACGGCCCCTTACACTAACAGTAATATCTCAGGAATTGCATTGACTGTACGGCCGTATGAGTGCATATGTATAACCATTAAAAGAAATGCAATATATATAATATAAAATAATGTTTAAAATGGCGTGGACACCTAGATCCCAAAGACTGTATTAAGACATTATGACATCACAGATGACTATACTTGAACATTGTGATGCTGACATTAAGACTATAGTGCTTCTACTGCTAAAATCTACAACATGAATATGCAGTAAGAAATATAATCATATCAAGATAAGCATAATAAGCACGCCATTATAAAATACAAAGTAAGTAATAAGCGTAAGTATGTAAAAGTTATAAAAATACTTAGTATCCAATCTTGGAGAAAGGGTCAATTATGTACAAACAAATAAATAATAACATGGTGAGGCCGAGAGAGGAAGGGACATGATGCAGCCTATCATGGGTAGCTATATTTTACTGAAGTTAGCAATAATTAGCATCACAATAACACACATTGAGCCTGACTGCATATAGCTGATGAAGTTACTATATGTTAGATAATTTACAAATACCATGATGCATCATATGACATTTATTAGAGTTCATGATCACTATACGACACACATTGCATTACATAACAGCTGGAGCCAGAAGAGGTAAGGCACTATATTGTGTCCATTGTGAAGCTCCAGTCAAGCAGCAGCCCAATGGGGCTAGTCTCGGCCCTTGAGTGAGCAAGCAATGTGAGAGTGACAGTCTACCTCAGCCACAATAACTGGCAATCTGAAAAATAATATATGGCAGTAACATGTTCCAATAAATTAGCAAGTATACAAGAATTACTAGGGAGGAACGCTGGGTGGGTGAAAAATGCAGTGTGACCCTGTTCACCTCCAAAATTGAAATGGCAGAACATGAAGGACTGCCACAAGGTGACCACTTGACCACCAATGAAATGCGAGATAACAAGCTAATTAATGATCAATGCTAATTCACCAGCTGACCGAAAATAGGACACCCCCGGGGCTGAACTCGCTGACACCTTAATGCCAGCCCGAATTTTCAGCCTTTTTAAATTTTGAAGTGAATAAAGACTTGTGGCGGCCATATTTGAGCCTTTGTTTACAAAACTTAAGCCCACTTTCAACCAGTCTCAACATTTAAGCCAGTGGCTCAGCCAAAGCTGAGACTGATACCTTTTGTAAAATCCACTAAGACTGAGCCCATGGGCTCAAGTAAATTGTTCCAATAATTTGAGACAAAAGTCTTAAGTTTGAGCCTGAGACTGGGCTAAGACCTTTCGTGAAATCTGCCCCAGAGGCTGTATTCATGAAAGGTCTTAGACTTAGCCAGGTCTAGGCTTAAATCAAGTCTTAAAGTTAAGACTTTTGTCTCAGCTAAATTTTGTCTTAAAACCGTATTCACAAAGGGTGACTTAGCTAAGTCCAAAATTATCAAATAACCACAGTGGTTTTATGTGTCATGTGACCTTTCTTTTCTATTCAAACTACACTATTGGTGACATATATCCTTCATTAATGCATTTTATCTAAGGAAAAGTGCTGTTTTGAAATGGAAAACCTTGTTTCCACATATAAACTGCCAAAGACTGCTTTAGTGAGGTCTTCTGTATAATTATACTTTATTTACAGCCATTTCAAATTTTGAAGTGGAGAAAAGTTTATGGTGGCCATATTTAAGCCCTCTTTGCAAAATTTAAGCCCACTACCAAGCAGTCTTAAAGTTGAGCCCTTAGCTAAGCCTAAGACCGGTCTTAAATTCTTTGTGAATGCCACTAAGCTTAAGACAAAAGTTTTAGCAGTTTTTGGGCAGAAACTTGAGACAAAAGTCTCAACTTTAAGCCTAAGACCTTTCGTGAATATGGACCCCATTTTAATCGATTTATCCATATAATTTTGTAAAGTTACTGATTGTTTGATTGGGCAGCCCTGATTGGTCAGTAGCTTGACCCTTTGGTTGACCAAGTGGATAATGGTCAGATCTAAACTGGCAGTCGACGTGACAAGACTAAACATTTTACCAAATTTATTTTCCCACCCTTTACCCACCCATTTTATTAGGTATATGTGTTTATATTAGTGTTTCTAATTGTAGCATGTAGGTAACAACCTGTGCAAAGACATCTGGGCCGGGATTCACAAAAGGTCTTAAGCAAAAAATTGTCGTAACTTTAGGAGAAAAGTCTTAACTCTGCAAGAATTTTGTCATAAAGTTAAGACTTTTTTTGCTTAGATAAAATATCACAAAAAGGTCTTAGACAAAAATTTGTCTTAGATTTTGTCATAACTTTAAGACCACTGCAGGGAAGACTTAAGACAATTTTAAAATATTCCATTGCATGTATTTACATTTTACCCTATGTTATGGCAACAAAATATATACTATGGGGATCTATACTTCCTATAAAAGTAATTTCTGTGGATTGTAATGAAAATTTACATAATTTAATTACCTATAAATTTCCACATTTTACCTTCTTGTGGTAAAAATATTGTCATAAAAATGGCTGACTCCCAATAAAACATAAAGACTACTATTTTTACATAATTTTACAAAAAAAAGTAACAAGTCTGCTTTATAATTTTGAAGAGCATGTTTGGTGTATTTATCGATTAAAAATGTTTTTGTTTTACTAAAATTTGTTAATTTAAATTTAAAAATTTAAGACTTTTTGCACAAATTTTGTCTTAGCTAAGATTTTGCTAAGCACTTTTTGTGAATCCCAATTTAAGAGAAATCTTAGCTAAGACAAAAGTCATAACTTTAAGATTTGTCTAAGCAAAAAAATTGCCTAAACTTAAGACCTTTTGTGAATCTCGGCCCTGATGTAGTGGGCAGATTTGCCTACTGCGATTATTCTCTGTCTGTGGGAGAATGATTCTCGGGTGCTGGAGCTTGGAGGGTGGTTGGACCACAGCGGGGTTGACTTCTGCTTGATTTGACTGTGGCTTCTAGAGTTACTCAGGACTCTGTTGGCTCTACTCCAGTGTGGCTGCTTATATATTTATGCTATATTAATTAGTTTGTGATCAAAGACTCTACTGTATGATATTAATTGGTGATATGTCTATGAATAGGATTGCTAGTCCAGATCTATGTCAGTGATTCACTGCTGGTAATTGTTTTTAATTTTATTGCTTTTATAGCCACCAGTAGGTTCAACTGGTTAGTTATTGCTTGGTTCACCATGGCATTATTGCTGTCATATTCTACTTAAGCTATGGCTTTAACCTGGAATCTTGTATTCTGGGCCCCATGTGACCATTGACCCATGTTATTTGGAGGGATGGCAAAATTTTAATTATATTATTTATATGTCTGGTGTTATGTGACCATTAGCAGGCAAATCTTCATATTAAATGGCTTTTATTTATCTTATTTTATTCTGCATTTTTTGGAGCACAAGCTTGTACTCCAACAGTGTAGGTAAACCCTTATGGGATACTCTACCATTGAAAATCCTGTAATATAGTTGTTTGCTGAGACTGGTCTAGTTACCTCTCGTAACTCTGTTATATTATTTTTGCCAAGCACATTTTATATTTGCATTAGACCCACTGTTCTGTATGCTATTGTTGGGTGAGATTTTGTCCATTATTTGGGATAACCCACTGCTTGGGGTCTGTACTGATAGTAACTCCAGTTCTTATATAAATACATTTATGGTAATCTGCTGGGGCGGGTCAATATTGCGTAATATGTGTGGCAGTTCTCTCTTAACATTTTATGAATTTTATTTTAGAATACTTTAAGGCAAGGGTCAGCCCTGCCTGCTGCCATACTGTATGGGTACATTATGGATAAAAATTGAAAATTGTTGCTTTATTTAGTCAGTGACATATTGTTGCTAATTACTAATGATCATATGAATTGCAAAGAATTTTTAGTTTTATAGATGTTAATGTAAAAATTAATAAAAATATAAAACCCATTCTGGGTTGACCTTGCTTTCACCTTAAGGTCCGATTTGGCTAAACCCAGCTTGTAAATCAATTTGATCTATTCTGGCACATCTCTCAGTTCTTGTTGCATGAAACATTCCTTTGGTGCTTCAGGTTACCTATTTGACCTTTCCTTGACCTTGTTTTCACCTAGCGTTCGAGTTTGTTTGAACACACCTGGGGCCGATTTCACTAAAGGACTTAAACTAAGTCCCTTTATTGGCTAAGTCAGGGACTTAAATCTAAGACTTTGGTCTTAACTAGGTGTGGGACTTAAAATGGATTTCACAAAGGTGACTTAGCTAAGTCCAAGTTCATCATATAACCACAGTGGTTTTCTGTGTCATGTGACCTTTTATATCCTTCATTTGATACATTTTATCGAAGGATAAGTGCTGGTTTGAAATAGAATACCTTGTTGCCACACATAAACTTCTCAAAGACTACTTCAGTGAGGTGTTCTGTGTAATTATACTTAATTTACAGCCCTTTCAAATTGTGAAGTGGAGAAAGTTTATGGCGGCCATATTTAAGTCCTCTTTACAAAATTTAAGCCCACTACCAACCAGACTTAAATCTAAGTCCACTGACTTAGCATATCCATGGACTTAGCCCCTTTGTGAAATCCGTTAAGTCTAAGCCCGCTGACTTAGCACATCTTTGACAGAATTTAAGACCAAAGTCTTAAACTTAAGCCCAAAACCAGGCTTAAGTCCGTTCGTGAAATTGGCCCCTGGTGATTAGGTGTGACTGCTTTTGTGAGCTGTGCTAATTTTATAGCGTAAAAACATGTTTGTGCTATCCACAACTTTCAGTACTCGGGTCCATGATTTGACCTCACTTTGACTTTGCTTTCACGTCACCTGCTCATCTGCTTAAATTCAAGGTTGTAATTTTGCATTTTAAATGCTTTCTTATCTGTTTTACCTTCCAATAAATTGTCTAAAACCTTTGGTGATCAATTGCTCTGAATTGCATCCCTTATTAGCTGAAGTCAGAATGGTCATATCTAACTCGGTAGTTGTGGGCTGAATCTTGATCTCTGTATGAATGTGGTCATATCTAACTCGGAAGTTGTGGGTTTGAATCTTCTCACGGCTGTCTGCTCTGAGATTCCTATTTTATTGCCATTTACTTGGGGTGTGGGAGTGCTGTTCCCTATGGATTCTCAAGTGCTGTACTCGTAAACCTATCGGGTAGTTCTGTATTTTTCGTAAAGGATCTTTTTAGAATAGCTTTAAGATCATTCTGATTGAAAAGATTTACCTCCCGATCCCCAGATATTGGGAATCAGGAGAACAGTTTACAATATGTCGCAGAAGTGAAACAGGCCTATTAAGAACTGCAGAAAGACCAATACTTGGGCTGGAGATGGAGAGATGAGTTGGACTTTAGTGCAGGTAAAAAGATCCGATGAGAGACAAAATATTTTGATGCTAGTGGGTTATATATTCAGCCTGTAGACTAAGAGTAAGTGCTACCATATGCATACCTGTTGCATACTAATTAGTTTCAATAAACATGCATATCTGTCTATTTGCATTCAAATAGTGTTACATACTGCAATAAAATGGTACTACATTATTTATTATAATATCATTGTAGTAAATAGCATGTAATCTTACTGCTTCTGCTGCTGTTGCTTCCGATGTTTCACTGTTTATGGTCAGAGCTGAAAACTTTTTAAAGCTGGGACAGTAGTGGTGTGAATTCTGGTGAACTTATACACATTTAACTTGATTATTTGTGTTTTGTTTTAAACCTACATTACAAAAAGTTTATGCTTTGAAAGATAGAAACCAAAACGTGGTGCTTATTTACACAGTTTATCTCTGGTGAAATGCCATTTTGAAATGGGAAAATATGGTCACCACTAAAGATTTCTTCAGTGGAGATTTTTATAGATTAATAGCTACTTTTAATCTTTTTCAAATTTTGAAGTTAAGAAAAATCTATGGTGGCCACATTTGAGCATTTGTTTACAAAATGTCTCAGTATTTGAGGCAGTGACTCAGTCAAAGCTGAGACTGAGACCGTAGGACTAGAGGATCCAGAGGACTGGGTGGGGGTTCGAGAGGGGAGGGGGTGTTCAAGAGTTATGAAAAACAATTAATTTGTTGTTTCTCCTGTAAAGTTTAATGACCATTGTCAATGCATATTTTAATCATATTATGCCCACATTATCACACATAAAACAAGTTCAAAAGTTCAAATCACGGCTATTGTGTTTTACTTTTGCCAATTATTGACACGCAGCAGTACATTCCGAAATACGTAAAGGGTTAGTATGAATATATGTAAAAACTAGACATAGGATTAACAAAGTTTACATTTGGTAACTTATGGAACACGTGCCTTAGTTAGCAGGCACTTTACATGGAATCTACCCACCGAGGAACATACACTTTTATGACTATAATAAACGCGAAATAAGTTTTACAAGATTTTATTTTGACTTTCATTCCATGTCCTTTGATGAAGTATTCTTTGAACGTGATTTCTTTCATCTCTTGTCTGGTAAATAGATACAAAATTGCAAATACAAGTGTAAGAAGTTATAGTATTATTATTTCAATGTATTTCTTAGGGGTAGTGAGTTTTACAGTCACAAAACATTCAACTTTTTTTTCAGCAGCAGATCAGCTTCAATCACAGAATTGACCAGCCTGGCATTTCATGCACAAATCTCTCCTGTGGGGCTTAATGTAGTTTTGGTTTATGTTATCTGGATGCTCTGTGCATTTTGGACGTCTACAAACCCGGCACAATACAACCTCTACCTCGTATGGGGCCCAGATGCGGCGGCAACTCAGGCATTTCTGTTCCCAGTAAACCTGTAATATATCAAAGTTTGGTATTACGAGCAGAATAATGCTATCATTGAAAAGTAAAAGGTCTTAAAGTTTACGGGATAGGTGTTAGGTGGCCAGCAATTGCTGCTCCATGTCTGGGTGACTCCCCTCTGTGCCCTGTGGCAGTCAACAAAGCCCTTCTGGCTACGACTCATGATGATACTAACATTCCATTTTTTTTCACTTTTGTAGGACAGGCCCATTAGCGCCTTTGACTGACTCCCTGGCTACCAAGCATCTTGACACTGCAGTTACACAAGCACTACACATTTCATGATTTTGGGCGGGTTGGGGTCTCCTGGGGTTTTAATCATGTTGTTCCAATACAGGACATTGAGGTCCAGTGAACCTGGTCCTCTGACTGCATATGGAGGTACCTGCATGTAACTCCTACTTCCTCTTCTTCTGTGTTAGTTGCCTTTCCCAGTAAACATAGCAAACGTTTCTCACCTGCAACTCTGACTACTGCCCTACTGGCTATTTGGGTAACTTTAATTTGGAGGGTTAACACACTTGTCACATTACATGATTCTACTGTAACTATATTTCTATATTTAAAACCAGTAATTTACTTTGTATTTTATGTTATTGAAAATCAGTGATATACAATGAGTACATTATGACTATGTGTATGTTCATTGTTTATATCTAAAACAGGCAGTAGTAAGTTTTTGTAATTTTAAATATATAATCTTTGTGTATTTAACACAAAACACAGTTTATGTGCTTTTCGTTTTTCATGAACTCATAGAGGTCAATGTAACTGACCCGTTTTTGTTGACCGGTATCTTTTAACATCAGAACACATGTGTGTGTTTGTGACTCAGCAACTGAATTTTATTGCGCTACAATGTACTTACCTATTGAAACAGAGTGCTATTCCGTTGTTGACCGGAAGAGCTACCAACGGGCTGAAAGTTGGAAACTTTCCCGGCCGAATGCGGGGAGCGGGGTCCCCGGAGCCGGCTCACTCCACCGGAAGCACCGGTGTTGAGATGACCGGTTATATGACGACTGCGCAGCAGATCACGTGATTCTTCCTTCTTTCCGTTGGTAGCCATCTTGTTAGAAGGCTTTATTTTAGCTCTCACTTTGTGACAGTTTTTCATTCTATTATCAGAGGATTTATTCTCTAAGTTAGTTTTATTTTGTCTCACCGTTGTGCATAGACACTTTTGATATACTTTGGTGAGACTTTTCAGTGTTACTTGTGACACTTTTTACCATTATGGTAGGCACTCCTCCTTATCAGAAGAGAGGGAAATGTGGGCACTGGATGCCCTCATTTGACAAACACCTGAGGTGTTATAGTTGCAGGATGCACTGCAAAGGGGAAGACCCCTGTGCCTCAGGTGCCCCTCTGGAGGCGTGTTCATCTTGTTCCTCCCTTACGGAGGTTGAATGGAATCATTTAAGAACTGTTTTCCAGGAAAGAAGTGCTAAACGTGCGGCCAAGAACCTACCGGCCGACCCGGACCCGGACAATAGTATAGACGAGCCGGAGACCGGTGAAATTGATGACTCCATATTGGATCTCAACACAGATGAAGTACAACATACACCGGCCGGTGCCGCCGGTTATACTTCTCCCACCGGAGTGTCAGCTCCCACCGGCCTGTCTCCACTCCAGCCGGCTACGACCTCAAGTGGATTTTCTTTTCTTCAACCTTCTATTCCACCACCAAGGTCCGTGGCTTTTCACACAGTGCCGACCTCATCTTCTTCAGCAGTCTTTTTCAAGACTCCGGCACCAGTGAATCAGGATCCAATGTTTGCCACAGCTCCGGATCCGCGGAGGCTCGTCCCTCCTCCTACTCCACGCACTCAAATGCTCAAGGCACATTTCGAGCAGCAAAATATGCAGATGATGGAGAACCTCTCACAACAAAACCAAAAACAAATCCAGGACTTATCATCTCAACTCCAGTCTGGATTACAACAGTTCCTAGCTTCCTCAATGGAACAAATGTTTAAGAAGTTCTCACCACCAACTGATACCCAAGCATCAAAAGCAACTTCACAGGCCCATCCCAGTCAGGTCGTCGATGCTCCACAACAGCCTATACCACCGGTTCAGTCACCCCCACCGGAACCATCCAAATCCACCAAACAGAGGCAACTGGTACCCGGTGGCAGGAGAAACTTTTGAGCAAAAACCACAAGTAGTTCCCCAATCATTCTCAAACACTGCGAGACCTGGGTATAAAGGCCTACCCCCAGCCTCTATTAACCAAAGAGAACTGGTCAAGTTGGAATACATGGTCAGAGAATGTATTGCGACCTCCAACTTCCTCTCCACCCTTTCTACAGCCAGCGAATCGACCTTAAACAACCTAAGAGCTGCAAGGGATCAGAGGGAAAAGATATTTGGCCTACTGGCGTCAGAACCAGACCCAAGGACCAGAGACCAGCATCTCCAACAATTACTGAATACAACAATAGAGGATACCCCACAAATGCAATTCATGCTGGATATCAGTAGGAGCACAGCAGTCGCTTACCAGCACTTACTGGAAAAGTTTCTACACATTTTAACCAACCTAGTTCTCATGCGCCGAGACGCGTACCTCAAAAATGCCCACAATAGTCTAGACGCCTATCGTCTCAAAAACCTATGGGCAGCTCCCATTTCTGGCCAAGACCTGTTTGAACGCTCCTTAATGCAGGATTACGAACAACATCTAATAGGCTTGGGAGTCAAAGCAGGAAATCAACAAAGCTCCAGGTTTCACCCTTATGGAAAAAGCAAAAGGAAACCTAGAGGCAGAGGAAGGGGAGCTTATCACCAAGGGGGATATTATTCAACTCCTCCCCCTCAATACATCATGCCTCCTCAATTCTACCCACAGCAGCAGAGAGGTAGTTTTCGTGGCGGCCACAGGGGCAGGGGAAATCGTAGAGGCAGGGGCAAGAGCTCCGGCAATAACCAAAACCAACAACAACAACCCCCTCAACAATGACACTCTTCAATCTCCTCCCCCCCTCAATCCTGGACAACCTCTTTCAACCCATTCCGGGCATCCCTGGGAAAACAATTCATACGAACCACACAAACAGTTTCCCCTCAACAGACCCTACACAGAGAGGGCAAAGACTCTGGATACAAAGTCCCTACCAGAGAGGGCAAAGACTCTGAGTTCAACCCCTCAGGAGGGGGTAAAGACTCCTCGTACACAACTAGTCAAGGTTCCTGTATCTATTCAAGAAAACATAAAAGACCTCCCAGTGGGAGGCAGGCTAAAGTGGTTCATAAACGAATGGGAAAAACAAGGTGCTCATCCTTTCCACTTAGACCTCCTCAGACTAGGCTATCGCCTACCCTTCAGAGAACACCAAGGTTGTCCAGGACACCATGCATCATCAGCAGTTACAGCGAAGTCGACAAAAACAATGCCTTATCGACTTCTATTCAAAGCCTTCTCACAAAAAACGCTATAGAGAAGGTACACAGGGAAGACAGTCTCGGATTCTACAGCCGACTTTTCCTAGTTCCCAAACCAGGAAACCGGTGGAGACCCGTGATAGACCTCAGTTCTTTAAATCAGTTTCTCACGGTCTCAAAATTCAAAATGGAAACCCCAGAATCCATACGCGCATCGCTGAGACAAGGGGAATGGGTTACCTCTATAGACCTCTCGGATGCCTACCTTCATCTTCCCATCCATCCACAATCAAGGAAATTCCTCAGGTTCCACCACCAAGGGAATTCTTACCAATTCACCAGCTTGCCGTTCGGGCTAGCCACAGCCCCAAGGGTGTTCACGTCCCTGGTAAAGGAGGTAAAACTATTGGCACTAAAACAAGACATCCGGTTGCACCAATACCTGGACGACTGGCTGATCAGAGCACCTTCCCAGGCAGAATCAAAGGAGCATACTGCCAACCTCCTTTCCCTGATCCAATCACTGGGCTTCATAGTAAACCACCAGAAGTCAGAACTAGTACCCCAACAGAGGTTCAAATTTATAGGGTACCATTTTTCATTAGATCAGGGTCTTGTCAGGCCCACACAAGACAGATGGGCCAAAATTCAGAACTCCTTCAACAGGATCTCAAAGAAGTCTGTTATCAATGCAAGGACTCTTATGTCCATCATTGGATTACTAGCATCCGCAGAGAAGACGGTGAGACTGGGCAGGATCCATATGAGACCTTTTCAATGGCATCTAAAGACTCATTGGAAATTCCCAATGCCTCTGAATTCTCCCATTCCCTGGACTCAGACAATGAAACAACACGCGGAATGGTGGTTAGACCCACAACACGTATTATGCAGAGAATTCTTACACCCCAGGGACCACGACGTTCTGATCTTTACAGACGCATCAAACGCAGGCTGGGGCGCACACTTAGATCACGCCTCCGCAGGCGGCCTATGGTCTCACACAGAGCAACAGCTCCACATCAACGTCCTAGAATTAAAAGCTGTAATCCTAGCCCTCAAACACTTCTCAGATCAGTGCACCAGGAAACAGGTGTTGGTGGCCTCAGACAACACAACAGTAGTAGCCCACATAAACAAACAAGGAGGAACCCACTCGCCAGAACTCTGTGCTCTCATGTGGCATCTCCTCACATGGTGCAACAAACATCAGATCTTACTCAGAGCGCGACACGTGCCGGGCTCACTCAATGTCATTGCGGATGGCCTCTCCAGGAGAAACCAAATCCAGCACACAGAATGGTCTCTGTCCCCCCAGATCTTCAAACAAATTGCGCAACTCTGGGAGCACCCACAGATAGACCTGTTTGCCACCAGGCTAAACACAAAACTCCCAACTTACGTTTCTCCCATCCCAGACCCTCAAGCATGGGCAGTGGATGCACTGAACATCTCCTGGAAGAACATAGTCGGGTATGCCTTCCCTCCAACAGCTCTGCTACCCAGGGTGGTCCAAAAATTACTCTCCCAGTCATGCCGACTCATTCTCATAGCCCCGGGCTGGCCAACAAAACCGTGGTTTTGGGACCTGGTGGAACTGTCTCTCGATCACCCAAGACAACTCCCACCAATCCGATCACTGCTCAAACAACCACTGAACAACCAATTCCACACTCACCCGGAATCCCTCAACCTTCACGTTTGGTTTCTAGGAGTACAATCCTCCAGAACCAGGGCTTCACTGCAGAAGTGGCAGATAGAATTGCTGCACCTCAAAGACTCTCTACTAGAGCCATCTATGCATCAAAATGGGCAGTTTTTCAAAGATGGCGCGCCCACGAACAGGTGGACTTCAGGGCTCCCTCTATAAAGGATATTTGTAATTTTATGTGTTTCCTCTTCAAGGAGAAAAATAGACGCCCTTCCACCATTGAGGGATACAGGACGGCAATCGCAGACACATTGGGAAATACTCCCTTAGACATCAGCAATAATCCCGAGATTGCCAGACTCATTGCCAGCTTCCATAGGGATAAACCCAAGGCATCCAGAAGCATACCCACTTGGAACCTCTCCTTAGTTGTCCACCAACTCAAACAGCCCCCTTTTGAACCTCTGGAGGAGGCTTCCCTTAAATACGCCACGTGGAAGACAGTTTTCCTACTAGCATTAGCTTCTGGTAAAAGACGTAGTGAAATCCACGCCTGGACCATGGACGGTCTTCTCTGTCTAGGCGACTGGGACCAAATTCAACTCACCCCCTCTCCCATCTTCATTGCTAAGAACCAACTAGCAAGAGAAGGGACCCAGACAATCTCCCCAGTGGTTATCCCCGCTCTCAAAACTACCCAAGATGACAGAGACACTGACATTTTACTCTGCCCCGTTAGGGCCCTCTCAATCTATCTCAAACTTACTGCCGAATTGAGACAGGATAAAACCTTGTTATTTATCTCTTACAAACAGGGCCATTCCAAGGACATTCTATGTTCTACCATATCTTCTTGGATCAAGAACACTGTCAAGTTTTGTTACTCAAAAGCGGGGGACACCGACATGGACTCTTTAGGGGTTAGAGCCCATGACGTAAGAGCATTCGCGGCTTCCAAAGCCTTTTACGGGGGTGTCTGAATGGACCAGATTCTCCAAGCGTGCCATTGGAAATCTCATAACACATTCACTTCATTCTACCTAAAGGACCTCTCGGGTCAAAACCAGAAGGATCTCTCTTACCATCTAGGATCCTTTGTGGCTGCACAACGAGTGATGCCTCCCTCCTAGATACCAAGGACACCTACAAGAAGAGGGGGGGGGACATCCGACGACACAACCAGCAGATGGGGCCGGTCAGAACCCTGACCGCGTAGAGTGTGACTTCTCGTCACAAAAGGTAAATTATATTGTTCTTTACTGAGGTGTTCTCTTTCCTAACTTTGCAGGGAATTCTCCTGCCTATTTATCTCCTGGAATCATTGTTAATTTTTCGTTAACACCCATTCCACCTTATTTCCTACAATCTAATTATTGTCTTTGTACTCTCTTGCAGCCACCATGGAGCGCCTCCTGACGGGACTACTGTTCTGGTCTCCTCCAACACGTAGCCCTCTCCCCGGGTATCCAGAAGAGTAACCCCAAGATCGGGCCCGTAACATGCCGGCACGGATGCTCGGGTCGGGTCTCCTTCCTTCACCACTCAAGGCTCTTCCACCGGAACCCAGTCAGTGAGCTGTCTTCCCCCCATCCAAGATGTTGGAATTCAGCACTCTGTTTCAATAGGTAAGTACATTGTAGCGCAATAAAATTGAAAATTTTATTTTAAATGTAGCTTTTATAAGCTACAATACTTACCTATTGAAACAGATAGAGGCCCTCCCGGTCCGTCCCCGCTTACAGACACCTCACCTTTGGGGATGGTTCCCAACGAAAAGAAGGAAGAATCACGTGATCTGCTGCGCAGTCGTCATATAACCGGTCATCTCAACACCGGTGCTTCCGGTGGAGTGAGCCGGCTCCGGGGACCCCGCTCCCCGCATTCGGCCGGGAAAGTTTCCAACTTTCAGCCCGTTGGTAGCTCTTCCGGTCAACAACGGAATAGCACTCTGTTTCAATAGGTAAGTATTGTAGCTTATAAAAGCTACATTTAAAATCAAATTTTCAATTTTATAATTTTCAACTACAACCCTGGGAAGTGGAACCATTCCTTCAAAATGCATTATTGCTTTTATTTTTGCGGACTTTTTTTACCTTGGTCTTCATAGACTACCTCTGGCCCTACTTTCCTTGGTTTATAAGCATGACAATTTTGAAATAACAAACAATTTAATCTTCACCCAAGGGGTTTCACTGATACAAAGAAATATATTCCGGTTTTTGTATTCCGGTCATTGATATAAAGAAATCTTTCAGTTTTTAGTTCTGTGCCAGTTTTAGGGCACCAGAAATTGCGTTATCGTCAGTTAAAATGGGAATTGTCGAAGTTTAATTAGTTGGCCTTTTGGAGTAAAGAACAAATTTACAGATGAAACTAAAGTCACGTAAAAACAGATAACAAGAGAAAATAGACAACTTGTGTTCCAGTTTGCCATTTTTAGGAAGCATTCACTATCTGTCTATTGGGTGTTTAATCGGTTGAGAAAATATTTAAAAATTTATTCTTGTACAGCTGTATATTTTAAAGACTACACCCTGTGAACAGTAACAGGTTATTCTATTTAATATTAATATAACAACTTACTCCGGGTTTATCTTTTTCATAAACATAGAAACTTTCCCATTTTTTGTTGCAATTTTCACACTTGAAAAATCCATAGAAACGTGGTTTCCTGGCTGCCATGCTTAATATTTAAGAACTTTTATAAATGACAAAATTACACAATTTCCATACAACTTCTGTCGTAGTTAGTGCTGCACAATTTAATCGTTGACTGTTATACCATGTTGTTCGAAACCGAAACTTAGGATAGGCTTATTAAAAAGTCTATCATATCATATGAATGTGTGGGCAATGGTTTTTGCAGTCAATATTTTCTTTCTTTTGGTCACTTTTTACCTCTTAAGCTAGTTGCTATGTTCCTTCTGTAGTTTTTTCTTGGTTCTCTTTTCACATTTACTGTTTATGATCTGTTAAATGTCTTAAGTATACCTCTGTGTATGATTGAAATAATAATAATATCTTGTTTTCTGAGTGTTTTGTAAGTCGCTAGTCCTCATACTGCTGTCCCACTGTTGCGACCCAGTATTGCGAGTCTGTGTTTCCTGGACACGTTTAGGCAGTGTGGTGACAAACTGGAAAAGCATGTCATTTGTCATGACTACAAAAGTCATTCATCATTAAATAGGCCTCACGCCCTACCACTGCTATAAATATATGTCATGATTCATAACAACCAGTCATAACACGGATTCTCAATAACTTAGGCATAACTGTAATTCTAACTCACATCAATCTGTCACTCTGGAATTTCATGAGATAACATTCCACTAACTGGCTTCACTTTACATCCTGCTTTCTTGGTGTTCACACTTGTGTTAAGAAATTATAAAACTTTTCCAAGAACATAAAAAACTGTAGTGTTTCTTAGTGTGATTTATTTTTAATATAGAACTTTTATGTGTTTTGTTTTTGGACATAGAACTTTCATGTTATTTGGATATTAAACTTCTATGTGCACCCTTAATTACTGTACTGGGATTATATAATATCTGTTGTCCAATTATTTCTACACAACTATGGCTGATAAAAATGTTGACTATGCTCATGTTGATGAGTGTCCTCATGTTGATGAGACTGTAATCAAACTGCATTAACCTTCTTGTCACAGGACAAGATTACTCATCTCCATTATTACTGAAGAGTGGGCAATAATGGTTGTCACAACCCAAAAATAAGTTTTAGTAACAGAAAGATAAGTCGTACCATGACAAAGTTAAGTCTTAAAGGGCAAAGTTTTTAAAAGTGTTACAGCTTTGATATGTATATATGTCTATTTTCTGGTACTTGCCATGTATATGTATGATGTTTACTTTTATAGCATCACATTTGACTGAGGAATGACTGATTTTAATTGTTCTTGAACCTCTCGACTTTGGGCTTTAAATGACTTATTACTAAAACTATCAGTCATGACTATTCGGGACCAGAAAGTCTCGCTTGCAACTTTTTTAAACATGTTAAAAATGGGACAAACATCTATTATTACATTCCCAATTTTTACAAATGCAAAGATAAGACACATGACCAATGAGATTGTGTTCAGGACTACAATACATGGCAGGTGGGAAGGAAAACCTATGATGGAGGAAAAGAGGTATAAGTAGGTGTGAAACAACATTTACATAATGGGCGTTTTGGTGTCAATGACTGTTCTTTCTAGTCTGATATTAAAACTATTTACGGCTTTGACTCATTGCCAGTCATTTCTCTTGATTTCAGACATGTGTGATATTTTTTATTCATTGACACAGTCTAGCAATGAAGCTTAGCATTTATAATAAGAGGTGATTATATAATTTCCACTTGAATTAATAACTTTGACGACATGATGAAATGTCAGCTTAAGTAGACTATCCTGCAAGTAAAGGCGTAGAAACCTGAAAAAAATACTTTATTGTCTGGTTTACACTACAATCCGCATTGACAAGGATTGAGGGTGGAAGCCGATTGAGCAATATTCATATCAATCCAGGTTTAGTGCCCACACTACAGAGAACAATCTGGATTGAAACATATCAGAAACAAAGTACAGTAAAGCCGCTAAATTTAACTTTATGTAATACTTGTAAAAATATGTTTTAATGAAAATCATTTGTTTCCAATGTGAACAACTTTATGAATGACTACAACTTCATACTATTTATCATACAATTAACTTGTTAAGTAATTCTATTGAAATTACACAAATATTTTACTTTAAGATTGCTTAAAATTTTTGGCAATCGATTAATTGCGATTGTTTGAAATACTTTTACTTATTCCATTATCATGCTATTTGGATAAATTTACATTTTATGCAACATTGCAGTCATGTATAAATCACAGAACAACTAATATTTATGGCATTGGTTTTCTCTTACTAACAGAGGCGTTGGGCGAGTATAATGACAACTGTTACAGAACCAATGCACTTAAACTCTTGCCAACCCGGACTGAAAGGGTCACACATGGGGTTAAATCAATCTACTTCAATTTGCTTTGATCCGCCCATTGACCAGGGTTGAGATATATCCTCGCAAATCGGATTGAGAGCATTCACATGTATCTACTTCAATCTGTGCCAACACAAGTAAATTCACCAGTGTGAATACCAGGTATGAAAGGAAAGGGACCTGTGTCAACCAGATACAAATTTTGAATAATAGGGGTGTTCCACTGGGGCCGTTTTGTCGGTGGCTAAGGAATTTTTGAGGGTCAGGAGCAATGTTTACAGAGTTACTTAGGGTCGGTTGTAGTTTCCCGGCTTGTCATGGTGGGTCGACAAAATATTAAACATGATATTTCACTGACCCTCCCCAAATCTTGATCACGACCGTGACTCCACCCACCTGGAAACCGACTTGTCCTAGCCGCTTCCCGTCTTGTCACTTCTAGTTTTGTCCTGCCATGTAAGTCCTGCTCATTTATAGTCCATTTCCACTATATTGTGAGGTAAACATATGACAAAAATTTTTAGAATGAGAAAAAACAGTGCATGTAATTATAATCTTTAAGTTAACAGGTAGAAAAGGCCCACATGTATGCTGTTAAAACATTAAGAACCCTGAAAAAGGGTTATGTATGCTGTTAATATATTAAGAAACCTGAAAAGGGGTTATTTGGATCCAATTCATTTGGTATTTGGTATAGATTTGTTGATTGGTCAATACTTGATTCCCCTTTTCCCCAGAAATTGCTACACGGAACTGGACTGGCAATGCCGACTTGTCTGTTGTACCTCTATGTCTTCATAGGTTCACATCTGATTGTGGAGAAAAATAGGCCAACCTCAAGTTAGGTCGGGATCTAGATCCAGACAAGCCACTATATTGTGAGGTAAACATCCCAGTAAACATTAGAAACTTTTTTAATGGTTTAAACGTTTACAAACGTTTTTAAAACCTAATTAAAGTCTATCTTATGGTTTTCTAAATGTTTCCAAGTAAATGTTTACGCTGTGACGTTTAAAAATGTTTTATAAACATTCTCTATACAAATGTTTTTACTGAAAACGTTTATTAAGTGTTTATAAAATAACTCAAGAAGCTAGGTTTGACTGGAAACGTTTTAAAACATTTCTAAATTAGCTGGATAAATGGATGTTTTGCTGGAAATGCTTTTCAAACATTCATCTTGAAACGTTTGATAAATAGTACACAAAAAATGTTTAAACAAGATTGCTTGTCAAATGTTTTAAAAACATGCTATCAAAAACGTTTTTTAAACCTATATTTGTAAACCTTCACCTTCAAACATGTCCAAATAAAGATGGCGGTGAGCAATAATAGGGGATTTTAGAGGACTTTGTCAAAAATTGCTCCATATGCAATCCCTAAATGTAGGAATTGAATGGGGGCACAATTTCTAAGCCACTATCTTACAATTTTAGACATAAAAATAATATTTTCAATACTGAGCAACCATATAAAGATATTGAAATTGACCTCTGACCCCATTATTATTCAGACATTATTATGTTTCTTTATAATGTTTTTCTAACATTTATCATTAAACTTTTAATAAACGGTATACATAAAACGTTTTAAAAACATTCTATTACAAATGGTTTTCGTACCCATCATTTTTTAACCTTTGCCAAATGTTTCCTTTCAAACATTTGCAAAACCCAAAAATGTTTACTGGGATATGACAAAACTTTTTAGAATGAGAAAAAACAGTGCATGTAATTATAATCTTAAAGTTAACAGATAGAAAAGGCCCACATGTATGCTGTTAAAATATTAAGAACCCTGAAAAAGGGTTATGTATGCTGTTAATATATTAAGAAACCTGAAAAGGGGTTATTTGGATCCAATTCATTTGGTATTTGGTATAGATTTGTTGATTGGTCAATACTTGATCCCCCTTTTCCCCAGAAATTGCTACATGGAACTGGACTGGCAATGCCGACTTGTCTGTTGTACCTCCATGTCCTCATAGGTTCACATCTGATCATGGAGAATAATAGGCCAACCTCAAGTTAGGTTGGGATCTAGATCCAGACAAGCCAGGATGTACTACGTCCTGTAGGAGAGGTGAAACCAACCCAGATTTCTCCCGCACTTTTTTCTGGATTTTCGTCCCTGACCCTGGACTTGTGTATCCATCCCTAGAGTCACAGATTCAGTTACCGGGTAATGCCATAAGGTAATGCGACACACAACACTATGACCAGGTGCAATAAAGTATTTTCACAGTGTTAAAACCTAACAAGGCCCCTTGGTCTGGGAAAAATTTAAAATATAGACCTCATTTTATGACATACAATTTCTCTTGAACTGAACAGAAATTATGTCCAATGCTTAATAAAGATACAAGAGACAAGGACACAGGTCTACTTAAACCTGAAAAAAATTCCCCAAAGTGGGTCACTGCTCAAGCTTTGTGTTCACGAAAACATGTGTTTTGGACTAATACTTTAACAGGATTGTTATTGTGAAATAATAATAGCATCAGAGATGCCCATACCCCACAGTCTCGGGAAATAGTTTTCAACACCATGAGATACAGAAGTAGTGCAACAGTACAAAGATCGGTCAGTTATACAAAGGTCCAAATAATGTTTAAGTAGTGAAAATAACATCTAGGAGAGAGAAAATATATGCATAGATAAAGCATTAAACCAAGACAATTCAACAGCAAGATGACAGCATTAATCAGTAAACTAAAAATTATGAAGCTGTAAAATTTATTAATTGGAGAATAGCTGTCGATGGTAATAGCAAAATTATGTAAAAGTACATATAATAATCAGTTGCAGAAATCCATATATCTTTGTCATAAGAGAAACAGATCTCAAATATAGCAGTGAACACACTTTGGCAGAGCCAAAGTTAAAAAAACTCACGCCATGATGCACACCTCCACCCCCTAACCAATGTTTCTACCAAGTGTCAATCTTATAAACCTCCGGAATCCAAGAAATAGCCTGGACAAGATTTTAAAACTCACGGTCACTATGACAAGGTCAAATCAAGATCACACCATGATGCAAGCAATGTCCCTACCAAGTATCAACTTACTACACTTTACGGTTTCAGAGATATTGCCCAAATAAAATTTTAAAGGTCAAGGTCACTACAGCAAGATCAAAGGTCAAATAAAAGGTCACCCATGATGTTTCACACTTACAACCCCTAAGCAATGTCCCTACAAAAAATCAACTTCCTAGACCTTACGGTTTCCAAGATATAGCGTAGACAAGATATTATAGGTCAAGGTCACTTTGGCAAGGTCAAAGGACAAATTAAGTTCACACCATGATGCTGCACACCTGCAACCCCCAACCAATGTCTCTACCAAGTATCAACTCCCTACACTTTACAGTTTCTGAGATATAGCCCAGACAATATTTTATAGGTCAAGGTCACTATGGCATGGTCAAAGGTCAAATCAAGTTTACTACAGGACATTGCACACATACAACCCCCAACCACTGTCTACCAAGTATCAACTTCCTACACCTTACAGTTTCCGAGATATATCCTGGACAAGATTTTAGAGGGCAAGGTCACTATGGCAAGGTCAAATGTCAAATCAAGGTCACAACATGACGTTGCAGACCTACACCCCCTAACCAATATCCCAACCAAGTATCCACTTCCTACACCTTACAGTTTCCGAGATACAGCCCAGACAAACACGCACCCACCCCTGCCTACCCGCCCACCCATTTGGACACCATGGGTGAAAACAATAAGGGCTGTGGGGTAAGAATGGAAATTTTTTTGAAAAAAATATTGCCTTTAGAAAGGTAAACCCGACCCATGTAGCTTTACATCCACAAGAAGTCTTACGTCTAGCCCATTAAATTAAACATTTTAATTACTTAAATGTAGCTTTTATAAGCTACAAGCTTACCATGTGGAACTGAATGCTATCTTGGAAGGTCGCAAGTAATCCGGCCAACGTCCAAGAAAAATAAACGTTTAGTGTTGACGAAATTCCCGGTACTGTAGGTGAACCCTGTAGTGTAGTTGAAGCCTCCTTCTTTCTCATTGTAAATTTAGACGTACCCCCCTCAGCTGTAATACAGCTGGGAGGTCAGGTGGGACTCTCTTCAGTTCCACATGGTCAGTTTGCAGCTTATAAAAGCTACATTTAAGCAATTCAAAGTTTCAATTTTATTGCACTACAATAGCTTACCATGTGGAAATGAATGCTGAATTTTAATTAATTAGATTAGACTATATGTATTTGAAAAGACCAGTCTGAGTCCCTTTTACAGTGCCCCGGTTCTGGGAATTGGGCCTGTATGAAGGCAAAAATCAGAATACTTGAATTAATGACATTACCGATACTGTCTGGATGTCTGAGGGAGGAAGTGCAGCTGTGCTCACATAAACAGAGTATATGAGTACCATGAATCAAAACAAGCCCTAGGCTTGAAAATCTCATGAACTTTCCACCTTTATTATGAGATTATGGGAACACCTGAAAAAGTTCTTAATATATTATACATGTTAAATACTGTAACTGAAATGAAAGATAAAAGACCTTACAACATCCTGAGGAGGTAGTCGTATACCGAGACCCTGGGATTTAGATTCCTGAAGACTTGGCTGCAGCGGGTGTGTCCCCCCCCCCCCTTTTCTTTGTGAGGATGACTAGTCTGACGGGAAGGGTCTAGGATTTGTTGAGTCGCTACCACTGGACCCAGATACATATTGTTGTCGTTATCTAAGTAAGGTCTTTTAGGTAAAAATTTGTAAATGTGTTGTGAGCTTTCCAGTGACAAGCTTGCATGATTTGGTCCATCAAATCCCCACCATAAAAGGCCTTAGACGCTGCAAAGGCCCTAATATCATGTGCTTTAACTTGGACTGCTGATCTGCTTGTTTGTAACAAAGTAAAATAGTTTTTTAACCAGGAAGAGAGAGTAGCGGGTCTGATGTCAGAGGTATGTCCTTTCTTGAAGGAAATAAAGAGTATGGATCGAGACCCTCTCAGGTCTTTGGTTCGATCCAAATAGTATCTCAAGGCCCGTAATGGACACAGGGTCCTGTCTTCTTTGAATTGTCTGTCTACATTGGTAGTCCAAACAGGGATAGTCACCGGTGACACACTTTAAGAACCTTCTCATGCTAGTTGGTTTTTGGCTATGAAATCTGAAGAGGGGAACAAAGCTACCTTACCCCACTGGCCTAGATCAGATACTGTGTTTGCAACGCATGCATGAATCTTGCTGCAGTGCATGCCGGACGCCAAAGCTAGTAAGAAGACAGTTTTGAGTGTAGGATGTTTGAGGTATGTGTCTTAGGCTCAAAGGGTGCTTTTGTGAGCTCATTAAGAACAACAGAAAGGTTCCACTTCGGAAGATTTATGGAACTTTTGGGATAATCCCTATGAAAGCTAGCAAATAACCTGTTAAGGTCAGAGCTTTGAGAAATCTGGAGACCTGCTGGGCCCAAAGTGTCAACAATGGTCGTTCTATAACCATCAATGGTCTAAGGGCGCATGGTTAGATCTTGGTACAGATACATGAAGAAGTCTGAAACTTGTTTCACAGAGGGAGTGGAAAATCCACCAAATTTTCTCTGCACCATTTCTCAAAAAAGGAACATTTTGACTTGTAGATGGTCCTTGTTGATGACCTTTGAGGGGCAGCAATTCTCTCTGCCACCTGCACAGACAAGCCTTGTTCTTGGAGCTGTCCACTCCTCGACACCAGGCGTGGAGGTTGAAATGTTGAGGATTGCTGTGAAACACAATTGTGGGACTGTTTGAGAAGTGTTGTTGACACTGGTAACTGGAGTGGGATCTCTCTTGACAGCTGCACTAGGTCCCAAAACCAGGGCATCCCTGGCAAGCCTTGGACTATTACAGTGATGAGGCAATTGCATTGTCTGATTCTTTGGATCACCCTGTGAAAGAGAGCTGTGGGAGGGTAAGGATAAGCAGTGAGACCCAACCATCTTATGTTCAGAGCATCTATGTGCCAAGCATGTTGGTCTGGGACTAGAGATACATACAATGGAACTTTGTGGTTCAGACGAGTGGCAAATAGATCTACATGAGGAGTGAACCACTTTTGACAGATCTGTTCGAACAGCTCCAGATACAGTACCCATTCTGTTGATTGGACCTGGTTCAACCTGGACAGAAGATCGGCTATCACATTCAGGCAATCTGGAATGTGCCTGGCTCTTAGAGTTATCTGGTAATGATGGCACCAGGTCATGATTTTCCACAGAAGAGCACACATCTCCGCTGAGTGGGTTCCTCCTTATTTGTTTATGTAGGCTACTCTAGAACATTTATGTGTAGCCTTTTTTCCCTGTCTGAACACACACCTTTGGTAGAGACTTGCTCTAAGTGAGCCCCCCCAACCTTCGTTTGCGGCGTCTGTAAAGATTTGGATACTGTGGTCATTGGGGTGAAGGTCTGCGCCATTCATCATGTTTGCAGACTTTTGCCACAACTCTAGGTGAGCTGAAATGGTCTCTGACCAAGGAAGGAGGCTGTCCAATGACTGAGGATTTCTCCAGTGCTCCTTGAGGTGAATCTGGAAGGGCCTCATGTGAAGGCATCCCTCCGGGACCATCTTCTCCATTGAGGTGAGCAACCCAATTAGCGAAATTAAACATTTTGTAGTCAAAACAGGTTTTCACTTTAAGTGCAGGATCAACTCCTGAAGACTGAGCCATCTCTCTTGCGTAGGTTTGAGTTCGGACTTCTGATTTATTATCCACCCTAAGGACTGTGTCAGGTCTACCATGGTCTGAGTGTTCACTTGTGCTTCCTTCTGAGACAGGGTCCTGATAAGCCAGTCGTCCAGGTATTGGTGAAGTCTGACTCCCTTGTGAGGGCCATCACCTGAGGGGCTGTAGCTAGGCTGAAAGGAAGGGAGGTGAACTGGAACAACTGTGAATTGTGGCAAAACCTTAGGTACTTCCTTGAGTTTGGGTGAATCAGGATGTGAAGGTAGGCGTCTGCTAAGTCTATCGACGACACCCATTCCCCTGGAATCAGAGAGGCCCTGATGGAGTCTGGAGCTTCCATTTTGAACCTTTCTACAAGCAGGAAGGTGTTTAGCCTGCTGAGGTCTATCACGGGCTTCCACCTTTGGTGAAGCTTAGGGACTAGAAACAGGCAACTGTAAAACCCGAGAGATTTTATATTTTCTACCCTTTCTATTGTATTCTTCGGCAGAAGAGACTGGATACAAGCAGCCAGAGCTAGATCTTTTTGATGGTCCTTGTATCCTAAGTGAATCAGGGAACTCTGAGTAATTTTGGTTTTGAGATGAATGGTAGTAACCATTGGTAATAATGTTTAACACATTGTTTGAACATTTGTTTGTTTGCCAGTCTCTCCCGAAAGGATGGAGGTGACCTCCTACTGGTGAACTGAGGGAGGCTTTTGAGGAGTCATTGGGAGGAGGGGTTTCTAAGCCCACATCCGCTGGACTGAGGTCAAAAACCTCTGGAGCCTCTGTTATTTGATTTCCCCCTACCTGAGGAAAACGATTGGTTACTGCATGGAGTGGATTGTCCCTCATAGTGGCATTTTCTGTAGAAGCCTCTTTTCTTGTTGTGGAGACCACAAAAGGGCTTGCTTTAATAGGATCCAAAACCCTGAGAATCTTTAGGGGTGCCTTGTTTAAGGAGGAACTCTTCTCCATCCTTCACTAGTTGAGACATGAACAAAGGAGTAGACCAAAAGGGAGAGCCCCTAGGTTCCTGGCGTCTCAAATCCCCTAGATGAGGTTGAAGATGGGTCATCACAGCCTCGAATCTTAGCAGGTGTGTGTTATCTATGGAGTACAACTCCCTCTGGTGAATATGGGCTAAGGACTTACTTAGTCAGGCTAAGGCTCTGCCGAATAAGTATTGTTTGTGCATGTCTTCTCTCAGAGAGACAGGAATAATCATACGCAAACCTTTGTACAAGATTCCATCTTGTATGGTGATTTCCTCACGAAAGTTCCAGTATTCCTGTATCATTGCTGAAGTTTTTTCTTTGCTATCAGGCCATCCCTTCATGACAGTAGCTTTAAAAAGCTGGAGAGCTGGATCATTTTCTGTGGCTACTTTGATTTCTGCTTGACTGTTTCTTGAAACACTAGTGCATTCTGCATAACTAATGTTATCTAGTCCAAGACAAAACACATCAAATGATTTAGACTCTGCATCTGGGACTGAATTGGGCGGTATAGCATGACTCAATAAATCAGAAATGTATTTGGTTGTACCTTTTATGTATTTCACTTTCAGATTGTATCTTTGTAATTGCAACAACATTCTTTGGAGGCGAATAGGAGCAGCAAGTAGAGATTTCTTGAAGATTGCTTTTCTAGCGGCTTGTGATCAGTCTCTACTGTGACATCATCTTTGCCAAGAATATACGTGCTGAATTTCTTGGCAGCAAAGCAAATCACCAACATTTCTTTTTCTACAACTGCATATCTTTGTTGTGCAGGTGACAACGCGGTTGATGCAAAAGCAATCGGTTTTCCATCTTGTAGAATGGTGCATCCAAGACACTTGTCAGAACTGTCACACTGTATCGTAACAGGCTTATTTGCATCATAGTATGTCAACACCGGTTCCATCGTCACAAGCTGTTTTGCTTTGCTAAATGCCTGTTCTTGCTGTGATTCCCAGCAGAACTGATTGTTCTTCTCACACAGGCATCTCAGTGGTTGACACACTTCAGACAAATGAGGAAGGAATTTGGCAAGTTAGTTGATGAAACCTAAAAACCTTTGGGTTTCTTTGACATTGGTTGGTCTTGGCATGTTGACAATGGCTGCTACTTTGCTTGGATCTGGCTTGACTCCATCTGCTGTCAGCAAATGTCCAATATAAGGCACTTCGGTCTTACATAGCTGGACTTTCTTCCTGTTGAGCTTAAGATTCTTCTGGCGGCATCTGTCTAGCAGCTTAGTCAAGTTGTGATTATGATGTTGAACTGCCTCTTGCATGGTGTCTTCATAACCACACACTAGCAAGTCATCTGTGACTATTGCAAGACCTGGGACTCCTTGCAGTGCTTCAGTTTGGCGACGTTGGTATTCTTCACTTGCTGCTTTGATTCCAAAAGGCATCCTGAGCCAGTGATATCTCTGAAATGGCGTCCAGAAAGTAGTCAAGTAACTGCTTTCTTTGTCTAGTCGGCACTGGTTGTATCCATCGGCTGCATCTAAGACAGAGAATACCTTGGCATTGTGTAGCCATGGAAGGATCTCTTCTATTGTTGGCATCGGATAATGAGACCTCTGCTTTAATTAGGTCAGACGGTGACAGGCATATGCGTAATTTTGCGCCTTTTTTTACCACAACCATGGATGAAATCCAGTCAGTTGGTTCTGTCACAGGTGCTATGATGCCTCGCTTTTCCATTTCATCTAGTTTTGCTTTGACCTCTTTTTTCAGTGCTACTGGAATTTTCCTTGGAGTATGCTGGACTGGAGCTACTTCAGGGTTTGTTTGTTTGCAAATGCACATAACCTGGAAGTGTACCTAGTCCGTGAAAGACATCACTGTATTTATCCAAGATTGCTTCAGCTGAATTTGTAGTGATATTGTTGATGGATTCTGGCATGTTCACTGTTATCAACTGCCTTACCTGGCATGCATTTGCAGATAGAAGTGGTTTTCTTGCAACTTTTGTGGTGACCACTTCAAACCTTAGCTTGTATGGTTTGCCATTGTGTACTGTATGTAATGTACACACTCCTAGTGGACACATGTATGATCTGTCATACAGGTTTAATCTTCACATTATTTAATGTGTGTTCTATCATGAATACTGAATTGTCAGTCACTGTGACCTGACTCATTTTCACAGGAAATTTGTAGGTTGCTTTCTACTTGTCCTAGACTGACACACACTAGCAAAATGATGACGTTTATTACACTTGGAGCATCTCTTTCCATACGCACTACAAAAATTACTGCCTCTTTTATGTGACTTGCCACAGTACATACAGTCTCTGTACTCTGTTTTGTCAGCATGTTTCTGGTGCTTGGCTTTTGCTCGCTGTGAGGTTTTCACAAACTGAACATCTGGCTCTGACTTTTCAATTTGCTTCAGCTGCATTTGAGAAAGTTCACTTACTCTGCATATGTTGATTGCTGCATCCAGGGTTAAGTCCTTTTCTCTAAACATTCTGGCATGAGCTGAGTTGTCATTTGTTCCCAAGACTAATCTATCACGAATAAAATCATCAAGTAAGGCTTTAAACTTACATGAATTTGCAAGATGTCTTAGTCTTGTGACATACTGGTCAACTGTCTCATTGGTACCTTGGTTTGTGGTACCAAACACATATCTTTCATAAACAACATTTGTTTTGGGAGTGAAGTATTTTTCTAAGGCTCCAACAACAGAATCTGGATTCTTTTTCTCATCTTCTGACATGCTCAAAGTTTGTAATATTTTCAAGCATTCCTTACCCATGATGGATCTTAATGTTGCTATCCTGACAGTTTTATCCTTTTCTTTCAACTCGGTTACTACTTCATAATCAGCCCACTGTTGCTTAACGAATTGCCAATTGCTAGGCAAATCACCTTTAGTATCCATAGTAGCTGGAACTGGTAAACCAGATGTAGCCATGTTGTATATAAGAATGTTCAATTTAACATGTGTGCTCAAAATCCAATGTTACTGACTTTTCTTTGTATGAAACTAGTAACAGTATCTTTATTATTTGTGTTATCCAGTTTTAACATGCACTGTATAATCATGAGTTTACTTCTGACACCATGTTTGTGTGTGTGAATATGGATTAAAACACAAAGCTTTTAGAATTAAAGTATATTATTAAAGAAGAGATTTTAACACATGTTGTATGCTAGACACACACACAATGACTGTTTTAATTGCCTTTGTTAGAGCACATGCACAGGTCATCACAGTGGATAACAAATATAAACCAGTATAGGATATGGTAACCACAAACTGCTATTACTTGCATTAACTACATCTAACAAGTATCCTCTTATTCAGGACATCAAACTAGTCACAGGCTGTTTCATAGCCATGTCTGGCAGCTTTTTTAGGATTGGCCCCCTTTTGAATTTGGCTTTTGAGTTTCTCGAAGGTGGACTTGAGACTGTCCTGGCACTTTTCCATGGTGGAATTACAGAACAGAAGCAGTCTTAGCAAAAGTAGTTACAAAGTTAATAGTGCAGAGGTTTTGCCTTGTCTGATGCTAAAGTTCTGCTGCATTCTGTCCCCAAAACAAGGTTGTCCCACCTTGTACCACTCTGAAGTGGAAGCAGGGGGTTTTATGTATTTACCCTCAGGTAAATTTGAAGCCTGAAAGTCCTGTTCAAATATTTCAAAGGCATCTTTAAGAGAAGGACTTAGTGGGATACATATTTGGCCCGACCCTTATGTTTTCTTTTGTCTGAGTGCTTCTTTGCCTTAACCGAACAAACCTGTTCAGATGTTTGGAGTGTGTAGAATTCTGATCTGATCAGTTTGGATCTGATCCGGGCTCGGACTGAACAGTTTGTCCGAACTGAGGAGGCAAGGCAGGCCCACAGAAGTCTGTCTCCATGGCCTCATCCATGTGTTCGGATGCTTGGATGATCGGTTGAGTGTTCAGTTGAGTGTTCAGATGAGGAGGTAAGTCATCATTTTGTTTGCTAGTTCCAGGCTTTGGATCTGAAGTGGAGATCTGAACCACCCCAGCTTCCGAGGACTTTTTAATAGTTTTGATCTAGTCTCTGAGAGACTACATTGCCCCTAGCATAGAAGCCTGGAACACCCCCATTTGTTGAAGTTGGATGTCAAAATGCGGACCCAGGGGTTTTTCTAGCTTACTTTCAATTCTGATTTGTAAACCTGTGCCTGGAGTGGGAGAGGCAGTTTAAGCAGTGTCTTCCAGATCTGTATGTGAGCCAGAAAACACTTCCACATCATCCCCCAACAAATCTAGTTCACCTTTTGAAGTTTCGGCCGCTTTCTGTTTCCGAATATACTGTGTCTGTTTTTATTTTGAGAAGCTCTTCACCAGTAAAAGAACTGCAAATATTGCAGGGTTTCTGATTGGAAACGCAAGGGTCATCACCCTTGCCAGCTTCTCTACAGGACGAACAGTAGTTGTGCAGGTCAAAGGGCAAGCAGAAGTGACAACACTTCATAGATCTAGGTTTATTTGTGTTAGCTTGATTGGAGGGCATTTTAACAGCAATATAGTCTGAGCAATCCGAACCGGAAACTCACAACACAAAATAAAAGAAGAAATACTTATCCTTTTTTTTTGTAAAGTTACAAATGTTACAAATGATACAGAATGTGCTACGACAATTAATAAAGCAAATGGCTAAATAAAAACATCCAACAATACGTATATCCACAGAATTTCAATAAAATATCAGTGAGCGAAAATAAAATGCTTCCTAGTCATGCAGCCAACGAGAAAGGAGTCTTCAAAGGAAGTACACTACGGGGTTCACCTACAGCACTGGGAAGTCGGTCAACAATAAATGTCTATTTTTCTTCGACGTTGACCGGATTACTTTCCGCCTCCCGAGAAAGCATTCAGTTCCACATGGTAAGCTATTGTAGCGTGATAAAATAGATTGCTTTAATATAAGTGAGGAGTATAATAGGTAAGCTACTGTGTTGTGGAAACATCGAATAGGAGTAACCCTGATTTTGATGTCAAGGTGGACAGGCAGCATTCTTAAATTTCTTGCCATACCCTTCCCAAAATGGGGTCTGAAATTTCTCCAGGATTTTAGGATTGTTGAGACAGCCCCATTGTCACACTCGGTCATGGTCCTTTTTCATGCCCATTTTGCCCAATTGCAACTGCAAGCATGTTAATCATATCCAGATGTACAATATCTGGGTGCTGATAGCCTAGAGGCAACTCCACTCTGTACACATGATTTCCACCGCTCAAACCTTACAGATAAGCATTTACATCAACCTGATAATTGTAACCGCTTGCAGTCATAACATCTAACCTCACTGAAATGAGACAAGTAACCTTTATCTAGCATTATTCTTTTGTTATGACCAAACGATTGGAGGGCATCGCCCATACATTTGAAAAACGTTTAGACCTTTTTCATATTTTGTTATTTGCAAGAGGCCAAAGCAGTGTTTTCATTTGCTTTTGTGCACATGTCCTTGTTGGCCTAGGTTTCACATCTGAGCTTAATCTTGATTTCCTTTCTTCTGAGATAGTCATAGCACCTATGGCCATGTTAATACCGACTCCTAAGTATGCAACAGAAATTAGGACATACAGCTACTAGCCTGTTGTTGCTGATATTAAAAGCCTATTGCATAGGATTTCATAGATCTTGAAAAGCCTCATCTACTGGGCCCAGATGTCCACATCCTACTACGCCATCAATATACCGAATGACTGAATGTCCTGTCTGTCTTGTAATGAAGGATATAGCATCTTTCTGAAAGATTGTACCTCCGTATCCAAAGCCAAAGGAATAGAATTTATCACACATTTGATGAAGTTTGCTATAATCATATGGATGAAACTTGATGCAGTGAAACACCCTGCTAATATCTCCCGGGGTGGGCAGTCGTAGAAAGAGTGTAGTATAAGGAACAGACGGTAAAACCAACTCACATTCCAATATCCATCGCATTAGTTTTTGCACTTTTACTGGCAAAGTCATTTTCTGTGGTAGTCAAACTGCATATTGCATGACCATCTGCTTCTGAAGCTGCACCCGTTTCGTTCACAGACTGACTTTATCAATATTAATTTCCTGAACTGTCTGCAGCAGGATAAATCTACTGAAAGTTTCCATACTTTTTGCTACCTGGGGGTCTGACCTGTTCACATTTTTCATAATCGCATGTCTGCCAAAACTATACTGAACAATACATGTGGATTTACAATACTTTTTATCTACTCTATATGTAGAGCTTCTTCACATATGTTACTACTAGTTAGTATTGTGCTCAGAAATGACATCACAGCTGCCTTGTTTCTCAGTATCTACAACAGCGAGGGACTTTTAACTGTGAAAAGAGAACTCACAACAACCTTGTTTTGTGTTTTTCTGTCCAAAAATTATCAGCTTTCACCTTTCAATCTCTGATACGAGAGATATAATGAAAATCCAAGCACATTACTGTAGGCATCCATGTATGCAGGTGCAGGTTGCGGCTTGCTTGTACACTCGCAGTAAATAAATTAACATATCCCAATAATAATCCATTCTTTAACAGACCATAAGTTCTTTATTAATTTTGTTACCTGATTTCAAAAATTCCTTCCCCCTTGCGTTCCGTTCAGTGAGACACAAATTTTGATACCAAATAACCTTCAATATCTCCAGAATATATGCCCCTATCTTGATTGCAGTATCTTGCGAGTTGCGCCAAAATTTGATCTCTGACCAAAAATTGATGCAAGCCACAACACGCAAGCCACATCCGTAACCTGTTTAAATGGAAACACTCCAACTATAACTGTAGCATTTGAATTTTTAACCGCAACCCACACCCACAAACTGCACCCGTATACATGGATGCCTACACTTACATGACATGACTTTGTACCAGGCTGTCTTTTCTGGTCCCAAAATGTAAAGTCACAATTAGGCTTTTACATCCCTTTCCATAAACAAGCAATCAGTGCCCATAAACAGGCTCTGTGTCAGCTGACTGTGTGTTTTGAGTTTCAGAGTAGAAGTGAAAGAAAGACACAAAAGTTGTGCCCTGCAACTGGTATTGAGAAGTAAAGTACAAAGTTAACTATTAAGGTGTAGAAGTAGGTGAATAATATATTTAAACAAGATACCGTAAATGCAATAGTTTTCAAGTTAAACTCATTTACTCAACAGTGAGAATCTCACAGTAGCTTTGCTCAGCTAATGAATGAGCTACAGGTCTGCAATTTTACTAAGGTACAGTGAACCAAAAGTAGGTGAATAACATATTTAAACAACATTCTCTACATGCAATAGTTTTCAAGTTACAACTGATTTCCTCCAAAGTGAAATCCTCAAAGTAGCTATTGGTCCGCTATGCAATGAGCTACAGGTCTGTAATTTTACTATGTTATAGCTAACCCAAAAGTAGATGAATAATACAGTTAAACAAAATTCTCTAAATGCAATAGTTTTCAAGTTATAATTTACTCAACAGTGAGAACCTCAAAGTAGCTATTACTCAGTTATGCAATGAGCTACAGGTCTGCAATTTCACTTTGTTATAGCTGACCCAAAAGTAGGTGAACAACATATTTAAAGAAAAATACTCTAAATGCAATGGTTTTCAAGTTACAACTGATTTACTCAAAAGTGAGAACCTGGAAGAAGTTATTGCTCAGCTATGCAATGAGCTACAGGTCTGCAATTTTACTATGTTATAGTTAACCCAAAAGTAGTTGAATAACATATTAAAAGAAAATTCTCTTAATGAAATAGTTTGCAAGTTACAAGTGATTTTACTCATTATGGAATGTACTGAAAAGTCAGAAACTAGCTATTACTCACCTAGCTATGGGGATGGACTTACCATATTGTAGCTATAAAACAAGTAGCTGAATAACATATTTTAACAAAGTGCTCTAAATGCAATACTTTTCAAGTTATAATAGAAATCTACTTGTGGCCTAGTGTATATATATACAAAACCTGAGAAAAAATCCCTGCAATAGTCAATGAGAAAATTGTGATAAAGTGTTGAAATTTTCACACTTTTGGTGGAGTTACCTCACTTGTAATGGCTCTAGAAAACAGACAAACAAACAGATTTGCATGCCTTCACCAATCCTTGATACTTAAAGTATCTTTTAAAAAAGCAGCATGTCTCTGGGCCTTGTAGTTTTGGAGGAGAAGTTGTTCATGCGAACGCATACACTAATGCCACAGAGTGACAACATAATGTCAGCTGACATAAAAAGGGTGATTTCAGGGTCTGCCTCCAGTAAATCCCGATGTTACCATAAGCTGGATTCAAACACAACCATAACTGTGAGAGCCATGGTGATTAAATGTCAAACTTGATATTTGTTTGGTTACTGAGGTCTCTCTCCTGGAGTAGATACAAAATAACCAGAAACCCAAGCAAGCAGAGAACTAGTAGCGGAAGAATCATATATTGATATTTCAATGTAGATCGATGAGGTTTCCTGGATTTACATATCAAAACTAAACGTGTTCATTTTAATATCCTTACTAACACCATCAGGCAGTATTTTACAAATGATGCATATGACAAGCAGTTTTTAATTCAATTATCAATATTCACATGTAAAAATTTACTCTGAATTGTTTAAGGAATCTTATTATTTGTATAGCAGTCTTGTCTATTTAGTTAGAATTATTCATAGTCAAATAAGACTGCAATATATCAATATTAACATTGTACTTCGATTCCTATGCTAGCAACCAGTAGTAGCTACATTGTTTATCAATATTGGAAATATTTATTGTTTTGGGAAAGGGTTGCAAATATCAATGTGCAAAGATACACATCTAAATTGCCATTTTCAGAATAACTATAACTTACACTGCAAATATTTGAACATTTTTACCGTTAGTCTGATATTTTTGCAGTTTTAATGCGTTTTTGATCATAACTACCATATTTTGTGTTGATAAACTTCACTTCCTGGAAGTTATTGGGGATGTACCCGGACAAAACCTAGATTTGGACTCTTTAGTAGACAATATTAATGCCCAATATCATGAGATTGAAATAATATTTTTTCACTCAATATTGAATTTCACACAGCTAAACAATATAGCCTCTACCCACTAGTGCATTTGTCATAATAAAATACTGTATAAAGTAATGCTATCCTTGTACATACAATCACAGGTTTCAGATTGATTGAGAGCATCAAGCAAACAAGCCTACATGATGCGAAACCAAGCCTACATGCAAGCAATTTGGTCCTAAACAATTACCAATGCAAAGTCTCCCTGTCACTACATAGGACATGGTTTTGTATCACTGACCTAATACAGCTCGGAGTGAGAATTATGGTAGTTGCTTAACTACATCCCTTTAACTACCATTATGCAATGACCTATACAATATGTTGACACTGAAGATATACCCATATTAGTGGGTACATTGTTCATTGATATTGTCAATATTTTTCTGTTGTTTTTTGGGACAGCATTGTTGATATTGATGCTGAAACACATATATCAATATCACCATTTCAAGCGGAACTGTAAGATTACTTTGATATAGGAATAAAAGACGTATTCCGAGTGCTTTATGATGGTTTTAAACTATCGAGCGGGTATCGAGTATTTTGTATTAATCTATTTTCACAGAAATTGTTATGAAATATTGACAGATTGTCATTGTAGATGCTTTTATTTTGCTGTAAGCTTTAAAATGATATGTTAATTGTTAAAATCAAGCAAGAAATGATAATTTTATAAATATTATAACCACTAATTCTACCGGGAGTTGTTTGTTTACATTTGTATGCGAAGGAACGATGCACGCAGAATTCCACAGCGTTGTTTTATTTACCGTTCTATATTCGCGATTCCAGCATTGCGCAAAAGACGTGTCCACATTCACTGCGCAGCGTACCATTTTAGAATACGGTATCAAATTGCAAATTTAATAAGTAAATTAAATTTTTATAAGTTAATACCCTATCCAATGGACAATTGCTTTACCGGTCGGCGCGACCGGTCCCGCCAAACGCCAGAAAAAGACGTCCTGTATAGAATACCGGCAGGACCGGTCAGGAGAGTGCATTCGCCAGGTGGCGCATCGTACTTCCTCTTCCTGTCTAGACATCGTGACGTCATAGCATCTTTTTCGTGTCTAGTCCTAGTAAGACCCCTAGTAAGCTGATAGCGGGGCCGGTTGGGTGGGCCTTGCCTGTCCATTGGATAGGGTATTAACTTATAAAAATTTAATTTACTTTAATTTTATTGCGTTAATACATCCTATCCAATGGACAATTGCTGAATAACTACCGCTTGGTAGGCGGGTAAGCAGCTAGGGACTTATGTGAATTCATAATAAACAAAATAGTACAAGCCCATTTGACCTAGGGTCAGAGAACCCTGACAGGTCAAGGTCGGCCACCAACTCACTGGATACCGACGTTGCCCCCCCCCTTTTTCTTCCTTCCAGAGTTGGTTTGGGAAGGGAAAGATAGAGAGAGAGGGGCTGAGTTCAGTCCCAGAAGAATAAACTTCCCAAGGGAAGCAAGTCACAGTTTTTTTTTGTTTTTTTTTAAATATATGTACAACAAATATTTACATTATGTACATATTTTACATATTTACAATATGTACATTTTTACATATACACAATATCTCCTCAATTCTGGGCCTGGTGGTGCACCTGTTGGGCAGCCACTACAGGTCCCAGGTGGAAAAGCTCAGAATCAGCCCAGGCAACATCCTTCAAATAGAATTGGGTGAAGGTGTTGTGAGACTTCCAGTGACAAGTGATAAGGTCCTCAGTGGCCTAGTGGTTAGCAAGTTTGGCATCTAATCATAGGCTGTCACCTCTGTGGGTTCGAGTCCCACAAGTGGCAATTCTGAGGACCTGTCCCAATATGACCCTGGCTGTTGAACGGGACGTAAAACCCCAACTTTGACCTTTGTCCAGTGACAGGCTGACAAGATCTGATCTAAGGAGATCCCTGATTGGAAAGCCTTAGATGCAGCAAAAGCCCTAACATCATGGACTTTAACCTGATGTAAGGTGAGGGCCGCCTGGTCAGAGAGCTCATAGCACAGAATCACAGTCTGTTTGATCCATGAGGAGATGGTGGCAGGTGAGATGTCTTTGTCAAAACCCTTCTTAAAGGAGACAAAGACTAACTCCTTATTCTGCCTGAGATCTGCAGTCCTGTCCAAGTAGTAGCGCAGGGCTCTAACTGGACATAAGGACCTGTCACCCTTGAGTGACCTATCCAGAGATGGTGCCAGGGCTGGGATGACCACTGGAGCCACACTATCTGGACCTTCCTTAGCCAGCTGGTTCTTGGATAGGAAGCTGGGTGAGGGGTACAAAGACACCTTAGACCAGTCTGACTGGTGTCTGATGTTCTTATGTAACCAAGCATGGATCTCACTCCTGCGTTTACCCGAACCTAAGGCCAACAAGAAAACAGTCTTGAAAGTCAGATGTTTCAAGGAGGCCTCTTTTAGGGGTTCAAAGGGAGCCTTTGTCAGCTGGTGAAGCACCAGAGAAAGGTTCCAGGAGGGTATGCCCCTCCTGCCCTTAGGTCTGTCTCTATGGAAACTATCCAGGAGACGAGTGAGATTTTCATCCTTACTGACATTGATGGCGGAATTGCCCAGTTTGTCAGCAATGGCTGATCTGTAGCCATCAATAGTGCCTGGTTGCAACTTCTTGTCCTGAAACAAGTGCAGGAGGAAGTCAGCTATGGCTTTCAAAGGTGGTGCCCTGAAGTCCACCTGATTACTGAGGCACCACTTTGTAAAAATGGTCCACTTTGCCTCATAGACAGATCTGGTTGATCTTCTTTGAGGAGCCTCAATTCGTGCTGCCACTGCCTCAGAGAAACCTTGCTCCTTGATCGCTGAGGCTCTAGGAGCCAGGCATGTAGGTTCAGATTTGACAGGTTCCTGTGAAGGACCTGGTTGAAAGGCTGAGACACTAGGTTCGGTATGCAAGGCAGACACAGTGGGATCTGGCTTGACATTGCCACCAGGTCCCAAAACCAAGGCATGTTGGGCCACCCTGGAGCAATCAGAATTATTCTGTTGCAGGGGTAGTCCTGAAGCTTCTCTACCACTTTGCCCAAGATGGCTGCCGGTGGGAAGGCGTATGGGTCCAGGTCCTCCCAGGAGAGGCTGAGTGCATCCACTGCCCAAGCCTGGGGGTCTGGCACCGGTGACACAAACTGTGGCAGTTTGTTGTTGAATCTGGTGGCAAACAGGTCCACTTGTGGCTGGTGCCACCTTGAGCATACAGCCTGGAACACTGCTGGATGAAGTGACCACTCTGTTTGAATGGTCTGGCCAAGTCTGGATAGCTTGTCTGCTATCACGTTCAGCCGGCCGGGGATGTGACGTGCCCTGAGGGTCACCTGTTGCCTGGTGCACCAGGACAGGATTCTCCACAGTAGGGCACACAGTGAGCCCGACTTCATCCCCCCTTCTTTGTTGATATAGGCAACCACTGTTGTGTTGTCTGTAGCTATCAACACTGTCTTGTTGCAGACCAGGGTTCGAAACTCTTTTAGAGCTAGAAATACAGCCTTTAGCTCTAAGTGGTTTATGTGTAACTTGCTCTCTGGTAGGGACCAAGTTCCTCTTGCAGTATGGTCGTCCAAGTGAGCGCCCCACCCTTCGTTTGATGCGTCTGTAAAGATCTGCAGAGCATGTTTTAGAGGGTGTAATGGTTGACCTAGTAGCACATTGCTTTCCTCCAGCCACCACCTTAGATGAGGGTGGAGGGACTTGGGAACTGGTATCACCTTTTCCAGTGATTCTGGGACCCTCCAGTTGTTTTTCAAGTGCCACTGTATGGGTCTCATGTGTAGTCGCCCTAAGTGGACTTGTTTTTCTGTTGCTGTGAGTAGTCCTATGAGGGACATAAATTTCCGGACCGGGCATACCGGATCCGACAGTATTGATCTGATCTTGTCTGTCAAGGTCTGCCAACGGTCTTCTGTTGGTCTGACCTTGCCCTCTTTCAGGTCGAACTGGTAACCTACGAAGTTGAAGACCTGTTTGGGTGCCAGTTCTGACTTTTCCTTGTTCACCAGCCACCCTAGTTCCTGACAAAGTGTGACCAGGGTTTGAGTATGCTGGAGACAAGTGTCGTGGGTAGAGGCTCTCACCAGCCAGTCGTCTAGGTACTGGTGGGTCCTTATACCCTTCTGAAGTGCCATGAGTTTGACCTCTTTGGCCACCACTGTGAACTCCATGGGGGCTGTGGATAGACCAAAGGGTAGGGCTTTGAACTGGTAAGATCGACCCTGGAGATGAAAACGCATGTACTTCCTGGACTGACTGTGAATTGGTATGTGGAAGTATGCGTCTTTGAAATCTATGGATGTGACCCACTCCCCTGCTTGTAGGGAGGTTCTTATTGTCTCTGGGGTCTCCATCTTGAACGACTCTGTGTTTAAAAAGGTGTTCAAGGTGCTCAGGTCCAGGATGGGTCTCCACCGGTTGTTGGGTTTGGGTACCAAAAATAGCCGGTTGTAAAACCCCAGTGAGTTTGGGTTTTCCACCGGTTCGACTGCATTTTTGTTTATCAGCTGATGCAGTGCCTCCACAAGGAAGGACTGCTTGGTTGGATTTGGTAGTTGCTTATTACAGTCGGTGACCTTGTTAGGTGAGGTCTGAACCGGAATGGAAGAGTATAACCCTCCCTCAGTGTGGTGACTACTTTTGGACTCGAACCCAGGGCTTCCCATTTCTCCCAACACTGGTTTAACCTCGCCCCTACAGGAGGATCTATAACAGCATGTTGGGCATTGGTGACAAGATTTACAGAACACAAGTGACCTACACAAGAAACATTTTTCACATATTTTATTTCTGTGTACATTTGACAAAAGGTGGGATTTACGCCTTTCCTTTGTGGCAACCCGGTGACAATATGAGCATTTGCAACATGAGAGTCTACATTGAAATTTAAAGTCACTTTGCTGTTCTCTGACACCACTGGTGCTGGGTTCAAGTCTCCCTGACCGGTAACAAGTACAGAGTTCTTCTGACCGGTCACTGGAAATATACAGTGATTGTCATTTATGAGACTTGAACCCCTTGGCAGGTTTCTGTGTAAAAGTTGAGGCCTTGCCACGACCTTTCCTAGCCTGCTGCTTGTCCTTGATCTGTTTCCAAGCTGGGACGTTCTTCTTGTCGGTGTGATGGCTAGTAACCTTGTCACTTGCAGCATATGGGTGGAAGCGACCTTGCTGTCGGTGTGAAGTACCGGAAGAACGCCTCTCGTCGCTTTTACAGATTTCTTCCTCAGCTTTTGATATACGCTGGTCCGGGAATAAAGCATTCAGATGAACTGGTGACGTTCTCAAGGCGTGCAACGTATCTTGCTTTACCCCAGCATGTAGATAGTCCAGGTAACTATCCCGGCGAGCAAGGGTGAAGTTGGCCATATTAATAAAAACTGCTTCTGAAAGGTCTTGCATTGTCCTGGCCATTGCTTGAGATACTGACCGGTTGAAAGTGGTCAAATACTCCAGTTCACTAACAGCCTGTCTCATCTTCTCAGATGACTTGCCTTTGCTATCCAGACACAGGGTTTTTAACTGAATGTTCATCGAGCCCTGAACCCTGGTCAGGCACCTTGACAAACCAGCAGCCTGGTTACACATTATTGTCTGTTCACGAGCTGCCCTCTCCCAGCGTCTGAGGAGATCCTGACTGAAGGCTCGAGAGGGTGGAGCAGATGGCAAATTTCTTCTGGCAACCCTGCTGAAAGAGTGGTTGAGTTTGGCCAGATCCGGTGACCAGCTACGAACTGTAGAACTCTCAGTGTCTTTTTCAACATGCATCCCGTACCATCTAGAAGGTCTAGGGGTTTTGATGAACTGATCCCTGAGGAGGCCAGTGTTGTCAGAATTCCTGGTAGGGTAGCCTTCCTTGATTGTGAGGTTAAGACTGGACATCTTCCTGCACAACCAGTCGTCCACAGGAAGTTTCACACTGACTTTACCGGTTGGCTGGATACGAGTACCGGCAAAAGGGTTGTCATCTGCAGTAGAGGACACAGTTTCGAACTCCGGAACCTTGTGCCAGTTCATAAAACTCCTCACACCCCTCATGGTTTCCCTGTAGTTTGCTTCCTCAGTGGGCTCAGTCTCAGGGTCATCTCTAGAAGGTTCTTTGTCTGCTGACCGGTCCCGGTGGATGTCACCATCCAGGGAACCGGTTTCACTGAACTGCTCAGCTTCACTGTCAGAAGCTGCCCTCAGATCCACATCACCGGTGGGCTGAGCCTCTGGGAACGAACCGGGGGCCTGAACAGGCTGGGTTGCTATCCCTGCACCGGGAACCCCAAGGGGTTGGGTGGCAGTCTGCATCTCCTCTACAGCACTACCGGTAGCCTGGTCAAGGCAGGGACCGGATTTCTCAGCTGGCAGACTCTTCTCCACAGGTAGACTGCTGGTGGTGGCACCAGGGTCAAAAAATGGCTTCTGAGAGGGAGTCACATCTGAAGCAGGCTTCACAACCGGTTCAACCGGCACTGTGAAAGCCTTGGCTAGAAGCAAAGCTTCAAGTCTGGAAAATCTTTCTCCCCACTTGTCATCCAAATGCTGGAGATCTTCAGTGGTAGGTCGACTGCTTGAAGATCTTTTCTTACTGGCAGATGGCTTGGGAGACTCACTACGTTTCGTCTTCTTGGACGGTGTCGTCTGCACAGCCTTGACCTTTTCCACTTTACCCAGCACGCTAACGTGTGCTGGGTCCACGAGAGTGGGGGTGGATGAGGTCGTAGCATTGGAGGTAGCTTTCTTGTCCTTCCTGTCCCTATAGGTAGGCGTAGCCAGCTGATGGGACTGCTCAAGGGTAAACCCTTTACAAATCACGCATTCCTTCTTCAGGACGCAGGGGTCGTCGCCTAGCCCTTTGTCCCTACAACGTGCACACTTGGAGTGGGTGTCGAACCCAGCCATAGCGTGTCCGCATGAGCCTCGTCTTTGTCCTGGTGATGACATAGTTGTAGATAACAATTCTGAACTAGAGGATCGCTCGCAAAAAAAAAAGATAATGTTTTTGCATAGCAAAAACAAAGCGTCCCGAAAAGGATATAAAGGTGAGTGCTAAAGTATTAAGAAAATGCTTCGTTTCTAGCCTTATACTGTTGTGGCAACCAAAGTCAGCGCAGTCTGCTCTATCTAGCATGGTTTTCAAGATACAAGCATTTTTGTGTTTTGCAAAAAATAAAAAAATTAAAAATGTCTGCTATATTTGGCGAGACAAAAGTATTTTGAAAATTGGCATGGCTACTCTGCAGAGATACCCAGCAGGTCCAAAATTTTGTTGAGTTCACTCCATATAGCACGGTTTTCGAGATATAAGCATTTTTGTGTTTTGCAAAAACTTTGAAAATTCAAAATGGCCACCATTTTTGGGGAGACAAAAATTTTTGTCAAGACCACTGCCGTGGGGTGTATCTCCCGCCGAGCATTAAAGCAGAAGAAATAGCTTTTCCGAGATATTCACAATTTTTCATTTTCGTGTGTGAAAGGTCTTCCAAAAGTAGGTGAATGAGTTATTTGAGAAAAATTGGCTATCTGCAATACTATTAAGAGATAATTCACATTTACTCATTTTGAGTAGGTGAATAATTATCTATGGGTCTGAAACTTCACCAAGTGAAAGCTCTCCCAAAAGTAGGTGAATGAGTTATTTGAGAAAAATTGGCTATCTACAATACTTTTAGAGATAATTCGCATTTACTCATTTTGAGTAGGTGAGTAATTAGCTATGGGTCTGAAACTTCACCATGTGAAAGCTCTCCCACAAGTAGATGAATGAGTATTTGATAAAAATTGGGTATCTGCAATACTTTTACAGATAATTAGCATTTACTCATTTTGAGTAGGTGAATAAATAGCTATGGGTCTGAAACTTCACAGAGTGAAAGCTCTCCCAAAAGTAGGTGAATGAGTTATTTGAGAAAAATTGGCTATCTGTAATACTTTTAGAGATAATTCACATTTACTCATTTTGAGTAGGTGAATAATTAGCTATGGGTCTGAAACTTCACCAAGTGAAAACTCTGCCAAAAGTAGGTGAATGAGTTATTTGAGAAAAATTGGCTATCTGCAATACTTTTAGAGATAATTCGCATTTACTCATTTTGAGTAGGTGAGTAATTTGCTATGGGTCTCAAACTTCACCAAGTGAAAGCTCTCCCAAAAGTAGGTGAATGAGTTATTTGAGAAAAATTGGCTATCTGCAATACTTTTAGAGATAATTCGCATTTACTCATTTTGAGTAGACGAGTAATTAGCTATGGGTCTGAAACTTCACCAAGTGAAAGCTCTCCCAAAAGTAGGTGAATGATTAATTTGAGAAAAATTGGCTATCTGCAATACTTTTAGAGATAATTCGCATTTACTCATTTTGAGTAGGTGAGTAATTAGCTATGGGTCTGAAACTTCACCAAGTGAAAGCTCTCTCAAAAGTAGGTGAATGAGTTATTTGAGAAAAATTGGCTATCTGCAATACTTTTAGAGATAATTCGCATTTACTCATTTTGAGTAGGTGAGTAATTAGCTATGGGTCTGAAACTTCACAGAGTGAAAGCTCTCCCAAAAGTAGGTGAATGAGTTATTTGAGAAAAATTGGCTATCTGCAATACTTTTAGAGATAATTCACATTTACTCATTTTCAGTAGGTGAGTAATTAGCTATGGGTCTGAAACTTCACCAAGTGAAAGCTCTCCCAAAAGTAGGTGAATGAGTTATTTGAGAAAAATTGGCTATCTGCAATACTTTTAGAGATAACTCGCATTTACTCATTTTGAGTAGGTGAGTAATTAGCTATTGGTCTGAAACTTCACCAAGTGAAAGCTCTCCCAAAAGTAGGTGAATGATTAATTTGACAAAAATTGGCTATCTGCAATACTTTTAGAGATAATTCGCATTTACTCATTTTGAGTAGGTGAGTAATTAGCTATGGGTCTGAAACTTCACAGAGTGAAAGCTCTCCCAAAAGTAGGTGAATGAGTTATTTGAGAAAAATTGGCTATCTGCAATACTTTTAGAGATAATTCGCATTTACTCATTTTGAGTAGGTGAGTAATTAGCTATGGGTCTGAAACTTCACCAAGTGAAAGCTCTCCCAAAAGTAGGTGAATGAGTTATTTGAGAAAAATTGGCTATCTCCAATACTTTTAGAGATAATTCGCATTTACTCATTTTGAGTAGGTGAGTAATTAGCTATGGGTCTGAAACTTCACAGAGTGAAAGCTCTCCCAAAAGTAGGTGAATGAGTTATTTGAGAAAAATTGGCTATCTGCAATACTTTTAGAGATAATTCGCATTTACTCATTTTGAGTAGGTGAGTAATTAGCTATGGGTCTGAAACTTCACCATGTGAAAGCTCTCCCACAAGTAGATGAATGAGTTATTTGATAAAAATTGGGTATCCGCAATACTTTTACAGATAATTAGCATTTACTCATTTTGAGTAGGTAAATAATTAGCTATGGGTCTGAAACTTCACCATGTGAAAGCTCTCCCAAAAGTAGGTGAATGAGTTATTTGAGAAAAATTGGCTATCTGCAATACTTTTAGAGATAATTCGCATTTACTCATTTTGAGTAGGTGAGTAATTGGCTATGGGTCTGAAACTTCACCATGTGAAAGCTCTTCCAAAAGTAGGTGAATGAGTTATTTGAGAAAAATTGGCCTTCTGCAATACTTTTAGAGGTAATTCGCATTTACTCTTTTTGAGTAGGTGAGCAATTAGCTATGGGTCTGAAACTTCACCAAGTGAAAGCTCTTTTTGATAGCTGCTCTGCAGAGATACCCTGAAGATAAAAAATTTCGTTGAAATCGCTCTATGTAGCACGGTTTTCGAAATATCAGCATTTTTGTGTTTTGCAATTTTTGCGCAAAAATACGAAAATTCAAAATGGCCGCCATTTTTGGCAAGATAAAATTTTTTTGAAAATTGGCATGGCTACTCTTTAGAGATACCCAGTGGGTCAAAAATTTCGTCGAAATCGCTCTATCTAGCAGGGTCTTCGAGATATAAGCATTTTTATGTTTTGCAATTTTTGCGAAAAATTCGAAAATTCAAAATGGCCGCCATTTTTGGCGAGACAAAAATTTTTTGAAAATTGGGAAAAGTACTCCGCAGAGATATCTTGCGGGTCAAAAATTTTGTCGAAATTGCTCTATCTAGCACGGTTTTTGAGATATAAGCATTTTTGTGTTTTGCAATTTTTGCGAAAATTTCGAAAATTCAAAATGGCCGCCATTTTGGGCGAGACAAAAATTTTTTGAAAATTGGGAAAACTACTCGCAGAGATACCCTGTGGGTCAAAAATTTCGTCGAAATCGCTCTATCTAGCACGGTTTTCGAGATATAAGCATTTTTGTGTTTTCCTTATTTGGAAAATTCGTAATGATTAATTAATCATTAATTACTCGGCCATTTCTTGACCAATCAATGCCAAAATCTAATGATTTCCAGATTTTAATAGAATGAATGTATTTGCCAAGTTTCAGGTGAATTGATAAAATTCCTTTCAAGTTATCATCCGGACAAGCTTCCCCATCGAAAAAAGACATTTTTGGTCATGTGACCTCTCTGATTGGTTGAAATGTCACTGCAGCATATTCAAAAAAATTCCCCAGGGCTACTGCCTAAACCTGCCAAATTTGAAAAGAATCCGCCTAACGGTTACAGAGTTATAAGGAAAACAAAATGCGGAGCCGGCGGAGCCGGCGGAGCCGCAGGAGCCGGCGGAGCCGGAAGCTCTCCCATACACAAACAAGCGTCCCTTGCGGGACGCTTAATTACTTCAATAATGAAATAAAACGGATGAGTTCGGTAAAAAACCAAATTTCCTAGTCGTTGAAAACACGTCTTCACTCTCCACGCGCCAAACGAAAAAGATGCTATGACGTCACGATGTCTAGACAGGAAGAGGAAGTACGATGCGCCACCTGGCGAATGCACTCTCCTGACCGGTCCTGCCGGTATTCTATACAGGACGTCTTTTTCTGGCGTTTGGCAGGACCGGTCGCGCCGACCGGTAAAGCAATTGTCCATTGGATAGGATGTATTAACGCAATAAAATGTGACATTTGACAAACTTCGGGAAACTCACCAGAGAGGACAACCTCATTTAGTGTTCCTGAATTTTGTTAAAGTCTTATAAATGTGTGATATTTGTGATTATTTTAAACCAGTCTTTGCAACTGATGCATAGTTGTCAATCGTCTTAGTTGATGCATAATTGATAGTCCTTAGTTTATGCAGACAATACTGACATGTTGTGGTGAATGCGACAATTCTTGCTCTCTGTCAACAGCTGTGAATTCACTGAGATGACTGAATGGGCTGCATGTAACCAGGTAAAGGTAGACTCATCCCTTCCTTGGCTTCAAAAAATGTATAGGACAGCGTAATCTCCTCAACATTCTCCATCTTGGGATCCTCCGCAAACTCTGGGTCTATGAAGAAAAACACTGGCATGTCCACCTGAAAAATGAGAAAAATAATGACATTTCACTGACATGTTCCTGTATAACAAAATTTTATATCAATAACATGTATATGGATTATATGTCCTTTCAAAATCCTGAATTCCAAAATGATCTTTCCACATAACACTTGTAGTATTGCAGGAAAAACTTTCTGTTCAGATGGGTGTTCACTCACAGACAAAAACTTTTTAAAAAACCTCAGGCAGCAAGAAAACTGAGTTCATTTTTAGCTCATCACGGTTTATTAAATATTTATGTTTTAAAAAGTATGTTAAAGTAATAATTCATTTTAAAGTTCTCATGATCTGGTTATCCTATTTTGAGGGACCATTACAAAAGTACTTCTTACAATTTCTTAAAAATTCCTTGTACTTCAGTTGTGACACCAGTACTTGTATTTGCAATTTGTCAAAGTACTTGAGCTGTGGTACCATTACTTGTACTTGCAATTTGTCAAAGTATTTGAGTTGTAGTACAAGTACTTCTTATTTGCCAAAGTACTATAGTTGTGGTGCCAGTACTTGTACTTGCAATTTTCCAAAGTACTTGAATCATAGTACCATTACTTGTACTTGCGATTTGTGTCAAAGTACGTGAGTCATGGTACCAGAACTTGTATCCTTCGTGAACCAGAATCCAGTCCATTCCACTTTCCGGTCTAAATGGTTTTAAAATCAAACTTATGTATGTTTTGTGCCAATATACAAACAGAAGTTATATATTCTTAAAATAGAATTTTTGGGGCGGTATACACATGATTTTGTGTAACTAGAAAGGTGCGCTGAAATGTTTCAAATGTTACAGCAAAAAAAAGACTGCACAATTTTGGTAATAGACTGGAAATAGATACAACAATTATACATGCAATTTGTCAAAGTACTTGTCTCTTGGTACCAATACTTGTACTTGCAATTTGTCAAAGTACTTGAAGTGTGATACCAGTACTTGTACTAGCAATTTGTCAAAGTACTTAAGACATGGTACCAGTGCTTGTACATGCAATTTGTCAAAGTACTTGAGTCATTGTACCACTGCTTGTATTTGAGTTGTGGTACAAGTATTTGTACTTGAGGCATGGTACCAGTACTTGTATTTGCAGTTTGTCAAAGTCATGGTATCAGTAATTTTTCAAAGTACATGTACTTGAAATGTGGTGCCAGTTCTTTACCTGAGTCATGGTAACAGTACTTGTACTTGCAATTTGTCAAAGCACTTCAGTCATGGTACCAGCAATCATGTGGTAATTTTCAATCACTGCACCCATAAAATCCAAGGGGAAATCCAAGAGCAGTTAAATTCTTAGAGCAATGAACTCAACAAAGGCAGTACTTGCAATTTGTCGAAATATTGCAGTTGTAATACCAAGACTTTTGCTTGTAATTCGTCAATGAACTTGTATTTCACTCTCGAAACCATTATTAGTATTTGTAATTTATCACAATATTGGTACTTACGTCTTAATACTAGTACTTGCAATTTGTCACAGTTCTTGTACTTGGGTCTGGATACCAGTACTTAAACATAAGTTTTGATAGTAGTACTTGTAATTTTCTAAAGTACTTGCACTCCAGTCTTATATCAGTACTCATACTTGCAATTTGTCAAAGTACTTGTACTTGAGTCTTAATACCAGTACTTGTAACCTCACAAAGTACTTTTGCATGTCTAATTGAACAATGAGAGAAAGCCAGATATTTCTTTCAATGGGAAGAGGAAATCCACAAGAACACATGTAATTCTAATTCTAATTGGACTTTTATAGCGCTTAATCTCCCCTACTCAAATGAGACTCTAATCTGCAAAATGTAACCACCAGACAGGTATATTATAGTATCTACCAGACACAATTTCGTAGAACACACCTTGAAAAATAGCATCAGAGATGCCCGTACCCCACAGCCTAGGGAAATATTTTCAACACCATGAGATATAGAAGTACTGTACCAGTACAAACTTCAGGATACTTTCAGAGCACTGTCAGTTATATAAAGGTCCAAACAATGTTTAAATGGAGAAATAATGTTTAAAAGAAAGATAATGTGTATAAAGATGAAGTATTAAAACAAGATAATTCAATAACAAGATGACAGCATTAATCAGTAAACTAAAATTCAACACTCTTTATCTACATCTGCATGGCCGAATTATGGTTTAGATGGTTTGAATATTACCATGCATACAGAAGTGGTAATACATTTAATGAATGCTTATATTGTGGTGTTGGAGCAAACTCTGTGGCTCACTTGATGAAATTCTATCTCTTACAATGGGAAGTTATGAAAGTAAAATTCTTAATAAATTCTAATATGACTTTTGCTTAATCTGCATCAAAAGACAGACCCAAAGGTCCATGAAGATTTTAAAGGTCAAGGTCACTACGACAAGGTAAAAGGTCAAATTAAGGTCACACCATGATAATACACACCTACAGCCCCTAACCAATGTCCCTACCAAGTATCAACTTCCTACACCTTACGGTTTCCGAGATATAACCCTGACAAGATTTTATAGGTCAAGGTCACTATGGCAAGGTCAAAGGTCAAATCAAGGTCACACCATGATGCTGCACACCTACACCCCCTAACCAATGTCTCTACCAAATATCAACTTCCTACACCTTACAGTTTCCGAGATATAGCCCAGACAAGATTTTATAGGTCAAGGTCACTACGGCAAGGTCAAAGGTCAAATCAAGGTCAGATCATGATGTTGCACACCTACACCCCCTAACCAAAGTCCCTACCAAGTATCAACTTCCTATACCTTACGGTTTCCGAGATATAGCCCGGACAAGATTTTATAGGTCAAGGTCACTACGGCAAGGTCAAAGGTCAAATCCTGGTCAGACCACGACGTTGCACACCTACACAGCCTAACCAATGTCCCTACCAAATATCAACTTCCTACACCTTACGGTTTCCGAGATATAGCCCGGACAAGATTTTATAGGTCAAGGCCACTACGGCAAGGTCAAAGGTCAAATCAAGGTCAGACCATGACGTTGCACACCTACACCCCCTAACAAATTTCCCTACCAAGTATCAACTTCCTACACCTTACGGTTTCCGAGATATAGCCCGGACAAGATTTTATAGGTCAAGGTCACTACGGCAAGGTCAAAGGTCAAATCTTGGTCAGACCACGACGTTGCACACCTACACCCCCTAACCAATGTCCCTACCAAATATCAACTTCCTACACCTTATGGTTTCCAAGATATAGCCCGGACAAGATTTTATAGGTCAAGGTCACTATGGCAAGGTCAAAGGTCAAATCAAGGTCACACCATGATGTTGCACACCTACACCCCCTAACCAATGTCCCTACCAAATATCAACTTCCCACACCTTACAGTTTCCGAGATATAGCCCGGACAACATTTTATAGGTCACGGTCACTACAGCAAGGTCAAAGGTCAAATCAAGGTCAGACCATGACGTTGCACACCTACACCCCCTAACCAATATCCCCACCAAGTATCAACTTCCTACACCTTACGGTTTCCGAGATATAGCCCGGACAAGATTTTATAGGTCAAGGTCACTACGGCAAGGTCAAAGGTCAAATCAAGGTCAGACTATGACGTTGCACAACTACACCCCCTAACCAATGTCCCTACCAAGTATCAACTTCCTACACCTTACAGTTTCCGAGATATAGCCCGGACAAGATTTTCAAACTCAAGGTCACTACGGCAAGGTCAAAGGTCAAATCAAGGTCAGACCATGACGTTGCACACCTACACCCCCTAACCAATGTCCCTACCAAGTATCAACTTCCTACACCTTACGGTTTCTGAGATACAGCCCAGACAAACTATTTCCCGTCGCCCGCCTGCCCGCCCGCCCATCCGGACACCATGGGTGAAAACAATACCCCGACAGCCCTTAAGGGCTGTGGGGTAAAAATGAAAACAGATCCGGAACTTTCTTTAGAAAAGCCTTGTCCGAGATTATCAAAACATTTTAAGAACTTACATAGCCATGAAGGGACAGCTAACAACAGTCACTAGAAATCAAATAACCCTATCAGGTTGGATTATAAAACTGTGTCATACCTGTTCATGAGGATTCAATCTTTGTTCTTCAAAGCAGAAGCACTGAAATTGAACAAGCATATTCTTCATAAAGAAGCAACACAATCATGTAAACCCCACTCTTTACACTTTGTATTTTAAGAATGTGGTGCAAGAGATCTACTTTTAAGATTAGGCAACAAACTTATTCCTGAAATGACCAAAGCATTGAAAATCCAGGAAACTTAATCAATAACAGTAAAATGATCATTTGTAAAAATTAAAGCTGGTTTTCACTTTTCAGGGGCCTTGAAAAAAAACACTATATATCTGATAGTTCGCTGGTCACTGGAATGGTAAAAATGTAGACATAAAAATTAAAAATCGCATGGTGAGATATTTTAAAGTTCATAAACAGCCATTTGGATTCAAATTTAATTTAGCAAATTATATGAGTAAGCTATTAGTTTCCTTACTGTTTCCATGATACAATTCTTTCACAATGGCAAATGGTTTTCAATTCTTTGTATAATTAAAATAAAATGAACAAGACCACTGCCGTGGTGTGTATCTCCCGCCAAGCATTAAAGGGGAAGAAATACCTTTTCCGAGATATTCACAACTTTTCATTTTCTGCTAAAATCCAAGATGGCCGCCAAAAGTGGCGAAAACTGAAATTTTTCCTCTAGGCACAGAATACTGTTGTACTACCCTGCAGGTCAAAAATTTGCTCGAAATCGCACGATCTCTTACCATTTCGAAGATATTTTCAATGTTTTGTTTTCCGCTAAAATCCAAGATGGCCACCAAAAGTGGCGAAAACTGAAATTGTTCCCCTTTGCATAGGATACTCTTGTACTACCCTGTGGGTCAAGAAGTTTGCTCGCAATCGCTCTATCTTGTACGGTTTTCGAGATATTCACACTTTTTCATTTTCTGTAAAAACCCAAGATGGCCGCCAAAAGTGGCGAAAATTGAAATTTTTCCCCTTTGTATAGGATACTACCCTGTGGGTCAAAAATTCGCTCGAAATCGCTCTATCTCTTACGGTTTTTGAGATATTCACACTTTTTCACTTTCCGCTAAAATCCAAGATGGCCGTCAAAAGTTGCGAAAATTGAAATTTTTCCCCCTTTCCACACGATATTCTTGTACTACCCTGCGGGTCAAAAATTCACTCGAAATCGCTCTATCTCTTACGGTTTTCGAGATATTCACACTTTTTCATTTTCCGCAAAAATCCAAGATGGCCGCCAAAACTGGCAAAAATTGAAATTTTTCCCCTTTGCACAGGATACTCTTGTACTACCCTGTGGGTCAAAAATTCGCTCGAAATTGCTCTATCTCTTACGGTTTGCGAGATACTTGTGATTTTTCACATTTTAACTAAAAGTAGCAATAAAATAGCCATTACTCACTTGTACATTGAGCAACAGGTGTGAAACTTAAATATGTTACAGTTCACAAAAAAGTAGATGAACAACATATTTGAGAGAAACTGTGTAGCTGCAATACTTTTGAAGATATAAGCCATTTACTCATTATGGTTATCATTAAAAATTGACAAAGTAGCTATTACTCACTTAGCTATGGAGATACACTTCCAAACTACTGACCATGTTGTAGCTGTGGAGAAAGTAGCTGAACAACATATTAGAACAAAATACTCTAAATGCAATAGTTTGAGAGTTATAAGTCATCTAATTATATTAGCTAAAAGTGCTATTACTCACTCAAAAGTAGGCCAAAGTTCACCAAACCCAAAAAATATTGAAGAGCATAAAAATTCATTAGGACAAGTAATTTACCAAAAATGTGTAACTGTAGTAGTTTCAGAGACAACTGCACGTACACACATGGTGCAAATTATAATCTCCCGCCGGCGAGCCGGGCGGGAGATAAAAATATGTATTCTATTAACAACACTAACAGAAAATAGCCAGCCTTGACAGGCAGGAACCCCAGCCCACAAGTACAAATAAACAGGAAACAACTCAACATTAGCCAGCTAATGGTAGATGGTTAGAATAGTGTTATATGTCGGTATTATATTTTAAAGAATAATCACTCAATGTAGTAAAATATGCCAAAAGGTCTGTATCCATCAAATACTTGCATATTTTCACATAAAATAGTTAAAATCAAACTACCATGTTTTTTTCATTGTTTATGCAATCATGCAAATCAGGAAGTACCATATAGCTGTTATATCACCCATTTCCTGTCTGAAAAAATGCATCAAAAGTTGTTATAAATTAGCAAATTTACTACATTTTACAGAAAAAGTAAAGTCTTTTTTTTTTTGTTTGTTTATTTTATTGTATATAATTAATGTTTTATTACGCTTTCAGAACATGTAAAATCCGATTTTAGTGTTTTTATAAATTCGATGGTTATTGGGAACAGACACGAATAGTACGTACTTGGCAATTAGCCAGCATGAAATATTTGATGTCTTTAGAAACAATGTGATTTTGTGAAGATCAAAGGAACAACTTCAAATGCAAGAAGTTTGTAGATTACAGAATCCATGAGATGCTCTCACCACAGCCGACATACAGACAATACAGAGCATGACTATAACCCTCAACCTTTATAGGTTGGGGTTACTAACTTACTTAATTCATAATTCCTTGATAACCTGTTTATGCAGTCTACTCACCTGTATTTTATTGAAGTAGATACCTGCTTCAAAAGGTATTACATTATAGGTGGATATTCCTACCACAGGTTTGTCAGTCGGGTTTTTGGCAGTGTAAAAAGCCAGGGCAGTTTCCCCAGGAACTAGCTTTAATGCAGAAACAATTTGTCACTACTTAAATATGGTAATATATATATAAGATAGATGTATTATTTTAAAACCAGAACCAGGTCTCTATCATATTCTACAAATTTACAATACTTTCACATTTAAGCTAAGCTAATCCCCCCAAAGCAAGACACAGATTCATGATTCTCAAATGTTCAATTACATCAACTTTACCTACACAATAGTCACTCAAATGTACAAAATGTCTTGGAAAAATTTAAGACCATCTAAGTTAAAGAAGAAATGAAAATAGCATCAGACATGTCTGTACCCCACAGCCTGGGGAAAAAGTTTTCAACACCATGAGATTTAGAATTAATGAAACAGTACAATGATCGGGATACTTTCAGAGCAGTGTCAGTTATATAAAGGTCCAAATAATGTTTAAGTAGAGAAAATAGCGTATAAGAGAAAGAAAATGTATGTAAAGTAGTAAAACAAGACTATTCAATAGCAAGATGACAGCATTAATCAGTTAACTACAAATTATGAATTTGTAAAATTTATTAACTGGAGAATAGCTGTCAATGCAAATAGCACAATTAAGTAAAAGTACATAAAATAATCAGTTGAAGCAATCTATATATCCTTGTCATAAGACAAACATACCTCAAATATAGCAGGTGAACACACTTTGGCAAAGCCAAAGTTAAAGGTCACATCATAATGCACACCTACACCCCCTAACCAATGTCCCTAATAAGTGTCAACTTTCTACACCTTACACAATTCAAGAAATAGTGCAGAAAAAATGTTAAAATTCATGGTCACTACAACTAGGTCAAAGGTCAAATCAAGATTACACCGTGATGTTGCACACCTACAACCCCTAAGCAATGTTCCTACCAAGTATCAACTTCCTACACTTTACAGTTTGAGAGATATTGCCCGGACAAGATTTTAAAGGTCAAGGTCACTACTGCAAGATCAAAAGTCAAATCAAGGTGACACACCTTGGCCATGACATTGCACACCTACAACCCCCCACCAATGTTCTGACCAAGTATCAACTTCCTACACCTTATGGTTGCCGAGATATAGCCCAGACTATATTTGAATATTTTATAGGTCAAGGTCACTACAGCGAGGTTAAAGGTCAAATCAAGGTCATACCATGACATTGCACAGCTACACCCCCTAACCAATGTCCCTACCAAGTATCAACTTCCTACACCTTACAATTTCTGAGATATAACCCAGACAAGACTTTCAAACTCAAGGTCACTACGGCAAGGTCAAAAGTCAAATCAAGGTCAGACCATGACGTTGCACACCCACACCCCCCAACCAATGTCCAACCAAGTATCAGCTTACTATACCTTACACTTTCTGAGATACAGCCCGGACAAAACTTTGACCCTGCCCACCCACCCGCACATCCGGACACCATGGGTGAAAACAATACCCCGACACCCCTTAAGGGCTGTGGAGTAAAAATTATGCAGCTGTAAAATTTATCAATTTAAGTATAGCTGTTAACTGAAATAGCACAATTAAGTAAAGTACATATAACAAGATGCACTCAGAGAGAGCAAAACGCTCGACTCCATGTGACCAGTCTCTCAAGTGATATAAAATATTGTAAGGAAGACAATAAAATAAAACCAAACATGTAAATTAATTTTCATAGAAATATCAAGTAGAAAGCTAAAGTCATTAAAAATACATTGAAATGGGACCTCTGAAAAATCATGAATTTTTTGTATCTAAAATAAGATCCTGATCTTTCTTTTAGTAACTTCTTCCTTCAGTCAGGTCCTACTCACAAATTTTTAAATAAAGATCTGTTCATTAGTTTTAGAGTAATCTAAATACACACACAAAAAAAAAATAAATAAATAAAACAAACATAAACAATTAACACACAAAAACATAAACTGCTGGTGGAGGCAAAAATTCTGCTTAAAGGTCACTTCTTGGTGAAAATCATGCATGGTAATTTTTTGTGATGGACTGTCAAGGAATTGAAAGAAAAAAGAGAAAATAAAACAGAAATAATAATTAATAAAAATGATGAATATACCACCTCCCTCTTTATTATGTTTATGTCAATTTCAAGACATACAATGAGAAGAAATATTTTTACTTAAAGACATCAAGTATCACAAGCTAGGTTTGTGACCTCACAATGGCAGTTACATTGTGACATCACTTAGTAATGACATCATCAGAAAGCAAAATATTGATTTTTACGTATGTGATGAAGAGAAGCAGTTTCACTGTGTATTCCCAATTAAAATAAGAAAAACTCTCTCCTGGCTTTAATTTTCAAACAAATTACACCAAATTTGAAAGAATCTGTCTGTACCCCATGAAATACCTTCCCACCAAATTTGAGATTGATTGAAGTTATAGTTTTTGAGTTATAAGGGCAAAATGGTGCACAGACAGAGAAGCAGATTTCACTGTAAAAGCCCAATTAAAAATAAGAAAAACTCTCTCCTGGCTTTAGTTTTCACACAAATTACACCAAATTTGAAAGAATCTGTCTGTATCCCATAAAATACCTGCCCACCAAATTTGAGCTCGATTGGTGTTATAGTTTTTGAGTTATAAGGGCGAAACGGTGCACAGACAGACAGACAGACTGACAGAAACAAACTGATTACAATAACCCTCTCCTATCGTCGAGCGTTAATAATCAGTTCCAGCAATAAAAGAGAACTATGTCTCAAATATTGCAGGTGAACACACTTTGGCAGAGCCAAAGCTAAAGATCACACCATGATTTTGCATACCTGCACTTCTCAGCCAATGATACTCCAAGAATCAACTTCCTACACATTTAAGTTTGAGATATGGCCTGGACGAGATAATAAAGGTAAAGGCCACTACAGCAAGGTCCAATCAATTTTACACCATGATGTTGCACACATACACTCCTAACCAATGCCCTTGCCATGTATCAACTTTCCACACCTTATGGTTTTTGAGATATAGCCCGGACAAGATTTTAAAGGTCAAGGTCACTATGTAAAGGTTATAAAGGTCAAATTAAGGCCACATCTTGACACCCCCTAACTAATGTCCCTACCCCAGTACTAATGTCCACTTCCTACACCAAATTGTTTCCGAGATACAGCGCGGGAAAATATTTTAAAGTCAAGGTCACTACACCAGGGTCAAAACTCAACTGACACCATGGTCACACCATGATGTTACACACCTACCAACCAATGTCACTATCAAGTGTCAACATCATACAGCCCAGACAAGCTTTTTCCCGCTGCCAGCCCGTCCATCCAGATGCCATGGGTGAAAACAATACCTGCACAGTCCTTAAAGACTGTGGGGTAACAAGCAGAAGCTCTGCAAAAATATCTTTTGGTATGATGCAAATAATGTATTTGTAGAAAACATAACATCAGATATATTAACAAAAATGTGACACTTGTAAACAAGTTTGTAATGCTAATTATGCATAGCAAATGGCACCGATAAATGCAAAGAATGTATAAGAAGGGAATGTCCTGAGAATGCATGCAATAGCAGTCACTACAGAGCAGCCCATTCATGGATACTCAAAAGTGAAACATAAGTGGAAAGTTAAGTATTTAAAAAAAACATTCTTTCATCAATCAGTGGACCAAGCCAGTTTAAACCACGGTGTTGGTCCTTGAGTCTAGCTCATTCAGCAGCCAAAGTTCAGGGAGTGATAGAAATCAAGGCCTGTATCGTGTATCAGTATTTCAATATAGATCAGTATAGCTTCCAAAATTTCAGTGTACACACCTGTAGTACATATTTAAATGTAAATCTAACGCCTCTTGTGGCAGTATTTTCATAATATTATTGTATTTTATAAGCACTTTATATTTTAATCATACAATATTCAAATACTGAAAGATTAACCTTGAGAACTTTAAGGAATTTATTTGCTTGTACAGCTATCTTGTGGTAAAATGACGATATTTCTTAAACATCTTATGCATGTTTTTGGTAAATGAGGCACTAGTGACTATGAAATGAAGCATGTTTTTGGTAAATGATACTTCAATATGCAAAGCCAAATTAAAAATTTATGTTTATATTGAAACTGCACTTCTTACAACCTTAAGGCCCAGAACAGGATCAGTGAAGTGCGGAAAAAAGGGCTTACATCTACTTTTGGCTGCTGTGGTCTGAACTTCCACTGCATGCTGGAGGCAGTATCTGCATTGAACTTGACGGTGATCCTTCTTGTTTGTACTGGCTGCATGCCTTCTACCTTAGATGCATCATGTCCAGGTGTGACCATCACAGACCCTCCATAACCAGTAGCCTGGTGTATTAACAGCAGAAAAACTACATGTATATTTAGTTCTTCTATTTAGTTTTGACAAGTTGGGTATTCCCCTTAATGATGAAGTTATGTGCTGCAAAAACAAGGCCCCACTGCACATGTCACTCCAGATAATCTGGAGAACTTATATCTGAGCTTTAATGTCCTTTTACAGATTTCAAATACACACAATTTACATTAAAATTTACACATTTAACTTTTTTTGACAACAAACTATTCCACATACCTGAATATAGTGTACATACCCTCCATTACTACTGCTAGAAATTTAATCAAGGTGTTGCTTTTGCAATATATATTTCATTACTATTTATGAACATTACTGATAACAGTAAAATTACATCTAGTAAGTTAGTAACAACAAAGAGTAATCATCACTGACCTTCTTCAGTAAATAGTTTGGTTTAGGATCTATCTAAGCTGGTCATGGGTTCCGATATCCATCTCACAAAATGTTAATAAACTTATTTTAATCTCAGACAATTTTTTGTTATTTACTGTTAAACATGTGACTAGCATGCAATAAAATGGTACATTTAGGATTTGTTTTATAAAAAACAAGACCACTGCCACGGTGTGTATCTCCCGCCAAGTATTAAAGGGGAAGAAATAAAGTTTCGGGATATTCACAATTTTCATTTTCCACTAAAATCCAAGATGGCCGCCAAAAGTGGCAAAAATTGAAATTTTTCTCCTAGGTATTTCTTACCGTTTCCGAGCTATTTTCAATGTTTTATTTTCCGCTAAAATCCAAGATGGCCGCCAAAAGTGGCGAAAATTGAAATTTTTCCCCTTTGCAATTTGCATAGGATACTCCTGTACTACCCTGTGGGTCAAAAATTCGCTCAAAATGGCTCTATCTCTTACCGTTTCCAAGATATTTTCAATGTTTCATTTTCCACTAAAATCCAAGATGGCCGCCAAAAGTGGTGAAAATTGAAACTTTTCCCCTAGGCACAGGATACTGCTATCCTACCCTGTGGGTCGAAAAATTTGTTCGAAATCACTCATTCTCTTACCATTTTCGAGATATTTTCAATGTTTCATTTTCCACTAAAATCCAAGATGGCCGCCAAAAGTGGCGAAAATTGAAACTTTTCCCCTAGGCACAGGATACTCCTGTCCTACCCTGTGGGTCGAAAAATTCGATTGAAATTACTCTATCTCTTACCATTTCTGAGATATTTTCAATGTTTCATTTTCCGCTAAAATCCAAGATGGCCGCCAAAAGTGGTGAAAATTGAAATTTTTCCCCTTTGCATAGGACACTCTTGTACTACCCTGTGGGTCAAAAATACACTCAAAATCACTATATCTCTTACGGTTTTCGAGATATTAGTGATTTTTCACATTTTCACTAAAAGTAGCAATAAAGTAGCCATTACTCACTTGTACATTGAGCAACAGGTGTGAAACCTAAATATGTTACAGTTCACAAAAAAGTAGATGAACAACATATTTGAGAGAAATTGTGTACCTGCAATACTTTTGAAGATAGAAACCATTTACTCATTATGGTTACCATTAAAAAGTGACAAAGTAGCTATTACTCACTTAACTATGGAGATACACTTCCAAACTACTGATCATGTCGTAGGTGCAGGAAAAGTACCTGAATAACATATTTGAAGAAAATACTGTACATGCAATAGTTTGAGAGTTATAAGCCATTTAATTATACTGAGTAAATGTGCTATTACTTACTCAAAACTCAAAAGTAGGCCAAAGTTCACAAAAAAAATACTGAAGGGCATAAAAATTCATTAGGACTAGTAACTTACCAAAAATATGTAACTGTAGCAGTTTTAGAGGAAACTGCGTGACAAACGCACGCACGCATGGACTCACGGACGTACGCACACACATGGTGCAAATTATAACCTCCGAAAACATTTTTACCTGGCAGAACATCCTATAGAGTGGGACACCAGCATATCCTAGACCCAGCATAAATATCCCTGCTGCTCCTATATACAGTACTGTAGAGGTAGGGACTCCAGTAGAACCTCTTGATGATGTACGCTGTGACAGTGTTCTATAAGGAATCAGAAACCTGTTTTGCACCTTTGAATTCATTCCCACAAATCGACCTACATGCCTCTTACCGGTGTGTAGGTACTGGGTAAAATATCTGCAGCAGTTGTAAGACAAAATATGTAAGCCTTTTGAGGAAGTGTCTGGGAAAATCTTCAATCCATTATGAACACCTGAGAAGTTTGTTCTGGAAGTTGTAGTTGAAATCAGCTGCTTCAACTGCTGACATGCCTGCAGCTGAAGTGGGCTTGCCATCTTTAATACAGAGTTCATTGTATGCACCGCTTATTTAAAAGCTCTGGAAAAAAAATTAAATACAACCATGAGGATTTATTAACAAAGGACCAGAGTACAATATGACTAAGGAGAATTGCTGGTTTTCAAACTGTACAGATGATAATTGAGTTTTCGCTGTTTTCCAGCATGCAATATGCTTTACACTGCCGGAACTTAGGCAAGCCAAAGTGCCCATGGTGGTGCTTAAAATACCGATGTTAAAACAGTTAGGTTACACAACAGCATTAGAGAAACCAGACAAGGGTCGGTATCAAAAATATGTAGATCTGGATGCTGCCAATGCAAAACCTTTCCAATTCTGGATTTCGAAAAAGACATGTTTTAGTACATCTCCAACTCCAATTGAATAGCACTTCTTGCAACCCAAAACATGAATGACAGCTCTGCTCAATGACACTGCTATAAAAGATCATATGGATTAAAAAGTTTATGTATTTTTTATCAAATTCAAGGTCTGTGTCTACTATTGTAAGTTTTCTTTCAATTATATGTGTTCACAAAAAAGATTTCAGTAAACTGCTCTCAATACTCTGCAAAGCCACTGACTTATCCTCAACAGAAATTGGAAAAAATTAAGGCTATGGAGTTTTGACAGGGTATCAGTATAAATATTGAAAACAAACAGTAACTGATATACCAATGTCACAAAATAGCTGTAGCTTGGAACTATTTCCAAAATAAAAAATAAATTCAGAAAATTTTTACAGAATGCAATTTAACCTTACAGTGCCAGTGCATTATTTGAATTGTTTCAGTACATGTTTATATTTAATTGGCAATAATTTCACTTGCGACATTATGTAGTTTTCAAATATTTTATTTTAATCTAATCTAATATTGTTTTACAAAACTACAAGCATCGAAGCAAACAAGAAGTACCATTTTAGTTTTTAAAAAGTAAAAGGAAATTGTTCTAATATTCAAGAAATATGGCAATAGTGTATGGATCCTTAAAAGTTTCCACAAAATTTACATTAATATTAAAAAAATACATAAATGTACATAAGTGTATGTATCTACTTGCAAAGATGCAGTATGTGGCTAATGGATGCGACTTGCAGGTAAACTTGGTTATATCTGTGGGAAATAAACTAACATAGACAACATGACTTTTTTAAACGGCCAGAACATCTTTATTTCTGGCCCAATTTTTATCATTATATCACCATCAAATGAGACAAAAATTTCAATACCAAAGAACATGAAATTTATCACATATTTTAGTCCAATCTTGCCTGCGGGAGCTGGCAGATAATGTAGAAAGTGGTGACGGCTTGAAACTAAATGCAAAACCTACACAAAGAAATGCCCTTTCTATACAGTACCCATATTGTTTAAATTTTTTGCCACATTTATGGCAGTGCTCATGTAAATGTACACATACTCAGCTTTACAAGACCATCAAATCAAGGACAGTTGACTGTTAGTGTAGTGGTATCAGAAAACAGGCCTTTTTCACAAACATAATCCAGAGAATCTAGATCCTTCAGATTATTATGTGACCCAAATCCTTACCAAATTATAAATCCATCGATCTACCTCAGGACAAGTAGGATTGGTTTGAATTTAATGCCATTCATATGTGGTATCTCCTAAACCTCGAATTTCTTTAATTCCTGCTTCCATGAATTTTGGGGTATTTGAAAGTGTAGTTATCTGACTTGTAATTTTTAAGTAATTTTTTCGACAATTTATACTGAGTGTACTACAATGCAAAGTTTCATGTTTTTTTTTTGTATTAGGTTTGGACTTTTGAATATATGATACATAAAAATACAAAGCTTTGGTAATTCATCAAACAATAACTTTAATATTTAAACATAAAGATTACAATGTAAAATGATGCATCAATACCGAAAATGTAATGAAAAAATAATTTTAATTCTAATTTAATGAAAGTATGTCTATTTTATGAAAACCAGTGACCACGCCATCCTTGCCCAGGAAAATAAGATTTTAAATTGGATTCAAGCATAGCTTCATTTCTTGTACCTATTTTCCTTGGTATATTTATTTTTTTAAGCTGGTTGAATATTTTTCAATTGCTTGAGGGAATATTTTGAGTTTCCCTGAAATATTACAAATGCAATAATGGTTCTGATGAAACATTAGTGCAAACCTTTAGTGGGGATTATTGAAACAGATAATTGAAATATTATTTGACTTTTACTTGGCTTCAATACATACTTTTTAATGTTTAATAAATATTATTTCACTGCACGAAAATATTTGTAGTGCTAAGTTCTGCATTAGTATTCAAATGTGGTGAGGGATAATTTCTGTTGTACTTAGATTACAAAGTCCTTAACCAAACACTAGTGTTTCTCTGTTGTGATTTTTAAATAAAATAATATTTAGGTAACAGTTTTGGCCTCTTAACTTTTTTTTTAAAAAATCTCTGATTTGCAATAAGATTTCATATATAGGGCGACCAGAATGGTTTATATTAATGGCTACAAATACAACAAAAATATATTTCAGTTATGATAAACAATGGCAGATAAAGAATAAAAAATAAGGCATATTAGGTGTTACACCAAAATAAGTGAATATTTAGTGAGGGTTAAGTACAAAGTATTCTTATTTGTTGGTGTCTGGAATATACGCTGTCAGGAAGATACGCGGTCAATATTGGAAGATTCGCGGTTAATATTTGGAAAATTCGCCGTAGATATATGGAAGATTCGTGGTAAATATATTATAGATTCGCGGTTAATAATATTTTATAAAATGATATGCTGGTTTAAGATGAAAACTACCAGTACCTGCCCTATAAATATTAATGAGCAAATATAAGGTCACGGCAGTTCTTTGAGGGGGTTTCCTGACAATATTTTATAAATAGAAAGGCTGGTTTAAGATGAAAACTACCAGCATAATTCCTGTTCGTTCACGGACCTGCCTCATTAATATTAATGAGGCAAGTCCGTGAACAGGAAATATGGAGGTAATGAGGCAGGTCCGTGAACAGGAAATATGCAGGTAGTTTTCATCTTAAACCAGCTTTTCTATTTATATCGCTAGGAAACCCCAAAGAAATTCTGTGACGTTACATATTTATTCATTAATATTAATGAGGCAATATTGTTTGGAGATGTTCCTAGATTGACCGTGTATATCCCAAAATTTGTACGCAAAACTTCCTACCGCGAATATTCTTGACCGTGTAAATTCCTATATTCATATTCGTTAAGTACGAAGTATTCTTATTTGTTGAATATATATTTGATTTAAATGCATTTAACAAGCCAATGAATGCCTAGGTTGTACGATTTTTGAAATCTCTACTTATAAATAGCAAATAAGGTAAAATCATTTCAACAGTGAATAGAACTGATACACAATGAAAAGCTTACAAAATGTGTGGCCATTACTGAAATATGAATGTTTTATTTTCCGGTGGCGATAAATGGTACCCGGCGATAATTGGTAGCATGGCAGTACCAATGTATATGATCAGTTTGATAATTATCTATGTCGTGGTCAACATCTTTTCTATGAAAAATAATAAATCTCTAAGAAAATTGAGGGACGGCGTGAATAGGTACATGGGCGTGAATTGGTCCACTGGGCCATAGACCGAGTTTTCTGTCCCAAAATATGCCTTTTTAAAACTGATGGATGGCATTTTGGGACAGAGTTCCTCGCCACACATAAAACTTCAATATCTGAAAATTACTGTCACTTTAAACTTTAATGTGGGTGTTCCACCACACGACTAAGGCTCCCGATTAAGGGTTTTTGAGGGTCGGTTTGAAATATTTGCTTAGTCCCAGGCGTCCTGTAAGGGTCGGTTGTGGTCGGTTGGGGCCGTGTGAGAAATCAAACATGTTTGATATTTCACACGACCCCAACCGATTATTTTTTCCCGCCATAAACAAAATGTCCAGTCCCAGGCTTCCTCAGGCCTCCTCAGATCAAATTTACACAGTCCTATGCTGTCCCAGGCCGCCTGCGACCCTTAGTCGCCGACCCTTAGTCCCAGACCCTCTATTTTTAGTCCCAGGCCTCCTGCGACCCTTAGTCCCATTGCAAAACAAAAATCGGCTATCTCGGTCTGGGGACGCCTGGGGACGCCTCAGGACACCTTGTGGGGTCGGGACTTAATCCTGGGTTAGTCGGCTCTTAGTCCCAGGAGGCCTGAGGCGTCCTGGGACCCAGTCGGTTTGTCTACGACAGGATCGTGGTTGAAACCGACCAGACAAATGGCTTAGTCTGTTCTTAGTCCCAGACCAGTTAGGGACTGTCTGGGGCCTCCTGGGGCGTCCTGAGGCCGATCTGTAGTTAATCCCAGACCTTCATACCGATTCTGTCTTCCACCCCATTGGTCAATTTTTTTTCCATTTTTTCCAAGACTACCCACGATTAAGGGTCCCAGACAGGATCGGGGCTTAATCTTTTGGTGGAACAGGCCCATAAAATATCCACTTAAATGTATTAACAGTATAAAGTAGTTAGATGTAGGAACACACGTTTCTGTGTTTGCAGTAATATTGACTCTTTTTCTGCACTTCCTGTTTGTATAAACAATGATGAAATTTTGTAACAATGATGAAATTTTGTAAGTGAAATAAATTTTGGTAAATATATCCATTAACTATGCAAAAAGTTTATTTCTTTTAATGCGGGGCACATCCTTGATACTCAAGGTGGTAGCCTAGTACATGTGTAATGTCAGGATGTGTGCCATTTGTTGCCCTTCAGGACGTTTATGTTTTTTGCATACTTATGCCATCTGTCTCTCACCAATACATCCACCTTTTAAAAATTGGCTGAGAGACAGATTAATCGGTCTAACCGGGCCACCACTAGTGGCTTTCTACCAGTGAACGTCATGCTGAAGATAATATATTGAATTTAAATTGTATTAACAGCTTTATATTATATTCTTCTACCAACAGATTGTCAAATGGTATACACTACAAGTATAGTAGATGATCGTAAAGTCGATATGCTCATTAAGTCGATCAGTCAGCATTGACAGCTTTACTGCACATGGCTGACTTCATTTGAATTTGCAAATAAACAAGCACCCTTTTCCTGAATGTATTCTACAAAAATATTCGTGCAATGTGTTCCAGGCAAATATATTTGCATATTTTCTGAAATGAACACTAAAATATTGCCTCAATACAGAAATAAGCCATCCAGTTTATTATAATACAACTAATATAAAATATGTGTAAGAATTTTTGTTCGATAGATATAATTGATCATATTGCAACAAATCTTTGATCTTGTTGTTCCCAATGAAAGTGATGGTACTTGGTGATCGACTTAATGATCAATCTTACAAATGACAGTCTTTTTTCTGCATTTTCAACCCCAAGTTTGAACTTTCTGTGGAAAAAAAATCTTTTAAGTCTTGCAGCAGTTTGTCAGTTTATTTGCTTTATGAAGTCGTATTTTTTAATGTACCTTAATATTTTGAGGTTGAGTTTAATTTTATTAAGTGAGAACAATCATGCTTTATAAGTCTCCCTTAAGTGATCGACTTTACGATCATCCACTATAATAATCGAGGACCATGTTATTACATTTGTTTCCAAGCTTTATATTTTCATAATTTATCTCTACTATCGGCCGTTTTTACCGCAAATCGGAAATACCAGTGAACGCCCATTTTGTATGCTTATAGAAGCATTTGTCCTTGACCTCCAACAAAGAAATATAAGGGGGGGGAGGCGTTCACTGGTAGGCGGGCGTTTACCGGTAGAAACCACTACCTTTTCATTCTTGAGCGATATTCAAAGATTTTCCACATTATATCATTATTCAGCAGTAACAAGGACGTATTATATATTACAAACGTATATACAAAACACTTATCATTATTATTTAAACTTAATATTGTTCTGATACACTGAAAATAAAACTGTTTAATTTTTATACAGTATCTACTGGTTTCATCCGTGTCGTCATATAAACAAGGGCGCTGACATGTTGGATTGGACACGCTAAACCCAAACAACAATATCGGTTCTGGAACCTTGACTGCCGCCTTGTTAACAGTAGAAGATCTTTTACCATCTGTTACATAAATATACAAACAAGTCATTGATATTTGATCATTCTAACGGCAAAGACGAACAATAATTGTGTTCATTTAGGTCACTTGTGTGGTTTACCACAGTTCAATGTTTACTATTTGAGGTCACACCAGGTTCTGCATCAATCTATTATTGGTAATCTCCCAGCAGGCACACTACTTTGAAATCTGGTTGAATCCAACACAGAAATCGGATTGAAGTATGTGCAGATTTCGCAAACCGTTTTAGTTGGATCCAACTGGTGAAATCATGTTGAAACCAACGTTGAAATCATGTTGAATTCAATAGGTGAAATCTGGTTGAAATACATGTAGATTTTGCAAACCATTTTTGGTTGGATCCAACCAGTGAGATCATGTTGAAACCCACATTGAAATCAGGCTAAATTCAATGAGTGAAATCTGGTTGAAATATGTGTAGATTTTGCACATTGTTTTTGGTTGAATCCAATGTATGAAATCGGGTTGGATACAATGGGTAAAATCAGGTTGTTTACACTGTCTTATTTATTTGAATCATTGTAGCTTGTGTGTCATAATTAAATTGAAACCAACGTTGAAATAAAAAATCATCCTTAAATTGAAACCAATGTTGAAATCATAAATCATACTTAGACAAAGAAATCTTCAAAAACTATAGGCCTGTCTCCAATCTGAACTACATTTCAAAGATACTTGAAAGGATAGTGGCAGTCCAGCTACAAACTCACCTTGATGAAGCTGGCCTTATGACTGCCTTCCAATCGACGTATAGAAAACACCATTCAACCGAAAGTGCTCTTCTTAATATTCACAATGACATTCTCCTCAATATAGCCAAAGGGTCTGTTATAGCCCTAACCTTTTGGATCTATCAGCTGCGTTCGATACCATTGACTACACCATTCTCCTGGACAGACTTATTGTTTACTATGGTATCAGTTAACTAGCACTTGGCTGGTTCAAGTCATACCTGTCAGGAAGGACACACTCAGTCAAGGTAGGTAGCACACTTTCACATTCTGCTGCGATCTAGTATGGGGTCCCCCAAAGCTCCGTCCTTGGCCCAATTCTATTTTCCGTCTACACTAACCCAATTAGTTCAATCATTCACTCTCACAGTAGTATTAACCACCATTTCTACACCGATGACACTCAGTTATATATAACACTCTCACCAACAAATTTCTCTCACTCTATACAAAAACTAAAAAACTGCCTAAACGACATTCAAAATTTCATGTTTGCAAACAAATTAAAACTCAACCCTGAGAAAACTGAGTTTATTCTGATAGGCTCCAAAAATAATCGTAAACAACTCCTTTCTCACTTTCCGATCAATATTCTCGGTAATCGGGTCTCACCAGCACAAAGTGTTAGGAACCTTGGAGTGGTGTTCGACTCCAATTTCTCATTCTCAGACCATGTGTCACAGGTCATAAAGTCCACCAGAGTTCATGAGAGAGACCTCTATAGAATTCGTCCCCTTCTAGACATCAGTTCTTTTAGCAAATGCTTTGGTGAGCAGCAGATTGGACTACTGTAATTCCCTATTCTTATCACTTACAGGGGGCCACGGTGGCAGAGTGGTAACACTCTTGCCTACCACCTCGGCCGGGGTTCGATCCCCATCATGGCCTTAAGTGGGAAAGCTGGTAGTTGCTTGCCGTTGGTCGGCAGTTTACAGTACAGAACCCTAGCGAACTGTATGTACTGGCTTCCTCTGCCCTTCCAACTACCTGTCGTGATATGACCTGTACAGTGTTGAAAGCGACGTAAAACCCTAAATAAATAAATAAATAAATTATCACTTGCAGATTTTGAGTTAAGAAGATTGCAGTTAGTCCAAAACTCACTCTGTAGGCTTGTCACCTGTTCCTCTAAATACTCTCACATTACCCCTCAACTGAAAAAACTCCACTGGCTCCCTGTCAAATATAGGATACAAATTCAAAATTGGTCTCATTACATACAAAATTCTCAACAAGGGTCAACCAGTTTACCTAAGAGAATTAATTCATCCCTACACCTCTTTCAGGAATACAAGGCGAAGTACCCCAAAACTCAAGTTCCTTCACACCCCCACTTTTGACGTAAGGTTTATAAATCAGTCAAACTTTTCTCCAATTCTAGCTCTTTCAGTCACTATGCCCCGGTTCTTTGGAACTCTTTCCCCTTCCAAATAAGAAATAGCCCCTCTGTTGCATCTTTCAGGAAACACCTCAAAACCCACCTCTTTAATTCCAGTTTCCCAACTTAGTTTCCTTCCCTCTTGGTCACACCCACAACTCCAGATTTCTGACCTTGAATGCCCCTCGACTCTCCTTATGATAATGATTTTTGTTAACTGTCCTCCTTTCTTTGGCCTTGGTGAGGATGAAGTTAGCCAGGAACATATTTGGGTTTAGGACATAACTCAGCACACTGAGTTCCCTTTGTGGGGAAGATATATTGCGCCTGCAAAGCAGTAGTCTAGATTAGATAAGAAATCAGGTTAAATTCAATGGGTGAAATCTGGTTGAAATATGTGTAGATTTTGCAAACCGTTTTGGTTGGATCCAACCAGTGAAATCATGTTGAAACCAACTTTAAAATCAGGTTAAATTCAATGGGTGAAATCTGGTTGAAATATGTGTATATTTTGCAAACTGTTTTTGGTTGAATCCAATGTATGAAATAGGGTTGAATACAATGGGTGAAATCAAGTTGTTTACACTGTCTTATTTATCTGAATCATTGTAGCTTGTGTATCATAATGATAGCTTCTTAACAATATTATACAATAACTATCCACATACATATTTTACAATTTGGATACAATTTCAAAGTAACTAATTCTTTCCAAGATGACATGTTTTCATGAATCATTATATATTCAGTTTTTTTTTTCTGATGACATTGTAATGACAGATAAGTTTGCATCAGCTTTCAAATATAACTGCTCAAGATATATAAATCCATATTTTCCAACTAGATATCCATTTTTGTTTCATTAATAGGACCAGTATTATTTAATGTCTTCAATTGAAATTCTTTTTGTGAAATTGTAAAATGAACTTATACTTTTTTGACTGTAAAAAGCAAACTACTGTGACATTATTTATATCTTCAGTATTTTATCCAATCAGTTTCTTTTAAATGCTTTATTAAGTTGGCTATAATTATATTGTAATTATAAAGAATCTATAATCATGTAGCAAAGCCACAACGCTCAGTTCAGATGCTTGTGTCTCATACAACTTTGTCTTATAAACTGAAAAAAACACCAGAATAGCCACATTTATAGAACCCCACCCATTACTCCCCACCTTAATTAGTTGTCAGTTCTGACCACAAAAAACAGACCTAAAGAAGTAAACAGCATGCATGCAATTGAGCAAGGGTAAACCCCCACCCCCACTCAATCAATCTGGTGTCCAGGTGCTTAATCTCCGTATCAACGGATTCTAAGGCACACCATCCAATCCGTAAGGCATAAATCATGAGACATTAGACATATTCCGAGTCATTGCCAGGGAGGCGGTCCGGTGTTCGGTAGTAAGAAGCTATGGTGGGAATGATTTCTGAAATAGGTAGGTTTTGAGTCGACTTTTGAAACTGGAGAGATTTGGAGCACTGCGTATATCATATGGAAGATCATTCCATAACTTAGGGGCATCATATGAGAAACTATTGTTAAAATGGACCTTTGATTTATGGATGGAAGGACCGTAAGAGGGAACCAGGAGGAACAAATTTTTGGGATTGGAACGTCTTGTATTCACGGCAGATTTGTACAAGGGGAGATATGGTGCAAAATACTTAGGCTGGCCAGTGGTGAGGTACTTATAGACCAAAACTAGGGTTTTGAAGATAATACGTTGTCTAACGGGTAGCCAATGGAGTGTCCTAAGGGTGGATGTAATGTGAGTGTACTTTGAAGCACCAGTGACAAACCGTGCAAGCGCATTTTGAACATATTGGAGCCTTGTAGTATTTCGGGATGACAAACTGCGAAAAAGAGAGTTGCAATAATCCAAACGACTACTGACCAGAGCATTTGCAATCACCACTGATGTATCCACAGAAAGAAACCTCCTGATACGATGAAGGTCCCTGAGGCTGATAAAGCAGGATTTGATAACAGAATTTACGTGATTGGTGAAACAAAACTTTGCATCAAACAGAACACCCAGATTGCGTACAACATCTGCAGGAGAGAGGCAATTACCCAGGATATTGACAGGTAGTGAGTCACTGAGTCATTTGTGTCTGTCTTTGGCACCGAAGACTATGAATTCTGTTTTATCAGGATTTAGCTTGAGTTTGTTTTCAGACATCCAGACCTGAATATCATTCAAACATGATTTAAGACGGTCAAAAGACTTGAGACTATCATCAGGGGATAAGTGAATGAACAACTGAGTGTCGTCCGCATAGAAGTGGTAACGGACTCCGGTATATTTTCTGATGACTTGACCAAGAGGTGTTGTGTAGAGGGAAAACAGAAGGGGACCTAAGACAGAACCTTGGGGGACTCCAAACTTCAATTTGAACAGATTCGAAAGACTAGAACCAATCTTGACTGACTGAAAACGATCCTGGAGATAGGATCTAAACCATTTTAATGCCGATCCAGCAAAACCAAATCTAGACGACAGACAGGATAGGAGTGTGTCATGATCGATAGTATCAAATGCCGCAGACAGGTCGAGTAGCACTAGTGCTGTAGGCATGCCCTTGGACAGAGATAAGTGAATCTCATTTTTGATGCACAACAAGGCAGTTTCTGTCGAGTGCCCCACCTTGTAGGCTGACTGGAAAGTATTACCAAGATCATGAGAATCCATATGAGATCTAATTTGGGCAGCCACAATTCGCTCGACCAATTTTGACAAGAGGCTAAGACCGGACACTGGTCGGTAGCTCTTCAAATCCTCTTTTGAAAGGGTGGACTTTTTGAGGAGGGGAGTGACAATAGCCTGTTTGAAAGGATTAGGGAAAATGCCGTTTTTGAGGGACAAGTTAACTAGTTTAGTCAATGAAGGGAGAAGAATGTCAATACATTGTTTCACAATGTGAGTGGGGCATGGATCAAGGGAGCAAGTTTTAGAAGGGGATTCCTTGATAAACTTAAGGACTTCAGTCTCAGTGACAGCTTGAAAGGAACAGAAAGTCGGCGGCTCCTTGACTGGATGAAGAACCTGAGATCGGGTGTATTTAAAGGTGTCTCGAATCTTTTTAATTTTATCAATGAAAAACGAACCAAATCTGTCAGCTAAAGATTTTTCATCATCAAAGGATGGGAGGACAGTAGAATTTGACCGACTCAATGTTCTGTTTAGTGCATGCCATAACCTCTTGCTATCGTCGCAATTTTCACTGACTAGATCACGATAGAAACACCCCTTGTTTCTATTTAGGATGTGGTTACATCTGTTTATCTGCCGTCGAAGACGGGAACGATTTTCAGGGGATTTGTCTCTTCTCCAGGCACGCTCAAACTGCCTTCTCATGCACTTGGCAGTTCTATACTCATCAGTTATCCAGCTTGGGGCTGGTTTGATGAGCTGTTTAGTCTTCACTGGTGCATGAATATCTAGAAGGCCAGACAAACCAGACATGTACTGTTCATGCAATAAATCTATGTCATCAGATGGTGAGCTAACAAACTGCTGTGTTATCTAATTACTTTTAGTCACAGGCCTAATGTTCTGTGTAGCAGGGTACAGATAATAAAAACCTGGAACCCACATGACCTCACTGCTGTGTGATAAAATGTTGTAGCCTAGCTTCTCTGTAAAGAGAAGTTTTCAGTGTTAACTTGCAAACTGAAAACTAGATATTTGTGCATGGGAGCATTTGAGAAACAAATTCAAATTACTAAGTTCTGATAAATAAGTTTGAATTTATCTTTTTTTATTTAAGATACTTTTGATTTTAAAATGTTTTTTTTTAAATTAACAAGAATTGCATTAATCAAAATATAATTATAAATTATAAAAATTATATTTGAATGCATCAGTTTTGTTGTTGCTATAAATTAATAAGGAGAATGGATTAAAATGTACAAGTACATGCACATATAATCTTTATCATCTTTAAGAATTAGTCTTTGCTTTACAAATACCTACATATTCAAAAACTATTGCAAAAAAAAGTTCTTTCAAAAAGTTAGACTTAATCACTATATCTCTCCTCTAGAAGAAGAATTTTCAATCAGTGATCACTAGTCATTGATTTCCCAACATTCAACCTGTTTTCTGTTCAATAACATGACTAAGATTTCATGTCCGAAAACCTAACGTGATTTAGTGTTGATTTTTTTATGAAGTATCAAGACTTTTCCAGTCAGAAGTCCAGCTTTGAAATAGTTTTGAAATTGTGTCAGTGTCAATTTTTCAACCAAAAATCACCTTGATTTCTGGTCAAAATATCCCTACTTTTTCATGTCAGAAAACTGACTTAGATTTAGTATTTGATAATACAGATTTCAACGTCAGGACGTGTTTGCAATTCTAAATCAATGACATTTCAAGGTGTGTGCCTGCTGGGCTTATCCTGTTAGAAGAAGCCATCGTTCAACTCATGATCCTGTCGTAGACAAAAATCTAGACTAAAACAATTACATGCAATACTGTTTCATAGTGAGCATTTAACAAATACAAACATAACAGGGCAAGGAGAGGAAAACTCAAGCACTTTTGAATTAATAACTTAAGAGAATAGAGTCACTTATACAGTCACCCTTAATTTCATTAGCAGTGTCGGAAGTCATTTATTTATTGAACAAATTACACAGTATATAGCACATATACAGTAAAAGTTCTTGATAGTCCTGTGGCTTCCAAAGGATTTGGGTTCAGTTGTGGATGCCAATGTAATGAACAACTTATGGATGTGCTCATGGGGTACAAATAGAATACAGATAAAAGACATTAGGCTAACCCTTCAAAGACCTGATATTTTGTTTAAATAATGTGGGAATTGCATATAATAGTAATTAAAAGGTTTTTAAATAAATTTGCAAGAGGCTAGATAATGTAAATTAAACTATAATTTGCCTTATAAAGACCGGAAGTGCGTAGTAAACAAAATGCTTTTGTGCGTATATAATCAGCAGGCTTAAATAGAATAACAAATGATTGCTGAAAACCAGAAGTGGTTTTTCAAATTTTTTCAATTGTATGTTGGTAGTAAAGTCATCTGCTTTTCAATCGTGCATTCAAAATAGTTATACAATATGGCAGATTCCTTGTTTGTGTCAGCTCATAAAAATAAGGGGATACTTCTTTAAACCAGGTAGGCCAGTCTTTATAATAGTAATAAATACCTCATGTTCGGGCATTTGTTATGCTATTTATGCCTAATTTTTGCAAGGCTTAACTTCTCTTTCAACACTATATAGGTCATATCACAACAGGTAGTTTAATGGGCATAGGCAACCAGCACATACAGTTGGTCAAGGTTCTGTACTGTAAACCGCTGACCATCATTAAGAAACTACCATCTTTCCCACATAGTGTTCAGGGTTTGAACCACCGACCTCAGAGCTGGGAGGCAAGTATATTACCACTGCGCCACTGTGGCCCAACATTCTGGTTAGAGATAATAGCATTCTGCATACCAAAGTTAAGGTCGATTTTCTACTTCCAACAGAATGTGTATAACACAGCATAACCATTACAACCTGGTTAAGACTCTCATTTATTTTTAACAATAAGATGTCATGTAACCGATGTGTTGATCAGCTGATTCTCTGTTGTCAAGAGACATTACACACAGACCCTGGATTTAGACTATTGTCATTGCCTATTGGGGGAAAATTACAATTTGACCATTGTGTTGGATGCACAGACTGTTTCCTCCATACAGCAGAGTAGAAACATGGCTGAGGCTGTGGCTGAGGATCCTTATATCTGGCCACATTGTTCAGGACTAAATCAAGTACATATCATTGCAACAAGAAAGCAGTGCAACTGGGTGGAATGTTAAGTTCCTTCCCAGTTAACCAAAAATTTAACTTCTCGATCAGTTGCTGGTCATCAGTACTAAGCTCGGGTTTGTAGATCTGTATTTTAACCACTTCCTTTTGATGACAAGTTTTAACAGACCACTGAACAAAACAGTAAAAAAAAATCCTTTGCAACAGATAACTCTTCATACCTTTGCATCAGTTCTTTCTGATGTTAAGTTTCTTTCTTGAAACAAAGCGAGGTAGATGTCTTTCTAATAACATGTTTTTTTTCATGTGGAATCTTTCCACTTGACAACCATGGATGAATCAGCTTGTTTTGCTTGAATGCTTTGTTTTACCTGAGGAATACCGCTGCTCATGACTTTAGGCATCCTGGACAGTTTGACTTGCTCTTGACTTTGGTCAGTCAAAATTGCTGTTCTAGAAAACCTTTGTTTAAACAAGATGATGCTTTTTCACTTTAGAACAAGTGTTTCAGTACAGCAGAAGCTCCAAACACTGGTATTCTGATCAATTTCTGAATAACTCACCATGTAGAAGCTGGACATCCAACAGTGCTCAATGATGTTGAAAGAGTAACTTCTCCTTGCAAGATGTTTGGTGAGACAACCTGAACACATCCTCTACAAGACTTGGTAACTTTGGCTGCACAACAGATGAGCTTTGTGATAATGTCTCCACTGGTGTGACAAAATCGCTGTCAACACTTGATGTTAACTCAGTGAATGGCCACTGGCTTTCATCAAGAGGACACTCACAAGTAGCTGCATTAACTTCGGATCCAATATACCTTCTGATTTTTAGGAGACTTTGTCTTTGCTTCTTGTTTTCAAATGCCAAGTTTTGATATAAAATATGCAGATGCTGCATTTCCTGCTGCAGAACTCCATTGTGTTTCCTTTCCCCCTCCTTTTTTCCTTTTCAGGATCCAACTTCTTATTTATTATCCTCAGCTGGCAATTTCTATTGGTGCTGACATCCTTTCATCTCTACATTTAACTCTCTCAAACTTTTTATTGTTATGTTCTGTTATTATTTCAGGGAAAGATTCACATTCCTTTTCACATTAGATACCTTATCCTTTAAGGTTTTGACTTCAGCTACATGATGTTTGAGTTTCATTTCAAGAATGCTGATCTCACAATCTTTAGCCAATCTGTTGATTTCACGAGCACTGGTCTCATTGTATTTAGAGTATAACTGACTTCAATGAAATTCTAAGCTTTGCTGTAAGTCACTGTTCCTTCTTCTCTGTATCTAGGATGTGCTTTAACTCTTTCATTTGTTTCTGTTTGCTTTCAAACAGGTTATTCACTTTTTCTTGGCAACATTGATATAGTGAAAATCTGAAAGAATGAAAGATAAAACAACTTCTTTTTCTCTGTTGCAGTACTGGCTTAATAATGTTTCAACATGCTGATGAAAAGTATCTGCTTTACCACAAATTGCTTAATTGACCAGATCAATTCTCTGTCCCCAAACAATCACTAAATGCTTGATATAGCACCTTTTCAAACTCTTTGTGATCTGCTGGGGTAGGAGGTCCACGGTGGTCTAGTGGTTAGAAAGTGTGGTAACACTCTTGCCTCCCACCTCTGAGGCTGGGGTTTGGTTGAGGCCGAGGTTCGGTTCACAGCTCTATCTCAAGTGGGAAAGCTGGTAATTGCTTGCTATTGGTTGGCAGTTTACTGTACAGAACCTTGACCAACTGTATGTACTGGTTTCCTCTGCCCATAAAACTACCCGTTGTGATATGACCTGTACAGTGTTGAAAGCGACATAAAGCCCCAAATAAAAAAATCAAGATGGCCGTGAGTAATAACAAAAGATTCAAGATTTTCAACTTAATAAAAAAATTATTTATCACAGTATGTCCAATAATCAGATATCAGCGAGCCTACAATTTTTAACTCACTATTTAACAGTTTTACACATTAAAATAATATACTCATCCTAAATTAACAATAAAAAGTAGCCATGGAACATTATAATTGTATCACTGGATTATAGACTAAGACTTTAAGTCTCTCATCACCATTGTTCATGTTTGCTTGTGTATCACTGATTACGTACATGGTCACGTGATATATCAGTAATTCCCACAACTTGACAATCATTTGTCTTTTCTATATAATGGTTACATAAGTCCATGCTGCAATCCGATTAGTTGATGCTATAGTGAGAATACAATTCTTACTGGTGGCTTGCCAACATCAGACTGACATAGCGTCCGCTGCTCAAAAAGCTGTTTATTCAATGATGGACCAATGTTTGGCTAATGTTGGCAAGCTATCTGGGGGTAGTTGAGGAGATAGAGTAAGGTCATGCACACTGGTTGGTTAAGATTTTGCACTGTATACCATTGAACATCAACAAGTAACAGCCAGTTGTTCCATTAAAGGTTTGGATTTGATGCCAAACGTGACTGCAGAGCTAGGGTAAGGTTCAGCAGGCCCTCACAGGACGTAAACAATTGCAATTTCCATTGACGTCTATACTTCAATTAATAAATTTTACAGTTTCATAAAGGTCCTCAGTGGCCTAGTGGTTAGCAAGTTTGGCATCCAATCGTAGGTTGTCACCTCTGTGGGTTCGAGTCCCACAAATGGCAATGCTGAGGACCTCTCCAAATGTGACCCTGGCTGTTGAACGAGACGTAAAACCCCAACTTTGACCTTTGTACAGCTTTATAAGTTTAAGTTTTCTATTTGATGATATGATCTTGCTATTGAAGTGTCTTGCCTTGAAACTTTGTCTTTGCATACATTTTCTCTTTCTGTGAGTGTTATTTGCCCTGTACCTTTGTATAACTTAATCTGTGAGTTCTATATTTTAGTGACCAGTGCTACTTTCCCATGTTGTTGGGTACAGGCATCTCTGATGCTTTTTTTTAATTTGATAAATTTAATTAAGAGTGATGAACAGTAAAATAAAAGTATTGTAAAAAACAACCCAAGCAAAAGTATGTGTTCACATTTGTAATCACACAACAAACACACCTAAGTTTTTATAATTAAAATACTTGAAGTCCATATATTGTAAACTTGCAACAGATGGGGGTTCAGTCAAGGGTAACATTTTTTTCAAAATAGACCCATAAACTCATCCCAGGGTTTTCATCAATTAGAGACATAAGAAGTAATATGTTAAATATTTGCATAAATACTAGAGGAATAATATTTGAGACAGTGATAAAGAGATAACACACCTATTATTTGAGCTATGCAAATAGATAAAATACTATTTGTGGTATTGGGGTTCAAAGTTAAAAATTCACCAAAATTAGACCCATAAACTGGCCATTGCTTCAATTTATAATTGACATGTTAGGTTAATGTAGATAATTAAACATTTCCATTCAAGCTGGAAAAGGGTGCATATACAAATGTTATTACAGAAAGTGAATATAAGAACCTGAAAGGTACGTAGATTGATAACTCTAGAGAAATACTCTGTGGTTCTACAGGTGATAGGTTGCATAAACGGCCCATTTTGGCATGGCTATGTCTAGAGCTATCCACACTGACCCGGAAGGCACCCAAGTCCTTTGAAACCATAGCTGTACTCAGAGTCTGTCCAATCATTATGTTTCCTGTTTTGATTTACGACCGACACACTGGTATAGCATGTAGATTCACATTCAACAGTTTCACAATTGAGTTTCACTAAATTTAGGCATTTGCGCAGGTCAAGACTGATTAAATTCAGCTGGGTACCATGCACCAAATAAAATTATACCAATGAAACACATTCTGGCTCAATTCGCTTTCAGTCCCTTTCAGACATGTTTTTGACTATTTTAATTTGTACAGAAATACACAATTGATGCCATTCCAAGTACCAATGAACATCAAGAAAACCACGAAATATTGTAGTGATATGTTATAAATTTAGTTTTGGAGTCATGAACTGAGATGTTGAAGATCTTCAGAGTCCTGATAAATGATAAATTTGGAGTTTTGCTTGGCTTTAAGTGAAAGGTTTGCAAGAGGTATAGTTCGTGGTACAGCTGCTATGCCTAACTACATAGCTGCCGTGCTTAATTACATAGGTATTAGACAACAGATTGCAGTAGTCCTTTGAATACTCAATGAGAATAATCATACACTATAGACATCTTTTATTGTCACTTTTCATCAACATTATTATGTTTCAGCAAATGACATTTCCCTTGATATTTATCCTTCCAGTTTATTCAAATGTATTTTTCACTTAAGTACTTATAATTCCACTTTTCATACTTATTTTATTTTAAATATCTTTTCAATTTAACTTCAACATCCTGAGCCCAAGATAGCACCTCCCCTATCTAAATCCCTTTTTGTTTCAAACGGTTTCAAAAATTGTTATATTAAACCAAATTCAGAAAAACAATTGAACTGAGTTTGATAGAATAGAAATAATAATTTGATTATTCAAATCACATAAGGTAAAAAAGTAATAACTATATCATTGCCAAAGATTGAATAGTATTGAGAGATGTGCAAGTTCCTAATCTCCGAAGATTGGAATATATGCCACTTTGTGAAAAGCTTGTGTCTGTGATGTGCTATTTGTTGATTAGTTACATCAGACACTGGAGAGCGTTTATTAATAACATCTTGTCTAGCCGAGAGTGAGTGATTCAAGAACTGTAAAAGATTAAAATTGTACTTGATAGTTATTTTAGTCATGAAAACTTTAATAAATAAAAGGAAATCTCTGTATGACAATACAGTTCCACTAAATATCCAGTAAATTGACATAGAGAACGTATGTTTGTCTAACCTTCAACCCATATTTCAAGGTTAAATGGGGTAGTCATACTGAAAAGGTCTTGTAACTCCCTTATTATTGGTCCTGCAGGTTTGGAATCTGATAATTATTTTCAGGAAATCGTGGACTGTGAATCTTTTCTCAGTCAGGATCACAACTGACCTTTGACCCCCAACTTAAAAGTAAAAACAAGGTATTTATACTGAAAAAGTATTGTATCTCTCTCTTTACTATTGGTCCTAGGGGTTTGGAATGTTAAAACAAATTATAGGACATCATGGGTTGGTAATTCTTGTTGGATCAGATTTGACCTTTGAATCCTGTTTCAATGGTCACATAGTATCAAATTAGGTGGACTTACCAAAAAGACTTTATGTCCCCTACACCTTATTATTTGTCCAAATGGTTATGAATGTGAAAAAAACCTTGAAAGAAATCACGGACTGTCATTTTTGGTGATGTCGGATTTGACCTGTGACGTATTTTTTCACATTTGTATGACATCAATATTCCTAGGAGCCCTTCTACATCACATTTGGGAATGTGTCATCCAAGTCAGAAGATGGGAAAAAGCCCTCACTGGGAAAGCCCTCTGGAGAAAACCCCTACTGTAGTACCAAGAGTTACTCGAAAATAAATGAGTAAAAACATATTCCAGAGCAAGAGAAAAGAAAAGTCACAACATAACTTTCCATTAACAATTAAAACTGGTATCACTCTGAGCAATTACCTGAGCAGTTAAATCCTGAGCAGGTTTTAAAAAATCCAGGACATAAACTCCAACCCTCCTCCATCCCACCTTGCCACAACCTCCCTCTCCCGGTTCAGTATGGGGTAACCCAAGCGCCCCAGCCCCATATTAGGACACAACTCCCCCACCTGTTAGTTAATACACACAAAATCTATGCAATGAAACATTTATAAAGGTAAATTAAGTTCATGTGGCACTTTAATTATCATAAAATAATTGAAATATCTTTTTTCTCTGTATATTCAGCTTCATATGATGGAAAAAGAGGGGCGACAAGCTGAACTGATACGGTTTTATAGTTTATAATTTAACCCATTTTCACAAAGTAAGCTCAAAGTAAGCTTAAACAGTCTCAAAAACTATGTGAAGCCTTTAAAATTTTAATACCATATTACACTTTAAGACTAAATATATTTAGTTTTAATTCCAGAATGCACATAAAAATTCCTGAAAATATATTCAGCTCTTAAATATTTAGTACACTTAAAACGTGCATTATCTTAAGAATCTCAAATCACAGAGCATCCATACTTAACACATCTTTTTAGGTGGGAATCACCCCCACCCCGCAATAAAAGGGGAGAGTTTCGGGGGGTGGGGCTTTTGTTAGGGGAGGTTTATGTCTCTTTATCGGTTTCCCATAAAGATGGTTCCATTTATTGCTACTTTAAAGTTTTAAAGCAGTTAATCAACAAATAATCCCTATAGATTTTAACACATTTTATAAATTTTAATATGTATTATAACAAATTTTTATTCTGTTAATATATATGGCACTGTAACAATGGGGGGCTTTTTGATGAGTCAAAAGTCACCGGCCAAATGTCCAACGGTCAATTGTCCACTGGCCCGTTGTCCACCAGCCAACTGTCCGCCGGCCAATTGTCCTGGATTCGTTCCCCAGTACCTCTAAAACTAAGTTAGGGCTTTTCTACACAGGCTGAAAAACAGGCAGAGATCTTTTTTCCACAGGGGAAATTTGGGGATTTTTTCTGCTGATGGCTTTTCTCCTGGGGATATTTCAAACAAGGGGTTTTCTCCAAGAGGGAATTCCAGTTATATGAAGATTTCTAGATTATCAAATATCGAAAAACCATACAGCAAAGTTGATACCCCAAAAGGGGTGCATGGACAATTGGCCGGCGGACAACTGGCTGGTGGACAATTGGCCGGTCGACATTTGGCCGGCGACTTTTTAGATGTTGTTTTAATATTGTGCCAAATGAAATAAAACTCCCCACCCCCACCCCCTAAAAAAATAATAATAAAATAAAATAAAAAAATAAAACATCTTTTTTTCAATTTTATTGATACAAAACAAAATATAGCAATACATCAAAATATTACATTATCATTAGCACTGTCATAAAATATACAAAAAATAGGGCCTTTGGTTCTTTTATGAACATGTTAATCCAAAAGCCTTTTGCATTAAATGTAGCAATCTTGAGCAGTTATCTGAGACTAAACTTAGCAGCTATTAGAAATTCTGAGTAGGAATCAAAGGGCTTTTGGTTCTTTTATGAACATTACATTTAATGCAATTTGGCACAATATTAAAACAACATCTAAAAAGTCACAGGCCAATTGACCTACCCCTCAAAAAATCACCGGTCAAATGTCCACCAGCCAAATGTCCGCCGGCCAATTGTCCCGGATTCCCCAAAAGGATATCCAGGGAGAATGCCCATTAGGAAATATGGGCATTCAGGAAGTTCTTGGTGGGCATTGTTGAGATGAACATAGTTCCTGATGGGTATTCTTCCTGATGGGCCTTCTTCCGTACACCCCCCAATAGACTCTGCTCACATGTTTTGTTAACAAACGGATGTTCCTTAAACCTGTGTTTAAATATATTTGTATACAAGACACAATTAACGATATTAAATCAATGACAACATATACCCAGAACAATGGTGTAGTTACGCATTTTGACTCCACTGGGGCACATAATTTATGTATCCAAAAGATTTAAAAGCAGACATGTTTACAATACCACAAGTCTCTGACCATATATACTGGTCATCTGATTTGGGTGTAATAATAGGGGTTTCTAGTGCGTAGAAGGGAAATGTTGTTTTATTCATTGAAGGTTTCCCATTCAAAAGGTCTCTGTGTGTATTTTATGTCCATTGTTGGACAACAATGGAACTCTTTGGGGGATCTTTTAAACCATTTGCGTAAACATGTTTTGTAAAGACCCAGTTTTAGAAGAACAACAATTAGAACAGGGGAATGTAAAATATATATAAAATTAGTTGCTTATTGAGCTGCTGTTGTATATGTAGTTTGGAGAGGTCAAATGAATGTAAGCGAACCAGTGATAAAGTGATGCTAAAAGAACATTCTTGGATAGATCACTACTGTTATGCCATTTTTTATGTGAAGTTTCTTCTGTACCCAGGATAATGTACCTCGTGCCAAAGTAGCAAGATGAAATCAACAAACTGACCGCCAGTACATTTTGTGTGTTGTGTTTATGTGTGTAAACCAAATCAAGACAAACTTGAACTCATATAATTTTGTGATTTGAAAATATGGCTGAAGACACCATCACAAATTCTACGGTAGACTCCAACGAAGGAATATACAAGTCTGATTATCAGGTACAAAACGGACAAAAGCAGTTTCCAGGAATAGCAGGGAACAACGTGATTAGTTATCCATTGTGGTCAAAAAGAAGTGTTCGCAGGAGACATGAGCAGGTACAGTTTTATTTTTATAATATTATCCTATGGTATAAGTTATTAAATAAAAATGGTAGACTGATTAAGGCTGCTGTGTTATTTGAAAATTTTAAATGATATTTAGTAATGTGACTGGCAGAATGGATTTGCCAATTTACACGGCCCAAATAAAAAAAAAAAATTCTAATATGGTGCTAGATCAGGTTTATACTTAGTTTTGCCTTATCTCCATCAATTCAGTTATGGCTCATAAGTTAATTGATATAAGAAAATAGTGACATAGCACTACAGGACACAAGTTATTTGCAAGTACCTTACATCCAGAAATCAACGTACACCTTCTGATATAGATCAAACCAACAACAAAATAACCCTTGCCCTTGAAGCTAAAGGACTGTATCGTGCATCTTATATGTGTGCGTTGTAATTGTTCAAATAGAACTCTACATGTGTGCATTGTAACGTAAGTAGGACGTAAGCAGTTAGGGAAACTAAGAATAATTTATTTACAAACTAAAAAAATTTAAATATTTGTGTGGATTGTATGGCATGTCCCTTAGCTGTTGCTGAAATGTGCGTGGAACAAAATTTGGATGTTACAGGACAAATGAAGATGTCTTTCGTCATAAAGATGTAGGAGTACAATGGTCTTTAATTAGACTTGCATTTCTCATTCCAGCAAATCTGACCTACATGAAATCATTATGAACCCACTTGATGAGTAAAAAAACTTCTGTCTAGAGAAATACTTTTATCAGTCCCATATTCTGGTAAAAAGTCATACAGTCCTCATATAATACCTAAATCTAAAGGACTTGAAGAAAGTCTGGTCTTTAATCAATGTAGTTTGGAAATAAATATGATACATTGTATAGAAAGTTTCTGTTGAAATTATCAGCACATCATGATTGATGCTCTGTATCAGTTAAGGACTGAGGGGTAGTGTGGTATAGTGGCAAATACACTTCTCTCTCACCTCGAAAGTCATCAGTTTAAAACCTTATGGCTAAACCTTATGGGAGAGAGTTTGTAGTTGTTTATAATGGTGCACTATGGAGAAGTTTGATCAATTGGTAGGTACTGCTTTCATCCACTCCCTCACTTACTGTATTGTATATGTATACTCCAGCAAATATCCCCTTGTAGTACAGGACCCAAAGTAATATTTGAACCATCCTGACTGGACAAGTACATAACAAGACAGAGGCTCAAGGATGACCATTTATCAATGTCCCTCAGGTTATTTAACCTGCCACTGCAAATAGGACCCATGGACAGAGGACTGCCATTTTGAGTGTCATTTGAGCCACTATATATATATGTATCTGCCTGTATCTGGGTTTGAATGCATGTCCTCTTTGTTCCTAGGACAGTGTCTTACCCGCTAGGCTACAGGGGCTGACCCTTTGTGATATATTCTATACAATGTGTTGAACAAAATGTGAATCCATATGGCTCATTTAATATGTATGCCTACATTTTAACAAGGTTTACTTAAAACATAAACCTTTTTTATATTTATTTACAGCAATCATGTGATAGTTCTTATGAAAAAAGTCAGAATACTGTGTCTCAGGTGTTCCATGAGTTTGGAGACACCACATCCATACAAGGAATATCATTTGCCAAGAAAGCCAAGAGGTAAAAAGTTAAAAACACCAATCGTTCTGATCTATTTCTGCTGTTGCCTGGTTAACCTTAAAAAAATAGGCTTGAACTTGGCCAACAAAATATTTTATGTTTACAGGTAACCAACCCAAAGGTCATAAACTTCAGATTCAACTGTTGTGAAGTGCCTTAGAATTTACTAGATTTTTACATTAACTTTCAAAAGCTAAAGGCAGACATGTTTTAACATTTGTGTACTTATTGAATGTTACTGTTGTAGTTGTAGTAGGGTTGTTTTCCTATTCACTTTTCCCTAAACTGGTTATGACTGATCTTGTAAAACTGAAATGAAAACGAAGCTGATAAATCAATGGTTGACAACCAAATAAAAACAGTGAATATAAAACTCCTAAAATCTCATTCAGATGGATCTGTGCTGCCAAAATGTGCAAAAATCAACAATTTATCAACATTTGACTTGTGGGGTAAAGATGCTCACAAACTAGTTTGCTAGAGAAATCTGCTTCTGAAAACTCTTGGGAGTGATTCTTCCGCTCTTGATGCCCTTCTTCTGATCTCTTCAGTCTGAAAAGTCTGAAAAGCTATATTATTGCTGTTACAACTTATCTTTCCTTTCTTTTTATGACCTCACTAATCTTCCTTTCATTAATGGAGTGATCTTGTCCCATTGGACGATAATTCTGCTGATTAATCTTCTTGGCTTTTCAAGATTGATCTTGACTTGATGTTTATAATAACTTCATTTTTTCCATTGTGGCAGTTTTTAGTTGTAGTTTTGTGTTTTATGTTTTCTGATCTTTACAGTCATGATACAATGACAGTATAATAAGTACTTAACAGGATTCCCACCTTTTTTGGGCAAGATCAGTCCTACAGCATCACTGAAAGTAGTAGTTTTCGATGTAACTGTGTTTTCAGCCCACTTGTGAAGATATTTTAAATTCTACTTATCTAATCATAATCCTATAGTGCTTAATCTTTCATGTATCTGACTAAGATTTATTGAAAGAAAATCTTTGTTCCAAATCTAAAAAGTATTTAAGTAGAAAGGCACTGGGGAAAACAAGTCAAAAAGTGAAACCTAAAATATCAAGAAGCACACCATCACAAAGACTGGGGACAATAATAATCAACATTACCTATGATTCCAGTCCTATCATGAATATATTTGGGATTATCATTAGCAATAGTAATAATTCTCATTTGTGTTTTTCGCCCAAACATAATGCTTCATTCTCTTATTAGCAGAAGTTATAAATCTCACTATCTTCTATTTTCAGTCCTGTCATGAAGTTATTCTGGATTCTGCTCATTACAGCAGGTATAATTGTCAGCATCCTGCAGTCCCATAATCTCTACATTAAGTTTACTGCCTTTGAAACCAACAGTGTTGTCTCTATCTCGTATGCAAGTCTAGACTTCCCCAGTGTGACGCTGTGTAACCAAAATGCCTTGCGTGCTTCTAAAATAATAGAGTTTGGGAATGCACAGCTGAAACAGTTTTTGCAGGAGGTCAAACCAAGGTCAGACTACATGGTGCCTGCCCCAAGTGAAACTGGATCAGGGACAGCTAGTGGAAACCAAGTGAACAGTAGAAGAAAGGTATGTGACTTAGTTGATGTTGTAACAAGATAGAAACCTTTCTTTATTGTGCTTAAATATGTGATACTCATAATATCTCGTGGTTGAGACATGCTTCTCATCACGTCCCATATATGTTGTATCGCTAGTAATGAAGTTCCCAAGACAGCCAAGTAATGGGGACAGTAAGGTGGGAGTCATTTTGTCTGTTAGGTAAACTATAAACTAATAAACATTTACTTAAAAGTAAAATTTTCTATTGTATTACAATAATTGCTGGCTTACCTAACAGAAAATAGCCACTATAACTAACCATCGGATAGCTGGAAGCTTACTGGGAGCTGAATAACCTCAAAAGTATTTAGTAACTAATAGGTAATTAATATTTCTTAGTCTGTGCTATAACTTTTTTATCGTATAAGATCTTAAGATAAATTAAATATACCTCAGAGGTTTATGAAAATTTACCTTTTACTTCATATCAGTGATGATTACAGTTCTAGGTTATTAGTTTTATGTTTGCTTACTTTCCCTTACAGTGATCTAAGACACGATTTGTGTTTCTGCAATTTATAATCTATGAATTCTTTGTCCCCAAAATAAACTCATCCCTTCTACTTTATTACCTCTGCCAAGAAGGTGTTATTTTTATGACCGTTTGTCAGTTTTTATGTCAGCTGACTTGTCAGTCAGCTGACATTATGTCGTCACTCTGCGGCGTGGGCGTACGCGTCCGCGTACGCGTCCGCGTACGCGTCCGCGTGAACAACTTCTCCTCCAAAACTACAAGGCCTAGAGACGTGCTGTTTTTTTTAAAAGATACCTTATCTATCGAGGATGAAAAATTGTTCAAGGCATGCAAATCTGTCTGTTCGTCTGTTTGCTAGAGACATTACAAGGGGGGTACCCCCACCAAAAGTGTGAAAATTTCAACACTTAATCACAATTTTCTCAGTGACTATTGCAGGGATTTCTCTCATATCTTGCATATATGTACTAGGCCAGAGGTAGATTCTCTTGTGTGAGTATGAGACCTGGATCTGTCTTACTTTTTTTTTAATAAATTTTTTTAATAATTTTTAATGCATTGAAATTCATGAAATCATGCACAAAATCATTTATAACTTGAAAACTGTTGCATCTAGAGCATTTTGTTAAAATATGTTATTCAGCTACTTTTTTCATAGCTACAATATGGTGAGTAAGTTGGGTGCCTGTCTCAATAGCTAAGTGAGTAATAGCTACTTTTGGGCTTTTCAGTAACTTCCATCATGAGTAGAATCACTTGTAACTTAAAAACTATTGCATTTAGAGAATTTCGTATAAATATGTTATTCAGCTACTTTTGGGTCAGCTATAACATAGTAAAATTTTAGACCTGTAGCTCATGGCATAGCTGAGTAATAGCTACTTTTAGGTTATCACTGTTGAGTAAATCGCTTATAACTTCAAAACTATTGCATTTAGAGAATTTCGTATAAATATGTTATTCAGCTACTTTTGGGTCAGCTGTAACATAGTAAAATTTCAGACCTGTAGCTCATGGCATAGCTGAGTAATAGCTACTTTTAGGTTATCACTGTTGAGTAAATCGCTTATAACTTGGAAACTATTGCATTTAGAGTATTTTGTTTGAATATGTTGTTCACCTATTTTGGGATCAGCTATAACATAGTGAAGTTTCAGATCTGTGGCTCATTGCATAGCTGAGTAATAGCTACTTTGAAGTTCTCACTATTGAGTAAATCGGTTGTAATTGGAAAACTATTGCATTTAGAGAATTTCGTATAAATATGTTATTCAGCTACTTTTGGGTCAGCTATAACATAGTAAAATTTCAGACCTGTAGCTCATGGCATAGCTGAGTAATAGCTACTTTTAGGTTATCACTGTTGAGTAAATCGCTTATAACTTGGAAACTATTGCATTTAGAGTATTTTGTTTGAATATGTTATTCACCTATTTTGGGATCAGCTATAACATAGTGAAGTTTCAGATCTGTGGCTCATTGCATAGCTGAGTAATAACTACTTTGAAGTTCTCACTATTGAGTAAATCGGTTGTAATTGGAAAACTATTGCATTTAGAGAATTTCGTATAAATATGTTATTCAGCTACTTTTGGGTCAGCTATAACATAGTAAAATTTCAGACCTGTAGCTCATGGCATAGCTGAGTAATAGCTACTTTTAGGTCATCACTATTGAGTAAATCAGTTGTAACTTGAAAACTATTGCATTTACAGTATTTTGCTTAAATATGTTGTTCACCTACTTTTGGGTCAGCTATAACATAGTAAAATTTCAGACCTGTAGCTCATTGCATAGCTGAGTAATAACTACTTTGAGGTTCTCACTATTGAGTAAATCAGTTGTAATTGCAAAACTATTGCATTTAGAGAATTTAGTATAAATATGTTATTCAGCTACTTTTGGGTCAGCTATAACATAGTAAAATTTCAGACCTGTAGCTCATGGCATAGCTGAGTAATAGCTACTTTTAGGTCATCACTATTGAGTAAATCAGTTGTAACTTGAAAACTATTGCATTTACAGTATTTTGCTTAAATATGTTGTTCACCTACTTTTGGGTCAGCTATAACATAGTAAAATTTCAGACCTGTAGCTCATTGCATAGCTGAGTAATAACTACTTTTAGGTTCTCACTATTGAGTAAATCAGTTGTAATTGCAAAACTATTGCATTTAGAGAATTTAGTATAAATATGTTATTCAGCTACTTTTGGGTCAGCTATAACATAGTAAAATTTCAGACCTGTAGCTCATGGCATAGCTGAGTAATAGCTACTTTTAGGTCATCACTATTGAGTAAATCAGTTGTAACTTGAAAACTATTGCATTTACAGTATTTTGCTTAAATATGTTGTTCACCTACTTTTGGGTCAGCTATAACATAGTAAAATTTCAGACCTGTAGCTCATGGCATAGCTGAGTAATAGCTACTTTTAGGTTATCACTGTTGAGTAAATCGCTTATAACTTGGAAATTATTGCATTTAGAGTATTTTGTTTCAATATGTTATTCACCTATTTTGGGGTCAGCTATAACATAGTGAAGTTCCAGACCTGTGGCTCATTGCATAGCTGAGTAATAGCTACTTTGAAGTTCTCACTGTTGAGTAAATCAGTTGTAATTGGAAAACTATTGCATTTAGAGTATTTAGTATAAATATGTTATTCAGCTACTTTTGGGTCAGCTATAACATAGTAAAATTTCAGACCTGTAGCTCATGGCATAGCTGAGTAATAGCTACTTTTAGGTTATCACTGTTGAGTAAGTCACTTATAACTTGAAAACTATTGCATTTAGAGTATTTTGTTGCAATATGTTATTCACCTATTTTGGGGTCAGCTATAACATAGTGAAGTTCCAGACCTGTGGCTCATTGCATAGCTGAGTAATAGCTACTTTGAAGTTTTCACTGTTGAGTAAATCAGTTGTAATTGGAAAACTATTGCCTTTACAGAAATTTGTGCAAATATGTTATTCAGCTACTTTTGGGTCAGCTATAACATAGTGAAATTACAGACCTGTAGCTCATGGCACAACTGAGCAATAGCTATTCTCAGGCACTGACTGTTGAGTAAATCAGCTATAACTTGAAAAATATTGCATTTGGAGTATTTTGTTAAAATATATTGTTCACCTACTTTGGGGTTAGCTATAACATAGTGAAATTACAGACCTATAGCTCATGGCATAGTGGAGCAATAGCTATTTTCAGGTTCTCACTATTGAGTAAATCAGTTGTAACTTGAAAACTATTGCATTTACAGTATTTTGCTTAAATATGTTGTTCACCTACTTTTAGGTCAGCTATAACAGTGCAAAAATTCAGACATGTAGCTCATTGCATAGCTGAGTAATAGTTACTTTGAGGTTCTCACTCTTGAGTAAATCAGTTGTAACTTGAAAATTATTACATTTAGAGTATTTTGTTTAAATATGTTATTCACATAATTTTTGGTCAGCTATAACATAGTGAAATTGCAGACCTCTATGTCATGGCATAGCTGAGCAATAGCTTCTTTCAGGTTCTCACTGTTGAGTAAATCATTGTATCCAACCTGTAGGAAATCATGGGCTGGGAATCTATTAATATGGTCCGATTTGACCTTGGAACCCTCCTTCAAGGTCAAATGAGGATAGCCAAACATAAAAGTGCTTATAACTCGCTTATTATTGGTCCTAGAGGTTGGAATGAAAACCAACCTATAGAAAATCATGAGCTGGGAATTTTTTGTTGTGGTCGGATTTCACCTTGGACCCCTCCTTCAAGGTCAAATGAGGATAGCCAAACTTAAAAGTGCTTATAACTCACTTATTATTGGTCCTAGAGGTTTCGAATGGAAAACCAACCTATAGAAAATCATGGGCTGGGAATCTTTTGGTGTAGTCGGATTTGACCTTAGACCCCTCCTTCCAGGTCAAACGAAGATAGCCAAACTTAAAGTGCTTATAACTCGCGTATTATTGGTCTTGGAGGTTTGGCATGGTAAACCAACATATAGGAAATCATGGGCTGGGATTCTTTTGGTGTGGTCAGATTTGACCTGGGACCCCTGCTTCAAGGTCAATTGAGGATAGCCAAACTTACAATTGCTTAGAACTCGCTTATTATTGGTCCTACAAGTTTGGGATGGTAAACAAGCTACAGGAAATCATGGGCTGGGAATTTTTTTGTGTGGTCGGATTTGACCTTGGACCCCCTCCTTCAAGGTCAAACAAGGATAGCCAAACTTAAAAAGTGCCTATGACTCACTTATTATTGGTCCGAGAGGTTTGGGATGGTAAACCATCCTAAATTCTTTGGCTGGGAATCTTTTGGTATGGTCAGATTTGACCTTTGGACCCCTTCTTCATGGTCGAACGAGGATATTGCATTTATAGTATTTCTTTAAATATTTTTAACCTACTTTTTACACTTAAACAATTACCTTGTTACTTTATTTCATAATACCATTTGCAGGGCACAACTTTTTTGTCCTTTTCTTCTGTCAGCTTCGGAATATCTTTCGAACATGCTGTTCAGTTAACATTTACTGTATTTCTGTACAGCCCTTTCCCTGATAATTATGCTTTCCTCTCATTATCACCATCACAATCAAAAACATTCAGTCAGCTGACACAGTGCCCATTCACGGGCACTCTCCTCTTGTTTTGTTTGATTACTAGCATGATTATGCAAATACTACTGGTTGGATCTTCCTGCATAAAACAGAAGATGGGTCTTGGCACTACTTTGATCCTATTCAATTTTAAGAGTCATCTGGATCACCGCCCGAATACAAAAATAAAAAATAAACCTAATTTTTCCATGTACTTAAAATTGCATGTCTTGGCAGGGATGTGTGGTCTCTGAGTTCTCTTGTTAGAAACATGTCTTTATGTTTGCTCACAATGTTTATTGATTACATAAGATTATGAATCATAGTGCAGACATATTAATCTTTATATTGTGCTTCTTCCAGTAGTATCGGATTGATACATGTATTTCTTGAAGCCTAGAATGTTCCTTTTTACTCTTGGTATTCATGCCAAATTAAGTGCTGTTATGAAATTTAACATGTTTAGCATAGTGGCTGTGACTTCTTTGTGAAAATAATGTCTTGACCCTCATAGCAATGGGTTAATACGAATCTCCCTCTCCCCTGTTAAAAAAACTAAGCCTTGTAAATGCCAGGGATATTTGAAATACTCAGTTGGAATTATTTACCAGTTTTTTAATGGTGTTAAGATGCTAGCATAGCGTGGAGTGTTTGAAGTCGTTTGGAGTGTTTGTACTAGAAAACTTTCTAGGTCCACTGGACCTCCAACTCAAAACTTTTATGAGTCTGTAGCAAAGTTACCAGTACATATTTCAATGCAGACTAAAACAATATTTGTATTGAGTTTCAAAATTGACCAGATGGCAACTGGTAAAGAATAATGGTTTTATGTTATTTTCTACAATGGTAAGAATTTAAAAAAAATTAAAATATCAATTTCAGTCATTAAAAACACATATATGAACAGTTGCCTTAATGGACATTTGGACCTATAACTCTAGAAAGAATCAGGTCCATGAGAATAGTTACCAGTCTCTGATGTGGGGTAGGTGTGAATTTCTTACATTGCCTGCAATGCCTTGGCATTTGTGTAATATACTTGAACTGTTTAGCCATGTTGTGTACTCATAAGGCCTTGTTACATAGATTGCCTGTGACAGATATAAGAGACATGTACTGTATTTCCATGTCAATACGTCCTTGTACAATGTCACATGTGTTACAGCGACAACTAAAAATGCCAAAACTTCCATCAGATAATCTACCAGACTTCAACCCTGAATCAACCACAAAGACTACAACTTCTCAACCCACTTCAGTCAGTGATAAGAAAGAGTCCCGAGTAACCACTCCATCTGATGGACCAGCAACAGAAAAATTATATTCACCTAGAGTGAGTAAAATGACAGATAAGTTGTGCATTTCAGTCTGTATGGGTGCTATGGTGGAAATCATGGTATTTAAACGCATTTTTCAAGTTTGAAGAATGATCACTTGTTTCCTATATCTGGTGTTGTGGGTGGAACTCTTACTCATATGGACATAAGTGGTAAATAATGGAGACTTTGTTTAAGAATACCTTACATCTTGAATTAAAGGAAATTAAATTCAAACTTTGAATTTATAATTTAGCTACTAATTATAATACCTGTCTGTTGTAAGAATCTTTCTATACTCAAGAATTTATTCAAGAGTGAGCAGAAATTGATTTGGTGGCTATAACAAGAATGAGATATTTTCCCTACAAGAAAACAAGCAGATTGAAAATAACTAATAAATATAGCACTAAAATATGGTACCTCTTTGTTTTTCAATTGAAAATGCAGACATCTACCACAAACAACTCCAACCAAGGAAGTTCAACAGATTCCTCAGAAACCACATCAGAAAAACCACCAGATACCACCACCAGCCAGGATGGTTACAGTGAGGATTCTGATGATGACTCTCGGAATTTTTTTCCATCTGGATATGCTCCCACTGGATTTCCTGAAGACATGGAATTCCACGACCATGACACATTGATCAGTGATAAAGATACGAGTGGATATCTATTGCTGAAAGTTATATTTGAGGAGCTGTTAGCTCGAATTAATCGGTACGGCCTTCATATATATATTTTTTTCCTTTCCCACATAATCTCCTTGACATCTTGGGCACATTTTGAAATAGAGGTCTCAAAAGACAGAAGTATCTGCTGATACAAAGATAAAGGGATATAATAAGAATCAAATCAGATTAAGATATAGATAATATAATGTTTGTAAATCATTAATGTATATCATAAAGAATATTTGTAAATTACTCTTTGCTTGATTTGGGTAAATGAACATGAAAAAGGGTTCAAAATTTTACTCTGCCAAATACAATTGTAAAGCTAACAACACAGTTAGCCTGTAGTGTTATCCATACTTTGAGGAATTATGGATGAACCATCTAAAGGAACTGGATAAAATGTGTCTGATTTCTCCAGAAATTTCAAATATAGTGGCTCTTTTAGGACATATTATCTATATCTATTTCTGTTGCAACAAGAATCTAAGTCGTCAGGGGTTTTACTGTAATTTTTGAGACCTGTGCAAGTTTTAACAAAAGAGTCCATGAAGCTTGTATTTATTGTATCAGAATGTATTTTGCATTGTTTTGTAGTAAGAAAAGGCAGCAACTTTCTCACTCACTGAATGAGATGATGCTCTCCTGTAGCTATGATGGCAAAGTCTGCGGACCAAGGTATAGATTTAAAGATTGACTGAAAGTGCAATGTCATTCAACACAATCTGATGACACATTTTGTCGACCTCAGTGAGGGGTGGATATATTATTTTGTGGGGTTTTTTTTTGCGACTAGATTCAAGGAAGAATAAATTTGCTATGGAAACTTATTGGAGTGATAGCTTGTATCAGATTGCTTTCAGGCACATTTTTTACTGTCTAATGGCAAAATCTTCAAACAAGCATTTTTAGTCAAAACTTCCTGCATTTCCAGTCACTCAATGAGGCTGCATATTGGACTGATAGCTTGCATGGGATTGCTTCATATCAAAATCAAAACATTTATGTGGGTTCCATGACTAAATGGTCAAAACTTACTCTGACTGACTTCAGATCTCAGTAAGGGAAGGTGTTTCACATAAGTTTATCTCGAACTTGGTATTCACAAAATAAATGTTGGGAATGTTCAGTTTTTTCATAATTTCCTACTTAAAATCTAAGTAACACGTAAAATCTAAGTTAGAAATGGTCCAAGTATTGTTGTAGAACATGGCCCCTGTTATTTTGCTTCTTGTTCGAACTGCCCTTGTTCTAGCTCTTAAATTACCTGCTTTGTTTTATGTAATATCATAATTTTATTTTCATATTAAACCTCTGATTAGAATGTATATTAATGTGGCCTGATGGTTTTAGGGCTAGATCTGAAATACACTTCTATTTAAAACAAAATTCCTGATAACAGAGTTCCACATGAAGTGGCTTGCCTGTGACAATAACGACTGTACTTTGGTCTGTTTTCAGAAACTTCTCCACGTCCATTCACCCTGAGTTTGGTCTTTGCTGGACTTTTAACAGCAAAGATTTGCTGGATAAACCATTGGTCTCCATACAAAGTGGAGCCAATTATGGTATGTTTTTGTGGTACGGTTTTCAGCTTATAGTATTTCTTCTTATACCATTGTCTGTTTATTTTATTACTTTCTTCTTGAAATTAACTGTAAAAACTCTGATATATGGTCATTTTCAAGTTTCAACATTGTTATTTTAAATTTTGTATTCTTTCTCAAAGACTATCCACAGACAATTCATTTCCAAGGATTGAAATTCATTGTATTCATTACATACAAGTATAAAGAGAGAAATGTGTACAATACACCTTTTCAGTACCTTGAGCTAAACCTTTCAAATTTGACTTTTCCCAATAAAAGAAACCTTTTTGGCCAACATTGTACTCATGATCTCCGAAATAGGAGGTGGGTGGGTTCCTATTTAGAATCAAGTTCCTTTAAATTACTCGGAGGGAAAAATGGAGTAGCCATTGTCTGAGCCTTATAAGTCATTCTAATAGCTAATGCTTATCCTTGGTTGCTTGCCATGAAAAAAAACTTCAAGCACTGCACCTCTTCTGTTTTCAGAACTTACAGAGATTCTGTTTCAGTCCTAAAAGAGTAAAAGAAGATCAGAGTGAAATAAAAAGAATTCCAAATGTGCAAGAGTTGAACTTCTGTTAATAATTATGAATGTACAGATATGATGGGTTGTACTGTATTAGTGCTAAACAGGATATGACATAAAAATACTAAAATTACGACACCAAGTCTCCATTGCAGGCCTTTCCTTGATGTTGAACATCCAGTCGTACGACTATCTCAGTGGGATCACAGATTCGCGGGGTGTGCGTGTGGACATACACGATTTCAGTACAATGGCATTTCCTGCAGAAGTAGGGCTTTCTGTAGCACCAGGAACTGAGACTTCTGTCTCACTCAGGAAGGTACAGTTTAGTAGCTAGTAGCCCAATACCTTGATGTGAAATTTTCAGCTCATTCTTTAGAAAATGTTTAAAGTTTTCTTTAAACCATGTACCGTGTTAGTTTTTGTGTCTATATATGGAGTGGTTAAAGATCTGACTGTAATATTTGTTATTTCAGTAAGTATGAGTCATCTTTTATTATATCCCCAGACGAAAGTCGGTGATATATTGGATTCAGGTCCGTCGCGCCACCGCTCCCGCCATAGAAACTTCCTTGTGTACACAATAACTCAAAAATGGATCAGTATTTTTTTTTCAAACTTGCTACACATGTTAAGGGTGCCCAAAGGAAGATCCCTAATTTAAGGTGACCTTAAACTCCCAATAATAAAAAACTTATGGCCACCTTAAGGTCAGAAATTTAACTGTTGGCCACTTAGAGACATTTAGGTCACAAACTATGAGGCTCTTCTGGCTAAAAGTTTACCTGAGAACACATTAATATATCATTAGTACATATGCCGAAAATCAAGACTTTAAGTTGAGGATAAAATTGTGACCCATTAAGACCCCACTTAGGAATTTTTTCCTACATTTTTCACATATTTGGCCCTATAAATTGGAAGTGATAATTCTGATGAGTCTCAAACTGCACTAGGTATAACTTTTATATGTAATCCTTGTCTGTGAAAAATTTAAGGGCTGTAGGTTTAACTATAAGGTCTACTCAAGGTCTCAAAATTGCCCACAGAGACCCAATTTATGGACTTTTTGCCACTTTCAAGCCCTGTAGCTTTCAAACTATGTCTCTCATATAGGTGAAATATCATCTGGGAATATATTAATATGTTCTTTTTACATGTGCCACAAATCTAGGCCTTTAATAGAAATTTAACCTGTGTATGAAGACTATAAACACCCACCCAAGTGACATTTTTTGACATTTTCCATATATTTTGCCCTATAACTTGGAAATAGTAAGACGGAGAAGTCTCAAACTGTAGTAGATGTAACGTCTATGTGTAATATTTGTGTGTGTGAAATTTGAAGTCTGAAGCTTTAATTTTAAGGTCACATTGAGGTCTCTAAAATGCCCACAGAGACCCAGTATTTAGACTTTTTGCCATGTTTAAACCCTGTGGCTGTTAAACTGTGTAACTGATAGAGCTGAAATCTCATCTGGGAATATGTTATAATGTTCTTTTTTTACATGTGCCAGAAATCAAGGCTTTAAATACATATTTAACCTGTGTATGACGACCATAATCACCCATCATAGTGACCCTTTTCTACCTTTTTTACACATATGTTGCCCAATAACTTGAAAATGAAAAGAAGGAGAAGTCTTAAACTGTGTTAGATATAAATTCTATATGTAATATTTGTGTGTGACAAACTTGAAGTCTGAAGCTTTGGTCACATTGAGGCCTCTTAAAAAGAACACAGAGACCTAATATTTGGACATTTTGCCATTTTAAGCCCTGTGGATGTTAAAATGTGTAACTAATAGAGCTGAAATCTCATCTGGGAATATGTTATTATGTTCTGTTTACATGTGCCAGAAATCAAGGCTTTAAATACGCATTTAACCCGTGTATGTCGACCATAACCACCCATCCAAGTGACCCTTTTCTGACATTTTTCACATATTTTGCCCTATAATTTGAAAATGGTAAGCCCAAGAAGTGTCAAACTGTATTGGATATAAATTCTATGTGTAATATTTGTGTGTGACTAATTTGAAGTCTGAAGCTTTAATTTTAAGGTCACATTGAAGGCTCTAAAATATTTGGATTTTTTCCCCACTTTTAATCCCTGTTGCTGTCAAAATATATGGCTCATACAGCTGATATCTCATCTTGGAATATATTGATATAAATGTTCTTTTCCAAAAATCAAGGCTTTAAGTAGACATTTAACCTGTCCAGGAGGCCATTAAATGCACAGTATTGTAAATTGTAAAAAGTCACTTTTACAGATTATCTTTTTACATTGGCTGTATATGCATAGTTAAAAATATACAGTAAAATTACCTTGCTTTCATAAGTTTGTCAGTCAAGGTGTTACCTATTACAATTGCAAGAAGCAGGTTTAAAATTCTGCAGAAAAAGAATTAATTGAACATTTAAGGTAGTTAACATATGTGAAAAAAAATTATTCAGGTGCTTTTGGGTCTTATAACCGCTCCAATTTTCAGAAAATTCTTCACCCCTGAGCATTCAGTTCAGAAATTACAGGATTAATCTTTGAATGTAAATTGGGTTTGTACTTGCAATTACATTACACTTGTATTTATTTTTCAGTTGTTAAAAAGATAAGAAAACATGTTCACTTCTCATGTAAAGATCAAGGACTTCATTTTCTATGCCATTTTTAAGATCACCAATAAAATCCAAGCAGGAGTATTTTATCAATACTATGAATGGCATTCAGTGGTTAATTCAAAGCTTTCACTTTATCAGTTGTTTTGAGTTGTTGTTTTTTCTTTGAGGTTATTCCAAAAATCAGTTTTCAGAGAAACTTAGATCTTAGTTTAATTTATTTTTCAGTTTAATTTTTTTTTTTGTATTTTCAGATAAATCAGACCAGACTTGGGGGTAAATATGGGGACTGTATGGATGAAGGGCAGTTTGAAAACTACTACTCTGATTATCATTATTCACTGAAAGTGAGTACTGGGCCCACAGTTAATGATGCTCTTAAATTTTTCCTTTTTCTTCACATTTTTTTCAGAAAATCGCTATTTTCTAAGAAAATTCTCCGAATACTTGTCAATACAGAGGAGTAGAAGGGCCAACATGAAAATTTTATGTCTGAATATATCAACTAAGTATCTCAATCAATTGACTTAGCTATCTCAATATATCAACTTACTAACTGAATAAATTGACGTACCTCTAGGACCAATAACAAAGGAGACAAAAGGCATTAAAAGTATCAAGATCACTTAAGACCTTGAATGTAGGGTCCAGTGTCAAACATGATCCCCGAACATTCATGTAAAATGGATTCCTAAATACCTACATTAACTTGCCAAGTTAGTAAGTTGATAAATCAAGATGGCTAGCTTGATTTAACGAGATACTAAGTGGATTATTAGAGATACCTAAGTTGATTCATCTAGATACTAAGTCAATACATTGAGATAGCTAATTCGATTTATCAAGTTAATATGTCAATAAATCGAGCTAACCAAGTTCATTTATTGCGTTAGTAAGTCAATAAATCTAGAGAGCTAATTTGAATGTATTGGGTAAGTTGATAAATCAGTATGTGTAAGTCCATTTATTGAGATACTTAGTTGATAATCAAGATGCCTAAGTCGATTTATCAAAATAGTAAGTCGACAAATAGAAAAAACTTTTTTGTATTAATCCTTTACTTGTCCGTAGATACCTCAAAAACTAAGTTGCCAACAAAAATCTGAAGACCCACTTGTTCAGAAAAATAATATTATTATCTTGTTATATTTAATTATTATATTCCCCATGTAATTGTTATATGACCTCATTTTAACCAATAAAAATTGTGGGACTTCTGTTGGATACAAAGAATAGTTTTAATTGATATATATACATGGCACTTCACTGTATATGTTATAAGCCTGCATTGAACATTTGATTGGGGCCTATACATGGCAGTTAAGCAAGACAGATGGTCACATCTTTTGTTGTGGCGTAGAGTCCAGTTCATGACAGTATGTGAGTTGCACTGATGACCCTGTCCAAGTACGACCCTTACTAAGAACAGGAATGTAAAATGCAGCCATGACATTACATATTTCTGTGTTTCAGGGGTGTATTAATACTTGCCTAGACAGAAACATCTCGGCAATTTGTGGATGTTACAGACGCACCAGATCTCACTACTACAATCAACAGGACCTCCAGACTTTACACAGATGTGCAAAGGCTGGTGAGTATGATTGATATGCATGAATTCTGTACCTTCTTCAAACTGCTTATCCTAACAACTTTAATCCACTTGACTAAACAGTTGCCAAAAGTTTGGTACTAGTATAATATTAAATATAAAAGTATAATACACAAATGAGGTGATTTAATACTTGTTTATTTTTTGTCTTTGCAGTTATCCAAATATTTTAAGTAACAAGTATATTTCAGTTGTACAAATGTTTCTTCACTGTTACTTGTATCTCATAACATAAGATTTTGGGCATTGTTTGAAATCTTTGAAGATTTGTTGACATCGGTCTATTCTCAAAATAAATTATTTCCAATTAAACATGGCAAAAATAGTTTGTTCTTCAGTGTTATTATTATGCTTATACAAGTAACATATTTGTGGCCAGATTTACCAACATATGCTGGTTTCATTTCTCTTTTTTCATTTTTAAAAAAAAAAAGTTAAACTTAAATATTGTTTGACAATGTTTTAATTTTGTTTTTATACATAAATCAGATGACTATGACATCAGTCAAACTTTAAAATGTGAAGTCCCATAAAAATAATATATATTTTCTGTTATTCTCTTTTCATCAGATATACTATACTATATTTTCTGTTAATGACTACATATAGTCCATCTGAGTTATTCTGGAGGGGTATATAAACTATATAAAACTATATTAAAAAAAATAAATTTTCCTCTTTCAGACAAAGAATGCATAACTCCTTTGATCAAGGCTTTTGAAGCTGGAGATATCGACTGTGATTGCCGACAAGCTTGCCAGTAAGTAACACGTTGCTTTACAGTCATAAGTTTCCAACTCTCATTCAGATCATGACTGACTTGGCCTCTCTTTCAGAGACTTGGATTTCAAATGTTCTGTAACATTATCAAATTCCCCCAATGAAGAACTTGGCCTTCATTTTCAAGTTGACTTTTTTCTTGCCATCTGATTTGAAACCAATTGGTTGTGTTTAAAAAGCATCTATATTGAACCGCTGGTTTTGTTCAGAAATACATAAATCCTTAGATTGCTTGGTTCTGTATACAAACACTTGTATATAAGTTCTTACGTTCTTACACAGTGGTAGCCCCAAATACTTTGAACCCTTTCTGATACCAAGACATAGTGCATATAACACTCGTCAAAGTCAATCTGATGGCATGTTTCTTGAGGTCCCCCACTTTGCTTCAGTTTTCAAGCCTCGAAAGCATTTTGGACTCAGTTTTGTGTATGATGCACCTATGATTCGGAACGACCTTCCTGACGAGGTTGCCTCTGCAAATTCACTTGCTTCCGTCAGGTTAAAGCTGAAGTCATACCTCTTTGGAAAAGCATATCCACCCTAATTGTTCCATTCTTCTCCTGCTCTCTCCGCGGTGCTGACCCTTGCAATGTCTCTTGTTTATGAATATTGAACAACATTTTCGGTATGATGCGCCTTAGAGTCTCTCTTTTGACAGAGATTAAACACTATAGAAGTGCTATTAGAATTAGAATTCTGGTGTAGCATCACATTCCAGTACAGGTCATATCACAATGAGGAGTTGAGGGGATGCGAGGCAAACAATGCACAGTATAGTTTGTCAAGGTTCTGCATTCAAAATCATTAGACACCCCCCAAGTAACTAGGAACTACTTCCTGTCTTTATAATAACTTGCATTTCAAAAGGGTCAGATTTGTATCAATTGAATAACTGATTGATGTGAGTTTGACATTATTTTCAACACATTCTGTAGGTCCCCAGTAAACATTAAAACATTTTAAAATGGTTTGAACGTTTACAAAATGTTTTTAAAACCTATATAAACCCTACCTTATGGTTTTCTAAATGTTTCCAAGTAAACATTTAGGATGTAATGTTTAAAAAGCGTTTTAAAAACATCCTCTCTACAAACATTTTTACTGAAAACATTTGTTAAACGTTCATAAAATAACTCAAGAAGATGGGTTTGACTGGAAACATTTTTTAAACATTTATAAAAAAAACTTGAAGAAATGAAGGTTATGCTGGAAACATTTTTCAAACATTCATCATGAAATGGTTGATAAACAGTACACATAAAATGTTTAAACAAACATTGTTGATGAAATGTTTTTAAAACATTATAAATGGTTTTTGTACCTATCATTTCTTAACCTTTGCCAAACGTTTCTTTTCAAACTTTGGCAAAACCCAAAAATGTTTACTGGGTCCTAGCATGACGGGTAGGTAAGGGGAAGGGGGGAAAACAGTCTTTATTAATTAGTCAAGACATTACAGTGAAACCCATTGAGCACCAGCAAACAACTACCAGGGTATCAAGCTAGCTTACTTTTGATCAGGCTGGCAAATACAGACTGAAGTCATATGTGATCTAGCTTTTACTGAAACATTATATACTACACCATCTATTTTTTTACCATCTGTTGTCTAAATAACAGGGTTATTATTTAATTTGTGAACTCATTTCTAACTACCAGTCTACTAGCTCTGCTACTTTTAAGGTCAGGCTGGCAAATATATTTTAAAGTTTTTTTTTTTTTTTTTTTTTATTGATCTTTTTTACCATCTTTAAGTACGACATAAGCAGGAAAAAAATAAAAAAAACACAAAACAAAATATACAGTACATGATACAAATCAGATTTGATATTGAGCATGATATGACAAAAATACACAATATACAATAGTACAACAAAAACAGATTTGAAAGTTTACAAAATAATCACTTAATAGTAAATATTATAGTAGAATAGTAAGACATATATGGCATTCAAAAAGAAGCAATTGTGTTAAAAAAAAAGAGGAGAGGGCAGCGGCTATTCAACCAAAGGTTTCCATGTTTCCCATTTTTTTGGAAATTCACAAAGCTTATCCTTAAGAATTGCCAGGAGCTTTTCTTCTTTATAAAATTCTTTCAGTCTAGTGATAAGTCCATCCAGGTAAAGACTTGTATTGCTTTTTATGCAGTCAAAAATGTATTTTTTTGTTAAAAGAATTAAGGAATTTACAGGAATTGTATTTTGATGGAATAATAGTTGGCCCAACATAATATCAAAATTGCTTAAGTGCAAATTAAAATTTATATTTTCTTTGACATGATTTTGAATTTTTCCCCAAAAAACTTTAACACTTGGGCATTCAGTAAAAATGTGTGTCAATGTTTCAGTAGCATCTTTGCATTTTCGACAAATAGGAGATGGAGTAATTCCTATTTTATGCAAATAAGAATTAGTTCCAAGTATTCTATAAAGTATTCTCAACTGGAACCATACTAGATTATTGTCATTTGAGGTGTAGAAACATACTTTAAATACATCTTGCCACGTTTTGGTATCGATATTAAGGTTTAAATTGTTGTTCCACTTTGTTTTCATAGGATGAGTATTTTTTCTATGTGTGCACATATGTTTATAAAAATCTTTAGCTCCCTTATTAGAGCGATACAGGATCCTAATGTGGTTTGGAATGCTAGGTCTTAATAATCTAGTGTTTACGAAATTGTTGTTTTTCAAAAATTGTCTACACTTTACTTTTACACTCAAATGATGCAAAAAGTTTTTGTATGAAATCCCGTACATAATTTCCAACATCTCTAATGACATGATTTGACCATCAGTATCAAGAATGTCTGAAATGAGGAAAATCCCTTTTCTGTACCAATCAGGGATGAATAATTGATCACTCAGCAGTTTGCTATTATACCACAGTGGGGTTGTGAGAATTTGTTCACTGTTTAGAAATGTCTGCTGTTCTAAAACACCATATGCGTCTTCAAGAACATTATTCCAAAAAGGATTTGAAATTGTTTTATTTACTTTTAGAATATATTCAGGTCCAAGTTTTATAAATTTTTCTAATTGTTTTTCAAAAGTTACCTGAAAAAGTTTATTCCACGGTGTGTCAGTTTGTCGTAAAAGCTTTCTAAACCATGTTATTTTTAAACTTTTCTCAAAATGTAATATGTTTACCATTTTTAGTCCCCAGAGTTTCTTGTCTAGCATTAATGTGTTTCTATTAATTTTGTCTGGTTTGTTTGACCATATAAACTTAAAACATAACTCTTCAATGGTCTTTTGGAATTGGAGATCAGGACTTGGTAAGGCCAGGAACAGGTGATTCAATTTTGAAAGGACAAATGTTTTTACCACAGTTATCCTCCCCATTGGTGTGAGATATCTTTTATTCCAGGTATTTATGACCTTTTTAATTTCAAATAACTTTTCGTCGAAATTAATCCTCAAGATGCTGTCAAGATTGATTGTAAATTTAAGTCCCAATAGGTCAAAATTTGTGCATCCCCAAATGAGACCTCTATTAAGTAGTTTCTCCTTAGCATATCGTTTCTTTCCTATCCAAATGACCTTTGTTTTTTCTGTATTCATTCTGAGCCCAGAGAAGGATCCAAATAGTTCCAAAGTATTAAGAGCAGCTATTAAAGAGGACTGTGAACCATCTAAGAAGAGTGTAGTATCATCTGCATATTGTGTGATTTTAAACTCAGTTCCATTAATAAATATACCCTTGATTTCAGGATTTTGCATTATGAGCTTTGTTAAAATTTCTGCTGCAAGTATAAAGAGATAAGGAGAGATAGGATCTCCCTGTCTACAGCCTCGTTCTATTTTTATATTGTCTGACAGGTAACCACTTTGTAGAACCATTGCTCTTATGTCTGTATTAAACAATCTTATCCATTTTAGAAAACCTGGCCCAAATCCTAAGTGCAATAAGGTATGATACACAAAATCCCAGGAAATAGAATCGAATGCTTTTTGAAAATCAATAGAAACAAGAAGACCTGGTATATTTAATTTCTCAGTGGTATGGATGATATCATATACCAAACGAGTACTATCTGCAATATTCCTGCCAGAAATGAATCCTGTCTGAGAATCGTCAATTAAGTAGTTTAGGTAAGGTTTCATTCTATTGGCTATGACTGCTGAAGCTAGCTTATAGACACTCGAAAGCATGGATAAAGGACGCCAGTTCTTTATGTCATCCCGACATTTGTCCTTCTTCGGCAAGCATGTTATCACACACTGTCTTAAAGATAAAGATAATGCTCCCTTATCATAACTATTATTTAATGCCTTTTGGATCCAAACACGTAATTCTTTCCAAAAAACTTTCAGAAAATCTGCAGGAAAGCCATCTATTCCTGGAGTTTTATTGTTTTTAGTAAGCTTTAGAGCCTGACCTAATTCATGAACTGTTAAGTGTCCTTCCATTTTATTGGAATGTTTTCCACTAAGTTTTCTTGTCTTACAACTGCTGAGCATATTTTCCATGTTTTTACATTCTAAATTTTCTATACTATCTGCCTTGAAAAGTTTAGAGTAAAATTTTTTAAATTCTAAAAGAATGCATTTCTGGTCAGTACATATTGAACCATCTCTCATTTTTACCTTTTTAGCAGTTTTTTCAATGTAATTTCTATGTTCCAAAGAACAGAAATACTTTGAAGGTTTCTCCCGATCATTTAGCCATTGAACTCTTGAACGTATATAGTTGCCCTTCATTGCATCTTCTCTGATTGTTTGAAGTTGTAGTTTTTTTTCATCATAAATTACTTGATTGTTATTTGTTAGATTTTTTTCCAGGGACTCTATCTCAAGGATCAAGTCTTTTTCTATTTGTTTTTTTTGTCTTTTTTTATAGCTCGAATATTTAATGGTTTCTCCACGTATTCTTAACAATAACATTTCCAAAAACAGATCAAAGTCAATGTTAAGGCATAAAGATTCATCAGGAATTGTATGTATATTTTCAAAGTTATAAATTGGAACAGCATATTTTAATTTCTCATCATTGATCCACGTCTTAACAAGTGACAAGTATTCTTTATCTTTTAACAAACTAGTATTGAACCTCCAGACTCCGGGGCCACGTGTAAAATTTGTAAAACAGATTGACAGGGTAATTAGGGAATGGTCTGTCCTATAGCCTGTCTTTATGTCAACATTTGTCACTGTGTCCAACAATGTTTGGGATATGATAAAGTAATCAAGCCTTGCTTGTTTAATTGGGTTTTTTCTACGCCATGTGTAACGTTGAGATTCTGGATTTAAATGCCTGTATATGTCGATTAGGGAAGATGAGTTCATGACATCAAGTAAACTGTCTCTTGATTTTGAATTATTTTAAAGTTATGGCTTTGCTTTTATTCAAACATATATTACAGTAAAACATTTATTTGTTGACCTTCTGTTATCCAAATATTTAAATAAAGAAACTCTTTTTTATTGTCAGAAATTTCTAGTTGCCTATTGTTTTATATTAAAATAACTCTTCTGTTTTACTGCCAGATCTATTCTGATAATACAGCCTTATACTCTCTCTCTACATGGCTACGGATAATAACCGGTTTTACTGTCAAGTAACTGTAAGTAAATTAGCAATAAATTGTGCCTAAACTTTCCCCACTCTTTATATTTTAGCACTGTTGATTATGGTGTGGAAGTTTCCAATGATGTTTGGCCAGATGATTCCCTTTGGGTGAGTGTTATACACTGTCAACTCACTGATTGTTTAAGATACAGTAGTTATCAGAGCAATAAAAAAATGCATGTTTTGTCATAAAACAGTACTGTACAAAGTTTGTGTCCTGGTCATTTTAGTGATATAATAAACGTCCTCTTTTTTGTTTTATTTGGATTCCAATTCTCCTATATTTATGACAGGAACCATTGAAATCCACAAAGCAATAAGTTACCCATTTCTGCAGACCTTTTATTATAATCAGTTTTATATTTTATTACTTAAACTTCAGCTTGGTACTTTTTTGTCCAAAGAAATTTTCTGGTAAATATTTTAACCATTGAATTAGATTTTATTGAAGAAAGGGTTGGGAATTGAAACGTGCCATTGTTGTATTTAATAGAGGTTAAGAAAGGGAATTTTAGGTATTCATAAAAAAACAAATGATTAAATGAATAATGTGTCAAAAAAAGGTTTAAATAACCACAAATAAAACTTTTAAATCGTGCAAATTTTCAGGATAACTGGATGCCCCCATTTCTCCTCTATTTTCAGTTTTAGAAATCTCCCAAAATTGTCAGTTTTTTATATTGCCTAAATGAAACCGTGTCATTTAAAGCACATAATTGTGTCTTTTAGTAGTCAAACCTTATGTATTATTTATAAAAACAGAATACAATAAGTATTTACATCTTTTGTTTCATATTTATGTAGTTAAAACTTAAAGAAACAATATTGGGAAAATCGCTCTATTATCGACCATCGGTGAACTACTAATGCATAACCATAGTCTCACTCTTAGCTATCCAAACCTTCTGATTATCCAAACTTAAAGGATATCTCCCAAGAGGGTCGGATAATCAAGAGTCTACTTTAGTATGTTCCCAATGGTTGTGACAGTATGAAATGGGCTTTGATTGTTTTTGTTTAATGTTGTTTTACAGTGGGCTCTTGTGGATGCATCATGTGCAAGAAATGGAGACCAATGTAACGCCATGAGGGATGTACCTGTATCTGCCAGAGAGAGATATCTTTTGTATGTGAAACTGGCAGGCTTCTTTGCGATTTATATAATAATATGTAAAATACTTCGCTATTTCTTCCATTGCAATTCCGTAAAATTGTACAATTAATAATGTAATGGGCTTTTGTTAATTTTGCTTAGGTTTTGAATCCTCTATCAACATTTTGTATAAAGGTGATTGGCTTCATGGGTGGGGAAAGCCAAGACCTCTAGTTTATCACTGACAAATCTTCAACTATCATCAAATAACTGCCAACTGTCCCACTTAATGTTACAACTGATATATAAAGCCTTGACAACAGAGACAATATGCATCATCAGTGCACTCTAGAGGCCTCTCACCAGCTTTTGTATAAACTAGGTTTGCAACAAAATAAAACAATCACTCAGAGAGTGCATACCTCTGCCAAGGCATGTATGATTTTTTTAAAACTGCTCAATAATAAGTAAATGGGAAAATTTGGATCTTTGATATTCTTTTTGGCATCGAGGCAGTGATTGGGATTACTCTCAAAAGTAAATGGAATCTATGTTGAATCACAACCCATCTTCTCTTTTTTTCTTGAGGAGCCAACCAGTAGTATTTGTGTAATCCAGCTAACAAACAAACAGACAAATAAATGGTCATGTTTTAATATCTCCTTGGCAGAGGTAGTTATGATTCTCAAATTTTTGCCATAATGTTGTAAGTACTCAAAAATAAATACATTATTCCCAAGAAAATTTATGTGATGATAACTAATGTTTACTTAGAAGGATATGAAAACTTCTCTCATTTCTGAACCAGGTCACCTATATTTATATTTACAGGAAGAACTTTCTCCATCTCAAAATTTATTACAGAGACTTAAATGTGGAAAATATAAATGAGGATCCTGCCTATGATGTAAGTATGTTGCTGTCTACGTTGAAGGTAGAAAGATTACATCAGTGATTATAATTGTTTTCTGGAATTTTTTGTTCTATTAGTTTATACGAAAGGAAAAAAATCTTAATTGCAAAAGTACAGAATACGCTTTATATTGGGATTAATTTTAAATGCAAAAAAACTTGCATGATAGTTTATCATTGTAATCACACATATACCTTTAACAATGGCCTAAGACATTCCAATAGAAAATTTGTATGTAAGTGATACATGTCAATCTGGCTATTAACAAAAATCAGACAGTCATAAATTTTATTGCTTGTTAAAGGCCTCAGTATACCAATTGTTCAAATAGATTTGTCTCTGGTATTGGCCAGTAGCCAGTTATATCACAGCCTCTCTTTGATAAACAAGGACATAATTTATGTTCATGATTCCCTGGTGTAGAGTTATGGTTAACAATCATCTAGCAGTACCATTATTGATCACTGTTTCCACATGTTCTAACACGCCTATTAGTAAAAACTTTTAAAAGCAGTGGCTTCACATTCTGAACCGCTGACCATTATGTGATGTAATATCTGTTAAATGAGGACATCCTTAAATTTAAAGAAAGATTCAAATTTAATCTGCCCTAAATTTAAAACCAAGTATTATTTCAAGTATCATTGCTGTTTTCTGTTTGCAGCTGTTCCAGTTTGGGGCAGATTTTGGTGGTGTTGTAGGACTGTGGCTGGGTGCTTCAGCACTAACAGTGTTTGAAATAGTGGACCTCATCTTTCACTTCTTCATGTACATCTGCTGCTGTAAGAAAAAACAGATGAAAGTAAAGGAAGAAAATGAATTTTCAGAAAAATCCCTTCCAATGGATTTAAACCAGCAAATAAAACTTTCCAATTATCTACCAAAATACCATTCCAATTTTTCTTTTGGATCACAAAATGATTTAGATATGAATTGGTAATGTATTGTATCATTTGTTTTTCAATCAAAATAGCAGAAATGATATACTGTTCTATGATAGAAATGACTATTAGTGTGTTTTTATTCTGCATTGTTGACTGATACATTTTTATCAAACAGACAAATGTTTTGAATGGGATTTTTATGACCAGCATTATTTTTCTTGCCAGTATGTTTTTGTATTATCTACCTCAAATAAAATGAATATATATTTTTTCATTTGTATGAATTAAAATTTTCACGGACACATTGTTGAAACGGTCATACATGTAACAATGTTTTCAAACAAGCATGCAATAGTTTTAAAGGACAATGAAAGTCCAGGATCGCACAACTTATTTTGGAATTTATATAAAATAAAAAGTTTCAAACATTATATTAGAGATGAATGTAAGTAACTTATTCAAATATACATCGTGCAATATATTAGAATAAAATGCTTAAAATTCTTGCTTCAAGTTACTTCAAGGTTCAAACATGGTAGTTTAAGTGTTCTAATTGCTCTTTTAATGTAGCCTTGCCATGTGTTGAAAGAGCCAGTCTAATTTACATGGCCAAGTTGCAAAATTTTACCAAAACGACTAAACTGTATCCAGGATTCACAAGACAACTAATCCCCAAGACAGGATACATGAATGTGAATATTTGAAATCAAATCTATGTGTTACCAAAAGAATTAAAGCATAACCTGCATGGTTTACACAGAGGTTTTCAAATAAGGTCATTGGTCTAAACAAATGTATAATTTCTTTGATAATTGTCTCATGAAAAAGGGAACATTTCACTAGCTAAAGTAACAGCCATCACTCCATCAAGCTATATAATGCTGTTGAATGTTAACTATGTTTACCAGGTGCAATAAATAAGTGTATTGTCATGCTATATGGGCAATGAAACAAGTGCCATCCTTGTGCTTAAAACTTTAAATTATAAAGAAAACTGCCCCTTCAAAGCCATCTTGTGTGCTTGTATATTAATGGGTTTAACTTGTTAATATTTGAATTTTAACATGATTGTTAGCATATGGCCACAGAAACTTACTTGCAGAGGAAGGCAAAAAGCATAATAATTGATCGATTTTTTTGGCACGTTAACATACTAGCCCACACTAACTCTACTCCAAGAAGATTCAAAACCTGGCTGTAGAATCCTATTTCAGTATGAAATTTAATTTTCCTTATCCTCAAAATGTGGTCATCTGATTCATTGTAGGTTACACCAAACTTGTATATGTTGCAGTAAATATGCAAAATCAGTAAATGCGCATATTTATATGAAATTTGAAAATCCAGAGAAATACAACTATCACAAAAATACAAGATTATCACTCATAATGTTAAGTCAGCATTACCTATTGGATCACAATCCTATTAAAACTGTTGATAGTGAGTTTCCAAAATGTTACTTTGCATCCAAATTCTGTTTGGAAGAATATTATCTGTTAATTCTTATCAGTTCTTTTGTGGTGGATTATCTCTATGAAACAAAAGAATCTTCAATAAATAGTAGGTCTTAAAAGCAAAACATGTAAGTTTTTCCAAAGGTCATTGGCTAGGTGTTTTTACCCCATAGGCTTCAGAAGCTGTGCAGTTATATTTTCACCCATAGCATACAGCATCTTGTCCGTGCTGTATCCCAGAAATCTTAAAGTGTATTCTGTTGATACTTTGTAGTGACATTGGTTGGTAGTGCAAATGTGCAGCATCATAATATGACCTTGATTTAACCTTTGATCTTGCCATAGAGACTTGGACCTTTAAAATCTACTTTAAAATTTACCTGATGTTTGTTCTGCCCCAACTCTTGCCTGTTTCAGAAAAAGCAAAAATCTTCTCTCTTCAGTAAGGCTTTTCAACCTTAGCATATAAACTATCTGGTGTCTCAGTGATATCAACCTGGCTAAGTCTATGAAATTACTATTACTCAATTGGACCTGGTGTTGCACCTAAGAGTGTGCCTTGACAGATATTAAGCGCTATGAAAGTACAGAATAGAATAGAAATTTGGGAGAATAGATAAAGTTTTGAGAGAATTTAAATTTGCAGTAACCCAGACAACTATCTCTGGGTGCATGTGCAAGAGTAATCGTTGTTTCTTCTGACAAATACAGCCTGATTTTCTTTAAGTATTTCAAACTGGCAAAACGGACAGGCCTTGAACCTTGTAGCACAGTGAAAGTCAAACTCGCTACCTAAATAAGAAATCCAAAAGTTATGACAAATACTGTCAAAAAAGGTGTGAAACCAAGAACATCCAAAAAAGATAACATGACTTCTGCTCAGTCTAAAGTTAAGTCAAAACAAAAAAAAACCGTCTTTTTTATTAGTGGCAATGACCATAAGGATTAGTCAGGGTCATGACATATATTGAGTACAAAAGATTAGTTGTAACACAACTTTATAAGTAGAAAATAATATAACTGACAATAAGTACAGGAACGGGCTGTCAGTTGAGAAGATAGGCCCAGGAGAGCATGACCAAGGTATATGATCAGACCCTGGCTCAGGGGCATGGCCGCTGTGTAATCCTGCCATATCTGGAGAGCTGGGATGCACAATCCTACTAGAATTTTTACAATATCCCCCAAACCTATCCTGGAACTGTCTAAGCCTTTGAACCCTTTCACAAACCTCCATGGTAACACCTTTTGCATTTAAGTTTATGCCAAACTATTTGTTGAATTCTGAGGAATCGGAGGAGGCTGGGGCTCAGGACTAAGAAGAAGATTATATGGTTCAGAAGACCACTGGCGGTCACATTCAAACATCTGGCCATTCGGGAGACCCCATACCTCAAGGGTCTACAGTTTTTTTTCAGGATGGACAAATTAACCATAACTAAGATTATCCCAGAAAACTGTATAAGGCCATCATAGAAGGATACCAGGAATTAATATAGACTGTAAACTATTCCACCATCACACCATACTGGCTCGCCCCAAAATAATCTTCAGGGACAGTTGGAATATGTCCCACATGCTCTTGAACCTTTATTCATGCTGGCACTGTGAAAGCTAGGTACAATTCATGTGGATGGAAATTGGCGCCAGTGTCCCCGGGTCACAATCTTATATAGACAGCATGTAGAGCTTCAAAGAGAAGACTGAAGCTGGCTCCATTCACTTTTGCGAATTATTTTGAAACAAAGATAGAGAAACTCAGCAACAGAGCATTAATACCCACAGGAAGACCCATCCTTTCTAGATGATTGAATCTTGTGTGATGGCCAAGTACTGGAAGTCATAAATACAACAACCTGCTGGTGGACTACTTGAGAAACAAAGGAGCAGTACCTTGTCAAATGGACAAGAGTGTGGCCCTGAGTTCTGAAAAGGATTGGTGGTGTAGGAAATGGCTTGGACGGCCAAGGCACGGATGCTTATGTGGTGGTAAAAGCATTTCAAGTGGTATATTTGTGCTCAGTGCTTACTTACTGCTATTATTCAGTGTCACGATACAGTGAATCTTTGGTCAGAGGTGTCAGCAATGGTGTAGCTTGTGTAAAGTAAGTTTGGTGGGTCAAACTTTAAATAAGTTGCACTGTGAGCCATAAGTCCAAGTCTTTATATCAAAGAAGATGACATGTTGATTCTCGACAAATATAGCAGCTATGGATAAGGCTAAAAGGTTTGTCTAGATCTCTGAGGTGAAGGTAAAAAGATCAAGGGGCTGGGTAGCAGAATCAGGTTTGGGGTCATAACGAAAACATCAATGGATGGCTGTTGTAGTGCCTGCTAAGACGTGCTGGCCTGTTTTGATCCTGTGATCTGTGCAGCATCCACAATATATCCATATCCAGGTGGTCCAAGTGTCAGCTGTGACTTCTGCTGTGCCATCTGTTTACTGGCTTACTGAAATATGGCTAACAAAATCCTTCATGGAGTCTTTGATGCTGGTCTCCATCCTATCAAAGCCTTCATAAATCTTGTGTTCACAGTTATCTTCACTTGACTCCCTTTGATGGTGAGCAAAACATCTGTTCTCATTCTGGCAGTGGATGTGTCACACTTACATCGATGAAATATGTGTGAAATGCCTGGCTAGGGTATTGACTCAGAAATCCGTTGGAAGAAGTTGAAGAAGTTGAAGGTCCAACCTTTAATGTTACTCTCTTTGTAACATGCTGAAAAATGTGAATCTTCAGAAAGTTGAACATCTGCATAACCCACTTCTAGCGATTGGTCAGCTCATGGACACTCTTTCCAGACGTTTTCTGTATTAAATTCCTACAGACATCAGTCCGCATAATGTCTTTCTTCTGACTTTACACGGGTGGTGTCGCATTGTACGAGCACTCCTGCTCTTCAAAAAGTCCTCATGATCTCCTTATCTCAGTCACTTAGGCACGCAATCTTCTTTGTCCCTTTTAAACTTGCGAGATAAGCTGACCACCCCATGTCTTCTGTGATTAGTTTCCATTGTGCCAGTATAATAAGCCTCGCTCGTTTTTCACTCACACTGCCTCAATCTCAGTTGTCTGTTCTGTGTCAGTTACAACCACAACTAGAGTTGGATCCCAACTCTGATTTAGCCACCTTTTCCTCAGTGACAAGGTGTGACAGCCCAGATTTGTGTATCAGTAAGGAAAGAACAAATCTTTTGCTCCTTAAGGAGTTTATTTCAGCATCTTCTGTATCAATGAATGGCAAAGTACTGTTAGCAACTAAAATCCACATTTCTCACTATCTAACTAATATTCTGAATCCACAGCCTTCACTGATACTTCTTTAAGCTGAATCCACAGCCTTTCTGTGTCATTTCCACAACTGTTACAGTCCACCGAGCAAATACAGCAGCAATTACCAGTTGATTTCAAGTTTTAACAGGAAAAGACAAAAAGTTTTGTTTTACAAATTTATCTAATAATTAAAATAATAATTACAGCCAACTGAGATACTTTTAATAAGTCAAAGAATGATACCATAATATCAATGCTGATACCAATCTGACCTTACCATAATTCTGTCCATGTAGTTAACAGTTAAACAAATTTGTCCACTGAATCCAGCAATCTGTCCCTTGATCCATTTGGTATACAACACACAATCTCTGTATCCCAATGGTCTGAGTGTCTGCGCAAGAATGCTATTCGCTCCAAGATAGGAATAATATCCAAAATATCCATTTCACTCCAATAAGAATTCACCAGAAAATGTATTTTACAAACAGCTTGTATCTACTTGATACACGAATAAATTAGTCCACAGTACAGCAGGATTAGTAATCTGTCCATATAGCACACAAACTCAAAATAGAACTGTGGAATCATGTCTTCACTTTACACATAGACAGAGATTATAGAAGTTTCTGGAAAGAAGGTAAACAATACGGGCACCAAGAGGTTCCCGTCAGAAACGTAAACACATCAATATATTTCCTACCCAGCAGGCACACGCCTTGAAATGTCGCTGATTTAGAGTTGAAAACAGGTCCTTACGTTGAAATGCACGTTACCAACTACTAAATCTAAGTTAGTTTTCTGACATGAAAAAGTAGTGATATTTTGACCAGAAATCATGGTGATTTTTGGTTGAAAAACTGACACGGACACAATTTCAACACTATTTCAAAGCTGGATTTCTGACTGGAAAAAGTAGTGATACTTCATAAAAAATCACCACTAAATCAAGTTATAGGTTTTTCGACATGAAATCTTAGTCATGTTATTGAACAGAAAACAGGTTGAATATTGGGAAATGAATGACTGGTTGATTGAAAATTCATTTTCTAGAGGGTGATGTAGTGATTAAGTCTAAATTTTTGTTTTTGAAATTGTTTTTGAATTTGTAGGTATTTGTAAAGCAAAGACTAATTTTTAAAGATCATATAGATGATAAAGATTATGTGTACATGTACTTGTACATTTTTATCCATTCTCCTTATTAATTAACTGATGCAAATATAATTTTTATAATTTATAATTATAATTTGACTAATACAATTCCCGATAATTAAAAAAAAACATTTTGAAGTCAAACTTATCTTAAATAAAAAAAAGACAAATTCAAACTTATTCATCAAAACTTAGTAATTAGAATTTGTTTCTCAAAATGCTCCCATACACAAAGAACTAGTTTTCAGTTTGCAAGTTTACACTGAAAACTTCTCTATACAGAGAACCTAAGCTATAACATTATCACACAACAGTGAGGTTGGGGGGTTCCTGGTTTTTCTTATCTGAACCCTGCTACACAGAACACTGGACCTGTGACTAAAGTAATTAGATAACACAGCAGGGGTGGAGGTGGGGGGTTTACCCTTGTTCAATTGCATGCATGGTGTTTACTTTTTAAGTCTGTTTTTTGTGGTCAGCACTGACAATTAATTAAGGTAGGGAGTAATGGGTGAGTTCTAATAATGTGGCTATTCTTGTGTTTTTTTCTCAGTTTATATGCCAAAGTTGTATGAGACACAAGCATCTGAACTTAGCATTGTGGCTTTGCTAAATGATTATAGCTTCTTTATAATTAAAATATAATTATAGCCAACTTAATAAAACATTTAACAGAAACTGATTGGATAAAATGCTGAAGATATAAATAATGTCACAATTGTTTGTTTTTTACAAAGAAAAAAAATATTGTAAAATTTCACAAAAAGAATTTCAATTGAAGACATTGAATAATACTGGTCCTATTAAAAACATAAAAATGGATATCTAGTTGGATAATATGGATTTACATATCTTGAGCAATTATAATTATATTTGATGCAAAATTATGTATTATTACAATGTCATTAGAAATAGAATATTGAATATACAATGATTCATGAATACATGTCATCTTGGAAAGAATTAATTACTTTAAGTTGTATCCAAAGTGTAAAATATGCATATGGATAGTTATTGTATAATATTATTAAGAAGCTATAATCATGATACACAAGCTACAATGATTCAAATAAAGAAGACAATGTAAATAACCTGATTTTACACATTGAATTCAACCCTATTTCATACATTGGATCCAACCAAAACCTATTTGCAAAATCTACATGTATTTCAACCAGATTTCACACATAAATACAACCAGATTTCAACAGTTGGTTTCAACATGATTTCACTAGTTGGATCCAACCAAAAACGGTTTGCAAAATCAACACATATTTCAACCTGATTTCACCCATTGAATTCAACCAGATTTCAACAGTTGGTTTCAACATGATTTCACTGGTTGGATCCAACCAAAAACGGTTTGCAAAATCTACATGTATTTCAACCAGATTTCACCCATTGAATTCAACCAGATTTCACCGTTAGATTCAACCTGATTTCAAAGTTGCATGCCTGCTGGGTAGGAAAGAATTAAATAGAACAAAGGTTCTAGAGTCTATAACGGTTTTTCCAAATCTATAAATAGATTACTCTAGTAAAATATAAGAAACATCAATACAACCTAACCTTTTTCTGTAGAATGCAGAGAAAATATATAATTCAATTACCCTTATGTGGCAAAAGAACTCTGAAATAACAATTCTAATTCTAAAAGTACTTTTATAGAACTTAATCTCCATGTATTGACATACTCTATCAGGCCTATAATACCAAAAAGCAGAGATCCATAATGATTAAGCCAGAAACTTCATGGGGTCAGTGCCACAGAGAGAGACCGAGACAAAACCAGAAAACAAGGGTGGGTATGCTTTCGCAAAGAGATAGGCTTCATCTTTGTTCTGAATGAAGAGAGGGGGCACAGTGAGGGAATGGTAACACCCTCGCCGCCAACCTCTAAGGTTGGGGTTTGGTTCACGGCCCTACCTCAAGTGGGAAAGCTGATAGTTGCTTGCTGTTAGTTGGTAGTTTACAGTACAGAACCTTGACCATGACACTACATGGCAACACACAAACAATGCTTGCCACAAATTTAAATTATGTCTTAGCACATTTCCTATATTTGTAACACCCATATATATGTATGCAAATATCACTCTCCTGAACATTCCAGAGACAAAGAAGAAGAGATATAAATATTTGTATAATTTATACTATTCAAGCTGTTCCAGAAATATAAAAATAATTACTTATTACACCATACTAGTATTTCTAGAAACAAAGGGACTACCCTAGAAAACTCCACTTTCGTCTACAGCTTCCCATCAGTGAATCACATTCTATTTATAGATCATAAATTTTACCAACAAAACAGAAACTTAATCATTGTAGTCAATCCTGCTGCACACATATTATATGGACACGAGAACATGTGGAGATTAATTTGTGACAAGCCATATAAACAAGGCCAAAGGGGTTTCTATTTTCTAGCGCGAGCTGCAAAGCCATCAGAGACATGAGTAGTGCACTGAAGAGCTCACCCATCTCAGTAGTAACATAACCCACTGCCACTTAACTTCTGTAAAAGACAGATACTCATCACACTACGCCACAATTCATGAAAGTCCGGAGACAAAAACGAAAGAAAGCAGTCTGTAGGAGTGCGAGCCTCACTCTAGCTTGTACTTTAAAAAATTCTTCACCAGTAATCTCACCAGATATAATTAAATGCCTCTTTTAAACTTTATGAACCAATAGATTAGATTGTCTGAGCTCTTGGTTTGGCGTTGGTGGTTTAGGACTGGTTCAAGTCCTACCTCTCTGATCGTTTGCAGTGTGTTAAGAATCTTAAGATTGGCTCTATCCTGTTTGATGGAAAGAAGCCTCAAGGCTCTGTCCTTGGTCTAATATTGTTTTCCATATATACTACTCCCCTCAGTTTGATAGTTATTTTTTCTTTTCGAGGGATGTCCAGAATATCTATAAGTCATGTTTTGCTCAAATCCGGAATTTTAAGCATCTCAGAAGCTATCTGACACATCATGCTACTCTTGTGACTGCAAATAGTTTTGTTGGAAGTCGACTTGACTACTGTAATTCCTTTTTCCTAAGTTGCAATGTTTTCAAAAAAGTCTGGCTAGAATTGATACCAACACTACTAAGTACTCGAACATCACTCCTGTTAAGATGACTCTGCTTTGGTTGCTTATTGAACACTATTCTATATTCAAGACTGAATTACTGGCATACTAGTTCCTACATACTGGTTATACAAAATATTTTGTACCTTTTCTTAAACCTATAGACATAGTGTTTATAACGCATGTGAAATACAAGCTTATGGTCTGTCCCTTGAGTTCCCAAACTTTGCCATTCCAGTATCTAAGCCATTCATTCAGCAAACAGCTCAAAACATATCTCTCTCTGTTTCTCTCCCTGGCATTGACCCCGACTATGTCTCAGGTTAATGGTTATAGCTTTCTGTTTTTTTTTTCTGTTTGGTGTGCCTAGAGTCTGTCTTTAGATGGAGATAAAGCGCTATAAAAATACTATTAGAATTAGAATATTGTACAAAAAATTAAAAAGTCCCATAGTGACTCGTCGTAATCTCTTGTCTGTCAGGAGTAATTTTTCACTAAGTTGCCCAGAGAATATAGTTATATGATTATTTTTAGCATTTAAAGTGTGCATGAATGAGTCATTAGCCTGAAAAAGAAGTTGTAAGGCCAATACAAGTGGACTTGATTTGTCAGGGCCACTCAGGACAGAGAGAGTTTCTCATAATGATTTTCTTGCAATATCCACACAATGGGGAACTCAATGCACTGAATTGGCAAAACAGTGTTCAACGGAATAGTCCAGGGATGATCTAGGTCAGAAGTCTCGGGTTATGGGTGTGACTGTATTGGAAGAGTGAAAAATGACTTTGTGATGTTTGGACTTTACGGTCAAAAGTGGGGATGTAAAGGAACTTAATTTACATCTACATCTAATAATTCTTGATGAAGCGTAGGGATGAATTATTTCATATAGGTATGCTGGCTGACAATGTTTTAAAGTGTTGTATATGAGAAAGGCATATTTCAAATTGTGCCCTGTATTAAACTGGAGGCCAGTGACATTTTAATTGGGGTGATATAAGAATACTTAAGTTAACAAGTGACAACCCTGTATAGTGAGTTTTGGACACATTGCAGTCTTCTGAACTCCAAGTCAGTGAGTTATGAAACAAGGAATTCCAATAGTCCAATCTCCTACTCACTTAAGCATTTGCCAGAAGAAATTTTGTTAAAGGTCTAAAAGGTGACAAATTATGTTTAGGTTCCCTGTATAAGACTTTAGTGGTTTTCTGACTTCTGACACATGATCCGAGAACGACAAGTTTGAGTTGAACACCACACCAAGAAATCCTGACATTTGGGGCCTGTGAGACCTGACTTCCAAGATTATCGATTGGATAAAGAGGAAGGAGTTTTTTTTTTCGAGCCTCTCATTGTGTGTTTCCATTACTGGAAGAAACTTGGTTTGTATACACATAGATTAGTACTGGACCAAGAACAGAACCCTGTGGAACACCAAAATCAAGCCTGATCTCAGATTCAAATTTGAGACTGTTGGCTCAAATATTCGATACTTTACTGCTGAGTCTACTAGGCGTATTCCACAACTTAAGATCTGTGTGATCTTTGTGATCCAGATCGAGATCGAGATCCTTCAGATCAGTAGAATCTGTGAAATGCAAAAATTGCAGAAATGATGATCCAAGATGGGCACTGAAATGGCATGCTTTGCATCTTTGGAATTACTCTTTTATCTTTGGAATTACTTTTTACTTTTTCATCTTTGGAATTACTTTTTTATCAACAATTAAAATTATAAATGGAAATTTCAAATCTCGTGTTTTCCGCCATGTTTACAAAGAATTGTGGGATACCTCACAGATCTGATCTCTCGAATCCACCTTTTCATGAGATCACTCAGATCATGATCCAGATCAGTCAGATCAGGTTCTTTTGACCTGATCCGTTGATCCGTCGAATCTGGATTCTCCAGATCACGGCTGTGGAATACGCCTAATGACTCAGGCTGTAACGCAGATTTGAGTAAGTGGTAAAAGGTGAGACTAGGCTAATTAAGTATGAGATTCATGAAATTGGCCCTGACCACTGTTATTACGGTCTGTGTCCACAGTGTTAACTATAAATCTATAAAAGTACTATGTTTGGTTTTCCTTCAGTATAAGTCCAATAAAGAATTGGAGTCATAACTGACTTGTCTTTTTCGTCAATTTTGGGCTTCATGATTCGGATACAGCCATTTTCAAGGGTGACTCTAGTGCTCTCCATTGCTTTCATAGTTGAGAAGTGATAAGTTTTTACGTTAGATGTAGGTATATTTAATTGTACATTATATCACAAAGTAACATTAATTTTATAATGGTTTTATTCATATGTATATGCGGAAAGGTTGTTAACAATTAGATTTTATAGTTTGAGCGATAATAGGATATCCACGTTTTGATACACTGGCGTTTTATCGGGTTGGGTACATACCGCAGTGAGCTTTATAAAGCTTGAATATTAAATTTGTAACTGTATTTTATGCTATATTTTGATGATTATTATCTAATCAGACGCTGTCAAAACCTCTGAAATCCAAACTACTATACTGCCTTGCTACCGTTTTATGGACAACTCGGCCCACTTCAAACTCGGCCCATTTTAAAGTCGGCCCGTTTCAAAGTCGGCCCCCTGCAAAGTGAACATGAGAATAACTCAATAATATTCACATTTATGTATAAAATATGAAATCACAGTATTCTTTACTATTTTCTAACAATATGTTATAGAAATGCTGCTGATCAAGTATGTTACCTGGAAACTTGTACTTAGCTAACGAATTAATATTTCAATTTCGTGGACTTACACAATTCAATTATATTCATTTATACATAAAAATATAGGGTCACAGAATTCCGTGGGGTTTCCTTGCAAAATTTTATCAACAGAAATGTTGCATAAAAGTTAAATAATTTACGTGAAACTTTGTTTAACTCAACTACCTTAATAAGGCTTATAGTTTGTATGGGCCGAGTTTGCAGGGGGCCGACTTTGAAATGGGCCGAGTTGACCAGATTCCCTTGCTACCAATTATCGCCGGGTACCAATTATCGCCAGACAGAATTCAAACAGATATAATTTCACCAAAGTGGCATCCCAAGTCTAGTGTAGCAAATAAGGTAAACAGAGTGTCTTCGGAACCGACAAGGATGGGTCACAATTCTTTTAATTTCAGAACTGTCACGTTCATATTATAACTATTTGATGTGTGGCTGACATTGGCTGTTGAATAAGCCAAATCACAGTTTCGTCTGCGCATGCTCCAGCACACGGCCTTGAAAGGTCAAGTGGGTAAAAACAAATGTCTGTAATTGAACCAGGAAGTGATTTTTATATGGTAAAAACACAGAAATAATATATCTCTCCTCACATAACAAACAAAATACTTTACTTTACCTTAAAATATGTATATTGAGGTACAAAACTGCCACTTTTTATTTGTGAATGATATTTTTAAATGTTGTTTTGATCTTTCTTAGGTGGGCGAAATTAGGGGATCACAGTATTAAAAATGCATCAACAAGTGCCGAATTGATGTTATTATTTTATGAAAACTGTGAAACCTAAAAATATTATATATACATCATTACAAAGATATTTTAACAGAGCTTCTGCTCATTTTTATTGCATTAAAAGCCATGAACATTTGGCGTTAAAAAAATAAAATTTGGATTTTAAAATATTCATGGCTGTCATAAAATACTTAATTACTTTTTCAATGTTGAAATTTTAAATATGGACTTCAAAGTCATCAAAAAAAAAAAAAGAACTGATGTAAATATCTGGGGATTTTCTCAAATATGTTTACAGAAAATGGACAATATTCAATTATTTGATGATAAAAGACCTCAAACCTCGATTTTGAAGGTATTTTTTATGCTATTAGTGTATCAGTATGGCCAGCTTCAATGGTGGAAAAACTAATTTTACATTCACACAGAATCCTGAAAATAAGGTAGAAATGTAGAAAACTGTGAATACTAGTTCCATGTGTACTTGAATACATCAACATGAGGTCCTCAGTGACTTTAAATACCAATACAAAAAGTAAAAAATGCCCACTATATGAGACAGGTTGCTGAAGGAAAATTGTATTCATACATTAAAGACTTTTTTTTTCATATTCTAATGACAAAAAAATATTGCAAGAGGATCACCACTTAGTGATCATCTGACTCACTATGCATTGGCCCATATGGGGCCAGAATTGAGATGGTCACCCATACAAGTAGTAACCCAAGCCCAGTACTTCTTAACTTCAGTGATCAGATAAGAACTGGGCAAACCACCCAACAATAAACAATCAAATAGCAAGAGAATATTGCAACATTGATCCAAAAATTGGCCCAACATAGATCAGATCTAGTAATAAGCAGCCCAAAACAGTCATTAGAAAGCCACAGATAGCCCAATAACTTGGCCCAAGGGTAGCAGAACTGACCATGCATAAATTACAAATAGCCAATGTCGGTCAGATGGTGTCATATACTGCATGTATTAATAAGAATACTTAGTGTACACATACATACCTCCACCAAGGCCCAAAAAAGAAAAGTGAGGGAAAATCCTTCAAAAATTGAAATAATTTAATGGCACCATTATGATTAATGAAAGAGTAGAGTTAAAACCATAAGAAATCTAAAACCTTGGGATTGAACCCAGTTAAGATACCCTTTATGTTTATGAAATAATTAAAATACAATTGTTATTTATTTAAAAACATTAGAAAGAAAACACATATCCGACAATTATCTTAATATGAAATATCTTATCTCAAAGATACTATGATTCAAATAGAAGCCATGTGTTATCACAGGTAGAAATTATATTATGGTTCATAAAATAACGGGGGTTAAAAATGTCTTGTTATTGTATGATTTCCATCTTTTGAGCGGACATTCAGTGCTAAAAAGATTTTATTAGGTTGAAAATAAAAGTCTTCATACGTGAAACATATACTTATTTTTTTTAATGTATTTTGTTTCTTTTTCATGGGTCACATTTGGCTTTATTTTCCACCATTTAGATTGAATAGTAAGTAAAATAAATAAATGTATAAAAATAACACCAAAAATTATGTCACAAGGGGCGCCAATGGATGTTAAACTGTATTTCCAATGACATATATAAAATATTTTTAGGTTACACAGTTTTAGAAATATTTGCACTGATGCTGATTTTTGAGAGTAGATAGATTTGAATACGTAGTATTCACCTGTAGTGGGCGAAAATAGGTGATTTATTATAAAAACTGCTGCAAATATCTTGCACAAATGACATCTTGTACACAGAACTTATTTATTTAATTTATTACACTATTTCCATTATAATTTTTATGATTAACATTCGTACATATATAGTATTCACATAAATTACATTTTCGCTACTTCCTGGTTCTTCTGTTTGTTTTTACCCACTTCACCTTTCAAGGCCGTTCGCGAAAACGAGGCAATTGAAACTGTGATTAGGCGTATTAAAGCATGCTGTCGATGAAAATACATACATAAAACCAGTCTACTTTTCATCTGCAAACGTGATTAATGTCATTAACCACTGAAATAATTTGTTACTGAAACCTCACTCGAGATCAAGTATAACTTTTCGTCTGCAAACGTAATTAATTTCATTAACCAATGAAATAATTTGTTACTGAAACCTCACTTGAGACCAAGTATAACAAAGTTTGTATATTTTTCTACAAAATAGCTTCAAAACTAAAGATATTCTAAAATGTCATGTTAGAATAGAGATTTTGCGGTTCCGATTTTATGAAAACATTTATAAAATATATCAAGGGTAAAGACATTTTTCTTTCAAACGGATCATAAAGCATATAATTTGTGAGCCATTTCCATTGGCGGTTCTGAAAGGGATTGTTTTCCAATCCGTCAGTGACTGTTCTGAAGCCACAGTGTAAGGTAAAACTATTTCCAAAGTGAATGGAACAAATACACAACAAAAAGCTTTCAAAATATATGACCATTACTGAAATATGAAGGTATATTTTTCTGGTGGCGATAATTGGTAGCAAGGCAGTACAGTACATCACGCCTTAACTTGGCACACCTTGGACACAAAACGCCAATTTTTATGTCAGCTGACTTATCAGTCAGCTGACATTATGTCGTCACTCTGCGGCGTGGGCGTACGCGCACGCGTCCGCGTACGCGAACGCGTCCGCGTGAACAACTTCTCCAAAACTACAAGGCCTAGAGACGTGCTTTTTTTTTTAAAAGATACCTTATCTATCGAGGATGAAAAATAGTTCAAGGCATGCAAATCTGTCTGTTCGTCTGTTTGCTAGAGACATTACAAGGGGGGTACCCCCACCAAAAGTGTGAAAATTTCAACACTTAATCACAATTTTCTCAGTGACTATTGCAGGGATTTCTTTCATATCTTGCATATATGTACTAGGCCAGAGGTAGATTCTCTTGTGTGAGTATGAGACCTGGATCTGTCTTACTTTTTTTTAAATAAATTTTTTTAATAATTTTTAATGCATTAAAATTCATGAAATCATGCACAAAATCATTTATAACTTGAAAACTGTTACATCTAGAGCATTTTGTTAAAATATGTTATTCAGCTACTTTTTTCATAGCTACAATATGGTGAGTAAGTTGGGTGCCTGTCTCAATAGCTAAGTGAGTAATAGCTACTTTTGGGCTTTTCAGTAACTTCCATCATGAGTAGAATCACTTGTAACTTAAAAACTATTGCATTTAGAGAATTTCGTATAAATATGTTATTCAGCTACTTTTGGGTCAGCTATAACATAGTAAAATTTTAGACCTGTAGCTCATGGCATAGCTGAGTAATAGCTACTTTTAGGTTATCACTGTTGAGTAAATCGCTTATAACTTCAAAACTATTGCATTTACAGAATTTCGTATAAATATGTTATTCAGCTACTTTTGGGTCAGCTATAACATAGTGAAGTTTCAGATCTGTGGCTCCTTGCATAGCTGAGTAATAGCTACTTTGAAGTTCTCACTATTGAGTAAATCAGTTGTAATTGGAAAACTATTGCATTTAGAGAATTTCGTATAAATATGTTATTCAGCTACTTTTGGGTCAGCTATAACATAGTAAAATTTCAGACCTATAGCTCATGGCATAGCTGAGTAATAGCTACTTTTAGGTCATCACTATTAAGTAAATCAGTTGTAACTTGAAAACTATTGCATTTACAGTATTTTGCTTAAATATGTTGTTCACCTACTTTTGGGTCAGCTACAACATAGTAAAATTTCAGACCTGTAGCTCATTGCATAGCTGAGTAATAACTACTTTGAGGTTCTCACTATTGAGTAAATCAGTTGTAATTGCAAAACTATTGCATTTAGAGAATTTACTATAAATATGTTATTCAGCTACTTTTGGGTCAGCTATAACATAGTAAAATTTCAGACCTGTAGCTCATGGCATAGCTGAGTAATAGCTACTTTTAGGTCATCACTATTGAGTAAATCAGTTGTAACTTGAAAACTATTGCATTTATAGTATTTTGCTTAAATATGTTGTTCACCTACTTTTGGGTCAGCTATAACATAGTAAAATTTCAGACCTGTAGCTTATGGCATAGCTGAGTAATAGCTATTTTTAGGTTATCACTGTTGAGTAAATCGCTTATAACTTGGAAATTATTGCATTTAGAGTATTTTGTTTCAATATGTTATTCACCTATTTTGGGGTCAGCTATAACATAGTGAAGTTCCAGACCTGTGACTCATTGCATAGCTGAGTAATAGCTACTTTGAAGTTCTCAATGTTGAGTAAATCCTTGTAATTTGAAAACTATTGCATTTAGAGAATTTAGTATAAATATGTTATTCAGCTACATTTGGGTCAGCTATAACATAGTAAAATTTCAGACCTGTAGCCCATGGCATAGCTGAGTAATAGCTACTTTTAGGTTATCACTGTTGAGTAAATCACTTATAACTTGAAAACTATTGCATTTAGAGTATTTTGTTTCAATATGTTATTCACCTATTTTGGGGTCAGCTATAACATAGTGAAGTTCCAGACCTGTGGCTCATTGCATAGCTGAGTAATAGCTACTTTGAAGTAGTGATAAAGACGGCAAACCGGATAGTTGGTTTCTATTCGATTTATAAAAGAGCAAACGAAATCCGGTGATAAATTCCAATAACCGGTTCCCGAAATGTCACATATTTCACATCAAAACGTATAAAATATTGCACAGAAACGTTTAAAAATATTAACTTCTGTAATATTTTGCCAATATACACTGAAATAATATCCAAAACGTCTGTTTTATCATCAAATAAACCACATTTTAGTTGAAATTATTGTTCATGTACACGCAGAGAAAGTTTTACAGCTTGACTACAGCTTAGTGTATACTAATTCGAACGAATCCGGTTTCCGCCGAATTTTTGTTTTCGGGACCCGGTTTCCATATTTACATTCGATCGTAACACTACTTTGAAGTTCTCACTGTTGAGTAAATCAGTTGTAATTGGAAAATTATTGCCTTTACAGAAATTTGTGCAAATATGTTATTCAGCTACTTTTGGGTCAGCTATAACATAGTGAAATAACAGACCTGTAGCTCATGGCACAACTGAGCAATAGCTATTCTCAGGCACTGACTGTTGAGTAAATCAGCTATAACTTGAAAAATATTGCATTTGGAGTATTTTGTTAAAATATATTGTTCACCTACTTTTGGGTTAGCTATAACATAGTGAAATTACAGACCTATAGCTCATGGCATAGCGGAGCAATAGCTATTTTCAGGTTCTCACTATTGAGTAAATCAGTTGTAACTTGAAAACTATTGCATTTACAGTATTTTGCTTAAATATGTTGTTCACCTACTTTTAGGTCAGCTATAACAGAGCAAAAATTCAGACATGTAGCTCATTGCATAGCTGAGTAATTGTTACTTTGAGGTTCTCACTCTTGAGTAAATCAGTTGTAACTTGAAAATTATTACATTTAAAGTATTTTGTTACATATGTTATTCACAGACGTTTTGGTCAGCTATAACATAGTGAAATTGCAGACCTCTATGTCATGGCATAGCTGAGCAATAGCTTCTTTCAGGTTCTCACTGTTGAGTAAATCATTGTATCCAACCTGTAGGAAATCATGGGCTGGGAATCTGTTAATATGGTCCGATTTGACCTTGGAACCCTCCTTCAAGGTCAAATGAGGATAGCCAAACATAAAAGTGCTTATAACTCGCTTATTATTGGTCCTAGAGGTTGGAATGAAAACCAACCTATAGAAAATCATGGGCTGTGAATTTTTTGGTGTGGTCGGATTTCACCTTGGACCCCTCCTTCAAGGTCAAATGAGGATAGCCAAACTTAAAAGTGCTTATAACTCACTTATTATTGGTCCTAGAGGTTTCGAATGGAAAACCAACCTATAGAAAATCATGGGCTGGGAATCTTTTGGTGTGGTCGGATTTGACCTTAGACCCCTCCTTCCAGGTCAAACGAAGATAGCCAAACTTAAAGTGCTTATAACTCGCGTATTATTGGTCTTGGAGGTTTGGGATGGTAAACCAACATATAGGAAATCATGGGCTGGGATTCTTTTGGTGTGGTCAGATTTGACCTGGGACCCCTCCTTCAAGGTCAATTGAGGATAGCCAAACTTACAATTGCTTAGAACTCGCTTATTATTGGTCCTACAAGTTTGGGATGGTAAACAAGCTACAGGAAATCATGGGCTGGGAATTTTTTTGTGTGGTCGGATTTGACTTTGGACCCCCTCCTTCAAGGTCAAACAAGGATAGCCAAACTTAAAAAGTGCCTATGACTCACTTATTATTGGTCCGAGAGGTTTGGGATGGTAAACCATCCTAAATTCTTTGGCTGGGAATCTTTTGGTATGGTCAGATTTGACCTTTGGACCCCTACTTCATGGTCGAACGAGGATATTGCATTTATAGTATTTCTTTAAATATTTTTAACCTACTTTTTACACTTAAACAATTACCTTGTTACTTTATTTCATAATACCATTTGCAGGGCACAACTTTTTTGTCCTTTTCTTCTGTCAGCTTCGGAATATCTTTCGAACATGCTGTTCAGTTACCATTTACTGTATTTCTGTACAGCCCTTTCCCTGATAATTATGCTTTCCTCTCATTATCACCATCACAAATCAAAAACATTCAGTCAGCTGACACAGTGCCCGTTCACGGGCACTCTCCTCTTGTTGATTATTTTGAGTGTAGTTTTATGGATTTCTTGTTATTAAAATATGTATTGACACAAGCACAAGTTATAACAGCATTTTACTGACATAAAATCAAAATAATAAATCTTTTACACTCATTTTTAATGATCAATAATGTAATTTCAAATAAAAAAATAAATAAATAAAATGTACAACTATGTGCCAAAACAAAATAGATGGTGGTCTAACAATGCCAGATTTATTAATTTATTAGAAATTTATTAAATCCTTAAAATGTACTTGGATTACAAGAATTATAGTTTCTCCGACCAGCCCATGGGCTAAACTATTTGAAACATCATATGGACCTGTTGAATTATTGTGCAGATATGGTCCGTATTGGGGATAAAGAGTAATAAAAGAGTACCCAATGACTTCTGGAAAGAGATATTTGTATCTTGGAACATAATAGATCATTCAATTCCATTGAGGTCTGAGGTTTGTATCTTTTTAACAGACATATAGCCTTACAATGTTAACATATTCAGTGCAAACAGTAAAAAATTTAAAGTGTTTTGTTTTTGCTATATGTTGCATTATTTATATTGTGACCAATAAAAATTGTGAAAAAAAACAAACAAACAAAAAAAAGAAAAACATAGTGATATTCTACCTGTAAATGCACATGCTGAAGTTGTATATATTTTAAGTTTAAATTATATTAACAGCTTTATATGTTATACTTCTACCACCAGGTTATCAAATTAAAAAAACCACAGCTAATAACTGAGCTACATTTTGTTACCTTTGTATTTTAACATTTTATTACCCCACAGCCCTTAAGGGCTGTCAGGGTATTGTTTTCATCCATGGTGTTTGGATGGGTGGGTGGTCGGGCGGCGGGAAAAAGGTTTGTCCGGGCTGTATCTCAGAAACCGTAACGTGTAGGAAGTTGATACTTGGTAAGTTGGTATGGACATTGGTTAGGAGGTGTAGGTATGCAACGTCATGGTCTGACTTTGATTTGATCTTTGACTTTGCCGTAGTGACCTTGAGTTTGAAATTGAAAATCTTGTCCGGTCTATATCTCAGAAACGGTAAGGTGTAGCAAGTTGATACTTGGTAGAGACATTTGTTAGAGGGTGTAAGTGTGCAATCTAATCTAATGTGGACTTTTATAGCGCTTAATCTCCAACACTGATGAACTCTAAGGCGCATCTAAACATAAAGCAAGGCAGTTAGCGTTAATCAAGGGACATAGCCAGGTCGTACCAAGGAGACACAGATGTGACGGGGGAGGCTATGGTGGGTAGGCTTTTGCAAACAGGTATGTTTTAAGCTTTTTTCTGAAGGAGGCAACTGATGTTGCACTGCGAACATCTTGAGGGGTCATTCCAGATCTTCGGAGCATCAAAGGCAAAACTATGGCCAAAATGTTTGGCTGACTTAAAGACTGATGAATTGTGGTTTTGAAAATACAACGGTACTTAACAGGCAACCAGTGGAGTTTCTGTAGAATGGGTGTAACATGAGCATACTTTCTATGATTTGTAACAATATGAGTAAGAGTGTTCTGAATACTTTGCAATTTGTGCTGATTGAAACCGGACAAACCTCTGAACAGAGAAGTACAATAGTCCAGACGGAAACCGTAAGGGGTAGGAAGTTGATATTTGGTAGGGACATTGGGTAGGGTGTGTAGGTGTGCAGCGTCATGGTCTGACTTCATTTGACCTTTGACCTTGCCGTAGTGACCTGTGTTCACCGCTTAGCAAAATATGTTGTAGGACCGCAGGGCCTTGGGCAAGAAAAAGTTGTAGGCCTGGACAAAAAGTTGCAAGCCTGGCCAAAAACTCCAAAGATATGCCTATTGCACATGTAATTTATATATTTCAGCCTACTAAGTTCTCAAAGCTAATACCCACACTAAATAAACTACATATTCACACTGCAACACATGTTTACAAATATAGTTATAAATCTACTCACTAAGGGGCTCTAGTGTGCTTACAGGATATCTCGCCCCAAGTGCCAACTCGCCCCAGAAATTTCGGGTCAACTCACCCCATTTTCTGATCACAGCTTGCCCCAAATTGTGCATTAAAAAGACAAAAACCTAAGGTACTTTGTTCACTTTTTAATATGCATAAACTTTCGGTGCTAATAACAAGTATTGATTAGATATATTTATTGCACAAGTTCTGTGTTTCCAGCAATGACAACTAATATTTGAAAATACCATGTCATTTCTTCACAATATGTTACTTGAAGATCAAAATTCATGGAGAACTCATTAATATTCATGAGGTCACAGAAATCTGTGGGATTTCCCAACAATAATTTCTGCTTTAAGATCAAATACTTCAAATTTGAGGATGAACTATCATTGTTTGCTCTCGTCAAAACTCAATGCGAGACAGACTGTCTCCCTTCACTTGAAAAGGCGAGACAGTTGTGAAAAATTGTGAGCCATGTTTTGTGTCAAGACATTTTGGAATATTTAGTTTCAATTTGGGATTGCATAAAATGTGAGGCATGTTTTGTGTCAATACATTTTGGAATATTTATTTTCAATTTGGGATTGCATAAAATGTGAGGCATGTTTTGTGTCAAGACATTTTGGAATATTTAGTTTCAATTTGGGATTGCATGAAATCTTGTTTATTTAAACAATTAAATTATCTTATTTTGTTTAGTTCAAATAAATTAATGTATGCTGTTTTTATTTTTTTTTCACTTCAAAAGCATTTAATGGCTGGGTGCTACTGTTTTTTTTACTGTTATCTGGATTCATCAAATAAAGTAAACTTTATTTTTTCTCTTTTCTTTGAAGAAATATATATTTTGTCTCTTCCGATTATAGACGAATTTCTTTGGTCAGTAGTTGTTTAGACTGTTTCGCCTGTGGTAATCTATGCAGAAATCTCTCGAGAATACCCAAATTCTCACGTGAATTACTGTTAGCTGGATGTATCAAATAAAATAAACTCACTTCCATGTCTTTCTCCCCCATTTCTATAAGGAAATATGTACGTCGCCGCTTTCGATAATAAACAAATTTCTTTGGTCAGTAGTTGTTTTGACTGTTTCAGCTGTACAATATATGTAGAAGACGAGTTACAAAAACCCCTGAAAAGCACTGCTACATTTTGAAAGCTATTTAATTGTCTGATTGGTCGATGGTAGAGGACGTTGGCCAATCAGAAGAGAGATAAGAAATGTGATGACAATATTTGTATATGAGTACCACACAATGGTGCTTTTAAGAAAATAGGTATATCTTTGAATTAATTCTTTTATTATGCTTATACATACTTAACAGTTCCAAAGACTTTTCTCAGACTGGTACTCAAGTGACGTCTATTTCCATTCAACATTACACTGTACTGTTCAGACTGAACATATTTTACAACCATTCAAATTTTCAAATGTAATGTTAAAATAATATGTGTTGCAGATGTGTGCAACATGACTTTAGACTACATGCTTTCACAAATATGATGAGATACTAACATTTTTTGAGAGTAACAGTCTAAGATTTTACCCTCACTCTGAGACCCACCAGTATATGGGAAGCTGGCAGTTGATTGCCAATGGTTGGTGGTTTCCAGTGCATAATTTTGACCAGCTAGTACACGTTGGTTCCCCTACCTTAGCTGTTGAGCGTGACATAAACACAAATTAAGTAAACACAAAATAAAACAGTTTTGCTGGGGATACATAAAATATTATGGCTTCCAGTCTAGTATGGATGTTAAGGTGTAGAATGGTGTAAGAACCTTACAGGGTTCATTCAAAGTGGACAGTAAGACTAGTATCCCATAACACAAACCCATCTGAACATACATCACTGCTAACCCTTTAAAAAGAAGTTAGGTCCTGCTTATCACTAAACTTTTTTCAGTGGAGTACATCAAAAATAACCATTGCAAATATGAAATTAATTATGGCAATAAGAAACAAAAATCAGCATCCAGAATATGTGTGCTGTTGCCAGCTATTGTACAAGACACTTTTTGTTAAGTGTGTAAATATAAATTCAAGTTCTATTTTCCACTATGGGGGGCTCGGTGGTGTAGTGGTTAAAGCACTTGCTTTCAACCTCTGAGGTCGCCAGTTAAAATCTTGGCCCTGGCACTTAATATTGGAGCGTTCGTATTTACTTGCCAATGTCTAGTAGTTTACAGTGCAGATTCTTGACCAAGTAGCATGCACTGGTTCTTCCACCTGTGAACTCTTCATCATGATATTACCCTGGCTGTTGAACACGACATAAAAAAAACCCAAAATGTAAATATTTTCCATTAATAAGTTTTGGTGGTAACAGTGACTTTCCATTGAAAAGTTTACCAATGTGCATGTTAAATACATTGAAACAAGTGGCACATAAATGAAAAATACTTCTAGTGCATTTAGGTATTTCTACATCACTGAGCAGTACACGGTAAAAAGCTTACAACTAAAATTACCAGTTTGACAATATTATTAAGACACAAGTGGTGGAAGAAAATTACAGAGAGATGCACAGACCGATGTTATTTCATCAGCCACTGGGACAAGGGTTATTGGCAAAGTATTCTTAAGTAATGCAGATGTCTTCATTCTACCAATTGCCCTCTCAACATGAATACGAGCATTGGCTATGGCTATTAACTTAAGTACATTTCTGTCCAGAGCTTGCAGGAGGAATCTCAAGTGTTGCACCACACAACATTAAATCCTCCCTGATTGTAAACCCACGATCTGCCATGATCAGATCTCCTGGTTCTATACGATCAAGAAAGCCTTACTGTCACAAAATATGTTGGTCTGATGTACGTCCACCCCATGTTGGAGACAAAAAAACTGATATGCCCATTTGGAGCTATTCCCATAAGAAACTTAATGGTGTTGTGCTTTTTGTAGTCACTTCAAGTCAATGCCTGTAGCTTCAAATGACGGGGCCTATCGATGAAACTTTCTGTACAATCGAGGGTACAGCGCAGTCTTGGATAGTGCTTTAACTGATCAGGTAAATGTTCTCTGATGATGAACTTGTCCCGGTAGAACAGTAAAGGCGTAATTCTGCAGCCAACAGCTTGATCCATGTGTTGAATATCACGGAAATTGATGTAGATGATATACCAAACATATCATCAAGAACTTGATTTAACAGTCCAAGACGTAATTTCATCAACACGATCAGCAACTCCTCTTTCATTGTTAACTTTCTTTTTGAGCCAAACTTGACTGGTGTCTTCTTAAATAACCTTTTATGTGCACTGCTTACCATGGCCTTTTTATCACCTTGCCAGTACCTCATTCGCGGCGCTTTATGACAAGTTAGTCTCGGTAAGTCTGAAAATGCAGCTTTATTAGGCAGTCCTGTATAAAACCTTTTTTTTTTTCATTAGTCTGGAGAAACCTCAAAGTCTGGTCTACTTACTTTCTTCACAGTTTCAGTCTTTGGATTGTTTATTTTTTCCTGTAGCTCATCATACTCTTGTATTAATCTGTTAATTTTTTTCTTTTAATTCAAGTTGAAGTCCACATGAACAGTCAGCTGAGGTAGGACAATGGCACAAATGAGTGTAGTCATGATCATAATTTTGATATGTTTCATTTATTGTCTCAGTTTCTTCATCGTCTAAATCTTTCTTCAGCTTCTTCTTTGCGGGCAGTGGGGCTCTTTCTCACAGTGGGTGTGTTTTCCTTGGATGGACACCAGCTGGTAATTTAATGGTGGGATATGGATTCTTCTCTGTAGGACATCCCTCAACAAAACGCTCTGGGCATATCCTATCATCATCTTTTGGTAGCCAGTTTTTTCTAGTTTTTAGGATCTCTTCTGTGGACCAATCTTATCCATTGTAGCCTTATTTCAGCACTAGTTGCTACAGAGGGGAACGGAAACAGCTTAAATGGTTGAGGGCGAGAACATTCATCATCATCCCTGTAGCATCCATGAACAGCACTCTTTTGTCCACACCACTTTTTCAATCGATAGTCACCATTGTGACATCCAGTAAAAGCGCAAATTCTCTTCTTTGTGTCTGAAATATTAAAGAAATGTGAAGTTTAACTGACAGTACAAATTGAAAGCATACTTTAACATGAACAGTGCATGTCATAACACAGATGACACACCCCTTGGAGCATAAACAAATGGTAAATAAAATACAGCATGATTATGGAGTGCCATTTCTTACCACATGTGCTAATGAATAAAGAAGAAAGGGTGGGTAGAATACAACAGATGAAATGAAGTATCCTTGTAAATTATTTTGCTAGAAAAATAATATGCACTAATATAGTAATATACAACAGAATAAAGGAAGAATCAATGTAAATTATTTTACCACAGTGTCTGTATTCACTCAATGATAACTTGATTGTATCAGTGTACTCTTGACTCCTATTACAAATATTGTGAACTACTCCCTATTGGAGGGCAGTTTCCCATCCTGTGTCAAGACTGCACATGTCACACCCTTGTTGAAAAAAGCTGGTCTTGACAGAAACATTCTGAAGAATTTTCGACCAGTATTCAACCTCAGCTACATCTCCAAACTCATGGAGAAAGCTGTGGCTAGGCAGATAAATGAGCACATTGCTCAAGAGGGTATATCCAACGAAAATCAGTCTGCACATAGAGTTTTTCACTCAACTGAAACAGCATTGCTAAAAAAAAACTAAAAAAAACAGACATTGCCACCTCAATGGACAAGGGTGCAGCTGTTGGATTAGTCCTGGACTTATCTGCAGCCTTCGATACAATATACTACTCAATTCTAGTCAACTGCCTTCAGCACTGGTATGGCATTGATGGGGTAGTGCTTAAGTGGGTTAAGTCATACCTCAATTCAAGGAACCAGCGGATAAAAATAGATGGACATTTTTCAGATGCTTTTCAACTCCCTTATGGGGTTCCCCAGGGTTCAGTTCTGGGGCCACTCCTTTTACCCTATATACAACCCCTCTCAGTTCAGTCGTATCTAAATTTAATGTGACCCATCACTTATATGCATATGACACACAAATTTACTTGGAACTTGACTCTAGGAAGTTCGATTCTAGTATCACTGAACTGACAAATTGCCCTGAGGCTGTCCAGGCTTGGATGGGAAACAATAAACTTAAATCCTGACAAGACGGAATTCATAGTGATTGGTGATGATCAAATTAGAAGCTCCCTGAAGTCATCTTTCCCAGTGAGTTTGCTTGGTAACATCATGGAACCAGCTGAATCGATCAAAAAGCTTGGTGTCATCCTGGATGCTGAAAGTTCAATGCAAAGACACGTGGCTAATCTATGTCGCATAAGTTACTACCATCTCCGGGAAATATGAAGGGTCCGCCGGTGCTTAAACCGTAAAACAGCTGTAAAGGTGGCAAATGCCTTGGTTAGCAGTCGCCTGGATTACTGTAACTCACTGCTTTACAACACAAAAAAGGCATATACTAGCAGACTAAATAAATATTGTCATGTCACACCCTTCCTGCACAAACTACACTGGCTCCCCATTCATTACCGTATATTGTTCAAATACAATCTCCTTACTTATAAAGCAATACATTTCAGCCAACCTCCATATCTTTCCTTTCAGATTAGGTGGAGTGATCTCACACAGGACAATCGCCTATCATTTAAATGAAGGGCATGGCTGCTGTCCAGTTATTCATTCTGCAGAAAATAGACTAATATAGGCTTCATACCATTAAATGAAGTTGCCTATCCCCTTTAATGTATCTAGATGAGGCAGTATTTGCAAAACATTCAAAGGTTAGCCATTAAAGCCATGAAAATAAGTTGCAAGTGAATTTCTGCATTTTCAATCGAGTCTTACATGGGGTAAGTGCCTGCATGACCTTCAAATTTTAAAAGATATTATGTAGTTTGAGTAAAACACAGACCACTATCATCTGAAAGCAATATATTTTCTAATTTCAACTGAAATCCTTGAAAATTTTGTAAAAAATACTTTTAGTTTGCTTGTGTAAAATATCCATGTAACACAATTTTATATAATACAAATAGTTTTATTTTTGTTATATAGCTACTAGTTCGCTAATCTTATAAAATCCATACTTCAAATTTAAAAAAACGTCTTCTCCCTTCGAAATCAATATTCAGACTGTGTAGTTACACAGCTGACCCCTGTGTTTGTAAACGTCTCATGACACATTTCTGGTCACTGCAACTAACCAACTCACTACACCACACACATCTGTAAACTACATCTTTGCAAGCATTTTGCAAATGTGGGTGATAATGTAAGAGTTTACAGATTTCGACCCCCACTGCTGTTCAAAGATTCGGCTCCATGGGTTGCAGAAAACCAGTCACTGCACTCTTGTTATGAAACTTGTGTTCTCTTATGTCAGTTATGGACATGTACTCCTGTTCTAAAAATTTGTTTTTCAGACAATTCTGATGTTCAAATATGTTCAGACTTTGTTTTTCCTAGCACAGTAATAGATATGGATAATATTAACAAGTAACAATTTTCTGGATTTTGTATTTCCAAAAAAGTATATTGCATGGATCCAGGCTTAACTTAAAATAAGTGGACCTGTTTAATTAGGTTTTTACATTTTTTCAAAAATCTGATGTCTTTTCGGAGAACACAAAAAACTGTGACATAGCTTCCTGCAAAATGAACAGAGTGGATTTTTGGTCAAGTTAAGCTTGTATAAAAAATGGATAGTATCTAAATTTCTGAAGATAAGTTTATGTTAGAACCAAATGAGAACATTGTCTCTGATGAGTAGAAACTATTGGTATGGAGGTTCTTCCATGAAGTTGTATCAATTACACAATTCAGTTTGGTTTTCCATTTCCCAAAATGATTGAATATTTTTATTGATGACGCATAAAGCTTTATAAAAATTCTGGCTTCCTTTTTAATTAGAAATTGTGTCTAACTGACTAAAATGAAAGGGTCTTGTCTTATGAAGTGTTAATGTCAGATTTATTCCCCTTTAGATATTCAGTTAAACAAAATTTATCATTTTTATTATTTATACTGTTTTGCTGTGGATATACATAAAAAATGCTTCAGTATTGACATGGTAAAAAAATGTGAGCATAATGATTCCAAAGTGTAGGTATTTAAAACCTCTGTATGTACTTCTGTTCAATATGGAAGTGAATATCAGTTTATCAGTGGTTGTTGGGGCAGTAATTAAGTCTGACATAACGATAATTTTTAATCTCTTTGCGATATTTCAATCTTCTTGCAGTGATTCGCCCTGTTGGTTTCATTGGAATTTGCTGGACTTGAGATATTGTAAGATTTATTTCATCTCTGTTTTAAATCTATATATAACAACATTATTGTAAATAACTTGGGGTACAATACTGCAAAACATCCAATAATTTCAGTATCACAGAAGCATATGAAAGGGAAAGAACTTGAGCCAATGTTTATCAAGGCTCCTCCCACCACTGCCGGTGTAAAAGAAAATCCCCCCCTGAAAATCCCCCCCACCAGGAAATCCTCCCCCCCCCCCCCCCCCCCCCCCCCCCACCTCTTGAAAAAAAATTTATATTGAAAAATCGTCAAATTCTTGATAAACTTCATTCAGCATAGATTAAAAATGTATGTAATTAAATGAACACAGCAAAATAGATGACAAATTAACACAAAATTACATCACAACTGAATTAGCAGCACAGTGCATACAGCACTAGGCAGTGTTGCTGTTGAAGCAGGTGTCACATTTCATATCCTGCCACAAACAAGTAGAGTGGCATTTTGCACTTTTTGCAATTGAAATCAATGGTAAAGGTTTTCTCTGCAAGGAATGATACCTTTTGGCTAGTTGGAAACTCTTCCATCTTCCTATTTTCGAAGCATCTCCTTAAGTGTTCATGCATGTGAGACTGCTCATACGTCATACTACTTGGGCACTTTCCTGTTGTTTTTTTTTTTGTTTGTTTAAAGAGCTGTAAATTTTACTCGTCCATAGTATTTTTCATTTTGTTAATACAAAGTTTGTGTAGTTGCAGTTTGGTTTGGGCGGGGATTTCCTAGAAGATCTCTAGGTGGGTTATTTCCTGGTGGGGGGGGTCATATTCCCAGGAGATCCTCCACCCCCCCTCCTGGGGTGGAGGATTTCCTAGGAAATTTACCCCCCAGGGGAGGATTTCCCGGGGGGTGGGGGGGGGGGGGTGGGGGGGGGGGGTGGGGAGGATTTCGTGGTACACTGGTATCAGTTGAGATTTATGTAATCTACAGATTTGTATTCTTGTTATTACATATGGATGTAATAGACCAATCACATGAAAAACTAAAAAGCACTTGTAGAGTGCAGACCTCCAGTAGGCAGTAGGGCATGTTTCTAGATATTCAGGATGTTTTTTGTATCCAGAATGTGATCTGGGTCCTCCACCAAGATGGATGACTCCTTCCTTTGGCCAGAGACTACCCACATAAACTATTTCATGCAGATCCACACATTAATTTTGTAGTATTGGTAACCAGAAAGCAAGGTAATTGAAACTATATTGAAAATGGAACCTTTGAAAATTCTGGATTTTTTATATCCGGAATATGGTCCTGTCTTTCCCAAAATTTAGTCACTCATTCTTTTCGTCTGGCCTTGCCCACATAAAAATTTCAGAAGGATCTGAACATTACTAATACTTTTGGATGTAATGTATTACAGACAAAAATGCACCCAAAAATCATAAACTCCTGGTGGAGGTGCTCATTTCTTTTCGAGTAATGTCAACTAGAAAGCAAACGTAATTATTATGTCCACCCCACTGGGGGGTGGACATATTATTTTTGCTTTTTCCGTTGTCCACAGTCCGGACGCTTGGTTTCCGCTCATTTGAAGGAAAAGTATTTATCCTATCTTTACCAAATTTGGTATGGGTCTTTATTGGGTTAATAGCTTGCATGGGATTGCTTTTGGTGAAGATAGGTCTATAGCTAACTGAGTAATGGCTACTTAGCTACTTTTGTGTACTTCTTTGGTTTCCGGGCATTTTAAGGAAAACTATTTGACATATCTTTACCAAATTTAGTATGAGCATTACTTAGGTCGATAGCTTGCTTGGGATTGCTTTTAGTGATAATAGCTATATAACTGACTGAGTAATAGCTACTTTGCCAAAAATGGCAAAACACAAATTTCCTTCTATCTCCTTAACCGTGCGAGATAGAGTGATTTCGTCGAAATTTTCGACCCACATCATACCTGGGAAATGTACTCTTGGCAATTTTCAAAAAATTTTCCCCTCCCCAAAAATGGCGGCCATTTTGAATTTTCGAATTTTTGCCAAAAATGGCAAAACGCAAAATTGCTTCTATCTCCTTAACCGTGTGAGATAGAGCGATTTCGTCGAAATTTTCGACCCATAGGGTATCTGAGGAATGCACTCTTAGCAATTTTCAAAAAAATTTCCCCTCCCCAAAAATGGCAAAACACAAAATTGCTTCTATCTCCTTAACCGTGCGAGATAGAGCGATTTTGTCAAAATTTTCGACCCACAGGGTATCTAAGAAATGTACTCTTGGCAATTTTCAAAAAATTTTCCCCTCCCCAAAAATGGCGGCCATTTTGAATTTTCGAATTTTTGCCAAAAATGGCAAAACGCAAAATTGCTTCTATCTCCTTAACCGTGCGAGATAGAGCGATTTCGTCAAAATTTTCGACCCACAGGGTATCTAAGAAATGCACTCTTAGCAATTTTCAAAAAAATTTCGCCTCCCCAAAAATGGCGGCCATTTTGAATTTTCCCCAAAAATGGCAAAACACAAAATTGCTTCTATCTCCTTAACCGTGCAAGATAGAGCGATTTTGTCAAAATTTTCGACCCACAGGGTATCTAAGAAATGTACTCTTGGCAATTTTCAAAAAATTTTCCCCTCCCCAAAAATGGCGGCCATTTTGAATTTTCGAATTTTTGCCAAAAATGGCAAAACGCAAAATTGCTTCTATCTCCTTAACCGTGCGAGATAGAGTGATTTCGTCGAAATTTTCGACCCACAGGGTATCTAAGAAATGCACTCTTATCAATTTTCAAAAAAAATTTCCCCTCCCCAAAAATGGCGGCCATTTTGAATTTTCCCCAAAAATGGCAAAACACAAAATTGCTTCTATCTCCTTAACCGCGCGAGATAGAGCGATTTTGTCAAAATTTTCGATCCACAGGGTATCTAAGAAATGTACTCTTGGCAATTTTCAAAAAATTTTCCCCTCCCCAAAAATGGCGGCCATTTTGAATTTTCGAATTTTTCCCAAAAATAGCAAAACACAAATTTGCTTCTATCTCCTTAACCGTGTGAGATAGAGCCATTTCGTCGTAATTTTCGACCCACAGGGTATCTGAGCAATGTACTCTTTGCAATTTTCAAAAAAATTTTCCTCTTCCCACATATGGCGGCCATTTTGAATTTTCAAATTTTTGCCCAAAATGACAAAACACAAAATTGATTCTATCTCCTTAACCGTACAGATAGAGCGATTTCGTCGAAAAATTTTCGACCCACAGGGTATCTAAGAAATGTACTCTTGGCAATTTTCAAAAAATTGTCCCCTCCCCACATATGGCGGCCATTTTGAATTATCGAATTTTTGCCCAACATGGAAAAACACAAAATTGCTTCTATCTCCTTCTATCTCCTTAACCGTGAGTTATTTCATTGAAATTTTCGACCCATAGGGTATCTAAGAAATGTACTCTTGGCAATTTTCAAAAAAATTTCCTCTTCCCAAAAATGGCGGCCATTTTGAATTTTCCATTTTTTGCAAACAGAAATTTGCTTCTATCTTCTTAACCGTGCAAGATAGAGTGACTTCGTCAAAATTTTCGACCCAACCAATGCAAAAAGGCATGAAGCTGAAATAATTTACATGTACACTAATAAATATTTAAGCATCATTGATATATTTCACAAATGAAACAGGGTCTTGTAAGGCTACTGTACAATTTTGGCAAAAGGTTCATGAGGTGGACATTACACATGATAATGTGTGTTCTTCTATGCTATCCTGTTTCTATTCATATGTCGCAGCTACTATCAACAGGGCGTCCTATTTCTAGTTGAATAATATAATGACTCTCACAGTTTTTTTCTGAAGGGTAAAAGAGGTCCAAGGTGGCGTAGTGGCTAGCAAGTTCGGTATCACCTCTGTGTGGTTACAACTCTCACAAGTGACAAATGCTGTGGGTCTGTCCCAATATGACCCTGGCTAATAAATAAGATGTAAAACCCCAACTTTGAACTTCTGAAGGGAAAACAAATGTTCCAGAAAATCCAAGATAGTGTATACTTTGTTTCTTTTAATTTAAATTGATGACATAAGTGTTAGATTAATAATGCAATTTCTTTTTTTACAGTTTGTCTCATTGTGTTTGACCAAAAGATAGAAAGATGGGGATTCTGGAAAGAATTCAACAAATAGAGGCTGAAATGGCCAGAACACAAAAAAATAAAGGTAGGTACAAACGATATATATGTTACAACTGACACGTTACGTTACATAACATCAATTAAAGTTGTTGTTTTCGCTTGAAAACCTATAATTTACTCCATAATCTATAATATCTGATTAAATAGGAGACGTTTTTCTTCAAAAGTTTCGTTTCCGGAATCGACTATTTGTTTACAGAAGATTTCTAATGGTGGGAACTAAATCTCGCGGTTACTCGAATTCGGGCCGGTTTTCAGAGGGCGAGTACTCGATGCCGTTTTTTTGTACCTGTCACAGCCCTAGGTCACAGCCCTAGGTCACACGTATGTCAATTAAAATCCAATAGATATATATTTTATTTAAAAAATGAATAAAAATTCCTAGCCGCAGACAGAGATTAACTCTTTCAGTATGTTTGACTAATGGGAGAGTCACACTGGCCACTGGCTGTTTCTAAATCAGGTTATGAAAAATAAAATTTATCAGTGCAAACCATAACATAGAACGGATCTGGATGCTGAACAGATAAAGAGTGCCAAAGTATTCAACAGATAACAGTTAAACATTTATATTATTAATTTGATAATGCCGAAAAAAATTGTTTTATCTCAAATGTGCAGCTTATATCAAACATGTTCAGTGTACAGATCATGGATACATTTTTTAATGTTAAACCCTGTTTTATCATAAATTTATGCAGTCATTTTGTCAATTTATTCCTCAATTGTGTGTCTTGTTTTAGCTACTGAGTATCACCTGGGTTTACTGAAGGCCAAACTTGCCAAATACAGAGCTCAGTTACTTGAACCATCTGGAAAAAGTGGTGCAAAGGTAAATTTTTATGCTTTGTAAATTAATTACTAGCATAAATTATAGTCAATTGTTTTTTTTAAAGAGTTTATAATCAGCTTTATTGTATGTTTGTGTACAATAATCATCTATTTTTGGTCTATTACATCTTACCTCAATGTCAAAATGTAAAATGGTATTGAAATTTTATTGCATGTCAAGTTACTTTCAGACCAGAGTTTGATGGTTGTAATTGTATCCACTGGATAGCATCCGGTGGATACTATGGATTTCGCTTCGTTACGCCGCCGCCGCAGTGTGTAGAGAGATTTCACCGTTACCGCTCTAACGAAAATAATATTATAGCTAGCCTTCTCAAATTTGCAGGATATATTCATGACCATAAAATCTTGCCTGGGAATATTTTTGGCCTCATTTTGAAAAACAAAATGGCTGCCACAGGCGTTTTTTCGACTTTCTGTAAGGACTTTTGTTGGCCCTCTAAGAGCAAAGGATATTATAGGTAGAGATCTCAAATTCACAGTGTATGTTCCTCATTACAAAATCGTGACTGGGAATATTTTTGTGTGCTTATATCTCCAGTATTATTGGTCCTAGAGTTTTTGGATGGTAAACCAACCTATAGGAAATCATGGGCTGGGAATCTTTTGGTGTGGTCAGATTTGACCTTGGACCCCTCCTTCAAGGTCAAACGAGGATAGCCAAACTTAAAAGTGCCTATAACTCGCTTATTATTGGTTCTAGAGGTTTGGGATGGTAAACCAACCTATAGGAAATCCTGGGCTGAGAATCTTTTGGTGTGGTCAGATTTGACCTTGGACCCCTCCTTCATGGCCAAGTGAGGATAGGCAAACTTAAAAGTGCTTATAACTCGCTTATTTTTGATCCTAGAGGTTTGGGATGGTAAACCAACCTATAGGAAATCATGGGCTGGGAATCTTTTGGTGTGGTCTGATTTGACCTTGGACCTCTCCTTCAAGGTCAAACGAGGATAGCCAAACTTAAAAGTGCTGATATAACTCGCTTATTATTGGTCCTAGAGGTTTGGGATAGTAAACCAACCTGTAGGAAATCATAGGCTGGGAATCTTTTGACGTGGTCATATTTGACCTTGGACCCCTCCTTCAAGGTCAAACGAGGATAGCCAAACTTAAAAGTGCTTATAACTTGCTTACTATTGGTCGTACAAGTTTGGGATGGTAAACCAACCTATAGGAAATCATGGGCTGGGAATCTTTTGATGTGGTCTGATTTGACCTTGAACCTCTCCTTCAAGGTCAAACGAGGATAGCCAAACTTAAAAGTGCTTATAACTCACTTATTATTGGTCGTACAGGTTTGGGATGGTAAACTAACTTATAGGAAATCATGGGCCCAGAATAGGCTGGGAATCTCCTGACGTTTTCAGATTTGACCTTGGGCCCCTCCTTCAAGGTCAAACGATGGTTCACTGGCTTTGGGGAGTTGTCTTTTCATTGGATACAAATTTGCATCGGTTCTCTGATGTGTAGGTCTAGTTTCAGTTGTATATACAATGTGTTTTATGTAATATATGGTGCCTATACTCAGTCACACTAGTAACGTACATATATATATATAGAAAAAAAAACTTTTTAAAATTTAAATGCAATGTTATCATTACGTTATTTCTGTAAGCTCGGAGGCGAAAAAGGAAATATATTTGTTTTAAGTCCAATTAATTTCCAGGGTGAAGGTTTTGATGTGATGAAAAGTGGAGATGCCAGAGTGGCCCTCATCGGTTTCCCATCTGTTGGAAAGGTAATATATTGTTAATAAAACAAGTATAATAATATTATAGGCAATATTACAGTGATCCATTCCAAATCTGAGGCTATCTTTGAGGAGGACCGAATCAGGGTCAGACCCCATCTTGTGCTAAAATAACACCTCAATGTGATTAATACTTTTTGTTTATGGAGAAGATTTATTTGAAAATTTCTAAAAAAATCTGGCTGATCTTTCAGGAGACCTGATCACCGAGTAGACCCTTACTTGTGAAAAAATATGGCACTAATCTAAGGTGTTTGAGTTATGTCAACTTATGTGAAAAAAAAACACACATATGGACATAATTATAATACCCTTGTCATGACCCCTTTAATTGGGCGAGGGTAATAAATATTATTGGAGAGTAAGAAATAGGGACTGTTGAAACAACATTCAAAATTTGCCATTTCGAGATTATTTATATTTTGACTTCTGTAATACAGTTAACCCCTAACATATCACAAGGTACAGGAAATATACCCAGATACAGAGCCAGGGTTTCTGTCAAATTGTTAGTAGAAAAGACCTTCTGAGGGCTTGTATGTGAAAAAGAACTCTACTAAGATAAAATGTTAAAGCAGATTGGCCTATCCAGAGCCACATACAAAATGAAAAAAATTTATTTATTGAGAAAGTTGTACATGTGTTATATTTTTAAATCTGAATTTTGTGGTGAATTTGATTGTGTTTCTATGTGTGTTTATTGCTAGTCCACACTGCTGAATACACTAACTTCAACTCACAGTGAAGCTGCTGGATATGAGTTCACAACTCTCACCTGTATCCCTGGAGTCATAGAGGTAAGCCTGCACTTATCTTTATTGGTGGACACATACAGGTAAGCCTACATTTGCCTGTATCCCTGGAGTCATAGACGTAAGCCTACATTTACCTGTTTGCCTGGACTCATAGAGGTAAGCCTGCACTCACCTATAACTAGGGGTGAGTCGGTAGTGGCGGTATACCGGTTTCGAGACAATTATACTAAAATACTGTGACCACTTTCACAACCGGAATCTCGAATGTCAGCTAATATATATATATATATAGTTATTGGGAAACTTTAAATATTAAAAACCAAACCTGAATCTGAAGAAATTGTAAACTATTGCCTCAGTTTTCACAAGATTTTTATGCAGTTTTAGCGATTTCTTTGAGAAAAACATGTTTTGGATTACGAAAAATCACTTCCTGTTTGTAGGGCTATTCGATTGGGGAAATGCTGAAACTCAAACCTCTTCAGTATCCCGGAATCGGGACGGTTTTGCAGTGTCAGAATCCTGAACTAGAAAGTCTGGTACCGTCGCACCCCTAATTATAACCTTGGAGTCATAGTATTATCCTGCACTCATTTGTAACCCTGGAGTCATAGATGTAAGCCTACATTTACCTGTATCCCTGGAGTTATACAGGTAAGCCTACATTTACCTGGAGTCATAGAGGTAAGCCTACATTTACCTGTATCATAGTCATAGAGGTAAGCCTACATTTACCTGTATCATAGTCATAGAGGTAAGCCTACATTCACCTGTATCCGTGGAGTCATAGAGGTAAGCCTGCACTCATCTGTAACCCTGGAGTCATAGATATAACCCTACATTTACCTGTATCCCTTGAGTTATACAGGTAAGCCTACATTTACTTTGGTGTCATAGAGGTAAGCCTACATTTACCTGTATCGTAGTCATAGAGGTAAGCCTACATTCACCTGTATCCGTGGAGTCATAGAGGTAAGCCTGCACTCATCTGTAACCCTGGAATCATAGATATAACCCTACATTTACCGGTATCCCTTGAGTTATACAGGTAAGCCTACATTTACTTGGAGTCATAGAGGTAAGCCTCTTTACCTGTATCCCTGGTGTCATAGAGGTAAGCCTGCACTTATCTGTATCCCTGGAGCCATAGTGGTAAGCCTAGACTTACTTATACATTTACCTGTACTCAGGAGTCATAGAGGTAAGCCTACATTTACCTCTATTCCTGGAATAATTGAGTTGAGTCCACACATGCGGAATTGCTGCGATGATTTCACATTTAACTGTATACCTGGAGTGATTGAGGTAAGTCCACACCTGCATGAGAAATCTTGTGTCAATTTTCAGAATTAATCTGTATAGCCTCCTTCCAAAAAGTTGTATTTTGTAACTTCTTTATATTTTTATCATCAATATTTATATGTTGCGGGAAGATTTATTTTGAGATCTTTAAGGAATGTGATATATATGCACAGCGGTCTCATTTTAAAATTATGATCTTTCTTTAATATATTCTGTGCAGGTTTTTTGGGGTGAAAGAGGCACCAACCAGTTGTGAAATGCTAGATTTCACAGCACAAAAGAATATTTTAATATCAGTGTACATGCATTTGAAATTAGAATTTAATATCAGTATTGAAATTTAACTTCAATTTCTGCATTATTTAGTGTATGATGAAATGAGTTGGGAGTCACCTACTAATTTACTATAAACTGTAATGAGACTATTGTATCACTAAGACCATATATCATTGTAGTCATTCCTGCCTGTGCTGTAATAATCCAAGATCTCATGAAATTATATTCTCATTACGTTTATTCATGTGGAATTTGTTGATATTTTTCCAATAGCAGTTAAATGTATTTCCTTCATTACAGTACAATGGTGCCAACATCCAGCTGCTGGATTTACCAGGAATCATTGAAGGTGCTGCAGGAGGTAAGTGGAGTATATCAGTCACTCAGGCATATAGTCAATCATATAGTTTTTTAGGCAAAAACAGGGACAAAAGTTTGTAGTTGCCAACTGGGTCCTGCCAACTTTGATTTGTTAAGTGTTGGTAAACTCTGTTTCAAGGTGACCTTACTTGTGATTTTGTTGAGTGTTGGGAGGATTCACAGCTCTCTGTTGTATACCCCCCAAAAAACATTTGATAGCAAATATCTTAACATCTTTATATCTTAGATATTTTAATCAATGTGCACCTATTGTATGACTATCATATCATCAAAGGATAATCCAAAACATATTGAGACATTAAAAAATATCATGATATGGATGAACAAAAGGCATGTCTAAATGGTGAAATGCCATGTTATTTTTGTATATTTTAATTTTAAGGGCCTATAGTCTAAATGTTACCAGCCTCCATTTTCAGACAAATTTTTGCCACTACAACAGTCAGTTATTTGACCTTCTTAACTGTTAAATGTGTTTACCAGTCCACGTTGTGTTGAATCTTAGTTTTGTAAAGCTCTTTTTTACTGAATTCCACAATCCACTGCCCTAAGATTGATGCCAAAAGGTTGTGAAATATAGCCTTGGTAATGAGAAGTTGCATACAACTATATATATGAATCGCAGAACCAGTGACAGCAGTTGTCCATTCCTAAATGTTCATTCACATTTCCTTATTCTCCCAACCTTAAACCTACCTCTGGTCTTGTTCTGAATTACATCTTTAAAGCCGGTGTTGTTTAAACACAATTTTTATTTCCAAATTTTTCAAATGAGAGAGTCTACTGTATTTAGAAAGAGACCATGAATGTCTAATTATTTTTATAATTGTTCTTTTTTACACCTTAGAATCTTGCAATACACATATTTAACTCCATGCGATAGTCAGTTCAGAGTATCTTGTGTAACTATTCTCTTTCACCATGGAAAGTGTAGAATTTCTCTGCTATGCTAGGTAAGGGGCGAGGTCGGCAGGTCATCGCTGTTGCCAGGACAGCAGATTTGGTGGTGATGATGCTGGATGCAACAAAAGGTGACCAGCAAAGGTTAGTTGTCATTTGTAGGTCATGTGGCCCTCTATAGTCAAGCATTTGTAAAGAGATTGAATACTTAATGAATATCACCCACAGCATATTGTACCTTTCTGAAGTGTTTCTTGTTCAAAGTCAGATCTTGTAAGAATACCATTGATATTTGTATCACTAGTGCTGGTATTGTTTATCGATATTGAAATATTTATCGATCCATGCTAAATATGCTGATATCGATAATGTAAGCTCCATTATCAATATCGAAACATACTAATTAACAGGTACAACTATGGTGTTTTTCATTCAAATAAAGGACAATATTTGAAGAATATAAAGGCTTTCATATTATTTTTGTCAACTTTCACTTACCGCGAAAGCGTAAATGCCATATTTATTTACGTTTCGGGAAACAACTAAAACCTGTGAAAGAGTTTGGAAGGTCTCTCCCGGAAAACATCTATGACCCGATATTTCAATATTGATCAATACGAATGGAAAAAATATGGTTTGATATCGATATACGTATTATTATTCAATACCAACACTATGTATCACTGATGTATAGCCTATAATGATTGAAAATTATTATGAAAATAACATATTATGTTGAATTAATATCACAGTTAGAACTATAAAATGACATTAAATTCATGCCAGATGGCCTCAATTCATATTCGAGTTGATGTTGGAAAAATTAAATTAACCCCCAAAGTCTGTCTTGATTTGACAAAGATGAAGCCATAGCAGTATGTTAAGTATGTGTTTCCTGTTTCAGAATGTTATTGGAAAAAGAATTGGAAGCTGTTGGTTTGAGATTAAATAAAAAGACTCCAAATATATATTTTAAGGTAATTATTGTTTTTAAAATGTCTCTGAAAAAAGTGTGAATATTTTATTGAATACAGTGTTCACACTATCCAGAATAATTGCATGGTTTACGGACGGAAATCCTGGAGTTTTGATTACACAGTTTAAGGGAAATGTAAAGTGACAGGTGTCAATTACTAACAAACAGACATTGAACTGGCAAATGTACTTTGACCTGGTGATACTGATGTCTAGCCAGGCAACCTGTCCTGGGGGGGGGGGGGGGGGGGGGGAACAGTCCGTTTTCTTAAACTTTAGGACGATTTTGATATAGTGAACCCTTTTGTGCTTCTAATTACTAAAATAATTTATTCAAATGATGGACAAGGAGAAAAGAAACTTTATTTTAAAATGTCTTAGTTCTCAAGTTTTTGATCTGATCGTTCCTTGAAAACACTTGTCTCATGAAACTTCTAATCCTTGTGTGACCTTGTTGGAAATATGGTGGAATATCTTCACTCCCACTTGAACCACTTTAAAATTCAGAAAATGTTTTACTTTTGACCTTCTATAAGCCTGAGTGTCTGAGTAGTTAATAACTTTGGCATTTGAACTCTCAGCTGTCACTACTGTGGGTGTGGGTTTGAATCCAAATGATGGTATCATATGGCATCCACTGAGGATATGGCCTGATAAGACGTTATCTGTTGAAAGAGACATAAAGCTTAAAAACCCTCAACTTTAACCCGATGAACAGGATGAAATGTTGTGATTGTTCTGTAGTCTAATAGAGTACCTTAATCTAAAAGAGTGTACCATTGACTTAGAGCCTAACAGATAGCTGTGTAAAGTGTGAATTGTTTTCACAGTTACATAGTAGTGAGTATTTAATTAGGGATTACTGACTCTTTTTTTTCCAGCAAAAGAAGGCCGGGGGCCTGTCGTTCAACTCCACACTTCCTCTGACCAAGTGCAGTGAGAAACTGTGTCAGCTGATCCTACACGAATACAGTATCCTTTTCAGCATGAAAACATTTGGGAAGTGTGAAACTTCTGTGCTTAAAGTCAGGAAGCAATAAACTTTATATCTAACTAGGGAAATGATGAAATGCATTGAATAGTTACACTTTATGAAATGAAAATGAAATGAAATCCAGCATTTGGAATACTTGCACTGATACTGTAAAAATTAACCGCAGCCGTACATGAGCCATAATTTAAAGTAACGTGAAATATGAATTCATGAGATATTTTGAAGTTTATAAACTTCATTCACAATGAATTTGTAAAGTAAAAATGTAAGATAGTCAGTCAAATGTATATTAGTGGTAAACGGTGAACCGGTATACCGCAATTCGTTTCGTTTAGGTAGAAATGACGAAATCCGCAAAGAATATTTAACTACTGGTAATTGAAAACGTCATTATATTATGCTTTCTGCTGGTTAATACTTCATCAAAACAATAAAGAATGTATATATTTGAGGAAACCGCTTACATTTTTACCTTATATTATGGTAATTAAGCGTCCCTGACGGGCCGCTTATTTGTTTTCACCGAAGTTCGACTGATCACCGCCGCCGGATTATGGTCTCCCTTGAATAACTTCTTAGCCTTTCAAATTTTTCTTTCCGTCTTATCTTTCTTTAAAACTATAGGGGCAGGAAAAATTTTTGGGATACTTTGCGCAGACCTTAAGCTTTACTTAAAGTAACCTTAAGCATAACTCCAAAACACCCCGTCATCGCGTTTCGGAAAAAAACACACACACCTGTGCTATAAAATTTAGCTGGTACATTCTAGACCAAATTTCCAAGGTCGGAAAAGATTTTCTCATCAATCGCACCATAGATACCTGAATGGGAGGCGTTTTATTTTTGTAAATTTTTTAAAAATGGGTACTTGGTCTGTATCTCAAAAACGGTTAGGATTTCGGCGTTTTGTTGGAATAACTTATTCAGCTACTTTTTGATAATCTGTCACATGCCGAAGTTTTAGCCCTATATCTGCAATCTTAAGGTCACCTTAATGTCAAAAAAGGGGGTTTTAACCCTCCAGTTCACTTACTTTTTCACTTTTTTCAACCAAACTTGGCACATATATTAAAATTTGCCAAAGGAATATCCTGACTTTATGGTGACCTTAAGCTCAAAATGTTAATGGACATATGGCCTGCTTAAAGTCATCAAATTGGAATAAAATTATCACTGGTATTAAAGTCATCAAATTGGAATAAAATTATCACTGGTATTAAAGTAGATAAAAATAATACTTATGGTCACCTTAAACTCTCAGTATGAATGGAGTTGTAGCCACCTTAAAGTGAAATAAGGGGGTTTTCAGCCTCCAAGTATCTTATTGTTTGACTGACCTCAGTTAAACTTTGCACACCTATAAAGGATGGCAAACCAAATGGTTATCCTGATTTAAGGTGACCTTAAACTGTTAATATAATTTTGGTCCCCCTAAAGTCATAACATTTGAATAAAGCCGTCTGGCTCTTCTTTTTCCATATCTAACATATATTGATATTGAAGGGACATTCTCATATTATGGTCACCTTAAAGTCGCAATATGAATGAAGTTATGGTCACCTTACAGTGAAAAAGGAAGTTTCAGCCTTCAGCTATCTTATTGTTCAACTGACATGAGCTAAACTTTATGCACTTATAAAGGATGAGAAAAGGGACATTCATATTTTATGGTCACCTTAAAGTCCCAATATGAATGAAGTTATGGCCACCTTGCAGTGAAATTATGGAGTTTTTAATCTCCAGCTAATGTATTGTTCAGCTGACCTCACTTATTAAAGATGAAGTTAGGGACAAGTAACATACACAATGCAATAAAGTTCACAGTTTCTATTGCTTATGAAGCATATGTTGACATCTTTTATGGGCGACTTCTTTTTCATCAGGGCCGCTTCGTTTTTGTCAGCAAAAACATTCTTCTAGTTGAAGTTTACAAACTTCAAAATATCTCGCGAATCCATGTTTCCAATTGGCAATATTGCTCATGTACGCTCGCGTAAAATTTTTTACCATATCTCTGCACACTTTCGAAATCCCGGATTTCATTCGGTTTCAAAGCCCCGGAAACCGGTTTTAATTTTCAGAACCGGTCTGACCACTAATGTATATGCTATTTATTGGTTTGATAAAGTAGTAAACAGTAGAAAGCCTAAAATAATAACATTTTCAATAACTGGTACTTCAATATTCTTTGCAAATTTCATCGTTTCTACCTAAACAAAATGAAATGTAATATGTTGGTTTACTGTTCACAACACCATGTAGTGTAAACACATTTTACAAGAGTTGTTTTCCCGCATTTTTCTTCAGGTAACTGTCAAGCTCTGCATGTCAAATACTGATTCAAGGGAGTCTTAAAATGAATCAAGAAATACATGTGTAAGGATTTGAAGAAAAAAGGTGGCAATAATTGTTTTTTATTTGACCAATATAAAAAAAAACGAAAACAATAAGAAATGGAAAAAAAATAGTATGACCCAGCAGTAAATTAATGGTATGTCTTTTCAAGCTGAAATGTCCATTACATATTTCTGTCATATAACCACTGACCCTTAGCCTGAGTATACAGAAATCTTCAATGCTGAGGTCTTGTTCAGAGAAGATGCCACACCAGATGACTTCATAGACGTCATTGTGGGAAACAGAGTTTACATGCCCTGTCTATATGTATGTTGCTTTTATTTTTACCAGCTTTAAAACTACTGTTTTATTGTTTAAAACAGTGAGCTGATATTCATTTCAGCAACCCAGTTTTGTGGCCATCGCATTAATCAACCAAAGTTATATGTTAATTCTGTTGTAAAAAAATTAATATTAGGTAGACAAATCTGACTAGTAATTGGGTTCCACCCATGTTATAGATGCAAATACCATTTTTTACCCCACAGTCTTTAAGAGCTGTGTGGGTATTGTTTTCACCATGGCATCCGGATGGTTGGATGGGCTGGAAGGCAGTGGGAAAAAACTTGTCTGGGCTGTATCTCAGAAACCATAAGGTGTAGGTAGCTGAAACTTGGTAAGGACATTTGTTGGGGTTGTAGCAAAATCATTCTGTAACCTTGATTTGACCTTTGACCTTCCTGTAGTGAGCTTGAGTTTTATGTCATGGTATGATCTTGATTTGATGACATTGGTTGGGGGTAGTGTGACTTTGATTTGACCTTTTACCTTGCTGCAGTGACCTTGACCTTGAAAATCTTGGCCAGGCTATATCTCAGAAACCATAAGGAATACAAAGTTGAAACTTGATGGTGACATTGGTTGGAGGTGGTAAGTGTGCAATGTCATGGTGTGACCGTGATTTGACCTTTGACATTGCTGTAGTCACCTTGCTGTAGTCACCTTTAGAATGTTGTCCTGGCTATATCTCAGAAATTGTAAAGTGTAGGAAGTTAATCCTTTGTAGACATTGGCTATGGAGTACATGTGTGCAATGTCATGGTGTCACCTTGATTTGACCTTTGAGCTTGCTGTTGTGACTTTGACCATTAAAATCTTGGTCAGACTATATCTCAGAATCTGTAAGGTGTAAAAGGTTCATATTTGGTATGGGTATTAGTTAGGGATTTGGGTATGCAAAGTCAAGAAGTGACCTTGTTTTGACCTTTGCCGTAGTGACCTTGAACTTAAAAATATTTTCTGGTCTATATTTCAGAAACCATAATAAGGTGTAGGAAGTTGATATTTATTAAGGACATTTGTTGGAGGGTGTAGGTGAGCAATGACCTTGTTTAAAAGTGACCTTGACCTTTAAAATCTTGTCTGGGTCATATCACAGAAACTGTAAGGTTTAGAAAGTTGATTCTTGGATGGGTCGTTGGTGAAAATAGTTAAGTAGTAACATAGTGGCTATACCAGTTAAGGCCACCTTTAACTATGACACCAACAGCTTATTACATTAAATGTAGAGTCAAAGTTCTCAGGTTAAGGTCATCTTAAGTTGTGTACCAGTTTATAGCTGGTGATGGGTATACTATGTGTAATAATAAATAATTCTCCAAACGCATAATTGTGTCTAAATGGGTTGCCTCCAAACTGAAAGAGAGAGACTGAAGGGTTAATGTAACTGTTGTCACTTTGTATATTACAGGTTTACAATAAAATAGATCAGATTAGTATTGAAGAAGTTGATAGAATAGCCAGACAGCCAGACTCAGTAGTTGTGAGGTATGTTGACTGGTGTAATAAGTACACATGTTACCATAGTAATATGTCATATTTATGGAATTGGTGATGCAATAATCATTTCAATGAAGTATAAATGAGTGTGTATATGTTTTGGTTTAATATTAAAATATAAATGCTAAATTATGTACAAGTGAGAAGGTTTGTTGAGTAAATGTTGTTGGTTTGTGATTGAAGTGTTTGCAAAGGGGGGATTACACAGCAAATGATGCTGTGAATTCAAGTATTGTCTTTCGTCCATTCTATGTTTGGGGATGATGGGTTGAAGTATGTGTTAGTTCAGTAAGACTTTTGATGGCTTCTTAGTTTCTGACATCTTGCATCTTCTGAAAATGTTCACTTCCTGTAAATATGGAGGTTAACATAAACCAGAAGAAGTAACAAATCTATCAGTTTTAAGTTAGTAGGTAAGACTACCTGAAATATTTTAAAACAAACTGGATATTAAGTTGTATATAAAGGTAATATTTAAGTGTAGTTATTGATTATTAAATTTGTCGGTGAATGATTTCAATGGTATACTGTTGTTGACGATTAATCAACCATACGGCTAATTGTCCGACCACTAGTATGCACTTTCCTCCATCGTCTGTAAGATATGTGTCGTGTTTTAAAAGTGACATTAAGTCAAATACTTGGAATTAGATATACTAGTGACAAACATGTTTCACCCATTTGTTGTAGCTGTGAACTTGATACTGATCCTAATCAACTTTTATACAGGGTGTATCCAGTCATGGAAAATCTGGAAAAGTCATGGAAATTGACTCCAGGTTTTGGATAAATTCATAAAAATTCATGGAAGTTTAAGGGCATCCTCTCACAAAATGGCTTTGTTCCTTTCTTTCATCCAGCATTTCAATACAAGGATATGTTTATGTAATCTGATGAAATTTTGGTGTCTTCCACATCTTCCTGTACTGTGACTGGAACCTTGTGCATGGTTCTCAAAGGCAAAAAACTCCACATCATACAGGTATGGCCTGTCGCATCTTCCCTTGTGGCCTTGGTACATGTTTCTTTCATGCCATGGAGCATGTAAAACATCCTTGATTTTAGAGCTTTGGTCATCTAGAAGTCATGGAAAAAATATTGAAATTTAGTGGATACACCCTGGTTATAGTCTTTAATCTCCACTTAAAAGCAGAACAACATCCAGTATATAAAATTTGGGGACAAGGAACAAGGTCAACAGCTCAGAGAACTATTGAAAAGTCATGAAGTATGAATCTCATCAGGCATCTTGTGCCACACTCTTCCCAAATTAGGCAGCATACAAAATTTGCTGTAATCCTTCAACCGAGTGAATAAGTTACAAAAGTGTCCCATAATTCAAGGTGAAATAATAGTGTTGGCTTTCTTAAGTGTGAATTCAATGTTAAATGTTGCATTACAGTGATAAGTGTCGCATTACAATCGTAAATCTCACATTTAAATAGTAAATGTCACAATTACAAGGATAACTCCTACATTACAGTGGCAAGGCTCATATTGTAATAGTAAATCTAACATTTCAAGGCTAAACATTATAAGATTACACTGGCAAATGTAAGAGTGTAATGGTAAATTAACATTACAATGACATATCTAACATTACAATTGCATAATGATGGGTGTCCAATTATAACAGCGAATCTCACATTATAATGATAAATATGCATTATAAGGGTAAATATCACAATATAATAGTATATCAGAAAAAATACAGTAACATTCAATAATACCAGGGGAAGAAATAAATTCACATCACAATGACAATTTAGTACATTTTACAACGTGTAATATCCTCATGTATATCAGTTCTATTAATACCTGGGCTTCCAGGGATTCCCTTTTGCTCAGCTGGTTAAAGAGCTTGTGTCTATTTTTGTGTATAATCCAAAGGATGTGGGATCGAAACCCAGCAGAACCAATCAACATGTTCTATTTCCTACATAAATGGCAAATTATTACATAAGAATTGGAAATTTCTCATTACAATGGCAAAGATCACGTTCAAGGGTAAACTGCTGTTATTTCCATTTTGGAGGTATTAAAGTCATGACTATTTATGTGTCTGTTTGTTTGTTAGCACGATTATGTAAATATTACTGGTTGGTCTTCATGGAAATAAAATGTCTTGGTCCAACTAAGACCCCATTAAATTTTGAGTGATCAGTGCCTAGATACAAAAGTCAAAGATCTGGATTTTCCCATTTACTTATTATTGAGCCAATTGAGTTTTTAAAAAATCAGACACTCCTTAGCAGAGGTATGCGCTCTCTGAGTGCTCTTGTGTAACACTGATTTGTCTCAGCTAGTGACATTACAATTTTAGCTGTAACATGAAGCTGAACTTGGACTACCTGTTGGAGAGGGTGTGGGAGTATCTGTCTCTAATTCAGATCTACACCAAGAAGCGGGGCCGTGAGTAACTTTTTGTGTGCATACAGTAGAACTTTCTTTTAACAGAAGTCTCTGTCGCGTCATGAGAGGTCATTTTCCATTGACATAGCCAACTTGTTACACAGACCTTGTGCATGGTCCTTAGTGCATTATGATTCTCTGAGAGTGTAAAATCCAGACTGTTATAAAATGCACTCATTCATTGTCTCAGCAAAAAACCCCCGAAGTAAAGACTTGTGAGCAAGTCTACCTGTTACAAGAACTCTGGTTTAATTGAGCGTCCCTTGAAAAGGGGACACTTATTGGTTTCACCCCCTGTTTCCAGACAGCCTGCGTCACTGCCGCAATATTTTCTAGGTTGAATATCTTTCTTAATATAAGGCATATCAATTAGAGTTTTGGCAGTTATAACCCATAAGCATGGGAACATTTTTTGACGGGTAAAAATTTGACATTTATCAAGGTCACATGATGAAAAACAATATTTTTCTAGTACTTTCTTTTAACCTGATATATCTCAGAAGCTACTACAGGGATCCAGAAAAGCACTTTCCTAACATCAAAATCTAGGCGTGAGTGGACTTGCTTACAAGTCTTAACTTGTGGTTTTTGTTCGAGACAATGAATGAGTGCATTTTATAACAGTCTGGATTTTACACTCTCACTGGAAGTAAACTTCGTTCTGGAGGGAAATCCTCTCAGAGAACCATAATGCACGAAGGAAGGACCTCGCACAAGGTCTAGTAATAATGGGAAAATTGGATACAGTAGATGTGTAGAAATCAGATGGTATTGGTATTGAGCATGAAGGTATAATTTGTTGCAAAATATGTTGCAATTGCACTTTTTATTCCAATTTTGAAAAAAAATTCTTCAAAAGTTTCTAATTTGATATCAGGTGAAAGTAAGGTCACCGAGTTTACTTTCTGCTTTAAAACCTAGCAAATGTCAGGTTGGTGAATAAACAATTGTTTTTAACACTCCCCAGTTTTGTTTGACTTTTGTACTAAATCTTACTGTGCATTGATTTTACTCACACAGAAGTTATTGGGTTGTTTTCACAGAGAAGCCAGACTTATCAGAGGGGATCATCATGAGAGGAAACTGTGCCGTGGAACATGTGGTATGTATCTTACAAGGAGATAATCCACTTTGCAACATGAATAAAATCTTGTGAACTTGTATTACAGAACTTGCATGAAATATTTCAGGCAAATTTTCTGATAATATTGCTGCCTCCACTCCTCTTAAGTCAGGAGGTTAGAATTTTAATCTCTACTTTGAAAGTTGGTAGTGGTTTCAGGTGCCCCATGGTTTCAGTACAGAAGGTGCCAAGGCACCCTACATAGCCGATTTTGGTTAAACTAGAGTTAAACCTAGAGATTTAGGATCTAAACTCAGCCTATTGCATATCATAGTCTGTGACTCTTTTGATGTGGCCTGATTTGACCTGGGACCCTACTTCAACGTCAAAGGAAGTGGCCAAACTTAAAAAGTGTTTATGTCTCTCTTGCTATTTGTCCAAGATGTTTGGAATGGGAAGCTAACCCTTAGGGATACATTGGCATGAATTCTTTTAATGGTGATACATTTGACTTGGGGGCCCTCTTTCGAAGTCAGACAAGGGTGGCCAATCTTTAAATGCATATGTGTCTTAATATTGTTCCCAGAGGTTTTGACTGTGACAAATCAAACTGTAGGAACTAATTGAGAAGGAATCATTTTATGTGGCAAGATTTGACCACACACCACTTGTTGAAGGTCAAACTGAGTTGACTAAACTTTAAATGCTTATCTCTTGCTTATTATTGCTACTGGCATGGGTCATAGATAGACATCTAACTAATAACTAGAGTGCTTTGTCTTTCTGATTGACAAGAAATATGCCCTGATTCTCTGATGGGCAAGGTCTAGGTTTCAGTTACTTGTTATTATACATTGGTAGTTCAGAGACTTCAATTTGGTGTTTTAGCATATTGCTGATGTGACATTCTTAAGTAAATTCAGATTTTTACTCTTGTGCATTTGCCTTGATTTGATTAAGAAAGGGAAGGATGTATACACTATTTATTTAATGTATGGTGAAGTGTAAATTTCGGAGGCAAGAAAATGTTGTAGAATATTAGAATATTGCATTTTTCTATTGTGACATGGATTTTCTAAGAAAAGATATAAAAGAAAAGGAAAATATATAAAGATTAGAAGTTTTAAATAACTAAATTCCTAACAATTTTAGAATTCCAAAGATAATGTGAAATTGGTTACATAATTATTTGCCTAATGATCTGTCTGACTGTCGTCTCTGTGGGCATTGGTTCAAATCCAACTCAGTATAACATGTCAATAAAGAAGATGAGTCATCCCAAGTTGACCTGACAGTCTGGAGGCTTGTCTCGGACTCATTATGGTATAATGTATGGGGACTTTATCGACCTGTGGTGTGAGTTTAACCACCTAACATGCCTGCAAACTCGTCAAACTTGAAACCCTGAAATTTCTTAAGCTACCTTTGAATGTTGCCCTTGATGGTGAAGGGGTCAAATGTCAACAAATAAAGTAATTTTATGTTTAAATGTTATATTTCTTGGTTTCCACATTTCTAGTGTTTCAGGTCTTGTGTAAGAGTGTATTTGCATTTTCAGTGTCACTCCATTCACAGACAGTTGGTGGCACAGTTTAAATATGCCTTAGTGTGGGTAAGTCATTGTGTGTTGCAATCGTATGTAATCAGACATTTATGCTGCTTAATCTCTATGTCAGCAGTTCCTAAGGCACATACAATAAAGACAATAAAAATATGTCTGACTTGTATAGAACAAATTTTCTATAACCTGTTAATTGACATAGTTTTCTGAGACTTAGTACAAATTCGAATTGCTTATATTCATGTAAGTCTTAGTATTTTATGAGAGAAATCCTCTGCCAAAAGTCACTTACATTTTTATTCATGGAATCAATGTGCCATATTGTTTGTTTACATCTGGGACCTGTATGTGACATTGTATTTCCTGTAGTCTGGTTCCCAGTCTATACTTCCTCTTTCCACAGATGTACATTGGAAACACTTAACCAGTTAGTTGACAGTTAATGCAGGTGACTACATGGCGACCAAATTATGCTTATCATTTCAGCCTTTGTGAACTTCATAGTTTTCTGATAAATTTTTTTAATTAATATTGGTCGTGGAAGGAGATATATGGTTTGGGTTTGAAATCAGGCAAGTTATCTGAAATTTAAAACAAAACTCAAAATTTTCAAATATTTTCCAAATACAACAACCAAATATTTGAGTTGTGGTTTTGCTATGTCATTGTCACTGTAGTGGTGGGCAGGTTTTATGCAATTGTGTGTTCTTTTCCCATCGAGTCCACTGTGTTCATTACAATTGCAGGGCACCAGTGTGAAGTACAGCCCACAGAGAGTGGGATTACAGCACGTCATGCAGCACGAAGACATTATACAAGTCGTGAAAAAATAACAAAAATATTAGTCCTTTTTGTGTACATAGCTGTAACATATGTAATCACCTAGGCAATATGTAGTATATCAGATATTTCACTTATTCCTTCCAGAGTATTATATCACAGAATTTGTATTTCCCTATTACTTTACACTAAAATATAAACCTTATCATCTGATCACAAGCTTACCCTCCCTGTATTATTCTGTAACAAAGATTGTACTGATGGGTCAAGGACACTTCAGCCAAACCATGGCTGGCACCTTCATTGCATACAAGAATCTTCTACATCACTTGTGTGTGGATATGACTGTTTAGTATTCACCACTTGATGTACTTAACCTAAGTGATGGGAATAAAGACCAGGAAGTAATATTTTTGTTATTCATTGGTGCCCTTTACTATGGATTGTGTAAAAATATTTACCGACTTTTCACAAATATTGCAATAACGATGTAACCTCCAAATATGCTCTGTATATCATTGGATGGGTGTTTTGTATTGAGCTTGACTGTGGCTTGTTTGAAAGTCCGTGTGACTCCATAAGATATCTTTAGATTCATATCTAAAAGCAGATTGCAAAGTTCTGAAGTCAGTGGGAAAAGCTTTTTTAGCTGATACATGGTGTCAGTATACATGTATTTCTGTATTCCAGCATGCATTGGAAGTGTCCAATGTTCACTGAATGTATCTCTTGGTTATCAAATGAAAAAATAAAGCTGTTATCTTATCCACACATGTGGTTTATTTTTGGTACATTCAGTCTGTCTTTATGGCAGCTGAGGTATCAGTCAGCTGACATAATGGCATCAATCTAATCTGCAGTGTCCGCATCCACGTGGACAACATCTCCAAAAGTACAAGTCCCAGAGAAATGATATTTGTTTTGAATGATAAGGTTAAAATTGAGGGGAGTGTTCTTAGTGTGAATGAACACTAAATGAACCCACATTAAATAAATTGATTAATGCCTATTGGATGTATTGCCCCAACATTCCACATCCACCATTTTCTCTCTCATTTTTCTATGATCAGATTTGGCAGTGTCAGGGTTCCCACATCCTTGAAAATCCTTGAAAAAAAATTACATCATTTTCAAGACCTTGGAAATCCTTGAATTTGGCCAAAAGTGAGTAAAATCCTTGAAAAGTCCTTGAATTTGTTATTGCCCAACTTCTGCATCTGCAACATCTAGTTTTATGGCTATGGCAGACTCAGACTGTCTAGTCTGAACAACGTTTATGTTAAAATATTATTAGATGTGTTAACTAGTAATGTTAACTGTAATGAGTTTATAAAATTTTAAAATCATGTGACAATAAAGAATTATGTTGGAGGAACGGACGGCTAGAAGGGGAGGTAAAGGAGGCCGTGCCTTAAAATATATCCTTGAGAATTGTTGTTGACCTTGAAAATCCCTGAAAAGACCTTGAATCCAGCTTTCAACAGTCTGTGCGATCCCCGAGTGTTGTATTTTAGGGAACACCATTCCAAGAGGGAGAATCGCATATCTATAACAGAACGAGTTGTCTCAGTGAAGTGTGAGACTGGTATGATTCTGCAGTCCTATGACTTAGACATGGATAAATTTTGCTGTACTTTGGTTTTAACCACTAGCAATTTATCTTGGGCCAATTTAGTGGCCCTCAGCATGTGCATTATAAGTGTTTTGAATGGATAATCCCTTTTGAGGTTTATAACATTCAGTCGGTTTATTTCCATGGTATATGAAATCAATTTATCTGATACTTAAGAACTGTCCAAAGGGTTCCTTGGTGTGTTAACGATACGCTGATGTGTAATGACGATATAAATGAGTCTCAGGGGAGTTTGTATACAGAGTTGAATAAATTTCCCTGTTGGTATCAACTTTCACTATGGTGTCAAGAAAGTTTATTCCTTACTAAATTCATGTGTAGGCTAAATTTTATTTTCTCGTGAATGTTGTTGAGGTATTCCAGAAACTTCTGTAATTCTGATTCACCATGAGTCCATATCATGAAATTGTTGTCGATGAACCTGAGCCAAATAAGGGTTTGTTTATCCCAACTGTCAAGAGCCCTGGTTTCGAACCTGTGCATGAACAAATTCACATAGTCCAATGCTAGTTTTGTTACCATGGCAGAGCCCCCTGTTTGTAGGTAATGCTTGTCATTAAATGTTCTTACTGTGCAAATAGTTCTTACTGTGCAATACCAATTTCAGTAGTTGTAGGATATAAGGAGTGATTGGGTCCTTAGTCCTATCTCTCCTCAGTTGGGCTGCTACCTTGTGGAATCTCCTTCTTTTAAAAGATACCTTATCTGTTTAGCATGAAAAACTGTCAAAGGCATGCAGATCTGTCTGTTTATCTGTTCTCTAGAGCCATTATAATGAAGTTTTTACCTGGACATAAAGTGTAAAAAATTCAACACTGTATCACAATTTTCCCATTAACTATTGAATTGATTTGTCTCTCATGTTGCAAAAATGCTATGTACTAGGCCACATGTAGATTCCCTTGTCTGAGTATCAAGCTGGGATCTTTCTTAATTATACTGATACTGGTACAAGTTAAAATGGGCCTCATTACATACAAATTCTAAACCAAGGTCAACCAGCTTACCCAAGAGAATTAATTCACCCCTACACCTCTTCCAGAACTACAATGCGAAGCACCCCCAAACTTAAGTTCCTTCATACCCCCACTTTTGACCGTAGAGTTCATTAATCAGGTGAAAACTTTTCTAATTGTTTCAGTCACTATGCCACAGTTCATAGGAACTCTTTCCCCTACCAAATAACAAATAGCCCCTCTCTCACATAATTCAGGAAACACCTCAAAACCCACCTCCACTCCAGTTTCCCAATTTAGTCTCCTTCCCTTTTGGTCACACCCATTACTCTGGATCACTGACCCTGACCGTCCCTCTGTCCTTATAATAAATTAATTTTTATAACTAGGGCACTGAGTTCCCCTTTGTGGGGAAGATATCTCGCCTGCAAAGCAGTAGATTAGATTAGATTTTTAATTAATTTTTAAATAAGTTTTAATGCATTAAAATTCATCAACTCATACACTAAGTAACTTGTAACTTGAAGAGTATTGCATGTAGAGCATTTTGTTAAAATCTTTTGTCCTTAGGAGTAACTTGGGAGCCTATCCCAATAGCTAAGCAAATAATAGTTATATTCTGACTTTTCAGTACCTTTCATAATTAGCAGAATCATTTGAACCTTGAAGACTATTACATTTAGAGTATTTTGTTTAAATGTGTTATTCACCTACTCTTGGGTCAGCTTTTGGGTCAGCTTTGACATAGTAAAGTTGCAGACCTGTAGCTCATTGCGTAGCTGAGCAATAGCTACTTTGAGGTTTTTTTCTGTTGAGTAAATCGATTGTAACTTAAAAACTATTGCATTTAGAGAATTTTGTTTAAATATCTTATTCATTTACTTTTGAATTAGCTATAACAAAGTAAAATTGCAGATGTGTATCTCATGGCATAGCTGAGTTATAGCTATTCTCAGGTCTTCACTGTTGAGTAAATCAGGTTTAACTTGAAAAATATTGCATTTAGAGTACATGTATTTTCTTTAAATATGTTGTTCACCTACTTTTGAGTTAGCTATAACATAGTGAAATTGCAAACCTGTATGTTATGGCATAGCTGAGCTATAGCTACTTTCAGGTTCACTTGAGAGTGCTGCAGACAATTTGTTGACCTCTCCACCACATCCTCATCCTCTACCCTTCGAGTCATTATCTCTTAAAACACCAGCAAAATCTGTCCCACCAACCCCAGGTACTGCCTTACAACAGAAGATCGAGTCCAAGCTCGAAAAGTCCCTGGGTAACACTCTTAAAATTTATTTACAGCAACAAATGGGCGTTTTCCAGGCTTCCATGCTAGAGGCATTTCAGTCTCTCCTAGACAAATTTATGTCTTTTCAAAAGACATCTAAACAACCAAAAGTGGAGGTGGATCAGACCTCCGCTTCGGCCTCTAAGCCTGGTCCATTGAATCAAGCTGTAACTCTGGACCCACCCCCTACGAGACCTCAGCCTACCTCACACTCAGTTGAGGCTATCACACTCCCTGCCACCACATCTCGGTGCTGATCAATTTCAACATGACAATGCATCAGATCAGCATTCACGTCTATCCAATGAACCTACTAGGGTGGCATTGGCTAGGCCTAAAAAGCATTATCACTCTCATTAAAAGCATGACATTAAACCAAGGTCCGCCTCGGATCAGTATTCAGGTTAATCCGATGAGCCTCGGGTTGCATCGTCTAGACCTAAAAAACATGCAGATAAAAGCAAACACAAAGTGAGGTCCAGATATGTGTCTTCTTCTTCAGAGGAGAATCAGTCTTCAAACCCTCTAGGGCTCATTCTGATCAAGACCAACCTCAACATGATCGAGACCCTCCCCTTATTATAGGGAAGTAACCTTGTCTGACGTTCCCTCTCAATATGCTGAGGATTTGGACACCTTTAGACGTATTCTTGACCTCCCTGATCCCAGGGAGTTCATGTATAGGTCCCCCACTTCTGTCATTTGGCCGGACGACGACAAAAGGCCGACAGGAGCTTGGGCCAAGAGGCCCTTCTTCTATGCTCCCCCTCAGCTCGGTTATCAAAGATGCCTTTGATGAATTTGAGCACAACTTTCAGGCCGCTAATTTATCTGATGGTAAATATAGCAAACCTCGTCCTTCCACTGCTAAATGGTACAAGGTGGGACAGCCTTGTTATGAGGGCAAGATTCAGGAGTTGAATACGGATTTTGCAAAAATCTGTATTACTGCTAAACCCTCTGGGGCCCCTATGGGCAAGGTTCTCCTACAAATTCTCAAGGAATTGGAGCATCAAGCTAGGCAGAATATATCCACCCTCGACTTTACTGCTGCCTTTGCCAAGACTTCCTCTTCCTGTAATGCCACTCTAGGAAAGTGTCTAGTTAAATCCCAAATCCAGAAAGGTGCTAATCCTGAGAAAGCAGCCAAATGTGGATATGAGGAAGCCTGTGAATATTTGGACATCTGGAATAAGACTGTTCTTATTCAACACAGAGCTCTTACATGCCTCAGCAAATCCTTGGCCCATATACACCAGAGAGAGTTATATACTATGGGTAACTAGGGGAAACGAGATGCCGGGAACTCGTCATTTTGGCACTCCTTGTTCAAGTCTCAGCTAGTTAAGGAGGGAGAAGACTTCCTCCTCAAAAAAGGCACCTCTAAAGACTCTCAGAGTTTTGGACCCTATCAAAACAAGCCGTTTCTTGGTCCCCACAACAAGAAAAAAGGCTCCTACAGGAAACGCCCCTATGGAGGCAACTCCTCACAAAGCAGTAACAAGTCGTTTTCCTCAGGTAGGGGGAAACCAAATTTCAGAGGCTCCAGGGGTCCTTTTCGACCCTACTCCAGGGAACGAGGGCATGGAAACCCCTCCCCCCAAATGACTCCTTAAAAGCCTCCCTCAGTCCACCAGTAGGAGGTCGCCTCCATTCTTTCAGAAGAGACTGGCAAACAAACAAATGTTCATCCAATGTGTTAAACATTATCACCAGTGGCTACATTCTGCCGTTCATTTCTGATTCGGTCAGAATACAAGGCCCTTCAAAAGATCAAGGTCTGGCCACTTCTATCCAGTCTCTTCTATCAAAGAACGCAATAGAAAGGGTGGAAAATGTAAAATCTCTCAGGTTTTACAGTCGCCTGTTTCTAGTCCCCAAGCCTTACCAAAGGTGGAGGCCAGTAATAGACTTAAGCAGTCTCAACACTTTTCTACAAGTAGTAGAAAAAACACATTTACCAATTTTTACCTAAAAGACCTTACTTGATCAGACAACAACAATATGTATCTGGGTCCAGTAGTGGCGGCACAACAAGTCCTAGACTCTTCCACTCAGACAAGTTATCCTCGGAAAGAAAAGAAGGGGGGCAGATCCGCTACAACCAAGTCTTCAGGAGTCTAATCCCAGGGTCTAGGTATAGGTTTACCTCTCAGGAGGTTACGGGTAAGGTCTTTTTTATTATCAGTATATATAGTGTTTTATGTATTAAGGACGTATCAGGGTTGTCATTAATCTCATGTTAGGTGGCAAAAATTATTAGAATTCCTAGCCTAGGGCTGGTTTTTTATCGTGGATTGGCCCTAAGGGCCTCCTTACTCTTTGTAAGTGAGCACGGCTGCACGTCTCTCCTACAGTCAAAACATCCAGACAGGTTTTTAGCACTGTCACTCACTTATTTCAGGTTTTGGGCTCTTTACAGGCCTGGTCTTCGGGATTGGGGCACTGTAAACGGGACTCAGACTGGTATTTCTAAACATTCATTCTCATCTATTACTTCAAAATCTAAGAAAAATTGACATATCTTCCAGTATCAGCAATATGAGCAATAGTTTTCAAGTTACAACCGACTAACTGAACAGTGAAAATCTAAAAGTAGCTATTGCTCAGCTATGCGATGAGCTACAGGTCTACAATTTCACTATGTTATAGCTGACCCACAAGTATGTGAACGACATATTTAAACAAAATACTCTAAATGCAATAGTTTCCCAGTTACATCTGATTTACTCAACAGTGAGAACCTGAGAATAGTTATTATAAACCTATGCCATGAGCTACTCTGCAGTTTTACAATCTTATAGCTAATTCAAAAGTAGATGAATAAGATATTTAAACAAAATTCTGTGAATGCAATGGTTTTCAAGTTACAACTGATTTACTCAACAGAGCTCACCTATGAAATGAGCTACTGGTCTGCAATTTTACTATGTTCTAGCTGACCCAAAAGTAGGTGAATAACATATTCAAAGAAAATACTCTTGATGCAATAGTTACTAAGTTACAACTCATTTACTCAACACTGAGAACATGAAAGTAGCTATTACTCAGTTATGCCATGACATACAGATCTGCAATTCCACTATGTTATAGCTGACCCAAAAATCGTGAACAACATATTTAAACAAAATACTCTAAATGCAATAGTTTTCAAGTTACAAATGATTTACTCAACAGTGAGAAATTCAAAGTAGCTATTGCTCAGCTAGGGAATGAGGTACAGGTCTGCACTTTTACTATGTTATAGTTCACCCAAAAGTAGGTGACCAACATATTTAAACAAAATACTGTAAATGCAATACTTTTCAGATTACAACTGATTTACTCAACAGTGAAAAGCTCAAAGTAGCTATTGCTCACCTATGAAATGAGCTACTGGTCTGCAACTTTACTATGTTATAGCTGACCCAAAAATAGGTGAACAACATATCTAAACAAAATACTCTAAATGCAATAATTTTCAAGTTACAACTGATTTACTCAACACTGAGAACCTCTAAGTAGCTGTTGGTCAGCTAGGGAATGAGGTACAGGTCTGCACTTTTACTAAGTTATAGCTGATTCATAAATACATGAATAATGCATGAAACAAAGTACACTAAATGCAATAGTTTTCAAGTTACAAGCAATTTACTCAACAGTGATAACCTTAAAGTAGAGGGGAAGCAGACCTACAGACTGGTTTGGGTCAGAGATCTGAAGATCCTACGTGTTTTCAAGGAAAAGATCTCTTTCACCGTTTTCTGAGGATCCAGATCCGGATTTGGAGCAAGGAGAAATCTGTTCTAGGGATGAGGATTCCCCAGCTTATGCTGGAGACTATCAAGAAATGGTGAGATTTAGAAGTGAGGGATGTTGAATGCTTGGTTCCTCCTATCTTTTCGGCGAGAGATCAGGTGAAGAAATTCAGCAATCTATTGTAGAATTGTGGAAATGCAAGGAGTTTTTAGCTTTAGGTTCCAAAGTGACTGATAATGATCCTCCTCTGTCAAAGGGACAGTTTTTGGCTTTTCCTAAACCACAAATAAAGTTTTACCTAGTCTCACCACAGTCTTTCTCTTTGTCAGCTCCAAGACTTCAGGATGCTTTTAAAAATATTGCAACTCCTCCATATCATCAACCTTCTACCATCTTTACTCCAATCAAACATTATATGGCTTGGGAAACAGTTACTAGAGAGACTATCCAGATATTACATCACGTCTTTTGGTTTAAAGATTGCTATTGAGAACACAAACAATGAAATAGATCCTCAGAAGTGGATAAGATGAAGGAATCTGTTGCACAGGAAGACGTTCAACAAAGTGTGGATTTTATACAGAATTGTCTTCGTTTGCAGTCCACCACCATGGGATGTCTGGGTTAGGCTTTAGATGATGTGCTGGATACTTCAATTACCCTTTCATCAAATTTGTTATTGAACAGAACAGACAATTTCCTTAAATTATGTCACAAGGATATATCTGATAGATATATTGCCAAATTGAGAAATGCATCTCTTACAAGGAAGAGGTTGTTTTATTCCAAAGTCCTATCAGAAGTTGAGCCAAATTAACCGGGAACCAGTCAAAGAAGGATTCCTCGCCAAAACAGGTATCAGAATGCCACCTTTCAGAATTTTCGTACCCAATCAAAGCAAGATGAACAAAATAAGAGGCAGACTGGTTCCTACAACTCCAACATAGGCTCTGCCCAAGGGGGTAGGGGCAGAAGGAAGTGACTTTTCGAGAGTGTGGAAAAACTTAAAAGCTCATCCGAGTGTAGTTCTTGTTTTAAAGCAAGGCTGTTGTCTTTCACCCAGTAATGCAGGAAGCTTTGCTGGAGGCCGTTCAACAAATGGTTCATAAAAGGGCAATAGTTCTGGTTCAAAACAAGAACTCTTGGATTTTACAGGCGTTTGTTTCTGATTCCAAAACCAGAAAACAAACGGCGTCCAGTAAGAGATCTCGGTGTGGTAAATACTTTTTTTGCATGTTCCCACGTTCAAAATGGAAACTGCGAAAGTCATTCGGGCTTCTCTTCAGACAGGCGAGTGGGTGGCTTCAATAGATCTCACCAACACTTATTTCCATGTACCCATACACCCAAAGTTTCAAAAGTATCTATGCTTTCATTTACAGGGTCAGGCCTATCAGTTCAGAGCCCTATCCTTCAGGATTGCGACTGCACCATTGGAGTTCACTCGAGTGGTGAAAGAGGTCAAATTCTTAGCTCTTTCACAAAGGGTTCAAATCCATCAGTATCTGGACGGTTGGCTGGTGAGAGCCAAAGATCAAGATTCCTGTGCTCGTGATGTTCAAAAATTACTCACACTGATCGAAAAATTGGGGTGGATTGTCGATTTGAAAAAAAAATCAGAGCTCAAACCAACTCAGGATATTGAGTCTCGGGGTTTCAGCTTCAACCTTCGATGGGGTTTGGTCTACCCAAATCAAAAGAAGTTAGACAAACTCAAAATTCTGTCAGTTTCCATTTTGCAGGGTTACACCACTACTCTAAGGAAGTTCATGTCTCTAATTATTGTCATGGCTTCCATAGAGAAGACAGTTCCATTGGGCCCTTTTAGTGGTTTCTGAAGACCCATTGGCAGTTTCCCCAGTTCTTGGGCAAGGTTTTTCCTATTACTCAGTTGATAAATGATCATCTGGCCTGGTTGATGGATCCCCAGAACTTGCTCAAGGGTTTGAATCTGCATCAGAACGAACACAATATGTTGATGTTCACAGAGGCATCAGAGAAGGGTTGGGGGCCACTTGAACAATTGTACTATAAGTAGGTTTTCGCAGCAATCAGAAAAAGACTTGCATATCATTATTGTATAGCTGAAAAAATCGTGTTGGTTTCTCCAGACAACTCAACTGTGGTCTCCTATCTCAACAAGGAATGAGGCACCCACTCTTTCCAAATGTGTGCTATGGTATGGAGAATTCTGGAATGGTCCAGTGCCAGGGACATTCTTATCAGAGCTAGACATATTCCAGGGAATCTCAATGTGATAGCAGATTCCATATCCAGGAGGGACAAGGCGATTCAGACAGAATGGTCCCTGCACCCTCTGGTGTTTCAAGAAATCTGCGAAGTTTTGCACAAGCCAATGGTGGATCTGTTTGCTACCAGCTTGAATGCCAAACTGCCAACTTACATATTTCCTGTCGAAGGTCAAGGTCACAAGGTCAAAGAGGATTCTCTGGTGAGGTTGCAGATAGAATTAAGGTACCTCAATCCCCAGAGAAATCCCCAAGGCAAGTGTATGATTCAAGGTGTTTTTTTTCAAAAGTGGGCCCCCCAGGAGAATCAGGTGGACTTGACCAGACCTTTTATTCCTCAGGTAGCTGATTCTTTAATAATCTCTTCAATCAAGCCAGCCAATCATTTCACTGCCTTGGCTGCCTCTTTGGCTTTCAAGGGAGGAGTTGCATTGGATGAGATTATGGCTTCTTGTTTTTGGAGAAGCCATTCGACCTACAAATTTTTACTTGGAAGATTTGTGATGGCATAATGGTGATGCCATGAGGATTGGGCCTGTGATTGCAACTCAACATGCTGTACATTTTTAATACTGTCATTGTTTTAGTACTGTCATTGTTTTTAGTACTGTCATTGTTATAATGTCCTGTCTTATTATACCATTTTCTAAGAATTTTGTCTTATATTTGGCTTTTTATGTGTTTTACATGTGATCTGATGTTTGTGTACAGCTGTAAATACTGGATGTTATGTTGCTGTTTGTTCAATGGGGAAGGATTGTTTTCATGGTGGAGGTGTTGGACAGTTCATTGTATGGAGTATTGGCTTGTGCTACATCATTCAACAGTCCGGCTTTCTCATGATTGAGGTGAGTTTGAGTCTGAATGCCTGTATGTTTGTGATGTGCTTAATAACTGTTCAGTGCTTTTTACTGGGTCTTTAAATTCTAGTACTGCCCACCTTCCACAAAGGCTGCATTCAGCCTAGGTCAGGAAATGGTAAGTGCGGATTCAGTACCTGGGGAGTGTTTTGCAACAAAAACAATGAATGGCGCCTATTGGCGTGGTCACATGACCATTGGGTTGGCTTCCTAGTCCACACTCACTCACTGGCTTCTTCATGTACCTTAAAACATTTCTCAACGTTGGCCAGTGAGTTGAATGGCACCAACATATAGCTTAGGTCAGGAAATGGTAAGTATTTATCTAATAAAAATTAAATTTTTTCAAGTTTGTACTTTCTTCCTGAATACCATTTGCAGTGCGCAGTTTTAGTGTCCTATTCTACTTTCACTTGTACTCAGAAGCTCAAAACACAAAGTCACCAGACACAATGCCCATACACAGACACTGATTGCTTGTTCTGTTATTCCGAACCTCACAGGAAAAGTGACTCTTCAGTGCCCTTTGGCAGTTTTGATGTTGATGTCAAGTCACAGAACACTTAGTCTTGATGCAGTCCGGGCCTGAATGGTTACTGCCAGGCTTAAGCAAAATCTACTTTTAAAGAACATGTCATTTGATGATTTTATAAAGGGTATCTGAAGAATATCTTCAAGAATTGGGTTAGTCTACATTGTATCATTCACACTGGAGATCTTAGAAGTGTTCTTTGCTGCAATAACAGCCTGTTTCACAAAAGTTTTTGCCTTTTTGATGCACCTACTCTGTAGAATGAGATACCTGTTTATTGCCTTGATAGATACCACATAACAGACCTGTACCATTCATCCCCACTACAGAATCTGGTCCTAATCTTCAGTACAGACAAAATTAAATAAAAAAATAAAATAAAAAGTAGCTATTTTGGGTTTAATTTCACTGGAAACCAACGTGTAGTGCTTCATGATGTGCTCATACAAAATCATGAATAATGACCCTCTATTGCTATTGTTCTTTTCTTGAGAAAATTATGTACAATGGAATAATTGCTGAAATGTAAGAAAATGATGCAATAAAGTCCAACATTTGAGGACACGATGACCTCGTGTATTCCCAAACTAAAACACCGAGTCTCAGGATGACTTCTCAACATAGCCTGAGTTCTCCAGTCTATCACTAGGATAGGACCATTTTACAGAGAGCCGCCATTTTAAGTGGTCACCTGAGCCACTGTGTTTCTGCCTGTACCAAGGTTTGAACCTAGGTCTTCCTTATTGCTAGGTAAGTGTTACCCATTGACCAAAGTTGCATTATACTGCTCATATATTTGTCTTTATAACATACAACTTTGTCAGCAATTGGTGTCAAGGCAATGCTTGCAGACCTCCCCATTTTCTATCACTGAGCTCAAAGTTGCAAAAGAGGCACCATGCCACAGCAAAATATCAATTAACATCACTATATTGAAGTAAAATAGAACTACAGTCTCAGGAATTGGCATTCAGCATGGCACATAGATTTAGGAAAATATTCATGGACTGCATAAGCAAATAAGCAACTGACAATACTCGGTAATCTTTGCTTCAACACCGAGGATCATTACCCTGACCCTTCTCTCTACATTGAGCTGTTGTTGCTGTTGGTCAAATATAGCCATCATGTGCCTGCAGGCACCTCTGCGTTGACCTGGTGTAGCCATGCGAACACTGGAGTTAAATGATTACACCTGGAAAAAACTGGCAAGTATCTTAATCTACAAAATAAAGATCTTCTACAAATGTCATATCTCTTCGGACGTCTTTTTCTGGTGTTTGGGGGGAACGGCTGGCGCAAGATATATAGCTGTTGTCTGTTTGGTAAGATATTAACATATAAAAATTTAATTTACTAATTAAGCGGCCCGTCAGGGGTGCTTATTTGTTTTCACATAAGTTCAACTGATCACTGCCGCCGCCGGATAATGGTCTCCCTTGAATAACTTCTTGGGCTTTCAAATTTTTCTTTCCTTCTTATCTTTACTATAGGGGTGGGAAAAAGTTTTGGGATAGAGCTTGAGACCTTAAGCTTTACTTAAGGTAACCTTAACCATTTTTTAAAAACACCCCGTCATCGAGTTTCGGTAAAAAAACCACACACACCTGTGCTATAAAATTTATCAGGTACATTCTAGACCTATATTTGCATATCGGAAAGGCTTTTCTGATCACTCGAACCATAGATGCCTGAATGGGAGGTGTTTTATTTTCATAATTTTTTTTTAAATGGGTACTTGGTCTGTATCTCAAACAAGGTCAGGATTTCAGCGTTTTGTTGGATAACTTATTCAGCTACTTTTTGATAATCTTTCACATGCCGAAGTTTTAGCCCTGTATCTGCAATCTTAAGGTCACCTTAATGTCAAAAAAGGGGGATTTAGCCCTCCAGTTCACTTTGTTTTTCACTTTTTTCAACCAAACTTGGCATATATATTAAGTTTTACCAAAGGATTATCCTGACTTTGTGGTGACCTTAAACCGTTAATATAATTGGAGCTATGCCCCCCCTAAAGTCATAAAATTTTGAATAAAGCCATCTTGCCCCTTTCTTTTTCCATATCTAACGTATATTGATATTGAAGTAGATAAAAAAGAAGACTCTTACTACCTTATGATTTAAATATTAATGGTGTTGTGGCCATCTTAAACTTAAAATGAAGGGGTTTTCAGTCATAAGCTCAGTTAATGTTTAAATTTTGAAAATATAACTTGGCAATATTATAAAGGTTGACAGAAAGGGACATTCTCATTTTATGGTCACCTTAAAGTCACAATATGAATGAAGTTATGGTCACCTTACAGTGAAAAAAGGAAGTTTTCAGCCTCCAGCTATCTTATTGTTCAACTGACCTCAGCTAGACTTTATGCAGTTATAAAGGGTGACAAAAGGGACATTCTTATTTTATGGCCACCTTAAATTCCCAATATGAATGAAGTTATGGCCACCTTGCAGTGAAATTATGGAGTAATTACTCTCCAGCTATCATATTGTTCAGCTGATCTCAGTTAAAGTTTGCAAACTTATTAAAGATATAAATAGGGAAATTATTATTTTCTTTCCATTTTGGAGTTCGAATACAAGTACAGTCATGGCTACCTTGAAGTAAAAATGAGGGTTTCAGCTCCCAACTGACTTACTGTTAGATGACATCAGTTCAACTTGACACATTGATTAAGTTTAAGGAAGACTTTTAATGACCTTTTTCCTTAAAATTCCTGTTTGTATGTTAGCTGACTTGTCAGTCAGCTGACATTATGGCATCACGGCGTACATGTACGCATTCTGCGTGAACAACTTCTCCTCCAAAACTACAAGACCCAGAGACATGCTGTTTTTTTAAAAGATACCTTATTTAACGAGGATGATAAATCGTAAAATCTATGCAGATCTGTCTGTTTGTTTGTTCCCTAGAGCCATTAGAAGAGAGGTAGCCCCACCCAAAGTCTGAAAATTTCAACACTTTATCACAATTTCTCATTGACTATTGCAGGGATTTCTCTCATATCGTGCACATATGTACTAGGCCACCAGTAAATTCCCTTGCGGGAGTATCAGGCCTGAATCTTTCTTAATTATTTTTTATGAATTTTTGATGCATTAAAATTCGTGTATTCATGCACTAAATCACTTAAAACTTGAAAAGTATTACATTTAGAGCATTTTGTTAAATGTGATTTTGATGTAGTTTTGTGTCAGTTATAACATTTCAGAACTGTAGCCCCTTACATAATTAAGTAATTGCTGTAAAACCTAAAGATTCTACTGCAGTAAATAATCTTTTTCTCACCTGCATTTTATTTCAGTGAGGGGAGTGAGGAAGAGGCAGTCTTTTTCTGCACAGATCTGCCCCCTCCCCACTCCCCTCACTCAAATAAAAATGCATTAGAGAAAAGAATTGCCTCTGTGTATAGAGGATGGGGGGAAGTGAGATAGGGAAGTGAGATTATGTGTGTGTGTTGTAAGTCTCACTTCCCCCCATTCAAACAAAAAGGAGAATATGTGTGCAATGTGTGTATCTTTTCTGTCTTGCAAAAAAAGAAACTGAAAGAAAATGGAAAGGTTCACTCTCACTGAGCTTTATCAAACCTAGCTGTGATTGCTGTTATTCTGCTTACAGTCTGATACTGCAATTGATACAGTTTTTAGATAATCCGTTTCCCATCAAATGCAACACAGTAAAGCTTACCTTCTCCATACAGTCTCATACCACAACTACTACAGCTTCATTAACTGAAGTCTCCATCCGGGCCGCTCGTTTTTGTTAGCAAAAACCTTTTTCTAGTTAAATTTGCAATTCTGTTTACTGTAGACATAATGATATTGAAAAAGTGTAAATCGTTGCTGGGAAAGGGCCAGCACAAAGGAGTAATTACCTAAATTGCAAAATAAAGTAGAAAATATGTGATCACATATATTATGTGCTTACCTTCATTTCATCAAAAAATGTTCGTCAATTTATTTATTTATTTGGGGTTTTACGTCATTTTCAACACTGTACAGGTCATATCCCCACATGTAGTTGGGATGGCAGAGGAAACCAGTACAAACAGTTGGTCAAGGTTCTGTACTGTAAACTGCCAACCAACGGCAAGCAACTACCAGCTTTCCCACTTGAGGTCGGGCTGGTGTAACGCCATATTTTACACCCCTGCCATATTTTACACCCTCTCTTTGATCTTTTAGGGGGTGCATTATATGGCAATCATATTTTACACCCCTAACAATGGGGGATTTAGGGGGTGTAAAATATTGCTGCCATATTTTACACACCCCCATCAAAAGTTACACCCCCTACTGGGCCATACAGAGCAAATCAATTGGGGATTAAAAGCAAATCTTTTATTGGTTAGATTGTAATTGAGTTTGTAATTGTCTATTATCTAACCACTGCTTAGAACTTGATTTCTTTTACTTCTGGGGTGTGATAGAAACTGGATTAGATTATGACATGTCTATTGTTTCAAGACTCCTTATGTTGATTTGTTTGGCTATGTATGTGACTCGGTAAATGGATTAGTCTTAGATTTGCCTTTTGTTTTAACATTCTTTTCAACTTAATTTGTTTCACTTGTGATTAAGCGACTAGCTAACAGGATTAATTGATATTGTTGAAAAACTCTTAAGGTATTTTTGGGAGATACTTCTCCTCCCTGATAATGTAACATAAATTTCTTTCATTTACATATGCTTGTATGGTTTATATTATAATATAATAGGGATATTTTCAATTAGGGACTAGCCTATTGAATACGAATCAACAACAATGGGTTGGCCTCTCACTTCAAAATAAAATATATAGAAAGGATTTTGTCCCACTGTATTAACACTAAATATATTTTATTTCATTCAGTTTGTTATTCTTAGACATTAAACAATTTGTAAACAAAGAAATTATTGTCTTTGAGTTTTAATGCTTAATTTGTGGATGTTCATAGCTGTTGAACTTCACTTATTTCATAATATAGCAACTGTAAAGAAATCCACCAAGGGGTGTAAAATATGGCCGGGGGTGTAGAATATGGCAAGGGGTGCAAAATATGGCAAGTGAACTTGCTATATATTACACCCCCATGCATTTTATGTGGGGTGTAAAATCTGGCGCTACACCGGGAACCGAACCCCGATCTCAGAGGTGGGAGGCGAGACTGTTACCACTCTGCCACCGTGGTCCCCAAAAATGTTTGTGAAAGTTGTTGTTACGGCCTAAGACAAATTACTTTGAGACTAAACTCTAACTGTTAAACATGTCCAAGGCGACATTTGTCACAGATCATAAAAGAAGCCGGTGACATATTTTATAGATTATGGGAAATATTGCCACTCCTTAAAAGACTTGTTTCCCCAAATATCAGGATACCTCATTGGAAACATGTGAATCGGATGTGACCAAACAAGCAATAATGACCTTGTTGCAACACCTTTTCGGCAAATATCACAAATATTTACATCAGCTAAACAGGCCCATTAAAAATGGCAAATGGAAGACTCGTGTTTCAAGCACTATTATGTTTGATTTGGTATCTCGTTTCAACTCCTAGGATTTGTCTAGTTATCCTCTTGTCCTCTGAACTTATTCCATCATAATTACAGTTATTTACAGCATGTACTGCTTGAGAATTAATGAGGCAAATAATAGTAAGCAAGGGAAAGTATGCTCAGCCTGGAAAATATCTGTTACCATAAAAACATGCAATTGTTTTCGATAAATATTCAACAATACACTTGTTTTGCTTCTTCTACAGCTTGAATACAAAAATCGTCATTTGTGCTTTCTGTGTGTATATTAGAATGATTTCCCATGGAATAAAATATTCATTAACACAAGATGGGACAAATTAGAATTACATTGGCGAGAACATTTGAGGGGTGATAATACAATTTATTCATGAAACCAGCGCCATAAATTGGCACACGACAAATCAGCATACAGCTTACAATGCTTTGTACTTGTATATGTGATGCTGACTGGCTGCATATGTTATCTGATACTGTGGTCCAGTGGGTAGCATTTTTACCTGAGAACACAGAGGGCGTGGCTTCAAACCCAGGGACAGGCACATATGTAGTGGCTGGGATAACCACTTAAAATGGTGGTCCTCTGTCATTGGGTACTATCCCCAGTAGCAGGCAAAAGAACATCAGAAACATTAATATATGGTCATCCTTGAGCCTCTGTCTTTCCGTTTGTACAATGTTACTAACTGATGAGCTTGGGCTGTACTTGAGCAGTCGGTGGATTAAATAGTGCTTTGAGTCCTGCTGTACATAAAGATATTGTGCTGAATGTCAATGAACATGTATGAGCAATTGCAGATGAGGGGGAATAATATTGCAGCAATAATTTAGGATATTACAGTACCATTTAGTAATTAACATTTGACATTGTTTTCGGGATTTTGATTGGAGAGGACATTTGATTATTATGTTGTCATTGATATGATTGCTTCCAATGGAGGAGAGGGATTGGGGTATCTTTTCAGCAATTTCCCTAATTCTTGTGCATAATTTTTATGTCCGTCACAAATCTTCAGTGCATTCATGTGAAACATGGAAGTACAAGTCTAAAAAAAAAACAATAAAAATTAGTAGAATTACACATCAGTTGCAAATGAAGTCATACAGGCTCGTCTTTTTTTAAAGTCGAAGATGCTTCACTTTACGTGTACCTGCCTTTAGAAACAACACTAAAACAGATATGTGTATAAGACAATATATCATTTTAGTTAGTCTTTTATCGACCCAAATTTATATTCTACTTTCCAACATATGCAAACCTTTGAGGACAGCAAAGTGCTATTTTTAATAAAGGAAGTGTTACACATAAAGGGTTCATTAAAATATCATACCAAATATCCAAACTGCAGGTACAATCAATTGTCTGACTCAGAACAAAGTATCTTATTTGGATAAAAAAAATCTTCATAAACTAAAAAAAGAAGTAGCTTTGAATAAACACATGAAATTATTATTTGGGATAAATCTAGTACATAGGAATACTCTTTGAATGGTACATGTGAAAAATAGTTATATATTACAAATGAAGATAAATAGTACACTGCCAGTGTCATCCACTTTTACCCAACAGCCTTAAAGGCTGTGCAGTTATGGTTTTTACCCATGACATGTAGCTGGGCAGGTGGGTGGTTGGGTGGGTTACAGGAGAAAAATATCTTCATACTTGCTATAAACACTTGTTTGGGGCTATAGGTGTGCACTGTCGTAGTGTAACCTTGATTTGACCTTTGACCTTACCATAGTAACCGTGACTTTTAAAATCATTTTCTAACTACATCTCAGAAATTATAAGGTGTAGACGGTTAATTCCTGTGAGGGATACTGGTTGTAAGTATCGGTATGCAACATCATGGTGTGACCTTGCTTTGAGCTTTGCCCTTACCATAGGGACTTTGAACATTCAAATCTTGCCCAGACTATACTTTGGAAACCATAATGTGTAGGGAGTTGATATTTTGTAGAGATATTGATTGGAGCGGTGTAGCTGTGGACTTTGATGACCTTTAAACATTTCTGTAACTACCTTGACCTTTGAAACCTTTTCCAGGGTATATCTTGTCCTTCGACTTTGCCATAGTGACCTTTACCTTTAAAATCTTGTACAAAGTTCATACTTGGACGGGACATTGGGTGGGTGGCATAAGTTTGCGAATCGATCCTCAGTCAATCAGCCCCCTGAAAACTCACCCCCTAGATATTCAGCACCCAGTTAAAACAAAGAATATAATATAAGAAAATAAAAGTATTTTTATCGCACTTAATATGACAGACTATTTAACATTTATTTATACTCCCACACAAAAGTAGGGGATATACTATGCTGCCAATGTACATTTTGACTTGTGTGTGCCATAAATCAAAACACTTTCACAGACACACATGTATTTGGGTCAATGAAGGAACCCTATTTTAAGATGACCTTATACTCCCAATAATACAGAAGTTATGGCTATGGTGACTTACTGCCATCTAGGTCACAGACTATGTTAAATCAAGACTTTATGTTGAGGTTAGAACTGTTTGAGGCCCATATAGAACCTACTTAGTCACCTTTTCCTGTATTTTCCACATATTTGGCCGTGTAATTTGGAAACGGTAATCAAAATTAGTCTCAAACTGTAATAGATATAACTTGGGTATGTAATCTATGTCTGTGGAAAATTTGAGGTCAGTAGTTTAATTTTAAGATCACCTTTAAGGTCTCTTATGAGCTTTTTGCTACTCTTAAGCCCTATAGCTCAAAAACTGTGGTTCATTCATCTAATCATCTCAATTCATCTCATGTTGGAGTATATTAAGATTTTTTTGCACATGCCAAAATTAAAGCTTTAAGGTGACATTTAACTTGTGTATGAGGCCCATAACCACCCCACCTGGAGGACTTTTTTCATATATTTGGCGTTGTAACTTAAAAATGGCAAAGTCTGAACAGACTGATATTGTAGTAGAAGTAACTTCTGTATGTGATCTTTGTGAGAAATTTGAGGTCTGTAGTTTTAATGTTAAGGTCACCTTATAGCTTCTAAAAACAGCTAAAGGGACCAATTCTATGATCTTTTCCAGCTTTAGGCCCTATAGCTTTCACACTATGCCCCTCATCTAACTAATATCTTATCTAATAATATTTTAATATGTTCTATTTCTGTATGCCAAAAATCAAGGCTTTAAGTTGACATTTAACTTGTGTGTGATGCTCCATACCGTCCATACCCATAGGATATTTTCTGGGTTTTTTTTTTCATGAATTATGCTTCGTAACATGGAAATGGAAAATCTGACCAGCTTCAAACTGTACTAAATATAACTTGTGTATGTGATCTTTGTCTGTGGAAAAAAATTTAGCTGTAGTTTTTAATTTTCAGGTCTCCTTCAGATGTAAGAGAATGTCCATAATGACCAGTTGTATACACTTTTTGTCAATTTAAGCCCTGTACTTTGCAAACTGTATTGGCTCACCCACACAATATCGTAATAAGAATATATAAATATGTTCTCTTAAAATGAGCAAAATTTAAGACTTTAAGTGGACATTTAAACTGTACAAACCTTTTGTGCTACCATCTTGGTAAATACTTCCAAAGAGGACCAATGTTGCAATTACTGGAAGATTGGCCAAAAGTAAAAAAATAGACGATTTATAATAATTGTAAATCACACAAATTGGGTGCTACAAAATACACCAATGAATGCCTGTGACATAAGAGATGGAATGTCTGGGGATATGTTGGCATCGAGTCAGCACAAACTGGTTATGAATAGTACATTAGGTAAACATTTGTCAGGCAACCATCCCTTAATTATAACTTGGTTTCTATTAACACCAAGTATGGGGGGTAATTCTTCATGATACTTTAATGTTTCTTTCACAAGGGTGACAACTTCTAAAGTGGTATTTTCTAAAAGTCTAATGAACACATTATGTCAAGGGTGATAACTTCTTAAGTGATAGCAAAATGTATTTATTAGTAGAGGAAACCAGTATTGTACTGTAAACTGCCAACCATCAGCAAGTAACTACCATCTTTCTTACATGAGGCTAGGCTGGGATTTTGACTGAACTCATGGCTGGAAAACAAGTGTAATAGCAAAAGTGCAATTAATTATAGCAAAGATTATGCTGCAACCAATACCTTTCATTCGGTTAGAATTATTTATGGTTTGATGAAAGTTAAGTACGATAAAAGGTCATAGTGTGACTTGCATTTGATCTTTGACCTTGCTGTAGTGACCTTGAACTTGAAAATTTTGTCCAGGCTATATCTCGGAAACTATGAGGTGTAGGAATTTATTACTTAGTACGGACATTGATCCATAGTGTGATTTTTATCAGATTTTAAAAATTGATTATCAGTGTCTGTTTTGTAATGTATAAAATAGTTTATAGCTAGCCTGCCCTCAGGATGCTGTATGGACGGGATATCTCTCAGTTCATCTGTCAAACTTGCTTTTGAATAAAAACAGTGTTAATAGCTATGCAAAACTAATTAATCAAATAATCTGAAGAGTTTTCATGTATTCTGGCAGTTGGTTCCACAGCCCTATAAAGCCTTTGAGGCAAGAAAATACTTACAGATGCAACTATTTTAACTTTGGGAAGGGTACAAAAGAAATTGGTATTCCAGCAGGTCTGCACCAAAAAAGTAAGGCTTTTAGTTAAGTACTGAACCTGAAGCAAGGCTATGCTTAACCCACAACACACTCTTTCTCTGTCTCGCGCTGTTTCCCTCTCTCTGCAGAATGCTGAGAGCTTGCTAAAACAGTTCCAATTTACATTGCTAATACAATAGATTCAATTACACCCTTCTACACCTCTCCACAATGAAGGGAACATTAAAGATGACTGCTAACTCACTTTGCTGAAGAGTTATTTGTTCATTATTTGAAGCATTTACTCGATTTCAACACCCGCCACTGTCACATCAGATGAAATCATGAAAACTCCATTTGCAGTCATTTGCAGGATGCTTATTCTCTCTGATTACCCAATAGTTATTCAATTCAATTGTCAAGCCTTCCCTCTGAAGAATAAATGCATGCTCCCTACAAGGGCTCTTAAAACTACTTGGTATTTGATTACTGTCTTTCATTCAGGGATCATTATTTATTTGGTGTATTTTTTTTTGTCCCTGATTCCTTCATTACTTCACAGGATGAGATTTTATGATGGATCACTATGCATCAAAATGAAAAATAACAAGTTGTTTTTATAATTATGATATCAATTTTTCTACAAGTATTTCAGACAATACAATAATTGACTGTGTTAGAAGGCTCTGAATGTCAGTCAACCTCCTGATATAGCTACATTGGTAAACTCCAGGAAACTCAGCCAGGGCACCCAGCCATAATTACTTTTTTGAAACAAAAACTCCCATATTTGTAGACTTACCTTCCCATCACTATAACTTTGTATCACTTTGTAACATGCAGTTGTATTTTATATTGTTTTTTCTTGTTATTGGAATATCCCTCTTTGGTCACTCAATGCCTTAGAAGATGTTTCAAATCAATTATGATGTCACATAAATAATTCCAATTAAATTATCTCTAGTGTAATGTGTTTTGTTCAGGTACAGATTTCTATTTATTGCATAGGATGGTGTACTTATGGCGATGGCTTATGCTTATCCAAGGAACATGTGACTTTGTGATAATCATTTGATTCTACATGCCTCAGAATCAGCTAGTACACAGATTAGACACTATATTAGTTTGATTAGATAATATTGGACACATGAAAGGTGTATGCACAAGGACCAAGTATCCCTGTTCCTCAACAAATGACAAAAGAACACATGACATACACTGTGTGTCACCTTTGTAAAAGTTCTCACTGTTGTAACATCAATAAAACAACAGTTTACAAGCAGTTTCTCATATAATACCCTAAGGTTTTAAATGATTTTCTATTGATATTCATTGTGTGTCACTTAGACAAAAGCTTCTGTTTGACACAACAGATCTCTTCCACTTTGAGTGTTAATGGTTGACAAAAACACTGTCGTGTTAAACATTATGTTTGCATGATGGTTACATACGACTTTTGGAACAATGGTAAATTTTGGGTGACTTGAACTCTGATAGTACAGAAGAGATTGCATATTATAAGAGTCTCAGTACATTAGAACAGATGAGAAGTAAATGTATTCCATGGATCCAGAATTTAACCAGTGAATGTATACAGCATTGTTTTTTTTGTGATTTAGCCTTTGTGTCTCAGATTCAAGACTTGGTGCCATCATTTCTGTTAACCTTGTACCTTAATTACTCTAAACTCAGCATCCAATATATAAATTGTACATTTTCATGACAATTAAAAACTAGTCTGTCATTTTTATTTACCTTATCAGATTCATTGTTTTTAAAACTGACTTTTATTGAACTAGAATGCTTAAATATGTAATAACTGGCTAGCCTTGCTAAAGACTCAAACTTGTTCCATATGTGTGCAGGTACCCAATTTTTTTTTGTATATTTTCCCTCAATTACAAAAATACTTGAACCTGTAGCAAGGCTAATAACTGGCATATTAATTCTGATTGTGAATTAATAGATAATAATTGTGATTCAATAAATTAAAACTGGCATAAAGTTCTGATAGAAATGTACAAAAGCCTGAACTACCATCCAAATTTTTGTACTTATTTTTATTGATACATTAAATTTTCCATTTTGTAAGCATAATGGTGTCAGGAGAATACCTTCATTTAATTTTATTGCAAAATATTCTTCTTTGGTAAGTTTAATTACACTTCTATTGAAACTAATAAGAGTTATTCCAAAATAGAATCTAGAAAACTGCAACACTGTTAACTTTGTGTTAAAAAAGTTTAATTTGCAAACACTGTGATCATTAAAACTCACATCTTAAGACTGCACACACAAACTTCAAGATTGGCCGTTTTTAACGATTTTTATCATTTCACTCATAAGAAATATTGGAGATGTCGGGTATGGGCGGGGGTTTGCATTCTCCGACTGCTCTTGTTAAATATTTGGTTTCACTTGGTTCAAATTACTGCAGGGAAAGGCTTTGTATTGCATATGTGTTTGGAATACCACGTGGCTGACTTTGTAGGTCACACTGACTGTTGATTTTAGCCAATTGGAAAGACAACCCCAAATGTTCATTTGACTGAATTCACAGAAATTAATAATAAAATATAGCATACGCGTGTAAAAAGAATAAATGGGTCAATCTCTCTTGATATTCTTGTATTGTGTATTTTTTATTATTTCCCTGACAACATAATTCAATATATTTGTGTTTTATTAAGTGATTGGAAGTTCCAATTCAATCCATATTAACGTTGAGAGTTTAGAAAGTCACTTTTACTCTGGCTTGTATTACATATTATACATTTGTCATGTATCTGCATTAGTAAAACAGCTAGCTATTTTGGTTTTAATATGTTATTATAAATTCCAAACCAGCCATTACTAGCGTTTGTAATACTCAATTTGACATCAAAAGTGTTTTACATTCCCTTTTATCAACTAACGTTAAATTGGGACAGCATCAGAATATTCTATATCTTGTCATGATTTAGATCTGAACCCCCGGCCACATGGGTGGCAGCCAACTGATCATAACCTCAGGCATATGATGACGTCACATGACCTTGACATCAACAAAACCCAAGTCTGTCTGAATACTGATCTCTGTAACTTGCAGCTTTTGCATTCTTCTGCTGCCCACACTCTGTGAGTTGTGCATCCCAGCTCCTTGACCTTAAATTGCAAGACTTTGTTATGTCACCCTCTCTTTTTTTCCTTGCCACCAAAGATCTTGATGTTTCATTAGACCAAGTCACTTGATTTTTGCCAATGTAATCACACTTGCAATCATTAGCCAGTAAATGCGGTGTTGCCTCGCAAATTGCTGCCACAATACCAAGAGAATCGGCCAGAAAATCGAATCAACTCAATGGGATGGGAGATTGAATGATTCAATCCAATAACATTCAGTAATCTCCAGTGTTTGATATTAAGCAGTGAAGCAGAAAAACGTAATTTATCGCTTATTGGCGGCGCCAAAATAGACCAAAGTGGACTGAAATTGAGTTACCTTCGAAGGATGCGCAGAATTGGATTAGGTTGGTGTTTGTGAAAAATGTGAGGGGTTTGTAATTTGAAGGGTGGAAAGTACAGAGGAAGAATTGGGGGCGTTTGGAGGACTGGATGTCTTTAGATGACAGGGCTTTTGTACAAACATTAGTGTGAAATGTAACAGGCTTTTCTCAATAGGGGGGTCTGAGCTTCTCAATAAAACACAATTTTCTTTTTTTTTCTTTCCTGTGGTTGGCCGATTTGGTAGTGGATGAATCCAGTGTTGCAATATTGTAAACCATTGTGGAAACAGGAGATCTGAATGTAACTTACATGCGTGAATCTAACTGAAAATAATGTATAACTTGTTTGAAATATCTTGTCTCTATACCTTTATATTTTATTTTTAAGTCTTACTCATGTTTTATTTTTAAGTTTTACTGGTGTGCTTAATTTAGTAGGTAAAGCAAACCAAATAAGGCTTTCTTAACTGTACCAGATACAAATATCTTCAATTAACAAATCTAACCAATACCTCAACAATAGCTTTTCCTATGGTACTCGGAGTCTCTGGAATGAACTGTCCCCTGCTAGTGTTTCGTTTCTAACATATTACAGGAAAAGCTTTGAAAGCTACTCAGTAGGGTTTTCTGCCAAAAGTTACTCTTGAATCCCAGTTTCTCAGGTTTATGATCCATGCACGTCCAAAAGTTTTAGACATTTAAAATTGTGATTAGGTTTTTCCACATAACAATGTACTATTACAGAAAGTGCCATCTAAATTATTAGTGTTTACACTTATAAAAAGCTGTTTTGTGTCACCATGAGACACCTCAGTAGTCGAGTGGTTAACAAGTTCTGCATTTAGACACTTGGCTTCCATCTCTGCGGTTGTTGGTTTGAACCCAATTAAACACTTTATGATTTCACAAAGGACCTCTCTTGATATGTCCTCAGATGTTGGACATATATTTAAAACCCCTGGAATGACTTTCTGTTGTCAAGAATAAACTGTAACAGATATATTTGTTGAAACAATCACGTATTATAAACACAAAGCTTTGCTCATAATTGTCAGTAAGTTTCTTTCACAAACACTTAAAATACTTTCTGTGATGTGCAGAAATAAGGCCTAAAAGTGTTTTGGTCTAAATGCAGAAGCTGCAAAGCACTCAGAGGCACAAGTAGTGCACTAGAATTTATGACGGTTTGGTGAAAACGCAATTCTAAGTGAAATATATCCCATACCCGGCCTAGAACTCAGACACTCGCCCATACAAATACTAACCTGGCCCATTGCTGATTACTTTCAGTGCTAAGATGAGCCAAAGTTGGGTTTTAGGTTCCATTCAACACACGTCATGCTATGGCACAATTCATGAAAGTCCAGTAAAAATAATACAAAAGTGATTTCTAGAAGAGCAAACCTTGGCAGAGCTTGCGCTTAAAATTCAGGGAAAGTTAGGGTTTTACATCCTATTCAACAGTTAAGGTCATATTGGGACAGGTCCACAGCTTTGTCACTAGGCAACTGGGAACCTAAGATGTCTTCAGATAGCAACCTTAAATTTTGGATTTTTTAGATATACAGATTAAGTTACATGTATTGTAATGATCTTTACACTCATATAAAACTATTTCAAAACTTTTTTGATTCAGTATCGTGTAAAAATATCACCTCAACCAATTATCTTTAGAAATGAATCATGCTTGAGAAAAAATTTCAACAGTATGTGTGATATTACTTTAATATTCTTCCATACTAATTTATAAATGAGAAAGTTTACAATAAACATCACAATACAAAACAGAAACAGCACTGATAAAATGTCTTTATGGCTTTTCAACAATGTTTTACAAAAGAACAACATGAAATTGTACAATTAACCTAAAGCATTAACACAACTGTAGGCCAATGAGCATCAGTTTTCCTGCATTTGTAATCATACGATGCTGTCTCATAAGCCGCAAACCGCAGTGTAATGCTGCTTCTTCCATATCAGCTGAATGTGCGATATTCTCGGATGACCCACAACCTATCACCCTGAAAAAGATCTCACAAGCAGCAAACCCAGCCACCTCTTGGTATAATTCACTCACATAGGCAACACTTACTTGACCCCTTTGGTCAAAGTAAGTCTCAAGAAATTTGGAACATGCTTCTTGGATCTTGTACATGACCTGCCTATGGAGGTCATTGTTTTCTTCTGTAAGTTCATGTTGATAATAAGCCATCAAGAAATGGGCAACCAGAAAGCCTAAATCGAAAGCTGGAGGGCCAATACAGCTGAATTCTGTGTCAAACATCTTGGGATGGTCCTCTTCCTTAGCCAGTGGGACCATTACTGATCCTGTGTGGAGGTCTCCATGGATCAAGCATTCTTTCTTTTCACGATAAAGTCTGCGGAAGTATGTGACATCTTGCATCAGCCTCTGGTCTTGATAAAGTTCTTGCACCACATGCTGTAATTTGGGCTTCACTAACTTATCCGCATCCTCTGGGTCAAAGGTTTTTCCAAATATATATGTTGCCATAATTTCACACATTTCCGCATTTTCAAACTCTTTCCTTAAATCTGCAGAAGTATCTTCATCCATAGATGAGACATTTGTTTCTTTGTGAAGTTGTCCAAGTGCCTTGGCTAAATAATCAATGGACACTTTGTCAACTTTACCCCCAATTAGCCTCGTTTTGAGATTTTCATAATTGGACATATATTCCATGAGGAAAGCTTTCTGGTCAGTAGAATAACAAAAAGGGATTACTGCATTAGCAGGACATATGGTGTGCAGTTTCTGAAGCACCCTGAATTCTAGCAAATTCCTCCCCTGTGGTGTGGGGTGTGACCTCCCCATACGTTTCATGTAGGGGAAAGCTCTCTTCAAAACTACTGCTGTTTTGTTATTTCCGTCTTTTCTGAGAGCAGATATTTTGAATATATCATTCATGTAACCATGACTACCTATCTTTTCAACATTGATTTCTTCTGTCTTGACTTTCCTGATGAAATCCAGTTCCTTTATTGTACTGTTCTCTTCAGCCATATTCCTAACTATTTTCTTCACGTTGTCAATGGTTACTGTATCATCGGAAGTTGACATTTTGATGAAATTAAATAATCAATTCGTTTCAGGAAATAAGTGTTCTGTAAATGCTGGATTTTTCTATTACACACTATCACAGAATATCACAAAAATATTATAAATAAATGTATATTGATATTTACATAAATTTACTCGTCCTCTTGTTTATCCACAAACCAATGCTGTAGCACAGAAACATGTGTGGCAATAATCAAACACAACGTGGTTCATGTTTACAGTCTCTTGAAATACTGAGATAAAATAGCACAAATCGGAGAGACTTTGATCAGTACACACGAGATACTTGATTTGTGTGGTCCTTGTAATACACCTAGCCTTGCTGTACGGCTCTTCTGTTGATTTGTTTTAATTTATGGGTTTATTCTTTAGTCCATACAAATTATAAAGTAATTGCAAAGATGATTAGTAAGAGCATAAAGACAACCCCAGTAAACATTAGAAACGTTTTTAAATGGTTCAAACGTTTACAAAGCGTTTTTAAAACATAATTAAACCCTACCTTATGGTTTTGTTCCTGTGCATGTGGGTACACAGGGGCTCAGTTCTGGGGACAACCTTAAAATTTTTACTTCGACATTTAGCATTATTTTCATGTGCAGTTTTTGAACCCCTAGATAGATAAAAGGACGAATGATGAATTGCTCAGCCACATATATGGCCTGTTTATTCACCGTGTATCTGTCATTATTATTTTGTATGTCAAGCAGTTTGCATCAAAATTCTTTTTTTAGTTTTTAGTTTTTTATATTTTCTGGTGCAATGGAGGAAAGAAAATACAATCTGAGGTCAGGAAGAAGACAGGAACAAGTGATTCCGATTCAACTTCAAATGGCGTCCAATGCTGACTTCATATCACAGTCTTTGGGTTCAAGCCACCCTATGCCCGGGCAAGTATTTTTCAGATCAGTCACAGAGCACTAGTGAGTCCGAATTAGATATTAGTGGGTTATTAGGGGGATCCGATCCAAATTCTTCCCATTCGGATAGGGATGTTCATTTCCAGCTTGTTAAATCTGCACGCTCTGGTCGTTTGTCTGAGCAGTCGGATCCGAATTCTGATACAATTTCACAAAATGACATAAATAAGAAAATTCTTGCACAACTACAGTCATTGGGTGATAGGTTAGATTGTTTAGAGAAGAAACCGGCCAAGAAAACTGCAGATAAGAGAAAAATTAAGAGTTCTAAGAAAACGGGTAGTGTTTCAATGTCTTGAAGACACACATTAGATGCAAGGGACTCAACAAATCATCAGGCTTCAAGTCTCAGACTCACGGAGATAGTGCATCCATTGCCTCAACACCCATCATCTCCAGACTTTCAACCAACATGGATAGTATGGAGATCAGCATCCAATCAGACACCACAATACAGCCTTTAATTACAAGCCCCACTGCAATTTCCAGAAGTTCTCTGGTCGACGATCAGATCATGGACTAGTTTGCACAGATAAGAACAATACTGTCATCATTCCTTGGGCCAAGGCAGGAGAAAACAAGAACAGCCTCTTACAACTATCTGGCATCTGAGGTGGAGGCAATAGAAGATAGAGATTTTCAAACATTTAGAAACAAGGGTGTAAAACTTCTAAGCAGCATCTAAAGCAAGTTGAAGGACAGGAGCTGTCAGCTGCAGCAACCACAGCAACAGGCACTTTCTAGGAGTTCAAGTGCAACTTCATTATTTGTGCAACAGACATTTCAAAAGCCACAGCAACCAACACCAGCTGCAAGGGAATGCATCTTAACTGTCCCAGAGACACAGATGCCAGCAAGCCAGCCTATTCAACCCACTAAGCAGAGCCAAGTGGTATCCAAACGGCAGTAGCAACCCAGAGGGCAGCCGACTTCCTTCCTAGTAGTTGAAGACCAACAGACCAGAACTTTAAGACCATTTACTTTCATACTAACCTGACAAGCACTTCAACCCACCATCAGCTGTCCCTGCCACAGGCAAAAAAAGTCAACACAATATATCAGGACTATCAAGCTTCTTCGGAAATCTACAGTCTATGATGAGACTGTACCAACGTTCAACACGCCACAGCCGTTTCATCCCCAGCCTGCAACAACAAACTGCCTCTTCTCTAACCACCACCATACAGCAAGAACATCAGCAGCAACCAGCCCAGCCCCAGCCTCCTCCGCTGTTAGTTGACACCAAACAGCAGCAGCAGTAGAACCACTGCACTTGTCTACAATTGGTCTTTTTCAGGACCACTGCTGTCAAACATTTAAAGGTCCTTTTCAAGACCACCCAAGCGTGTTCTCAACCATCTTCCTGCCTCTGGAGATCCTGTAGTTAGCTATTCTTTCTGCCCTTGTGAGTTGCCTTCTGTTGTAGGGTTTCACCATCTATGGCATCAAAGCAAATGCTCATCACCCAGGAAGAAATAGTACAAATCTGGCCCTCCCTCGCCCAGTGGTTCAGGTGCTGGAATTCCCAAGCTGTCTTCATTGCTATCTTCTCCCTCAAATCGCCTCTGTTGAAAATCTGTGCTTCTGATGAAGATCCACTTGACCCACAATCTATCCAAGGAAATCTGTAATCTGCATTGACAAGGGCTAGCAGCGCCAGGGAAAAAGGCTCTTGTAGTTAACACAGTCACTGCCTTGTTTCTTTGGATTCCTCTTGGCGGTATGCTTTCCATCTAGTGCCCTAAAGACGTGGGGGACATTCCATCTGGTTCTGAACTTCTCGACCTTTTTCCAGTCTTCAGGGTCAGTAAATCAGCACAAATATTCGTCCTGGAATTCAGCAAGAATGGCTCCGCAGACCTGGGCTTAGAATTTACAGATGATGGTTCAGCCAACCAGCCAGTGATACTGCAAGGGGGCGTAGGTCTCTCCTGTTGCAAGGTGTCTCAGTGTTATTGGCAGTTTCAATCCAACTTCTAAGGGCTTCCTGAAATTGATGACATGACTGACTTTTTGATGTGGTGGAGTATGCATTCTTCAATGAGGTAAAAAAGGCAGGTGTTATTCTAACAAAATTCTGGTATCCTGGGATATAAGTGTGTATAAAGTCGGTCAGGAGGTTGTGGTAGTACCCTTTTTCTTGTCATTGAAGTATCCAGGGCATGACCCAGGGGTTTAGTGGCTTACTTATTCTCCTTGGGGCTAGCTGTGGCTGTGGTGCTGGCTGTATGGCAGCTGCTGGTCATGGGTTCAGATGTGTCCTTTTCTGTCTGCAAATCATGATGAAAAAAATATATTAAACTCAATGAAAACCAAAAGTACCCTAAGCTTCTGTAAAAAAAACTCTCTCTGGTGTAGGGCTGGCATCTTTGCAGTGACAAATAATGCTTTATGACAGCTAGAAGGGATTTATATAATATGGGTTTAATCCCAACTCTCAATCCCAACTCCAGGAATTAATCAGTCTAGTTGGGGTGGGTTGGGAAAATACAACTGCCCTGTCGGTTTGTCAGTACAGCTTGTCAGGGCTTGATACAACTTGTCTGTTGGAGGTTTACGACTTGGCCTGGTAGTTTCCCATCTGGTCATGGAGAAAATCATCCAGATCCCAAGTCAGGTCGGCTCTAGTGGAGCACCCCCATTACAGTCTTTTGAAATACTGAGATAAAATATCACCTATCCCTTGGGACTTTGATCAGTACACATGAGATAATTGTTGTGTGTGGATCTTGCAATACATCTAGCCCTGCTGTATGGCTCTTCTATTGATTGGTTTTAATTTATTGGTTTATTCTTTTGTTTATACAATTATAAAGTAATTGCAAATATGTTTAGTCAGAGCATAAAGACAACAAAATATTACTCTACAAATAAACAAAGACAGAGAAAAAAACCTAGCAAAATCTCTGAATAGATCGAATAAGAGTTGTGTGCTCTTTGGTAAATACTAGTATTTACTACTACGAAAGCCTGGAACCGCCATCCAAATTCAAAATTCAAAATATGAAATATGCTATTTGGAATTCTGAATAGCATATATGGAATTCCAAATACTGTATTTGGAATTCTGAATATGTATTTGGAATTCCAAATACGTATTTGGAATTCTGAATACGTATTTGGAATTCCAAATAGCATATTTCATATTTTGAATTTGGATGGCGGTTCCAAGCTTTCGTATACTAGTATTACTGTTGTTCCCTAAAACATATTTTGCAACCTGAATAGTGGATGATATTCTACAAGTTATCACATCACAATAAACACCCCATACTTAATTTCATGAGGTCAGATTTTGCTGACATCAATTTATTTTTAACATACTGGTGTGACATAAAATTTAGTGCAAAATTAGGAGTTTATATTTCTGTAGAATTTAAGCAGCCCTACAAAATAAATGTGTAGGTGGTTTAGAAATCAGTCTGATTTGTTATTAATCTTTGGGCTTTGGAGATATAGATATTTATCAACACGCAAAACAAATCTTATAAATCTTTTGGTAGATTAAATAAATGTACACAAGTGATAAAATAACCTTTCTATCAGGTTCTTTAGTCAGATGATGATCTGAAAAGTCTTTTTGTAACTCTGTGTAATGTCTATGTCACATCTGTCCATGCTTTCACAAGTTACAATAAAATCATCTACCTTTGGTTGTGGTTCAGCCATGTTCTTGGTTGATTTCTCATTATTCTTCATTTATCTCCAGTCCTCTTCATTATTCGCCACTTCACAGCATCAACAACCTGATGTTCAAAATTGTCACCGGTACACCAATTACTTTAGTTGGCTATGACAACTCCACACTTTGGGCAGCATATTCTTGTATGTCGTAGCTCTGTCAATGGGCATTTGCGGACAAGTCATACTACCTTTTAGTTCTCTGTAAAATTGCTGGATATTCTTCCTTCATCTCACCTTGTTCTTTTAGCTTGTGGTAGAAGAGTCTTCACAGATCTCATTGATTCTCGCCTTTCTGTGGCTCATTCATGGGTAATTGTAGAAAAATCGCCAAATATCTTCACCATTCCGTAAAGTATTCTCAGTATAATCTTGCTTTGTCAAGGTATAATCTCGGGTCAGTTGCAAAACGTGGTAGAGCTATGAAGAACTTTTTATCACCTGACCACACTTTTCTGCCTCTTTTTGGTGAATTCTGGCGAATTTGAAATCACCTGTGGTTTCCTATACCAGACGGTAGTAACACCCTCTCCAGTGTGTGACCTGGGCATAAGTGATGTTTCAATCAGTTCATCTGCTGTTGTGTCACACTTACAACTAGAAAGTACTCGTGGGTACACTTCTTAAAATACTGGATATTTTAATCGGTATCTTTCCCAACACGCGGCCAAGCTGTGCCCACACAAAAAAGAATTCATCACCTTTTGAGTAATGGCAACCAGAAGGCCAAAGTCATTAAAATATGATCCACATCTTTCTCAAAATTGAACCACTCCTTCAGGTCCTACATACATTAAAATTTCAGAAAGATCTGTTCATTACTTTTGGAATTATTACGAGCCCAGACATACAGATAGACGTATGAAACATAACTTTCGAGGGAATATAAAGGGGACTCGGTGGTGTAGCAGTCAGAGTGCTTGCCTTCGCCAGTTCAAATTCCGGCCTGGGCACTTCATGTTGGAAAATTGATAGTTACTTGCCAATGCCGATTGGTTTACAGTGCAGAATCTTGACTAACTAGTATGCACTGGTTTCTTCACCCGTAAAAACTACCCATCTCAATATGACCCTGGCTGTTAAACGTGACATAAAACAAAAACAAAAAATAAGTCTAAATCAAGAGAATATAAAAATAGAGACCAAGTTTGAATATCATTGTGCTGACTTTGTGATAGCATGGGTGGATTTAAGAGTATCAAGTTTGTATAGGATGAGTTGACTATGAAACTAACAGACGGCGAGCTAATGGTCAGGTCCTCAATAGTTCAATTTGTTACCATCACACAAATGTCCCTACCGGCCCCAGGGGGCGGGTTGAAGCCCCCCTGGGCGTGACTTCAAGATGCCATTCATTTGAGACTGACAATCGTAGTTTTGTAACTAGGATAACAGCCCAGAATTAGAGATTACGCCATCAATCTATTTTCCTGGAATTCCTCATATCTAATTAAATTATTTGTTTTATCTAGACACTGTTGGTTGTTTAGTTTCTTTAGTTTTACCTCTGATAAAATTACTTCTAAATCTATGAAGTTCACACTTTCTATTTATCACTTAAATCCACAAAAATGTAAAAATGTTATTAGGTTTTAGAATTTTAGACAAATGCTCAAATATAGTCTATTACATGTGTAACTGAGATTTTGTTTGAAAGCAATACCCATGTTACAAACACCAAACATACACAGAAACAGTTAAAATTTGATTTATAATATACTCTATGACTACCACAGTAATTACCTCATTACCATTAAGGTGACCACAACTCTAAAAGTATAAATTTTACACAATCATAACAAGGGTATCAAACCACAGCAGTTTGCCATGTGTGTGAAATGTCATGTTAGTTTGGGGCATTCTGTTTTTTCGAATTGCAACATGCTCTCTGCTTTCCACTCTGAAGCATTTGTTTCCCAAACAAATGGAAAGGTAGATGGTTATTTTCCAAGTATACTACAATATTATGAATGTGTGTGTTTAAGACTTCTAGAGATGACTTTTTTGAGTTTCATCAATTGTGTGCTACTGTAGTGCCCTACTAATGTCCTTGTTGTAATGTAATGTAATGTGCTAGCCTTGCTGTCTTTTCAGCCTTGTTGATTATACAAAATTGGTATAAATGGAAAGTTTTGTCACAAAGTAGTTTAATTTTAACGTAATTTGGAAGAGTTTTGCTGGAGTCTGCCCAATATTTACCATTTACCCTCGCTGCTAGTCTCTCTTTGGCCAGTGACACAAACACCACCAGATTGCCATATTCTGATCATTGGAATAAAGCTTTTATTCGTCACAAAGCTAGGTCATAAACAACAATATGACCATACCTAAAGTATGATCCAGTTTTTGCTAACTATTTCATTGATACCATGTGCCAACCACTTCACCGTATTATTATTCTAACACATTGTGTTTTTGTTTCACAAATGATTTGCATGAGAGCAGCTATTTTTAAAATGCACAAATGCAAACAACTAAAAAAACCTTTAAGATATGAGGTCAATTTGAGATTTAAAGTAGATGTCACAGTTTTATTTGTGCCTGTGGCATCTGTAACAGCATATCAGTAAAGGTCAAGGATGTTTACCTAGGAATTGGAGAATATTCTTATGTCAAAGTCTCATGCTATAAATATATGCCAGAGATGAATCTTATTCAAATTATTAAAATAAAGACAGGCAGGAGATTTACTAAATATTTAATATCTACAAACAAGTCTGATACTTTTTAACTCATCTGAATTAAAACAAAAACTCATAAATACATAGATATTGTCATACTTTGTAGTCACATGACCTACTCATTGCATGCGGAAAGTAGGAAGGTTCTGGATGGCTTCTATAACTCGAATGGATGCAAAGTTATTCACAAAACAACAATTCTGTTTCCGGGGTTTTCAGAAAGCATCAAACTAACGCAACTCATATTCGTGTATATGTGTGTGTGTGGTCAGAAGGATGGTTCTGTGCAAAGTGTATTTGCTAATAATGCACTGTTGTAATGAGAATAATAGACTAGGGGTGTTAGGCAGCCACTTTCCCTGTCATTACACAAATGAAGAGACGTCCCTTCCAAATTGATTGATCTGTTTTGTTGTCACCGAATCAGATTAACTGGCCAAGAATAGAGCCACCATGTGATCTGATTTATCCAGTCTTCTGTGAAAGATTCACTTTTCCCCTCAATCACATTATCTCTTGATGCCTACCTCAAAAGTCGATTTTTGTTTTGCGGTTTGTTGATTGCTGACCGTATTTCTACAGATGAGAGATAAAATAGGAAAAGTGAAAATAATAAAGTGAAATATTTTATGGTTTTACCTATCCCTTTAAACTCAGTGTATTGGTCACGAGGGCAGTTCCAAGGTGGAGGAAAGCAGTGAGGAATAGAAGTGGCATATAAGGGAGACAATCCCTCTATGTATAGGTCATTGGCAATGTAACCAATTACGAGGCTATTCACCTATTTAAATTGCACGCCTTCCTTGATTTGTAGTTTTAACCCACAGCATTTTAGAGACTTAGTGGTAATGTTTTTCCCCATGGCGTCCGGCTGGGTGCAGATGGCTGGGAGCAGGAAAAATCCTGTCTGAGTTGTAACTGGAAAATGGTAAGATTTAGAAAGATGAAATTTAGTAGGGACATTGGCTGGGGTAGTGTAGGTGTGTAATGTCTTGGTGTTATCTTGATGTGACCTTTGGCCTTTGCCGTAGTGACCTTGAGCTTTAAAATCTTGTCCAGGCTATATCGCAAAAATTATAAAGTACAGAAAGTTGTTACTGGCAGCAATATTGGTTTTTGAGTGTATGGGTGCAGTGTTATCGTGTGACCTTTGACCTTGGTGTAGTGATTTAAACCTTTTAAATGGTGTGTGGGCTATATCTCAGAAACCATACAGTGTAGGAAATAGTTTCTTGGTAGCTATATTGGTTGGAGGTTGAACGTGTGCAACATCATAACGTGACCTTTGACCTTGCCTTTGCCAGACAGTTCTGCCATATTTGCGATATATTTCTCTTATCACAAAGATACATTGATGACAAATTTTACATTTCTCGTATGGATTTTTTTTTTTCAGTTTTATTGTCATTTAGGGAAAAACAGTTTTTGATCTGTGTATCAAAGGGGTTTCATATAAGGTCCTAATCACTGGGAGGAACTACAGCTCATTAATAAAAATTACTGAATATGAAAAAAACTCAAAGTTGTAATTTAACTATTACTAACAGATAATTAAGGACGTGCAGTATTGTAATGGTTAACACACCAGGTCCTCGGGATTTCCTTCCTAAACAAAAAGGGGGAAGGTAGGCAATTGTTGGCGTCCAATGGTTTCAGTGCAGGACGTTGACCAATCAGTATGCGCTGATTTCCTCCATCCCCTCACCTACCCATTTTGATATAACCTATACGGTGTGTTCACAGTGATATTAATCCCTAGTCAGTCAGTAATTCTTCACTATTGAGGCAGATAATTTTGATTTGTTAAAAGTGCCATGTACAAAGTTTTGAGTGACTGCTGTAGTCTATTTTATTCACTACTTGTATAGCGTTTAATCTCTGCCAGGCAGAGTCTCAGGCGCAACAACAGAATCCAATTTTAAAAATCATCATTCCATAGCAATTGCCAAGTCCAATACCACGGAGATGATAGATAGAGTTTATATTGTAGTTAACATTTCTAGAGATTACTATAGTTTCCCTCATTTTGTCAACCCAGGCTTCCAGTAGCAAAATATATTGTATATTGTACAGCATCATGCAAGCAATAAATGATACTTGACCATTTATTAACCAATGACCTTTTTATTAATTGTTTTTATTTATTTGTTTTAATGACTAATTTTATTAATTGGATCCATATATAGAAGTGTGATATGAGACTGACTGTGTTGAATTAGCCATTGGTCTGTAACGGACCTGAATAGTCTATTTTGGCAAGCACAGTTTCGTAATTTTATTCATATCCAGGACACTCGGACAACGCTAATCTATGTCAAGGCACGTAATAATAAGTAAATGGGGCAATCCAGATTTGTTTTTGTTATCTAGACAGTGACCCAGACCAATCTCAAAGTGTGGTGGGAATTACGTTGGACCAAGACCCATTTTTTTATTTTTTAGGAAAACTCAAGCAGCAGTATTTGTGCATCCCTGTTAACAGACAGACAAACAGACAAAACAGACAATGATCATTCAAATGATACCTTCTTGTAGAGATAATTAGGATTCGTGCTTTCGCTATAGGAAACATCCAGCTATGGTTCACATTGCACTTAAGTTCATCAATGCATGGGGGAGAAACTAGGAACACTGGTTGGCCCTGGTCAGGTGAAGAGAGGTTAAGCAACATAGTTAAAGATAGCCAAGGTCTTATCCATCCATGAAAGGGCATCAGTGAACCGAGTTGAAGAAACACTCACTTATAGATTTTTCTTTTGTCTGAAAAGAAGGCACACCCAGCATTTTCCTTTCCTTTACTACCCCTGACACTCATGTAACCATTAACAAGCAGCTATCCTGTTTCACTCCTGGGGGAAAGAAGCTGATTTTGTATTCAAATCTTGTGCAGGGCAATCGCCTGCTTAATTGTATCTGTCTGAAAGGGATTTGAACCAGGAACAATTGAGTGCAAAGTTCAACAATCTTTGTTGTACATATGATTAAAAAAAAATTAATCATGTATATTAATCGTGTAATCCCTTTGATTGATTTTTTTTATGTTGTCAAGATTGATCATATCTTAGTGATAAGAGTTGTCATCTTGTATTTTTTCAGTCAAATGCTGGTCATAAGACTTACCATTTCAGTTTTTAAGACTTCACTTCTTGGTTATAAGATAATACATGTTTAATTGGGAGGTCACATTTTCCCTGTCCTTGTGTCCCGGGACCACTCATAGCAGGCCAATGAGTTTAAAATGAGTTAGGTGTTATGACTGATTGCAATGATTAGAGTAGCATCACAATGTACCTCCTATCTTTGAAGTTTTAGGGTTTAACTGTTGGCTTAGGCCTTAAATCCTACATTTAAAACCTCAAATGGGCTCCCAGTCACTTATTTTCTGTCTAATGTAATGTTAAGGTAAACATTTTGACATATAATGTAGTACAACGTTCATATATATCAAACAAGAGCACTTGACGAGTGCCTACCTCCGCCAAGGTCCAACATCTCCAATATTACTTTTGCATGCAATGATAGAAACTCCTTTTAAAAAGTCCTGGATTCAGATAGTGATCTGGAACACTACCAAAATTAATTCATCTGCATCTTGTGACACTGTCGACATGAAAATTTCATCGAAATCCGTCCTTAAGTTTTCAAACAATGTTGCCACCAGACAGATAGACAAACAAATGCCGCCAAAACATAACCCTATAACCCCATTGGTCGAGACAAGCAGTTGTAAGCCTCTTAAAGGTTTACAGATGATTCTGTTGTCACAAAGATGACATGTAATATCCCAAAAGTCTTTTGGATCAGTTTATATTTGAAGACAACATCTCTGAGTACACCAAAACTAAAATTAAATAGGATTTGCAAATGCTTGTCCCTGTAATTGTTACAGTGTGTATCTGCATGATGTTGTGCAGTGGTTGACGGTGAAAATCTAAGCTAAATAAAATAGACTATTTACCTCCAATCCCCCTTACTTGTTATGTAAGTGAAACATAACATTTTATTCCCCGGTCCCAACTTACTGTGTATAATTAGAGTTACAAATTCGTCAACAAGTATCTATTTTCGTCTTAAACTATGTAAACCTACAAATACATGTACACATCAGTAGAAATTCTAATTGGCCATTTATAGCACTTAATCTCCCTTATTCAAAGGGGACAACAAAACCAAAGCAGTCAATCAATTTCAGTATCGAGGGGCAGAAAAAAAGGCAAGGCACAACAGAGAACACCAGGGGATGAATAAGACTAAGGTGGGTATGCCTTGGTGTACAGGGAGGTTTTGAGCTGCTATCTGAAAGAAGCTCAGGAGAGGGATGCATGAATCTCATCAGGAAAAGCATTCCAAAGAGTGGGATCATCAAAAGCAAAACTATAACCAAACAGTTTGGCAGATTTATGGATAGAGGGTTGGAACTGCAAGGAAAGTACCACCACTCTCACTGTGCCTGGTACTGTAAGAACTGCCGAAGGAAGAAAGATATGGATCAAAATACTTGTGAAAACCATTGTGAAGAAACTTATAAACAAGGGTGGCTGTTTTAAAGACTGAGTGATGTTCTACAGGAAGCCAATGCAATTTCTTAAGCACAGGAGGCCAATGCAATTTCTTAAGCACAGGAGTTATACTAGCGTATCTACTGGTATTTGATATGATTCTAGCTGCACTATTCTGGATGCACTGTAATTTACGAAGATTGGACTTAGAGAGATTCCTCAAAAGTGAGTTACAGTAATCCAACCGGCTAACAACAAGAGCAAAATACTTGGGAAAACCAGTGTGAAGAAACTTATAAACAAGGGTGGCTGTTTTAAAAACTGTGCGATTTCAACAGGAAGCCAATGCAATTTCTTAAGCATAGGAGTTTTATTAGCTTATCTACTGGTATTTGATACGATTCTAGCTGTACTATTTTTGATGCACTGTAATTTACAAAGATTGAACTTAGAGAGATTCCTCAAAAGTGAGTTACAGTTATCCAACCGGCTACTAGCAAGAGCATTGGTCACAATTACAGAAGCATCATGAGTAAGAAACTGCCTGACATGTCTAAAGTCACAAAGTTGTACAAAACAACTTTTGCAGACATTCTGAACATGTTTGGACAAGGCAAAATCAGAATCAAACCACACTCCTTAATTCTTGACTGATTTGGCAGGGCAAAGGGGACTACCCAAGATGGTAGTTGGGAAATATGCTTTCAACTTATCCCTCTGTCTATGGCAATGCAGAAGAAAATAAACTTGAAACAATCTTCTTGATACATATTTTTAAATTTTATCTCTCTAGAAGACTTAACAGACAATTTTCTTTGTCCAGATTTGGGACTGTATTGATTTGTCTTCTCTTGTTACAATACTTCAAAAATATGTACAGCACTCTGGGAATTTTTCCTTTATAAATCACCTTGACAAGAAATCAAGCAAATCAGTCACCTTCCATGATGTATTGATAAATTGGCAACTGTATGTCACAAATGGTAGATTTTTGTTGCAAAGTAAATTTTCTTGATATATTTAGCCAATAATGTGACACCCATATGAATGATAAGGATATTTCCAGTAATTAAATATTTTCTTTGTATTCGGATCTTCTCTGGCTATTGAATGGGATGTAAAACTCTTTGGCCTTTCTTTTTCTAAATCTCTTAGGTTGGTGGTTTGAACCCTGGTCCAAACCACATTTAGGATTGTTGGTAGTTGCTTATTAATCCCGGCAATTTACAGTGCAGAATCTTGACCAAATAGTATGTACTAGTTCCCTCTGCCCTCAAACCTACCTGTCATGATATGACCTTGTAGGGGTGGGTCGGTATCAAAAATGTGTACATCAGGAGGTGAACAATGCAAAACAGTACCAATCCTGGGATTCCTGTCTTAGTACACCCTAACCAAACATGGATGTTCCTCTTGGATGAAATAAAAGTCTATAATTGCACAAAATATGAGATAAAAGTGAAAACCAGATTTCTTGTTTGTTTCAAATATTTCAAGTTTTTCTTCCATTATATATGCTGACAAGTGAAGTGGAGGTCAAATTTCATCTCGGTATTTCATTAAAATGCTCTCACAACCGAGATACCGGGCCTGCAGACCCATCCCTCTAACCTGTTAACAGGGATGTTAAACCAAACTAAAATTAGGTAAACAAAAATGTTATTATACTTTCATTTGCAATTCAGGTAACCTTTTATTTATTTATAACAGAAATCTATTTCCGGCCATATTTCAAAACCAAATTTAAACATCATGAAAAAGGTGCGGTTTGACCCCATTGATAGGCAAGTACAGACCTTTAAACTATGTAAACTTATTTCCCCAAAATCGGTCTCTTTATAAGAATACCTTAATGTGACAACATGTGTAACGAAAAAAAAATTTCATAGAGATTTCATTTATTTCTTCACAATTTGAATGAAACACAAACATGAAAACAACAATAATTTCAGCAAACAAATATAACAAAATAAATTAAACAGAAATAAACAATGTGAAACAAAGGGTATTAACAACTTTTATTTAACTTCTTCAAATTCAATTTTCATCTTTTAATTCACAATTTCAAATACAAAAACACAGAAGCATTGAAGCAAATTCAAATGATAAATATCTAATAGTGTGTTATTTACTTGCTGTTTAAATATCTTTAACGTTATTATGAGACCAGCTGCTAAACATTTTATAACTAAACAAAGGGTTTTCTGGTGACTGGATAACAATAAAATGGTCACCTTACACTTTGTTTTCATTAATGCAATTTGTAATCGGTTATACTGCAAAAGGAAGCAAAGCCTTCGATATTTTACATTAGGGATGGGGATTAAACATAACATGAAATCATTCTGTTTTGGTTAAGGTCAAAATAAGTGTTTTATGCCAGAGTCATATTGGGCCGGCCCAATTAATGTTACCACTTGTGAACCCACAAAGAGGTGATAGCCCATGAATAGATGCCAGACTTGGTAACCAGTAGGTCATTTAGGACCTCTCTTTTGGTAAAGTATTATCAACAAGCAGACTATGTTTGAGGACGATCCAGTCATACTGAATACATGTATAGTTTTCGAATTATATGCACGGGTAGGCAAACAGTCTTTTGGGTGGGGCCAAATGTAGCAAAACATCTTTACCGGAAATCAGCAATAACCATCTTCAGTAGCTAATAACTCGCTTAATAATTTAGAATAATTTGGTGAGTGAGTACAGATTACCAGTATCACATTATTTACAATGTAGATCTATCACAATACTGACTAGAGATACACAACCAGGTTCAAACAACGTTTCATTTCCTGACAAAATACTGTACAAATTGACCTACACTCTCTTAAATTGATACTGTTAACGTTATATTCTCCTTACCAGCGATAGGCAAATATTATTTATCATACAATCTTTATCTCTTCCATGTATTTCGTCTGCTGTGATATTGTCTGCATATTCTGCCGGGGCACAGGATTTCACCAAGATAGTTAATTTCTTATTTCCAACCTCACTGATGTTTGATAGCAGTCCTGTGTCTTTTGCCGGTTGGTATTTAGCTTACACTTCTCATTTTGCCAAATCTTTCTTGCAGAACACTAATTGATCAGATTACCTCAGTTACCTTTTGATATGATTCTGAGAAGTTCTACATATCTTTTTCATTGACGCCTATCTTGTATGAACAATATACTAGTCAATTTCCATGGTTCTTTTTATATTTATCAGGTAACCCCACTGATTTCCTAGTCTGACTGTAGTCCTACCACTTTCTGTTAAGTTATGCTATTTTCAGTAAAACTCAGCCACTCTCTAGTCTTGTTTCTTCAGTAATTCAGTACTTTTGTTGAGTCTAAATATTAATCAATGAAACTCAGTGACTCTCTGGTCTTGTTTGTTGCAGTGATCTTATCTCTTTCCACTATTAAGTGTGTAAAACTCAGTGACTTTCTGATTTTGTGTCTACAGTGGCCCTATCTCTTTGTACTGGTAAGTCTTACCAGTTAACGTTGAAATTCAGTGACTGTCTGGTCTTGTTTTTGTAGTAAGCCTATCTCTTTCTACAGTTAAATCTAACTATTTATCAGTAAAACTCAGTGACTCTCTGGTTTTGTTTCTGTAGTAGTCTGATCCCTATCTTCTGTTGAGTCACAGGCTTTTGCCATGGCCTCTGTATGTTCTCTTGCTCTCCGGCGCAGTTCAAAAACACTGGATGATTGGTTGGGAACAGGGTGGAAGAGAGCTGGTAGTTTACCCAGGGATGTGGGGTGGGGTGTGGGTGGGGTGAGGGAGACAGGGGTGGTGGGCAGGATATGTGAGGGTAGAGATCTGAGGGGGTGGTTACATGAATGGGTATCCACATCACAACAGTTACAAGGACCAGGGCCATTGTGTACTCCTGGAAATTAGGAAAAGAAAATCACACTGGAGTTAAGCAAATATGTAGATACTGCTGAAGTATTTGCAGGGTTACTGCAAAGAGTTTATCCATAAATTACAGAAAATGGAAGGTAGAATTCATGTATATTATATTTACTTGACTAAAAAGTAACTGCAATAATTACCTACTGAAGAAGATGCCAACTGTTTCAGGTTATTATTTATCTTGGTAGAAAAGAAGTTTAAACACACTGTTATGGGTTTCTTTTCCTTGTTCCTGTTCGATTGGTGTGTTATCTCCAAATTTAGACTTTAGGTTTAAAGTGTTAGTTGTTACTTATATGATTCATGATAAATTCAGAACACCATATGTTTTACACACCTCTAAAGGCAGGATGAGCAGCCATGTGAGGCAGCTGAGGTAAAATTGGTCTGCCTCCTAGAAACTGCTCAAGTCCTCTACTCCCAATACCTCCACTGAAATTAGGAAAAGAAAAACATCTTCAAATGCTTTATAGTTTTAGCTGATCATATTCATACATATTTGTCCCAGAACATTTTCTCTTCAATCACAATTCTTCTGTTTGCAAGCCAGTAGATACTGTATGTATATAGTTTTGCAAAATATTTTCTTCGGTTACTGTTTGCAATTCAACACATAATGTAAATGTTTATTAATTGAAAGAAATAAGAAATTAATATCATTGCTTAAAGTTATGTTTATCTGTAGCATAAACTAATACTAAAGACCATCATTTACTATACTATTACCATACATTGACCTGCAGTCCGATAGTTTCAGCTTTAGCTACTTAACAAAACCATTATTGTGCTATCTCTTAACATCATTGGCTACTTACACTGAATGATGCCAAGCATTAACAAAACAATATAGCCATGTGTTTTACAGTGTATATTTTATCTTTGCCTTTGATGCTCTCACTGTTTGGAATTCACTTCCTGAAGACATCCGTGCATCACCCACTATTGCCTCTTTTAGAAAGAAGCTCAAAACTTATCTCTACGCAAAGGCATATCCTCCTTAGCTCATTTTCTCTTATGGCTTCTCCGTGGTGCCGACCTGTTTTTGTCCCTGTACTTTGAATTTGCATATTGCTATTGTCTTGTTGCGCCTTAGAGTCCACTACTCAGTGGGGATTAAGCGCTATAAAAGTTAAATTAGAATTAGAATTTATTTCAGACTTCAAACCAATACTTACATTCCATAGGGATTCTTCAAGAAAGTCTGTCCTCCAGACCTAATGTTCTTGTGAAACTCGAGCAATTGTGAGTAGAGGTTACTATGAGAAGCCATGGGGGGTGCAGCCAACATGCTGCTCACCAGATGGCGCTGTGGGCTGTAGAGAGACATTCCGGGGGCTGGTAGCGAGCTGTGTACACCTGGTCCAGCATTCGGTAAGCTCGTTGGAGAACTAATGTATGGTGAGTGAAGGGGCAGATGGTTACTCATGAGAGGATGGGAGCTATGTTTACTACCCTGACTGTCACTGTTCAAAGTCATTGGATTCTGGCCAACACTTCCAACCCCTGGCAAATCCAGTCTGAGGGATGGAGACTGATGCTGTTGCTCACTGCTTGTGCCAACTTCTGTATTGTCCACTTCGATGACCGGTGAGATATTTTCTGTTTCTCTTTGATGCACTGTTCTGTCCACATCACAATTTGGGTTTTCTGCCATTTTGTCAGCATCAGACTTGCTTGTGCTACTTAAGTCTCTATACTCATCTTTTATATCTACACTTTGCTGGGGTAAAGTGTCTTCAGCTTTCACTTCAGCAGGATAAATCTGACTCTGTCTCAGGTACTGGAAATACCCTTCAATACCACTACTGGTTCCTTGTTTGGCTTCAACCTTAATCTCCCCACAACCTTTCTGTAAGCTATCTGAACTTGATACCTTGTAGTTATTATTCACACTTTCTTCTTCAAACCTCTCATCTGGTCTATCAGGTGTTCCCTGTGGATGATCTAGTTCCTTGTCCATGTCTTCTTTATATTCAGCATGGTCATAGACTTTGGTTTCTTGCTCCCTTTCCAGACATATTTGTTCTGAGTCATTGTTCTGACTTTCTATGTCAACATCTTCCCCTTCATTCCTCATATTCCCCTCAGGGCTGATGGGTTCAGTCAGATGTTCTTCAGTGTCCACAATGAGGTTCCCAGTTTCTGGACTATGTGGCCCACCATCCTCACCAGGATGCTGTTGAAACCGTTCACTCTTTCTCCACTTGGCCCGTCTGTTCTGGAACCAGACCTGAAAGGGTAAAAGGTACAGTTCCTCATACAGAAAAAAGGTTTTATAATTTAAAACAGTGGTGTAAAAATAGACTGATAGAACATTAGACTAAGTTAGAGTACAAAAGACAAAACGCTTTAGTCAGTTTTCAAAAATTACAAAAAAATAACACTACAAAGATATAAAACCTTTTGTAACATATCACGTGTTGCCTTCTACTTTAAATATTATCCAGTTTGTCAAAATAAATATAAATACTGACGTTAATTTTGTTTTCATGCTTTTTATACAGCGATTTTTAAATTCAACTGAACAAAGATTCAGATTTCATTAACTACAAAGACAATACCTTTTTAATATATCATGTATATTTCATGGGGTACGTGGTTAAGTTGGTAAATTCAGATCCTGTCAAATAATTACATCCACTAGAAGGTTATGTTTTGGATGTTTTTGTCTGTAAGTCTGTTTGTGATCGAGATACTCCAAAAGTAATTAATAGAGTTTGCTTAATTTTATGTGATTATATTTAAGTGATTATATTTTGGGAGAGATCCAGATTATATTCTCTTTATTTTTCAGAGACACCCCACCCCAGTGGAGACCTGCGTTTAATGAGTGTATTTTAGTTTTAGATCTAAAATAGATGTCAGCATAAAATATATTAGAATTTATTTTGATGGTAAGAACGTACAACCGAACTGGAAATTAATTATGTTTCTCTAAAGACATAGTTTTAAACTTAATATGCACTACAATATTAACATCTTTCTTCTGTGCTTTTATTGTGAAAAAAAAGATGTAAAGGCCAAGTTAAGAAATATAAAAACACCAAAAAAAAAAATATTCTTGATCCCTGTGATACAAAACATAGAACAGAAAGCAGGCCAGTATGATGTATGGGAGAAGACTTCAATTCAATCTATCTAAACGTGTTTGGGAAAGCTACCTAATAACACTACAAGTCTTTAGTCCCCCTTTTTTTGGCCGAGGGGAAACAAATTTCCATCACATTTCATAATTTTCACTGTCATTTCTCTGTGGAAAATTGCTCCTAATCTAATTGTGCTGAAACAATAATGATCTTAATGCTCTTACAACACGATTACCAGTATTTGTAATTCTATTAAGGCCACTAATTTTATTGATGTTCTGAGGGTATTTCGCCGGCCGGGCGCACTACATTTAATAGGGCACAATTCTGCTGTCAAAATTTCATTATGTAAATTGGTTTATAGAATTTTGTCCAAGGCACCTGAGCCGATATAGCCGCCGGAAGATTGGAAAGGTGGTTGGGGGGGGGGGCATTAAAGGGGGGAGGGCCGTTGATAGAAAGGGTAGAGAAACTCATGACTAAGCCATCTGGCTATGTTGCTGGATAGTCTATAGCTGTGTATGCCTTTTGTTGGATAAGTGACAAATAGCAATTTATTGGAGAGATATTTAACAGTAACCATTAATAGTAACTAGGGGGAGAGCAACTTATTCACTCTGTCCATCTAGCTGGTATATTGTGTATATGATGTTGGTTGGTTGGTTGGTTGGTTGGTTGGTTGGTTGGTTTGCTAGCTGGTTGACTGGCTGACTTTTCAGATTGATTTTTTTCTTTTTAGTGTAGTTATTGTTTATCTTTAAAAAAATTTTACCATTTCAGCCATTTTCAAAGACAATAAAACTTATTTCTTCTCAAGTTCTCAAAGGTCAAAATAAAACATCCATAAAAATAGGCCTACTTATTTTGTAATTGAATATATTCCTAGAATAGGCAGAATTACAGGAAAACTTAAAATAGGCAGTTTTTCCATAATTGGATTACAGTTTTGGTTTGCATAAAATACCGGATAAAATTTCAGTAAAATCTGCACAACAAAAACCTTTTTTTAACTCGGACAGATGTTTTAGTTTATCTAGAATCCATGTTGTGTGACATTTTCTCATTTACTCCAACATGTTTCCTGGTAAGTCAAGGATAATATATGCTTCCCTTTTTAATATAATAACCCAATAAAGACTTGGAATGATTCCAAATATTTTAATTAACTGTGAGATCCGATCACAGAGAAAGCTTGTTGCCAGACCCTGTTTAGATAAAATATGAATCCGTTTTAAGTTTCAATAAAGAAGTCAAAGTCTTCAGGTAATTTTCCTATGTTTTAAAATTAGAAGAGGAAGAACGGAATACTCCCCTCAAGATAAGAATGTAAACAATTGTTTAATATTGTCCATAACCGGTCACTAATTCAGATAAGTAAACTTAGATTTAATAAAGTTAAAGGAATGCAAACTCATAGAATTAAAATTTAGTCGAGTTTGATAGTTTATGTGAAACAAACTTGTTTATAATTCAGACATAATTCACACAAAAACATAACCTCCTGTTGAGGGGGGTAATTATATGTATCGAGTAATTTGTTAAAATTGGACAAAAATCAATTTTGATTTACCACCATTGGCAAACCATACATTTGTATACACTTTCTGTTTTGTCAGTAGAGGACATAAACTAGTGGTGTTTATAATATGTGGATTGTCTACTGCAGGTCGTGTATGTGTAAACATGGACTAAGTAACTGCTGACCTGAACCCTTGCTTCTGTGAGGTTGATTCTCATTGCCAGCTCCTCCCTAGTGAACACGTCTGGGTAGTGAGTCTGCTGGAAAGCCTTCTCCAACTCTTCTAACTGCAATAAACAGCCACCAGTCACATTAAGATTGTATATTGCATATATCAAAACCATATTTCAGGTCGGAGAAGCTTTTGTGGACACTTTTGACCAAATATCACTTTATTGCCACCCAAAAGGTAATGGGTTCAAATCTAATTCATATCAACGCTTAACGGCTTCTATCATCAGTGGTACAAAAGACAAGCAGTGTCCCATAAATAACATTTCCAAATTGTATCAGTTTGCATCCTGTTAATGCATACTGGATATCCTCAAGACAAGGAGATCGGAGCAATGATAACACACGCGCCTCCCACCTCTGAGGTAGGCAGTTCAAACCCCGGAATTTATGTGGTAGTTTGGTAGTTGCTTACCTATGGTCGGCAGTTTACAGTACAGAACCTTGACCAACTGTATGTACTGGTTTCCCCTGCCTACAAAACTACCCGTCGTGACATGACCTGTACAGTGTTTAACGCGACATAAAACCCCAAATAAATAAATAAATAAAAGACAAGTAGCACTGCAGAAAATTTCCTTGAAAGGATTCATTGTTTCTTTGACTGATATGCCACAATACAATACAAAACTTTCAGATGCAGGTTCAGTGCAAGCACAAGACTCGGTGGAATTATTTTTCAATAGTGGTACGCAAAGAAAAAAAAGTTAATAATCTAAAGTAGAGGTCTATATTATGTGATGCCACTACCCTCTAATCCTATAAAAGTTGAAAAACTCTTCAAAACAGAAATTGTTCTATATTGGCTTGTAATGTACTATCGTGGATGTGAGTAGCCAAAGTATATCCTTGTTAAGATCAGGAGCTACGAAAAATGGGCTTGTCTGCCTTCAGTTATGGTCTGCACAGGATTCACATTTCGGTAGAACATGTACGGGTTTATTTAACACAATTCAGAAAGCGATTTGGATTTGGAACCACTCTTTTGAAAAGTTTGAAATAGCCATTACATCATCTCATCATAAAATATATGCACTGGAAGGGTGAAGTGGTGGATACACAGGATGGCTTGATGTTCAACGTGCACAATCAAGGTAAGAGGTCTCTGTAAGGACCCATAAGGATGATATCACTGTTGGAGCCCAACTTAGGGGTCAGCCCGTCTTAAGATAGACTATAGGCCAACTTGGGATCCTCAATTGTGTAGTCTATCTTAAGATGGGCTAGAACATATCAGCCCAACTTAAGAAAATAAAATTAAAGAATTATTTTACTCTGAATGTATAATATTTACAGAAATACACAAATGAAAGGAAATTATATAACATTATGATGAAAAAAATGAGACCTTATAATTGATCACCTTAAATGTCCCTTGTGCAAACGTATTATTTTGTCTACAAATTCTTTTTTTACTCTGTAAAAATATGTTAAATTTAATAAAGCTTCAACAAACGATGGTTACTTGGAGAAACTAAAATGAATTGTTTCCTGAGCCCTGAAAAGCATTACAACATTCTTTTGATGTTGATAATATGTGTCTTGTATTGAGATGTGTATTGAGATGTTTTCTTATTTGAATTTGTGTCTATTGTTTCCACTATTCATTGATGCTGATTTGTTTCACTTGGTCTGGGTGAACTGCATAATAAGAATACCCCAAATCATAAAATGAAACAAATCATCATCACAGTAATATCAAAATACAATTAGGCTTAATCCTACCAAACCGTTTTTAAGGTTGCGACTCAGACATATGTTTCAGTGTAATACGGCAACATAAGGTGAGTGGAGGAATTGGACATTTCGCAAACTGTGTCACAAGTTCACATATGAACCTCAGACGATAGTTGAAGGATAGGGACATTTTGCCCAAAGCCTATACTCGCGGGTTATACCGCCTGTATTGTGAATGATTCACAAAATTTCAGAAGGTATGAGGCGTCTTTGGGGGCAGTTCCCCCACCGAGTAAAACCTTTAATCCGGAATGTTCTGCCTGTAATTTGACTGGGGCATAAGAAAACTAGGCTTTGTTAGTGTAGCATTCTCATGCAGTACTCAAATATGATGATATTGTCTTTATATCATAGTATCTATGATAGAAACAGTTACATTAAATGCTGACTTACAACAAAGGCTTACATATTCATTTTCCTTTTGACAACAAGTTTAAATAAATTTGTTAAAATGCCTGAAGACTTGAAGTATAACATGGAAATAATAATACATTATCAGTAGAAATTTACTATGTGCTTTCAAAGGTAACTGTAAAAGTTTTCTAAAAATACATTTTGTTTTATATAAACTCATACAAGACCTACCTGCTGAAGTGTGAAAGTGGTTCTGTTTCTCCTCTGTTTTCTTCTTGCAAAAGAGTCATCGTGTAGCTCGGGATGCAAGCTGAAGGAAGGGTCTAAAACAAGGAGAAATTGTGGAATTGTTGAGTAAAAAAGGCCTTAAAACTAACATTATGTTAATATCAGAAATATTATTATAGACTTGTTAAGATCAAACATTACTAGTCATTATTGTACATCACAGGGAAAATGTTTTGACAGGTTTTGCCCCTTTCAACCACTTGGGTTATATCAAGACAGGCTTTTATTACATCTCCCATGTGTAACCATGAATTAGAGTGGAACCCATGACCACTGACGTGAGAGCCGAGTAATTAAATGTCTAACTTTTTAACCACCAGGGTCTTCCTTTGGACTGTATTATATTTACATTATTATAGAGTAATTACCTAAATTATTAGAATATTACCTGCCCGCAAGTAATACAATGTACCTAGAGAGAATATTACATTGTATTTTAATGGGGGGAAACAAGATGCAACAAGAAATGGGACAACCACCTCAGGGTAATCCCATACAGGATTGCTAGTTGATTTTGTCTACAGTTTGCTTATAACTGATAGAATCTTAACAATTGTCTGGTTAGCAGTCTGCATAGACTAATTCTATTGACAATTCTAGTGCTAATTATGCCAATCTGATTGGCTTAATGTTGATCACGTGACCCTTTATAAATGCAAGAATATGTGAGAACCTTAACAAGTTGGTGATAAGAATGACTTTTAATGGTACTCTATTCTAACGGAGATCCACTGTTCCCACTTGAAATCTTGAAAATCAGTGTAACTTTGAAATATACTTAAAGTATGAACAATATGGATATCATTTAAATGTATTCCTGAGAAGAAACTTACTAAGCAATAACCTGCAGCATAAATTTTGCAAACAGGGTGTAGGAAACATATTTGTGGTGATGGCTTTATCACCGTACAGTTACTGGCTACTATGAAAAGGGTATTTCACATTTAAAACTATTTTTCAGTGAATCTATTTTTAATTATATACTTCAAAATAATAACCAACATAGGGTCATATAAGAATTTACATACCACCATTGGCAAAACTATATATCCCTTCCATGTTTTAAACATTTTAATAAAATTTTCGAATTACCTCTTTCTACATTTGTCCCCCACCCCCCACCACACACCCCCACCCCTGTTTCTAATTGAAAGGACAAAATGCCGACAATTTGTGAAAATATTTCTGACTCTTGTACTTATAAAACTACTTCCTATTATATAGGCCACTGAGGTTCCTGAAAGCAGATGTACAGGGTAGGATATCTGTCTTCACTCTGAAAGTATGTACTCTCCAATGGAGACGTGATATGAGGTGATTCTATATGAAAATAAAGTTGGATCTCTTACTTTATACCTTAGGTATAGACACTGACAGTTATTCACTATGATATGACATGATTTTTATTTGAAAAATTCTTATATTTTTATCTAATTGACAGATATCATCATTATATAACACATGGTCCCATTAAACTCAACACAACTTCCTTTTACCTGGACCAATTTCAATTTTTTAACCATTGACTTCAGTTTAAAATAAGCTTACGTGTATTGTACCCAGTCAACCGGATCGATTTGCAGTGTACGTTTGCCAGTACACAGAAATACAGGGCTATGTTGGTTTTCAATGAAACACGTTCTTTTATGTAATAAAGTGACAATAGATTATTTAAAACACGCATACAGGGTTGACATGTTTTATTTTAATGGTTTAAACTCCATGTTATTCCTTAATACACACACAGACACTTGTGCATTTTTGTTACAATCTTATTACTCTGCATCAGTTCTGTAATTAGCAATGAGGTGATGTTTATAACCTCCATCAAGGAGGTTTTGTAACCCATGGTATGCATTCCTCTGTTTGTCTGTTTGCTATGGACGGATTTTTCATAGAACTTTCAGAACATGTCCACCATAGCGCAAGGCACAGATAATTACATTTTTGTGGTGATCCGGATCATCATCTGGATCAAGAAATTATTTTAAGGATTTTTTTATCATTGGAGGTGTTTGGCATTTGACGGAGTAAAGCACTCTATCCTCTTGTTTTGCTATCCATTTCTATCGCTTTAGGCCCTTTTCAAGCAGATAAGATGATACAAACTGGTGCCTGATTCGCAACAATATTTAAGATAAGGTCACCTTAGATCAATGTAAGGGAAAGTTTTTCACTTAAAATTTTCTTGGAAATGGTATTCACCAAACAAGAATTAGGAGTGGTCGTCAATACCGTTTCACAGTTTCTTACTTGAAACCTAAGAAATATTTAAAATCTAAGTCAGGAATCATCTAAGCATTGTTTGTGAATACTGTCCATTGACAGCATCCCACTTGTTGTTATCACCTGGGATGAAACCCTTAACCGTTGGAATAACATAAAATTGTGACTTTAAGCAGTTCTTCAATGCGCACCTGGATCTTAATCCAAAGATTATTATCTGTGGCTTACTTGAAAAGGAAGTAGACCTGTTCCCCCAAAACGTTGTTGTTATTGTGTCGAAAAACACATATTGGCATGCTCTAGAAATTCAAAGTTACTGGACCTATTTGGTTTTCAAAATTATGTAAGAAGTGTATACATTGGCCAAGAATATCTAGTCAAAACCAATAATCAGTTAGAACAGTTCTCAGCAACTTGGCCAATACTTGAGAAAATAAAAAAGGGAGCTGAATGTATAAAGGTGCTTTGTATTCAAATTGAAAATTAATTATGTGCATTATACACTTGTACTTTATTAAACAATAGCTATTTAAGCTCTCTCTGTGTTACTGTATTTGAAAATTACCTTTTCTCTTTGTGTGCCCACGTATATTGCTTTTTGTATAAAAAACCATAACCACAGACATGAAACTGAAATGAGTAAATGCTTATCAGCCACCAAGCCACTGAGTTATGACAATATAACAACAACATAAAACAGATATTCCTTAGTATCTGCCATTCCTCTGTGTTATCTATGTATCATTTTACAATTTTCACGAAGATATAATTAAACAAATTTAGTATAGTGACACTTTCTGGTGTGAAATGAAATATTATTTTAAATTACTTACAAGGTGAGTGATGAAAGTGAGGCTGTCCAAAGTCCGGATGCAGTCGGCTGGCTGGATGGACAGATGGTGGACAGTGGAAGCAAAACATTATCCCAATGGCTAGATGTCTTCAGGGTGTTGTCTTCAGTGAGTGATCCCAATCTAACTGTCCCACAAAATGAAACTCCAAACTTCTATGGCTGTTCAGAAGTCAAATTATAACTGTTCAGAATATATAAATATGTGTCTGATGTAGGCTTAAAATCTTCATAGTGTGATCTGAAGTGTTTGATCTAACTTTACTTCCCCGCTATAAAGTGAAAGTTATCTCTTTTTAATTATTTGAGTAGTTTTTTCATCATTTACAATTTGTCCAGTATTTATAATTGTTGTGATGTCCTCTCTTTTTTATAGTTTGTATCCAGATTTCAATCACATGTAATAACTTCAGTTTCATAGACACTAATTACTTATAGTACCAAACATATTTTACATTATTTGGTACAGATATACACAATTCTTAACGTTTTAACAATGCCTCCAAATTATTCCCGTATGCACACTGACAAAGTGCCTACAGTTAATTAATACTATCTAACATGACTTTTAATAACATAAAAAACGAACAAGCTCTGTGTATTAACAACTACTATCCCAGAAATTCCAAAGTTTGTCTCTTTTCTACCCCCTTAAGCACGTGTTCTTGTACTGGACAGCTAATTTCACTGAGGCAGTGTATTTTCCGGCGCGAAAATTCCCACTGGGACCGTTTGCAGCGTTCTGATTGGTTGGCGGGAAGTAACAAATAAGCAGCCAGCTTGGTAACACAATTTACTGAAATGTCTGCTACAATTGCTTGCTAGGGCATAATACAATTGTACACTGCTTATACAGATCCTTTGGTTTGAATGTGAGTAAACACCCCAAGCCCTTTACAATTTGTTGCGAACTTATATCGTAACCAAAAATCTTAATATTTGTTTTAAAATAACAAGAATACCTAGTAATTCACTGAATAATATTGATGATCTAGGAACCAGATTTTGTATAATTTTTAAATAAAATGAATTTGTGAGAAATAGTGTCTTGCTGTATTAATAGAATTATGTTTGTGATTTGATTTAATTTTAATTTTTCTCACATTTCTGGTTTATGCGACAATGTTAGATCTCCTGGTTTCCCCTGGGGCAAAATTGATAGAATTTTTTTTTATTATTTGTGATTTTAGAAATCTATTTCTATTGCCTTATTACACTGTATTAAAGTTAAATTCTGGTGTAACTCTATATAATTTGAACAGTAGATTTAATCTTTTAGGTTTGTAATTAGGAATATTCATTACATTATGACTGGCCGCCAGACTATTGCCTTCTTTTCTTCTTTTCATATTTTTTTCTTAATGACATATATCATCACGAGGTCAAAAGTTAAAGTTAGTCTTTCATGTCCCATTCAACAGCCAGTAGATCAAAGCAATACATAGTATTTCTAAGGACACATAATCAAGTTTAAAAATACTTGTTGTTGTTGTTGTTGTTGTTGTCAGGAAATGTTGACAGTGGTATGAGGAATAGCTTTTGCTGGTGATCTCGATGACTTTCTGATCCAGACAGTTTTTGAAGGATTTTTAAATCATTGTACTTATAAATAATATTGGAGGCCTTGGTCCTTGGTGGAGGTATGAGGTCTTCAAGTGTTCTTGTTTAAATATGTATATATATGTAAGTAATAGTAACAGTTAGGTTGACCAAACTGACAAATGCTTCTTGATGTTTATTTTTTTCATTGTTCCTTCATTTTAAATTGTTTTGTTGTAACATTACAGCACACTATTAAACTCTTTATTCTAAGAAAAAAGAATACAGATCATGAGAAACAACAAAGATTACCCTGGTGAGGCCAAAATACTGAAATGGGTTTAATAGATTTTAAGAAATTCTAACATTTTTTATCACAATATAATAACAATTATGCATAGTTCTTAATAGATCTTTGATTCAACTACAATATAATGACAACTGTTCAAGCTTCTTTGATTCACAACATTACATGTAATAAGTGTAGGTATGTGTTCGAAACCAGCTAAATATCTAAGTGGTCAGACCTTCGGTAAGACATGCACAGATCGGTGACCTTGATATTGAAGGTCAAGTTTTAGTAATACAAGACCCATGCCTAAAAAAATTTCGAATTTTGCTTGTGAGGTGAAAACCACCCTGATAACCCAAGGTCAGAGTGTATGAATGAAAGGTCAAAGAACAGAAATAAATATACATTTATATGACTGTAGGCAGGAGCCCAAACCCACCAAAGAATTGAGGATCATATTAAAAAAAGACTGCAGTAGTCGTAAAGTTGAAAATCTGGACACCCGATGAGAATTGATTTTAACAGGATAGATATACAGGGTGACTAGTTCTTCAACATGCATTAGCCAGATACAAGGTCTCTGTTCATAGGCATAAGCATGAATTCGCCAAGTGGAAATCAAACATGCAAAAATAAGGCTGTATGGAAATGTGTGACCTAGGCAGTAGTCTGTAATTTGGCATGAACCATAGACTGGCACAAACTAGGGTTAAAAGAATTCGTGTCAAGCGTAATGCTTTGTCAGTTGTGAGCTAATTTGGTTGTGTGACAATTTGGGCCACTGATTCTAAGTAAAAATTATATTATTGCTCCTTAAAAATCATTCTAAAAGGTTTGTTACTTGATCTAATGTATGTGGGAAGTGTATTTATTGAGGTGCACTTATGTTATAGTATATTTTATCTAAGATTTCATCTTTTACAATTTGTGTTCCATGTCATTCTCTATTCTATTTTAGACTTTTATAGCACTTAATCTCTGCCAAAGCAGACTCTAAGGAGCACCATTAGAAACCAGTTCAATAATCATCATTCCATAGACATAGCCAGGTCAATACCATGGAGACGCTGGGTAGTGTTTCATGCTCAGGTGGGGAAGTCTCTTTGAAATGACAATATTTTAGCTGGGTTTTTTTCTGAAACAGGCAAGAAATGAACATTATCAGGTAAATCATTCCAAATTGTGAGAGTATCAAAAGCAAAGCTGTGGCTGAAGTGTTTTTTTTTTGTTTTATATACAGATTGGTGGAATTGAGAAACCTCTAGGAATCTCTTATCTGGATGGTTGTATCTTGTGCAATAGCTTCCACAATGAATAAACAAAACAAACCTAAAGGAGTCGGAATGATCTCTGTAAAGAAATATACAAACCAAGGTGGCCATTTTAAAGATGCAGCGAAATTCATCGGGGATCCAATGGAGTCATCTGAGAATAGGAGATACAAAGGTGTATCTATTACAGTTTGTGACAATCCTAGCAGGTGTTTTCTGGATACACTAGAGTTTGTGCATGTTGAAACAGGATTCTGTGGATCAGTACATATGCTATTACCTTTGCATTCTGTCATCTGATTTTCTAAGTTTATTAAAAGAATTGGAGATTTTGATGTAATTTTTGTAAAACGCTTTATGTGAACATTAATGAGTAATGTTACTGTGAAGATTGATGAAATATATAAACTAATCACAACTATATGAAAAGTGTGTTTGACTTGTCTGTCGGATGTGAAGTAAGGTTTGTTTTTAATACTTAGAAATTTAGAAAAAATAGACTTTGAATTTTACTAATTTAGATCATACTTGTTCAATTAGAAACTTCAACTTTAATGTTGGAAATTGTAATAAAACATTCATTGTGAACCATGTTAATAATAAATAGATTACCAGTAAAGGAAGTGGTGGTGGACCAATTCACGCCCGGGTACCAATTCACGCCCACCCCAGAATTTATCGAAAACAATCACAGTTAAACAATATATTACAAATGTATATGATCAATTTGATGATTATCTATGATGTGGTAAACATCTTCTCTATGAAAAAGTATAAATCTTCAAGAAAATTGGGGGTGGGCCTGAATTGGTACCCGGGCGTGAATTGGTCCACCACCACTAACTGGTAAAATATGTCATTCATTTGTCATTTATAGTTATTTAGTTCTGTTTACAGCACTCTTTATTCCACAAATGGATAGTCATCACACCACTGGCCTCCATCCTCCCCTTCGAGACTGAATCTCTGACCACATGAGGTATACTGGTCCAGGTTTTAAAAGAGAATTCCTCCTTGTTTTACTGTCTTTGATTTCAACGTTATTTTTTGACCCATTTTGGCACCAGTTCTAGAATTCGTGACACCATTACACCAACATCCAAAATCACTGGTACCTCACCCCACAAAAGTAGTGTCCAAGTAGTCTTAGAAATCTACAATATCGCCAGCTCCTCCCACTAGTGTAAAGAATGTGACATTTTGCCAAAGCATACAAAATTCGCCACTTGAGAGAGGGGGGATTACCATCACGCCTTGAAATTAAGAAACCAAATTGAAACTTAAAAGGAAATTTTGCACTAGAAACTAGAACAAAAATGTCTTTAAAATTGCGACCATAAAATCGTTACAGTACCAAATGTAATAAAATGTAAGGTAGGCGGGGGGAGGGGGAGGGGCAAATTTTACACGTCATACAATTACCATTTATTACTCTGAAACACAGAGCCTTGCAGCTGAGTGGAATTTTTAGCAATGAAAGGTCGCGGAAGGGTATTTGATTTTTGTCCCTAGGTAAATCGTCCCATCATAGCATAACAAATTAAGCCCTCCCCCTTCTATCATAGATCATAATAATATAATTAGAGGACTGACAGTTTAGATATCTCTGCGCGATGTTTTGCCAGCAAACACAATTACATCTACAAGCGATCAAATTATGGAGGGAAATGTTTCGGGGTTTTATTTGGCCCCGGGGGAAGAAGGGGCTTCGATTGGTAAATGTTAGAGGTTTATTGAAAACCCTATCCGTCTATGGAGCCAAATCACTTCCCTGACAAAGGCCCCGGATGTGAATGGGTAACTGTTTTATACCACTGATGAGAATTGCTGAAAGAACGGCAAGACACGCCCATCTGCCTTTAGCCTGGAAAGGGGCGTACACAGGCGCTTTATGTTTTCACAAATATTTGACATTAGAAATTTACATTTTGTATAATTACATTCCTTTTAACAGCTGTAGGTGGGACAAGGACTTGTGAATTTCACACTGGCCTGTTATATGTGGGCTTATTGTTTCTGAGTCTGGCTAAACATTTAGCAAGAAGGAATGGTGGTTGCTTGCCGGAAACTTACAGTTTACAGTTCAGAATCTTATAAAAGTTATTGACTTTTCATCAAATCAGGCTACTATCTAACCTTTAAGATGACTTTTGAAATGGCAATATTGTTGAACAATACTTCTAAGTGTCTCGCATTCGATGAAATGGAGGCTCACAAGAGTTTATTTTTAGATTTGAGATACTAATCGGATGGATTTCAATTACTTGTTTATTTTCCATACAATTGAAAGCTATGTGCTGAATCCCCAAGAAGGAGTACATTCATTGGATAGTCCATACAAATCAATTGGCTCAATTTTGTTTACTCTAACAGTGTAAAATGTGCAGATACTATTTACTAATGTTACTGTAAACAAAAGTCTGATAAACTTCACAGAGGTTTTCAGTTGCCGAATGGCTAGCAAGTTTGGCATTTAATCACAGGCTGTCACCTCTGTGTGTGTTCGACTCCCACAAGTGACAATGCTGAAGGCCTTTCCCAATATGACCCTGGCTGTTGAACAGAATGTAAGACCCCAAATTTGACTTTAACTGTTACATTTCAGGGGCCACGGTGGAACAGTGGTAACACACTCTCTTTCCACCTCTGAGGTCTGCAGTTCAAACCCCGGACGCTATGTAGGAAAGTTCAGTAGTTGCTTACCAATGGTCAGCAGTTCACAGTACAAAACCTTGACCAACTGTATGTACTGATTTCCTCTGCCCATAAAACTACCAGTTGTGATATGACTTATACAGTGTTGAAAGTAACTTTCAAACCCAAATAAATAATACATTTCATAGTTTACTGCGCCTCCAGCAAGGTTAAGTCCTATTAGTTCTCCTTGCTTTTCACTTAGTGGAGATCTGGACTGGGGTGTATTGAGGGGAGGGTGTTTAAGTTATGGCTATATCTCAACTAATGAAGTTAGTCCAGTCCTGTAGCATGGGATGCTGGTGGTAATACTCGGGGTTGTATCTTTGAATACAGTGATCTTGTTAAGATGCATTTTCTATTGATGTCCAAGTAATTAATTTATGGTATACTAATTTATGCCAGTGGTTCAGCAAATGATCACTGGACTTTCATCTTTGCGGTCGTGGGTTTGAACACAGGTCAGGACACCATGTGGAATAAATTGATGGCTTTCCCCTATATCATCTTAGCTGTTAACTGGGATACTTCCACTTAACATAGAGCTTAGACTTTTTCATAGTATGCAGAATTTCAAATGGTCACATTTCCAGATACAATGGATTTTCATAAATTGTTTAACACGTCTAAATTCTCCGGACCAACTAACTTTATTAAATTTGGGAAAATAGTTTACAACCCAAGAGTCACACGAAAGCTACATATCTCTCAGTGTATAAAAAGTACATTTTCCTGAATGTCATATATGCAAATAAGCACGAATGAAGATGGCAATACCATACAAATGAGTAGCAGGAATTTTACATTGCCAATTGTCATGAGAGATACATTTTTCATGTTTGTCTACCAGGACGTTTTACTTTTATTGTCCACTTTTTGTATAATTACAATAAACCGATATCTAAAGAAAGAAAGCAATTTTGGGGGGTCCGATTCCTGACTTCACCTGCAGTAGAAAAGTTACCAGTTGCTTGTTGAATTCCAATGGTTTAAAGCATAGAATTATGACCAACTAGTACATGCTTCCCCACATCCCTCAAATACTTGTCATTATATGACATAAACAGTGTGTTGGAACTCGATCAACGAATCAACAGTCAATTATTCAGCCAATCAACCAGTTAATCAATCTAGCTAACATTGAATATACCAAATGATGCATTTGAGGTGTATAAATGGTGTATATTTGGGGCACCTTGTTTTGCAATGGGTACAACAAATATACGAGGGTCTGTTTTTGGAGCCACGAGGATGAGATTGCTTGACCATAGCATCACAGCAAACATGCACATATAAGTAGTGTCTGGGAAAGCTCAAACCCTCACCTGTGGGTATAGTACTGAAAAAAACACAGACAGAATGAATTTTGCCACAGATACATCCTTGGTCGAGTTGTTTGAAATTAAGAAGACGCCCTCACTAGACGTACGTAGTTCACAACCAAAGTCCATCTTATCTAGATTCGTCAGATTAAAAGATTCGCTTGTGATGTGACTAGAATCCTAATCCGGATTATGAATCCGTTGATCTATCTCCTGAGGTAGATCCACTAATTCAGATTCATTGGATTACCCATAATGCTTTGCAAAATAATGGCACCCAATTGTGGCAGCAAATTTTGTATTTGGAATTTGAGAAAATTGCAAACCCAAAGACTCCAAATTTTTGGACTCCAACAGAAAATCTTACAACATCTTTCCTCCCTCTTTGGGACGGGGCTAATAATTGTATAACCAGTATAGACTTTAACCCACCTTCTGACACTTGACAAAATATGAAAATGTCAAAAGGGTTTGCTGTCTTGTCTTGCAACTATTGCTTTAGGAATTCGTGTTGATTTTAAACTGAATTGTCTCTTCATACAAAGGGGGTCGTCTGCCATCGCATTATGACGTAGTAGTCACCTGATTTTATGCCCGCGCTAATGAAGCCTCTCTTTGTATTATCGCCCAGTTAATAAACCCTATTCAATTACTTATTGTGCGGTGGCATCAATTTTTTCCAGGAGATTAGCTGCAGTGAACACAGTCAGTTAGCCCTCCATGAAGAGGGGCTGATTCTCAAAAGGTCTGCTTGTGTGTAAATCACTTGATTACGCCTAATTTGGCGTGAACTATTTTATTGTGCGCAGATATCATAGTGTCCCACAAGTAATCTCCATAATGCCCGCTTTTGTTGTTATTGTAGTGAAGTGTCAATACGCATATTCCACAAACCAGACCCAATTTTCAAAATATTTATTTGCAATTATGCAGCTAAATGTGATGAGATAATCAACCATGGTTGATTTTATTATTTGTTCTGAGGCCATGTAGATTAGCTATTCACCGCTGCTAAGTTTATACAAGTAATTTGAGTGTGATTGTAATGTTTTCATCTGAGACCAAGGAGGTTAAAGGGCTGTTCTCACATAAGCAATATCTCATGAGTCTACATGGCTCTGCATCACATACATACGTACTTACTATAGTCATAGAATACGCTACTGAAAAGGCTTGTTGATTATTCTCATTCTTATTGGTCATTCATTCATTCATTTTATTTTATTATAGTGACATGTATTATACTGTAACAAAAAGTATTACAAAACATAAACAAAAGGAAATACCCAGCCCTCTTTTGGGCTTATAAGTCACTTTAAATATAAAAGTTCAAAGTATGATTGGTTTGATTAGTTTAAACTAGGAATTTATATTAAAGTATGGAGATAAATGATAATAACCACAGATACAAATTTACAATCCAAAAAATGTATCATATTTAAAGGAGAGAGAAAAAAACACTTACAAAAACAAAGTTAACTTAAATCTGCAGCACATACATACGTACTTACTATAGTCATAGAATAATTCCAGCAGGCAATAGGATATCAAAAAGAAATCAAAAAGACACTGGGCAAGACATCAGAAACTGATGCTTATTTGAAATTCGAAATGACATCATATGTTAAATGTCAAACAGATCTTTAGTAGCCTAGTCTATTTGACATCTCCAAAAGCCATAAAAATGACATCTAGTAGCCGATATAAATTTGATATCAGCATGAGACATCAATATGATCACCAATTTGGACTGACTTCATGTCTATATGACATCAGAAACTGACATCAATTTGACATCAACATTCAATTTTACTGATATAAAAATCTGATTGACATCATTTCACAAGTGCTGAAACTAATTTTCAGTAATAAAAATATTGGTTAATAACATTTTGTTTTCACAATTAATATCACATTACATTGCTTTAACTACCATTTGTGTACACTTACCTGACACATCCTTAAGTGATTTCCATGTACTATAAAGATTATTCCATGGGAGAAAATAATTAACGTACAGTGGGAACCAGTTCAAAAATTTATACCATTTGTAAAGATACAAATTATGGGTACAAAAGTTTGAATATTAGAAGCCCTTTTTCTGAACTTTTATCTTTATTTATTCAATCTTTGGCTTGGTTGCAAACACTAAAGTATACATTTGTTTACAAAACAACATATTTCTTGTAAATTTTTGCAGTCACACAGCATTTTAGTTACAGTTTTAAACATAATTGTTTTGTCTGTACCAAAACTTAATTATTTTTGTCAAAGCAACATTACAGAGACTAGAGGCCAAGTTAGTAGGTTCAGCATCTAATCAAAGGTTGTCACCTCTGCCTAGGTTTGACCCTACTCATGTGAAAAAGCTGAGGTCCTGTCCTAATATGACCCTGGCTGGTGTACAGGATGATATTACATTTGTAATATTCCTAAAAATGATATAATTTTATAGAATACTGATGTTAATCCGATCTCAAATGATATGATGATACTCCACTTGAAATGTTTTAACAAAGTGACATCATATTAATATCATTAAGATGTCAGAAACAATGCCCGAGTAGAATATCAGGTCACATCATATTATTCGAACATCATATTTTCATCATTTGACATGACTACAAAAAGTCATGTTGGGATGGTGTCAATTTTATGTCATTGAATAGGATAATACAATCACATTAGGTCTGGTTATCATTTTGTCATCTAGTTGATATTGTAGGTATGTTATTGACATAAAGTCATGTCATGTCACATAAACTGGATGTCAGATTTGTGTCAGATGACGTGACCACCTTAAATCATGTCCGAGTGATAGTTACTTGATGTCATATACTAACATGACCAAAACATGATGTCAAGAATTGGACCTGTGCCTGCTGGGAAGCTACTGAAAGGGCTTGTTGATTATTCTCATTCTTATTGGTCAATATTAAGCTGTTTGTCTTGGAAATAAATAAAATGTCAGAAAAAAGTTATGCTCACTGCTTCTAACTGCATCTGTTTGTCCACGTGCATAACTCCCAAACAATACATTGGACTAGGTTAAAATGTTACACAAGGAGGGGTCTTGACACAAGTTGACCCTCCTAAAAGACGATCTGGATTGTATCAAGATTCCATAACATTTAAGTGATTTTTTTTCGACATTATCTTCTCCATGACTCAAAAACTGTTAATCGCATTAAGGTCTTATTTTACGCACAGTGGGGCCCACCCTAGCTTTGTCCTCTCAAAAATCTTCTGGATCTGCATTGGGACTCTGGATTTTTTAAAATTGATTTTTCTGCAATATCTGGCTCCAAATCAGTGGGGCAGGATTTGTGCTCCCTCATACACTACTTGTTGTGCTTGTTTTATGTGTAGCAAAATAAATTTCTTTCAAGTCATATATCAACAAGACAAGATGGTGTCTTCAGTTACTGAGTGGGTCAATGAGTTTGGCTGTCTTCACTGTGCGGTTTAGGCTGCCACAAGTGGCAATGTTAAGGGCCTGTCCCAATATGACCCTGATTATTGAACAGCAGCGTAAACTATAAACATTGACCTTGGACATTTGCATTTTAAGGTAATAGGTTGATACTACAAATGCATATGTGCAGTTACAGAAAACGTATAGAAGAATATCAGGGTTCCAAATGCATAACTGAGATATTGATATGCATATTCCGTTTTTCCTTTTTGTCAGGTTTTTCACAATAGTTATTATTATTATTATTAGTAGTAGTAGTAGTAGTATATTTTACTTCTTAAAATCAATCATTTTTGCAAATCTTGTATTCAGATCCTAATTCTTAAGGTCCATACACACTAGTCGGATTCAGTATAATAGGCCCTGATATGATTTTTTTTCAGAATGAATAAAATGGTGTTTTCTGGTTATGAATTGCTCCATACATATGAAAGTTCTAGTCAAATTAACCTGAGCTCTGTGTACCATGCTGACCAGACCTACTGACCCTGTTCAGGTTGGAGAACTCTTCAAATGAAAACTCTTCTATGTTGGCTTATATCACTGCCAGTTGCAGCATACAAGGTATGTCATGTGAGTTTCAACTTTATTATCGGATCGCATTGGCTTGTGTCATTGTGTGTATAAGCCTTAAGCCAAATGAAATGCTTCTTCCCTTCCATGTGATCATTGATCAAAGCTGACAACGCTCCACAATGAAAAGGCATGAGCGTCTTGTCGCTATGGTCCTTCAAATTTAGAAAATGATCTCTAAACTGTAAATATTATGGTCAGGGTGATTGAACCCAGCTTATTGTTGCACATTAGTACCACTGATAGGACACCAACTGTTAAAACGTAGATAGTAAAATAACTCTCTGTTTTCACTCCACATATGGCATGTAACATTCACTTGCCATGTTTGCATATTCCAAAATTATCTCATTAGAACCCCCGCCATTCACAGTAGCTAAAACGAGGACATAAGAGAATTCCCAAGTTGCATCCATTGAAACATCCTAATCATTCCTCTAGTTCCAGAGCAGGGAGAAAGAGAGACAAATGCTAGTCAGGTTCCCAAACATGTCAAGCTGTGATTTCTAATTGCTTACTTCTGTCAGTAATTCACTCCAACTTCCACTTAACAAAATTAGCCTGCATAATTTAGCAGGCCTTGAATAAGCACTTCACTACACCACCATACCACTGGCACCCCTCCTTTTCAATAATTAACAAGTATTGCCTTTTAAAACAACCTCGTTGATGTTTTATTAATGTCACAGTACAACCACACACACATACACACACTTACTATATTGACAGAGACACTCCTTTTCTCCTCTATTTCACAAGTGAAAAATAACTTTAAATTGTTTTAGAGTCTGCAAAGATTTGTTGTTAAATATACAGAATACAAATATACAATACGTTCAACCTAAAGCACATGTTAAATATATGTTTTTGTTCAAAGAAATTCTTGAAATATATAAGATTTAATAATTATTTGCCATATTCTAAAACTTTAATTCTAAAATAGCCTTGAGTTATAAAGAGTTCCATTCAGACTACCTTGATGGAAAATTAAATAAATTTCAATAATATGATTCCATCTTTAAACCCCTCTTAACAAAAGGTGAGCTCACATCATGGAAGGATTGGAGTAATTTTTGAAGACACTAAAGTAGCATAATGTAATAATTTGCAAAAAAAGTCATCCTTTGAGGGAGGAAGGGGTAGGAGGTAACACATAGACTAAGGGGGGGGGGGGGGGGGGGGGGGGGGGGGAGTTAGAAGTCTAGTTAGATAGAGAGGCGGCTGTGTTTAATCACTGTTAGTCACCTAAAGATGGACTACAATATAGGATGACAGCAGTAACAAATTGGATTTATCTCAAGCCCTCATTAAAGCCAGGGCTTCCCTAACCAGATTTGCTGCAATTGCATATAATGTGGACACACACGTGTTGGCTTACTTTCTATAATAGTGGACTGGTTCCTGTTCCATTTAAACGAGGACTGTTGCTTGTGGGAACTTTTACATTTCCGATGGATCAGTAGCTGTTGGGTTAAGGTCAGTTCACATACAAGTGAAACACTAACATTACACAAACGGTTTAAAATTTTGAAGGTTTTCATTATTGTAGCAATGGTGTGGAAATATGGATGATCTGTTAGAGGTGCATGTTTTCAATGATTTTCAGGTGTCAAGTTGTATCTATTTTACAATAAATAGCTACCTACCCCATTTCATGAAGCTCTAATTACTATACTAATTTCCTGTGATTACATAGTGACAAAACATTTGCATATCAAACACAACACATGCCTAGAATGAAACATCTTGTAGAAATAAAAGGGAGAATTTGCTTGTCAGTTCATATGGCCACGTATTTATGAAATGATTTTAAATAACTACAGTTTTTTCTCTCTTTGTTGTCTTTTGTGTGGATGTGGATGGTTATTATTTCATGAAAATGATCTCTCCCATAAACGGTAGTGTCTGTGACCTTTTCGCAATATTTTTTTTTTCAATATAATAAATACGTAAATGGACAATAATAAAGAAGGAAACAAATGCATAGAATTAACAGATGATATAAAGTTGAAATTGAAATTAGCCAAAAATATCACGATCAAAAATGTTATTTGAGAACGAGGCTGTGGGCTTGAAATGGTCATTCCCAAAAGTGATTGAAAGCTTAAATATATCAAAAACATGTCATATCGGCTACATTATTACTATTATTATTCAGAATATCTAAAATTTTTCCAATAACACTTCCAATTGCAATGCCCCTATAGTTGTTTGAATCATTTAGGGACTTTCTTTTATTTTGGGTATAGATATAATAACAGAGCTCAGAAACTGCTTAGGAACAATATCATTATGTACACTACAATTACAAAGTAGCAACAACAGAGTATGTAGTCTTTAACTTCCACATAAAATATTATTTGATAATATAATACAATCGTGAAATATGTGTAACAATAAATTATATTCCTATGCATAACAATGAATATAAATTATCATTTGTTGTGATTAATTGTATACAGTGATTGGTTTTCCCCAAAATTCATAGCAGTTTCTGTGACGAGTTTTATGTAAAAAAAAATGTTCCCACAGGAAAATGACAACTGTGTCCAGACATGCATTCTTAAAACATTGCCATTATGTGGTATAGCTTCACAATTTTAAACTGTAACCTCACCATTCAATACAGTTCCACAGAGCTTTAACGTAATAGAAAATACCACTGCATAGTTAAACCGGGAAACCATGTGCCAACAACCAGTATCTGGGAGCACACAAAACTCTCCCCCATGGTAGACTGAAAAACTATTTGTGGGTGTGTATGCAGATTCAGATGATGATTAGCTTTGAGTAGGTCCAAGGCATAGGTAGATTGCACATTGGGTCAAATTATTTCTGGTCTTGCCTCTGTTATTCTCTGTGGCGCTGACCTCTGTGATGTCTCTGGCTTAATGATTATGGATCTTGAATGTTTGGTATTTTGCCCTTTAGTGTCAGTCATTAGAGATTATGCGCTGGGGCTGTCCGGGTGCCAGAAAGGAGAAAGGATACTCCGGATTTAATAAATTCAGTACATGGATTGCGTATTTGAGGCAAGGTATGCTAATTTGGCATTATTATCACACTATATGTCATGTGATTTCAAAAAAGAGTGTCTTGTAAATAATAACGTTCCCTTTAAACTGTGATAAAATTTATGATAAATTGCTAGACCACATTAGGGCATCAGTTTTATATTTGCTCAAGTATTCAGTGCTGTGCCACTGGATATAAAAGACATTTTATACAAACAAATTTAAAATCCATCCACAAATATCTTGTTAGAGTTGAATGGTTTCACAAAGGAAATCTGTGGCTTCAGATTTCTGTATTCCATTAAAATAGGAAAGTTGACCACAAAGTAGAGTTTGAACCAGTTGTTTTCTTCACCAAACTAACCAATTTACTTACTCAATGAACTTACTTGATGTTAAGCCTGGACGTGGTCAAACTCCTGAGGAATTCTGCCACTGTTTAGTGTATACTCATGTTCACAGATCATTGTACCCACATATTAGCGTGAATCAGTTTATGGGTCTAATTTTGGTGAATTTTTGACTTTGAACCTGGATAACACAAGAGTATTTCATATATTTTCAATGTTAATACCTCAAATAATAGGTGTGTTATCCCTTTATTACTGTGCCAAATTTTAATCCCCTAATATTTATACAAATATTAAAAATATTGCTTTTTCTGTCTCTGGTTGACCAACACCCTTGAATCAGTTTTTGGGTCTATTTTGAAAAAAAAATGTCACGATTGACTGAACTCCCAGCTGTTTCAAGTTTACTATATATAGAGTGTAACACAAGGACACTGATCAAATTGTGAGCCTATTTTGGCCAAGTATTTTGTGTTGTGGTGTGTCTTCAAGTACTTCAATTATAAAAACTTTCGTGTGTTTGATGTATATTACAAATGTAAACACATATCTATGTTTGGGGTGTTTTATTACAACATTTTTATTTTTCTGATCATCACTCTCAATAAAATTTAACAGTCTGGGGAAATAGCATTGGACAACATCACATAAAGAACTTTCATTGTAAGCTATACTAAGGTACAAAACAAATAACAACTAAATGGGATAAAATGTATGCAAAGTATCAAAACAAGGCAATATCAAATCATTAATTGGGAAACTAAAAGTTGCGAAGTATTAAAATTTATTAATTGAAGTATTGCTGTCAATGGAAATATCAGAATTAAGTAGAATTACCTATAACCAGAGCACTTGGAGAGTCCATACCTCTACTAATGCATGCAATAATAAGTAAATAGATAAGTTATTTTTTGTATCCAGATGATGATCCAGGTGACTCTAAAAATTTAACGTGATGTAAGGTGGACACATCCTCTGATTTCTTTTCAGGAAGATCCAACTAGTAATATTTACAATATCCTACTTATGCACAAGCAGACAAAGAGACCAGCAGACAGTAATAAAAATATTTATCGCTTTCAACACAGTACAGGTCATATCACAACAGGTAGTTAGAAGGAAAGAGGAAACCAGTACATACAGTTGGTCAAGGTTCTGTACTGTAAAGTGCTGGCCAAGGGCAAGTCACTTTACCACTTGAGGTCAGGCAGGGATTCGAACTCTGATCTCAGAGGTGGGAGCTGAGTGTGTTACCACTACGCCTCCATGGCCCCCATTATAAAAATGATACCTCCGCCAATGATCAGGGGGTAAATATCTTGTCTGGTCTGTATCTCAGAATCTATTAAATGTTACCAAGGATGTTGATACTTGGTAGGGGTATAGGTTAGGGGTTATAGATGTGCAATGTCATACCGTGACCTTAGTCTGACCTTTGACCTAGACTATGTCAAAATATTTTCTACAATAATATTTCAAACACATTTCTCATGACAATGATATATAGATTGCTGCAACGGATTATTACCTCCACCAAGGAGGTATAATTTTTATAACGGGGGCCAGGGAGGCGCAGTGGTAACACACTCGCCTCCCACCATCAGAGTTCGAATCCCGGCCTGACTTCAAGTAGAAAGTGGCTTGCCCTTGGGCAGCAGTTTACAGTACAGAACCTTGACCAGCTTTATGTACTGGTTTCCTCTTCCCTTCCAACTACCCGTCGTGATATGACCTGTGCAGTGTTGAAAGCGACATAAAAGCCCAAATAAATAAATATTTTTAAAACTGTCTGCTTGTCTCTTTGTCTGCTTGTGTGTTAGCAGGATATTGCAAATAATACAAGTTGGATCTTCCTGAAAAGAAATGAGAAGATGTGTCCACCTTACATCCCGTTAAATTTTTAGAGTGATCTGGATTATCATCTGGATACAAAAAAATAACTTGGATTTATCTATTTACTTATTATTACATGCATTGGCAGAGGTATGCACTCTCCAAGTGCTCTGGTAATTCTACCTCTGGTAATTCTACCTAATTCTGTTAATTCCATTGACAGCAATACTTCAATTCATAAATTTTAAAGCTTCACAACTTTTAGTTTACCAATTAATGATTTGATATTGCCTTGTTTTGATACTTTTGCATACATTTTATTCCTCTTAGTTGTTATTTGTCTTGCACCTAAGTATAGCTTACAATGCAAGTGTTTTATGTAATGTTGTCCAATGCTATTTCCCCAGACTGTTAAATTTTATTAAGAGCGATGAACAGAAAAATGAAAATGTTGTAATAAAACACCCTAAACATTAATATGTGTTTACATTTGTAATTATACATCAAACACACAAAGTTTTATAATTGAAGTACTTGAAGACACACCACTACACAAAGTACTTGGCCAAAATAGGCTCACAATTTGGTCAGTGGCCTTGTGCTACAGTCTATATATAGTGAACTTGAAACAGCTGGGGGTTCAGTCAAGTGTGACATTTTTTTCAAAATAGACCCAAAAACTGATTCAAGGGTTTTGGTCAATTGGAGACAGAAAAAGCAATATTTTAATATTTGTATAAATATTAGGGGATTATCATTTGACACAGTAATAAAGGGATAACACACCTATTGTTTGAAGTATTAACATTAAAAATATATGAAATACTCTTTGTGTTATTTAGGTTCAAAGTCAAAAATTCACCCAAATTAGACCCATAAACTGATTCACGCTTCTACCTGCATTTGGACAATTTGAAATCATGATTTGGTCAGTCCTAAGTGACCACAGGTAACAGTACAGATATTGTAAATATCTGAAGTGATAAGTCAAGTGTAAGTGTAAAATAGATCATACACTGATCACAGGGTTTTCAGCAATAAGAGACAAAAAAGACAATGTGTTTAATATTTCTACAAATATTTATAAAATGCTATCTGGTACAATGATAAAGGAATAACATCTGAGCTATCACCATGAAAACAAATGAAATACTGGATGTGTTATTAAGGTTTGAACTAAAAAAGATACCAAAATTAGACCCATGAACTGATCATTACTTCCACCAAAAAACACTTCACATTCTAGAAATATAAACATGCAGACACACTACTTCATATTTGAAATTGGTAAAACAGGCTCATTCTTTGATACTGACCACATATAATATGCCATATATGGTACACTTCATATAGTTGAAGTATTCATTCAGTGTTTACATTTTTTCAAAATAGACCCCAAAACTGATTCAAGGGTTTTGGTCAATTAGAGACAGAAAAAGCAATATTTTTAATATTTGTATAAATATTAGGGCATTAATATTTGGCACAGTAATAACGGGATAACACACCTATTATTTGAGGTATTAACATTGAAAATATATGAAATATTCTTTGTGTTATTCAGGTTCAAAGTAAAAAATTCACCAAAATTAGACCCATAAACTGATTCACGCTTCTGCATTAAACACACAAACGTTTTTATAATTGAAGTATTTGAAGACACATCACTATACAAAATACTTGGCCAAAATAGGCTCACGATTTGGTTAGTGGCCTTGTGTTACAGTCTATATATGGTGAGCTTGAAACAGCTGGGAGTTCAGTCAAGTGTGACATTTTTTTTTCAAAATAGACCCAAAAACTGATTCAAGGGTTTTGGTCAATTGGAGATAAAAAAGCAATATTTTTAATATTTATATAAATATTAGGGTATTAATATTTGGCACAGTAATAAAGGAATAACACACCTATTATTTGAGGTATTAACATTGAAAATGTATGAAATACTCTTTGTGTTATTCAGGTCAAAGTAAAAAAATCACCAAAATTAGACCCATAAACTGATTCACGCTTCTACCAAACTTTACATCTGCCAAAGAGGATATATTTTCGGCGGCACATGTTTGTTACTTTGCAAAAATTTTGCAAAGTATATTACTCATTCTGTTTGTTTACTTGTTTGTAAGCTTGTTTGTTTACAGTATAACTCCAAAACTACTGCACGGATGGTAATTAAATCTTGAAGGAGCATCGGAACTGTTATAAGGAAGAACTGATTCAAATTTGGGCATGATGGGGTCAATATCCTTGATTCTGCAGCAATGCCCTCTTCCAGTCAAACGCAAAAATTATGCAAAGTCTGCACTCAGCTCACCTCCAAGTGCTCTTGTTTGTTAATTTATCTGTTTGTAAAAGAGCTCAAAAAGTTTTGTACAGATTTTGATGAAATTTCCAGGACATCCCGACAATTGCATAAGAGACAGATTATTCAATTTTTGTGGTGATCTGATTTAACATATGGATTCAGGAATTATTTAAAGGATTTTTTTTTGGTATTGCACGTATAAGCAGTATTGGTGTTGGTCCTTGGAAGAGATATGCATTCTTCAAGTGCTCATTTATTCCTCATGTTGAATTGTCATACAATAGACTAAAAAAAATTCTTTTGCGTAGAGAACAAGGTCCAGATCTTTTCCAAAATGCTAAACATTTTTGTTCGTTTGATGTACCCATACAAATATTTTAATGAAAATTTGCTGATTGCTTTTGCAGCTATGCCAACCTGAAAGCCAGAGTAATTGAAAATACATTAAAGATGATACCTTTGAAAATTCGGGAATTTTTCGGAATTCAGAAAATCATCCAGGTCTTTCTAAAAGTTTAATCACTTCTTACTCCGGTCAGGCCCAACCCTTATAAAAAGTTTCAAAAAGACCTGTTCATTACTTTTGAAATTATCACAAACAGACAAATGAACACCACCAAAAAACATAACTTTCCTGTTGGATGCAATAAAGAGACATATTGTACAGAACTAGTGATATATTTCCCCGTGGTTAGTGATATACGGCCCCTTACATGAATGACATAAAGCTGGTTTGGCTTGAGGGAATGATTGTGGGGATTGAATTAGGATCATCAATGGTTGCTATATTGTTTAAGACAAATCAATGCAAACACAAGCCCCCGGGAGAACCACTATATTATCTTCCTTGGTCCCTGAGTAATACCATTTATTTCACCCAAAACCAACTTATCTGGAGACTGGTGTCGTAAGCTGAAACCAGTCATTCACGTGTCATACCCCCATGGACACATTGGTTGGGGTGTAGGAGTACAATGTCATGGTGTTATAACTTTAAAATATTGTACAGGGTATATCTAGGAAACTGTAAGGTGTAGGTAATTGATACTTGGTACAGACATTGGTTTGGGATGTAGATGTGCAATCTCGCAGTATGACCTTGACGTGACCTTGGACCTTGGCTCTAGCAGACATTTTTCTTCTGCTAAAGTTTAAACAAATTTCTCCTACTAAAGAGACATATTGATTGCTTCAATTGATTGTCATCTTGCTATTTAATTGTCTTGTTTTGATACTTTAGCTTTGACTATGTTTTCTCTGTCTATAAGTATTATTTATCCGGGCACCTTTACATAACTTACAATGTCTTTTATTGGGTGTTTATTATTATATTGAAAATGCGCCGTCAGTTCATGTGCAGACTTTAAAATTGGTGTTTGCTGGTGAGAGATCGAGTAGATGAAATCATTACACTAAAATAGAACAAATAGTTTTAAACTTGAACAGGATATACATGATGTCATATTTGCCCACGTGTCACACATTCATTGTGTGCAGTCAATGAAGCAAGGAGGAATTCTGTGCATCTTGTCAGTGCAAAGAATTGTTAGATAAAATGGACTCATATGCCGTAGAAAGCAAAACTTCTTATACTCGTTTCACACCACAGGCGGAATTGTCCGCGGTAGGCCGCATTTGGTGAAACGTCTCTGTCCTTGGACCACCGTTTCTGACATCTATATGTGACCTTGCAGGTCAGTGGCGAACTGTCAATTACCTTGGGAGTCCTATGGATGTTTTAGACTGTTTAAAATTTCCACCTCTAATTTCTGTACCCTGGGCATGCGCAGACAATTTCTATGAATTTCTAACTATGGTAATCGAAGGTGTGGTCCACAGTATACATAAGGTTGTGATTCGGTCGTCTTTCAGTGTAATACAGCGACATAAGGTGAGTTAAGGTATTGGTTGTTTTGCCGAAGTTGAGTTAAGATTAATAGAGGCTGTCTCTCAGTGACCAACATTTGTAATACTGTCATCCAACTGTTATTGATGGTTAAAACACTGTGTCCAATCAGTGGACGTCCGTCTGTAGGGTGAACAACTCGGTTCTGCCGCTGAGAAAAACTTCTAACCGCAAGATGACCGCCTGTAGTGTGAAAGGGGAATTAGAATACAAAATTTTACTGATTTGAAATTATACCATTGTGTGCACATCCAAACTTCCATATATATATTTTTAGATAAATGACCAATGACAATAATCTCATTTGGTGTCCATCACTTTAATTTGACAGACCTAATGCACTGTTTTTCTTATTCATAAAATTTACTAATTATTCGTTAGAACCAAGGAGTATATAGCTGAAATTATAGTAAAAATATAGTTGAAAAAATCTATATCATAAATTACAAGAGAATACTGTTTTATCATTTCAAGATAATAGTTCTTGTAATTACGGAAAAATTCTGTTGTAAAAACAAGATAACAATAATATATCTTGTAATTACAAGAGTCTGACTTGCAATTATGTCTTGTACCTCAAAATAATGATAACAATACTATCTTATGGTTTCGAGAGAACAATTTTGACCATATAGACTTCCATGTGAATGTGTTGAGAGACAGAACAATGGCAAGAAATGTTTATAATGCTATGGCGAGAATAATCAGAACAAATACACAGCGGACAATATATATCACAAATATGTATGTGCATATTGCAAAAATATTCACCCAAAAAGTTGATTGAAAGTCTAAAATAAATTGAGTACAAATTCTTAAGTCTATAGCCCAACTGGAAAAATATTTTAGTTGCATCCACGGCTACTTTGTTGTTCTTTTTGTTTTCATCTCACAGCACCTACATAGATCCAAGTTCAAATTCTCCAGTTATGTCTGGCAAAAATGTTATCAGGTTGGAAACTCATACCCCGGGGATGGAGGCAGGGTATCTAGTTTTGTGAGCTGATTGAATCAGGAAAAGGACTAAACTTGAAAATTGAATTTGCTAAAGATATGGATCATTTGGAGAATGGAAAATGCAATTTCTGTTGCTATCTGTTTTCTGGATCCTGTTAGTAAAACACTTTCCTCTGATTCCAACAGAAAATAATAACACAGACGTATCACAACTTTTTTATGACTAACCATGTCTGGTTTATTTATATGGTCATCAATATTACTCCTAATTTCAATTTTCAAATAAAATCTTTAAAATTGAGAAAAACATGCATGTGGTGTGCGGGTAGAGGAATCCATTAGAGAGAAGATTTTTGTGACACACTTATCCTTTGACCTTCAGATGATATGCTGCCAGCTTTTGCCCACATAATGCCCCGGGTAGATTTTACTGTGTAAAGGTCACATTAACTCATATTATCCAACAAATAAAGGTAATTAAATGCTTAACAATCGGGAACTCTTAACCCTCTTAACTCGCCTTGTCTTGTATATATACTTACAATTGCTAGATCCGGATCTAAATAGATCTATAAGCTCACCTACACAGTCTGGGGAGAAAGTGTAAAGTGCAGGAATACACCCAACACTTCCAACACATCCAATAACACCTAAACTCACCCTTATCTACATATTTTTCCAATTTTAGAACCAACATGCATCAGGCCTTCTCTCGACCATACTACACCTGGTCAAAACATTTCATTTAGCCTGTTAGAAGTCGGAACAAACAATCAGTAGACAAACCAATACAGTGTAAACATAACATTACAGGCAATGTAAACATATCCTCCTTGACACCTTCACACAAAGCCAGTTCAGAATCTAATAAATCCTCTACAGTCATTTCTTAGAAGTCATATCGCAGTTTGTCGTCAAATACATGAGCACATATGTCCTGAAGCCTCCAGTCTATTGCTTGAAGCCTCAGCAGTAAATGATCAATTACTTGTCTCTCACTTCACTGGTTGTGGGTTCTAATCCATCTTATGTCAACAAGTTATATGTACTGGCAGCACATCCTGATATAACATTAGCTGTTGAAAGTGACGTAATTCTATTAGTTTAACCTTAATCTAAGCCTTGAGCTGGTTGATAGACAGTCTAAAAGAACTTCTGATATTGAAAAACACAAGCTTAACTGGTAAATCTACTGCTCCAAAAGTATGCTTAATTTTGTGGTGATTCAGTGAAATCCCTGTAGAAATAAATTAGTGTTTAAACAAATTTCTGCACCTAGGAAAAGCTTGACCCATTGAGGAGTACCCTTAAATACCATCCACAAAACACTGGCAAAATCTTGGCCACCATATCCGGAGCAATATGTTCCTCATAGTATTCAAACCTACAAACATCTGACTTATTTTTCTCTTTGATATAAATGTTTGTGATGGGGCTGTGAGCAATTACATAGCTATGCTAACAACAAAAAATAAAAAATTAAAGAAAAACACTTTAAAAATAAGGAAAGTAATGAGTTTGTGTAAAATGGGCAACGAGCATTTATAATTTCCTTCGGGAACTATTTCATATGTTTTTAGAAATTCTCAACAAAATTGTTCTAAACAGGTTTCATGTAACAAATATTTTTGGCCACAGAAGTCCTCATTTTTGTAAACATTCTTTGAAAGAAAATATTCTTTGATCTATGTTAACAGAGATTTATTTCTAAGAAAAATATAGAGTTTAAACTATGCCACCCCAAATACACACGTTTAGCACAAAAAGGGTGCTTTATCATAACCTTTATCTCATAAAATGAGTGAAAAAAACAACAAAAGAACAAAAACAAAACAAGACTCTATTTTGCTCTGGAGGACCCGATCATATAATTCCACAAAAAGCTGTTATTTTATGCAGATTTCATAACTAGGCCAATAATTTAACCCTGGGGTTGAGCACAACAGTCAATTAGTATTGAAATACCCAGTATTCTTCTCGCCGCAAATTGTTCAAATTAATACTCAATGATATGCTAGCGATATAATTAGGCTGGTGTCTGGGGAGCATGGATTATTTCAAGCTAAGGTTCACCCCGGAAGGCATGCAACATGTCACAGTGTTTCTTTTTGTTTCAACCACCATTAAACTTTGCCACTGAGACTTTTGCTTACATAGTTCACTTCTCAAACTCATTCATATTTTATATTTTAAAATAACATTTTTTGCTGTACTTTGCAATTGTAATTAATTTCAAGTATAACTAGTTTTAAATCTTAAAACAGCTTCAAAATATTAAAAAAGAACATATTATTTCCTGAGTTAGCAAATTTAAACCAAAGATTGCGAATTAAGTATTGGTCTTTTTAAAATCTTTATTTTCCGGAAGTAAATGTTTTATTTAGCAGGAGAACCAGTGTTCATTTATTCCTTCTATAAACTCTCTATATATATTTCAAATTACATTCCATATTTTCAGTTAAAATACAGCCATAAAAGTTATATTTAAAATACAAATGGTAGTGTAAATAATTCAGCTTATTTAATTCAGGTTTTATCACCAAACTCGCTGGTATTTCTTTATTCATCGATAATTAATTCTACCTCCTATATTACCTGTCTGAGGAAGTCTGAAATTCCCACCTGTTTTATAATTTAAGTTACCTCTAACAATTTGAACATTTATACCATTTGAATATACTGAAAAAGGATAAATGATGATAAATGTAAAAGTACTAAGATTTTTTATGACTTTTCATGTATCTCAATCTGGTTCCTAATATTTGGCCAGTTGCATATCGAGACTGGAAGGCACCAGTTGATGTAATTACCCAGCATAACCATTTGGGGCAGCAAAATTATTGGACAGTTTGTGACTTCATTGTGATTTGGTTACGCTTCCTGATTTATCTAATTTGCATATTTCAATACTTGCCCTGAAGTAAATCCCCGCCCACATTGTAAGCATCATAGAAATCAATCTTTGTCGTGACAGCTGCATAAAGTTAACATTATTGTGTTTATAATTTAATATTGACCATACACAAAAGTTGCAAGCGTATGAAGAGGAGGTTTGATAAAAAGTATTACTGAGTAATTAGAACTATCCATCTTTGTTTTGCATGAATAAACCAGTGTATGGAAATATTACATCAATGGATTGTTTATGATTATTTACAAGCTCTTAAGTGCTGTTAGATTGTATCTTTAATATAACTTACAAATAAATAAGCCATTTTAAAAATGCTGTCGGGTAAATATTAAAGCATAAGATTAAGTTAAACATTGTGAGAATTAATCCTCAAATTCTTAACACTGTCATTTTTGTTCCTGTCACTGAAAATTTGTTTAAGTTATTGAAGAAAGTGGGAAAGATGGGATTCCTACTATTGCCGAGTATTTTAAAGTTACACCGTTAAAAAGCATAAGATTAAATTAAACATTGTGAGAATAAATCCTCATATTTTTAACACTGTATGATCCTGTCACTGAGAATTTGTTAAATCTATTGAAGAAAGGGGGAAAGATGGGATTCCTACTATTCTCGAATATTTTAAAGTTACACAGTTCTAGACTGCTGGAGTTTTCAGACAGTTTAAATGAGTCCTTAGGTATGTTGAAGCAGCTTGGGTCACACATTTCGTGTTGTAGCAGTTGAAATTAAACTTTGGTGTGTTTGAGTTGATTAAAGCATACATTAATTTTCTAATTCTAATTTGACTTGTATAGCGCTTAATCTCCACTGAGTAGTGGACTCTAAGGCGCAACAAGACAATAGCAATATGCAAATTCAAAGTCCAGTGATTTTGTGTGTTAAATAAGTCTAAATAAAATGTTCAAATATTTCAGCTACACCAATGCAACCTTGCATTATTTAAGCATTCCGTATTTCCAATATATCTTATGAAATCTTGTATTAAAAAAAACAACTGGTTCAAGCCAATTCACCCGACATAATGTTCTCGATTAATTAATGGTTTTTACGTCATAACATTCAACCCAGGAATGGAAATGAGGAAATGTAAGAATTGCCTTTATTTCATAACCGTCCCATTTTTACCAAACCACGGGAAGTAACAGCCAGCTCTATACAGCCCTCAGAATACCACAAAGAAATCCCCAAGTGACCCATCATTTTATTAAGAACGACACTGCGCAAGCGCCGAAAGCCGTGGCTCTTTAATAGAGAGATAATAAACTAATTTGCCAAGGGGTGTTAGCAAGTGTCAGTCCATGATGGGTGCTACATTGAAAATCATAACCAACTGAATCTTCAGAGGCAGATTAAATCTCTGAATAGCAAAGAGGGGGCTTGAGCGACTGCTTGTAACCCCTTACCCAGGCAATTATTGGGCATTACACTGGCTTTAATTCTATCGCGCCCTTTAATCTCTTCCGGTAAATTGATGTCCTTCTTTTTCCAACACAAAACACCGACAGAAAAAAGGGGGGGGGGGGGGGGGAAAGATAGTCTATCCCGGAAAAATATCAAACGGCAACAAATAAGGTGTTGGTTTTCCTCTCCGCCACTAATCCATGGAAACTGAATTTGCTGGGATTCCTAAATGAACATTGAGAGAGAAATCTAATTTCCACCCTGGTAATTTGCTGCTCTGTAAAAGGCCAAGGAGTATAAGACGCTTATTGCATGATTTTTGATAGCCCAGTCGTCAGTTGAGTTGGCTTAATCCAGATTAAACCAGTGCTAAAACTCTTGTATGTAATGGGATTTCCATATTAGCAGATTTCCCTTCATACCAGACAAAATCCATTCTACTTTCATCAAAAGGATGCAAAAATACATCTATTTCAGATGTAATGAGTTACTTTGTTAAGAGTTCTGATGAAGCTTTATAAGGCTGTTTTTGGAGGTTATTATTGTCTTATATTTCATCTATTAGCTTGGACTTCTCGCTAATTTTACAAAAAAAAAAAACACACTACTTTCTTTCTGTTTTAGCCTGGCATTCAGATTTCACGGTCATACAAACTATGTATCACAGTTCCTTTTGTCAAGATTTATGGCCAGGCTTTAACAGATGGTGCTTCTTTATTGCTAGATCTTGTATACACACTGAAAGAAAGATTACTCATATAAATTTTAATATCAAAACTTCTTAAAGATCTTATACATTATCTGAGTGTGTTAACAGTTTATTGGAATACACTGACTATTTGCTGGCCAACTTACCTCCCTTACTTCTGGGTCGTCGGTTTGACTTTGACCTGACTTTGACCTTGTAGGTCCTTCATCTATGACCTTTCGGGTTAATTTCATTTCTGGCCTGGTACGGCTTATTATTGGGTTGGCAGGTAGATTGGACAGAGTAAATTATTTTAATTAATGAACTCTAAAAATCAGTTATACATTGCTGCCCAATCTGTCTGCCTTTCCTTTCCACTGTCTTGCTTGGCTTGACCTTGTTCTGACCTGTAGGTCATTGTTACTTGGATCTGACCTTTCATCCTCAGCCTAGTTTGGCAGGTTGCTTGGCCAGCCTAGGTCACACATGAATATGAATATAAACTGTAAAATTTTAGTGTGTGCTTTCTAAATACATCAAGTAGTTTTACAAAGTTAAAGAATAAATTTTAAATCCCATGTCCTCTTTCTTTCAACTTGCTGGGAACTGTACTTTCTTTCTGTTGACAGTTTTATACAGAGTTTTCTTTCATGAAAGGTGTTTGTGACAAATTTACATACAAGTGTTGGCAATTAGCTGAGAAGGTAGGCAATGAATGACTTTACATTCCTTTTCACAGTTTTGATTATGAAATTACACAAGATATCGGTCTTATTCCTCCCTAAATCTTCATATCATACACAGTTAAGCAGAATATTTACCCATATGATAGTGGGCAAAAGTACCTCACAGCAATTCACATGTCAAAAGTTTGCCCGCTGAGTGCCCCAATAATGCAGTTCAATGCATAATCTGTTTGGTTATGTGACTTACCTTTCCAGTTGTAACGATTGTGAGTAATCGCAGTGGTCATGGATGCCTGTTCCATTTTAAACATGTTATAAAACCTTTCTGAGTGAGCATTTTTATCTAAAGTAGAGGCAAAACTGGCCATAGGTTGCTTACGACTTGTCTATATGGTGCTTTGACTTATTTTTATGGTGCTGTGACTTAGTGTGTTTCAACTAATCTTTCAACTAATCGTACACACTCTTCTATGAAAGGCGATAAAGTACATTAATAGCAAGGGTGTCAAGATATCAGACTCATCTTCATGAATCCTCTGGAGCAGGTCTTAGAGCAACCTTTGTAGACTTACAATTTATTTTATGGCTTTGTTCAAATCATGTTTTGAACGTTTCTTGTCTCTTTTCAACAGGGTGAGCAACCTTCCGAGTTATCAGCTACCTCAAACAGCATGTCACAGATATGGAACTGCATGAGGTATATCAGAATAAGAATGACAACAGAATAGATGTCTCCCGTTGGTCTTTAAAGTCCTTATGGAACTTACCTAAACCTTGTGACACTTCTTTAAGTTCTTTTCTTGTGATATTTCTTTTCTGGTGATACCAAAATTACACAAAAATCAGTATTGAAGTGATCTCACCAAATATATTTTGTAATAAGGGATGGTTCTCAGTAAAGCTTGGAATTTCTTATTATATGTATATAGAGAGAGTGTGACCTAACCTTGTACAGTTTCACTTCTGAGTTTTATAGCACAGGCCTGTGTACTCTTAAGTTCTCATTGAATGTATATTGAGCCAGATTAAATCGCATATTTATCAGATTAATATTGCTTTTATAAACTAGACCGAGTTTGTGTAACTTCATTAATTGCTATACTGATATACTGATGGAACACAATAGCCATCAATATAACAATATAGCAATTGGCGTCAGGACAGAAACTCAGTCTAAAATTATAAGCAACTTTGTATCTGATGTTGAGATTAAGAAAAGATTTATTTCATTCATGTATATATGTCAAGGTATAGGAACCAATCTGGTAGAATTTGAAATGCAACTGGTAGAAACTCCAATTGGGCTTTCTACTGGTAGAAACTCCAGTTGGGCTTGTTAAGTTTGTTGGACACTCCAATTGGACTTTATACCAGTAGAATTTCAAATTCTACCAGATTTGACTTTCTACCACCCTAGTAGAAGTTCAAATTTGTTTGAATTTGAAATTCTGCCAGATAGCACTCTCTACCAACCTGATAATGGCTGATATCACTACTACTTACAGCCAAGCAGACACAGTTGGGATCAAGATTCATCAAGCAGACAGAACCAACATGGATATGTCCCCTTGCAAAATCAAGGAGAAGGTTGATAAAAGTGGTAAAAGTGTGTATAGGCTGTATACCCCAGCAGGCATTATAAATATTCTGTATAGGGTTGAAGATTTAGCTGCCATGAACAACGTCTGTTTTCCAAAATTATCTGGCATTGGCACGGACACTTATAAGTAAGCAATTATGGTGCAGGCCTCACATGCTGAAACCAACTGGCAAGCTTCCAAATCAAGGTATGATGTTTATTGCTGCAAAGATTGTGTGGCAAAGAAATGCTGATGCAAAAAAAAAGATTGGCAATAAATGTTCAATCAAATGCCACGTGGAAAGTATATTCTGCCAAAATAGGCTATAAGAGTTTTAAAACTGTGTATTTTACTGTGTTCCTTTGTTGCCAATTACAGGCGAAACTGTTATTCACCCCCTGACTTTTATGACTTGATGACTGTGTAAATTATTCATACATCCTGCAACTTGAATTTTAAAAAGGCCAAGGCCGTATCACAAGAGCATAACACAATTCAAGTGAAAGTTTCTGCCAAGTTTTGCTCGGTAGAAACTTCAATTGGGCTTTCAACCAAGTTTAGCTTGAATTTGAAATTTTACTGGTAGAAACTCCAACTGGAGTTACAACTTCTACAGCCTTTATTGTTTACGATGTGCATCTTGTACAGGCTCTTTGTATGACTTGCAAAAATCTATCAACTTGTGTAACAATCTTGTAAACAAGTTACAGCAATATATAGTAAACACACACAAATCCATAACAGAAATATTTTTAAAATTTAAAATGTGGTGATCATGTTTAATTCACAATGTCCTCTTCAGCCATATTTGTAGAACCCACTTCCATATCCTTGTAATAAAACAAAGACTCAATTAAGTCATACAGCATAAGACAACTCGTTAAACAACAACACTTCAAATACTAATACATATTGGCATATATTTGTCTGAATAAGACTGTTTTGTTATATGTCAATTCATATCAATGAAGAAATTTAAATAAGAGCAAACACGACTATAAACCTAGCCACTTATGTAAACACAGAACTGCAATGTGGCTGAGAATTAATTTAGCTTCTTCTAAAGCTAGAAAAATTACACAACGACAAATGTATCGATATAATTAGAATAATACTGTGCATGCAATAGCATATTACCTAAGTTTCCAGAACAATTTAATTCCCCAAAATAAAGTAAATTAATTCAACGGAAAATCAGTTTAGTATCCGATGGTAATTATTTCTTTTTGCATTCACGCAAAAGGAAAGGCGTAATTACAGGTGACGTAATATATATTTATGACGTTGAGTTTAAACTAATTACGTCATAACATATTTGGTTGCTAATCGTGATTTCTCTATGTAAAATACCCAATTATTACTGCAGTCTCACCCTTTCAAGATAAACACTATATATACAAGACTCTTTTGGTTATAAATACCACCCTGCGCCAATATGGCGACAGGAAGTGCAGAATATTACAAGCTAAAGTTAGAAAGGATGAGAAATGAACTTTTAAAAGACATGGGTGACCGCGCCTTACGCATTCAGAAGGTAATTCTATATGGGATCAGTTATAATGGAGTTTACTTCCCCCCACAAACTTATTATGTTAGGGTGTTCATTTGTTTATCAGTATGTTTGCTTACATAGTCACTCCAAAACTATTTTTCATGTGTGTACAGTCTTAGTAAAGGAAGAATTAAGTAACTAAATTTTAAAGGCCCAAATTATTTATTTATTTATTTATTTATTTTTTTTACTTTACAGTTTGATAACTGTAATAAAACTTTAGGCTTGTAGTTTTTAATCTATTTCCCACAACCTAAACAAAACTTCTGATAACAAAACTGACAGAAACAGAAAAACAGAGTTTCTAACAAATGTAATATTTGACAATCAAGCTTATGTGATTAAACTTTTTTAAAAATATTTATGTAATTATATAACTATCAAAAATGTATTAGTGTGCATTTTAAAAGGTTACTCTAAGTCATTCTAACTATAGGACACTGGGTTAGGCCAATCCACACTGGCTGAATCTGGATGTGAAAAAAGGATTATATTAGTGATAGGAAGTTAGATCATTAATGTAGAAAACGAATCCCACATCCATGTGTTTTGTCCATATAAAAAGAACACAAATCATTTTTCTTTTATTTTGTAAGGTTTATATTGACAGGGGTGGTTTAGAAAGTGATGAATCGAACGAGTGTGTTTAGTAATTAATATGACTGAACGAAGCTATGAAATTGTTGGCAATCTCACATATAGGCCCATGTTTTGAAACTGATTTGATTGCATTACCATGTCAACATATTTATCAATTTACCAAAATGGAGATGAGAGAAAAATTTATATTTATTCACAAGATGTGTAAAAAACTCTTAGCAAAATAATTTTCCTGGGGAGGAAGAAAGGGTAAATTGTACAGTTGATAATGTTAAAAGAGCTAGTTATATTTCAAGGTTTGAATGAATAATAAACTAAATATTACTATGAGTTTACATAAGTTTTGAATATTTTAGGATAATCACAAGTTATAAGTCATTATACTTATAGTTGACAAATGTGACCTATAAGCCCGCCTACGGCTGGGTACGACTAGAGTTATTTTCATGTATTTTGTCTATTACACTTGTATGTACATGTCGTTATAATAAATAAACTATCTGCCTGCCTGTTTGTTTATCTATCTATTTTGTTACTTGTAGGACCTTGATCAAGTGAAAACATCTGCCAGGGGACTGGAAAACAAAATCTCTGTGAGTATTCCCATGTGATTTTTAAAATAATCAAATCTCTCTCTCGCTTCATGTAAAAGTTAGTTAGTTAGTCAGCTTTAACATTTTAGGGAAGAGTACACTGAAAAAATAGCATTTATATTTGACTATCGTATAAAAAGTAACAGAATAAAAAAAAGAGAAATATCTAGTACCACTTTGGGTAACAGGGGATTTCCCTTACTGCTCATCTGTGGGAGTGTGGGCCTCGTGAGTAGGGAGGCTGTGGATTTCAGGCCCCTAGAATCCTTGCTCTGTGAGATCTATATTGAACAATGTTCATACGTCAATTTGATTTCATTTCTTTATTAAGTTAGATTTTCCTCTGTTTCAGTGTGACATGTTTATTTATCCTCATTTATTAGTCTATTGTTTGAGTCAATATTTTACTATTTCTTCATATTTTGTAAGTGGATTCGTGCTCTTGCTGTCGATTGAATCCAGTGTGCCACTATTATTTATTATTGCCCTGTATTTTGTTGTCATAAAATTACTGTCTATAATTTATTTATTTATTTGGCGTTTTACGTCACTTTCAACACTGTACAGGTCATATCACGATGGGTAGTTGGAAGGGCAGAGGAAACCAGTACATACAGTTCATTAGGGTTCTGTACTGTAAACTGCCGACCAACGGCATGCCACTACCAGCTTTCCCACTTGAGGCCGTGCGGGGATCGAACCCCAGCCTCAGAGGTGGGAGGCGAGGGTGTTACCACTCTGCCACCGTGGCCCCTAATTGCTGTCTATAAATAAGCCCAATTATTAACTATACTTGTACATTGATTCCAAAGTCATTCAGAACATAACACAACTATATTACATAACCAGAGCTGCTACAAATTAGCTCATTCCAGTCTAGTTAATTTTGTAAACTTTGAAAATTTGTGAAATCTTACTTGCAGCTGAAACCATCATATGTGTAGAGTAGTTTAAAAATAAATTACAAAGTTACGAACAAATGTATAACTAACTGGAGAAAAATAACTAGCATTTGCATTTTATTTGATGAGCAACAATACACATTTAAAGTAATTTTGAAAAATTCTGGGAACAAGGCCATTCCAAAAACACATACACACAGACAACATAATACAAGTCCATCAAATAATATAGTTGCAAGTGAGACTTACCTGTTTAGACTAGCAACACTCACATACCACTTTTTGCATCATCCCCTGGTGGACGCTGACTGGATTTTACAACTTTTGCACGGGTTTGGACTGTCCTTTTTGCATTTCGGTGAATTAGGGGATGCTCCTACATTTTGCTGTATACAAATGTTTCTATTATTATTATTATTATTACTATTATTATGATGATGTGATTCTGAGCATCTCATATTGAGTCTGTTTGGTCAGTGTTGGTAAGTATAGTCCAAAGATAGGCCTCTCACTGTATCAAAAATTACACTCATGGAAAATATAGTGTTGAACAGGGAATTACTGCTGACTTTATTCTGTGTACAGGATATGGATGGCGTCGTGTGGAACCTGAAGAGGGAACTTACAAAAGTACAAGCGGAGAGAGACACCAGAGACACAGAAATACTGCGACTGAAGAGACAGAACAGGCAGCTCAAATGGAGGAACTTTGAGCTGGAGTGTGAGAATGAGACGTTAAGTAAATCACTGCGGATTTACAAGGTATAGAAGTTAAGGACTCTTCACACATTTGTGACTGGATATATTTTAAGAATGTGTCTACTTGAGCAGGGCACACTGAATAGGGCAGAATTGTAGGGTTGATTGTTGGCGACTATTGGTTGTGTCCATATTTTTTTTTTCTAATTTTTGGTTCTGACGTCACAGTAGAAAATTATGTCAATGCAGTTCAAACAAGATGAAATAGTAATAAGTTTGTATTTATAAAGTGAAGAATTGATGTATTATTATTATTGTTATGTATTTATACTCAGCGCAATATCTCCATATACTACAGGACTCAAAACGCTATTTAACCAATCCAACTGTACAGGTACAGCCCCAACTCACAAGTAACTGACATTCCACTAACTTGAAGATAGAGGCTCAAGGATGAGCATTTATCAATGTCCTTGAGGTTCTTTAAGCTGCCACTGGAGATAGGACCCAACGACAGAGGACCGCCATTTTAAGTGGTCATCCGAGCCACTATGTATCTGCCTGTACCTGGGATTGAACCCACGTCCTCTGAGTTCCTAGACAAGTGTGTTACCCGCTAGGCCACAGTGGCAGACATTCCATAAGGCACCAATGTAAAAAAAGGGACAGTCCATTTACTGGAAAGTGTCTGTCTCCATGTTGGTATCTGACAGGGGGAAGACTATACAGGGAATGATAGTAGGCTAATCTGAATAGGTAAATCTTCAACTGTTGTGTCAATCCAGTGATAGTAGTTTGGTGCAAATGGTGTTAGGGAACCTGTTCCATTCAGTAGGATCAGTTACAGTAAAGATGGGCATCCCCAAGTGTTTGTTGAGACAGAAAGCCGGTTCCTCGGAGTGAGGCCACTAGGATTAAAAGGCCAAATAATTTTGAAAAGTTTTACATACTTCAGGTGACTTCATTCACAGATATTAATGCTAAATACATACTGTATTAACCAATATGAGATGGTGCCCGACCCAAAAATTCCCCATTTCCAAACTTGGAGACATCAGTGTGCTATATCAGAAAATTGTGAATTTAACATATTGATGTATTCAAATGGGGTTTTTTCTACTGGGCACTATTTTGCAGAGGACATTTGGAATCTGCACAGGAAATTTTTTTAGTTAAATTCCTGCAACATGTGTGAGTGTACAATGTAAAAAAAAATTGGAGTTTACCACCAGAATAGAAAGGCAGAAAAATGTTTAATGCTTCCCCAGTGAAAAGGCCCCTATAGTATATAGGTAAATCAAATAAGTCAATTGTAACATTGGTGGAAAATGGTGCACAGTGATTTGGTGGCGATTCTGAATATCAAGAGATGTCAGCCAGCCACTGAAACCTGTCCCACACAGGTCAGGGCAGACACATAATCACACAATCAAAAAGTTGGGATACTGATCACACAAAATTTTGGATAGTTTATAGATCTTATGTTGTACCATTTATATTTTGCTATCAGTTCAAAAGTGTTCGCTTATATTGCAATCAAATATTAACTGTTGTATTCAGCTTTGCAAAATGAAATTCCCAAGTAGATAAATTTCAAATTTAACTGTACATGAATCAATTGTTTTGCATTTGCTTAGTCATTCTTTCTGTTAATATTCACAAAAGGATCTATTGCTTTTGCATTTTGAAATCAACTGTCATAAGTGCAAGGAATTTATAGCATGCTCTGAAAACCTCAAGACAAACGGCAATGAGAACCTCCAATGGTAAAAATACTAAATCTTGTATGCTGTATGGGACTTACCTGACAGCCATGACAGAGGTAACAAGTGCACTCGAAAAGTGCATACCTCTGTATTTATTTGTGCTTTTACGTCGCTTTTAACACTGTACAGGTCATATCACGACAGGTAGTTTTGTGGGGAGAGGAAACCAGTAAATATACAGTTGTTCAAGGTTCTGTACTATAAACTGCCGACCATTGGTAAGTAACTACCAACTTTCCCACATAAGGTCTGGGAAATGAACCGTCAACCTCAGAGATGGGAGGAGAGTGTGTTACCACTGCACCATCGTGGCCCCCTGCATACCTCTTGAGACATCAGCAGGTCCTCATCATTTGCAATATTTTAAAACCTGTCTTTACCCATATATATGGATTACTGAAAATGTTATTGTACAGATTTCTGCTCATTTTTATTGCATTAAAATCTATCCAGCAGTAGGAGACAAAAATGATATAAACGTGACTTTGTTTTACTTTTTTTTTTACTCTGACAAACTTCCACATATGTCATCATATATATGTGACAATCTTGTCTGGGGTTTACCTTACACCCACAAATAAAAAGGTAAACATAGCAAAGGTAAATAAATACATAATCTTATATGTGAAAATTTTGGCCAAGGACTTGTCAGATGTGTTTTGTTTACACAATGTTTAAATAAGTCAAAATACAACTATAATGTACTCATACATGTTTTGTAGCAAAATGTTCACATCTTGATCATCTGTCATCTTGTACTATATTTAATTTATTTTACGCACAAATTTAAACTAGGACTACAAATTGTGCATGTGGTGTCTGCATTCAACGAAAATGTTGCATTCTTGTAAAATTCTTCAGCAAGACATAATTGAAGCGCTAGTGTGTTTTCTAACTGTCCTTCGTGATATTATATGTGAGGGCGTTATGGATGTGAAAGAATTTAGCAATGCAGCTTGTAAACTCCTCAATCCAAAAATTTTGAACCATAGGTGGCAAAATATGGCAAACATATGTTTTGGGTTACGCATTTGCAGTAAAATTGATACCAATTAGTAATTGGCAGTCAGGCTGGATACGCGACAACAATTAGAGAACTCAGAATTCACCATCACACAAAATGGCATTGACACCACATCCACATCGCCACAGTTAAAAACTTATGTTACTTAAGTGTCATGAATTATTCATGACTGTATAATTTCATAATTTAGTCATTTTTACTGAAGAAGAAAGCGGTAGGAGAGAAATGTTTTTTGACAATATATGCTCAGATTTCCAGAAGATTTGACATTCTTAGCTAAAGTTTGAAGGGTTTACATACTCATTAGGCGCTATATTTGCCAAATATATGAAACATTTTTTCTGTATTCAAACTTCAAATTGCGATATTATGATTTATGAAGAGCATTCAGAAATCACATCGCTATGGATGAGGACATTACTTCACAGAAATGTGTCTGTGGATAAGGGTTCCACTACACAGCTGGTGAACTCAATCACCCATGTTTTGTGACAATATTAACACTTCTTCATAATTAACCTGATTCAGTGCACAATTATATTTTAGTGTTGTAAGTTTTCATTACTTCATCTTGTTTAAAACATATTGATGTTTCCTTTGAGACCTCAGTGGCCAGAAGACGAACTTCACTAATGCCCCTTTCACAGTACAGGCGGTCATCCCGCGGTTAGAGGTTTTCTCGGCGGCGGAACCGCCCCCTATGTCGCCCCATTTCGTCCGAGTTGTTCACACTACAGGCAAACGGCCACTGCTTAGACAGTGTTTTAACAGTCACTAACAGTAGAATAACAGTATAAACGATGGTTACCGTGAAGCAACCTCAACTCTCCTTTGGTAGCCCGTTGGATGAAAGGACCAATGCCTTAACTCACCTTATGTCGCCTTATTACACAGAAAGACAACTGAATCACAACCTTATATACACCGTGAACCACACCTTCGGTTACCGTAGTTAGAAATTCATACGCGCATACTCAAAATAGTCTGCGCATACTGTAATCAGAGGTGGAAATTTAAAACAGTTTAAAACTTCCGTAAGACTTGTAAGCTAATGGTTCACCACTGACTCGCAAGGTCGTCTATGTCAGACTGTGATCCAAGGACAGGTACGTTTTCCCAAAACGTGGCCTACTGCGGGTGATACCGCCTTTAGTGTGAATGGGGTATAACTGAATATTTCAACACAATTTGCTTATGTCTGAATTATAATGCAAACGTGATGTATTTTTTCCATAATGCACTCTGTATCTGGGACCTTTCTAGTCTGGGAGACAGGTTCTCAATTAGCTAAGCTAAATAAATATATGAGAACATTATGAAAATAATTTAGCGTAATCAAACAGTTGTGTCTATACTATACATGTTAACGCCTGTGGCAAGGCTAGCAGTCGGCATGCTATTTTTCTTTAATATGCAAACATGGGATATTTGAGCTTTTCGGAACTTTAGAAGCTTTAATTGCTATGCATGTTGTGTTTGACAGGACACCACTGAAGCTATCCTTGCCTGTAGAAAAGTTCAATTCGTCGACAAACCATGACATGCTTTCTGGAAATACTGACACAGCAGCCAGCCTAATGACACTTCTCATCACAACCAACGACTCTAGTGATGTGAACATTTTTAATTATTTCATTTGTATGTTCCTGTAAGATTAATTCGCACATCCGTAACAGTTTATTTTTTAAAACTTTTTTAAAGATACACATTAACACCAGTCAGATACTTTATAATTGAAATAAATTATTCTGATCAAACCTAAATAGATATATAGATATTATATTCTGTTGATGCAAACATTTCAGTATTACATTTGTGTTTTTCTGTAAGAATTAAAATAAATTCACCCAAAAGAGTTGTGTTTAACATAATATGTATTTGGGATTATTCAAGTTTAGTAGTTAGATGTTCTAAAATTGAAACGATCTAGCCGAAGCGGAGGTCTGATCTACCTCCACTTGCGAAGAAGTTTTATGGAGAGATTTCTGAAAATCTTCTCGAAGGGACTTCATCGCCTCTAAAATATTGGCCTGAAAGTTCTAGTTCTAGTTGTCTAGTTGAATGTCTAGCCGAGATCCCAAGGACTTCTCGAGCTTTGTTTCTAATTTCTGCTGTAAAGCAGTACCTGGAGTTGGTGGGACAGTTTTAGCTGGAGTTCTTAGAGATAAAGCCTCGAAGGCAAGAGGTTGAGGGAGAGGCGGGGAAGTAAATAGATGGTCAGCAGCACTCTCGAGGCCTGCTTGGTTAGTTGTTCTTCCGAAAAGGAAGTACAGATATCACATGGTGAGAGAAATGTGACACAGGGATCATCTCCCTTACCTGCCTCTCTGCAGGTAGGACAGAAATTATGAGTGTTGAAAGCACGACAAAAATGACGGCATTTAGATGCACGGGGTTTGTCTTTATTGGATTGGTGTGAAGACATGTTCAAACGCAATAAAAGAGGTAACACCTGATCAAATAAAAGCCTAGCTGAGGTGAAAACTCACAACAGGTATAAAAGAAAAAATACTAATCCGACTGGACGGAAAATTATGTAATATGTGCTTTAAGGGTTAATAAACAAAATGGCTGAAAAAAGACATCCAACAATCAAAATGAACTGAGATATAAGTAGAAAATGGCACAAAAACTTCACAAAAGATTCCAATATGGTGGCGGCCAACGAGAAAGGAGAAGACAAACTGGGTAGGTCACATGACGACAACCTGAGGCTATGGCCAACTATAAGTCTGTTTTTCTTAGACGTCGGTCGGGCCTGGCGGCCATCCGAGAACAGCATTCAGTCCCACATGGTAAGCTATTGTAGCGCAATAAAACACCATTTTAAACATTATAACTGGGGCTATAGTTGTCCCTGGTGCCACCTGGGCAGCAGCATAAAGCAGGGTCATAAAGCACAATGCTTTATGGGTGTTCCACAGCCTAAACTCGTGCACAGATTTTCACCAAATTTCAGGATATGTTCAATTCCAATTCCAATTCAACTTTTATAGCACTTAATCTCTGTCGAAGTGACAGACTCTAAGGAGCAACATCATAAGCATAGTTTCAAAAATCATTGTCCTTGTCCATAGCTATGGTCGACATCACGGAGAATGTTTACACCAAGAGGATCCAGGGCAGATTAAGTTTTGCCGGGTATGTGGCAACAATTTTTGCCATGGTAATATTTCGGGTCTTTATGTTTTGGGCGTTCTACAGCCTAAATTCATGCACAGAATTTCAACAAATTTTTAGAATATCTTTGCCTCAAGAGGATACAGAGCCCATTAGGTTTTGGAGGAGTCGGGCAACAACTGTTGTCATGGCAACTTTTTGGGTCTTAAAGTTTATGAGTGTTCTCAGTCTAAACCCATGCATTGATTTTCACCAAATTTTCAGGATATGTTAATCCTGAGATGATATACAGCTGATCAGTTTTAATATGGTATCTGGCAACAGCTGTTGCCATGGTAATGCTTTAAATGCATGTAATTTTTGGTCTTATACTTCTTCTTAACTGTAAAAAGGGCACTATTAAACCAACGTTGCTACTGTTGCATTTGTATCTCCCACCAGCCAAAGGCCATTGATGGGAGATTATGAAATGCCTTCGATGCTAGAGTGTGTGCATGGGCGTGTACCTGTATGTGTACGTTTCTCACATTTTTACATAAACCTTTATATCTCATTCATTTATGAAGATATCTTCACCAAATTTACAATGTTTACGACTATGAAAACATATCTGTAAAAAATTTTGTCCTCATTTTAAAAAACAAAATGGCTGCCATTGTTTGCGGATTGTTTGAAAATCGTTAATATGTTTTAAAATTTAAAATATTGCTGCTTATTTCATCATTTCATTCATCATATTTTGCCTGCCAAAGCTGGCTATTTTTGACATAATACCCTGTAGTTTAGATGGCGATATCTGCTAATTTGAAAATTTTAATTACTTAAATGTAGCTTTTATAAGCTACAAGCTTACCATGTGGGACTTAATGCTGTTCTCGGGTTGCCACACCCGGGGCCAACGTCTTAGAAAAAAAGATCGTTCTTGTTAGCCACCGGATATACTGGTAGTTGTCGTCACGTGATAACTTCTGCCCAATCGCCCTACTTTCTCGTTGAAATTTTTTATTAAACCTACCCCTCAGCTGTAAACAGCGGGGAGGCAGGGTGGGACTCTCCTAAGTCCCACATAGTAAGCTTGTAGCTTATAAAAGCTACATTTAAGTAATTAAAATTTTCAATTTTATTACGCTACAATAGCTTACCATGTGGGACTTAATGCTGAATTCAACCGCCCGGTGGTGGGATTACAGCTGAGACTGGAAGATATGTCATTTTTCTAAGATTTGAATTAATATATACAGAATAGTGCCAGAAATACCAGTCTGAGTCCCTTTTACAGAGCCCCGATCCAGAAGATCGGGCCTGTAACGAGCCAAAAAACCTAAGTAAAAAGGGACAGTGCTAAAACTGTCCAGATGTTTGGTAGTAGGACGGAAGTGCAGCAGTGCTCACTTCGAGGTCTAAGGGTCCCTAGTAGACCTTCACGTGTGACTGACCAACCCAGTGGTTGGGCATCTCGTGAAATTTTTAACCTGAAATATGAGATTAACGACAACTGAATAAGTCTTTAATAGAAATTACCTGATAATTAAAAAATAAAATGACCTTACCCGTAACATCTTGAAGGTAAAGGAATACCTAGATCCTGGGAGAGACTCCTGAAGACTTGGTTGTAGCGGATGTGCAGATGTTTGGTAGTAGGACGGAAGTGCAGCGGTGCTCACTTCGAGGTCTAAGGGTCCCTAGTAGACCTTCACGTGTGACTGACCAACCCAGTGGTTGGGCATCTCGTGAAATTTTTAACCTGAAATATGAGATTAACGACAACTGAATAAGTCCTTAATAGAAATTACCTGATAATTAAAAAATAAAATGACCTTACCCGTAACATCTTGAAGGTAAAGGAATACCTAGATCCTGGGAGAGACTCCTGAAGACTTGGTTGTAGCGGATGTGCCCCCCCCCCCCTTTTTCTTTCCGAGGACAACTGGTCTGAGGGGAAGGATCTAGGACTTGTTGTGCCGCCACCATGGGTCCCAGATACATATTGTTGTCGGTGTCCGACCAAGTAAGGTCTTTTAGGTAAAAATTTGTGAATGTGTTGTGAGCTTTCCAGTGACAGGCTTGCATGATTTGGTCCACCGATACTCCACCGTAAAAGGCCTTAGAGGCCGCGAAGGCCCGGATGTCATGCGCTTTGACTTGGACCAAGTCCAAGGCTTGTTGATCTGCTTGTTTGTAACAAAGTAGGATGGTTTGTTTCAACCAGGAGAGTGTAGCGGGTCTGATGTCTGAGGTATGTCCTTTCTTAAAGGAGATGAAAAGGAGAGAACGAGACCCTCTCAGGTCTTTAGTTCGGTCCAAATAAAACCTCAGGGCCCGCACGGGACACAGGGTCCTGTCTTCCTTAAACTGTCTATCTACAATGGTAGTCAAAGCAGGGATAGTCACTGGTGACACACTTTGAGAACCTTCTCTTGCTAGTTGGTTTTTGGCTATGAAATCAGAAGAAGGGAACAAGGCCACCTTTTCCCATTGGCCTAAATTAGCTACTTTGTTCGTGACCGAGGCATGGATTTCGCTGCGGCGCTTGCCGGAGGCCAAGGCTAGCAAGAAAGCAGTTTTGAGAGTAAGATGTTTGAGGTCTGAGTCTTTCATGGGCTCAAATGGTGCTTTGGTGAGCTCGTTAAGAACAACAGAAAGGTTCCACTTGGGTAAATTTCTGGAACTTTTAGGACGATCCCTGTGAAAACTGGAGAGCTTGTTGATGTAGGCTACCACTGTTGAGTTGTCCGTCGCAACTAACACTGTTTGATTCTGGCACTGGTCCTTGAAGTCTCGAAGGGCCAGGGAGACCGCCTTCAATTCCAGGACATTTATGTGTAGCCTTTTTTCCTGCTCTGACCACAGCCCTTTTGTAGAATTTTGATCTAAGTGAGCGCCCCAACCTTTGTTTGAGGCGTCGGTAAAGAGTTGGATACTGTGGTCCTTGGGATGAAGGTCTGCGCCTTTCATCACATTTGAGGGATTTTGCCACCAATCTAGGTGGGCTACAATGGCTTCTGTCCAAGGAAGGAGGTTGTCCAGCGACTGAGGATATCTCCAGTGCTCCTTGAGATGAAACTGAAAGGGCCTCATGTGAAGACGTCCCTCCGGGACCATTTTCTCCGTTGAGGCTAGCAACCCAATTAGAGACATCAAACATCTTGCAGTCAAAACACGTTTTGACTTGAGTCGTAGGATCAAATCCTGAAGTTTGAGCGTTTTCCACCCTTTCAATGGCGTTCTTTGACAAGAGAGACTGGATACAAGTGGCCAAGGCTTGGTCTTTTTGTTGGGCCTTGTACTCTGATAGAATCAGAGGAAATCTGATCAAGTTTGGCTTTGAACGGAATGGCAGAACGTAGCCATTGGTGATAATGTTTAACACGTTTTGAGAACATTTGTTTATTAGCCAGTCTCTCTTGAAAGAACGGAGGCGACTTCCTACTGGTGGACTGAGTGAGGCTTTGGAGGAGTCATTGAGAAGGGGGGTTTTCACGCCCCGTTCCCCTATTGTGGGGTTGAAAACGACCCCTGGAGCCTCTGAAGTTGGATTTTCCTCTTCCCGAGGGAAAGGATTGGTTACTGCTTTGAGAGGTATTGCCCCCATAGGGGCGTTTCCTGTAGGAGCCTCTTTTCTTGTGGGGGCCACGAAAGGGCTTATTCTGGTAGGGTGCGAAACCCTGAGAATCTTTTGAGGTGCCTTTTTTGAGAAGGAAGTCCTCACCTTCCTTTACAAGTTGAGACTCGAACAAGGAGGAGTCCCAGAAGGACGAGTTCCTAAGTTCTTGGCGTCTCGTTTCCCCAAACTGGGGATGCAATAGAGTCATTTCGGCTTCGCGCCTAAGCAAGCCGGTATTAGCCATGGAATATAATTCCCTCTGGAGAATATGGGCTAGCGATTTGCTGAGACAGGTAAGAGCTCTGTGTTGAACAAGAACCGTCTTGTTCCAAAAATCCAAGTACTCAGCAACTTCCTCATATCCGCGCTTTGCTGCTTTCTCAGGATTGGCACCTTTCTGGATCTGAGATTTTATCTTCTTGACAGTTGACTTAATGCTATGTTGGTACTTTTCCAAGGAAGCATTGCAAGAAGAAGAGGTTTTGGCAAAGGCAGCGGTGAAATTGAGGGTTGAAATATTTTGTCTAGCCTGATGTTCCAGCTCCTTAAGAACTGGCAGAGGGACTTTGGCTACTGGTGCCCCAGGAGGTCTAGGAGTAATACAGATCTTAGCAAAGTCCGTATTCAACTCCTGGATTTTGTCTTGAAAAGTGGGCTGTCCAATCTTATACCACTTAGAAGTGGATGGAGGAGGCTTGACATATTTTCCCTCAGCTAAATTGGCAGCTTTGAAATCATGTTGAAATTTATCAAAGGCGTCCTTGATAACTGAGCTAAGTGGTAGGATAGAGGAAGGACCTCTAGGTCTGAGCTCTTGACGGCCTTTTTCGTCATCCAGACCCAACACTGAAGTTGAAGACCTAGGCATAGAGTCCCTGGGGTCAGGGAGAGAAAGAATGCGCCAGAAGGTGTCTACCTCTTCAGAGTATTGGGAGGGAATGTCAGACAGGGCTACTTCCCTATAATAAGGGGGGTCTGGATCATGTTGTGGGAGGTCTTGATCAGAAGCTGTGCCTGAGGGCTGAGCCCTAGAGGGCTTAGAAGACCTGTGTCTGGCAACAGGGGAGTGATCTTCCTCTGAAGATGACACATATCTGGACCTAGATTTATGCTTGCTCTTGTCAGAGTGTTTCTTAGGTCTAGGATGGATCCGAGGTTCGTCGGAATCCTCATCCAGTTGATCCGAGGCAGAGCTCGGTGCTACTGTTTGTCTGTGGCTTTGTTTTTTGTGTGAGTACGAGGAATCCTTCGGTATAGCCTCAGAAGGGGCAACGTACTGATCCGAGGTAGATTGGTTAAGTACTAGTCGAGGAGGGAGTGCTGGACCAACGTCCACATCCATTGCCTCGGACTGAGCATTAGTACTAGACCTCGGAGGGGGTAGGTCCAGATGAGCAGCAATGTTGCTGGATGGACCAGCTTTTGAAGCATGAGGCGAGGGATCAACCTCGGCTGGCTTTTTAATTGCCAACTCCTCTCGGAGTGATTGAAATGCTTCTAACATGGATGCCTGGAAGGAACCCATTTGCTGCTGAATATGTATATTTAAGGAATCACCCAGGGATTTCTCTAAATTTCTTTGAATTTTGTTTTGCAAAACAGTACCTGGGGTGGGTGGGACAGCTTTAGCTGGGGTTTTCAATGATAAAGAACTGAAGGCGAGAGGTTGAGGACGGGGGGGGGTGAGGTAAAGAGGTTATCGGCAGCACTCTCAAGGTCTGCATTAGAACCATTAAAAGAGTCCCCATCGCCTTCACCCAAGAGATCTAGTTCATCTTTAGAACTAGTTTCCGCTTTTTGCTTTTTTAAGTACCGCTTCCTGTTTTGAATTTTTTGCAATTGTTCATCAGTGAGAGACATGCAAATATGGCAGGGTGCTTCAAAAGTGACACAGGGGTCATCTCCCTTGCCAGCCTCCCTACAGGTAGGGCAGTAATTATGATTATCAAAACTGAAGTAAAAATGGTGGCATTTCTGAGCTCTCGGTTTGTCTTTGTTTGCTTGATGGAGAGACATTTTAACGCAATAAAAAGACGTACAACTGGAATTGCCTGAACCGAGAAAACTCAGAACATGTGGATTGTAAGAAAAATACTTAAGTTGTGAAATCAATAATTTTACAGGATAATCTATGAAATATATGAAAAGAAATATCAAAATATTAGCCTCCAACAATACGTAAAGAATGAGAAATAAATGAAAATGTCTGTATATTTACAAACTGCTACCAGTCAATCGTGGCCAACGAGAAAGTAGGGCGATTGGTCAGAAGTTATCACGTGACGACAACTACCAGTATATCCGGTGGCTAACAAGAACGATCTTTTTTTCTAAGACGTTGGCCCCGGGTGTGGCAACCCGAGAACAGCATTAAGTCCCACATGGTAAGCTATTGTAGCGTAATAAAAACCAATATTTCAAGACCCTTATCTTTATTTTTTGTTTATGGGAGCTGCCATACAGGATGTTGTTTCCTGCCCAGATACATACTAAACTTTATAAGCTCTCGATGTTGAATTTTCATCCATGAGCAATCCACCCCCCACCCCCATTCCATGCATTTGTACTAGTCAAAACCCTAAATGCCGTCATCTGGTCATCCGTTTTCCTATCAGAAATCATAATCCCTAGGACAATCTCTGAATGTCTGACACTAGTTACTGCGGATGAAGACAGATATACAAGCCCTGGTACTGTCTTCATGAAAAGCAGAATAATCGTGAATTAATCTTCATTAGTCATACAAAGTTCGGCTTAAATTGCAGCATTAATGTGAAAGAACCACTGAGAGTGACCACAGATCTCCAGGGCAGACCATGCAACCCCACTTTGACATCAAAGTTGGATGAGTGATGAAGACTTCCTAATTGTATCAGTGATTTACAGTGATACAGCAATAGGATCCTCCACCAATGAAATACATATGGGCCTGAGTGAAATCAGCTTATACCAATGACAAATTAAACAGAACATATCAGAACCAAGGGATTCAAACATTTATCACTTCCTTCAGACTGACTGGGTTTAACATCACTGCCAACACTGTATAGCTCTTATCACAATGGGAAATTTGCGGATGACGGAGAGGGGTGCATACTACATACAGTTAAGATTTCGCACTGGAAATACACTTGACAATAACATGCACTTACCAACTGTCCAGATTTCATCAAGGACCAGGATTTGAACCCACAAGAAGACAGGTCAGAGGACACTGTCTTACCCACTACACTAGGCAGCCCACAACCAGTTGGTATCAAGTAAAAGAGAAAAGTTTGCATTTCATTATTTTGGACTAAAATGCCAGATGTACAAATGTACACAAAAAAGAATAAAACAATATCTATGTAGTGTTTTTGCATATATTAATTTATTCTACAATAACATTTAAGAGTTTTTATAAATACAAATATTTACAAATTTCTGACTCTGGGTGAAAGTTCACACACCCACAAATTCTTCCAGCTGTGATCTATCTATCACAGTACACATTTCAGCTGAACTATTGGTTTGATTGTTTAGGTTTATTTCATTACATTCTTGTTTGAAAATCAAAGTCACAACACCCCTTTCTGCATCTATAAGCTCTTATATGAGTTGCTTACATTCATAATCATTCTTTCTGGATTGTGCTGCAAATTTTCTCAGAACCGACAGCTTTTGAGTTAAGTTTCTAGAACAAAAAAATATGTTTTATTCTTATTTCAAGAATTTTTACTTCTTTAGAATATTCAGACTTTCACTGACAACCTTCACAAGAATTTAAGTACAGGTTCACACAAAATACTAAGTTTGTGCAAAAAATAAACAAGATACTTTGGGCCAAACTTTTCAACATCTTTACAATAACTGTGATTTTAATATATCCTCAAAATGTATTGTCCCCAAAATCACTAGTATTAACTTCATTACAGCATGTCATGGCTGCTTGTTAATGACACCTTCAATTGGTAAATGTATACAAAAGGAAAGATCAATCTACAGTTCTCTGTAGTTTTTAAAGAAAATTGACAAATAAAAAAAACAAAAAAACAAACATGAAATAATAATAATAATACATAAAAGTAAACTTCCATTCCCAAAGTAGAGTTAAATTAACAAGTACATGTACATCTCATCCCGCCTACTTGGTGTCTTGATCAGACAGAATACAGTGCACACAAAGTATGAGAGTAAATCACCAGATATGTCTAAATACACATGTGAATGCTGTACATATCCAGGCACCAGAACAATACACTGCACTTACTTCAGCAGGAATCCCAGGTCACAGGATACACTTCAGTGGAATATTCATTGTAATAAGCAGATATTTAATTCTAATTGAAAAGGATTTTTATTGAAGAGAATGCTACATTTAAACAGGATCAACTGTGTATGAAAGTAGGGATAGCATATGAAAGTTAGCACAAGGGGCATAGTTTCACAATAGGACCCCCTGAAGCAAAGGAAGGTCAATGTCTTTATTTTAGGAAGGCCACCTTAAATTTCAGTTTCGCAAAGCCTCCTTTAACTGCCCTTACCAAAGGTGTACATTGGGAGCAAAAATTATTAATCATTCCTTGGAGGACATTTCCTTAAATACAAAGTAGGTCCTTAGCTTCTTAAAATCAAGGGGATTTAAAAGAACCTTCACTGGCTTAAATTCTGTGCAAGATTTGTTCACCTGTCTGAAATTGTGCCCCAAAAAATACATCTGATTTGAAAGTACCCAAATTCAAAGTAAGAGAGCTGAGTATTAGAATTGAAAACCACATACAGGATTCACTTTAAATAACCCGGTACAAGCCTTCAAATTTCCACCCAGATAAAAAAATGAAATGGCATGGGTGAGGTTTGGGGTTTATTTTATCACAACCTTAAATAATATCAATGCTCACAATTCCACATAACTGTTAAAGCTGATCTTTAACTTGTGCTGACAAAGGGTAGAAACTGCATTTTAATACAGCATTTCTCTACATGAGACAAATTCAGAGCAATACAGAGAAAGTGAGTTTCAAGGGCTCCTTTGTTATATTGATGTCATCTGACATTGAAGGCAACACCACAAGTCATATCTGACATTGCTCAAAGATTCAGAACCCATGATTTCCTGTGAGAATTTTCACATTCTGAGCCCCTGATATCAATAATAAGGAAGCTACTACGACTTTATGGTAGGGACTCAGACCTGAAAACGAATCAAATATTAAATCTGATCCCACCAAAAGATTCAAGTCCTCTATTCCCATTAGTTGTTTTTACATTCCAAACCCTTAGGGAGATGGGACTTTTTGGGAAATTGACCCAATCTGACCTTGAACAAGGGGGGTCAAATGTGGTCCCCAAAACTTTCTTTGGACATTCTGTACCCCAGCACCAATAATGAGGGAGATATTTGACCTTGAAGCAGCAATCAAAGGTCAAATCTGACCCTGTACAAAGATTCACAGCTGATGATTTCCTATTGACATCCCAATCCCTTAGGACCAATAATAAGAGAGATACAGTATAATCTGCTATGAAGAACCTTTAACTTTGAAGCAAGGATCAAAAATCAGATGAACACAGGTGCTCAAATATATGGAACTGGATATTTACACTTCATGGTTTCAAGCTAAAATGTGGATAAAAAGAGTCTTGGAGAGACTTACTGGGCGACCTTAATGGAAAAAGGTTTGTGATCAAAGGTTTCAAGTTTATAGTGACAACATATATCAATATATGATACACATGATCAAAAGCTTGGGTATACCAAAGCTGGAATGAGTTAAGAAAAAAAAATGCTTGCTTGCCACCAATAACCTTGAAAATAAAGGTCCAGGCCACAAAGAAACAGCCTTACTGTTCCTGTTAACACATATCCAGATACATGTACCATACATAAAAACTCCGGGTCAAACACTTTTTGAGGTATCGTGTCTAATAGGAAATCTCTAGGGCAAAAAGACAAGCATTAAACCAGAGTTTTGATGCAGGGATATAACTGAGAATACAAAAAAGAAAAGTAAAGCAGAGACTTGAATAAACAATTGTGATATACAATTACTGAATAAAAAACAGACTACACCAATGAAAGGAACAAAAAAATAATAAACTGCAATGATGGATCTTGGTGAAAGGCAGAATGAAATCAGACTAGACTAATGTGCCTCACTGAGATCTCAGTGAGGCACAATACAATCAGGTTGCATAAATGTATCTTAGTGAAAACTAGAATGTAATCAGACTGCACTAAAACAAATTAAATGTATCTCGAGGAAAGGCAGAATGCAGACCACTTCTCAGTGTAACAGGGTATGGTCGAATGCAATCGGGCCAGATGAGTAATACAACACAGTCAAAAATCAGTAAATACGCATATTCCCTGAAAATTGTCGAGAATATGCTTATTTTACTGATCTTATAAAGCTATTGTAACAAGTATATCTCAGTGAAATGAAGGATGCAATAACACCAATCAGTGTAACTCAGTGAAAGCTAGAAGGCTATCATACTTCAACAATTCATCTCCATATTAGGTCATGGTATCTTGATGAAACAAAAGCCCCTCTTACATCCCAATGCATGTGTACATGTGCTGGCCACAGCCAAAAATGGGACAAACTTGAAGTTAGACACATGTGACACCCATGTTACACCCATGTGCTGTGTAGGTATTTTCATCAAGCAGACAGCAGCACTGGGCCGTAGAGAAGAAATTGATATGCAAATTAATTTCTGTGTAATTGTAGAAATAACTGACACTATGCTAGACCACAAGATTTACTTGCTTTGTAAGACAGACTTGCAACAATCTACTTCCCCAAAAAACTGGCCACGACCACAAAATTCACAAAAAATCATATCGCCCATGGGAAGTAAGAGTAGCTTATAAGTCTCAGTAAAAGGCAGAAGGAAATCATACTACACCAATATATCCTAGTAATAAGCAGAATTTTTTTTTGCAAGACTAATATATTGAAGGTCAAAAACAATTTTTTTTTCAAATTTATATTTCTAAACAGCCAAACCTGTAAAAGAAATTTAAATAGATCCTAAGTTGAAATTTTTTGCAAGTGGTTTTATAAAAGCAAAAAAAAAAAAAAATCCTATGGGAAAATTAGACACAGACCTTTGCAGTTAGTTCTTCTGTTGATTCAACTGTTAAGTTCATGGTTTCTCGGTGGTGAGAGTCAGAGTACTCACCTTCAATGGTCGCTGGTTCGAATCTCAGTCCGGTGCTTCATATTGGAAAGTTGGTACTTACATGCCGATGTCCGGTGGTTTATTGTGCAGAATCTAAACTAATACGCACTGGTTCCTCCAAGCATAAACTACCCATCGCAATATGACCCTGGCTGTTGTACATAACATAAAACAAAAATCTGCAACCTCAGCACTTGGCAAAGAGAAGAACATTAAAAGACAACACAAACTCAATTTCCTCTGCTGCAAAAAAATATGAATAACCAGCTTTAAAGTTTTATGATTAAAAAAATATTCACTCAAGGAATAATATTGATATTTGGCACAAAACTCATCTGAGGCAAAGTTTTACCCATACTTGTCAACTCAAACTTCGTAAATAATACAATAATACCTAAACTCCACCCCCCCCCCCCCCCATCCAATTTTTTTTTACATAATACAACCAACTCATACACAACCTCTCACACATTTAATGACTAGGGTTGTGTTGGCGATGAGCCCAGAATATACAGAGTCGCCAGAACTCTATCTCTGTGAAGCAACACGAATACAACAGGCAAATTTCTGAGTCCTTGCCATTTAAAGCCTTTGGAATATTTGACATGAAGTTGCTTCCAGTGGAAGTAATGAATGTTTCATTTTTGCTTCCCAATAGAAAACAAGGAGTAAATCAGATACTCAGAAGCTTTAACTGTCATCTCAGAAAGTAGGGCTGGAACAAATAGCCTGGCTGACTGGTAATGATACAGTTCAATTTCAAGTCAAAGAAAGTGAACCGATTCTTCAAAAGCAACTAAAATGAGACAAGAAATAAACTGCCTATAAAATTAGTGACAGACAAATTTTCAGAAAATATGGGCTCTAAACTCATCTCAGGTTTCCTGATAACCTTGTATTGAATTAGAACAAAGAAAAAACAAATCAGAAAATAGCATTAGAGATGCCCATACCCCACAGCCTGGGGAAATAGTTTTCAACACCATGACATATAGAAGTAGTGAAACAGTACAAAGACTGGGATACTTTCAGCGCAGTGTCACTGATATAAAGGTCCAAATAATGTTTAAATAGAGAAAATACATCTAAGTGAAAGAAAATTTATATAAAGATAAAGTACTAAAACAAGACAATTCAAGATTTTATAGGTCAAGGTCACTATGGCAAGGTCAAAGGTCAAATCAAGGTCACACCATGATGTTGCACACCTACAACCCCCAACCAATGTCCCTACTAAGTATCAACTTCCTACAACTTACAATATCTGAGATATAGCCAAGACAAGATTTTAAAGGTCAAGGTCACTATGGCAAGGTCAAAGGTCAAATCAATGTAACACCCATGACGCTGCACACCTACAACCCACACCAATGTCCCTACCAGGTATTAATTTCTACACCTTAACAGTTTCTGAGATATGGACAAGATTTTAAAGGTCAAGGTCACTACAGCACAGTCAAAGGTCAAATCAAGGTCAGACCATGACATTGCACACCTACACCCCTAACCAATGTCCTTACCAAGTATCAACTTCCTGCACCTTACGGTTTATTGAGATATAGACCAGACAAGATTTTATAGGTCAAGGTCAGTACGGCAAGGTCAAAGGTCACATCAAGGTCAGACCATGATGTTGCACGCCTACACCTCCTAACCAATGTCCCTACCAAGTATCAACTTCCTACACTTTACCGTTTCTGAGATACAGCCTGGAGAAACTTTTAAGATTAATGCGGACACCATGGGTGAAAACAATACCCCCAGCCCTTAAGGGCTGTGGGGTAAAAAACTTTGGATTCGTATTTTGTACATGTTTTTACCAAAATGAAAAAATTAAATGTTCTGATTGTGGCAAAACATTGAGATGAAGATTTTATGACAATTACAATCAATGTACAGATGAATCTCTTTTACTTGAACTTTAATATTCATCATTTAATTTCCTAAATTCATCCCTAATTTTTTCAAAATGACGTTTTTCAAATTTGTTTTTTTTACTCCTCTATTTTACAAAGTTCCTATTGTATGACCAAGAAAATTTTTTATGCATCATTTTCCTAAACATCAGTACACTGTCCACGATCACTAATCCAGGTCCTCTACTTGCATCAGGGAGGTACTTGAACTGGAGGGGTCTGTAGATGCTGTTGCGCCAGATTGTGGGTCTTCATCCGAATTGAAGAGGCTCTGGATTAGATTACCTGCAGGGAAGCAGAAAATACAAGTAATAATAATAATGACAAGACAAGGATATTTAAGATAAACAATGGCATCATAGAAAATATGATAGGACAGTATTGTAAATTTCCTGGTTAATATCAATGAATGTTTGTGTAGTACTAAATAATAGAAATAGGACGCATTGGCATGCGTAATGTCCACCCAAAGGGAAGCATGAGTTTTGCTCTAAAACTTGGACAAAATTGGCAAGAGTAGATTACTGAGATACCCTGTGGGCGGAATATTTCGACGAATCGCTCTATCTCGCATGGTTAAGGAGATAGAAGGAAATTTGTGTTTTTGCATTTTTGGCAAATATTTGAAAATTCAAAATGGCCACCATTTTTGGGGAGGGAAACTTTTTTTGAAAATTACCAAAAGTACATTTCTTAGATACCCTGTGAGTTGAAAATTCAACGAAATCGCTCTATCTTGCATGGTTAAGGAGATTGAAGCAAATTTGTGTTTTTCCATTTTTGGCAAAAATTCGAAAATTCAAAATGGCCGCCATTTTTGGGGAGAGTAAAATTTTTTGAAAATTGCCAAGAGTACATTGTTTAGATGCCCTGTGGGTTGAAAATTTCGACGAAATCGCTTATCTCGCACGGTTTGGGAGATAGACATATTTATGTTTTTTGCTATGTAGCCATTACTCAGGAGGTTAAAGTTATTACCACCAACAACAATACCAAGCAAGCAATTGACGCTATAAACCTTCACACCAAATCTTAAAAAGATGAGTTAAATATGTTTCCTTTAAAAGAGTGAAACAGAAATGCAATTCAGAGTAGGCTCAAAGTAGCAAAACAGCAATTACTCAGATAGCTACAAAGCTATCATAGACGAAAAGCTATCCTGGCCAAACTATTGACCCAATTATCCTTCACATACATTTTTGTGAAGATAGAAAACATTGTTTTATTAAAATGTCCAGAAAAATTCAACTAAAAATAGCAGAATAGCTATACAGCACAGTAGCTATTACTCAGCTATAAAGGTATTATCACCAAAAGCAATCCAAAAGTAGCTAAGTAGCTATTACTCAGTTAGCTATAGCTACAAAGCTATCATTGACCAAAAGCTATCCTGGCCAAACTATTGACACAATTATCCTTCATATAAATTTTTGTGAAGCTAGAAAACATTGTTTTCCTTTAAAATGCTTAAAATAAAAAAGCTACTCAAAGTAGCTGAGTAGCTATTACTCATTCAGTTATATAGCTATTATCACAAAACCAATCCCAAGCAAACTATTGACCTAACTATTGCTCATACCAAATTTGGTAAAGATATGTCAAATATTTGTCCTTAAAATGCCCGGAAACAAAAGTAGCAGACAAAAGTAGCTAAGTAGCTATTACTCAGTTAGCTATAGCTACAAAGCTATCATCAACCAAAAGCTATCCTGGCCAAACTATTGACACAATTATCCTTCATACAAATTTTTGTGAAGATAGAAAACATTTTTTCATTAAAATGTCTAGAAAAAAGTCAACTCAAAATAGCATAATAGCTATATAGCACAGTAGCTATTACTGTTAGCTATAAAGGTGTTATCACCAAAAGCAATCCCAAGTAAGCTACTGATCCAATAATCCTCCATCCCAAATTTTGTGAACATAGGTGAAATACTTTTCCTTTAAAATGCTTAAAATAAAAAAGCTACTAAAAGTAGCTAAGTAGCTATTACTCAGTGAGTTATATAGATATTATCACTAAAAGCAATCCCAAGCAAGGTATTGACCTAACTATTGCTTATACCAAATTTGGTAAAGATATGTCAAATATTTTTCCTTAAAATGCCCGGAAACAAAAGAAGTATACAAAAGTAGCTAAGTAGCTAGTACTCAGTTAGCTATAGAGCTATCTTCACCAAAAGCAATCCCATGCAAGCTATTAACCCGATAAACACCAATACCAAATTTGGTAAAGATAGGATAAATACTTTTCCTGAACATAGGCGAAATACTTTTCCTTTAACATGCTTAAAATAAAAAAGCTACTAAAAGTAGCTAAGTAGCTATTACTGAGTGAGTTATACACCTATTATCACTAAAAGCAATCCCAAGCAAGCTATTGACCTGACTATTGCTCATACCAAATTTGGTAAAGATATGTCAAATATTTTTCCTTAGAATGCCCGGAAACAAAAGAAGTACAAAAAATAGCATCAGAGATGCCCGTACCCCACAGCCTAGGGAAATATTTTGAACGCCATGAGATATAGAAGTACTGTACCAGTACAAAGTTCAGGATACTTTGAGAGCACTGTCAGTTATATAAAGGTCCAAACAATGTTTAAATGGAGAAAATAATGTCTAAGAGAAAGATAATGCATGTAAAGATGAAGTATTAAAACAAGATAATTCAATAACAATATAATAGCATTAATCAGTAAACTAAAATTACAACACTCTTTATCTACATCTGCATGGCCGAATTATGGTTTAGATGTTTTGAATATTACCATGCATCCAGAAGTGGTAATACATTCAATGAACGCTTATGTGTGGTGTTGGAGCAAAATCTGTGGCTCACTTGATGAAATTCCATCTCTTACAATGGGAAGTTATAATATTACAATATGTCAGATATGCATGTTTTTGTGCAAAAATATTAAAAGAAATTGTATATTCTTAAAATAGAAGTGTTGTTTGTTATACACACAATTCTTACGGAACAAGAAAAAGCACTAAAATGTTTCAAAATTGACAGCTAAATGATATTCTCCAATTTTTGTAATAAACTGGAAATAGGTACAACAATCATACTGCTCAGGGCCAAAACTCACGAAGATTTTGCTTTAATGAAAGCATTGTACTAATTTTGAAAAAATTATTTTTACTTAAAAGCATAGTTCATAGCTTTCACATCTTCAAGAAGACAATTTACAAACAGTCATTATTATTTAAAAAGGCAAGCCCATGGACTAACAATAAATACTAATTAAATATATTTCAAGCTTTTGAATAGATTTTAACATAACCAATTGAACAATTCACTACAGAAATTCATTTTAAAAAAAATTCGGAAAAAAATATTTGAAGAAAGAAAAATTCTTTATGATTATGATCAAGAAGATATTGAAGAAGAATATTGGTAAATTCAAAGGTTTTTGGACAATGATACAATATATTTCAAAATTAAATGGCATGAAAGAATATAGCTGGGCTACCTGAAGAAAAAGCCTTAAAGGTTTATTCAGACTACATTATTACACTGAATATATCTTGTTTCTTTTGTATTTTCCTTGAATTGGCCTTAGGTGGAAAAAAGGCGGAAATTAAAAAATGTAAATATTATTGCAATGTCAGCTAAGCAGATTATAAATATAAAATATCATAATATAAAGCTCATACCAGAACTGAGGGGAGGACAGAGCAAGGTGATAAAACATGAATTTTTTACAGATGAATACAAACATTCACACCCATAAAGCCGACACAATATTAGTGGTGGGACAATTGGATGTGCAGGCCATTAATCGTCAATGAGAGTGTACCACCAGTCACAGTCACTGACAATTGTTAAAGCCAGATAATTTTAAGCAATCAGCTATTCAACAGAAATGTAACCCTTTTATTTTAGAACTTTTAAAATGTTTTCATGCTTTTGTTCATTAAACTGCTATACTTATCACAACTATTAGTTTGCTTTATGCATATCGCAATATGTTCAGTAGTAAGCGCAGGTACTCTTGCTGGACACTGAATCTCAGAAACTTTGAAAACCATCAAAATTCTTTCTGGATTCAGTGGATTGATATACATTTCCTCCTGAAAAGTGTTTCTTGCTCCAGTGACCAACAATGTAGCAAAATAGGTGAATAATTGATTTTGGATCAACCACTGGTAGGCAAACTAGGTGTTTTATCAACCTCCAAATTTGGCACAGTTCCAAATACGACACAATATGATAGAGAACACTGATACAAAGGTATAGCCTTAACATCTAGATCTGCCAAAGCAAAGTTCATGCTGTACATTTTTACCACACAGGTGGCACTAGCTTAGGCATACACTTGACTATTTTTGCAACCACAATATGGAAACTGGACATAACGCATCAGAGAACCAATGCATATTAGTATCCACTGGAAAGCACCCACCCTAGAACTTAGAAGCATACAACAATAAGTGAGATTGAGCCACATATAAGTCTGCCCACCAAAGCTGACGATGAAGGAGGGCCCCAAGGTCAAATCTGACTACATTAAAATACTGTCAACCATGATAGGTTGGTGCCACATTGCAAAACACTGGGATCAATTATTAGCGAGTTACAAGCACTTTTACATTTGGCTACCCTTGTATGACCTTAAAGGAAGGGCCCCAAGGTCATATCTGACCCTTCTATGACTACACCAAAGATACCTAGCTGATGTTTTTCTTATTGGTTGTTTCCTGATAAGATTGTTATATATCTTGTGTAATACTCTACTAATCAGGCTGGCAGATACTGGATATACAGGGAAATACTGGGAAATATAAAGGTTTTGTAATATAACTAATATCCATTTTAACCCAAATTGCATGATATTGACTTCATATTAAGTTTATCAGAGAAAAGATTGAGCAAGTTATTGAGAAAAATGCCAATAATTATCAAATTTCCTACCCAGAAATACCATGGAAAACCCTGTATCGCAAATTTCTCAAACCAATAATGAGCGACTTAGGAGCACCTTCAAGGTTGGCTACCCTTATGACTTTTAAGAAGTGCAAGGATCAAATCTGACCAAATCAAAAGATTCCTAGCCCATCATTTTCTGTAACTTGAGTTGACATGTCAAACATTTTTGACCAGTAGTTAGCAAAATCTACGCACTAAAGTTTTGTCACCACCAGTTATTTGGGTTATTTTGGCATTCTGTAGAATGAAGAATGACAAGATTTAATGTCTGCATGCTTGAGCAGAACATTTTTACTGTTGTCAATATTACTGATAAAGGGATTCAAATTTCTGTTTGTTAGAACCAGTAAGTATAAAAGACTAGGGTGAAGTGGTTGGCATTCTGCCAACCACAAAGTCGAATCTTAGGACAGCGGTGGGTGTTGAAATCTATAAACTTGGTATTATCGCCCGCAAGACAGAGTGAGGTGCGGTGACAGTAAAATATTGCTGGATTATATATTTGTAAAATATTGTTAGAAACACCATTGTAGCCTCACGTTTTCATCACTCTGTGGGTGTACAACTACCAGCATTTGATATTTTATTTGTTTTAAATATTGCGAGAAGACAGAGTGAGGTGCGGTACGTGACAGTAAAATATTGCTGGATTATATATTTGTAAAATATTGTTAGAAACACCATTGTAGCCTCACGTTTTCATCACTCTGTGGGTGTACAACTACCAGCATTTGATATTTTATTTGTTTTAAATATTGCGAGAAGACAGAGTGAGGTGCGGTGACAGTAAAATATTCCTGGATTATATATTTGTAAAATATTGTTGGAAACACCATCGTGAATTATAACTTCTAGGACATACAAAAGCGCCTTCTAGTGGTTGAATGTAGAACTACAGAGTTTGAATATTTTCATTGTCTCTGCCAGAGGTGTCCTCGATTTTGATTGGCTGAACGACAAATGTGTAGTACTACCGTGACGTCACTTCATTCATTAATTTCTTTGCGGTTTATTTGTTTGACAAATAATTGAGTACACGTAGATGGGCAGACAGCAATTTTACATTAACAGTGACTGCGTGATAAACCCTGCAGACGAATAAATTAATTGGGGTTTAAGGTCTAGAAACCAGCAGACGAAACCGTTAAATAAGACTCCTTCGAGTAGACCATTACAATGGCAAACACAATAGTTTCTAGGACATACGGGTCCTTGGAGAAAGCCAGACGAAGTGCTAGACAAGCTTTTTACTTTATAAAATATAACTGAATAAAAGCATTAAAAATCTTCAAAATGGCAGAGTGTATAGTATAGACCTTAATGTACCGATATGTGAAGAAATATTATGCAGAATTTGATATTTAAGGGCTTAAACGGCCATTTTAAAATCGCGGCCGCAACTCAGTACATAACTCGAATCAAAGATTCGACTAAAAAGGGGTTAGATGAATTTCAAAGAAATGCCTGGGGTGGCCATTAGTTTTTTTATTCCTAAAATACAGCTTAATTCAGTCACAGATGGATACATACTACAAGGTCTTTAAAAATACACTTCTAGAGAGCTATACATATATCAAATTTATAGTTTTAGAAATATTTATGAAAATCAGTACTTCTTCATACGGTACAGTAAGGGAATAAAAAATTTTACTTGATCTAATTACCCAGTACTGTATTTAACCATATAAACACTCCTCCCCCATCACCGCACACCCCCCACCCCCACAAAAAAAAAAAAAAAAAAAAAAAAAAAAAAAAAGATAGACCTAGTGCATCGGAGAATCGTTTCAAATTTGTATCTCATGAATCGACTGGAAGGACAACTCACCAAAACAAGTGAACCACTGTTAACCTTAAAGGGGGGGCCAAAGGTCAAATCTGATCATCATTCAGAAGATTCCCAGCCCATGATTTCCTGTAAGTTTGTTTCACATTGCAAACCTCTGGGACCAATAATAAGCGAGTTATAAGTACTTTTAAGTTTAGCTGTCCTTGTTTGACCTTGTAGGAGGGGCCAAAGGTCAAATCTGACCGCATCAGAGGATTCCCACCCCATCATTTCCTATAAGTTCGTTTCACACTGCAAACTTCTAGGACCAATAACATGCAAGTTATAAGCACGTTTAAGATTGGCTGTCCTCATTTGACCTTGAAGGAGGGTCCCAAGGTCAAACCTTACCACATCAAAAGATTCATAGCCCATGATATCCTACAAGTTGGTTTCACATTGCAAACCTCTGGGATCAATACTTATCATTTTTTAGTTTGGCTGTCCTCGTTTGACCTTGAAGGAGGTTCCCAAGGTCAAATCTGACCACCTCAAAAGATTCCCAGCCCATGATTTCCTATAACTTGGTTTGACATTGCAAAACCTCTAGGACCAATAATAAGAGAGTTATTAGCAGTTTTACACTTGGCTATTCTTGTTTGACCTTAAAGAAGGGGTCTAAGGTCAAATCAGACCACATCAGAAGATTCCCAGCCCATGATTTCCTATAGGTTGGTTTCACATGCCACACCTCTAGGAGCAATAATAAGGGAGATATAGGAACTTTTAAAGTCCACTACTTGGGGTACCTGGATATTCCGTGAATGACCTTGAATGAAGAGTTTCAAGGTCAAATGTCTGCAAGATTTTAGAGGACATGTATATCTGTTATACATATTACCTACGAAGAGATTCAACCTTCTACTTATGAGAACCAGCCGGTAGAAAAAGGTAGATAATTTTCAAAGAAATACCACCTTGTTTTTCAGAACGATTCTAATTTCAGTCCCAGAGAAGCTTATATCCCAATGAAGATACACTGTAAATTTGGTGAAGACAGCTTGTGTAGTTTACCTCTGAGAGCGTTAACGTCAAAAATCTCTGTACGCGCTGCGGCGGTGTTGCGAATGCTAAACCAAAGTCTCCACCGGATGTATCTGGTGGATACAAAAAAAAAAAACACAGAAAATTTCATATCAAATAGGTCTACCGACAAGAAGTGAAGCTCATGAAACCAAAACATGGTAGTTCTACAATGAAATTAATATAAATGTGACATAATGCATTAAAATATGGGATGAAAGTTTATAATTTCTTTATATTGAAAGTTTTTAATAGTAGCCCCCATTTTTAACAAATTCGTTGCCCTGGGGTGTTGATATGGTGAATTAGGGTATTTATGTTACATACATGATGTGGTGGGTAAAAAAGTAAATTGCTTACATTTCATCAGTACACATACACCATTCAATATTCCAACACATAGTTATTTTTTCACATTTATAACATTTTAAGGATGGCCAAAGACAATGGGAAAAATACAAAGCTACAAAGCACTGATCTCTGAAAGAAACTTGCAAAATCATGACAATGTGGTTAAAGTAGTGATCTCAATATGTACCCAAATATCAGACCATGAAATATCCTCCCGTTTCTGAAATCACAAAGCCGAGTATCTCCTAATGTAATAACTAAAGTCCTGTGTCTGCCAATAGGCAATAAGAGGTAATTCTACAAGAATGAAAAATCTTAACATCTAAAATTTACAATCACACAGACATGACATGTCGAAGGCAAGACATTGAATTTTTCTAATTTTTCATGTATAACTTTCTCACAACATACCACTCTAGACTTACTCAAAATCCCTCTATCTTACACCATTCAAAAGATAAAAATGATTTTACATTTTCCACAAAATCCAAGATGGTTGCAAAAACTTCAGAAAATCACATTTTTATCTTATACACTTACTGCAGTTATAAAACAAATGGGTGCACAATTCACTTGAAATTGTTCTATTTATAAGATAACTGTGATTTTAATTTGATGCAAAAGTTGGTGATGGTCACCAAAAACAGGTGAAAATGAAAATTTTTAGCTTTGCCTGCACTAAATAAGTAATCCTTATGGGTCTCAAATTCACTCAAATCATGGTATTTTGCACCATTTTCAAGATAAATGTGATATTCCATTTTCCATGAAAATCCAAGAGGAGCATCAACACAACAAATCAACTTTTTAAGGTTCCTATATATATATGAAGTAATGCCATTGGGTCCAAAATTCACTTGAAATTGCTTTATCATGCATCATTGGGGGTACTCAAATAAGTAATTAAAGTAGCATAGTAACTATTTTTCACTTAGCTTAGAGCTGTGACTCCCAAAAGCAATACCTATTATTGCTAAGCTATTAACCCAATAATCTTTAATACAAAATTTCATTCGATCATCTTAAATTCTTTTCACAGTTCACTCCAATTATTTTTTAAATGCACAGAAACCAAATTGCTTTTCAAAATAGAAAATTTAATAGGCAAATTAAATTTTTATAAGTTAATAGCCGGTCCGCCAAACGCCGACCGGTACTGCCCTCTCCACTCACTAGAGGGCTAATGCTTTTAAATGCCTCTTTTTCGGTTTAAATCACCCATCAATGGTCCCCAGACAAGTAGAAGAGTGGGGATGGTTGGGTGGGACTCCACCGTCTGTTAGGTAAGGTATTAACTACCCAGTGGTTGGTGGGTAGCTGACTAAGGGACTAGGCAATGAACTCTAAAGGGAAAATGACCCCAATAACCGCCTTCAGAACCCCAGGCACCAGTCAGTCAGATCTAGGAGTGGACCTGTTGGGCTGCCACTACCGGTCCCAGATGGTACATCTCTGAGTCAGCCCAAGCCACATCCTTCAGGTAAAACTGAGTGAAGGTATTATGTGACTTCTAATGGCAGGCTGACAAAAAATTTTTCCAAGGAGACTTAGATCTTGGGTTTTGTCTTGGAAAAAAGAGATCTGTCTTCCTTAAGAGATCTGTCCACTGTCGGCGCCAGGGCCGGAATGACCACTGGAGCGACACTCCCCGGACCCTCCCATGCAAGTTGGTTCTTTGACAGAAAACTTGGAGAGGGGCAAAGAGAAACCTTGGACCAATCCGACTGATGACGGATGTTCCTGTTTACCCAGGCATGAATTTCGCTCCTGCGCTTTCCTGAACCCAGAGCCAAAAGGAAAACCGTCTTAAAAGTTAAGTGCTTTAAGGACGCCTTTCGGAGAGGTTCAAAGGGGGCCTTCGTCAACTGGTGAAGGACCAAGGAAAGGTTCCAGGCAGGGATGCCTCGACACCCTTTGGGTCTGTCCCTGTGGAAACTATTGAGCAATCTGTTGAGGTTCTCATTTTGCTGATACTAACAGTAGAGTTTTGTCAGCAATGGCAGACCTGTACCCATCTATGGTACTGGGTTGTAACTTCCTGTTGGTGTAGGAGAAAATCGGGGATCTGTTCTACAGATGGTGAATGGAAGTCCACCTGATTCGCCTTGCACCATCGAACAAAAACGGACCACTTTGCTTCATACATGCTTCACAAATCTGGTAGACCTTCTTTGAGGAGCTTCAATCTCATTGCCACTTGGTCAGAGCCACTTGGTTCCCGAATAGCTTTGGCTCTAGGAGCCAGGCGTGAAGGTTCAGGTTTTTCAGATCACTGTGAAGGATGCCACTGAAAGGCTGGGTCAGGAGATCCGGACGGCTGGGAAGGCAAAGTGGGATTTGGGATGACATCTCCACCAGATCCCACAACCAGGGCATGTTCGGCCAGCCCGGGGCTATTATTATTATCCTTTTGCACTGATGACTGAGAGCCTTTGTCAGAACATTTATCAGGAGGGGAATTGGGGGAAATGCATACAGTTCCAGATTCTCCCAAGACAGGCTCAAAGCACGGCCCACGCTTTTGGATCGGGGACTGGGGACACGAACTGAGGCAGTTTGCAATTGTACCTGGTCGCAAACAGGTCCACCTTGGGAAGGTGCCATCTGTGGCAGATCTGAGCAAAGACATCCTGGTGCAGAGACCATTCCGTCTGAATGACATGTCGGTGTCTGGACAGTTTGGCGGCTATCACATTGAGCCGGCCCGGAATGTGACATGCTCTCTGGCAAATTTCTCTGAGATTGCACCAAGACAGGAGTCTCCAGAGGAGAGCACAGAGAGATCCTGAATGCATGCCTCCTTCTTTGTTTATGTAAGCCACCATGGTAGTATTGTCGGTGGCAACTAGAACCACCCGACCCCGGCAAAGAGGTTAGAATTCCTTTAGGGCCAATAAAACTGCTTTCAATTCTAGGAAATTGATATGCAGTCTGCTTACCGGAATGGACCAACCGCCTTTTGCGGTATAGTCTCCTAAATGTGCACCCCAACCCTCGTATGATGCGTCTGTAAAGACCTGAACCACGTGACGAAGGGGGTGCAAGTGTTGGCCAGGAAGGACGTTTTCCTCCTTTAACCACCATACCAGGTGGGGATGAAGGGACTTGGGAATCGGGATGATCTTCTCCAATGATTCCGGGATGTGCCAATGGTTCTTCAGGTGCCACTGGATGGGTCTCATGTGCAAACGCCCAAACGGAACCTGCTTTTCTGTCGCCGTAAGCAGGCCTATCAAGGACATGGGTTGTCTCACTGAACAACTGGTCTTCTCTAGGAGGGTATTGATTTTGGAGTTCAGAGCTTCCTACCTTCCGGGGTGGGTCTGACTACTCCTTGGACCAAGTCGTACTGGTAGCCTACAAAGTTGAAAATCTGTTTGGGCTCCAGTTCTGATTTCTTGAGGTTCACCTGACACAAGGCAAGAAGGGTTTGGGTATCCTGGAAACATGAATCTTTGTCTTTTGCCCGGATCAGCCAGTCGTCCAGGTACTGGTGCATGCGGATGTTTCTTGCTTGAGCCATAAGTTTAACCTCCTTGACCACAATTGTAAACTCCATAGGAGCTGTAGAAAGGCCAAACGGGAGAGCCCGAAACTGGAAGGTTTGGCCCTGATAACGGAACTGGAGGAACTTCCTTGAGTTTGGACTGATAGGGATGTGAAAGTAGGCGTCGCTGAAGTCGAATTTACTCTCCTTGTTGCAGAGATAGGCGAATGGACTCTGGGGTTTCCATTTTAAAGGTTTTGACCTTGAGAAACCGGTTTAGGGCACCGAGATCTAAAATTGGTCGCCATTTTTTATTTGGTTTGGGAATGCAATGCCTCCTGCAGATAGCTGCGCCTGAGGGGATTGGCATATCCGCTCCTTATCAGAGGTACCCTGGTGAGAGGAGGCTTGAGCCTGAAGGGAAGATTGTATCCCTCCTTCAGGATCGATACTACCCTTGGACTTGAACCCTTTTGGGCCCAGACTTGCCAAAATTTCTGCAGTCGGGCCCCCACAGGCAGACCTTCTACAACACTGAGGACATTTGTCACAGGAGGGGCAGAAGGAGACAGATCTACAGAAAAAACATCTTTCACAGGCTTTATTAGGCCATTTTCTGAATCTACACTGGGACTTACACCTTTCTTTTGTGGTGGCCCATTCAAAAACACAGAATGTGCAGGAGTTGCAACATTTATGTAACTTACATTTTGACTCCTCACAAGAACATTTCAAACACAAAGAACATTTACTTTCTTTCAAACAAACTGAACAATGCTTCAAAGGTCCTGGTTTTGAACAGAACTTGCACAATAATTGTCATTTTTTATTTACTTTGAAAGCCTTGGGGTTACAACCACCTGAGGCGGCATCTCTCCCCTTTCCCCTGTTGCTGCGATTCCTACCAAAGGAGCGCCAAGCTGGGACTTCAGTATCTTGAGCAGAAGGAGCAGGTCTATTATTGCCCTGATTGCGGTTCCAGGATTGTTTGAGGAAACAGCGTGAGGCAAGAAAGGTGAAGAAGACAAGACCCCTGTAGGTCAGGGATGAGCAACTTTCACTTTAACCGGGGAAAACACCGGTGCAATGTTTCTTACGGCAGATACAGGTTGTGCAGACGAAGGGTTAGAACACATGGTTTGCAAAGCCTCAATATGTGCAAAACGAGTGGACCACTCATCTTTTAATTCTGATAGTTCTTTTTTAACAGAAGAATCATCCACAGACACATTACTTGGTGTAGAAGCAACAGAGGCTACAGACTGGTTTAAGTCCACGGGACCTACCACACTAACCTGTGAAGGGTCAATCAAAACGTCTGTTTTACCACAAGATTTCTTTTCTTTGCGGAGCTTGTAAGTGGGTGTGACCAACTGTTTCCGCTGATCTGGAGTTAAAAGCAAACAGGCTGCGCAGTCGTCCTTTCCTTGTACACAAGGGTCTGATCCAGCACCCTTTTCTCTACAATGCGCACAACAAATGTGGGTGTCACAGCTAGCCATGATGTGGCCGCAGCCTCCTTTCCTTTGGCCAGACAATGCCATGATATCCATACACAAACTTCACAATAATATTAGCACAACTTCACACAAAAACAGTACATATAATGAAATTATTCCTTAAATGTGAGAAACGCTTCCAAGTAGAATCGCGTCAAATGAAAAAGAGGCTGTGACGTCATGGCCACCTGGCGAGTTCAGGAAGCATTAGCCCTCTAGTGAGTAGAGAGGGCGGTACCGGTTCGACCGGGGTATTCCCAAGACATCTTATTCTGGCATTTGGTGGACCGGCTTGCGCCGGCATATAGCAGGAATCTGTTAGGTAAGGTGTATTAACGCAAAAAAATAGTTAATTAGCCAATACTAAACAAGCTATGCATACATTATTAGGCAATACTAAACAAGCTATGGAGCCTATAATCCTCCAAGGTAAATTTGGTTAATGTATATTCTGTACTTTCCTCAGCAGAAAAGGAAAAATAGCATCAGAGATGCCCGTACCCCACAGCCTAGGGAAATATTTTTAACACCATGAGATATAGAAGTACTATATCAGTACAAAGTTCAGGATACTTTCAGAGCACTGTCGGTTATATAAAGGTCCAAACAATGCTTAAATAGAGAAAATAATGTCTAAGAGAAAGATAATGCATGTACTCTTTATCTACATCTGGCATGGCCGAATTATGGTTTAGATGTTTTGAATATTACCATGCATACAGAAGTGGTAATACATTCAATGAATGCTTATGTGTGGTGTTGGAGCAAAATCTGTGGCTCACTTGATTAAATTCCATCTGTTACAATGGGAAGTTGTAAAAGTAAAATTCTTAATGAATTCTAATATGACTTTAACAGTGCTTAATCTGCATCAAAAAGACAGACCCATAGGTGCAACAAGATTTTAAAGGTCAAGGTCACTACGACAAGGTCAAAGGTCAAATCAAGGTCAGACCATGATGCTGCACACCTACACCCCCTAACCAATATCCCTACCAAGTATCAACTTCCTACACCTTACAGTTTCCGAGATATAGCCCGGACAAGATTTTATAGGTCAAGGTCAATACAGCAAGCTCAAAGGTCAAATCAAGGTCAGACCATGACGTTGCACACCTACACCCCCTAACCAAAGTCCCTACCAAGTATCAACTTCCTACACCTTGCGGTTTCTGAGATATAGCCCGGACAAGATTTTATAGGTCCAGGTCACTACAGCAAGGTCAAAGGTCAAATCAAGGTCAGACCATGACGTTGCACACCTACACCCCCTAACCAATGTCCCTACCAAGTATCAACTTCCTACACCTTACAGTTCCCGAGATATAGCCCGGACAAGATTTTATAGGTCAAGGTCACTACGACAAGGTCAAAGGAAGGTCAGACCATGACGTTGCACACCTGCACCCCCTAACCAATGTCCCTACCATGTATCAACTTCCTACACCTTACAGTTTCCGAGATATAGCCCGGACAAGATTTATAGGTCAAGGTCCCTACGGCAAGGTCAAAGGTCAAATCAAGGTCAGACCATGACGTTGCAAACCTACACCCCCTAACCAATGTCCCTACGAAGTAACAACTTCCTTCACCTTACGGTTTCCGAGATATAACCCAGACAGGATTTTATAGGTCAAGGTCACTACGGCAAGGTCAAATCAAGGTCTGACCATCATGTTGCACACCTACACCCCCCTAACCTACACCTTACGGTTTCTGAGATACAGCCCAGACAAACTTTTTCCCGCCGCCCGGCCGCCCATCCGGACACCATGGGTGAAAACAATACCCCGACAGGCCTTAAGGGCTGTGGGGTAAAAACAGGTAATTAAATATCTAAGAAGTTTTTGCTTACTTAGTTATAGAGTTGTGACTCTCAAAAGCAATACCAAGCAAGCTATTAAGTTGGGTATTAACCCAATAATCTTCAATATCTTCCATATCTCATAAGCGCAAAGCAGAATAATGCTAAAACAATATGTCCACCGACTCCACCCCAAGAGGATGGACAAAATGAATGCATCATAATTGAAGTTTGAAAGGATTACTGTGTATGAAGCTAACAGGAAGTGGCAGATATAAGAATTAGGGTAAATAAATGAATGTGATTTCTTTATGTGATTTTTGGAAAAGGAAAAGAAATAATTTTTCTAAAATCACACATTATCACCCATTGAAAATAGCCAACAGACTAGAACTGGATAGCCGCCCTTGAATACAACTATCCATCCATTCACAAAATAATTCATATATTGAGAACACCAGTTTTTAAGGAAAATGTAGAAAATGTTTTCTTTGTAAAGAAAAAGTAAAAATTGTGATCAACTGGAGCACATGTTGCAAACAGGGGGAAGTAAAACAAGCAATCAGTGGTCCATCTCCCAACTGACAACATGACTTGAAGATAAAAGCAACCAAAATTTAGGGGATTTGTAACCAGTACTGATATCAGTCAAGTGAAATGGTTAAAAATCTGGAAAATGCTGTTGATACTAAAGCCGTAACAAGGTGCAACATAAATCACACACTGTGACTGGCTGAAAACATGGGAGGTCACAATAAAGCAAAGCTCTTCAGACTCAATACCTGTATCCCCGCCACATAGCATGCGAGCTGGTGTGAGATAAATTACAACTATGATGAGGGCCTGTATTCATAGAAGGTATTGTACTCAAGTTGAGTAAAAAATCAGCTCAAGTTGAGCTAAAAATGGATGAGGCTCAAGATGGTATTTGTAAAGAAGCTGACCCAATTTTTGGCTCAACAGTTTGAATAAGTTTGATCCATCCATCATAATAGATTGAAGTTTGGATCCAATGCGGTTGAACCTTCTGCACTTGATCCATTTTCTGTCAACTTTGATCTGATTTTTGATTCAGATTGATCTATTTTTTGGTGAATATGGGCCCTACTTCACTGCACTGTACCATTTTACATTAATTCAGGACAAAAAATTCATTGCAAAATGGAGGTGGCCAGCACCTTTTTTAATTTAGTGGCTATTATGACTGCTCAGCGGGTCTTAAAATATGTTAAAATAACATCTGGAACTTAATATAACATCTAATATAATCTACTGGTAGAAATTCCAATCTAGGTGATTTAGGTATTGCTCTGGGGTTCAAAATCTAATAAACTTGGTAGTACTGATTGAAGACTGAAAAGCACAATAAAACTATGTACAGATTGTTTAACACACCCGGAACAATAAATTTTAACATTCTTTTTAGTGCTAAAGACTTAGCTGATACGAGAAATATTCATTAAACTGTCTCACATGGTGAAACTCTGGATGAGCTTTACTTGCTGAGACCAAGTGGGTAGTTTGGACAATCAAAAGGTTGATGCAGAAGCTAAATGCCTTGCAGGAATGTGACAGTTGTCAAAATTTAATTGGCCAAAACCGTACTTTGTATAACACTTGTTACAGGACATTTAATTCTTGCATTAGTTAGTCATGTCCACATTACAGAAAATTCCCTTGAAAGTGGTGGTGAGATTTGATGATGACTGTAAAATTCTTGAAATAGACTGAAAAATTTCAGTTTCTGTCATGTTCAATTATGTTAAGTCTGTGTTACAGTGAAACATTTTCTTTTATATTTGTTTTCTTCATTTATGAAGCTGCATCTTGCTTAAATGACAGACTTACATGTAAAGAAGGCCCAGTTTTTGTGTTTCAGGTGGACTTTCGTTCAAGCTTATATTGAGTTTCTACAAAGATTACAGTCTGGTACACTCAGAAATACGTAAATCTCTGAGATTGGAATATCTACCAAGTTTACTAGATTTCAGACCCAAGGTACCCAAATCCCCTAGATTGGACTTTCTACCAGACTAAGCAGTAGAAACTCCAATTGGACTTTCTACCACTAGAAATTCTACCAGATTGGACTTTCTATATTTAATGTGTTGTACAAGTGCATGAATTTGAAGCTTTTAATCTTCTACAAAATAGACATTTCCATGTTAAATACTTGATTTTCATGAATGAACTCTATGTATGAAATAGGAAACTCGAGAGAATACTGTGACCTCATATTCTGTATGCAAACACAAACTTTAATGAGTTGTTCTCATAACCTACTTGTAGCAGGCCATCTTGAAATGGGACGACTTTAAAAAGGGTCGAGTTTGAAACAGGCCGATATGTCCATAAAACTATTTACATATCATTACCATAAACTTAGGCAACCAATTTTTAATCAAAGTTCTGTTATTTATTATCAATAAACATTAAAATATCAGCAATTACAGCTTACATTATCTTTTAAAAGAGATGAGGTTTCAAACACTTCTCTATAATGCTTGATAAAAGTTATGAAAATTCTTATTCTTATTAACATATTACCAACTTAAGCATTAGTTTCGTTCTACAGTGATGTATTTATGGCATAAAACAGTTTATTTTAGTGTCCCAACAGAAAATGCAGTATTTTTGTATGTGTGTAGGTAACACAGCTAGAACAATAAATCCTGTTGGTACACGGGTGGTCACTGAGATAAACGGTCATAGAGACAAATAGTCTTCTGAAATTATGACTTAAAAACAGTTAAAGGGTTTAAACAACAATATAACACAAACCAAATGTTATGGTGAGCATTGTTTAAGTATATGTTGTTATTGAGTTTGTGTGATTTTGTTATTTACACTATTTAAATTTGAAAGATTTGAAGACCGTTTATCTCTATGACCGTTTATCTTTGTGACCACCTGTGTAATGAAAATTCTAACAGTACAGACTCACTAATGTATAGTCTTTTATACCATGTAGTAACTACTCACCCAGCAAGCCTTGGTTTCTGTTCTCTGCTGGAGGTGGGACGCCAAAGAACACTTGTCCTATTCTGTCTAAATACTGCCCCAATAAAGAAAAGGGAATGTTCAAGTATTTCAATGATTTAAGTCTAGACTTTGTCACAAATGACTGAAAAAATACTTAATCTTCGTAATATTGCATAAGTCGGAACTTTGAAAAAAAATAAAATAAAACTTCACTAATTTTCACTTATATTTTTTTCCAAGAACATAACATATTGTGAATAAACTTTTTAAAAACATTCTATTACTGATATTTCATTCAGATTATGGATATAATGAATCACAGAGATTATTTCTGAAATAAATATTGTTGCAAAAAGGTACAAAACAAACAACTCTTTGTACCCATAGTTATATGGGTTCCTTTTTACTTTTAATTAGCAGGAGTTAATATTGACACACAGTTTTATTTATTCTGATTCTTTGCTGGTTAATCATTCAGAAAATAAGAGAGACAATGGACTGCTAGGTTCTTTTACTTTGAGCCCTTGGTATCAGATCTTATACCTGAGCTGTGACTTACCTCATTGTATGTTGGATCTCTCTGAATACTGGGTTGATAGCTCTCACATAACACTGTAAAAACTGCCAACTTTCCCCTGTAACATTTCACAGACAAAATTTTGCATGATATCCTAACACAAACAACATTATTTTGGAAAACTTGAAATTATAGTAATCCATAATTCCAGTTCCTATGCAGTTACACACAAACTTGAAAATTTTAATTACTTAAATGTTGCTTTTATAAGCTTCAAGCCTACCATGTGGGACTGAATGCTGTTCTCGGATGGCCACAAGGCATCAGGCCAACGTCTAAGAAAAATAGACATTTATAGTTGGCTGTAGCCTCAAGTTGCCCTCTCGTGGTACACTGTGAGATCTCGTCCTACTTTCTCTTTGAAATTTTTAAAAACCTTACCCCTCAGCTGTAATACAGCGGGGAGGCTGGGTGGGACTCTTCTCAGTCCCACATGGTAAGCTTGTAGCTTATAAAAGATACATTTAAGTAATTAAAATTTTCAATTTTATTGCGCTACAATAGCTTACCATGTGAGACTGAATGCTGAATCTAACCGCACGGTGGAGGGATTACAGCTGAGACTGGAAGATATGTCAATTTTTCTTAAATTTTGAAGTAATAGATTAGAATGAATGTTTAGAAATACCAGTCTGAGTCCCACTTACAGAGCCCCAATCCCGAAGACTGGGCCTGTAAAGAGTAAAAAAAACTGAATAGAATGAATGACAGTGCTAAAACTGTCAAGATGTTTTGATTGTAGGAGAGAAGTGCAGCCGTGCTCACTTTAGCATTGTAATACCCTTAGGGTCCATCCATGAGTTAAAAACCAGCCTGATGGTTGGAATTCTCATAAATTTTTGCCACCGAATATGAGATTAATGACAACTTTGATAAGTCCTTAATACACATATACTTGATAAACTAAAAATAAAAAACGACCTTACTCGTAAAATCTTGAGAGGTAAACCTATACCTAGATCCTGGGATTAGACTCCTGAAGACTTGGTTGTAGCGGATGTGCCCCCCCCCCCCCTTTCTTTTCTTTCCAAGGACAACTGGTCTGAGGGGAAGGATCTAGGACTTCTTGTGCCACCACCACTGGTCCCAGATACATATTGTTGTCGTTGTCTGACCAAGTAAGGTCTTTCAGGTAAAAATTTGTAAATGTGTTGTGAGCTTTCCAGTGATGACAGGCTTGCATGATTTGGTCCACCGATACCCCACCGTAAAAGGCCTTAGAGGCCACGAAGGCCCGAATGTCATGCGCTTTAACTTGGACCAAGTCCAAGGCTTGTTGGTCTGCTTGTTTATAACAAAGTAGAATGGTTTGTTTCAATCAAGAAGAGAGAGTAGCGGGTCTGAGGTATTTCCCTTCTTGAAGGAGATGAAAAGGAGGGACCGAGACCCTCTCAGGTCTTTGGTTCGTTCCAAATAGTACCTCAGGGCCTGCACAGGACCCAAGGTCCTGTCTTCTTTGAATTGTCTATCTACAACTAGAAATAGGACGCCCTGTTGATAGTAGCTGCGACATATGAATAGAAACAGGATAGCATAGAAGAACACACATTATCATGTGTAATGTCCACCCCATGAACCTTTTGCCAAAATTGTACAGTAGTCTTACAAGACCCTGTTTCATTTGTGAAATATATCAATGATGGTTAAATATTTATTAGTGTACATGTAAATTATTTCAGCTTCATGCCTTTTTGCATTGGTTGGGTCGAAAATTTTGACGAAATCACTCTATCTTGCACGGTTAAGAAGATAGAAGCAAATTTCTGTTTTTCTATTTTTGGCAAAAATTTGAAAATTCAAAATGGCCGCCATATGTGGGGAGGGGAAATTTTTTTGAAAATTGCCAAGAGTACATTTCTTAGATACCCTGTGGGTCGAAAATTTCACCGAAATAATTCTATTTTGCACGGTTAAGGCAAATTTGTGTTTTTCCATTTTGGGTCAAAATTCGAAAATTCAAAATGGCCGCCATATGTGGGGAGGGGAAAATTTTTTGAAAATTGCCAAGAGTACATTTCTTGGATACCCTGTGGGTCGAAAATTTTGACGAAATCGCTCTATTTCGAACGGTTAAGGAGATAGAAGCAAATTCGTGTTTTGCCATTTTTGGCAAAAATTCGAAAATTCAAAATGGCCGCCATTTTTGGGGAGGGGAAATTTTTTTTGAAAATTGCAAAGATTACATTCCTTAGATATCCTGTGGGTCGAAAATTTCGACGAAATCGCTCTATCTCGCATGGTTAAGGAGATAGTAGCAAATTTGTGTTTTGTCATTTTTGGCAAAAATTCGAAAATTCAAAATGGCCGCCATTTTTGGGGAGGGGAAAATTTTTTTGAAAATTGCAAAGAGTACATTCCTCAGATACCCTGTGGGTCGAAAATTTCGACGAAATCGCTCTATCTCGCACGGTTTAGGAGATATGAGCACATTTGCCTTTTTCAGTATTCAAAATAGCAAATTACTCATTTATTTAATGAATTACTCACTCATCTATGAAGCAATTACCCCCAAAAGCAATCCCATACAAGCTATTAACCCAATGAACCTCCATACCAAATTTCAGAAAGATAGGCTTAATAGCATTCCTTAAAATGTCTGGAAACCAAAGAGATACTCAAAAGTAGCAAAGTAGCTAATACTCAGTTAGCTATAGAGCTATCATCACCAAAAGCAATCCCATACAAGCTATTAACCCAATAAACCTGCATGCCAAATTTGGTAAAGATAGGATAAGAACTGTTGCCTAAAATGTCTGGAAACCAAGTGGGACACCGGCCGGCGGACAAAGCAAAAATAATATGTCCACCCCCGCCGTGGGTGGACAAAATGATACTCAAAGCAGGAATAGTCACCGGAGACACACTTTGAGAACCTTCTCTTGCTAGTTGGTTTTTGGCTATGAAGTCAGAATAAGGGAACAATGCAACCTTTTCCCATTGGCCTAGATTAGATACTTTGTTTGCAACCCAGGCATGTATTTCGTTGCGGCGCTTGCCGGAGGCCAAAGCTAGCAAGAAAGCAGTTTTGAGAGTAAGATGTTTGAGGTCTGTATCTTTCATAGGCTCAAAGAGTGCTTTTGTGAGCTCACTGAGAACAACAGAAAGGTTCCATTTTGGAAGATTCTTGGAACTTTTGGGACGATCCCTGTGAAAGCTTGAGAGTAACCTGTGAAGGTCTGAACTTTGTGCAATATGGTGGCCCACTGGGCCCAAAGTGTCAACAATGGCCGTCCTGTAACCATCAATGGTCGAGGGGCGCCTTTTTAGATCTTGGTACAGGTACATGAAAAAATCTGAGATATGTTTCACAGACGGAGTGGAGAAATCCACCGAATTTTCTCTGCACCATTTCTCAAATAAGGCCCACTTTGACTTGTAGATGGTCCTTGTTGATGACCTCTGAGGTGCAGCAATTCTCTCTGCAACCTCCACAGAGAAGCCTTGTTCTTGGAGCTGTCCACTCCTAGACACCAGGTGTGGAGGTTGAGATGCTGTGGATTGTGGGACTGTTTGAGAAGAGTTGTTGACACTGGAAGTTGTAGTGGGATCTCTGTTGAGAGCTGCACTAGGTCCCAAAACCAGGGCATCCCTGGCCAGCCTGGAGCTATTACGATGATCAGGCAATAGCATTGCCTAATTTTTTGGATCACCCTGTGAAGGAGAGCCGTTGGAGGGTAAGCATAGAGAGTGAGACCCGTCCAGTTTATGTTCAGAGCATCTATGTCCCAAGCCTTTGGGTCTGGGACAGGAGATACGTACAGTGGAAGTTTGTGGTTCAGATGAGTGTAGCTGGCGAAACCAACTAACGACGACTTCCGTGCATGTTAGTTGGCTGGCGATGCATTTGATATTTCTAGGGCGAGCATATATTGGAGCAAAAGTCATATTTATAAATATTATGTCACTTACTTCCGTTCACAAACATGTAGTATAAGTCCCATATATTGCGTCTAAAATACCAAATAAACAGTCAAACAGAAATAACCAGTCATATATTGTCACTTTTTACCCTGGTATTTTTTTCCTCCATTTTCTCCAAGTGGCTACGTACATGTTATCATTGATAAAGGGGTCTCATTGTTATCCTCATTACCCCTAGAATTTTTTACAGATAACTGGCAATATTGTCAATATTAACTCGTTTTAGTATAAAATATCTTTTTAAATTTTATTAAATTATCTGTCAAACATTTTCTAGTGATAAATCAGATTTTCTGTAGTGGTGGTGGACCAATTCACACCCATGTACCAATTCTGGCCCACCCTCAATTTTCTTAAAGACTGATACTTTTTGATAGAAAATATATTGATCATGCCATAGATAATTATAAAATTGATCATATATATTGGTAATTTATTGTAAAACTGATTGTTTTTTATTAATTTAGGGGTGGCTGTGAAGAGGTACATGGGCATGAATTGGTCCACCACCACTACATTTCGGAGCTCTTCAGATTAAAGTGTTGCCTAAATACTTAAACTAAGACATGACAGTGGAGATACTGCAAGGTATGCAGTGCCCCAAAGCACCCAGTCCAATGTAACATACTAAAATATCTTAGAAGGACCAAGGAAAGTGCCATAAAACAGGCATTTTGCTATCTTGCTATTTTGTGGGAATGACTTGGTAACTTGTGAGAATGACTTGGTAACTTGTGGGAATGACTTTCTAACTTGTGGAAACGACTTTTTATCTTGTGGGAACGACTTACTATCATGTGGAAACAACTTGCTAACTTGTGGGAATGACTATTAACTTGTGGTAATGAGTTGTCAACTTGTGGTAATGAGTTCACATAGACCAGTGGTCTCAAAGTCATACTGCATTATGAGTGGGTGTATTTTTTTAATATATGATAGCAAATAACAGCTGCAACACAAGTAGTGACATTGTACCTGTACATCTGTACAAATTTGTGTATTAGCTCTATGAACTTTGAAAAAGCTACTGCATGTATGATGTATCTTGTTACAGATGCTACAATTGTGATTTTTGCTATTAATAATTTATGTAATTTCATTGTAGTTGGTGAAACTTTTTGCTTGAACAAATCTCTTGGATATTTGAAAATATATTAGATAAGATTCTCAACCTATATGTAGTTATGTGTCCATGAAATAAAAAAATAAGAACAAGCTAATGTAAATACATGTTGTCCATTCAGCATGTCAAGAAGCAGTTTTTTTTGTGCTGGGATCTCATGTATTGAGTATCTGGAGACTGGTGCTTATCCTGACAAAATTTATTTTAGATAAATATTTTTAAAATATAATCTAGGAAAACAATCCACAAGGTATTCATCAGTGATCCCCCACTCAGGCTCCGTGTGTCTCTCCACACCTCACTCACGCTATGTACTGGAGCTTCTTGATCCCTCCCCCAGAAGAACTCCTTTAGAATCCACTAAAATCACCATATAATTGACCTCTTGGACTGAACTCTCTCAATCTGCACACTAATATTTGAGAGTAGTTGATCCCCAACCCCGCAGCTACACTCACTTCACAGTCCCTCATAAAAGCCAAATAATGTGCAACTCTTTGATATTTGTGACACCCTCAGCATAGTGATTTTTAAAATACAATTATTTCCTTTGATATAAACATCTATTTAAAAACTTTATTGATGTTTACTTAATGTACTTTCATAATAATTATATACATTATACAATTCATAGGCAAACTGTAGAGAAGATCTTGAAAAAATATCTTTTGTAGCTACAATTAGTATATTTGTTATACATAATTTATATCATTCAATTGTACTTTTTGAAACTTCATATTTACATTTGTTTTGGTATTTGCAAAGAGATTAGATAAGATTCCCAGCCCATGCATATTTATTTGATAGCTTTTTATCCACAACTGAAGGAAATAAACAATTAAGAAAAAAGACAAGGAATAACAAGCATCTTTTTGGAGATACATGTTGGCCTGTGAACTTGTCAATAGTTATATGTTTCTTGTGTTGGAGGGTTCACAAACCAGATCTCTGCATGGAGACTAGGATTATTCATACTCCATTAAATATAAATAATTATTTAACTATTAATAATTATTTACAAATGGTATGATTTTAATTAGATCACAGCAACAATGTCCCTTTTCATGCTTAGAATAGTGTTCTGTAGCACAAAAAATAATAAGATGTTCACTAATAAAAAATAACGAGTACTTTAAAAAGTTAGATAAAACAACAATAAAAGTGATTATTTTTTTCGAGAACAGCTATCTATATTTATATTAACTATAAACTAAACCCAGCAAGTGTTTAAATTATGATATTGCATGTTGGGAAAAATTTCACTACACATCACCAAAATCGGTCACTTTTGAGATTTAGAAACTGCCCTGTAGATAACTTCTACATAGCCACCTCCACAATGTTTACTGTTTTGACAAGAAATAAAATAGCATCAGAGATACCCGTACCCCACAGCCTAGGGAAATATTTTCAACACCATGAGATACAGAAGTACTGTACAGGATACTTTCAGAGCACTGTCAGTTATATAAAGGTCCAAACAATGTTTAAATTGAGAAATAATGTTTAAAAGAAAGATCATGCATATAAAGATGAAGTATTAAAACAAGATAATTCAATAACAAGATGACAGCATTAACCAGCAAACTAACATTCAACCCTCTTTATCTACATCTGCAAGGCCCGAATTATGGTTTAGATGGTTTGAATATTACCATGCATACAGAAGTGGTAATACATTTAATGAATGCTTATGTGTGGTGTTGGAGCAAAATCTGTGGCTCACTTGATGAAATTCTATCTCTTACAATGGGAAGTTATGAAAGTAAAATTCTTAATAAATTCTAATATGACTTTAATAGTGCTTAATCTGCATCAAAAGAGAGACCCAAAGGTGCAACAAGATTTTATAGGTCAAGGTCACTACGACAAGGTCAAAGGTCAAATTAAGGTGACACCATGATAATACACACCTATAGCCCCTAACCAATGTCCAAGATATAGCCCGGACAAGATTTTATAGGTCAAGGTCACTACGCCAAGGTCAAATCAAGGTCAGATCATGACGTTGCACAACTACATCCCCTAACCAATGTCCCTACCAAGTATCAACTTCCTACACCTTATGGTTTCCGAGATATAGCCCGGACAAGATTTTTGAACTCAAGGTCACCACGGCAAGGTCAAAGGTCAAATCCTGGTCAGACCATGACGTTGCACACCTACACATCCTAACCAATGTCCCTACCAAGTACCAACTTCCTACACCTTACGGTTTCCGAGATATAGCCCAGACAACATTTTATAGGTCAAGGTCACTACGGCAACGTCAAAGGTCAAATCAAGGTCAGACCATGACATTGCACACCTACACCCCCTAACCAATATCCCTACCAAGTATCAACTTTCTTCACCTTACGGTTTCTGAGATATAGCCCAGACAAGATTTTATAGGTCAAGGCCACTACGACAAGGTCAAAGGTCAAATCAAGGTCAGACCATGACACTGCACACCTACACCCCCTAGCAAATGTCCCTACCAAATATCAACTTCCTACACCTTACGGTTTCCGAGATATAGCCCGGACAAGATTTTATAGGTCAAGGCCACTACGGCAAGGTCAAAGGTCAAATCAAGGTCAGACCATGACGTTGAAGACCTACACCCCCTAACCAATATCCCTACCAAGTATCAACTTCCTACACCTTACGGTTTCTGAGATATAGCCCAGACAAGATTTTATAGGTCAAGGTCACTACGGCAAGGTCAAAGGTCAAATCAAGGTCACACCATGACGTTGCACACCTACACCCCCTAACCAATGTCCGTGCCAAATATCAACTTCCTACACCTTACGGTTTCCGAGATATAGCCCGGACAAGATTTTATAGGTCAAGGTCACTACGGCAAGGTCAAAGGTCAAATCAAGGTCAGACCATGACGTTGCACAACTACACCCCCTAACCAATGTCCCTACCAAGTATCAACTTCCTACACCTTACGGTTTCCGAGATATAGCCCGGACAATATTTTCAAACTCAAGGTCACTACGGCAAGGTCAAAGGTCAAATCAAGGTCAGACCATGACGTTGCACACCTACACCCCCTAACCAATGTCCCTACCAAGTATCAACTTCCTACACCTTACGGTTTCTGAGATACAGCCCAGACAAACTATTTCCCGCCGCCCGCCCGCCCGGACACCATGGGTGAAAACAATACCCCGACAGCCCTTAAGGGCTGTGGGGTAAAAAGGGAACTGAAATAAACTGTTATCTCCATTGTTTTGTTAATTTTGTGTTTTAGACCGATTTTAAAAGGTTTTTACTACTTGCTGGTAAAATGAAATAGGTGAGAAAGCTTATATATGTATGATTTTTAAAACAATATCGGATCGTCCTATTAATTTCAATCGGATCGCCAGCCAACCAACCCACGACAGAGAGGTTGGTTCGCCATGCCAGCTAAGATGAGTGGTAAATAGGTCTACATGAGGTGTGAACCACTTTTGGCAGATCTGTTTGAAGTTCAAACTTTGAACACCTGCGGATGCAGTGACCATTCTGTTGACTGCACTTGGTTCGACCTGGACAGAAGGTCGGCCATCACATTCAGACACATTGGAATGTGTCTGGCTTTCAATGTTATGTGATAGTGATGGCACCGCACCAGGTCATGATCTTCCACAGGAGAGCACACATTTCTGTTGAGTGAGTTCCTCCTTGTTTGTTTATGTAGGCTACCACTGTTGAGTTGTCCGTTGCAACTAGAACTGTTTGGTTCTGGCACTGGTCCTTGAAGCTTCGAAGGGCCAGGGAGACCGCCTTCAGTTCTAGAACGTTTATGTGTAGTCTTTTTTCCCGGTCTGACCACAGACCCTTTGTAGAACTTTGATCTAAGTGAGCACCCCAACCTTCGTTTGAGGGGTCTGTAAAGAGTTGGATACTGTGGTCTTTGGGATGAAGGTCTGCACCTCTCATCACGTTTGAGGGATTTTGTCACCAGTCTAGGTGTGCTGAAACGGCTTCTGTCCAAGGAAGGAGGCTGTCCAGTGACTGAGGATATCTCCAGTGCTCCTTGAGATGAAACTGAAAGGGCCCCATGTGAAGGCATCCCTCCGGGACCATTTTTTCCATTGAGGCAAGCAACTCAATTAGTGACATCAAACATCTTGCAGTCAAAATATGTTTTGACTTGAGTCGTAGGATCAAATCCTGGAGTTTGAGCCATCTCTCTTGAGTGGGTTTTACAAGGGCTGAATCTAGATTGTATTCGTAGCCCACGAATGAAAACACCTGAGTAGGTTTCAGTTCTGATTTTTCCTGATTTATTATCCAACCCAAGGACTGCGTTCGGTCTACCACTGCCTGAGTGTTCACTTGGGCTTCCTCCTGAGACTGGGACCTGATCAGCCAGTCGTCCAGGTATTGGTGAAGTCTGAGTCCTCTTTAGAGGGCCATTAGCTTCACTTCCTTTACAATCATTGTAAAGACCTGGGGGGCTGTGGCTAGTCCGAATGGGAGGGAGGTGAACTGGAACACCTGGGACCTGTAGCAAAACCTTAGGTATTTCCTTGAATTTGGATGGATGGGGATGTGAAGGTAAGTGTCTGATAGGTCTATCGATGATACCCATTCCCCTGGAATCAGGGAGGTCCTGATGGACTCTGGAGTTTCCATTTTGAACTTTTCTACATGTAGAAAAAGTGTTGAGCCTGCTTAGGTCTATGACCGGCCTCCACCTTTGGTGAGGCTTGGGTACTAGAAACAGGCAACTGTAAAACCCGAGAGATTTTACATTTTCCACCCTTTCGATTGCGTTCTTTGACAAAAGAGACTGAATACAAGTGGCCAGAGCTTGGTCTTTTTGACAGGCCTTGTATTCTGACTGAATCAGAGGGAATCTGACCAGACTTGGTTTTGAGAGGAATGGCAGTACGTAGCCATTGGTGATAATGTTTAACACATTGGATGAATATTTGTTTTGTTTGCCAGTCTCTTCTGAAAGAACGGAGGTGACCTCCTACTGGTGGACTGAGGGAGGCTTTTAAGGAATCATTGGGGGGAGGGATTTCCACACCCTCCCCTTTGTTGTGCAGTCGAAAAACGACACCTGGAGCCTCTGAAGTTCGGTTTCCCCCACCTTGGTTACTTTGTGAGGAGTTGCCCCCATAGGGGCGTTTCCTGTAGGAGCCTCTCTTTTTGTTGTGGGAACCACAAAAGGGCTTATAGGGTCCAAAACCATGAGAGTCTTTAGAGGTGCCTTTTTAAAGGAGGAAGTCTTCTGCCTCCTTTACAAGTTGAGACTTGAACAAGGAGGAATGCCAAAAGGGCAAATTCCTGAGTTCTTGGTGTCTCGTTTCCCCTAGTTGTGGTTGTAAAAGGGTCATTTCGGCTTCGCGCCTTAGCAAGCCGGTGTTACCCATGGTATATAATTCCCTCTGGAGAATATGGGCCAAGGATTTGCTGAGGCAAGTGAGAGCCCTATGTTGAATAAGAACAGCCTTATTCCACAAGTCTAAGTATTCAAAGGCTTGTTCATATCCACGTTTGGCTGCTTTCAGGATTGGCACCTTTCTGAATTTGAGATTTGACTCTCTTGAAGGTTATGTTGGCACTTCTCAAGAGTGGCATTGCTAGAAGATGAAGTCTTAGCAAAGGCAGCAGTAAAATTGAGCCTGGAAATGTTTTGCCTAGCTTGGTGTTCAAATTCCTTATGAATTGGTAGGGGAACCTTGCCCATAGGAGCCCCAGGGGGTTTAGGAGTAATACAGGTTTTTACAAAATTTTTGCGCCTAAAAATAAACATCCAACAATACGTATGTGCTGAGAAATAGACGAAAATATCTGTGAAATGACAAACGCTACCAAATCTCACAGTGTACCACAAGAGGGCAACTTGAGGCTATGGCCAACTATAAATGTCTATTTTTCTTAGACGTTAGCCTGATGCCTTGCAGCCATCCGAGAACAGCATTCAGTCCCACATGGTAAGCTATTGTAGCGCAATAAAATATCACCATTTAACAAAAGTGCTCATGGCATTCTGGCATCATTAGCGATATTACGTCTTTGCACTTACCAAATACTTTCCCCCAATTTGACTACAATTCTGCCCTTATTCACCTCTGATCAGGGTACAGGCTACTGATCTTATCCCCTATCTAACACCTTATCATAGCGAATATTAGGAGGATCAACCCCAATTTTGTTCAGTAACACCACATACATGTATTTCCAAATTCAATTGATATTAGAAACATCTTTTTTTTTTTAACCTAAATTTTGTCTAGCTACTGTGGCGTACTGAAAAAAGTAGAAATTCTCTACAGGCAGAAGCCCAACTTGGCTGTCAACTCCATGATACAGGGTTTGAATCCAGCTCGTGAAAAACTTGATATATACTCATACCCCTACTGTTTAACAGATGTAACAACACAGTTTTGACATGTGACCTTACCCTTCCACTGCCAGCAGTAGCAACCAGATGAAGTTGAGTAGGGGTCTGATGAAAGGAGGGCCTTCCTCTATGTGCGGGTGGATAGCTGTGTATACCTCAAAACAACGGGCGGCTGAACTCTTGTTTTTAAGGCACAGGTATCTAAAACAACACAGTGAATAAGAGTGTGTATGTCATAAAGTAACCAGGGCTGATATAACACTCAGTCTCAAACTCAATCTCACAACTCTCACTCACAGTCTCAAACTCAATCCTACATTGTATAATCTCAAATTTACCTGAAAATGGGAGAAACCAATAAGCAATTCCTTTTAACCTTTAAAGGGACGCATAATTAGAAGTACTAACAGAGCAAATATGGTAGCTGATGTAAACAAATTTATTGCAAACAACATGCAAACTATCTGTGAAAATAAGGGAAAATAGACAAAAGGTTTCTATTGAGGCAAAACCAAAATATCTCACAGCATGCAGTGTTAAAAGATAGGGATATGTATACCTGCTAAACAAGAACATGGTTTTTGTACCTTTGGAAGGAAGTAATATACAACATCTTTTATTAAACAGAGATGGCTTAATTTTTCTGCGTAAATGTTACTATATATAAAGTATTCATTACTTTTGTTGAAGCAAATATGACCATTTACAGGACAGTAACTTCAATAATACAGAAGATTGGCAAATTGGAGAAGATATGAAGCAAAAATCTGGAACATTTTGGGTCAGACAATCACCTTAAAACCTAATACAGAGACCAGTAACGTGATCAAAATGCGACAATTTTGCAAATATTTGAATTAACCTTGGGTGTGTCATCAATGTGTAGACTTGTAAATAATATCATGTTAATAGTCTAGTGCACACTAAAGCTGCATCAGAATCAACCAATGAAATACAACTCAACACATCCACCAAATGCATTCACTGGATAAAACTAGAGGATCGCTCGCAAAAAAAAAAGATAATGTTTTTGCATAGCAAAAACAAAGCGTCCCGAAAAGGATATAAAGGTGAGTGCTAAAGTATTGAGAAAATGCTTCGTTTCTAGCCTTATACTGTTGTGGCAACCAAAGTCAGCGCAGTCTGCTCTATCTAGCACGGTTTTCAAGATATAAGCATTTTTGTGTTTTGCAAAAAATAAAAAAATGAAAAATGTCCGCTATATTTGGCGAGACAAAAATATTTTGAAAATTGGCATGGCTACTCTGCAGAGATACCCAGCAGGTCCAAAATTTTGTTGAGTTCGCTCCATATAGCACGGTTTTCGAGATATAAGCATTTTTGTGCTTTGCAAAAACTTTGAAAATTCAAAATGGCCACCATTTTTGGGGAGACAAAAATTTTTGTCAAGACCACTGCCGCGGTGTGTATCTCCCGCCGAGCATTAAAGCAGAAGAAATAGCTTTTCCGAGATATTCACAATTTTTCATTTTCGTGTGTGAAAGCTCTTCCAAAAGTAGGTGAATGAGTTATTTGAGAAAAATTGGCTATCTGCAATACTATTAAGAGATAATTCACATTTACTCATTTTGAGTAGGTGAATAATTATCTATGGGTCTGAAACTTCACCAAGTGAAAGCTCTCCCAAAAGTAGGTGAATGAGTTATTTGAAAAAAATTGGCTATCTGCAATACTTTTAGAGATAATTCGCATTTACTCATTTTGAGTAGGTGAATAAATAGCTATGGGTCTGAAACTTCACAGAGTGAAAGCTCTCCCAAAAGTAGGTGAATGAGTTATTTGAGAAAAATTGGCTATCTGCAATATTTTTAGAGATAATTCACATTTACTCATTTTGAGTAGGTGAATAATTAGCTATGGGTCTGAAACTTCACCATGTGAAAGCTCTCCCACAAGTAGATGAATGAGTATTTGATAAAAATTGGGTATCCGCAATACTTTTACAGGTAATTAGCATTTACTCATTTTGAGTAGGTGAATAAATAGCTATGGGTCTGAAACTTCACAGAGTGAAAGCTCTCCCAAAAGTAGGTGAATGAGTTATTTGAGAAAAATTGGCTATCTGCAATACTTTTAGAGATAATTCACATTTACTCATTTTGAGTAGGTGAATAATTAGCTATGGGTCTGAAACTTCACCAAGTGAAAGCTCTGCCAAAAGTAGGTGAATGAGTTATTTGAGAAAAATTGGCTATCTGCAATACTTTTAGAGATAATTCGCATTTACTCATTTTGAGTAGGTGAGTAATTAGCTATGGGTCTGAAACTTCACCAAGTGAAAGCTCTCCCAAAAGTAGCTGAATGATTAATTTGAGAAAAATTGGCTATCTGCAATACTTTTAGAGATAATTCGCATTTACTCATTTTGAGTAGGTGAGTAATTAGCTATGGGTGTGAAACTTCACAGAGTGAAAGCTCTCCCAAAAGTAGGTGAATGAGTTATTTGAGAAAAATTGGCTATCTGCAATACTTTTAGAGATAATTCGCATTTACTCATTTTGAGTAGGTGAGTAATTAGCTATGGGTGTGAAACTTCACAGAGTGAAAGCTCTCCCAAAATTAGGTGAATGAGTTATTTGAGAAAAATTGGCTATCTGCAATACTTTTAGAGATAATTCGCATTTACTCATTTTGAGTAGGTGAGTAATTAGCTATGGGTCTGAAACTTCACCAAGTGAAAGCTCTCCCAAAAGTAGCTGAATGATTAATTTGAGAAAAATTGGCTATCTGCAATACTTTTAGAGATAATTCGCATTTACTCATTTTGAGTAGGTGAGTAATTAGCTATGGGTGTGAAACTTCACAGAGTGAAAGCTCTCCCAAAAGTAGGTGAATGAGTTATTTGAGAAAAATTGGCTATCTGCAATACTTTTAGAGATAATTCGCATTTACTCATTTTGAGTAGGTGAGTAATTAGCTATGGGTCTGAAACTTCACCAAGTGAAAGCTCTCCCAAAAGTAGGTGAATGAGTGATTTAAGAAAAATTGGCTATCTGCAATACTTTTACAGATAATTCACATTTACTCATTTTGAGTGGGTGAGTAATTAGCTATGGGTCTGAAACTTCACCAAGTGAAAGCTCTTTGGGATAGCTGCTCTGCAGAGATACCCTGAAGATAAAAAATTTCGTCGAAATCGCTCTATGTAGCACGGTTTTCGAAATATTAGCATTTTTGTGTTTTGCAATTTTTGCGTAAAAATTCGAAAATTCAAAATGGCCGCCATTTTTGGCAAGACAAATTTTTTTTGAAAATTGGCTTGGCTACTCTGCAGGGATACCCTGTGGGTCAAAAATTTCGTCGAAATCGCTCTATCTAGCACGGTTTTCGAGATATAAGCATTTTTGTGTTTTGCAATTTTGCGAAAAATTCGAAAATTCAAAATGGCCGCCATTTTTGGCGAGAAATTTTTTGTTTTAAATAGGCATGGCTACTCTGCAGAGATACCCTGTGGGTCAAAAATTTTGTCGAAATCGCTCTATCTAGTACGGTTTTTGAGATATAAGCATTTTTATGTTTTGAAATTTTTGCGAAAAATTCAAAATGGCCGCCATTTTTGGCGAGACAAATTTTTTTTTTTTAAATAGGCATGGCTACTCTGCAGAGATACCCTGTGGGTCAAAAATTTTGTCCAAATCGCTCTATCTAGTACGGTTTTTGAGATATAAGCATTTTTATGTTTTGAAATTTTTGCGAAAAATTCGAAAATTCAAAATGGCCGCCATTTTTGGCGAGAGAAAATTTTTTTCAAAATCGGGATAATTACTCTGCAGAGATACCCTGGGGGTCAAAAATTTCGTCGAAATCGCTCTATCTAGCACGGTTTTCGAGACATAAGCATTTTTGTGTTTTGCAATTTTTGCGAAAATTTCGAAAATTCAAAATGGCCGCCATTTTTGGCGAGACAAAAATTTTTTGAAAATTGGGAAAACTACTCTGCAGAGATATCCTGTGGGTCAAAAATTTTGTCGAAATTGCTCTATCTAGCACGGTTTTTGAGATATAAGCATTTTTGTGTTTTGCAATTTTTGCGAAAATTTCGAAAATTCAAAATGGCCGCCATTTTGGGCGAGAGAAAAATTTTTTGAAAATTGGGAAAACTACTCCGCAGCGATACCCTGTGGGTCAAAAATTTCGTCGAAATCGCTCTATCTAGAACGGTTTTCGAGATATAAGCATTTTTGTGTTTTCCTTATTTGGAAAATTCGTAATGATTAATTAATCATTAATTACTCGGCCATTTCTTGACCAATCAATGCCAAAATCTAATGATTTCCAGATTTTAATAGAATAAATGTATTTGCCAAGTTTCAGGTGAATTGATAAAATTCCTTTCAAGTTATCATCCGGACAAGCTTCCCTGCAGAGATACCCTGAAGATAAAAAATTTCGTCGAAATCGCTCTATGTAGCACGGTTTTCGAAATATTAGCATTTTTGTGTTTTGCAATTTTTGCGTAAAAATTCGAAAATTCAAAATGGCCGCCATTTTTGGCAAGACAAATTTTTTTTGAAAATTGGCTTGGCTACTCTGCAGGGATACCCTGTGGGTCAAAAATTTCGTCGAAATCGCTCTATCTAGCACGGTTTTCGAGATATAAGCATTTTTGTGTTTTGCAATTTTGCGAAAAATTCGAAAATTCAAAATGGCCGCCATTTTTGGCGAGAAATTTTTTGTTTTAAATAGGCATGGCTACTCTGCAGAGATACCCTGTGGGTCAAAAATTTTGTCGAAATCGCTCTATCTAGTACGGTTTTTGAGATATAAGCATTTTTATGTTTTGAAATTTTTGCGAAAAATTCAAAATGGCCGCCATTTTTGGCGAGACAAATTTTTTTTTTTAAAATAGGCATGGCTACTCTGCAGAGATACCCTGTGGGTCAAAAATTTTGTCCAAATCGCTCTATCTAGTACGGTTTTTGAGATATAAGCATTTTTATGTTTTGAAATTTTTGCGAAAAATTCGAAAATTCAAAATGGCCGCCATTTTTGGAGAGAGAAAATTTTTTTCAAAATCGGGATAATTACTCTGCAGAGATACCCTGGGGGTCAAAAATTTCGTCGAAATCGCTCTATCTAGCACGGTTTTCGAGACATAAGCATTTTTGTGTTTTGCAATTTTTGCGAAAATTTCGAAAATTCAAAATGGCCGCCATTTTTGGCGAGACAAAAATTTTTTGAAAATTGGGAAAACTACTCTGCAGAGATATCCTGTGGGTCAAAAATTTTGTCGAAATTGCTCTATCTAGCACGGTTTTTGAGATATAAGCATTTTTGTGTTTTGCAATTTTTGCGAAAATTTCGAAAATTCAAAATGGCCGCCATTTTGGGCGAGAGAAAAATTTTTTGAAAATTGGGAAAACTACTCCGCAGCGATACCCTGTGGGTCAAAAATTTCGTCGAAATCGCTCTATCTAGAACGGTTTTCGAGATATAAGCATTTTTGTGTTTTCCTTATTTGGAAAATTCGTAATGATTAATTAATCATTAATTACTCGGCCATTTCTTGACCAATCAATGCCAAAATCTAACTAGATTGGGCCAACTCGGCGCCAACATATCCCCAGACAGGTCATCACTCACGCCACAGGTTTTGATCGGGAATTTTTTAAAACATAATTACCCATTATTATATGAACTTCAGCACATCAATCTACTCTGTTTATATCTCCCCAAGGAAGATGGTGTATCCCCAGACGCCGAATACATAACTCAAATTATATTTTCAATCTTCCTGCAATGATAACTCTAAACCTATTTTCCAAGTATTTAAATGATTGATGATTGAATGTCCATTCTAAAATAATAATCCCAAAAGAGCATATCTGTTTCTATATTTGTTGACAAATAAAATATTATTTTTAACTCAACTCATCATATTTTTCAATCTTCCTTCAAAGTATTTAAATGATTGATGATTCAATGTCCATTCTAAAATTCATAATCCCAAAAGCGCATATCTGTTTCTATATTTGTTCACAAATAAAATATTATTTAAAAAAAAATTATTTATATTATTATTTTATTATATTATTTTTAGAATTTGCAAATTGTTTTCAGTTATTCATTTCCTCTATACCTATATATGTGGTCCATATATATGCAACCTAAATATGTGACACAATCTCAGTTCTGACTCCCCTTTGTGTTATATGTAATGAAGCCCACCACCTCCCACCCCCACCCCTCTCCCCTTCTCCACACCTCTCTCACTATTACACAAGATCTGCAACCCCATTGAGTTCTTTGTTTCTCATCTGATATCATTAAATACCTTTGTTTATTTAGTGTCACTCAATATAGCTGGAGGTCCCAGAGGTGGGTGGGGAGAATCCGGGTGGGGGATGTGGGTTGAGCATAAATGGTAAACAAACAATCTATATAAAAGGGGTACTCAAATACAAAAAGAATTGAGAATTTTAAGTATGTGATTATCAACTGAAATGAGTTCATAACTGTAGGAGCTGTGCCAAAATTAACTGAGGCAAGCTGAATAAAACTGGGCTAGTTGAGGGTTAAAAATCCCCTAGTTTTACTACATAAGGATATAATTTCATTAATATTGGGACTTAAAGCTCACTTAAAGTGTCCATTTTGTCTACTTGAATATGTTTAACCGGCGTTTAACCAGTTTCATTTTAAAAAGTTAAAAACTCAGCAAGCAGAGGTATAACACACAAAAATAAGTTCTTAAAAGACTAAGATAGCCATAACATTATTAATATTCAAAATTTAAATAGACAGGCATTTCCTTTTAAAAATTCAAAGATTTCAGCTCTATAACCCACATAGTTTGACAGTTACTGGGCTTTAAAGTGGCATAATGTCCATACATTGGGTTTCTGTGGGCATTTTACAATTGTTAAAGAGACCTTAGCAATTAAACTACAGATCTGAAACTTTTTGGGGGACATACATAACAAACAAAAATTATATATAATACAGTTTAAGACTTGTCACACTAAGCATTTCCAAATAACAGGGCAAAATACGGAAAAAATGTCCAAAAAGGCACTTGGGCGAGTGTCTATGGCCCTCATACACAGGTTAAATGTCTACTAAAAACCTTGATTTTCGCCATATGTAAAAAGGACATAATAATGCATTCCCAGATGGGATTTCAGCTCCATCAATCACATAGTTTAACAGTCACAGGGCTTAAAGGTGGCAAAAAGTCCAAATATTGGGTCTCTGTGGGCCTTTTAGAGATCTCGATGTGGCTTTCAAATTAAAGCTTCAGACTTAAAATTTGTTACATACTAAGATTACACATAGAATATGTATCTAATAAAGTTTGAAACTTCTCAGACTTACCATTTCCAAGTTACAGAGCAAAATATGTGAAAAATGTCTTAAAAGGGTCACTCAGGTGGGTGTTCAAGGTCCTCATACACAGGTTAAATGTCTACTTGAAGCCTTGATTTTTGGCACATGTAAAAAGAACATAATAATGTATTCCCAGATGAGATTTCAGCTCTATCAGTCACATAGTTTAACAGTCACAGGCCTTAAAATTGGCAAAAAGTCCAAATACTGGGTCTTTATGGGGCCTTCTAGAGACCTAAATGTGGCCTTCAAATTAAAGCTGCAGACTTAAAATTTGTCACATACTAAGATTACACATAGAATATGCATCTAATACAGTTTGAAACTTCTTAGACTTACCATTTCCAAGTTACAGGGCAAAATATGTGAAAAATGTCTAAAAATGGTCACTCGGGTGGGGATTTATGGTCCTCATACACAGGTTAAATGTCTTCTTAAAGCCTTAATTTTTGGCACATATATAAATAACATACTAATATCTTCCCAGATAGGATTTGAGCTTTATCAGTCACATAGTTTGACAGTCACAGGGCTTAAAAGTAGCAAAAAGTCCAAATATTGGGTCTTTGGGAGCCTTTTAGAGACCTCAATTTGACCTTCAAAATTAAAGCTTTAGACTTAAAATCTGTTACATACTAAGATTACACACAGAATATATATCTAATACAGTTTGAAACTTCTCAGACTTACCATTTCCAAGTTACAGGGAAAAAGATGTGAAAAATGTCTTATAAGGGTCACTCGGGTGGGTGTTTATGGTCCTGATACACAGGTTAACTGTCTATTAAAGGCCTAAATGTTGGGGCACATATAAGAAAACACATAGATATATTCCCAGATGATATTTAACTTAGATGAGAGACATAGTTTGAAAGCTACAGTGCTTGAAAGTGGCAAAAAGTGCATAAATTGGGTCTCTGTGGGCACTTTTGAGACCTTAAGTCGACCCCTTTGGGTAAACCTACAGCCCTAAAATTTTCTACAGACAAGGATTACATATCAAAGTTATACCTAGCACAGTTTGAGACTCATCAGAATTACCACTTCCAAATTATAGGGCAAAATATGTGAAAAGTATAGCAAAAAATCCCTAAGTGGGGGTATTTATGGGCCTCAAAGACAATTTTCTCCTCAACTTAAAGTCGTGATTTTCGGCACATGTACTAAGAACATATTAATGTGTTGTCAGGTAAAATTTCAGCCAGCTGAGCATCATAGTTTGTGACCTACAGGGCTCTAAGTGGCCAAAAGTGCAATTTCTGACCTTAAGGTGGCCATAAGTTCTTTTTTACTGGGAGTTTAAGGTCACCTTAAAATAGGGATCTTCCTTTGGGCACCCTTAACATGTGTACCAAGTTTGAAAAAAAAAATTAATTTGTTTTTGAGTTATCGCGTCCACAAGGATATTTCTACGGCGGCGGCGGCGGCGGCGGCGGCGGCGGCGGCGGCGGCGGCGCGACGGACCTGAATCCAATATATCCCCGACTTTCGTCTGGGGATATAATGATTTCCAGATTTTAATAGAATAAATGTATTTGCCAAGTTTCAGGTGAATTGATAAAATTCCTTTCAAGTTATCATCCGGACAAGCTTCCCCATCGAAAAAAGACATTTTTGGTCATGTGACCTCTCTGATTGGTTGAAATGTCACTGCAGCATATTCAAAAAAATTCCCCAAGGCTACTGCCTAAACCTGCCAAATTTGAAAAGAATCTGCCTAACGGTTACAGAGTTATAAGGAAAACAAAATGCGGAGCCGCCGGAGCCGGCGGAGCCTGAAGGTCTCCCATACACAAACAAGCGTCCCTTAATTATGCCTCATACTGCAAACTGGTATGTGGAATCTTGTTTTTTTTATTTCATAGAAAAAAAATCTATGTAAGATTTTTGTAAACAACTAATATCACTCTTAGAAGTCAAAATGGTTTTATACTGGTGCAATTTAGACAGGGAAAACTTGATGCAACCTGTACTGAGACAATCTGATTAAGGTAAGGTACTCACTGCAGTACGGCCTGAGCGAGAAATAGGTCCACTTCAGAGGGGAAACCTGACGTGAGTTGGAAGTCTACAAGCATGGAGGCACAGCCCTCCCCATCTGTAGAGTGGATGTAATGGTAACGAGACTGCTGCCAGCTACGCTCTGTAAACACAAATGAACTGCACTACATAATATGTATTAACATAAAAGTACTTCAAGGTAAATGCAGACTGAACAAATTGTTAACAAGACCGATTCCAGCTGTGCTTTTGCAAGTGATCAAGTGCTACACTGTGAAACAAGGAAGGGGCCTTTTTCTCAAAACAAGCCAGACTGTGTGTAAGTAGAATCGCTATACTTCAAAATCAGGTTTATGTAGCGCCACTTTTGAGATTACTAAATCAGGAAATGCTGTCTGTTTCAAGCTGTATGTTGTAACTATAGCTGGAACCAATATGTGTGGATATGTGAGATGACAGTCACACAGGAGTACTGTATATTAAATTTTTCAATAATAGTGTGGATGTGTAGTAATCACATATCTGCCAGCTACACTCTGCAGAATAAAATAGTGAAAAAATTAATGGTAAACTCAAATATCTTTGCAAATATGTTTACACCATATCTCCCATGATATAATTTTTTTATATTTTAAACATCAATGTTAACTGGTTATGTGTATATTAACATAAACTTAAACATAAAAACATGGTCATATTTAGAGCCAGAAACATTTTTAAAATGGTACACAAAAGTTTTGACCCTCTCTAAGGTCACTGTTTGAATTTTGACCCTTGCTTTGAGTTGGAAAATTTTGCAGTTGCTTTCTGATGCCTGATGTATTAATCTGTAGAAATTTGACCAACCAGTGTGTGACAGTTACCTTGAAATACCCATCATAGTACTATATACACAACATGTTGAAAGTGATGTTGAAGATCAATCACTTAACAGAGCTTGACATTAAGTTTTTTCAGCACTTGCTGGTAGGGCAAGTAGCATTCCGATTTAACTTGCTCTGACCTAAAATCTACTTGCCCGTACTTTTTATTCCATAGGTTATAAAGCATGTTTTGAGAATGTCATAATTATAACTTTAACTCTAATGATATGACAATGGCAGTGTTTAAATCAAATCAGTTATCTGACAAAACTTAAAATTGAGAAAAAGTAATACTTTACCCAATTTGAGTTACTTGCCATGTGGGCAAGTGAAGCACAAAATGCACTTGCCCTGACTGGAAATTCACTTGCTGTGGGCAAGCATGCAAATGTTAATGTCCAGCCCTGATTAACTTCCTCTGACTCAAACTCTGACACATCTAAATGAATGTTTACTAATTGCAACACTAATGAAAGTTTAACTTACCAATCCAAGATACTTTGGCAAATCGCTGGTGCAAAAAAGGATGGCCAGAACTTAATCCATTTTGACTGGACCAGCGTACAGACTGTGAAACTACATTTGGTCTTTCTGGTAGAGACTGTGGGATCATACTATGTAGAACTGAGATTTTGTCTGAAAATTGAATAAAATATGAAAGGTTCAAAAATGAAATTGTTCCAGGCGGTCATTTCAATTGCACAGTATGAAGCATAATTTGCCATTTTTAACAAATTTAGACATGTACAATGTTTATTCAGTCTAATTAAATTTACTCTTATGTTTCCTCTATTTTGCATACTTTGTATTTGACAGGGGTTGGTTTGTAACATATGTCCTATTTCAGTATCCCACAAGTGCACAACAGTTCCAATTCTGGGATACCAAAAAATGGTTTTATGTGCCAACATATCCCCAATACCTTTACTGTTTTATGATCTAGTAAGAAAGGAATTGTTGATACACAGTTACTTTATTGTGTGCTGAATTGGTACTCTACCCATTCGATCTTCTGTCACCTCCAATTTTGACTTCACAAAGACATCAATCATAAGTAGACATAAGTCAGCACCACTTGAAAACTGAAAGGTAACAACAAATACATGTTAATGCATACACAACATAAGCATATACAAAGTGACATCCAATATATGCATTCAGTAGAAAGGTTGAAAATATCATTTGCCATTATCACCACCTGAATGTTTGGTCAAGGTACTTGGTAAGTATTTGAATATTTGGCATCTCCTTTAAATTTTAAGTGAGTTATCCCTTGGTCACACCTATCCATGCAGTCATTGCTTTATATATTTGATTTCTGCCATATAACAGGAACATTGCCCAAAGGACATATACAGAAAAAATATCACAAATGAAGATAATAATATTATACAAGTGTATAGCATTATATTCTTAATCTTCATGAGTGATATATGTTTTATATAGGTCTAATGATGGATGTTTTACTTTTATGAACCACCATTTTGCATGATTTATGAGTTACTACATCAATATTAAATCACACAATGTGAAAAAGCTGTCAAGAATATGGGCACCAGCGAATATAAAATCTTCAATCTTTAGCTTGCAATAGTTATTTCCATGTGGATTTTTATGCAACGGAAATGAGCAGAAGTGCTGTATAAAGACCTTTCTAATGATATAGAATACATATTTCTAGGGTACATACTTTTTGCGATATTAGCGAAAAAACAGAAGTTGTTGACACTTATCATCCATGGTACGGAGGCAAAATTGTATACAAAAAATATATCCCAGTCTGTATATAGTGGATAATAAAACCTTGTCCTCATGGCTCCAAAGAGAGACCTCGTAGCTGGCTAGTGCATACCGAAAAATCCCCCTCATCGCCTCTTCAGTGTGTAGATTTTAATACAACTTGTGAGAGGACACAATGGCTATTTCAAACATTCGTTTAAAAAGTTGTCCATAGCATAACCGGTTTTTCAAGGTTGTATCAAATCGCCCCCAACCCATCCTATACAAATGTAAATCCTATAGAATTGCACCGCCTGCTTCCTAACCAAAGACAAGACAAAACAAACACAGCCAAAGTAGATGAGCCCATTTGGTTGTAGTTTTTGACCCCGGCACCAAAAGTTGTCACCTGGGTATAATTAACTTAGCTAGAATCTTTATCAAAACTTTATGTTACTTGCCGTTTAGAAACCGTTGGCCATTTTGAAACAGCCAAATAAATCTGAGGGCCATTTCAAAACCTAGGAGCGGTTTTGAAATGGCTTGGCAGTTTCAAAACCATATCACTGGTTTTAACCAGCCAATGTTACGAACACTGAATTGAAAGTATATAACCTCAATTGTTGTGAATTTACTGTGGCACTCATACAAAATTGGAAATTTTAATTACTTAAATGTAGCTTTTATAAGCTACAAGCTTACCATGTGGGACTTAATGCTGATCTCGGGTTGCCACACCTGGGGCCAACGTCTTGGAAAAAAAGATCGTTCTTGTTAGCCACCGGATATACTGGTAGTTGTCGTCACGTGATAACTTCTGACCAATCGTCCTACTTTCTCGTTGAAATTTTTTAAACCTACCCCTCAGCTGTAAACAGCGGGGAGGCAGGGTGGGACTCTTCTAAGTCCCACATGGTAAGCTTGTAGCTTATAAAAGCTACATTTAAGTAATTAAAATTTCCAATTTTATTACGCTACAATAGCTTACCATGTGGGACTTAATGCTGAATTCAACCGCCCGGTGGCGGGATTACAGCTGAGACTGGAAGGTATGTCATTTTTTTTTTTTTTTTTTTTCTAAGATTTTGAATTAAACGTATAGAATAGTGCCAGAAATACCAGTCTGAGTCCCATTTACAGTGCCCCGATCCCGAAGGCCGGGCCTGTAACGAGCCAAAAACCTAAGTAAATGAGAGACAGTGCTAAAACTGTCTAGATGTTTTATTGTAGGACGGAAGTGCAGCAGTGCTCACTCCGAGGTCTGAGGGTCCAAAAGGGCCCTTCACGTATGACTGACCAACCCAGTGGTTGGGCATCTCATAAAATTTTTACAACCTGAATATGAGATTAATGACAACTAAATAAGTCCTTAATAGAAATTACTTGATAACTAGAAATAGGACGCATCTGTGGCCAGATGCTGGATGTATCCACCGACAAAGGCCAACTAACATAGTTTAGAAGATAAAAAGCATTTTTCGTTAATAAGCAAGCTGAAAGCACTTTTAAGTTTGGCTACCCTTATTTGACCCTGTAGCAGGGGCCCAAGGTGAAGTCTGACCACATCAAAAGATTCGCAGTCCATGATTTCCTATAAGTCGTTTTCACATTGCAAACCTCTAGGACCAATAATAAGCAGGAGGGGCCCAAGGTGAAATCTGACCACATGAAAAGATTTGCAGCCCATGACTTCCTCTAAGTTGTTTTCATATTAATGAGTTATTTGTGAAATACTGGCTATCTGCAATACTTGTAGAGATAATTCGCATTTACTCATTTTGAGTAGATGAATAATTAGCTACGGGTCTGAAACTTCACCAAGTGAAAGCTCTCTCAAAAGTAGGCGAATGAGTTATTTGAGAAAAATTGGCTATCTACAATACTTTTAGAGATAATTCGAATTTACTCATTTTCAGTAGGCGAGTAATTACCTACGGGTCTGGAACTTCACCATGTGAAAGCTCTCCCAAAAGTAGATGAATGAGTTATTTGATAAAAAATTGGATATCTGCAATACTTTTATAGATAATTAGCATTTACTCATTTTGGGTAGGTGAATAATTAGCTACAGGTCTGAAACTTCACCAAGTGAAAGGTCTCCCAAAAGTAGGTGAAGGAGTTATTTGACAAAAATTGGCTATCTGGAATACTTTTAGAGATAATTTGCATTAACTCATTTTCAGTAGGTGAGTAATTACCTACAGGTCTGAAACTTCACCAAGTGAAAGCTCTCCCAAAAGTAGGTGAAGGAGTTATTTGACAAAAATTGGCTATCTGCAATACTTTTAGAGATAATTTGCATTTACTCATTTTCAGTAGGTGAGTAATTACCTACAGGTCTGAAACTTCACCAAGTGAAAGCTCTCCCAAAAGTAGGTGAAGGAGTTATTTGACAAAAATTCGCTATCTGCAATACTTTTAGAGATAATTTGCATTTACTCATTTTGAGTAGGTGAGTAATTACCTACGGGTCTGAAACTTCAGCATGTGAAAGCTCTCCCAAAAGTAGGTGAAGGAGTTATTTGACAAAAATTGGCTATCTGCAATACTTTTAGAGATAATTCGCATTTACTCATTTTCAGTAGGTGAGTAATTACCTACAGGTCTGGAACTTCAGCATGTGAAAGCTCTCCCAAAAGTAGGTGAATGAGTTATTCAAGAAAAATTTGCTATCTGCAATACTTTTAGAGAAAATGCAGAATTACTCATTTTTAGTAGGTAAGTAATTTAGCCACAGGCCTAATTTAGACATAAAGCCTACCAATAGAGTACTGTGGTGCACCCTGTAATATACTTTGCAAACTTGAGAATGCTAGCTATAATATTTTTTTTTGTTAGAGCGGTAATGGTGAAATCTCTCTACACACTACGGCTATCCAGTGGATACAATGATTTACTCAACAGTGAGAACCTGAAAGTAGATATTGGTAAGGTATGCCATGACACAGAGGTCTGCAATTTCACTCTGATATAGCTGACCAAAAATTATGTGAATAACATATTTAAACAAAATACTGTAAATGTAATAGTTTTCACGTTATAACTGATTTACTCAACAGTGATAACGTCAAAGTAGCTATTACTCAGCTATGCAATGAGCTACATGTCTGAATTTTTTCTATGTTATAGCTGACCCAAAATTAGGTGAACAACATATTTAAGCAAAATACTGTAAATGCAATAGTTTTCAAGTTACAACTGATTTACTCAATAGTGACAACCTGAAAATAGCTATTGCTCAGCTATGCCATGAGCTATAAGTCTGTAATTTCACGACGTTATAGCTGACCCAAAAGTAGGCGAACAACATATTTTAACAAAATACTCCAAATGCACTATTTTTCAAGTTACAAGTCATTTACTCAACAGTCAGTACCTGAAAATAGCTATTGCTCAGTTGTGCCATGAGCTACAGGTCTGTAATTTCACTATGTTATAGCTGACCCAAAAGTAGCTGAATAACATATTTACACAAATTTCTGTAAATGCAATACTTTTCCAATTACAACTGATTTACTCAACAGTGTGAACTTCAAAGTAGCTATTACTCAGCTATGCAATGAGCCACAGGTCTGGAACTTCACTATGTTATAGCTGACTCCGAAATAGGTGAATAACATATTGAAACAAAATACTCTAAATGTAATACTTTTGAAGTTATAAGTAATTTACTCAACAGTGATAACCTAAAAGTAGCTATTACTCAGCTATGCCATGAGCTACATGTCTGAAATTTTACTATGTTATAGCTGACATAAAAGTAGCTGAATAACATATTTATACAAAATTCTGTAAATGCAATAGTTTTCAAGTTACAATTGATTTTACTCATGATGGAAGTTACTGAAAAGCCCAAAAGTAGCTATTACTCACTTAGCGATTGAGACAGACACCCAAGTTACTCACCATGTTGTAGCTATGAAAAAAGTATCTGAATAACATATTTTAACAAAATGCTCTAAATGCAACACTTTTCAAGTTATAAGTGATTTAGTGCATGATTTCATGACTTTTAATGCATTTTAGACATTTTTGTCTACCACAGGCCTAATTTAGACATAAAGCCTACCAAAAAGATAGGGTGGCGAGTCCTCTAGCATACCAAGCCACCTGCCAAATATGAAAGAAATCTGGAAAGAAATGTGGACTGTAGGTCGCTAACAAGCAATATTCCACATTTTAGACATTTTTGTCTACCACAGGCCTAATTTAGACATAAAGCCTACCAAAAAGATAGGGTGGCGAGTCCTCTACCATATCAAGTCACCTGCCAAATATGAAAGAAATCCGGAAAGAAATGTGGACTGTAGGTCGCTAACAAGAAATCTCTGCGGACGCGGACACGGACGAGGGCGCGGACGCGGACGACGACGATGATGAATCCATAGTATCCCCGCTTCGCGGATACAATTAAAGGATAAAATGACCTTGCCCGTAACATCTTGAAGGTAAAGGAATACCTAGATCCTGGGAAAGACTCCTGAAGACTTGGTTGTAGCGGATGTGCCCCCCCCCCCCTTTTTGTCTTTCCGAGGACAACTGGTCTAGGACTTGTTGTGCAGCCACTACGGGTCCCAGGTACAAATTGTTGTCGGTGTCCAAGTAAGGTCTTTTAGGTAAAAATTTGTAAATGTGTTGTGAGCTTTCCAGTGACAGGCTTGCATGATTTGGTCCACCGATACCCCACCGTAAAAGGCCTTAGAGGCCGCGAAGGCCCGGATGTCATGCGCTTTGACTTGGACCAAGTCCAAGGCTTGTTGATCTGCTTGTTTGTAACAAAGTAAAATGGTTTGTTTCAACCATGAAGAGAGTGTAGCGGGTCTGATGTCTGAGGTATGTCCTTTCTTAAAGGAGATGAAAAGGAGAGAACGAGACCCTCTCAGGTCTTTAGTTCGGTCCAAATAAAACCTCAGGGCCCGCACGGGACACAGGGTCCTGTCTTCTTTAAACTGTCTATCTACAATGGTAGTCAGAGCAGGGATAGTCACCGGAGACACACTTTGAGAACCTTCTCTTGCTAGTTGGTTTTTGGCTATGAAATCAGAAGAAGGGAACAAGGCAACCTTTTCCCATTGGCCTAGATTAGATACTTTGTTTGCGACCCAGGCATGGATTTCGCTGCGGCGCTTGCCGGAGGCCAAGGCTAGCAAGAAAGCAGTTTTTAAAGTGAGATGTTTGAGGTTTGTGTCTTTCATGGGCTCAAAAGGTGCTTTGGTGAGCTCGTTAAGGACAACAGAAAGGTTCCACTTGGGTAAGTTTCTGGAACTTTTAGGACGATCCCTGTGAAAACTGGAGAGTAACCTATGAAGGTCTGCATTGTGTGCAATATGTTGGGCCGTTGGGCCCAAAGTGTCAACGATTGCAGTCCTGTAACCATCAATGGTCGAGGGGCGCCTGTTTAGGTCTTGGTACAGGTACACGAAGAAATCTGAGATTTGTTTCACAGATGGAGTGGAGAAATCCACCGAATTTTCTCTGCACCATTTTTCAAATAGGGCCCACTTTGACTTGTAGATGGTCCTTGTTGATGACCGCTGAGGGGCAGCAATTCTCTCTGCCACCTCCACAGAGAAGCCTTGTTCTTGGAGTTGTCCGCTCCTAGACACCAGGCGTGGAGGTTCAGGTGCTGGGGGTTGTTGTGGAACACCAGCTTGTGGGACTGTTTGAGTAGGGTTGTTGACACTGGGAGTTGCAGTGGGATCTCTGTTGAGAGCTGCACTAGGTCCCAAAACCAGGGCATCCCTGGCCAGCCTGGGGCTATTACGATGATCAGGCACTGGCATTGCCTGATCTTTTGGATCACCTTGTGAAGGAGAGCCGTAGGAGGGTACGCATATGCCGTGAGGTTGGTCCAGTTTATGTTCAGAGCATCTATGTCCCAGGCCTTTGGGTCTGGGATAGGAGACACGTATAGAGGGAGCTTGTGGTTCAGGTGAGTGGCAAACAAGTCTACATGAGGGGTGAACCACTTCTGGCAGATCTGTTTGAAGACCTGTGGGTGCAGAGACCATTCGGTTGACTGCACTTGGTTGGACCTGGATAGCAGGTCGGCCATCACATTCAGGCACCCTGGAATGTGCCTGCCTTTCAATGTTATGTGATAGTGATGGCACCAGGTCATGATCTTCCACAGGAGAGCACACATCTCTGCCGAGTGTGTTCCTTCTTGTTTGTTGATGTAGGCTACCACTGTTGAGTTGTCCGTCGCAACCAACACTGTTTGATTCTGGCACTGGTCCTTGAAGTCTCGAAGGGCCAGGGAGACCGCCTTCAATTCTAGGACATTTATGTGTAGCCTTTTTTCCCGATCTGACCACAGACCCTTTGTAGAATTTTGGTCGTCTAAGTGAGCGCCCCAACCTTCGTTTGAGGCGTCGGTAAAGAGTTGGATACTGTGGTCTTTGGGATGAAGGTCTGCATCTTTCATCATATTGGAGGGATTTTGCCACCAATCTAGGTGGGCTGCAATGGCTTCTGTCCAGGGAAGGAGGTTGTCCAGCGACTGAGGATATCTCCAGTGCTCCTTGAGATGAAACTGAAAGGGCCTCATGTGAAGGCGTCCCTCCGGGACCATTTTCTCCGTTGAGGCTAGCAACCCAATTAGAGACATCAAACATCTTGCAGTCAAAACACGTTTTGACTTGAGTCGTAGGATCAAATCCTGAAGTTTGAGCCATCTCTCTTGAGTGGGTTTTACAAGGGCTGAATCTAGGTGGTATTCGTAGCCCACGAACGAAAACACCTGTGTAGGTTTCAGTTCTGATTTTTCCTGATTTATTATCCATCCCAAGGACTGAGTCAGTTCTACTACTGCCTGAGTGTTCACTTGGGCTTCCTCCTGAGACTGGGACCTGATCAGCCAGTCGTCCAGGTATTGGTGAATTCTGAGTCCTCTTGAGAGGGCCATTAGTTTCACTTCCTTTACGATCATTGTAAAGACCTGGGGGGCTGTGGCTAGTCCGAACGGGAGGGAGGTGAATTGGAACACCTGAGCCTTGTAGCAAAACCTTAGGTATTTCCTTGAGCTTGGGTGGATGGGGATATGCAGGCAGGCGTCCGACAGGTCTATCGACGATACCCACTCCCCTGGAATCAGGGAGGTCCTGATGGACTCTGGAGTTTCCATTTTGAACTTTTCTACGTGTAGAAAAGTATTGAGCCTGCTTAAGTCTATGACTGGCCTCCACCTTTGGTGAGGCTTGGGTACTAGGAACTGTAAAACCCGAGAGATTTTACATTGTCTACCCTTTCGATAGCGTTCTTTGACAGGAGAGACTGGATACAAGGCTTGGTCTTTTTGTTGGGCCTTGTACTCTGACAGAATCAGAGGAAATCTGATCAAGTTTGGCTTTGAACGGAATGGCAGAACGTAGCCATTGGTGATAATGTTTAACACGTTTTGAGAACATTTGTTTGTGAGCCAGTCTCTCCTGAAAGAACGGAGGCGACCTCCTACTGGTGGACTGAGTGAGGCTTTGGAGGAGTCATTGGGGAGGGGGGTTTCCACGCCCCCTTCCTCTATTGTGGGGTCGAAAACGACCCCTGGAGCCTCTGAAGTTGGATTTTCCTCTTCCCGAGGGAAAGGACTGGTTACTGCTTTGAGAGGTATTGCCCCCATAGGGGCATTTCCTGTAGGAGCCTCTTTTCTTGTGGGGACCACGAAAGGGCTTATTCTGGTAGGGTGCAAAACCCTGAGAATCTTTTGAGGTGCCTTTTTTGAGAAGGAAGTCCTCACCTTCCTTCACTAATTGAGACTCGAACAAGGAAGGGCCCCAAAAGGACGAGTTCCTGAGTTCTTGACGTCTCGTTTCTCCTAATTGAGGATGTAATAGAGTCATTTCGGCTTCGCGCCTGAGCAAGCCGGTATTAGCCATAGAGTATAATTCCCTCTGCAAAATATGGGCTAGAGATTTGCTGAGACAAGTGAGGGCCCTGTGTTGAACAAGTACTGTCTTGTTCCAAAAATCTAAGTAGTCAGCTACTTCCTCATATCCGCGCTTTGCCGCTTTCTCAGGATTGGCACCTTTCTGAATCTGAGACTTAATCTTCTTGACCGTAGACTTGATGCTATGTTGGCATTTTTCCAATGAAGCATTGCAAGAAGAGGAGGTTTTGGCAAATGCAGCGGTGAAGTTGAGGGTAGAGATGTTTTGTCTAGCCTGAAGTTCCAGCTCCTTGAGAACTGGCAGGGGAACTCTGGCTACTGGGGACCCAGAAGGTCTAGGAGTAATACAGATCTTAGCAAAGTCCGTATTCAACTCCTGAATTTTGTCCTGAAAAGTTGGTTGTCCCACCTTGTACCACTTTGAAGTTGAGGGAGGAGGCTTGACATATTTTCCCTCAGATAAGTTGGCAGCCTTAAAGTCATGTTGGAATTTATCAAAGGCGTCCTTGATAACTGAGCTAAGTGGAAGAATAGAGGAGGGACCTCTAGGTCTGAGCTCTTGACGGCCTTTTTCATCATCCAGACCCAACACTGAGACAAAATACGCCTGAAGGTGTCCACTTCTTCAGAGTATTGTGAGGGCATGTCAGACAAAGCTACTTCCCTATAATAAGGGGGGTCTGGATCATGTTGTGGGAGGTCTTGATCAGAAGCTACTCCTGAGGGCTGAGCCCTAGAGGGCTTTGAAGACCTGTGTCTGGCTACAGGGGAGTGATCCTCCTCTGAGGTAAATGACACGTATCTAGATCTTGATTTATGTTTGCTCTTGTCAGAGTGTTTTTTGGATCTAGAAGAAGGGATCCGAGGTTCATCGGAATCCTCATTTAGTTGGTCCGAGGCAGAGCTCGGGTCAACTGGCTGCCTATGGCTTTGCTTTTTGTGAGAGTACGAGACCTCTTCGGGATGACCTTCAGAGGGGGCAACGTACTGTTCCAAGGAAGGTTGAGTAGATACAAGACGAGGAGGGAGTGCTGGACCGTAGTCCACATCCATAGCCTCGCTTGGGATGTTAGTACCCGATCTCGGAGGGGGCAAATCCAGAGGGGCAGCAGTGTTACTGGACGAACCAGGTTTGGAAGGAAGAAGCGAGGAATCTACCTCGACTTTTTGTTTTGCAGCCAACTCCTCTCGGAGTGACTGAAAAGCTTCCAACATGGATGCCTGGAAGGTACCCATTTGCTGCTGTAAATGTATATTTAAGGAATCACCGAGTGATCTCTCTAGGTTTTTCTGGATTTTATTTTGCAAAGCCGTGCCAGGGGTGGGTGGAATAGTCTTGGCTGGCGTTTTCAAGGACAGGGAACTGAAGGCAAGAGGTTGTGGACGGGGGGGTGAGGTAAAAAGGCTATCAGCAGCACACTCGAGGTCTGCATTGGACCCAGTGAAGGAGTCCCCGTCGCCTTCACCCAAAAGATCTAGTTCATCTTTGGAACTAGTTGTAGCTTTCTGCTTTTTCAAATACCGTTTCCGGTTTTGGATTTTCTGTAATTGCTCATCTGTGAAAGACGTGCAAATTTCACAAGGGGTTTCAAAGGTGACACAGGGGTCATCTCCCTTGCCAGCCTCCATACAGGTAGGGCAGAAATTATGTGTATCAAAATTAAAGCAGAAATGGCGGCATTTCTGCGCTCTCGGTTTGTCTTTATTTGCTTGATGTGTCGACATTTTATACGCAATAAAAGACGTACAATAGAATTGCCTGAACCGAGGAAAGCTAAAAACACGCGAAAGTCAAGAAATACTTAAGGTGTGAAAATCAGAATTTTACAGAATGATCTATAGCATATAATTAAAGAAATATGCAAATATTAGCCTCCAACAATAAGTAAGAACTGAGAAATAAATAGAAATGTCTGTATATTTACAAACTGCTACCAGTCAATCGTGGCCAACGAGAAAGTAGGACGATTGGTCAGAAGTTATCACGTGACGACAACTACCAGTATATCCGGTGGCTAACAAGAACGATCTTTTTTTCTAAGACGTTGGCCCCGGGTGTGGCAACCCGAGATCAGCATTAAGTCCCACATGGTAAGCTATTGTAGCGTAATAAAATTACTAGTATACTTTTTCATAAATCTTTAGAATGCAATTTTGATGTCCAGCTTTTAAAAGTTCTGCAATTGAAGAAGTGTTAAAAAAAGTCTTAATCCTACTTAATTGGTTCTTTGTTCTAATTAAAGGTCTTTTTCTTTGATTCCCTAATAACAGGGGAAATCCAATCAAGTGATTACTTACAAAGTGATTAACATATCACCATCAAAGGAATAACTACTTTTAAGAAAACACAGGGTCAGGGGGAAGCCATTACTTTCATGTGGATCGATTTATGTAAATTAGGGGTGCGACCGAGCAGTCGACACTCGCCGAGCAAGGCGAATTTCACGAAAATTCGACCCCAATTCTTAAGGTTGAGTGCTCGTGTATAACAACCTATAGAACCGGTTACGTTTTTTAGTTAATAAAACATAAATAACATACCTTACTTTCATTAAATCACATAATCCACCATTTGTAACATAAAATTATTGATATTATGTGCTGACAATAGCTAATTCAAGCGATTCAAAGCTTTTATCTTTATATATTTTTTCGTTTACGGGAGCCGCCATATTGGATGCCGTTTCCTGTTATGGTGGATACTAAATAGGCGTATTCCACAGCCGTGATCTGTAGAATCCAGATTCGACGGATCAACGGATCAGGTCAAAAGAACCTGATCTGACTGATCTGGATCATGATCTGAGTGATCTCATGAAAAGGTGGATTCGAGAGATCAGATCTGTGAGGTATCCCACAATTCTTTGTAAACATGGCGGAAAACACGAGATTTGAAATTTCCATTTATAATTTTAATTGTTGATAAAAAAGTAATTCCAAAGATGAAAAAGTAAAAAGTAATTCCAAAGATAAAAGAGTAATTCCAAAGATGCAAAGCATGCCATTTCAGTGCCCATCTTGGATCATCATTTCTGCAATTTTTGCATTTCACAGATTCTACTGATCTGAAGGATCTCGATCTCGATCTGGATCACAAAGATCACACAGATCTTAAGTTGTGGAATACGCCTAATGTCGCGAGGGCTCAATGTCGAGTCGAGTTTTTATCTGCGAGTAATCGACCCGAATTTTTTGTATTCGTCCCACCCCTAATGTAAATTGTAAACTTTTCTTATTATCTGGTCACACACCAATCACAAACTAATCAATATATTAAAACAGGCATATTCAGGGCCCAAATATAGATAATAGTTTAACTGTAGCTATATCCAGCGTTCGAAACTGCCGCCTGCCAGCAAGCAATTTGCTGTTACGTTTAAGGACAGACTCTTATATTTTCGTCGATGCAAGCCCGGATATTTGTAACCTGTCTGAAGCGATTTTTTTTTTTTTAATAAGGGTTAATAGATGAATATTTACACATTTTGTCTGATTTTCATCATCTTTTTCATTGCTTTTGTGTCAAGCAATCTGACTGCACGAAAATTTATGAAGCAGAAATGCCACCCAGGGGCGATGTCGAAAACTATTATTTGGTTACACAAGTACAACACATGTCTGTGGAATCGTTAAGGTACTTTGGTATATCTAAACAAGTATATTTGTTGGGGTTTGTCACCCGAAATGAATCTGCTCTATTTGATCTTTTCAACTTAAGTGTTCCCTGCCTTGTGAATAGCTATTTGATCCCCTGGCTCACTTAAACTTTTTTCTCAAATTTGATCTGATCTTGATCTGATCTTGATCCATGTTAGTGAATACTGCCCCTCAGTCCCCAAGCCTCAGGTTTGTTTGCTCCAACTACTGAGGGTGTCGGTCACCCGTTAAAAGGAAGATAAAATCAAGGAAAGAGGAAGAAGGTTTCCCCACCAGTTGATTTCCACATACTGTGCCAAATCTTGGGGGCCTGGTTGTGGGCTGGGATGGGGGGGGGGGGGGGGGGGGGGGGGGCTTTTAGTTTTTTTATTGCTTTCCAGAACTACATTCCTGGATTTGAATCCACGTGGAAAAATTAGGCATGGAACTTAATATGAAAAATATCAAAATGTTAAATCAGAATGTATAAAGTAACTTTTGACAACAAATGAATTAATCAAGAGTTATGGTTTTTACCTAGTGGTTGACTAGCCTGGCCTCTAATTCACCACAGGCTAATACCTCTGAGTGGTTTCCAATCCCAAAAGTGGCAATGCTGTGAGCCTGTCTCCATTATTATGACCCTGGCTGTTGAAAATGATGTACATCTTAACTTTTAGCCAATTATCAAAACAAGTCAATACAACTTGTGACTTTGTTTTATTTTTCACATTTTTTCTGTCTTCTAATAAAACTTGCAAATTTTGTCTGGGGCTTCCAACTTTCCAAGGTTACAAGCCCGACAGCAATTAACTTTTTTGCATGAGTTTGGAACACTGGCTATATCACTAATTGCCTACTCATGAAGTCCTTTGAAGTCCAAGGATCCTGTTGAAATCGTTGCTTAAGTCACTCTAATCAGTTAGGTTTTGAAATGCTAGGAACAAATCCATTATCCAGTCTTTCATCACTCCTATATTATGCACATATACATCTAAAATAGCATCAGAGATGCCTGTACCCCACAGCCTGGGGAAATAGTTTTCAACACCATGAAATATTAGAAGTAGTGAAACAGTACAAAGATCTGGATACTTTCAGAGCAGTGTCAGTTATATAAAGCTCCAAATAATGTTTAAGTATAGAAAATTAACATCTTAACGAAAGAAAATGTAGGTATAGAAGATAATGTACTAAATCAAAAAAATTTAATTTACTTATTAAATTTGCAATTTTATTGCGTTAATACATCCTATCCAATGGACAATTGCTGAATAACTACCGCTTGGTAGGTGGGTAAGCTACTAGGGACTTGAGTGAACTCATAAACAAAAACAACTAGATTGGGCCAACTCGGCGCCAACATATCCCCAGACAGGTCATCACTCACGCCACAGGTTTTGATCGGGAATTTTTTAAAACATAATTACCCATTATTATATGAACTTCAGCACATCAATCTACTCTATTTATATCTCCCCAAGGAAGATGGTGTATCCCCAGACGCCGAATACATAACTCAAATTATATTTTCAATCTTCCTGTAATGATAACTCTAAACCTATTTTCAAAGTATTTAAATGATTGATGATTGAATGTCCATTCTAAAATAATAATCCCAAAAGAGCATATCTGTTTCTATATTTGTTGACAAATAAAATATTATTTTTAACTCAACTCATCATATTTTTCAATCTTCCTTCAAAGTATTTAAATGATTGATGATTCAATGTCCATTCTAAAATTCATAATCCCAAAAGCGCATATCTGTTTCTATATTTGTTCACAAATAAAATATTATTTAAAAAAAAATTATTTATATTATTATTTTATTATATTATTTTTAGAATTTGCAAATTGTTTTCAGTTATTCATTTCCTCTATACCTATATATGTGGTCCATATATATATGCAACCTAAATATGTGACACAATCTCAGTTCTGACTCCCCTTTGTGTTATATGTAATGAAGCCCACCACCTCCCACCCCCACCCCTCTCCCCTTCTCCACACCTCTCTCACTATTACACAAGATCTGCAACCCCATTGAGTTCTTTGTTTCTCATCTGATATCATTAAATACCTTTGTTTATTTAGTGTCACTCAATATAGCTGGAGGTCCCAGAGGTGGGTGGGGGGAATCCGGGTGGGGGATGTGGGTTGAGCATAAATGGTAAACAAACAATCTATATAAAAGGGGTACTCAAATACAAAAAGAATTGAGAATTTTAAGTATGTGATTATCAACTGAAACTAGACAAAAGTTTTTGTACACAAAAACAAAGCGTCCCTACAGCTTTTAAGTTTTATAAGAAATGCTAAAGGACCAATGTGAAGAGGTAAATGTTATTGGTGAAGAGAAATTCTCCTGAAAGGACCATGTTAGGGTCACAAGAGTGATCTTAAAACGAAAAAAGCAATCAGTGCCTGTGAACAGGTTCTGTATCAGCTGACTGTGTCTTTTAAGCTGCAAAGTAGAAGAAGCATGTTTAGGTTTGGCTATGCTCATTTGACCTTGAATGAGAGGCCCAAGGTCAAATCCGTCCACACCAGAAGATTCCCAGCACATGATTTCCTACATGTTGGTTTCACATCCCAAACCTCTAGGACTAATAATAATCGAGTTATCGAACTTTTAAGTTTGGCTATGCTCGTTTGACCTTGAAGGAGAGGCCCAAGGTCAAATCGGACAACACCAAAAGATTCCCAGCCCATGATTTCCTATATGTTTGTATACCATCCAAAACCTCTAGGACCAATAATAAGCGAGTTATAAGCACTTTTCAGTTTGGCTATGCTCATTTGACCTTGAATGAGAGGCCCAAGGTCAAATGCGACCACACCAGAAGATTCCCAGCACATGATTCCCTATATGTTGGTATACCATCCCAATCCTCTAGGACAAATAATAAGCGAGTTATAAGCACTTTTAAGTTTGGCTATCCTCGTTTGACCTTGAAGAAGAGGCCCAAGGTCAAATCCGACCACACCAAAAGATCCCCAGCCCATGATTTCCTATATGTTGGTATACCATCACAAACCTCTAGAACCAATAATAAGCAAGTTATAAGCACTTTTCAGTTTGGCTATACTCGTTTGACCTTGAAGGAGGGGCCCAAGGTCAAATCCGACCACATCAGAAGATTCCCAGCACATGATTTACTGTATGTTGGTATACCATCCCAAACCTCTAGGACCAATAATAAGTGAGTTATAAGCACTTTTAAGTTTGGCTATGCTCGTTTCACCTTGAAGAAGAGGCCCAAGGTCAAATCCGACCACACCAAAAGATTCCCAGCCCATGACTTCCTATATGTTGGTATACCATCCCAAAGCTCTAGGACCAATAATGAGCAAGTTATAAGCACTTTTAAGTTTGGCTATGCTCATTTGACCTTGAAAGAGAGGCCCAAGGTCAAATCCGACCACACCAAAAGATTCCCAGCCCATGGTTTGCTATATGTTGGTATACCATCCCAAACCTCTAGGACCAATAATAAGCGAGTTATAAGCACTTTAAACTTTGCCTATCCTCGTTTGACCTTGAAGGAGGGGCCCAAGGTCAAATGCGACCACACCAGAAGATTCCCAGCCCTTGATTTCCTACATGTTGGTATACCATCCCAAACCTCTAGGACCAATAATAAGCGAGTTATAAACACTTTTAAGTTTGGCTATGCTTGTTTGACCTTGAAGAAGAGGCCCAAGGTCAAATCTGACCACACCAAAAGATTCCTAGCCCATGATTTCCTATAGGTTGGTATACCATCCCAAACCTCTAGGACCAATAATAAGCGAGTTATAAGCACTTTTATGTTTCGTTATGCTCGTTTGACCTTGAAGGAGGGGCCCAAGGTCAAATCCGACCACACCAGGAGATTCCCAGCCCATGATTTCCTACATGTTGGTATACCATCCCAAACCTCTAGGACCAATAATAAGCGAGTTATAAGCACTTTTAAAGGTCATAGGAAGTATTTTCAAATCATTCATTAGTGATTACATATACATATGTAAGTTCAATTTCTGTGAAAAAAGATGCGTCTGGACAAGGTTACATGGTATATTCAATCACTTTCTGGCTGTTTTTTCAAGATTTTTACAACTGTCGCCATTATTTTTCACTTGACAACTCCCGTAGAAAATACTAGCCTTGACGTCACAGGTTCATGACAATGTAAACAAACTATTATTTCCGTAAGCCTTTTAATACATACATATATATTTAAAAGATTGCATAATGTGTTTTTATGAAGTTTATTTGTTTATAAGACATCAGTCTGCCACAGTAAATTTTTGAAATAGCCTTCAGAACATCTTTTATTTTTGTTCTCAAATAAAAAATATTTAGAGAGGTATTAAGCAAGTTGCATAAAAATCACCAAACAATGCAGTCAACCAGGTTCAACTCTGAGATGAATTTTGATAGTTATTTTTTTCAATTTTGAAAACACTATTGCCAGGAGATGAAATAAATACAACATAAATGTCTTTAGAACTGGGCCTCAAGCAAGGATAAATCATATATGTTCTCCAAATTAGTTTCCCATAAAAACTGTAAACAATACTGCTTTCATAGTATACATAATGCGTCTAGCCATCTAGTGTTGATTACAGTTCCCCTAAACACATATCCTTTTTTTTTGGTCTCAACAAAGGCTTAAATTGAGAATAAAATGTCACCAACTAATTTCCAAAACTTTAAATTATCCAAACTTAAGGCCAAGAAATACTGAACTAATATCTTAAGGAAAACTCATGTACTGAATTATTTCATAAACTGATAATGTAAAAGTTAGAACTTCAAACATGATTCTTTCAGAATAAATTCAATAAATTTGACTACAACAGCATGCTTTTATAAATTATTAATGCAAATGAAAACAAATTGTGTATTTTGATTTCACTTTACATCAAGCCTTTTCTTGATAGAAATGCCGGTGATTAAAGGCAAAAAAACAGTATCCAGTAAGTTCAAATGACCACTTTTGAATTTATCAAGAGATTCTTAGTTTTGTGTAAATTTATCTAACTTGAAAGGCTACTTTCTCATCACAGTTTAAAAACCTGGAAAAAAATGATGGAAGGAGGCAAAATCTCATACATATGTTTACGCTTTCTGCATTCCAAGACAAGCCTACTTACAGTATATCTGTGTTTGTTAGAACTGTCAGTGATTAAAAGTTAGGTAAAACTTGAGAAAAAAAACAGCATCTAGAAAAAATAGAGGCCAGTCAGCTTTTTTGGCAAAGGAAAATGTTATCTTCCTTCAGTTTGTCAATATATACACTATATCTCCAACTACACGGAACTTCATTATGAACCTGTGACGTCATCAATCATCTACTACGAGAAAAACAATATGTCCACTTTTTACTCCATGTTCGGTTCTCGCCTCCAACCTCTGTGGCCGCCGGTTCGAATCTCGGGCCGGGCGCTTCATGTTGGAAAGTTGGTAGTTACTTGCCGATGCCCGGTGGTTTACAGTGCACTATGCACTGGTTTATTCCACCTGTAAACTACCCGTCGCAATATGACCCTGGCTGTTGAACGCAACGTAAAGCAACAAATAAATAAATTTACTCCACGTTCGTGATATTTATTTTTATAATGCTATTTATGGCTCTTGTACCATATATTTCTTAAAATAAACCACATTTTCATTCTTATAGGTTGTTTGTCTACTGAATGAAGTTAACTTCATAATTTTTGTGAAAAATGTTTCCTATGACCTTTAAGTTTGGCTATGCTCGTTTGACCTTAAACGAGAGGCCCAAGGTCAAATACGACCACACCAGAAGATTCCCAGCCCATGATTTCCTATATGCTGGTATACCATCACAAACCTGTAGGACCAATAATAAGCGAATTATAACCACATTTAAGCTTGGCTATACTCATTTCACCTTCAATGAGAGGCCCAAGGTCAAATGCGACCACACCAGAAGGTTCCCAGCCCATGATTTTGTATATGCTGGTATAATAACCATCCCAAACCTCTAGGACCAATAATAAGCGAGTTCTAATCACTTTTAAGTGTGGCTATGCTCGTTTGACCTTGAACGTGGGGCCCAAGCTCAAATCCGACCACACCAGAAGGTTCCCAGCCAATGATTTCCTACATGTTGGTTTACCATCCCAAAGCTCTAGGACCAATAATAAGCGAGTTATGAGCATTTTTATGTTTGGCTATCCTCATTTGACCTTCAAGGAGGGGCCCAAGGTCATATCCGACCACACCAAAACATTCCCAGCCCATGATTTCCTATATGTTGGTATACCATCCCAAAGCTCTAGGACCAATAATGAGCGAGTTATAAGCACTTTTAAGTTTGGCTATGCTCGTTTGACCTTGAAGGGGGGGGCCCAAGGTCAAATGCGACCACACCAGAAGATTCCCAGCACATGATTTCCTACATGTTGGTATACCATCCGAAACCTCTAGGACTAATAATACGCGAGTTATAAGCACTTTTCAGTTTGGCTATCCTCGTTTGACCTTGAAGGAGAGGCCCAAGGTCAAATCTGACCACACCAAAAGATTCCCAGCCCATGGTTTCCTACATATTGGTATACCATCACAAACCTCTAGGACCAATAATAAGCGAGTTATAAGCACTTTAAACTTTGCCTATCCACGGTTGACCTTGAAGGAGGGGCCCAAGGTCAAATCTGACCACACCAGAAGATTCCCTGCACATGATTTCCTATATGTTGGTCTACCATCCCAAAGCTCTACGACCAATAATAAGCGAGTTATAAGCACTTTTAAGTTTGGCTATCCTTGTTTGACCTTGAACGAGAGGCACAAGGTCAAATGCAACCACACCAGATGATTCCCAGCACGATTTCCTATATGTCGGTATACCATCCCAAAGCTCTACGACCAATAATAAGCGAGTTATAAGCACTTTTAAGTTTGGCTGTCCTCGTTTGACCTTGAACGAGAGGCCCAAGGTCAAATCCGACCACATCAGAAGATTCCCAGCACATGATTTCCTATATGTAGGTATACCATCCCAAAGCTCTACGACCAATAATAAGCAAGTTATAAGCACTTTTAAGTTTGGCTATCCTCGTTTGACCTTGAAGGATGGGCCCAAGGTCAAATGCGACCACACCAGAAGATTCCCAGCACATGATTTCCTATATGTAGGTATACCATCCCAAAGCTCTACGACCAATAATAAGTGAGTTATAAGCACTTTTAAGTTTGGCTATCCTCATTTGACCTTGAACGAGAGGCCCAAGGTCAAATCCAACCACACCAGAAGATTCCCAGCACATGATTTCCTATATGTAGGTATACCATCCCAAAGCTCTACGACCAATAATAAGCGAGTTATAAGTACTTTTAAGTTTGGCTATCCTCGTTTGACCTTGAAGGATGGGCCCAAGGTCAAATGCGACAACACCAGAAGATTCCCAGCACATGATTTCCTATATGTCGGTATACCATCCCAAAGCTCTACGACCAATAATAAGCGAGTTATAAGGACTTTTAAGTTTGGCTATCCTCGTTTAACCTTGAAGGATGGGCCCAAGGTCAAATCCGACCACACCAGAAGATTCCCCGCACATGATTTCCTATATGTTGGTATACCATCCCAAACCTCTAGGACCAATAATAAGCGACTTATAAGCACTTCCAACTTTGCCTATGCTCGTTTGACCTTGAAGGAGGGGCCCAAGGTCAAATGCAACCACACCAGAAGATTCCCAGCCCATGATTTTCTACATGTCGGTATACCATCCCAAACCTCTAGGACCAATAATAAGCGAGTTATAAGCACTTTTAAGTTTGGCTATCCTCATTTGACCTTGAACAAGAGGCCCAAGGTCAAATCCAACCACACCAGAAGATTCTCAGCCCATGATTTCCTATATGTTGGTATACCATCCCAAAGCTCTAGGACCAATAATAAGCAAGTTATAAGCATTTTTATGTTTGGCTATCCTCGTTTGACCTTGAAGGAGAGGCCCAAGGTCAAATCCGACCACACAAGAAGATTCCCAGCCCATGATTTCCTATATGTCGGTATACCATCCCAAACCTCTAGGACCAATAATGAGCGAGTTATAAGCACTTTTAAGTTTGGCTATCCTCGTTTGACCTTGAAAGAGAGGCCCAAGGTCAAATCCAACCACACCAAAAGATTCCCAGCCCATGATTTCCTATATGTTGGTATACCATCCCAAAGCTCTAGGACCAATAATAAGCGAGTTATAAGCATTTTTATGTCTGGCTATCCTCGTTTGACCTTGAACGAGAGGCCCAAGGTCAAATCCGACCACACCAGAAGATTCCCAGCCCATGATTTCCTACATGTTGGTATACCATCCCAAAGCTCTAGGACCAATAATAAGCGACTTATAAGCACTTTTAAGTTTGGCTATGCTCGTTTGACCTTGAAGGGGGGGACCCAAGGTCAAATGCAACCACACCAGAAGATTCCCAGCACATGATTTCCTATATGTTGGTATACCATCCCAAACCTCTAGGACTAATAACAAGCGAGTTATAAGCACTTTCCAGTTTGCCTATCCCCGTTTGACCTTGAAGGAGACGTCCAAGGTCAAATCTGACCACACCAAAAGATTCCCAGCCCATGGTTTCCTATATGTTGGTATACCATCCCAAACCTCTAGGACCAATAATAAGCGAGTTATAAGCACTTTAAACTTTGCCTATCCTCGCTTGACCTTGAACAAGGGGCCCAAGGTCAAATCTGACCACACCAGAAGATTCCCAGCACATGATTTCCTATATGTTGGTATACCATCCCAAACCTCTACGATCAATAATAAGCGAGTTCAAGGCTTAATCTTAGCAAAATTTTTATGAACTTATAATCAATCGCCCGTCAATCAGTCAATTATGGGCCGATTGATCCCAATATCGACTGGCGCCTAGATTCTTCCCTCAGGAATGTGCATACCAAATTTGGTTGACCCACACCCAGTACTTTCTGAGGAAATCTAGTGAAAAGGAAGTAAATTTTTTTTTGAATTTTTGATAATGTGACCTTGATAAAGGTCAAAGGTTAAATTTATGCCTGTCAAAAAATTTCCCCACGCCTATAGAAGAACACTGCCACATATCATTTGGATAGGCCTAATAACAAGGGAGATATTCAAGGGAGACGATAATGCGGCGGCGGCGGCGGCTGACTGAAAACCGGGGGTGAAACCAATAAGCGTCCCCTTTTCAAGGGACGCTTAATTAGCATATTCATTGCTAAATAGCTTCTTTGTGTCATAAATCGAAATCTATTTTATCTGCTGTATTTCTTTCTTGACTTTCTGTTGTCAGTTATGTCCAAGTTAAGTAATATTTACTAATAAGTTCATTTGAACTTCAGGCATTTCTGTTTAGTATTTATTGTATGTTCTTAACTTTATGTTGTCAGTTCTCTCCAAATTTAGGGATGTCTAGTTATAAGTTCATTTGAACATCTGACATTTACTTTCAGCATTTATTTTAAATTGTTGTATTATTACATTGTAATGTAATGCTGAATAAAGATCTATCTATCTATGTATTCCTCCATAATAGTAAAACACCCGAGACCATGTTTATACATAGTTCTGCACAATGTGTGTGGTTTTATTGCTGTTTACCTTAAAAAAAGGATCTTAGAGTTCAAGAGGATATCATTCCCATAAACTGATACATTTGTTGTGTTTTTAACATCTGTATTTTACAACTATCTTAGTCTTTCCCAAAGTCTCTATTTATAACTATATACCTCGAAACAGGACCCAAGTCCAGCTTATGGTTTTCCTTAGGTTGGTTTCATATTGCAAACCTTAGGACCAATAATACGTGAGTTATAACCACTTTAAAATTTGTCATTACAGGTTAGGATGTTTGGTCAAGGTTACTGTAAATATAAACCACCAGCAATTAACCTTACTTATTTCAAAAACAGTTCTACAGCTTTAAAAATGAAACAATTATAATATTGTAGGTCATTGTTTTCCTTAACAAAAATATGTGTCCGGTGTATAAAAAAACAAATTATCTGAAAGCTATGTTATATGTAGATAATGTCAGTAGCACACGATATTATTTCTACAATGTTCTGTGACATACTACAGGAAATAAAATGAGTATGATGCAATGTATATTATTATAGGGACTTGTTAAATATGATGCCAATCTTGGGCACATCGATCACCAATATTCCATCAGACAATGCCACAAAGTGATGTGATATTAAAAAGGTGATAAAAATGGTGATTTCAACAGAAACAATCTGTGCACCTGAACAAGGCTACATGATTGTTTTCATCCTTGAAGTATACAACAGTGTCTTTTCTCCAAATTCTCATTGAGTGAGTTAGCCTTGCTTAAGGCTCAAATTTGTACCATATGTTTTCATACTTGTACACAGATATTTGGTATTCATAAAGCACTCATGCATGTTTTGAGATATAAACTGAGCAGACATATCATGTGTAAAATCCAGTACATGTTAATTGTAAGAGTACATTATGCAAAATGACCATGTTTTCTGTATCTTTTCTCTTAATTACTAGGGTACTTGAGCCTTAAGCAAGGCTCTGAGTGAGTGTAACGAAAAGGTTGAATCTACTATTAAGGTGGCATGGATCTGTACACTTCTTGAATATATGCAGTACATCAGACATTTACAACTGTAACAACTTACTATCCTAATATATATCATTAGAACATAATTCAGTGGTAATTCACTTCAAAATATGGTAAACTGAGTGAAGTTTCTGTTTGTTGGATTAATGAAGGGGAAAGATTATAAATTCCTTTTTACAAATATAAAAGAAAGAGAACAAAGTAATATATAGAGTTGTTGTACTCTACAGGAAAAAATATATGTAACTTTAGTCAAAAGCAAGAGGTTGCAAAGTAAATACACTTGTCACAGATATGAAGGCCAACTGCAAAACATTTCAAAATCACAAATGAAAAAAGACCATGAACTCCTATAGGTTGGTTTAATATCCAAAACTTGTAGGACCAATAATAAGCGACTCATAAGCAAGTTATAAGCACTTTTAAGTTTGCCTATCCTCATTTGACCTTGAAGGAGGGTCCCAAGGTCAAATCCGATCCCAAGAAAAGATTCCAAGTCCATGATTTCCTACATCTTGGTTTACCATCCCAAACCTCTAGGACCAATAATAAGTGAGTTATAAGCACTTCTAAGTTTGCCTATCCTCATTTTACCTTGAAGGAGAGGCCCAAGGTCAAATACGACCACACTAAAATATTACCAGCCCATGATTTCCTGCATGTTGCTTTACCGTCCCATACCTCTAGGACCAATAATAAGCGAGTTATCAGCACTTTTAACTTTGACTACCCTCGCTTGACCTTGAAGGGGGCCCCAAGGTCAAATCCGACCACAGCATAAGATTCCCTGCCCATGATTTCCTATATGTTGGTATACCATCCCAAAGCTCTAGGACCAATAATAAGCGAGTTATAAGCATTTTTATGTTTGGCTATCCTTATCTGACCTTGAAGGAGAGGGCCAAGGTCAAATCCGACCACACCAGAAGGTTCCCAGCCCATGATTTCCTATAGGTTGGTATACCATCCCAAACCTGTAGGACCAATAATAAGCGAGTTATAAGCACTTTTAAGTTTGGCTATGCTCGTTTGACCTTGAAGGAGGGGCCCAAGGTCAAATCAGACCACACCAGAAGATTCCTGGCACATGATTTCCTACATGTCAGTTTACCATCCCAAAGCTCTAGGACCAATAATAAGCGAGTTATAAGCATTTTTATGTTTGGCTATCCTCTTTTGACCTTGAAGGAGAGGCCCAAGGTCAAATCTGACCACACCAGAAGATTCCCTGCACATGATTTCCTATATGTTGGTATACCATCCCAAACCTCAAGGGCCAATAATAAGTGAGTTATAAGCACTTTTAAGTTTGCCTATCCTCATTTGACCTTGAAGGAGGGCCCCAAGGTCAAATTCGACCACACCAGATGGTTCCCAGCCTATGATTTTCTATATGTCAGTTTACCATCCCAAACCTCTAGGACCAATAATAAGCGAGTTATAAGCACTTTTAAGTTTGGCTATCCTCGTTTGACCTTGAAGGAGAGGCCCAAGGTCAAATCTGACCACACCAGAAGATTCCCAGCACATGATTTCCTATATGTTGGTATACCATCCCAAACCTCTAGGACCAATAATAAGCGAGTTATAAGCACTTTTCAGTTTGGCTATCCTCGTTTGACCTTGAAGGGGGGGCCCAAGGTCAAATGCGACCACACCAGAAGATTCCCAGCACATGATTTCCTATATGTTGGTATACCATTACAAACCTCTAGGACCAATAATAAGCGAGTTATAAGCACTTTTAAGTTTGGCTATGCTCTTTTGACCTTGAAAGAGGGGCCCAAGGTCAAATCCGACCACACCAGAAGATTTCCAGCCCATGATTTCCTATATGTTGGTATACCATCCCAAACCTCTAGGACCAATAATAAGCGAGTTATAAGCACTTTTCAGTTTGGCTATCCTCGTTTGACCTTGAAGGGGGGGCCCAAGGTCAAATGCGACCACACCAGAAGATTCCCAGCACATGATTTCCTATATGTTGGTATACCATTACAAACCTGTAGGACCAATAATAAGCGAGTTATAAGCACTTTTAAGTTTGGCTATGCTCTTTTGACCTTGAACGAGGGGCCCAAGGTCAAATCCGACCACACCAGAAGATTTCCAGCCCATGATTTCCTATATGTCGGTATACCATCCCAAACCTCTAGGACCAATAATAAGTGAGTTATAAGCACTTTTAAGTTTGGCTATCCTCGTTTGACCTTGAAGGGGGGGCCCAAGGTCAAATGCGACCTCACCAGAAGATTCCCAGCACATGATTTCCTATATGTTGGTATACCATTACAAACCTCTAGGACCAATAATAAGCGAGTTATAAGCACTTTTAAGTTTGGCTATGCTCTTTTGACCTTGAACGAGGGGCCCAAGGTCAAATCCGACCACACCAGAAGATTCCCAGCCCATGATTTCCTATATGTTGGTATACCATCCCAAACCTCTAGGACCAATAATAAGCGAGTTATAAGAACTTTTAAGTTTGGGTATGCTCGTTTGACCTTGAAGGGGGGGCCCAAGGTCAAATGCGACCACAGCAGAAGATTCCCAGGACATGATTTCCTATATGTTGGTATACCATCCCAAACCTCTAGGACCAATAACAAGCGAGTTATAAGCACTTTTCAGTTTGGCTATCCTCGTTTGACCTTGAAGGAGACGTCCAAGGTCAAATCTGACCACACCAAAAGATTCCCAGCCCATGGTTTCCTATATGTTGGTATACCATCCCAAACCTCTAGGACCAATAATAAGCGAGTTATAAGCACTTTAAACTTTGCCTATCCTCGCTTGACCTTGAAGGAGGGGCCCAAGGTCAAATCTGACCACACCAGAAGATTCCCAGCACATGATTTCCTATATGTTGGTATACCATCCCAAACCTCTACGACCAATAATAAGCAAGTTCAAGGCTTAATCTTAGCAAAATTTTTATGAACTTATAATCAATCGCCCGTCAATCGGTCAATTATGGCCCGACTGATCCCAATATCGACTGGCGCCTAGATTCTTCCCTCAGGAATGTGCATACCAAATTTGGTTAACCCACACCCAGTACTTTCTGAGGAAATCTAGTGAAAAGGAAGTAAATTTTTTTTTGAATTTTTGATAATGTGACCTCGATAAAGGTCAAAGGTCAAATTTATGCCTGTCAAAAAATTTCCCCACGCCTATAGAAGAACACTGCCACATATCATTTGGATAGGCCTAATAACAAGGGAGATATTCAAGGGAGACGATAATGCGGCGGCGGCGGCGGCGGCGGCGGCGGCGGCGGCTGACTGAAAACCGGGGGTGAAACCAATAAGCGTCCCCTTTTCAAGGGACGCTTAATGAGTTCATAACTGTAGGAGCTGTGCCAAAATTAACTGAGGCAAGTTGAATAAAACTGGGCTAGTTGAGGGTTAAAAATCCCCTAGTTTTACTACATAAGGATATAATTTCATTAATATTGGGACTTAAAGCTCACTTAAAGTGTCCATTTTGTCTACTTGAATATGTTTAACCAGTTTCATTTTAAAAAGTGAAAAACTCAGCAAGCAGAGGTATAACACACAAAAATAAGTTCTTAAAAGACTAAGATAGCCATAACATTATTAATATTCAAAATTTAAATAGACAGGCATTTCCTTTTAAAAATTCAAAGATTTCAGCTCTATAACCCACATAGTTTGACAGTTACTGGGCTTTAAAGTGGCATAATATCCATAAATTGGGTTTCTGTGGGCATTTTACAATTGTTAAAGAGACCTTAGCAATTAAACTACAGATCTGAAACTTTTTGGGGGACATACATAACAAACAAAAATTATATATAATACAGTTTAAGACTTGTCACACTAAGCATTTCCAAATAACAGGGCAAAATACGGAAAAAATGTCAAAAAGGGCACTTGGGCGAGTGTCTATGGCCCTCATACACAGGTTAAATGTCTACTAAAAACCTTGATTTTCGGCATATGTAAAAAGGACATAATAATGCATTCCCAGATGGGAATTCAGCTCCATCAATCACATAGTTTAACAGTTACAGGGCTTAAAGGTGGTAAAAAGTCCAAATATTGGGTCATTGTGGGCCTTTTAGAGATCTCGATGTGGCTTTCAAATTAAAGCTTCAGACTTAAAATTTGTTACATACTAAGATTACACATAGAATATGTATCTAATAAAGTTTGAAACTTCTCAGACTTACCATTTCCAAGTTACAGAGCAAAATATGTGAAAAATGTCTTAAAAGGGTCACTCAGGTGGGTGTTTAAGGTCCTCATACACAGGTTAAATGTCTACTTGAAGCCTTGATTTTTGGCACATGTAAAAAGAACATAATAATGTATTCCCAGATGAGATTTCAGCTCTATCAGTCACATAGTTAAACAGTCACAGGCCTTAAAATTGGCAAAAAGTCCAAATACTTGGTCTTTATGGGGCCTTCTAGAGACCTAAATGTGGCCTTCAAATTAAAGCTTCAGACTTAAAATTTGTCACATACTAAGATTACACATAGAATATGCATCTAATACAGTTTGAAACTTCTTAGACTTACCATTTCCAAGTTACAGGGAAAAATATGTGGAAAATGTCTAAAAATGGTCACTCGGGTGGGGATTTATGGTCCTCATACACAGGTTAAATGTCTTCTTAAAGCCTTAATTTTTGGCACATATAAAAATAACATACTAATATCTTCTCAGATAGGATTTGAGCTCTATCAGTCACATAGTTTGACAGTCACAGGGCTTAAAAGTAGCAAAAAGTCCAAATATTGGGTCTTTGGGAGCCTTTTAGAGACCTCAATTTGACCTTCAAAATTAAAGCTTCAGACTTAAAATCTGTTACATACTAAGATTACACACAGAATATATATCTAATACAGTTTGAAACTTCTCAGACTTACCATTTCCAAGTTACAGGGAAAAAGATGTGAAAAATGTCTTATAAGGGTCACTCGGGTGGGTGTTTATGGTCCTGATACACAGGTTAACTGTCTATTAAAGGCCTAAATGTTGGGGTACATATAAGAAGACACATAGATATATTCCCAGATGATATTTAACTTAGATGAGAGACATAGTTTGAAAGCTACAGTGCTTGAAAGTGGCAAAAAGTGCATAAATTGGGTCTCTGTGGGCACTTTTGAGACCTTAAGTCGACCCCTTTGGGTAAACCTACAGCCCTAAAATTTTCTACAGACAAGGATTACATATCAAAGTTATACCTAGCGCAGTTTGAGACTCATCAGAATTATCACTTCCAAATTATAGGGCAAAATATGTGTAAAGTATAGCAAAAAATCCCTAAGTGGGGGTATTTATGGGCCTCAAACACAATTTTCTCCTCAACTTAAAGTCATGATTTTCGGCACATGTACTAAGAACATATTAATGTGTTGTCAGGTAAAATTCCAGCCAGCTGAGCATCATAGTTTGTGACCTACAGGGCTCTAAGTGGCCAAAAGTGCAATTTCTGACCTTAAGGTGGCCATAAGTTCTTTTTTACTGGGAGTTTAAGGTCACCTTAAAATAGGGATCTTCCTTTGGGCACCCTTAACATGTGTACCAAGTTTGAAAAAAAAATATTAATTTGTTTTTGAGTTATCGCGTCCACAAGGAAATTTCTACGGCGGCGGCGGCGCGACGGACCTGAATCCAATATATCCCCGACTTTCGTCTGGGGATATAATAATTTCTAGACCTGGGCTTTCTTGAGAGCCCCATAAGGTCAAGGTCTGATACCAGAATCCGGATAACCGGAAGTATACAGACACTGCCCCCCCCCTTTTTTTCCATACCTGCTCTGAGGTTAGGGAAGAGGGGTATGAGTTCAGTCCCAAGAAATAAACCTCCCAAAGGAAGCATTGCACAGTATTTTTTTGTTTTTGTTTTTTTTGATTGGTTGATTTATACTTATCTAAGTATCAGTATATACAATATGTACATATTTACAAATTAACGTCCCCTCATTATTGGGCCTGCTGGTGGATCTGCTGATCATGGATCTCACTCCTGCGTTTACCTGAACCCAGGGCCAATAGGAAAACAGTCTTGAAGCTCAAATGCTTCAAGGAGGCCTCTGTAAGGGGTTCAAAGGGGGCCTTGGTCAGCTGGTGTAACACCAGGGAGAGGTTCCAAGAGGGAATGCCCCTCCTGCCTTTGGGCCTGTCTCTATGGAAAGTATCCAGGAGATGAGTGAGATTCTCATCCTTGCTGACATTCATGGGAACGTTGCCTAATTTGTCCGCAATGGCTGATCTGTAGCCATCAATAGTGCCTGGTTGTACCTTCCTGTCTTGGAACAAGTACAGGGAGAAGTCAGCTATGGCTTTTAGAGGTGGTGCCCTGAAGTCCACCTGATTACTGAGGCACCACTTTGTAAAAATGGTCCACTCTGCCTCATAGACAGATCTGGTTGATCCTCTTTGAGGAGCCTCAATTTGTGCTGCCACTGCCTCAGAGAAACCCTGCTCCTTGATTGCTGAGGCTCTAGGTGCCAGGCATGTAGATTCAGATTTGACAGGCTCCTGTGTAGGACCTGGTTGAATGGCTGAGACACTAGATTGGGTATGTTGGGCAGACACAGGGGAATCTGGCTGGACATTTCCACTAGATCCCAGAACCAGGGCATGCTGGGCCATCCCGGTGCAATCAGTATGATTCTGCTGCAAGAGTAGTCCTGCAACTTCTCCACCACTTTGCCCAAGATGGCTGCTGGTGGGAAGGCATACGGGTCCAGTCCTTCCCATGACAGGCTGAGAGCATCCACTGACCACGACTGGGGGTCTGGGACCAGTGAGACAAACTGTGGAAGCTTGTTGTTGAACCTGGTGGCAAACAGGTCCACAGTGGGTTGGTGCCACCGGTGGCATATTGCTTGGAAGACGTCTGGACTGAGGGACCATTCGGTTTGAATGGTCTGACCCAGTCTGGATAGCTTGTCTGCCATCACGTTCAGATGGCCGGGGATGTGCCGAGCTTTGAGAGTAACCTGTTTCCTGGTACACCAGGTCAGAATTCTCCATAGTAGGGCACACAGAGGGCCCGACTTCATTCCCCCTTCCTTGTTTATGTAAGCAACCACTGTAGTGTTGTCTGTAGCTATGAGGACTGTGTTGTTGGTACTGAGGGCCTGAAATTCTTTTAAAGCCAGAAGAACTGCTTTTACCTCTAGATAGTTTATGTGCAGTTTGCTTTCTGGAAGTGACCAGCTTCCCCTTGCCACGTGCTCGTTTAAGTGTGCGCCCCACCCTTCTTTTGGTGCATCTGTAAAGATCTGCAGGGCATGTTTTAGTGGGTGTAATGGTTGACCTGTGATAACATTGCTTTCCTCCAGCCACCATCTTAGATGTGGGTGGAGTGATTTGGGAATGGGGATGGACTTTTCCAGTGTCTCTGGTACTCTCCAATTGTTTTTGAGATGCCAATGTATGGGTCTCATATGTAACCGGCCCAAATGTACCTGTTTTTCTGTGGCAGTCAGTAATCCGATCAAGGACATTAGATGCCGGACCGGACACACTGGACTGGACATAATTTCCTGTATTTTTGTCTGTAGGGTCTGCCAACGTTCTGGTCAGACCCTGTCCTTTTTCAGATCGAACTGGTAACCTACAAAGTTGAAGACCTGTTTGGGTTCCAGCTCTGATTTTCCTCGTTCACTAGCCAGCCCAATTCTCGACAGAGAGCTACCAAGGTTTGTGTGTGTTGCAGACAAGTTTGATGGGATCTGGCTCTGACCAACCAGTCATCTAGGTACTGGTGGATTCTTATACCCTTTTTCATTGCCAGAAATTTGACCTCTTTGGCCACCACTGTAAACTCCATGGGGGCTGTGGACAGAGCAAAGGGCAGTGCTTTGAATTGATAAATCTTGCCCTGGATATGAAAACGCATGTACTTCCTGGACTGGCTGTTTATTGATATATGGAAGTATGCGTCTTTGAAATCTATGGAGGTCACCCACTCCCCTGCCTGGAGGGAGGTCCTTATAGTCTCTGGAGTCTCCATTTTGAACGATTGTGTTTTCAAGTAATTGTCTAAGGTCTAAGATAGGTCACCACCGGTTGTTGGGTTTGGGTACCAGAAATAACCGGTTGTAAAAGCCCAGGGACTGTGGATTTTGAACCAATTCTACAGCATTTTTGTCTAACAGCTGTTGCAATGCCTCCAACAGGTAGCTGTTCCTGTGAGGATTTACATAGCAGCTTGTTATTGTGGGATTTCTTGTCAGATTGGGCCGGAACCGGAAGGGAAGTATGTAACCTTCTCTGAGGACTGCTAGTACTTTGGGGCTGACGCCTAGGGCTGCCCATTTTTCCCAAAACTGGTGTAATCTGGCCCCTACAGGTAGACTTGGTACAACAGGTGGGACATTTGTGACATTTTGTACAGAACTCAAGTGATTTACACAGGAAACACCTTTCACAGACTTTATTACTCTTTGATGATCAGGATTTACACCTTTCTTTTGCGGCAACCCTTCTGCAAAAGGAACATGATTTGCAACATGACAATATACAGGTGAAAGAGTTCTTGTCTTTAAACTTAAGTTCACTCAATGACAGCCCTTCCCGGTTACAGGTACAGAGTTCAAATCCTTTACTGCACCGGTCACAACACAATAATTGTCATTTATACTGCTTCTGTGGCTTGGCAGGTCGCTGGGAGAAAGAAGCAGCTTTGCCCTGGTGGGATCTCTGACCACGCCTTCTACCCAGTTGTTTCCAGGAGGGAAGACCGGGTTTCCTGTCCTGATCCGGTTGTTGCTGTCTGCCGGACTGGGTGAAAAGGGTGAAAGCGTTGTGGACCCTTAGAAGATGAACTGGGTGTACGCTTATCTTCATGGTGTCTTATTTCATCTTCTGCCTTGGATATCAGATGATCTGGGAACAAGTGAAAGCTCTTCCAAAAGTAGGTGAATGAGTTATTTGAGAAAAATTGGCTATCTGCAATACTTTTAGAGAGAATTCGCATTTACTCATTTTGAGTAGGTGAGTAATTAGCTATGGGTCTGAAACTTCACCATGTGAAAGCTCTTCCAAAAGTAGATGAATGAGTTATTTGAGAAAAATTGGCTATCTGCAATACTTTTAGAGATAATTAGCATTTACTCATTTTGAGTAGGTGAGTAATTAGCTACGGGTCTGAAACTTCACCAAGTGAAAGCTCTCCCAAAAGTAGATGAATGAGTTATTTGACAAAGGTCAAAGTTGGGGTTTTACGTCCCGTTCAACAGCCAGGGTCATATTGGGACAGGTCCTCAGAATTGCCACTTGTGGGACTCGAACCCACAGAGGTGACAGCCTATGATTAGATGCCAAACTTGCTAACCACTAGGCCACTGAGGACCTCAATGAGTTATTTGAGAAAAATTGGCTATCTGCAATACTTTTAGAGAGAATTCGCATTTACTCATTTTGAGTAGGTGAGTAATTAGCTATGGGTCTGAAACTTCACCATGTGAAAGCTCTTCCAAAAGTAGATGAATGAGTTATTTGAGAAAAATTGGCTATCTGCAATACTTTTAGAGATAATTCGCATTTACTCATTTTGAGTAGGCGAGTAATTAGCTATGGGTCTGAAACTTCACCATGTGAAAGCTCTTCCAAAAGTAAATGAATGAGTTATTTGAGAAAAATTGGCTATCTGCAATACTTTTAGAGATATTTAGCATTTACTCATTTTGAGTAGGTGAGAAATTAGCTACAGGTCTGACACTTCACCAAGTGAAAGCTCTCCCAAAAGTACATGAATGAGTTATTTGAGAAAAATTGGCTATCTGCAATACTTTTAGAGATATTTAGCATTTACTCATTTTGAGTAGGTGAGAAATTAGCTACAGGTCTGACACTTCACCAAGAGAAAGCTCTCCCAAAAGTAGGTGAATGAGTTATTTGAGAAAAATTGGCTATCTTCTATACTTTTAGAGATAATTCGCATTTACTCATTTTGAGTAGGTGAGAAATTAGCTAGGGGTCTGAAACTTCACTAAGTGAAACGTCTTCCAAAAGTATATGAATGAGTTATTTGAGAAAAATTGGCTATCTGCAATACTTTTAGACATGATTAGCATTTACTCATTTTGAGTAGGTGAGTAACTAGCTATGCGTCTGAAACTTAACCAAATGAAAGCTCTCCCAAAAGTAGGTGAATGAGTTATTTGAGAAAAATTGGCTACCTGCAATACTTTTAGAGATAATTCGCATTTACTCATTTTGAGGAGGTGAGTAAGTAGGCCAAAGTTCACCAAACCATTTTTAGCATAGGATACTCTAGTACTACCCTGTGGTTCAAAAAGTTTGCTCGAAATTTCTCTATCTCTTACAGTTTGAGAGATATTTCTGATTTTTCACATTTCCACTAAAAGTAGCAATAAAGTAGCCATTACTCACTTGTACATTGAGCAACAGTTGTGAAACTTAAATACGTTACAGTTCACAAAAAAGTACATGAACAACATATTTGAGAGAAATTGTGTAGCTGCAATACTTTTGAAGATATAAGCCATTTACTCATTATGGTTATCATTAAAAATTGAAAAAGTAGCTATTACTCACTTAGCTATGGAGATACACTTCCAAATTACTGACCATGTTGTAGCTGTGGAGAAAGTAGCTGAACATCATATTGGAACAAAATTGTGTAGCTGCAATACTTTTGAAGATATAAGCCATTTACTCATTGACAGTTAAAAGTCATATAATTATATTAGGTAAAAGCGCTATTACTCACTCAAAAGTAGGCCAAAGTTCACCAAACCTTTCCCCCCTTAGCAATAGGATACTCTAGTACTACCCTGTGGGTCAAAAATTTGCTCAAAATTGCTCTATATCTTACGGTTTGAGAGATATTTCTGATTTTTCACATTTTCACTAAAAGTAGCAATAAAGTAGCCATTACTCACTTGTACATCGAGCAACAGTTGTGAAACTTAAATATGTTACAGTTCACAAAAAAGTACATGAACAACATATTTGAGAGAAATTGTGTAGCTGCAATACTTTTGAAGATATAAGCCATTTACTCATTATGGTTATCATTAAAAATTGAAAAAGTAGCTATTACTCACTTAGCTATGGAGATACACTTCCAAATTACTGACCATGTTGTAGCTGTGGAGAAAGTAGCTGAACATCATATTGGAACAAAATTGTGTAGCTGCAATACTTTTGAAGATATAAGCCATTTACTCATTGACAGTTATAAGTCATATAATTATATTAGGTAAAAGCGCTATTACTCACTCAAAAGTAGGCCAAAGTTCACCAAACTTTTCCCCCCTTAGCAATAGGATACTCTAGTACTACCCTGTGGTTCAAAAAGTTTGCTCGAAATTTCTCTATCTCTTACAGTTTGAGAGATATTTCTGATTTTTCACATTTCCACTAAAAGTAGCAATAAAGTAGCCATTACTCACTTGTACATTGAGCAACAGTTGTGAAACTTAAATACGTTACAGTTCACAAAAAAGTACATGAACAACATATTTGAGAGAAATTGTGTAGCTGCAATACTTTTGAAGATATAAGCCATTTACTCATTATGGTTATCATTAAAAACTGAAAAAGTAGCTATTACTCACTTAGCTACGGAGATACACTTCCAAACTACTGACCATGTTGTAGCAGAGGAGAAAGTAGCCGAACAACATATTGGAACAAAATTGTGTAGCTGCAATACTTTTGAAGATATAAGCCATTTACTCATTATGGTTATCATTAAAAATTGAAAAAGTAGCTATTACTCACTTAGCTATGGAGATACACTTGCAAACTACTGACCATGTTGTAGCTGTGGAGAAAGTAGCTGAACAACATATTGGAACAAAATTGTGTAGCTGTAATACTTATGAAGATATAAGCCATTTACTCATTATGGTTATAATTAAAAATTGACAAAGTAGCTATTACTCACTTAGCTATGGAGATACACTTCCAAACTACTGACCATGTTGTAGCTGTGGAGAAAGTAGCTGAACAACATATTAGAACAAAATACTGTAAATGCAATAGTTTCAGAGTTATAAGCCATATAATTATATTAGCTAAAATAGCTATTACTCACTCAAAAGTAGGCCAAAGTTCACCAAACCCCAAAAATATTGAAGAGCAAAAAAATTCATTAGGACTTGTGATTTACCAAAAATGTGTAACTGTAGTAGTTTCAGAGAAAACTGCGTGACACACGCACGCACGCACGCACGCACGCACGTACACACGCACATGGTGCAAATTATAATCTCCCTCCGGCGAGCCGGGCGGGAGATAATAAGGCACTCATATGCAGGGGGGCAGTCCTGAGAGCGTTCAGGGTGTCCTGTTTAATGCCAGCCTTGATGTAGTCCAGATAACTGTCCCTGCGTGTCACTGTAAAGTTAGCAACATTAATAAAAATTAAAAACACCCTCCACAGATCTTGCATGGTCCTAGCCATTGCCTGTGTGATGCTCCGGTTGAAAGTGACCAAGAAGTCCAGTTCTTCAAGAGCTTGGTGAACTTTACTGGTAGATTTACCCTTGCTCTTGTCACCTTGTATAATCTTTAGCTGGGTAGCCATAGAGTCCTGCACTTTAGTCAAGCAACGAGAGAAACCAGCAGCCTGATTGCACATAAAGCTCTGGTCACGTGCTGACCTCTCCCACTTCCTGAGAGTGTCCTGGGAAACCGGTCTGGAAGCTGGAGCAGATGGGAGTGAACGGTTTACAATACGAGGAAAACTACTGTTCAAACGAGCCGGCTGGTTAGTCCAAGAAGAAACTTTCCACCTGGAGAAGTCTTTCTTATCAGCAACATGTCATACCACTTGAGTGTCCTTGGTGGTTTAGTGAACTGATCCTTGGCTAATCCAGCTGTCTCTGATGCCCAGGAGGGGTAGCCTTCCTGTACAGAAATGTTCAACTTCTCAAATTTATGGCAGAGCCAGTCATCCACTGGAACTTTGACAGACACTTTTCCCGGTTGCTGAGATTTGGTTCCGGCAAAGGGGTTGTCACCTTGAGCAGAGGAAGACGAGTCAAACTCTGGAACCTGATTCCAACCCATAAAGGACCTAACACCACGGAGAGTCTCCCTGTAGGTCTGATCTGCACTCAACTCCTGGTCCACATCTAACAATTCTTCTTGATTTGGACCTGTGGACTGTATGTCAGAGAGTTCGCCTCCTTCATCCAAACTGGGAGAAGGGTGATCACTCAGCTGATCTTCATTAGAGACCGGTTCATCTTGAGAAGCAGGTACACCGGTAAGGGAGATATACCGGTTGGCAGCAAAGGCAAGCTGAGCAGTGGGACCTGGGGGCTCGACCTCGGGTCGACCACTGGCACTGACAGCAGCAGGGGGCCTCACATCTTGGCTGGTAGGTTGAAACTCTCCAGTAGCACCGGGAGCCTCAACAGGCCGGATGGCAGGAAATGCACCGGGAGCCTCAACAGGCTGGGTGGCTTTCTTCTTCCCGGAAGCACCGGCAGTAGGGATCTGGCTGGAAGACTGCTGTTCTGGTGGAATAAAAGGCTTGTCTGAGAGCACCACACTGGAGCTCTGAACCGGTTCCACCGGGAGCTGGACGGGAAAAGGGCCTCTAAACAAGCAAATCTATCTGACCACTTTTCATCAAGATTCTTCAGGTCAGACTGGTATTCTGGAGCTTTGCTGGACTTGGCAGTCTTCTTGGGTGATTTGTGAGAGGTCTTTTTCTTCTTAGGTGTACTTTCGCCTCTATCACTGGGATCACCTTTCCCACTCTCGACCTGCCCCAAGACAGTGACTGTAGACGGATCTACAAGGGGGGGGGGGGGGGGGGGGGGGGAGAGAGTTAATCTTCTTCTGGTGTTCTTTCCTCGCCCTATAGGTGGGGGTGGCCAGCTGAGATTTCTGTTCAGGGGTGAACTTGTCACAGATATCGCAAGGTTTCTTCTCAACACATGGATCTTGCCCTAAACCTTTATCACGGCATCTTGCGCACTTTGAATGAGAGTCAAAAAGTGCCATTGCGTGGCCACAAGTCCCTCTTCTTTGACCAGGGGACGCCATAATGATCTTGAATACCAAATATTAAGATGGAAATGAAAAATATATAAAAGTTCGTGAGTTGTCTTCAAATATCCACACTTTACAAAAACACGTCTGTCCACTCCACGCGCCAAATGAAAAAGACACGATGACGTCATCCTGTCTAGACAGGAAGTATGCACAAGGCGACACCTGGCGAATGTACACTCTGTGACCGGTCCTGCCGGTAGTTTATACAGGGACCGGTCGCGCCGACCGGTAAAGCAATTGTCCATTGGATAGGATGTATTAACGCAATAAAATAATCAACTGCAGCAATCTATATATCTTTATCATAAGAGAAACCTGTCTCAAATCCTGCAGGCGAACACACTTTGGCAGAGCTAAAGTTAAAGGTCACACCATGACGCACACTTACAACCCCTAACCAATGTCCCTACCAAGTGTCAACCTTCTACACCTTACTAAATCCAATAAATAGCCAAGACAAAATTGTCAAACTCATGGTCACTACGACTAGGTCATAGGTCAAATCAAGACTACACCATGACAATGCACACCTACACCCACTAACCAATGTCCCTACCAAGTAACAACTTCCTACACCTTACAGTTTCTGAGATATAGCCAAGACAAGATTTTATAGGTCAAGGTCACTACATCAAGGTCAAAGGTCAAATCAAGGTCATACCATAAAGTTGCACACCTACATTCCCTAACCAATATCCCTACCAAGTAACAACTTCCTACACCTTACAGTTTTCGAGATATAGCCCGAGGTCACTATGGCAAGGTTAAAGGTGAATTCAAGGCTACACCATGACATTGCACACCTACAACCCCAAAGTAATGTCCCTGCCAAGTATCAACTTCCTACACATTACGGTTGCTGAGATATAGCCCGGACAAGATTTTCAAACTCAAGGACACTGTGGCAAGGTCAAATCAAAGCCAGACCATGACATTGCACACCTACACCCCCAACCAATGCCCCTACCAAGTATCAACTTCCTACACCTTATGGTTTCCGAGAAACAGCCCAGATAAACTTTTTCGCGCCGCCCACCCACCCGCGCATCCGGACACCATGGGTGAAAACAATACCCCGACAGCCCTTAAGGGCTGTGGGGTAAAAAACAGACCTCTGATACAGATAATTAACGTCTGATATTAGTTTGAATGAGGGTCCAAAATTTGCTTGAAATTGCCCCATGTTATGCTGTTTCTGCGATGAATACAATTCTTAATTTTCCACAAAAACCTCAAAAAAGCTGATTAAAATTTCCAAAGCTTTTCACCAAGTTCATGTATGATTCTCTATTAACTTACAAATCCAAAAGTTGTTCAAAGTACACTATCTCCTATGGTGTCTGAGGAAAACACAACTTTCGTTTTCTGTTTAGGTTTTGACCAGGTTGTTGGTATTGGCAATTGGGGTCAATTTGGGAAGATCTTGAGTGGTTTCTTGTCCACTTGAAAGTCGTTAACTACTGCAGTATATTATATTGTCGCCCATTTAGGCACATTTTCAGTACAAGAAGACATGACAAGATACCAAAATGTCAAGATATTTTGTAAATTGGGGCGTTTCATATAATATTCCTCATTTTACAAGAATATAATAAGTTTTGCATACCTTTCAATACTATTTTAATTTAATGTATGGAAATATTTTCCAGATTTTTGGCAGTTTTATCAATTCTACTGTAACCCAGTGTCGACACAAATAGCACTTAGCGATTAGCCGGCATGAAATAATTGGACTCGTGACGTACTTGGTTGAAAACTTGAAACAGGTCACAAAACCTGTGGGTTGTACACTCTATAACTTCTGGACATGGTATTACGTGGCATACGTGCACAAATTTGGTTTACCTGTTCATGTTCCAGTAAAGTGAATGCACCATTGTATAACAGCTCTACTGCTTCACTGTACTGCTGCTTTGAAGAATACCTACAATAGGTACAACACAAAGCTAGATCATGAAAACTTAAATTCAATAAGAAGGCATTCTAACAGTACCTGATAACCAACAATAAAGTGGTTAAGTGTAATGAAGGACATGCCAAAGTGCAAATACTGATCTTGTTTATTATATATTGTAAACCATCATGTCTTGGATGGAATCCCATGTCTTACTAAACAAAAATAGTCACTGCAGCAAGTATGTGCACCGCATCATATTTTCTAAGTTTATTTCTTACTATAATCTATGATCTACCACTGTCAAATTGCAGCTGTCTTTCATGACTTAAATGTAGAAATAAAGTCCGAGGGTGAGCACTTTATGACCTCTATAAAAGGACGGTACTTCCGGCAGATAATGGACGAGCGTCGGAGTGCGAGTCCATAATGCCGGAAGTTCCGCCCTTTAATAGAGGTCATAAAGCACGAACCTGAGGACTTTATTTCTATTATAAAGACTGGTTTCTTTTATTAATCCATAAATATTATTGTAAATATGTTGTTATACACGCCTATTTGTCAAACTATATTTTGTGTGTATCGTTTGGTTCTCTATTATCAGCAATCGTCCATTTATTGCCTCAGATAAATGTACACAAAAATATGTGCACTGCATGGTTTTGTGTGGTCCATGCACTTCTGGTCTTTATAATGATTGGTGATAGAAAGATAGGAGTGTCAAAAATGTTTGCTATACCTATAATTGTTTGGAAGGTATCACATCACTGGTGTTTGATCTCAATGGTGTTTTAAACTAGGGATGGGTTGGTATGAAAAATGTGTACATTGGGAGGTTGCCACTGCAAAACTGTACTGATTCTGGGACCAGGGTTGGGGTCAATTCCTTGAAAAAGATTTAAATCCAAGATTTAAATCCAAATTTCATATCCAAATAAAATCCAAATCCTTTCTTTTTCAAAAGAATTTAAACCCAAATCCTTTTTTGGAAAAGGAATTAAAATCCTTTAGAAAAACATGCTTAATAAACTATGCACATTTATTGGAACTTGAACATTTACACACATTTACAGGATAATCTACCATGAGCATCAACAATATCATTCCTTTGATTAAAGAATAATTTGAACTTTTGAATAATGTGTTTTTGGAATGAATGGAATTAAAATAAATGAGGTATCTTTTATACACAGACTACACACTGCACACTATTAAAATTTAAAGGATTTAAAAAACCAGATGGATTTTCCCAAAAACAAAAGGATTTAAATCAATTCCAAAACCTTTTTTTTCAAAAGGATTTCAATCCTTTGAAAAAAGAATTCTCAAATGCACAAAATATGAGATAAAAGTCTGCATTTTATTCAGATTTGTGTTTTTTTTTTCAAATATTTTTCCTTCGATTATATGTGTTAACAAGCGAGATAGAATTATAAAGTGTTGTAACGGAAATATGGCAGCTCTGCTCAAAGTAATCACTATGCTGATATTGATAATGTAGGGTACAATATCAATGTCAGAAAATATTACTTAATAGATGCACCTCTGCCATCTTCCATTAAAATAAAGTGCAAAAATTGAAGATTACATGTCTTTTGATATCATTTTTGATAATTATTATTTACCACGAAAATGGGACTGCCATATTTGTTTATGTTTTGAGATACTACTAAAACTTGAGAAAGAGTTTGGAAGTTCTCCCCAGGAAAACATTTTGTGCCCCGATATCTCAATATCGATCGATCTGGATGGTAAAAATATGGTTTGATATGGATGTACATATTTATTTGATACCAACACTACTATACAAAATAGCATCAGAGATGCCCATACCCCACAGCCTGGGGAAATAGTTTTCAACACCATGAGAGAAAGAAGTAGTGAAACAGTACAAATTTTGGGATACCTTCAGAGCAGTATCAGTTATATAGAGCTCCAAAAATTGTTTAAGATGAGAAAATAACATGTACGAAAAAGAAAATATATGTAAAGATAAAGTGTTAAAACGGGACAATTCAATGGCAAGATCACAGCATTAATCAGTAAACAAAAAATTATGAAGCTGTAAAATTTATTAATTGGAGAATAGCTGTCAATGGAAATAGCACAATTAACAGTTTTAAGTTGTAAAAGTGCATATAACAATTACTGCATATAACAATCAGTTGCAACAATCCATATATCTTTGTCAAAAGAGAAAGATGTCTCAAATATGACAGGTGAACACACTTTGGGAGAGCAAAAAGGTCACACCATGATGCACACCTATGACCCCTAACCAATGTCCCTACCAAGTGCCAACCTTCTACACCTTACGGAATCCAAGAAATAGAACAGATTAGACTTTAAACTTATGGTCACTATGATAAGGTCAAAGATCAAATCAAGGTCAAACCATGACACTGCACACCTACAACCCCCAACCAATGTCCCTACCAATATCAACTTCCTACACCTTATGGTTTCCGAGATATAGCCCGAACAAGATTTTATAGGTCAAGGTGACTACAGAAAGGTCAAAGATCAAATCAGGGGTCACACCATGACACTGCACACCTACACGCCTTAACTAATGTCCCTACCATGTATGAACTTCCTACATCTTACGGTTTCCAAGATACAACCCGGATAAGCTTTTATGGGCCAAGGTCACTATGGAAAGGTGAAAGGCCAAATCAAGGTCACACTATGACATTGCACACCTACAACCCCCAACCAATGTCCCTATCAAGTATCAACTTCCTACACCTTATGGTTTCCGAGATATAGCCCGGACAAGATTTTATAGGTCAAGGTGACTACAGAAAAGTCAAAGATCAAATCAGGGGTCACACCATGACACTGCACACCTACACGCCTTAACAAATGTCCCTACCAAGTATGAACTTCCTACATCTTAAGGTTTCCAAGATACAACCCGGATAAGCTTTTATGGGCCAAGGTCACTATGGAAAGGTGAAAGGCCAAATCAAGGTCTTCCTACACCTTACAGTTTCCAAGATATAGCCAAGACAAGATTTTATAGGTCAAGGTCACTACAACAAGGCCAAAGGTCAAATCAAGGTCACAGTTTTATGTTACACACCTACACCCTCTGACCAATGTCCCTACCAAGTATCAACTTCCTACACCTTACGGTTTCCAAGATATAGCCACGACAAGATTTTACAGGTGAAGGTCAATACAGCAAGGTCAAATCAAGGTCACACCATGATGTTGCACACCTACACTCCCTAACCAATGCCCCTACCAAGTATCAACTTCCTATACCTTATGTTTTTCAAGACATAGCCTGGACAAGATTTTCAAACTCAAGTTGCAAGGTCAAAGGTCAAACCGAGGTCACACCATGGCGCTGCACATCTATACCCCCTAATCAATGTCCCTACCAAGTATGAACTTCCTACATTTTACGGTTTCTGAGATATAGCCCGGACAAACTTTTTCCCACCTTAAAGGAGATAGGCAAAGAAATTTACTTAAATATATTTGAAAGTATACAGGGAGTTATGATGAATGCACATAAGAACACCACCCAGCAGGCTCTGTTTTGTGTAATACACAGCTTTTTATCTCCACTCTGATAAACAATCCCTCTCTCCACACACAACTGGCAAGAAGGGTGAAATGACATCACTATTGTCAGAGTCTCACACATTAGCTGTGAATGGATACACTATTTCTTAGATTCTGAGGTAATAGTTTCACAGTTTTATTTGTTTCACATTAAAGGGTTACATGTCTCATTTGAAAACCTGTAATGTCTTAAATCAGATTTTAAACCTTTCCACATTCTATCTATAAAATTAGTTTATAAAGCTGCGTTTAAAATGGTTTAGGCTTCATCAAGTAAGAGGTAGTTTTGAGAAATAAATGGATAGCAAGTGCAATATAAGAGGAAAAGGGACATTGAAAATACAGTCTATTCACTTTGTTATTAGTGCTGTAACGAGTTGACCAAAACTCGAGTCATAACTCTGTGGGCGATATTTGGGGATAACAGCCATTAATAAGCAACAAATTATTATATGAAAGATATGCAAATTATCACATTCAGATCAGACATCTTCAGTTTAGACTTTGTTTTGTTTTTTTGGCATCAAGTTTATTGTGAGACTTTGTATTTTAAAAATCAAATTGTTAATGCTCAACGATAGGAGAGGGTTATTGTGATCAGTTTGTTTCTGTCTGCCTGTCTGTGCACAGTTTTGCCCTTATAACTCAAAAACGATAACATCAATTGAGCTCATATTTGGTGGGCAGATACTTCCTGGGGTACAGATGAATTCTTCCAAATTTGGTGTAATTTGTTTGAAAAGTAAAGTCAGGAGAGAGTTTTTTTTTCAATTGGGCATATACAGAGAAATCTGATTCTCCTCATCACATAGTAAACAAGATGCACTCAGAGAGAGCAAAATGCTCAACTCCATGTTACCAGTCTCTAAAGTGATATAAAGTATTGTAAGTAAGACAATAAAATAAAACCAAACATGTAAATTAATTTTCGTAGAAATATCAAGTAGAAATCCAAATTCATTAAAAATACATTGAAATGGGACCTCTGAAAATTCTTGATTTTTTGTATCCAAAATAAGATCCAGATCTTTCTTTTTAGTAACTTCTTCCTTTGGCCAGGTCCTACCCACAATTTTTTTTTAATAATTCATTAATTCTTGAGTAATCTAAACACCAACAAACAGACAGACAAATAGACAAACAATTTGCACCCAAAAACATAAACTGCTGGTGGAGGTAAAATATAGCTTAAAAAAGTCACTTCTTGGTAAAAATCACTCATGGTAAATTACTGTTATGGGCTGTCACGGAATTGAAAGAAAAAAGAGAAAATAAAAACAGAAATAATAATTAATAAAAATGATGAATATACCACTCCCCTCTTTATTATCTTTGTGTCAATTTCAAGAAATAAAATGAGAAGAAATATTTTTTACTTAAAGACAGCAAGTATCACAAGCTAGGGTTGTGACCTCACAATGAGAATGGCATTGTGACATCATTAAGTATAATGACATCAGAAAGCAAAATATTGATTTTTTACGTATGTGATGAAGAGAAGCAGTTTCACTGTGTATTCCCAATTAAAAATAAGAAAAACTCTCTCCTGACTTTAATTTTTAAACAAATTACACCAAATTTGGAAGAATCCGTCTGTACCCCATGAAATACCTGCCCACCAAATTTGAGAGAGATTGATGTCATAGTTTTTGAGCTATAAGGGCAAAATGGTGCACAGACAGACAGACAGAAAGACAGAAACAAACTGATTACAATAACCATCTCCTATCGTCAAGCGTTAATCAATATTTTGCTTTCTGATGATGTCATTACTTAATGATGTCACAGTGCAATTGTCATTGTGAGGTCACAAACACTGTTTGTGATTCTTGTTGTCCTTTGTTAAAGATATTTCTTCTCATTTTATTGACATAAAGATAATCAAGCAAGCGAGTGGTGGTGTATTCATCATTTTTATTAATTTTTTTTTCTTTTTCTTTCAATTTCCTGACAGTCCATTACAAAAAGTTTACCCTGAGTGATTTTCAGCAAGTGGCTTTAACCAATATTTTTACCTCCACCAGGAGTTTATGTTTTTGTGTGTTTATTTGTCCATTTGTCTATCTATCTGTTTTTTGGTGTTTTGATTACTCCAAAACTAATGAAGACATCTTTATATTTTTTGTGCGTAGGATTTCTCCAAAGAAAGAAGTTACTAATTTGGGGGAAAGATCTGGATCATATTATAGATATTAGATACAAAAAAAAAAATCATGAATTTTCAGAGGTCCTATTTTTGATGTATTTTTAATGACTTTAGCTTTCTACTTGATATTTCTTCAAAAGTAATAACCAAATTTTGATGATATTTTTTCAGTACGAAGGAGCTAGCCATGGGAAGAAGTGATTACATTTTAGGGAAGATCAAGTTAATATTCTGGGTACCAAAAAACTTTCAAAACTTTTGAAATGCCACCATGGTGGACGTGTGTGCTCAGTGGTTTCTAGTACACTTTGTGACCATTTTATCAGTTAACACTTATAATTATGGAAGCTAGAGGGTGAGCCACCGTACTATTGTGAACTTACTAAATACCCACAAAATATTTATTCAGTGTCTGGATGTGTGTTCAAGCATGCATGTGTTCCTCAGTGGGGAGAAATCTACTGAAAATTAATTTACAGGTTTTGGTTTCATTTTATATTCTTCCTACGTAGCTTCAAATACAAACAACATATGGTCTGTAAAACAATACTTTATAAGGAATATTTTATTTTAATAACAACCTTTATGAGGCTGGTCACATAGAGTCGAGCGTTTTGCTCTCTCCGAGTGCATCTTGTTTTAAGTTGAATTAAGATTTCTCCTTTGGCCTACACATGTATATACTTGTATTAATCATGATGACTTCCTGTACACATTGACAGTTAATCTATGTAATTTGTAGTCCAGGATTCTGGCTCATCAAAACATGTTGTAATTGATTCTAAAATTGTATACTGCACAAACAGCAATATTTCACTGTCATAAACAGTCACTAGGTTAAACAACTAGCAAAACAGGAAGTACCCTGTATGTTAGTAATACAATAATTTAATCATAACTATACAGCTTTAAACCACCATATATACTCTATGACTTTTTAGTGGTGCCCACATAGATATAAGAAAACAAATGCTTTGATGTTATTGATACAATTCACTGAATTCAGGATATGTCAAATAGGAGGAAGTCTTTCAAATTTATTATTATTGGTCACACAGTAGTGGGATCCAGAGATGACTGTCACTGTTTCCTGTACTGAACTATAAGCCTTTACAAAACCTGACATTAGAGAATTGAACTAAGAAGTTGTTAAAGATAGGTTGAACTGCTGTGCTGTGGAATGATTTTCTGTGTTACATCAGTTCTATGAACCTAACACAGAATAATCAAACTACTTAAAGCAGCAACCTCTGAATGTGTTACTATTTCATTTATAAATTTAACTTCAAAATTCTACTGTATAATATTAATGGAGGATCAGTGAATTATATTATTGTTTTGCATTATATTATATGAATAAAGAACATAATTTTAATAGTTGGGATTAATTCTACACCCCATGTGATGAGCGGCAGACAACACTCACACCCCCACATAGACTAAAATAGTCACTGCTCATAGTATTACTTTTATTTCAGAATGAAAAAAAAGATTTCTTATTGGAATATCTAAATTGTAATTATTTAAGAAGTGACTCGGCTACCATTCACAACTATATATTTTGGTTACTGGTAGCAATGAATAAAAGTGTTTATGTTGAAGCAGTTGACTTGAAAGATAAATTTTCCAAATATTTATTTTGAAATTGTATTTTGGTGCAATGTTTATGACATTAAAAGTGTCACATTTGGCATTAAAATAGGACGAAAATTCTGCCACTTCAATTTCAATAAATTTACACAGGTGAGAGTTAGTTTTTGAGTAGAGTTGTGTACTGAGATAAACAGGATCACTGTGCATTATCTACAGTGACGTAGCTCAACTGAGGAGGGATTTGACACAGAAACATACACACCTTCTCTGCAGTGAAGATGAAAAGCCAATTATGTGCTGTATTGTGTACTCTCTTCAAGAAAGAACTTTATAAATGTGTTTCAATACACAAAACATGCTGTGAGGGTATATTAGTTGAGTTTCATAAATTTTCTTTTTCTATCTCCTTTAAGGGCTGTGGGGTACAACAAAACTCAAAAGGTGAAAAAAAATAATGAAATGTGTTTTTCACTTTACTTTATTTTAATAAATTGTTGTGGTATCTATTTACAAGCTATTTGGAAGAGTTTAAGATTTTGTATCAATCCAACATGATCTGTATCCAACATCATTTGTGTTCTGTATAGAAGGTATCATGTGCTTATGATGGTCAGAAAAGTATTAAGATCTTGAAAACTATTAACATAAGGAGTAAAAAATTGTATATTTAAAAGTTGTATTGTGAAAATAAGAACTGAGAGTAATTTAATGCCACTATGATTTTAATTGTGAATTCAGTAATTGCCAGGTGTTTTGTATTGTGAATCCAGTAATTATTTTCAATCCTGAAGCGAACAGACGACAGTATTGAATCATCATTCATTCCTTGGATTTTACGGACCATGTGCAGCGTGATCACCTGTAGTTAAACAACCCTCGTTAAATTTTACTTTTGTCTTCTTTACAAACCCTGCCATGTCCATCATGTCTTTATCATAAGAGAACAGCCGAAGGCAGTAGTGGTGTTGGACCAGTTCACGCTCGGGTACCAGTTCACGCTCGGGTACCAATTCACGCCCACCCTCAATTTTCTTGAAGATTTATGATTTTTCATAGAGAAGATGTTTACCACATTATAGATAATCATCAAATTGATCATATACATTTGTAATTTATTGTTTAACTGTGATTGTTTTGGATAAATTTAGGGGTGGGCGTGAATTGGTACCCGGGCGTGAACTGGTCCACCACCACTAAATGATACTTCGTACACTAGTGCACTATCAGTATAATTTTGTTGTTATACGTAGAACATTTTAGAGACTCATTTTTGCAGAAAAACTTCTGAATTTTGTAATATTTGATTTTCCCAATACCCGATAGGTGTATATTTGTATTGGGCCGTTTAGACACCAGCGCCGGGTCGAAACGGCTCACTGCGCCGTCTCAACACCATGGTTAGTTTACGTGGCCACAATGGGGGTTTCTACATTTTAGAAAATCTGACAATATTTTACAGTACACACAAACACTTAAGGAAATATGAAGCCACAATGGATTTTCTAATTATATTTTACAAACAAAAGTCTAGCCAACAAGCCTATTTTTCGATTGCAAATGTTATTCATTTTAGCAACCAATGAAAACAATTGTTACTGAAACCTTACTCAAGACATATATTTCATTTCTACTGCAACTACTAATGACGTTTTGTAGCAATATTTTACTTGGCACATACAGACTTAAAGAAATGTGAGGCCACGTTGGTTTTCTAGCCATATTTTACAAACAGAAGATCTACAGTAGTACTATCAAGTGTTGAAACGGCGCACATATTGAGTGGGCCAGTTCGAAACAGCGCATGGAGCTGAAACGGCCCGTAACATATTGACACAGTATTATCAAAAGTACGAATTGTCTTCTGTAATTGCATGGTTGTCATAAAATATAGTCTTAAACCTTGTAATATCGCCCATGATCACATTCGTTTTTTCCTTACTTAAAACATACATTATTCCTTAGGTATAACATACCTAAAGTATAAAGTGCGATACATCTGATGAGCTTCATAATAATTTCCATCTCCAATGCTCTTATCAAGTTTCTTCAAAACTCTTTCAACGCCTCCTCTTTTTCCACACGCCATAACAAAGGGAAGATGTTAAAATATTTCTATCATTACCCACGTTCGACTGGTCGTTTCAGTACTTACTATACTTGCCAAAAATTATTGGAAGATACTTTTTTCTATTTGCGTGGTAGCTTCCAGGTAAACAAGTAAGTACTGAAGTGATCGACATATCTCCTCTGATTTTATAGTAAGTAAGTCACGTGATAAAACAAAGGGCCCAGCAGGCACAGGTCCAATTCTTGACATCATGTTTTGGTCATGTTAGTATATGACATCAAGTAACTATCACTCGGACATGATTTAAGGTGGTCACGTCATCTGACACAAATCTGACATCCAGTTTATGTGACATGACATGACTTTATGTCAATAACATACCTACAATATCAACTAGATGACAAAATGATAACCAGACCTAATGTGATTGTATTATCCTATCCAATGACATAAAATTGACACCATCCCAACATGACTTTTTGTAGTCATGTCAAATGATGAAAATATGATGTTCGAATAATATGATGTGACCTGATATTCTACTCGGGCATTGTTTCTGACATCTTAATGATATTAATATGATGTCACTTTGTTAAAACATTTCAAGTGGAGTATCATCATATCATTTGAGATCGGATTAACATCAGTATTCTATAAAATTATATCATTTTTAGGAATATTACAAATGCAATATCATCCTGTACACCAACCAGGGTCATATTAGGACAGGCCCTCAGCTTTTTCACATGAGTAGGGTCAAACCTAGGCAGAGGTGACAACCTTTGATTAGATGCTGAACCTACTAACTTGGCCTCTAGTCTCTGTGATGTTGCTTTGACAAAAATAATTAAGTTTTGGTACAGACAAAACAATTATGTTTAAAACTGTAACTAAAATGCTGTGTGACAGCAAAAATTTACAAGAAATATGTTGTTTTGTAAACAAATGTATACTTTAGTGTTTGCAACCAAGCCAAAGATTGAATAAATAAAGATAAAAGTTCAGAAAAAGGGCTTCTAATATTCAAACTTTTGTACCCATAATTTGTATCTTTACAAATGGTATAAATTTTTGAACTGGTTCCCACTGAACATTAATTATTTTCTCCCATGGAATAATCTTTATAGTACATGGAAATCACTTAAGGCTGTGTCAGGTAAGTGTACACAAATGGTAGTTAAAGCAATGTAATGTGATATTAACTGTGAAAACAAAATGTTATTAACCAATATTTTTATTACTGAAAATTAGTTTCAGCACTTGTGAAATGATGTCTATCAGATTTTTATATCAGTACATCAAATTGATGTCAGTTTCTGATGTCATATAGACATGAAGTCAGTCCAAATTGGGCGATCATATTGATGTCTTATGCTGATATCAAATTTATATCGGCTACTAGATGTCATTTTTATGGCTTTTGGAGATGTCAAATAGACTAGGCTACTAAAGATCTGTTTGACATTTAACATATGATGTCATTTCGAATTTCAAACAAGCATCAGTTTCTGATGTCTTGCCCAGTGTCTTTTTGATTTCTTTTTGATATCCTATTGCCTGCTGGGGGAAATGTAGAATTATTATTGAAAATCACAATAATTGTTTATTTTTTATTGTTACAATATCAGTGGACAGCTATGAAACTGATAAAGCATTTACAGCTTTCTCACGCTTATTGAGATTAAATAACTTGTTTCCTTTGATAAAAAGCAGAAGTAACAGACTTCAAAATCAATTTAATAAAATTAACCACAGAAAATATACTATGTACACATCCCTAATATAGAATGGTTTAGAGTGAGTGATTTAAATTCGCCAGTTTTTTTGGCAATTTTAGTTCTGCAACATCAAGTCCCAATTTTTTTTCAATTTTTTGTTTTAATAAATATCGCCCATCCCTGTATTATCCAAAACTGGAAAAAAAATTTAATTCACATGGACATAGGCTCACTCAGAGAGTTGTTATTACTTCATAAAAAATTATCTTTTACTTGTGAAAATGGATGTAAATTCGCCGTTTACTGGAAAAACTGTTTTTCAAGCATAATATTTACCATACTGTGAAAAATTTAAGCTAAATAATTATTTTACATATTTTCTAGCCAAAAATTGTCATTAACATAGATGCAAATTTTCAAAAGCTTGTCCCAGAGAACTTGAAAATGTTGGTTGCTATTTCTTAAAAACTACACAATTTTCACTCTTTAAAGTCACTTGTAAAAATGTATCTTTTAGAAATGTGCTTAATACTGTGAAAATATATAAAGTTGGACGATAAAATCTTGTAGGGCAATAGATATGCATTTTATCTATTTACATTTAACAAAATTATGATATGTTTCCCATATATCTGCTGTAAAATTTACAAAAACCAAAAAGTGGCGAATTTACATCCAGTGGCGAATTTACATCACTTGCTCTATGCAACAATCATACAATTTTCATTGCAATTGCGAGTTTTATATGTGAAGTTATTGAATGAAAGTGGACCAACAAAAAAAATAAAATCTTTAGAACATATTCCTAATGCCTCCAAGTACCCACGTGGAATCAACCTCATTTATAAAAACAGCTGCCAATCAGATTTAAAAGAAATGACATCATGGGGAAGTACTTACTTTTTTCATTTTTGTGGTAGAGTTTCCAGTAAGTACTGCTTGTTACTGCGCATATGGGCGAAGCTTATTTTACTTGCTGCAAATTTTCCCACGCGAATGACCCTATTCGCTCATCCCATTACATGAAGAGGACGGACAACGGGTTGTAGGGGCAGGTGGCTTTAAACCTTGTGCTTACACCCGGGGGCGGTGGATCCAGCAGTGTTAATATATTTTTGTGTCATGTTAGAAATAAACTCAAACTGTCACTCACCCAATATACTGTACAAATGGAGATACTTATTCTATTCAAATATTGATAACATTTTTAGTTCAATTTTCCCCATCATTTGTTTATTTTTATGTTTCTTTATACATGTACATATTCTAGTTAATTTAGACAAAAGTGGACTGTTGAGAAAACACACTTGCTCGTGAATTTTAATGAGTTAGATTTGCAAGTTATTCCATAAAATTGAAGTACTAAACAGCAAACATTCTAAATGTTTATAAACGTTTATAAACCTTAAAAACGTTTTGTAAACCTAAAATAAACCAATTTTTTCATCAATTTTTGCTCTAATGGTTTAGATGGCGTTTCATGGTAATATAAACCTTTCATAAACCTTTATAAACATTTTTAAATGTTTAGTTGTAAACCGCCTCGTTTTGAATTTCGATGCTGATGTCATCATAGCCATTACACCATTTTGTTTTGGAATTGAGAAAACAACTTTGGTAAGTATATCCTTTTATATCTCACTTTATGTGATCAATCTGTCAAAATGAAATACTATTTTAGTATGAGGTTTTGTTGTAGCTTTAAAGGAACTGATATTTGACAAATAGTATTTGGTATTTATGTCAATATATGCTATTTTTATAAGTGGCATTGGACTTAAGGTGGGAACTGTGTAAATGTATTATCGTACTTTTCTTTGGTTTAAAAACATTTATAAACATTTCCATAAACGTTTACAAGTATTTTATTTTAAACCTTATTTCAACCTTATCTAAACCTTTCTCTTATAGGTTTTAAAACGTTTATAAACGTTAGACATATGGTTTAGAAATGTTTAACAATGTTACATAAACGTTTGCAAGTATTTCATTTTAAACCTTATTTAAGCCTTATCTAAACGTTTCCCTTATGGGTTTATAAACATTTATAAACATTTGAAATGTTTGCTGGGTACATATGCCACTTTCTACAAGCAGCATTCGTTAGTCCTTCCATTTGATTGGTTAATTATTATCAATAAAAAGTATCCACAGACTTATATCTCAATTTTGAAATTATCCAAGAAGCAAATAAGAAAGATAATAAAGAAAATATAAAAACAAATAAAGAAGCCAAGATAGATACATGTTGACCTTTGTATTTATTATTGACCTATTGACCCCTTGCCATGAACTATCTAAGCTCCCACAATAATAACAGGAAAAATCTACCCTAGTTCCACTAACTTGATAACAGTCCTAGATAAAAGCTATCTGTGGGTAAAATGTATAAAACGTGAGCCTTCAGAAACGCTACACAGTCAGCCACACATTTCTGAAGTTGGAGAGAAAATAATATGAATGTTGATTTATTCAGTCACTCACTGTGTGTATAAATGTATGTGTCCAGTAATTGGCATTAAATGTTAGAATGTGATGGACAAATACGCAGTTAAGCTGATGGGGTGCAAAACAGGCCAATATTGATTTTATATGTTTGGCTGTATGTTTGGCTCCATTGCAATATTTTTTCAAAGATAATGCTTCCAAAAGATCAAGTACTTCACATGGAAATGTTTATTTAGTTGAAGAACAAATATTTTGAATTGGCACACTTGCAGAACTCATAAGTATGTTTACTGATGGGCATGACTAGTTCACTGTAACTTGAAGGATGGCTGACCCCAGGTATACCTGCATATATAAACAACACACATACATATATGTAGTCTTATGTTGAGGAAATAGCCAATGTGTATGATTACATTATATAAGGCCTATTTCACAGACATAATCTGTGCAATCCAGATTTAGATTTGAATTCTTTGAAGTAGCTTGATTTGTGAAATGCAATTTTCCTGAGATAAAAATCCAAAATAAAAAAAAAAAGATAAACGACTATAAATATCATAAAAATTACCTAATACTTACCATTTTGCTGCAAAAATTTGCCAACATTATTTTGCAAAGAATTACAGGTAATCCAACAAATCTTAATTTGTAAATCCAAATCCTGAAGTAGATCAACAGATTCATAATCCGGATGAGGATTTGTTTCACATCCCAAGCAAATCATTAAACTGTAGAATCTAGATTCTTTGGACTATGTCTGTGAAATATATCTATACTGGGCTATAGAATAGAATAGAAACATTTATATAGCGCAAAATTGACGCAACATCCTCTAATGCGCTTGAGGCAAGAAAAGGAAAAGTCAAGGAACATATGTCAGGTCAAAATCTAAATTTAGCACCCGCAAGGGGAGATATACTGTTGTGGAGGGTATGCAAGTCTAAACAAGTAGGTTTTTAACTGGCTTCAAAACCCTAGGCCTGTTATTGTGTTCTGACCGATTGTGGCACTCTGTTCCATTCAGTGATAGTAGCCATTGCAAAACTTCACCTACCAATGGCCTTCTTGGGATGAATTGAAGAAAAAGAAATTTGAATTTTGAATCTTTTGGAGTTTAGCCACGTTATATTTGTTCATACCATAAAGTAGGGAATAGCAGTAGTCAATTCGACTACTGATCATTGAGTTTGCCAGCATGGCTGCAGTCTCCACACCGAGGAATTTACAAATACGTCTGAAATTTTTGAGATGATAGTAGCAGGCATGACAAACCTTGGTTATATGACTGGCAAAGGTGTTTCCAGAATCAAAAGTAACATCTAAATTCTTAACTTCGTTGGTAGGGGAAATAGAATGTCTAAGTAACTGGGTAGGAAATTTTTGCATAAGGGACTCCCTGGCCTGTCTATCACCAATGACGGTGAATTCTGTTTTCTCTGGATTAAGTTTCAGTTTGACACCATCCATTTTTGAATGCAGGCAAGACACTCAGTGAGCTGAGCAATACTAGAATCGAAGTTCCTGGAGTCAAGTGCTAAGTGTATTTGGGTGTCATTGGCATAAAGATGATGGGTAACATTAAAACTGGAAATTATATGGCTGTGGGGGTAGTGTAAAGAGTAAAGAGCAGTTGACCCAGGACAGAAGGCATCTGAAAAGCTATTACCCAATTTAACCTTCTGCCTTGGGATTACCATTGTTTTCAGCAATAACCGTGGAATAGTGCCTGTGTTTAGACACTTCAAATAGATAATTGTAGCAGTTAACAGCCGCACAATATCTACTGCAGGTAATTGCAGAATTGTCCCTGTGCCATATACATTCATATACTTCCAGTAGTATAAAGGGGGGAATTATAAGGATCCAAAGTTAACCTGAGGATCAGTTTTGAGCTCCTAAAACTGGGTTTTCCAATTAAAATCAATGGGGTAGGTTAACCTGAGGATCACGCAAAAATGAGCGATCCTGAGGTTAACCAAGAGTGCGCATGCACGTGCAAAAGATTAGGGGAGAGCGCATGCGCATGTAAAAGATGAGGGGAGTGAGCATGCGCGTGCAAAAAATGAGTTGAGAGTTTAAATTTTAGGGAGTGCCCATGCGCGTGCAAAAGATTAGGGGATGATATAAACTTAACAGTGAGTTTTAAAGTTCAGTATTAAAGATGGAAACAAAAGTAGAAATAGACATTGGTTATAAAGGTTTTGGAGAGCATTTATTAAGTATAAGAAGATATCGTTACGAAGACGGGAAAATAAATTTGAGTATGATAGAATGTCAGCATACACTTTATGATAGATTATATGAAAGTATTGATAAAGTGAATGATTTGATTGAAAAAGGTCTTTTTGAGAAAATTTGGTTAAACGAGAATGTGTGCATAGAAGTATTTAAATATAAAGGAGAGACTGAAATTCACATTAGACATAGAGATGAGGGTGTGATGTTGACTAAAATACATTGGGAGAATTTGATAAGTTTAATGTCAAAATATGCAAAAATGATAGGTTTTGACAGGTATTTTGGAGTATAAAAAAGTAGAATAAATAAAAAAGCACGTAAATTTTAGAGCGCGCATGCGTGCTCTTGGTTAACCTCAGGATGCTCATTTTTGCGTGCTCCTCAGGTTAACCTGCCCCATTGATTTTAATTGGAAAACCCATTTTTAGGAGCTCAAAACCGCTCCTCAGGTTAACTTTGGATTGCTATAATGCGCGCATGTGCTCTCCACTACAATTAAAATCAACAGGAGTGGTTAATCTCAGGATCGAACAAAAATGAGTGATCCTGTGATTAACTAGAGTGTGCATGCGGATGCAAAAGTGTAGTGGAGAGTGCATGCGCACGCTGAGGGGAAGGGGTGCATGAGCGTACTCTTTATTAGGTTGCGCATGCGCACATTGTTGATTCGGTTGGTTCACATGTGCTTATTGTTTGGTACAGGAGCGCTCATGAGCTCATTTAGGAGCAGTGACTATTAAAATGTACAGGCAGGATATTCTCGGGAACATCAGCTTTAGCAGCACTCATGTAGCTACCCGTTTAAGAATTTTTGGATTGTCACATGTGGACATTTTTGTGCAATCCCAATTAAAATGTACGGTTTGAATAGTCTCTGTTTTAGGAGAGCTCCTGTAATTAATCTTTCGCGCATGCTCACATTGCGTAAGACGTTGTGCATGCACACATTATTAGATTTGTTGCACAGGTGCAATTTTGACAAAGTCTTAAGTGGAATTCAGGACCCTTCACCCAATCAGATTGCAGCATTTAGTCATGTGACATGATGTCACGTGGTATCACAGGACCAAGTGATTTGATTGGTTTAAGGGGTGACACAAATAGGCCTCCACCCCCTCCTAGTGGGGACATCTCCCCAGTGGGGAGGGGGGCGCTCCACTGAAACATTTTTGAAAACAACAATAAATAGATGTCCCTCTCACCAGAAAGGATCATTCAATTGCAAGGTCACAAGGGAGACGCATGGATAATTGGTGTGAAAAGTCCTTGGTCAAATATTTCTGTCAGATGATCATACTTGCTATTGTAATTATAGCATCTGTTGTGAATTTGTCATTAAATCGGGATGAAAAGGGTATTTGGCTACCATTGCTGTGTTCATCTTTGGGCTATATATTGCCAAATCCCAGTATAAAAAAGAAAGAATGAATAAGTTTTTAAGTTCGATTTTCTTTGGTCCGTCACACCCCGCAAGCTTTTCGGGTCATCAGAAACTCTATGAAGCTGCAGTCAAACAAGACAGCACTGTGACCCTCAATGCTGTGAAAAGTTGGTTGAGTGGAGAGGAGATGTACACATTTCACAAGCCATCAAGATAGAAATTTAAAAGAAATAAAGTCATTGTCGGGACGATTGATCACGAGTGGGATGTTGACTTGATGGACATGACGAAAATTGCAAAATACAACGATGGTTATCATTTCATTCTTTTAGCTGTAGACATTTTTTCTCGTTATGTATGAACGGTGCCACTCAGGGATAAATCTGGAAATGAAATTGTTCGTGCGTTCACAAAAATTTTTAAAGAAAGAGTACCCGAAGTTGTGTGTTCAGACAAAGGAACAGAATTTTTAGGACACAAAGTTCAGAATTTATTCAAATCTCACTTGATCCGTCACTTCGTGACCCAAAATGAAGTGAAGGCCAATTATGCTGAACGAGCTATTAAAACCATCAAAGGAAAAATATACAAGTACTTTACATATAAACAGTCTTACCGTTATATTGATGCACTGCAAGACTTTACTCGGGCTTACAACTCAAGTGTACACCGATCCATTAAAATGGCACCAGCACAGGTCACAATGAGCAACTTGAATTCAAAAAGAATAAAGAATGAAGAAAGAATGAAAAAAAACACTTTTAAGTTTAAAGTTGGGGACTTTGTCAGGATCTCACGTGCCAGAAAAACGTTCACAAGGGAATATGATCAGAGGTGGAGTGGTGAACTGTTCCAAATAGTCAACCGAGATGGGACGCAAAGGTATCCCACATACAAAATCAAAGACTATGCCGGGGAGTCCATTGATGGAACATTTTATGAAGAAGAGCTACAGAAGGTCACTCCCAGTGAGTATTATAAGGTGGAAAATTTTTTGAAAAGTCGCAAAATTAAAGGTCGTCCCAAAGAGGTCTTGGTGAGGTGCTTACATTGGCCTCCAAAGTATGATTCTTGGATACCAGCCACAGACATCACCAGTTTTTATAAATAGAAGGTTCCCTAAACCTGTGTTGACAAAAAAAATACCTCTGACAGAAAAAAGAAACAGATTTTGCAAGAGGGTGGATTCCTGCCTGCCCTATTGGCTCCTATTTTAGGAACTGTTATTCCTCCACTTGCTAAGAAACTGGTAGGGCTTTTCACTCGGCGATGAATAAATTTATAGAAAAGATTGTTGTGCCCAAGTCATTCTTGAATGTCAGAGACTGTGCACCAGTGGGAAGAGATGCCACAGCTACAGCTATGGCCAGATTAGAAAAGGATATGAGTGGACTGTTAGAAGACCCCGTATTGGAACCAACTGAAAAAATGAAGCTATACAATCAGTCAATGAATCGTCTGTTGACTTATGATTGAAACCAAGACCCCGAACCTGTGGATCCTTTTCCAGACCCCGTGATCCCTGTGGAAGACCCTAAGGAAGATTTAGAAGATGACTTGGCCATCACTCTGCCAACTTCTCTGAGGAGTAAAGGTCAGCACCTGTATCAAAAGTTAAAAGGGACTTTACAATGGAATGACAAAGGCGAAATTTTAACAGAAGACAATCGACCCATTAGTGGATCACACATCACAGATTTGATTAACATGGCTATTCGGACACAGAGAAAAATAAGAAAACTCCCAACTGGTTGGGGTTACTTTAATCAAAAGTTACAAGAGGCTAACATTCCAGAGGGGTTACTGAATCGTGGTCCCCAGTTTCAATAACAAGAGGAGGTGTGGAAACCTAAACCAAAATCTGAACCAGATTCTGAACCAGAATCTGAACCAGAATCTGAACCTGAACCAGAATCTGAATGGAAACCAAAGATTCCAAGAAAAAAGTACAAATGGGAGAGTACATAAAAGGGAAAGCATCCTTAGATTTCCATCAGTATGACGAGAGAGACAGACCATGAAAGACTTTTATCTCTATTTACCAAGCAATACAAAGCACACGGGTAATACTCCCGGAGAGTTTATTGTACCACTGGCTCAACCTTATGAACTGGTCGGTGAATGGGAAGTGGGACTGATGGAAATTCAATATGCAAGAATGTGGTATAATGTCCCTTCAGATCAATTTGTTCAAGTTGGGAATACAACCATACTCATTCCTGAGGGTATTTATGCTGATATAGGGGAATTGATCAAAATCTTAAATAAAAAAATTAAATGGGGCCTTGGTGAAAACCCCACCTGTCACTGTCGAATTCAATACCATTGAGACCACGCAAAAAACGAGACTTAAAATTGAAACAAATGACTCATCAGAGGAGTTAGCACCTGACTTGTATCTTTCCAAGAGATTGAGTGACATGTTAGGATTTGTCATGACAGGTCCATTTTCAGCTGGAGGTAGAAAATCAAAGTATCCAGCTGACATTGAAGATGGCATACACAACTGGTACGTCTATTGTGATTTAATTGAACCTGTAGCCGTGGGAAATGCCAAGGTGCCCCTCCTGAGAATTGTACCCATCCAAAAGGGACCCATTGTCACCACCTCCTATAGTAAAGTATTCTACTATCCTGTGATGAGAAAATTTTTTGGAGCTGTTGAAATCAATATAAAGGGGAATATGGGTGAAAGTATTCTATTTGTTGGTAGGAAGTCATTCGTAACGCTTCACTTTCGTCAAAAATGAAGCACCAGGATTACTGCTGCGACGATTCTACCCATCATGCATATGAGCAGTATTACACGAGTCAAGCAGGAAGTGGATTATCAGGATTTCAAGTTTTGCGATATCAAAGAGGTCACGGTTTGGGAAGCCTGTTTCGGGGACTTGTAGGAGTGGCTGCTCCCCTGTTGAAGAAAGGTGCCATTGCACTGGGAAAATCCTTGGGACAGAGAGCTCTAAAAGCAGGTGTTGAACTGGCACAAGATTACTTGGGAGATAAAAGGAACAGCAACCAAAAAAAGCGCGTCATTTCATTGAGAGCAGTCAAAAGAGGAGGACCTTCCAGGAAAAAACGAAAAGATATATACTCTTAAACATGCCTCTGATTCACCCACTGTCATGCGATTGCGTTAAAAGTGAATTGGATTTATTTGGTGTGCCACTCACTCAAACCAGTGTTGAAGAAGGGAGATGGGTAGAATATGGACCAATTACAGCAGTCAAGGACAGTGATGACACCATTGAATTTAAAATTGCTGAGACTGATTCAGAGTACATAGATTTGAAAAACAGCTTCATTCGAGTCAAGGCTAAAATTGTGAAAGCTGACGGAGAGCTATTGGATGCCACTGCAGATGTCGCCCCAGTAAATTTTTGGCTGCATGCTTTGTTTAGTCAGATAGACATGACCCTGAAAGACACTTTAGTCACCACCTCCAATAACACCTATCCTTACAAAGCATACATAGAAACACTCCTCAGTTTTGGGACTGAGAGCAAACAAAGTCAACTCACGGCATCGATGTGGTACAAAGACACGAATAACTTTTCTCTTGACCAACACAATAAGGGATATACCAAAAGAAAGGAGCTTGCCCGTGAAAGTCACTTGATAGATATGATGGGAAAACTGCACCTGGACCTCATGTTCCAAGATCGCTACATACTCAATCACACACCCATCAAGTTGCGTCTAACCAGAAGCAAGGATAAGTTCGCCATAGTCAGCCCAACGGATAATACCATATTTAAAGTGAAGCTGGATAGTGTTAAGATGATGATCAGAAAAGTTCAAGTGAATTCAGTCATCCAGGCAGCTCACGCAAAGGCCTTAGAAATGGGAACAGCCAAGTACCCCATCACCCGAGGTGAATGTAAGACGTACACAGTCAGTTCAGGCACAAGAAGTCATGCAGAAGAAAATTTGTATTCGGGTCAAATTCCAAAACGTATTGTCATAGGTTTTGTCAGAAACAGTGGTATCAATGGAACGTACCAAACTGGTAAGGCACTTCAACCTGATTTTGAGACTGGAGACTACATGAATTGCTACATGACTCTCTTCTCTGGCATGGGATCCATGTATCAAGATGAAGGGAACCACATAGATAGGGAGGAGTATAAAAAGGGATATACCCTGATCTGCTTTGATTTGTCACCTGATTTGGAAGAGGGTGGGGGGATATGTGAATTTGAGAAAGACACAGTGCACAGTGTCACTCGAGGTGCACTTCAAAAAAGAATTGACAGAAACTGTGAACATTGTCGTGTATGGAGAATTTGAAAATACCATTGAAATTGACCAGTACACATCTGTTGTGACTGACTTTACCCTGTAGAGTTCTGAACTGATGAATACATTTGAATTGGAAAAAGTGTTAAATACCTTCAAGCCACCAGAATGGGACACCGGAGTTTTTGCCAGAAAAGAGCTGAGAAGTCCAACAGAAAAATGTGTCTTTATTTGCAACACAGACTGCTCTCACAAAGAAGGAACCCACTGGGTGGCACTCAGCATCAATGACCAAGGTGAGGGTCTGTACTTTGACTCTTATGGATTACCACCTGTCTTCAAAGAATTCAGCACATTTTTGAAGGTCATGTTTGCACTTACAATGATATTCAACTGCAAAGACCTTTCTCACTGGCCTGTGGACATTACTGTGCATTATTTGCTCTCCACACCTTTGCTGGCTGCAGCATGGATACGACTGTCAACAGGATGGAGAAATACAGTGATGACTTTGTAGAACAAATACTGATGAAATGATGAATGGTCTTGGTGAAAATGGTCTTGATGAAATGATGAATGGTCTTGATGAAATGATAAATGGTCTTGATGAAAATGATAAATGGTCTTGATGAAATGATACATGATGATGAATGATCAAAATAAATAATAAAAATGATAATAAATAATAAAATGATAAATAATAAATGATAAAAATAAATGATAAATAATAAACGATAAAATAATAAATAAATAATAATAATAAATAAATAATAAATGATAAATAATAAATGATGATAAATGATACATGGTCTTAATGAAATAATAAATGGTCTTCTACTGATGAATCATAAATAAATTATTTCAATTGGTTTAAATTTTGTTACGCATTAAAATTAGTTATTATATTGTCTTGTACATTTATAAAATTAACCCTTTCGCTACTGAAGGAACATTATTCCAAGGGACTGTAGCCATATGACGTCATATCACGTCAGAAACGCCAATGAAGTAAAGTAATATCTCACTACCTTATACACTTTATTTGCGGTATTTTTCGGCATATTTTATTAGGAATTGATGAAAGTCGAATGGGAAAATTCGTGGGAATTCCCCAAATAAAAATAACCACGAGTAAACAATATGCAACAATATGCAGCTATATGCGGTAAATACGGCAATATATACAGAAACCAGTTAAAATAGGTGAAATGGCGAATTTTTTAAAAAAGTATAGCTTAACTTTCATATAAAATACTTTAAAAATCGGTTTAATACTGATACACCAAAGAAAACGAATAACAGTACACTGAAGGGAAAGAAGAAATATATATTATTGCCGTCGACCCTGGGTCGACAGACATGGTCCCTTGTAATACACATTGATGTCGACTGCTAGCCGACAGACATGGTAGCAAAAGGGTTAATATTCAAGCTAATCAATAAGTATTGTACCTATATTTTTAGTCAAGGCATTATTGTTAGACAATAAATATGTTTATACAGTAAAAGTGTTTTATTTATGCAGTGGGAGGAGGAGGAGGAGGAGGGGATGGAGTGAGAATGAGGGTCAAGGGTAGTATTATGAGGAGGAATGAGAATGAGGTTCAAGGGTAATAATAGGAGGAGGAGGAAAAATGAGTGAAAATGAGGGTGAGGATCAATATCAGGAGGAGGGATAGAGGAGGAAGAAAAATATAAATAGCAGAAAATTTTAAACAAATTCATTTCCCAATAAGACACTGATATGAAAAGATGTCTCAGTGTCCTGACTGTGGCAAGTCCTTTTCTCGAAGAGATAATTTGCAAAGACACATAAAAAATGTCCATGAGAAGATGCCACCTGAAATGCCAGTGCATCATCCAAAGCCTATGCACCACCAAGATGGTTCCTACATCACTGTTGCCCTACCTAAGTTGATTCATCCATTTACTTGTCTAGTGGCTGGGCTGACAGGAAGTGGAAAAACATTATTTCTGAAAAAGCTACTAGAACTGAAACGTGTAAAGATATATCAATGCCCACAAAGAATAGTGTGGTGCTATTCCCAATGGCAACCTTTTTATACCACAATGAAATATGTAGAATTCCAACAAGGCTTACCAGATGTTGAAGAACTGGAATCTTGCCTTCTTGTGTTAGATGACATGATGGACAGCTTGGAGAGTGGAGTGCCTGACCTCTTTACCAAAGGGAGTCATCATAAAAATATATCCGTCATTGCAGTGACCCAGAATGTGTTTCACCAAAGTAGATTCCAGAGGACTATCAGTTTGAACACACACTACATGGTGCTGTTTAAGAATCCTAGAGATGTCAGCCAGATTCAATATTTAGCAAGACAGGTGTACCCCAAAGATCCAGAATACCTTGTACAGGTGTATGAATGAGTGATGGCCCTGGGACCATATAGCTATCTGTTCATTGATTTCAGGCAGGAAACACCGGATAACATGAGACTGAAAGCAAATATATTAGAAGATGAAGAACGATATTATTGTCAAAGAAAATAATAATAAACTTTAAACTTTTTAATGTTTTCTTTCTTTTTAATGAGCTGGATAAAACAAAAATAACTGGGTTAAATTTGCACTTCTTTCTCCACACAAATTTTACATTTCAATGGACTTTCTTGAGTAAGAATTTATGTGTATTTATGGCAAGGCACTATATGTACAGAATATCAAGCCAAAAATATACAAAAGATATTATTTTAGTTTCAACACATGCCCATAATATCAGATGTAAAACTACAAGCTTACTAGAAGTTTACAAAGTCTATTGACCCTATACATCTTACGTCACAATGTTACGCGTCATCATTTGGATGGCAAAACATCACGCTTGAACGAACATGTCTGTGTAAAACAGACGGGATATATTGGAAGAGATACCTTTTTTCAAAAATGAATTATAAAATAAATATGCATCTTATTGACTTTAAAATTGCACATATAAAAGTACAAGCACTAGTCTATCTGGTACTGTTTCAAGAATAACATTAGAATGCAGAATTGTCGAGATATAGAGCATTAAACTTGTAGTAAAATGCAAAATATCTGTTTTTCTGTAATGCGTGTCCTAAGTACAGGCAAATACAAAAATGTTAGGACATAGAAGAATTCCTTATTTTCATTTTACCAAATTGTTGATTTCCTTCCCATCAATATACTTTTTACAGAACAAAAAAGGACAAATGTAAGAGAAATAAGAATTTAAAAGTTGTGTATTTTGGATGAAAATGTTCAGTGTAAGTGTTTTTCGTTCGCAAGGAAAAACTGACAAAAGTTCCTATAAAATATCAAAATAATAATTAAAGACAAAATAATATATTTTTAAAAGCTGTGCCTTAATTAAGGAAATATGTTTACAATTATTTCTCTTTTTACTGAACTAAAATATATGATTTTAAAAGGCGTAAGTTTAATTTTTTGTCAAAGTACAGCACCAATAATCTGTGTTTTGCCATCCAAAATGGACGTTGTTCACTGAAAACATCATCCTGATGTCATATAGTGACGTTGATGCAAAAGGTCAATTAAACAAGTCGTGCATGCACAAGGTCATACACAACACACACATGTGCACCTTAATAAACAGCACGCGCATGCATCCTCTTCCCCTCAGCGTGCGCATGCGCTCTCCACTACACTTTTGCACTCTGGTTAATCACAGGATCGCTCATTTTTGTTCGATCCTGAGATTAACCACTCCTGTTGATTTTAATTGTAGTGGAGAGCACATGCGCACATTATAGCAATCCAAAGTTAACCTGAGGAGCAGTTTTGAGCTCCTAAAAATGGGTTTTCCAATTAAAATCAATGGGGCAGGTTAACCTGAGGAGCACGCAAAAATGAGCATCCTGAGGTTAACCAAGAGCGCGCATGCGCGTGCAAAACATTAGAGCAGAGCGCATGCGCACTCCCTAAAATTTAAACTCTCAACTCATTTTTTGCACGCGCATGCTCACTCCCCTCATCTTTTACATGCGCATGCGCTCTCCCCTAATCTTTTGCACGCGCATGCGCACTCTTGGTTAACCTCAGGATCGCTCATTTTTGCGTGATCCTCAGGTTAACCTGCTCCATTGATTTTAATTGGAAACCCATTTTTAGGAGCTCAAAACCGATCCTCAGGTTAACTTTGGATCCTTATAATGCCCCCCTTTATACTACTACTTCCGCTTCAGACGCTTTGCTGACAGTATGTCTGAATTCATGAAGCCTTAGTCAGGGTGCAATGGTACTTTTTCCTATTAACTGGAGCGCGCATGTCAAGAATGTTGCGCAAGGTGTTAAAATATTGGTGACTGAGTAAACTTGCTGTCTTGTGAGGATGTTTGATTAAGACAGAATTCAGGATGTCCTCTCTGAAATCATTGATGTTTATCCTGTGAATTTCTGTGTGTTAACCTGCCTGAATTTGTAGGGTGGCTTGATGGGTATATCAACAGCGAAGGTGATGGCAAGATGGTTGGAAAGCCCCCCCCTACAGCCTTCGGGCAAGCTGCCTGTGAAAAGGTATCCCTGACACATAAAACATCTAAGATATGGCCGTGAATGTAGGTTGGAGAGTCAATGATCTGGGTAAAATTGTATTGACAGAGGAGTCATTGTTTTTCTGTGACCAAACATCCTGTTTGTCAAGGTGCAGATTTAAGTCGCCTTTGAATGATAAAACAGAACACAAGCATGGTTTAAGCGTAACATGACAGTAGTTTACTTGTACATACAAAGCCACAGTTCACACCAAGGCTAACACAACATAAAACATCATTTCAATATTTTCTAGTGTTGATTGCCATTTTCGAATGAGTCGACTCCAACAGAAATTGAATGGTACATTGTGTTCAGTCTGCTTCTCTTAATAATAGAAATGTTGTAAATTAAAATTAATGAATTATGAAATGTCAAATAAAAACATTTATTCTCTCAAATTTTGGCTATGCAATGTATTTGTGATTGACTCCCACCATTGGCACAGCACTGAGGTTATATCCCCCTGTACCCTACTTTGAATTTTTGCATCTTTGAAAGCAATGTAGACACGGATGCTTGCAGCTAAGAAAAGTTTGGCCTTAACTCAGAAAATCTGAAAAATTACAGACGTATATCCATCTAATCATAAATCTCAAAGCTGCTTGGGAAAGCTGTATCTGCAAGATTGACCATGCAGTCACAACCCATGCAATCTGTATATTGCAAAATATCTATCACTAAAACTTTATCAACAAAGATTCATAATGACATTCTATGTGTTATGGCTGATAGCAGAGGTACTATTCTTTGTATGCTTATATAATCTGTCTGCAATATTGGAACTGTGGTAGGTCATTTCTTATGGATGACAAGGCCGAGTGCAGCAGCAGTTATTGGTTTTTAAAGTTGTAATAGGAAAGTTTTACACAACAAATTCATTTAAAATTAAAAATAACAATTACAGTCAATCACAAAGTACTCTTATGGCTAATAATGCAATAATGAAATCAGTCTGACCTGAGCACAGTCTCTTCAACCAAACTAAAAGTTAAAACAAGCATGTCCAATCTGTGTAGCATGCAGTCTTTCTAGGGATCTATCTGTTATTCATCAGTACAAAATCTGTGTATCTAAATGTTCATTCCAATGTCCACCCTGAGATTTGAATAATAGTCTCTGAAAGGCAATCAACTAAATATTATGTATATCCAGTCACAAAAGGCAGTTCGCTGTAGTAAGAGTTCACAACAGAAATCCAGTATAATAAGTTAATATCCATGCACACACAAAAATCCATCCACACACAAATATATCCACAATTAAGTATAGCAAATTCAAAGCTCTCTGTCCATATAGCCAACATTATGTTGCAAACATTTTTGTTGGGTGTCGAGATATCTCCTTTAAGCAGATCAAAACATATCTGCCAAACAGATCTCAACAGATATTGATAGGCAGTATTTTGTTAGATGAGAATGAACTTCACTAGGCATGTTTCACAACTCGATCTTTAGATGAGAATGAACTTCACTAGGCATGTTTCACAACTCGATCTTTGTGATCCAGATTGCAAAGATCAATGGATTCTTGTATGAAGGATGATAGATCATGATCTAGATCGTGATCTTTCCGATCCAACTCAAGGGTTCGGCAAATAGTTTCAGATTTCTTGGGTTATACCCACAATCTCTTGCAAAACTGAAGGGAAACTCAAGATGAAAGAGTTGGTTCTGAGCTGGATAAAAAAGGTGGAGAATTTTATAAAATAGAATCATTTGGAACATCAAACTTAAGAACATAGTGTATATATTCCAAAGATGTGAAACTGCAATTACAGTGGCCATCTTGGGTCATAATTGAGGTAATTTTTGCATTTCACAGATTCAAATGAATTAAAGGATCTCCATCTCGATCTGGATCACTGAGATCATATAGATATCAACTTGTGAAACATGCCTACTGCATGTGATATTAAATATGGATCACTTTTAGGGCCTCATCAGTATACTGTAACTTTACCTAGATTAATATTCGAAGTGAACAAAATTGCATCCACCATGTAGGTCCTCTTCAGAAACATCATCAAAAAATCACATAAAATTGCAACAGAAATAATAATTTCTTTCTTGGTGAAATGACTCATACAATGCAACAAATATGGTGTCAAAAATTGATTAAAGGAGATAGGAAAATAAAATTTATGAAACCAAAGGTATATACCCCCACAACTTGTATTGTGCACTGAAACACATTTATTAAGCTCTTTCTGGAAAAGAGTACACAATGCAGATAATTAGGTTTTTAGCTCCACCGCAAAGAATGTGTGTACACTTCTGTGTGAAATCCCTCCTCATTTAAACTACATCACTGTAGATACTGTACAATGATAATGTTTATCAGAGTACACAGCTCTACACTTTCCCCTTTCTTGTGTTTTAACAAACATTAAAGCTAATACACAAATTTTATGTTTAAAATATTTACCAAAAATTGAAACAAAATCTTTTTGTGCCAATATAACTTTTGAGTTCTTTTGATTTAAAACTTAGTCTAATGATCTATGCCTACAAATATGATTTCTAATAAGGCACACTGGAAACATCTGACAAACATTAATTCGTCAATAATTTTTTCAAAACGGTGTCTAAAACAACAAACATCCCATTTGACAAATTTAAACTTGTAATTTTCTTGTTGGACAAAGTAACTGACAAATTTATGACAAGAAAATAACCCTGATAGTCTAATTAATTTGTCATTTTAGGCACCTGTTAAAGGTTATATTCTTATGAAATTAATTTAATGTGCACTAATTTGCTCATCATAAGTTTCAGTTAATTTGACCAATAAGTTATGAACATTTGACTATCATTGAACAAGAAAATGGCATTTGAATTTGTCATTTTGGAAACTCGTTGTTTTAGGCATCCCTTTGACAAATTAATCATTTACAGTGCATGTAGTCAAAAGAACTTATTTTTTCTAGGTTTAAAACCCTGTTGTTGTGAATCCAGGAAATCTTCTGATACATTTGATGAAACAAGCTTGGAAAGCAGTCAAGAAAATAATCCCAGTTGATTAGTTATGGTGAAAAGAGAAGGAAGTAAAGTTTATATGAAGTAAAATTTAGTAAAATTCTAACTTCAGTTTATAAACTTCACTTTTATTTGTACATTTACAAGCCTAACAATTTACAAGGGTAACAATTTTATCCATTACTGGTCTGATCATTTCTTGTTCAAGAATTGTTCCAATATGTAAAAAATAATTGGGGGTGGCTGCACATGAAGTCACTAGTTCCCATGTAGTTTATATCTGAAATAGGGGTAGATAAATAGGGTTTAAATGTATGATAATTAAGAATCTAAGTAATTATGGTAATTTGTTTTTTTCCTGTTTAACCTCACATTAAATGACCATAACTTCCTTTTTCTTGTCCAATTTTTATAATCTGTTCACCACTGTGTTCAATTTAATGAGCTGAACTCAACCATAATATGGTTTTTTCATGATCTTTCAACACAGATATGATATAACCTGTGTATATGTATTGATATTAAAATGGCAGAATTTTCATCCAATGATACTGCCAAATGTGGCATTGTTGATGTAATAACATTACACCATCATACAATTTTAATATCATAACAATATCCGGAAAATTTATATTTCAAATTGACTGCTTAACAAAAAAAAAATGTATTGCTACCATGAACCAGAATATATAGCTGAAAATCCATCATTGATGGTAGCCCAGTCACTTCCTAAATAATTATAATTTTGATATTCAAATAAATATCCTTTTTTTTCTTTTTTTTTTTTATATTTTTATTTCTTTTTGGGTGTATACATTAATACAGTTGGGTGTATACATTAATACATTAATATCCTTTTTTAGTGTTTGAATAAAATTAATTAACTTAGTGCAAATAACATAAAATACTATTACCAGTTTAAACTGAAGATGCTCTGAATATGATAATTTGCTCATATCTTTCATGAATAATTAGCTGCTCATTAATGGATACAGACCTTTGTGAGACCTAGAACTTACAAGTTTTGGAATTTTATTTACAGTATCAGGACTAAAATAGTCATAATAAAACCTAAAATAGGTATATATTCAATGTCATTTTTATCTTATATTACAACTTGTTATCAATTTATTTTTCAAAAACAGTACATCTTTCTTGATGAAGTCTGAATTATTTTCAACACAGCTTTATAAACTAATTTTTAAATAGAATGTAGAGAAGTTTAAAATCTGATTAAGAAATTACATATTTTTAAATAGGATATGTAACATATTAATGTGAAAGAGATAAAACTATGAAAATATTGCCTTAAAATCCAAGTATCAGTGTATCTATTCCCAGCTAGTATGTGAGCGACTGTCATAAGTGATGTTATTTCTCCCTTCTTGCCAGTTGTGTGTGGAGAGAGGAATTGTTTATCAGAGCGGAGATACACAAGGCCAAAAGGTGTTTTTGTCCCCTAGCACGATCGCAAATCCATCAGAGACACAAGTAGTGCACTAGAATTTACGAAAGTCTTGTGACAGAAAGAAGTTCCAACTTAGATACATCCCACAGCTGGTCCCGAACTGAGACGGTCACCCATCCAAGTACTAACATAGCCCACTCCAGCTTAACTTCAGCGAGCAGACAAATAGTCATCAATCTGTACCACAATTCATGAAAGTCTGATGCAAGAAGGACATATGTATGCCAAAAGGATGTGTCCCTTAGCTATTGGAGAGCAATAGATTGAAATTCAGAATCCACAGGTGTTGCCAATTTCATCAAAGTCTGGAGACAAAAGGATATATGTATAGAAAAAAGGATATGTGGCCTTTTGGCTATTGGAGAGCAAGAGAGGGCAATTCAGAATCCACAGGAAATTTCATCAAAGTCCGGAGACAAAAAAAAAGTGATCTGTAGAAGCGCAAGCTCTAGCGAGGCGTATGCTTAAAAACTGTGTAATACACATAACAGAGCCTGCAGGGTGGTGTTTTTATGTGCATTCATCACAACTCCCTGTATATTTTCAAATGTATTCAAGTTAATTTCTTTGCCTATCTCCTTTAAAGAGACATATATAATGTAGCAGTCTGCATTTTTGTCAGAACAGACAAAGGGTCTGTCACAGCCCTCACCTTATTGGATCACTCTGCCACCTTTGATACCAATGACCACACCATTCTCCTTGACAGGCTTAATACTAACTATGGAATCAGTGAACTAGCACTCGACTGGTTCAAATCATACCGGTGGGGAAGGACACACTAGATCAAGGTAGGACCCACTCTATCATCCTGCAGCACTCCAGTATTGGGTTCTTTTTTCTCTCTACACAAACCCAATCAGCTGAATCATTCACTCTCACAGTAGCATTAATTACCACTTCTATGCCAATGATACCCAGTTATACATAATACTCTTACCAGCAAATTGCTCTAACTCTATACAAAGATTAAAGAAATGCCTAAACGACATTCAAAATTTCATGTTCACAAATAAAGTAAAACTAAACCCTAACAAAACCAAGTTTATTTGATAGGCTCTAAAAACAATCGTAAACAACTACTTCCTCACTTTCCAATCAATATTCTTGGTAATCAGGTCTCACCAGCACAAAGTGTCAAAAACCTTGGAGAACTGTTCGATTCTAACTTTACTCTCTCAGACCATGTCACAGGTAATAAAGTCTAGAAAGTTCATGTTCATGCTAGAGACCTCTACAAAATTCATCCCCTTCTAGATCATAAATTCAGATATTTTAGCAAATGCTTTGGTGAGCAGTAGATTGGACCATTGCAATTTCATGTTTGTATCACTCACTGATTTTGAGTTAAGGAGATTTCAGTGGGTCCAAAGTAAAGAAGCAAAAGCATGACTATATTTGGTGATAGATATCTTTCTGTAATGTCTCCAAAGCTGTTGAAACAACTTCCAGGAGACATAAGGACTATTCAAATTTAACTCATATTTGGTAAAAATCCTAAAAATTATTTTTACTCAAAAGAACCTGGCCAATTCCTGGCCCCATAGTGCTTTTGAACTTTTCATGGGAAAAGCTCGCCAAACTGTTCATGTATGTTTATAATTCTTTAATTGTATTAGTTTATTCAGATCTACGTATTCTACAACATGATTTTGATTTTTGCAAATTCAGAGTGTGATGGTTTTCTGATTGATTGATTTAATGTCACATCTTGTACTTTGTTTCAGTTATGTTATCATTCTAATTGGGCTTTAATACTGCTGAATCTCCCCTTTACAAAGGGGACTCTAAGGTGCAATATTACCAGGACGCTCAACCAATTTCAGTATCCAAAGAGAGGTTAAGCACCACAGAGAACGCTAGGGTATAATTAAAATTAATATGGGTAACCAAACTGTTTGCCAAACCTTTGAGTCAAAGGATAGAACTTTGGAATAACAAAGAAATCACAATCACTCTGACTGTCTGGTACTGTAATAACTACTGTAAGAGGAAAGATTCTTCTGCCCGGCAAATCCCAGAACTTTTCTCTGTAAGTGAAAACAAACTTTGTTTGTGACATAGAAACCACAAAATTACGAAAAATATTTTTATTTGAGTACAGCATATTGAAACATATATATTGTAATAATTATTAGTGTACATAGAGGAATAAATTTGGAAGAAAATTATATAATTTTGTTTTACCTTACTGATACAAGTAGGTCACTTATGATGCGTTACCGGACAGAAGAATATTGAGCAAAATAATTTGGAAAATGCTGCAACAGGACCACCATTTAAGAGATCATATGAGTCACAACACAGATAGCATTCCCGTTGGCACATCCGTCAGTCCGATGTTGGCAGACAACATTGACCCAACGGCTTTTTGGCCAGCGGAGGCGACGTTGGCCCAATGTCGGCAAGCCACCTGTAAAAATTGTACTCAACGTATAGCATCAGCCAATCGGATTACAGCATGGTGTTACGTGGCCATTGTTTAACAGAAGGCAAGTGATTGCCAGATTGTGGAAGAATCTTAGTTAAAAGAATCCCTGATGAGTCTCATGACCAAACATTAACAATGGTGGAACAGTGTCATAAGGTGATAAAAATAATCCAGTGATAAAATTATAATGTTCACAAACAACATTTTAGTGTGAATTAATAGAATACTATTTTTATGTCTGAAATTGTTAAATAGTTTAGTTAAAATTTGTGGGCTCACTGAAATATGATTTTAGACATACCATAATAAATAATTTTTTAACTAAGTTTGTCAAAATCTTCTATTATTGCTCCCCACAATCTTGAATAAAAATCTACCGTTGGCCCAAGGTTGGCCCAACATCGGCAAAATATAGAGATCTAACCTACGTAGTGGTTGGCAAGCCATCGCTGGGCCAATGTTGGCAAAATCAACCGACCATGCGACCAACAGCCAATGTTGGTCTGACGGTGGAATGCTAACTGATCGTCTGCCACCATATGTCATTGCATGGCTGTTGAAGGGCCGTTAAACCCCAACATTCACTTTAAATATATCTGGCCATATCACATTCTGGCATAGTATTACATATAATGTGGGTAACACTGGATAATGTGCCGAGTTCTTTTACCATATAAAGATTTATTTATTTATTTGGGGTTTTACGTCGCTTTCAACACTGTACAGGTCATATCACGACGGGTAGTTGGAAGGGCAGAGGAATCAGTACATACAGTTCGTTAGGGTTCTGTACTGTAAACTGCCGACCAACGGCAAGCAACTACCAGCTTTCCCACTTGAGGCCGTGCTGGGAATCGAACCCCGGCCTCAGAGGTGGGAGGCGAGAGTGTTACCACTCTGCCACCGTGGCCCCTTTTACCATATAAAGACATCAGATGATTATTTTTTATGTTCTCTGCATGAATGGCCTTGTATTAACTTTTCTGCATTCTTCAGTAGTGGTGTAGTAGTGGTCTATTTATTTTTCCATTTCTTTCTTGAACATTTCAAAAGCCAGAGCAGTACATAAGAGCAGAAGGCCTGGCCAAACAATTGTGTGAACTGGAGAGCTATATGGAGGGCAGTGTTTGACATTGCTGTATTTCAAGGGCCAGTTCAACCATTTTTAGATTCTGATTAAACACTGGGTGTATTTTAAGTATATATAAAACCTAATAAAAAAATATAACAGATGTTCTTTAGTGTGTATGATGTGTATATAAATCAACAGTGTTTAATACACAAAAGAGTGGATTAAATTTATTTTGTAATATGGTTTTCTAAAAGTTTGTTTTTTTTTGTTTTGTTTTTTTTATTGACATACAAAGGGTACAAAACAAAAAGTGTTTTACAAGAAGCACATTACTGTCCATACAATTTATACTTCTTACACCAACACAACAGTAAGAAAGGGAAGTAAAAAGTGTTTTGACAGCTAGTAAATTCAAACATTTTCTTATTGCAGCACAATAATCTCAAATTGCTAAAAAAAACTACAGGATAATACTCAGATGTTCTGGGGAAGGAGAGAAAGCAAACTCCAACTACTCCTAAATTTCTGGTCGGTAAGGGAGATAATTGCCAGATATTGTTGTTCCTCATATTTTCGTTTGAAAAATTTTTGAAATGCAGTGAAAGTAGGGGGAGTGTTATTGACCAATCCTTTGTAGATGTACAGTTTAGCTAATAAGAATATAATCTCAAGTTGTTTTTTATCTACAAGTCCAAGTAGCACTGTTTTGGCATTGAGACTAAAAGATAAATCTATACTGTCGTGAACCCACAGCTTGATTTTTTGCCAGAATTCATGCAAAATGGAGCACTGGATAAATACATGTGATATTGTCTCGGATGAATTGGTACAGAAACGACACAAATTATTGTTTGATTTTTTAATCTTAAATAGAAGACTCTTTGTTCCTAAAATACGATTTATAATCCTATACTGCAACCAAATTATCTCATTATCTTGAATGACTTTGAAACAATGTTTATAGATTGTTTTCCAATCCTCGTGGTCCAATTTGTCACCAACTACTACTTCCCGCTTTGATTTATAAGAGAGATTATGAAGTTGACTTGTAGAAATCTTTACTTCCTTTTTTTGATTTTGTCAAAATTTCTATGGTGGTCAGCCATACAGGTTTGACAATTGGATCTTGTAGATGTATACTAAAGTTTTTTTTCAAACGGGCTTTTAAACACGGTGATAATCCAGAAAGTTAGTCTTTATTTTTAAAGTTCTTGTCAAGTCTTCTAAAGACAGTAATTTACAGACCACAAAATAGGTCTGCAATAAATATTATACCTTTATTATACCAGTCTTGATAGAATAAGGGGACATCTGAGATGGTCGGATTATACCAAAGAGGGCTATTGAGTACTTTAATGTTTTGATATTTTGAAATGCTATCTAATACTTTGGCCAATGATAGTAAGGTACTCTTCCAAAAGTTGTTTTCTTTCTTGCTAAGGTTTCATGCCACAGAGAGTGCAGATAAAAGCATTTTCATAGTCTTTTAGATTATAAAGACATAGTTCATACCATGTCCATAGTTCATATCATTCTCTGTCACTCTTTTCAGGATTACATCTGTCATGGAGGTTTTAAAAATGTTTATCATATGTTTAAAACCTTTGCACGTGAGGTTTTATCTTTTCATTTGCAAAAAGTTATCCTTTCAATCTTTTCCTGGAAAGACAATTTTCCCAAAACAATCTTTTCTGGAAAAGATCAATCGTAACATATTATGACTTAAATGATTGACCTTTTCAACTGGACCTTCCCAACTTGGCACCAGTTTTTGTGGTTACAGGAAGATAACCTGGTTCAGGCTTCCTGATTGAAAAGATAAGCCCTGACATATTAAAGATAACCTGGGACACACAAAAAATAACTTGGATCAGAAAAAGATAAATATTTTTGTCTAACGACAGAAAAGATCAATCGGGAATGACTGGGAAGTGACTATCTCACAAGTGAGGAAAAGAGTAAATAGTCGCAGGGCCCATAAATTCACTCAGCATTGATTCTACCTTTAGATATATATCTCTCCAGTATCCAGACGCCTCAGTGCACAGCCAAATTCAGCCTAATCCCAAGTGGTCCTCTGAAACCTGTTACTTGCTGTTACAAGGAAGTTCTTGTAGGACTACATTCCATCTTTCCAGTTGTGGTATGAGTTCATGATAGTGGCCTCTGTCCTCCCATCCCCTGAGCCAGGGCTTGATCCAGGACCTAGGTCTTTCTCTCCTGGGTTCATATTCTAGCCTCTCCCTCCTTGTTTGTATCTCTCTGAATCTTGCAATTTTAACCTGGAGTTGAACCAGACTCTCCATTTGTAGTTCCTTGTAAGTACAATCCTTAAGCCCCTCAATATTTCTTGAATTCTTGTTGGCAGCAACCTTTATTTGGATAACACTGTCTGGACGCAGTAACTGGGTCTAAATAAATATATACATTCTGCAAAAAATTAATCAATTAATGTTGTTACCATGACTATAATGAGTCGAGTTCCTAAGAGTATCAAGAAGGGGTTGTCGGCTGACCACAAAAGATATTCGATCTATCATAAATGTGTTAAGGCTTATTTTATGAGTCATAACTGGATGTTAATTACAACTAATATTTTCCAATCGTAGAAGTTGACTTCAAAACTTACTGCAATGCTCAAAACCTAAAAAAACAATTACTCTTGGTAGGTCCTGCGACTTATCATATGGGTCCGGACAAAACATGTGGCCAAAAATGACTTAACATTTTTGGTGCCAAGATTGGCCCTGATTTATAAATCAGCACAATGTTACAAAACATTGCCATAAATAAAACAGTACCATAACAAATGGCAAGAAATTAGCATACAGTTACTGCATGCAAATCATTAGATGGGGAACCAGTCAACCTTTAACAATAAAGGGACTGGTATCCCCCACGATGACCTTTTCCTATTTTATTCTGCATTCTTTTTCAAGTCGTGAGATGGTGCTATTTTCCTGCGAAACAGTTCTTTTTTAACCGCATTTTTCTGGGATGTCATCTAGTAAGCACCAATGCTGAATAACCGAAAGAATGCATCATGTGTTTTGAATGTGTTTTGGGTGATAATACAAGATCGACAACACTAAAACTGATGCACATTTTTTATCACAAATGGTGTTTTATTATTATGGAATATAATTACACAATAAAAGGGGGATATTGTGTCAAAATGTGCACTAAATGTGTTAATTAGAAATATTTTTATTTAGTTTCTTCTTGATCATTGCTAGGTGGTAACTATGGTAGCCTAGTACCCAAAATGGTGGGCAATAGCTGACTCTTTATTGCAGAGTAAAGCAGTCGGGAACCAGACTAGCAAATCCTTATTTAAGATGATTCCAGGATTTACATAATGTTTGTTTTATTAGGCTTGATATTTTATAAGGCCAGAAGTTAGCTGCAGTAGAGGGAAACACTCTTTAATCAGTAAATCACATATATTTTCATTGAATAATCTTTGTAAACAGAACAGAATGTAAACAGGAACTATTTCTTTAACTTTACTCTTTTCAGCTATGTAGTTCTGGAGTAATTCTTGTTAGACAGTAATAGTTGAAGGTTCCTGATAAAAGGTTGTAGTCTTACTTAATTGTAAATAACATGTAAATATAAATTAAGTTCAGTTAAAGCATACCTGTCTTACTTACTTCTAAGTTTACTATCACGAGACTCTAATGTCAGGGTACATCAATCTCTAGATTTCAGCTTTTTGAGTCGAGTTAAAGCATGACTGAATCCTCAAGTTGTATATTATCCACACATTGTGTAACACAACAGAAGTATAATTAACAGGATTAACCTTGCTGAATGAACCCTTTGAATGTTTGGCCTGTGCCAAAGTAAATTAGCTACTTCAAGTAAACAAGTAGCAGATAAATAATATGTTTGGAATAACCTACACACTGGTTTTCAGTTTATTTTTAGTCGTAGGGCCATAATACCAATCTCTCTGTAAAAATAGTAGTAGTTACAGTAAAATACTGAGGCCCACTATACACTATTTACATAAGATTACCTTACAGTTATATGCTAATCGTAAGCTTTTTATATGTTTTCTTTTCCACTGAAATTGCTATTAAAAGTTAGGATTTTAAAAGGTCAAATAAAACAGTGCAATAAAAGATAGCATGACTGAATTTCAATACAAAACAATATCACAATATAATTATACAGAAAATAGAAGTGTTGTCTACGATAAAAGCGGATTGCTTGTGTTTATTTTAGGCATTTTTAGATGTCTATTTCTGAAATAAATTTTGCCACACAGCCCATTTTTGGGATAAATACATGTATTTTTAAGCTTCACCTGATTAAAACAAGTATTTTCTCCTAAAAATGTTTTCCGACTTCCTTTTGTAAACAATTAATATTTGCTGTAAAGTTTTTCCAATAAAGCTTTTTACTTGTAACCAAAATGGTAGATTCAAAGGCCAAAAATTTTGGTGAAAAGTTGTGATGGTGAATGATGGATGGTGGATTATTAGAGAGATTGAGGAACAGAATGGAAAAACTAGGTTTATCTGTTGGTTAAGACGGACAGAAAACTGTGGTCAGATCACATTGATTTCATTACTGTATTTATTGTTGTACAAACAATTAAAAACCTCAGTTACCTGTAATTATCATTTTCACTAGGCGTATTTCACAACCATAATCCCTTGAATGTAATTGCCACAATACCAATTGTGGCAGCATATTTTTAAAAATTGAGTGATTTTTATTATGTTTTTTTTTCATTTTGGATTAGGAATTTGATAAAAGTGCATTTGACAAATATAGTTGATCCAATGAATCCAAATCTGAATCCGGGTTGCACAGATTACAAGGATTCTTGTCTGTGAAATTTGCCTACTGTTAAATAAATTTAGGTAAAAGTTTCTGTCTTTTCCTGTTATGACTTAAAAGCAACAGGTAAGTACTACTGTCCTAGTTATCCATAACATCCCAAATATATTATTTCTGAGTTTGTGACAAGAAGTTACTGTATATGCACCAAGAAAACAGCTGGCATAATTTACACATAATACTCCATTATATAGAGATGAGGTAGGGAATTACTTTTTGTAGTACTTGCATGTCAGAAACAACATTGGTCCACCACAAAGAACCTTGAGGGACAGAAAAACAGAAATCAGTCAGAACCCCAACAAACGATAACACTACCTCCAAAATGCCACCTCCATAATGCCACCACTAACCAATTTTATAATGTACTTAATATTCTATTCTCTTCTAATTGGACTTTCATAGCGTTTAATCTCCCCATACAAGAGGACTCTAAGGTGCAACAAAACAAAAAGCAGTCGATAAAATTTCAGTATCCAGATACAAGCACCACAGAGAACACCTGGGAATGATCCAGGCTAAGGTGGATGTGCTTTGGTGTACAGGTAGGTTTTGAGCTGCTTTCTGAAAGAGGCCAGGGCGGGCATTGCACAAATCTCATCTGGAAAAGAATTCCACACCGTGGGGGCATCAAAAGCAAAACTATTACCAAACTGTTTGACAGATTTATGAACAGAAGGGTAGAACTTTGGAATGACAAGGAAATTGCCACCACTTTGACTGCGCCTGGTACTATATAAGAACTGCTGTAGGAAGAAAGATATGGAGCAAAATACCTGGGAAAACCTGTGTGAAAAAACTTATAAACAAGTGTGGCTGTCTTGAACACTGTGCACTTTCAACAGGAAGCCAATGCAATTTCTTAAGCACAGGAGTTATACTGGTGTATCGACTGGTGTTTGATACAATTCTGGCTGCATTGTTTTGGATGCACTGTAATTTGCATAGATTGAACTTGGTGAGGCTCCTGAAAAGTAAGTTGCAGTAATGCACCTGACTACTAACAAGAGCATTAGCCACAAGCACAGAAACATCATGAGTAAGAAACCTGACATGTCTGAAATCATGGACTTTAACAAAACAACTTTTGCAGACATTCTGAACATGCTTGGACAAGGAAAAATCTGAATCGAACTACACACCCAAATTTCTGACTCAATCATTAGGGTAGAGTGGACTGCCCAAGATATCAATTGGAAAACATGCTTTCAATTTCTGTCTGTCTCTTCGAACCAAAGATGATAAACTCGGTCTTGTCAGGATTCAATTTGGGCTTACTATAGTTGACATCCACTCTTTAACACCATCTAGGCACCTGTTCAACTTTTCAAAGGCAGCAGATGCATTCTTCTGGGATAAATGTATATAAACTTGGCTGTCATCTGCATAGAAATGAAACTTTATTCCTTTATGTTTATTTTTATTTATTTATTTGGGATTTTACGTCGCTTTCAACACTGTACAGGTCATATCACGACGGGTAGTTGGGAAGGGCAGAGGAAACCAGTACATACAGTTCGTTAGGGTTCTGTACTGTAAACTGCCGACCAACGGCAAGCAACTACCAGCTTTCCCACTTGAGGCCATGCCGGGAATCGAACCCCGGCCTCAGAGGTGGGAGGCAAGAGTATTACCACTCTGCCACCGTGGTCCCTGCTTTTATGTTTACTGATAATCAAACTGAGGGGGGTAGTGTACAATGAGAACAACAAAGGGCCCAGGACAGAACCGTGGGGGATGCTATATAGGAGTTTACAAACATCTGACAAAGTAGAACCAATTTTTATTGACTGATATCTGTCTGTTAGGTACGACGTGAACCATTTCAGAACAGAGCCACCGACTCCAAACCAAATTTGGAGGCAACTGAGAAGAGTGGCATGATCTATGGTATTGAAGGCGGCAGACAAGTCGAGTAATACTAAAGCAGTGGATTCACCTCTTGACAATGATAAGTGAACTTCATTTTTTATGGAGAGAAGAGCTGTCTCAGTTGAGTGACCAGCCTTATATGCCAACTGGTACGGGTTGTGAATGAATATGTTCTAACAGCTGCTTAGCAACCACATGTTCTACCAGTTTTGATATATAACTAAAGCCAGATACAGGGCGATAATTCTTCAGATCATCTGAAGGAAGATTTGGCTTTTTAATAAGAGGAGTGACCACAGCAGATTTGAAAGCATCAGGAACGCATCCCTCCATAAGTGAGCAGTTAACCAGCTTTGTAAGCGATGGTAGCAGTATGTCAATGCATTCCTTGATAAGGAATGTCGGCCAAGGATGTAACAGGCATGATTTTGTTGGTGAGGCTTTAATTATTTTATCAACAGCCTTTTCAGAAACTTGGAGGATCTGAAGGAGGGTGAACCTCATATTCAGTGTCAGAGGGAGCAAAAGTATCTCTAATTTTCTCAATTTTGTTGGAAAAAAGGAGGCAAACTGGTCAGCCAATGACTTTTTGGACACATGGGATGGAAGTGTGGCATCAGAAACCCTATTCAGGGTTTTATGCAGCTCATGCCATAGTTTTCGAGAGTCATGACTATTGTTTGAAATCAGTTTGCTGTAATAGTCTGACTTATCCTTGTTTACAAGGGCAGTGCACCGAGCAATCTGACGATGAAGCCAATGACTTCTGTTCAGTGGATTTTTAGCCCTACGCCAGGTTCTCTCAAATTGGTGCCTAAGGGACTTTGCACGTCAATAATCATCAGACATCCAATCTGCGGAATCTTTATTTATCTGTCTAGATATGAGAGGTGCATGCCTATCAAGAACATTATCCAAGTCAGGTACATATTGTTCATAAAGATCAACTACAGCATTAGCCGGAGACTTGACAAAGGAAGTATTTTTGAGATCTGAGCGGAAGTCAGACATGTTGATATTTGGAGTGTGAGCCACTTGACAAGGGAAGGCAATTGTGTATTTGACTAATGCATGATCAGATACAAAGTCACAGATGTTGACTTCAACAATAGTATCCTGATCACTGGGGGATAAAATGATGTCGAATATGTGACCATGCAGATGAGTAGGTTTATTGACTAACTGTTTCAGATCACACGAATCAAGCAAGGTAATGAATTTATAACCATCGCCAACTGGAACATCAACATGAATGTTGAAGTCACCAGAGATATAATATGAAGAATTAATAGATGAGAAGTAACCAATAAATGAATTCTTCCAGAAAGTTGCAGGTACATGATCCTGCAGGGCGGTAGATGCAGGCAAGCAACAACAAACAGCCATGAAGACTGATTGACACCACCATGTTCTCAAATGACTAATAAAAAGGAAATTCTAATATATGTGGTCTGTAGGAGGATCTAATGAAAAAAGCCAACACCACCACCAATACCTGAGGGACGAGGCTTGTGAGGAAAAATAAAATCAGGAGGAGTTATAGACCATAAAAAGCTGTCTGAATCAAAGGGATAAATATGAGTTTCCGTGAGGCATAGAAAGTCAAGGTCATTTGAAGCAACCATATCGGCTAGGAGTGGACCCTTACAGATCTGGCATTCAAAACACTGAGTGTGAGCAGACCAGAGTTGAGAGACACATCTCCCAGTAGCAGTGACAACATAAGCCCTCTTCTATTAACCATTGTTGAAAATTTTCGGCAGGAACACAAATATGAGAAACTTTTTGCAACCTGTATCAAAGGAGGACATGATGTATTAGACACTCTACTGTTGAACCACTAATACCTGTGAGCCAGTGTAACTTTAAACAGTGCCATAAAGAGGAGTACCTGAAGACTAAACAAGACTGGTGGGGTTGTTCATAAGTAAGAAGGCCTGGTCTATAAGCTCAACAGTGGGGGGCCTCCAGAAATTTATCCCTACACCTCAACACAGTCAAAATTCTTCATCCTGTGGGCAACTCACAGGCACCCTAACACCCCACACTACAGCCTCAGCTTAAGCTAAGTGACAACACCAACAGACACCAAAAATAGGCGAATGGCTATATACTGATCAGAAATACAGTAAAAGTAAACTTACAAGCCACAAATTAGATTGTTGATAATACCCAATACTTGATGTAGGGAAAACATTGATCAAATATTTAATGAGAATAACAACGATAATTCCCAGCAAGATAATACCCACTGTTACATATATTGGACACTATATTAGTACATTGTATATTACATATATTAGGCACTATATTAGTGCATTGTTTAGTTTGAGCTTTGTGTTTATACATTGTCATAAAAGATAATTGTGTTGTTGGTTCTTTTTGTGTGTTGACATTTAAAGTAAGGGAGTTGTTGACTTTTGTGTTTTAGTGTTTATTGATCTGTTCACAGACTGGGGGAAATCCCCGCCTCAGTGGTTATGTTAGATTTGGGGAAACCCAATTGCCAGTAGTTTCTAGAACTTCCTCCTTTGGCCTAGATGGCTCAAGCCTTTTTGAGTTGGTTCTGTACAATTCCAGAGAAATCTGCGAATGTATATAAGGAATGTACATCTGACCACAAGTAAACTTTGTATTCGCTGGCTATAAGGCGAGCTATTGTGTTTTGGAATATAATATAACTTGTGTTGCTGTGAACTTTTACTGGAGTGAACTAGATACATGGTCTGGACAGATTTATTGCACTTTGGATATTTTTGGATATTGTACAGTTATATAACAGAGAGTGGATTTACTGCATTTTGGACATTGTCCATATCTTGGAGCAGACAATACAATTGTGTTAACTCTCTAAAAATTTCCAGACAGACCTTCTGTATGACTGGATATATAAAGAATAGCAGGACAAGAACCTTTTGTGTTGTTGAGTGTGAGACAGGTCACAAGATATAGATATCCGTGTGTGAGTGAACATTGGACAGATCACAGGACAGACCATAGGACATTGGATAGACCACAGAATATACTACAGGATGGATTACGGAACAGATTGCTGGATACGGCGGATAAACTTAACTCATAATCTCTGTGGTCAGGTCAGCTAGATCTTATTATTGTATTAGTGTGTTTGGTTAAGGGCTTACCAGTTGACTGTAATCATTATTGTTAATCGCTAAATAAATTTGTTAAGTTAAGCTTTTTGCTTTTTTTTCTGTTACAACTTAAAGACAACCGGTAATTGCTACCGTGCTTGCCCGTGACCGTAACAGGAAAATTGGGGGCTCGTCCGGGATCCAACCATTTGATTACAACTATTTTATCAACCGTTCAATTAACATTTTGAAAATCCATTTGATTTAGTAATTGGTTACAGTCAACAGTGCTCAAAATGGCTAGTGCTAAAGAGTTTGTACAGTCACCATCTATGGAAGTTCTAGAAACTTTTAAAAAAGATATGTTAATGCAGATAGCGCAAGAGTTACAGTTAGAGGTAAAAAGGTCAACACGTAAACATGAACTTAAAAGGCTTATTGTTGAACAGTTGGTTGATGAAGATGTTTTACCTGATAGTTGTTTAGAAGTGTATAAGCCTCTACCGATGGAACCTTCTGGGCAATATGAGATCAGGCGATTAGAAATTGAAAGAGAGTTAAGACTTAAAGAGCTTGAAGCTCAACAGCGAAAAGAAGAGCTTGAAGCTCAACAACGAAAAGAAGAGCTTGAAGCTCGACAAAGAAAAGAAGAGCTTGAGGCTCGAAAAGAAGAGCTTGAAGCTCAAAAGGAAGAGCGAGCGCTTAAACATGAAAGAGAAATGAGAGCTTTAGAACTCAATGCCCGTAGAATTGCCCATGAAGAGTCCATTGCTACCAAATTTGATTTGGGTAAAAATGTGCGACTGGTACCACCTTTTAATGAGTCCGAGGTTGATAAGTACTTTCAACATTTTGAAAGAGTAGCTCAAAATTTGAAATGGCCTATAGACCAGTGGCCTTTATTGCTGCAAAGTGTTTTGAGGTGAAAGGCCCAGGAGGCATACACGGCTTTGCCAATTTCTGAATGTGTGGACTATAACTCTGTCAAAAATGCTATTTTGAAAGCAAATGAGTTGGTACCAGAAGCATATCGTCAAAAATTCAGAAATTATCGTAAACAAGAAAGTCAAACTCATGTTGAATTTGCCCATGAGAAAAAAGTGTACTTTGACAGATGGTGTTATTCTAGGGAAGTAGGTACAGACTTTGAAAAACTTAGGCAAGTTATTTTGATTGAAGAGTTCAAAAGGTGTGTTCGTGATGACATTAAAACCTATCTAGATGAACAGAAAGTTGAAAATTTGGCAAAAGCAGCAGCTTATGCTGATGATTATGCGCTAACTCACAAGTCCACTTTCAACAAGAATAAGTCCTTTGGTCCTGCTAAAAAGTCGTATCCAGAAATAGGAAAGAAATCTGAAAATGTAGCTCCAGAAAAGAGTTCAGATAAGGGTCAAACCTCAAATCAGACTATGAGTAAGGATAGGAAACCCAGATCCTTTGCTCCTGTTTGCCACTATTGTAAGAAACCTGGGCATGTTATGTCTGACTGTTGGCTCTTAAAGAAGAGAAGAGAAAAGGAGGCAACGCCTTTGTGTCTAGCAAGTCTAACTGGCGTTCAAATCCCAATAGAGCAGAGTCTAGTATTGGTTTAGACAAGTCTGAGATTATTAGGGAAGAGTTCAAACCTTTTGTGTCTGAGGGTTTTGTATCCTTGGAAAGTAGTTCCAGTCAGGTCCCCATTAAGATATTAAGAGATACTGGAGCTACTCAGTCCTTACTTTTAGAAGGTGTATTGCCATTGAGTGTAAGCACATCTACTGGTGAGAGTGTCATTGCTCAAGGTATTGAAGGAGGCTGTGTGAACGTTCCCTTGCATAAGGTCAAGTTAGTATCAGACTTAGTTACTGGTTCTGTTGTTGTGGGTACCAGGCCCACTTTACCCATTAAAGGGGTATCTTTGTTGTTGGGAAATGATCTTGCAGGTGGAAAGGTAGTTGCTGATCCTAAGGTTACTTCTAAGCTGATCACTTTGGTTAGCACTGAGAAATTAGAAGAGGTTATTCCTGGTATTTTTCCCTCCTGTGCTGTGACTCGAGCTATGGCCAAAAAGGCCCAAGAAGAACCAAAAGATTGTAAACAATCTACAGATGTCTTAGTTGATTTGTCAGATACATTCTTAAACAACTATGACCATGATGTGCAGAAATATGATACAAATCCCAAGGCCAGGGTAGATTCTGAAAAACAAGACTCAATTGACTGTCAAGATGTATCACTTTCAAAATCAAAATTGATTTCAGAACAGGAAAATGACCCTGAATTAGCTCCTTTATTCAAGTTGGTCTTGCCACCAGTAGAGCTAGATAAGGTCCCTGTAGGCTATTATGTCAGAAATGGTGTACTTATGCGAAAGTGGAAGCCACCAAATGTCCCTGCATCTGAAGAATGGTCAGTAGTACACCAGATTGTTGTGCCAAAAGTGTACCAAAATGAGATATTAAAATTGGCTCATGAATCCCCAATGGGTGGCCATTTAGGCATCAACAAAACTTACAACAAGATAACCAAACATTTCTATTGGCCTCAAATTCGGCACTGTGTGGCAGAATTTTGCAAAACTTGTCACACTTGTCAAATGGTAGGGAAGCCAAACCAAAAAATTCCTGTAGCTCCTCTCAAACCCATTCCAGCATTTGAGGAACCATTTAGCAAAGTGATAATTGACTGTGTAGGTCCCTTACCAAAAACTAAATCCAGAAACCAATATCTTTTGACCATTATGTGCGCCTCAACCAGATTTCCCGAAGCCATACCATTGACCAACATAACAGCTCCCAAAATCTCAAAAGCTCTGGTTAATTTCTTTACTCTAGTTGGCTTACCAAAAGAGATCCAGTCAGATCAAGGGTCAAATTTTATGTCAGGACTATTTCAACAGGTTGTATTTCAGTTAGGTGCCAAACAGATCAAATCTAGTGCTTATCACCCAGAATCCCAAGGTGCACTTGAAAGGTTCCATTCCACTTTGAAGAATATGATTAGGACATTTTGTTTAGATAATGAAAAAGACTGGGATGAAGGCATTAGCTTATTGTTGTTCGCAGTTAGAGAGTCTGTTCAAGAGTCTTTAGGCTTTAGTCCCTTTGAGTTGGTCTTTGGCCATTCAGTCCGTGGTCCTCTCAAGCTGTTGAAGGAAAATTGGTTATCTGAGAACACCGAGAGCCTAAATCTGTTAGATTATGTCTCGAAGTTCAGAGATAAGTTGAAGAAGGCTTGTGAGCTGGCGCAACAAAATTTGAAAACTTCTCAGTCAAAAATGAAGATGCTTTATGATAGGAAGTCGCAAAACCGTACTTTCAAACCAGGTGACAAGGTTTTAGTGTTACTACCTGTCCAGGGAAATACGTTACAGGCCAGATATCACGGGCCATACAAAGTGTTAAAGAGAGTAGGTGACCTGGACTATATCATTGAAACCCCGGACAGAAGAAAGTCAACCCAACTATGTCATGTAAATATGGTAAAACCATACTTTGAAAGGGGTGTGAAAAAACCTGTTATGGTTACTGACTGTAGTATAGAAAGTAACAGTAATCAGGAGCGTGAAATATGGGACGACACTCCTGATCTTGATGTTGAATGTAGAATTAGGTTGAGAAATTCTGAGATCCTTGATGATTTAGAAACCAAACTGAGTCATGTACCACCAGATAAGAGGGTTCCACTCATTGAATTGCTCTTAAAGTACAAGTCAGTGTTCCCAAATGCCCCTAATAGGACAAATATACTCGTGCATGATGTCGATGTCGGCGATGCCCGTCCGATCAAACAGCATCCGTATCGGGTAAATCCTATCAAACTCGAAAAATTAAGGCAGGAAGTGCAATATATGCTAGAAAAAGATATAATTGAACCAAGTCAAAGTAGTTGGGCATCTCCTTGTGTTTTGGTCCCGAAACCAGACGGTTCAATCAGATATTGCACTGACTACAGAAAAGTCAATGTTTTGAGTAAAACGGATTCCTTCCCTATCCCAAGGATGGAAGACTGTATTGATCGGATTGGCAATGCCAAATACATCACAAAGTGTGATTTACTGAAAGGATATTGGTGTGTACCTCTTACTGAGCGGGCCAAAGAAATATCGGCCTTTGTGACCCCTGATGGTCTATATCAGTACAAGGTAATGCCATTTGGCATGAAGAACTCCCAAGCCACATTTCAAAGACTAATGAATATATGTTTAAAAGACTTAGAAGGTGTTGAAGTGTATGTGGATGATATTGTCATCTTTAGTGATACTTGGGAAGAACATTTAAAAAGGCTTGAACAAGTCTTGTTTCGGCTCAAAGAGGCAAACCTCACTGTAAATTTGTCAAAGAGTGACTTTGTAAAAGCAAAGGTTGTGTACTTAGGGCATGTAGTAGGTCATGGAGTTGTGACACCAATCAAAGCTAAAGTGAAAAGCATCATTGACTATCCCATTCCTGAAAATAAGAAAAGCTTAATGAGGTTCCTTGGAATGGCGGGATATTATAGAAAATTTTGCAAAAACTTTTCAGAGGTCACTGCTCCACTGACTGAACTACTGAAAAAGAATGTAAAATATCACTGGTCAGAGACTTGTCAAAAATCATTTGACAAAGTAAAGAACCTTCTCTGTTTAGAGCCCGTACTAACTGCTCCGGACTTCAGTAAACCTTTCCAGCTGGCTGTAGACGCCAGTGATGTGGGTGCAGGTGCAGTTTTACTGCAATGTGATAATGAAGATATTGAACATCCCATCTGCTATTTTTCAAAAAAATTTAATGTTCATCAAAAGAACTACTCTACAATAGAAAAAGAATGTTTAGCACTCATTTTGGCCATCCAGCATTTTGACATATACATATCTTCATCATCAAAACCCACCGTTGTATACACAGATCACAATCCTTTAGTCTTCTTGCACAAAATGAAAAACAAAAATGGAAGATTATTGAACTGGAGTTTAATGTTGCAAGAACACAATCTTCAAATAGAACATGTTAAAGGAAAGGATAATATCTGTGCGGACGCCCTGTCCAGAAGCTGTATTTAATGTGTGATTTATATACCTGTAATTAGTAAGTTTATAAAAGTTATACATGGCGTCAATTTTACTTTTGTATTTAGATAAATATGTTTTGTAAAAAGTTATTACCTGTGTGTATATACCTGGTGAAAATCTCTTGTAAAATTTTGTAACCCCTTGGTTTCCAAAATTTTTCTTTAAGGGGGGAGGTGTTACATATATTGGACACTATATTAGTACATTGTATATTACATATATTAGGCACTATATTAGTGCATTGTTTAGTTTGAGCTTTGTGTTTATACATTGTCATAAAAGATAATTGTGTTGTTGGTTCTTTTTGTGTGTTGACATTTAAAGTAAGGGAGTTGTTGACTTTTGTGTTTTAGTGTTTATTGATCTGTTCACAGACTGGGGGAAATCCCCCCCTCAGTGGTTATGTTAGATTTGGGGAAACCCAATTGCCAGTAGTTTCTAGAACTTCCTCCTTTGGCCTAGATGGCTCAAGCCTTTTTGAGTTGGTTCTGTACAATTCCAGAGAAATCTGCGAATGTATATAAGGAATGTACATCTGACCACAAGTAAACTTTGTATTCGCTGGCTATAAGGAGAGCTATTGTGTTTTGGAATATAATATAACTTGTGTTGCTGTGAACTTTTACTGGGGTGAACTAGATACATGGTCTGGACAGATTTATTGCACTTTGGATATTTTTGGATATTGTACAGTTATATAACAGACAGTGGATTTACTGCATTTTGGACATTGTCCATATCTTGGAGCAGACAATACAATTGTGTTAACTCTCTAAAAATTTCCAGACAGACCTTCTGTATGACTGGATATATAAAGAATAGCAGGACAAGAACCTTTTGTGTTGTTGAGTGTGAGACAGGTCACAAGATATAGATATCCGTGTGTGAGTGAACATTGGACAGATCACAGGACAGACCATAGGACATTGGATAGACCACAGAATATACTACAGGACGGATTACGGAACAGATTGCTGGATACGGCGGATAAACTTAACTCATAATCTCTGTGGTCAGGTCAGCTAGATCTTATTATTGTATTAGTGTGTTTGGTTAAGGGCATACCAGTTGACTGTAATCATTATTGTTAATCGCTAAATAAATTTGTTAAGTTAAGCTTTTTGCTTTTTTTTCTGTTACAACTTAAAGACAACCGGTAATTGCTACCGTGCTTGCCCGTGACCGTAACACCCACTTTTTGAGGAAGTTGGTATAACAGTATACTGGGGTGGTATATAAATATAAAAAACAGGATGAAATTAAACAAACTACACAGAAAGTATAATATATAAAATGAGTATTTCCTTTTAAAAAGTGCTACATATACATAAAACGACCGTTGTTATAGTCAGATGTCCCAAAAAGTGTCTCCATGGTGCTTACATGCATCTCCTTACCGTGCATTGCCTAATATGCAGGTACATCATTTTTTTATTTATTATATTAATTGTTCTTAAACAGAGTTTCAGAGAACAATAAAATATAAGGCAGTTAATATAACTTTAATTCAAAATGTTAAATTCAGCATGTGTGTTTATTGGTAGAATATACCACTATTTAGTCATATATATATCTGTTGTTTCACCCGCCTTGGTTTGAAACATGGTTTTATGGGAGAGTCATTTTTTTAGTTTAAACTGTGTTTATTTTTAATCTTATTTACCTGACCTACCATAAACTCTGCCATAGCAGAGCAAGTTAGGTCAGCTCAAATATATATCATAACATGTGGTGGCATTATGGAGTGGCGTTATAGGGGGGATGTTATGGTTTTGTGGCATTTTGACTGTATTTCACCAAAACACAGCTCTTTGGGTGAGGAATATTCACATCCTACATTGACTTTACAGTATCTAGGCCTCAGATAATTATTGAACTAGTCTAAGGTGGTGCCAGAAATTCTATGTTTTACCTTTTTTACCTGTCCAGAGGGGTTCATTGAGAAATCTAGTAATAGTTGATAGTGATGTTTTAATTCAATGATCAGATGGGAACTAGTCATTGAAAATCTTTTGAGGACTTTTGATAATCTTGATAAAACTAGGTCCATGAAATTATTTTATTACGGATAAGTAGGCGTATTTCACAACCATAATCCGATGAATCTAGATTCAACAGATTCGCTTGTGATGTGACTAGAATCTTAATCTGGATTATGAATTCAGATTCAGATTCATTGGACTTGCAAAATAATGGCCGCCAAATGTGGCAGCAGTTTTCAAAAATATTTTGTGATTTTCATAATATTTTATAATGGTTTATTTAATTTACTTCGATTTGGATTTGGAATTTGATAAAATTACATTTCACAAATGTAGCTAATCCAAAGAATCCATATTTGAATCTGGATTGCACAGTTTTATGCAGATTTTTGTTTGTGAAATGCACCAGGGCCAATATTTACAAAGATTCTCAAACTTAAACTCATGTTAAATCTCACTCATAAACTCATTTTTATGAGTTTATACTCAAACTCAAACTTTTCACAATATAGAAAATACTTAATCTCATCTCAAAACTCATATATAAACTTATTTTCTGAGTTTATACTTGAACTCAAAGTGAATTGTATTTACAAAAAATCTCAGAGTGAGATTTTGCTTAAACTTTTCCAAAAATTAGAGTTTACCTTCTAGTAATCTCAAATTTTGAGTTTGTTCTGAAAATTGTAGTTGAAAGAGATGGCATACTGTTCCCGTGGGCCTTGCACTGTGAAAAGACTAATCAGAGACTCTGGCAATCTTTTGCAATATTTAACTGATGAGTATATGCTGGTAAATTTGTGCTTTAAAAATGAGTTCATGAGTGAGTTTTAACACAAGTTTAAGAATCTTTGTAAATGCCAACTCTTGGCCCAGTTCACAAATTTTTGTACAGTAAAACCTCCATTATGCGACTTGTTTTCTGAATATTTAATTTTATAATCTCATTACTACACTCTTCCAATTTGTAGTTCCTTATTGTTTTGGGTTAAAATTCCTCCTAATTTATGAGCCTTCCATTATCTGAACAAAAATCTCACTCCCTACCTGTTCACATAGAGGTTCAAACTGTACTATACTACTGGAAGCATCAATACTTGCAAATTATTTTGTCTCCTTTACACTTTAGTGATGTATTTATCCATTGCTTTCAATAAATTCTTTTAGACCACATTACAATGTACATATTAAATTTCAGATTTACTCTTCAGAAGAAAAACAAAATAATAGTGCTATAAATAATATTAAACACTGAAATATTGTTGCCATATCTTGGGCGACAGTTTTTCTTATGTTTTTTTTCTACAGAAACCCAGTAAAATATATCCATTGTTTTGACAACTGTTTTAGAACCATATATAATTTTATGTCTTTCTTTTTCTGCACACAAAAATATATCCATTTGGCTGTATTTTAGTGATATATAACTTATAACTTTGCTGCATATATAAACATAAAAAATATCCCCATTGTTTAAACAACTGTGTCTTAGAGGCACATTATAGTTTTCCCGACAAAATATCGACATTGCTTTGAAAACTATTGAAGAAACACATAATATGCAAACCTTGACATGATTTCCTCTATTTCGTTTATGATTTAGGAAATATGATTGGTTACACCAAGGAATGTAAACACAAGTGCCTTTGGTTTGACCCTACATGTGCCACTATGACAAAAACCAATATATGCAAAGTGCACTGAGTATGTGTGACCCGTAGCTGTGTCAAGGACTGTAAAGAAAAACATATTTTACCAAGGGGAAAATAAACATTTCTCCCTTTTGTATTTATGTCAGTAAAATGACATTAAAATGTTCTTGAGCAGTTACTTTTCAGTAGTTTGTTTTTCTGAAATACATGTTTCAGAATCATATAAAAGAAGTGATTCTAGTTACAATAATTAATTGCTCACAAACATGGTAAACAAAAGGGGCAATTTATTTGCACATTAGGATACATACGATTGTTTAAATGTACCTGTATACATGTTCTCCATGTGTGTATATTTACAAACAATGTCAAAAATATCACAGACTATGCTGTTGACAAACTTAAGTTTAAGCATGACTTGAGTTTAAGCAGAAACTCAAATTTTGAGTTTTATCTCACAAGAGATTACTTTTGAAAATACAGATTTCAACATAATCTCATGTGAGACAAAAACTGAGATTATGTGTCTGAGTTTGAGTATGAGTTTAGGAATCTTTGTAAATCCGGGTCCTGCTGATTTATGTCGGAATTTTAAGCATAGCAATTTTGATGTTTAGTGGTGTCATTTTTTTTGTTTCTTTTTTTGCGTTTTTTTCGGTTTTTTCTCACTCACAGAGACAGAGGAGTTTTTATTTAACGTTTCACACGGTGTAAGTGTATCCTATCTTAATATTTAAACGTTGTAGCCTAGCCTTGTGTTAAATATTCTGCTTATACTCTTAATTGAGACAGTGAACCACAACGATTTACCTGCAGGTCGCCGACAAGCTAATGCTGCGTTCAGAGAGCCCGTGCACACGACCTGTGAGTTGGTACCCACCAGTGGAAAGTTTTGACCGTTCTTCACAATTTACCGCTGGTGTGTTTATGTGTGGATGTAAACAAACACAAATGGCAAAGAGAAAGAAATAAAAGAAATCACAATACTTCGCTATCCACCATACAAAAGATATATATTTCATTGGTTATTCGTTTTCTGAGGTTACTGTATTTATCAAAATCCCGAGTACCGAAACAGTTCATTTAGCAGGTTTTTTTATAACAAAAGCACATGTATTCTGCATCTTTGTTGTCACTAGAGGTGAAGGTCAAAGTTTGGAAAGTTTCTGGTGACACCCAACTCACCAGTGGTATTAGACGTGGTTACCTCGGCTCTACTTTACTTGCGTGTAGAGCCGTGGCACGACCCCACATAGAACTGGAGATTTGCATAAAATCTGTTTCTGTTGAATAAAACTTGATAAAATGACTGAAAATGGTTTTAAATATTAGAAACAGTTGATATTAAGCCAAGGACACAATAAATACAACATGTGTACAAAATATATGCTATTTTACACAGCTTTTATAATAAAAGAACATTTTCAAGTTTTTGGAGAAAATGGTCCAAAAACCCTGGAAAATCAGGAAATGTCAGTTATTTTTTGTCAAACATGTTTGTATGTTGACTGATTGTTGAAGAAAAAGAAACAAAATAGTTGTGGGAACAGTTATGTATTTACATTTGTATGATATTTGTGTTTTATGCAAATCTCCAGTTCTATGTGGGGTCGTGCCACGGCTCTACACGCAAGTAAAGTAGAGCTGAGGTAACCATGTCTACAGTGGTATATATCCTCGCACGTCCAATTATCAACCACGTAAGCAGGAAAATTGACAATAAATAATATGAAATAACATACATTTGCAAATATCCAGTTGGTTGTTGTCATATTATGTTATCCATCTATTGATATGTATATATCCCGGTTTGATATGATATTTTGCACAGAAATGATTGTTTTTCTTAGGTATGTCACACATGTTATACAGGAAGCATCACTTCCAATTATCGATCACATGACTAAAGGTTGCATCTAAAGCTAGAAGTAGCAGACTTAAGGTTGTGAGATAAATAAAAAATACTATTGATGACGGAAAATGATAAAAGTATAAAATTTATTGTATCAGCTTACGCCAAATTGTAATAATTAGGATCTGGAAGATCTTATGTTTCGAGGGCTGATGCATCACTACTTTTTTATTGACAGTAAAGAGCATATTTCAAAAACTTGGCTGCGCCTCTAATTGAGTGACCTTCATCAATCACAGCTTACAATAATACAAAGGTCAGATAAGCTTCTTGGCAAGGTCAGGATTTTTCTGCAATAAGATGCAACAAAACCTTCTTTTAAAATGAAGTAATACAAATATTTGAGAAACAATTTTTAACTTTTCTGAGAGAGGACCTATAAGGACCATATCACTCCTTCAGGTTTATTACACATTATTCTGAACAGTTTATATCTATTTATTGGTTTGGAATAAAAATAGACAGAATTCTGCAGGAGAGAAATGAAATTAGTGGCAGAAACATTTATAAAATACTACAAAATTGAAGAATTATTAATTGTGAAAAACGGACATTAGTGTATTGAGAAATTATCACATACACTTTTTAACTTTTTAAAATTTCATACCGGTTTGACCTCATCTTTTTGAAAGTTTTGTGTGATATTATTTCATCAGGTGTTTACATTCAATTCTCCAATCGACAAATTCAAAATGCAGTTATGTGACCTGAGAAAGGAAAAAATTGCTCCCGGTCGATAATAGGAAGTGGTTGATAATGGGACCTGCGGCGATACCACCTGTGAGACCGTTCTTGACAAATTTACAGGCTGTGAAGTCGTGTGTACGGCCGGTAAGAACGCAGCATAACTCGCCCGGCTGAACTGTATATTCGGGTACTGTACTGTACTGCTCAGCCAGTGAAGTTCGTCACCTGCATTTTATGACAATATTAAAGAGTTTTTACTGTCCAGTTACGGCATATATGTATACCTTGCCGTTGAAAGAAGCTATTCCATTTATTTAAATGTGAATATTGCCTGTCCTTGAGCATTTTTACGGCAGGTGACGAACTTCACTGGGGTGACGAAATTCACTTGGCCGACCAGTGCTGCTCAGCTACCCAAGTTCGTCGCCCAACCAAGTTCGTCACCTGCACTTTTTGACAATATTTAAACCTATTTGCAATTATCTTTCTTTGTAGAGTGTCCTTGCGTTGCCGGTTTTCGACAGTCTTACGCATTTTAATCCATTTTTGTTTCTTTCATCATTCCCTGATGTATTTTAATCTTAAAATTAGAAAAAAATGCTGTTTAATTGACAAAAACAAATATAATGGGTAAATATTTTAAGTTACTTAATTTTTTCATTTGATTCAATTTCTTTGTGTATAGCGTTCTTATTTTACAAATGGTTGTCTGTTATCGACGGCAAAATAAAATCAATATAAATGGTATTCAAAATATATTCTAAAATTTTTATTTTTCACATTGTCCTCTGTAAATTGATAATTTAATAAATAAATAGAATAATTGTTGCCATTATATCATAATAATGTACAAAAAACATTATTTTTGAAGGTCTGCTCATAAAATTATTTCCCTAGACAATTGTGCCATTAATTTTTAAATAGGGTTTTGAAGGCTGTTTCTTCCATTTGTGTCCACACAAAGCACGTGTTTTTATGTTAATGATCATGTGTATGGTTAATTTATTTTATAACCTCCAAAAATAAAAATATTTTATGGCATATTTTTCTTATATTTGCTGCTGAACAAACACATGCTGTCATTGACAATGGATTACATCAAGGTCAATTTAATAAAAATGTATGTGTAGAGTTTTGTAAAACAAATATTATAAATCTTTTTGTCTTTTACAATATACCCTATAATTTTATTTTATGAGGATAAAATTTGCATTATTCATGGAAATTCATGAGCGTTGCCAATGACAACCATATTTTATTTTACTTTAAAAATTGATATAATATTTCACTTAACAAAATCGGGATTTTACTGCATCATGCATTAAGAATCTTTATTTTATCAAACTCAAAAAAATATTTGCATTAAAAGCCATGTGATATATTGTAAATAAAGAGTAATACTCTTATTTATTTAATTTTAAGTGAGATGAAGAGCACCTGCACAGAACTACAATATATTAATGCGCGGCCGTCGATAATGGACGACCGTCGATAACAGACGACACAGCGATAATACATCAGCATTATAAGCACTTGTTCTGCTTGTTTCAGTATCAATATTGCCTGTCCTTTTCAGTTTTTAAGGCAGGTGACGAACATGGGTAGGCGACGAACTTGGGTAGCTGAGCAGTACAGTACCCTGCATAAGTTGGCCGCCCTCACCACACCTTCACATGGCTTTAATATGAGTGGCCTACTATCCGCCTACTACACTCTGAAATCATGTATTATTGTTAAACTTCTTATATGAGTGGCTTAATACACTCTGAAATCATGTACGTATTATTTTAAACTTATTATATACAACAGTTTTCATTGGTGTACAATAACCTATTTATCTTCCGTTTGTCTTTCTGGAGCCTGTAGATGAACCGCGGCCAACTTATGCCTGTGGACAATTTTTGAAGGGTAGCAGTACTGCTTGGCTTATTATCTTGGTACACGCCTCAAATTGGCACAAAACGGAAGTTAAAATATTTCATAACAATGGTTCTTTATCGCCCACACTTGCGCATTTCCGCATATCATATAAGATATTGCCTTGCTACCAATTATTGCCGGTATATGAGCAAATTGCCGACAAGACAACTCGCAGACGTCAACTCGCTGACAAATTTTAAATAAATTAATGACATAATATAACCCAATTTTTTGTCATTCTTTCACTACCAATTATCGCCACCAGAAAATAAAACGTTCACATTTCAGTAATGGTCATATATTTTGAAAGGTTTTTGTTGTGCATTTGTTCCATTCACTTTGGAAATAGTTTTACCTCATTTGCTAGGCTTGGGATGCTACTTTGGTGAAGTTATATCTATTTGAATTCTGTCTGGCGATAATTGGCAGCAAGTCAGTAGATGAAGTGATGATGTGTGTGGCTTCGGTACTTTCCGTATGCAAATTTTGCCAAGTTGGGGCGCTGGTTTCATGTAGAAATTATATTATCGCCCCTTAAAACAACTCTGAAAGGTTTATTGTTTTGTTTCGATATTGGTAAAGTACTTTAATAACTTGCACTTGTGTCCATGCATATTTCATTAAAGGTCATAGGAAGCATTTTCAGATCATTCATTAGTAATAGCATATACATATGAAAGTTCAATTTCTGTAAAAATAAGATGCATCTGGACAAAGTTACATAGAATATTCAGTCATTTTCTGTCTGTCTTTTCAAACTTTTCACAACTGTCGCCATTATTTTTCACTCAACAACTCCCGTAAAAAGTACTAGCCTTGACATCACAGGTTCATGTCAATGTAAACAAACTAACATTTTCGAAGGCCTTTTACTACATACATATATATTAAAAAATTGCATTTTCTGTTTTTATGAAGTTTATTTGTTTATAAGACACCAGTCTGCCACAGTAAATTTCTGAAATAGCCTTGAGAACATCTTTTATATTTGTTTCAGATAAAAAATTATTTAAAGAGGTATTTAGCAAATTGGGTAAAAATCACAAATCATGCAGTCAATCAGGTTCAACTCTGAGATGAATTCTGGTAGTTTATTTTTGATTTTGAAAACTAATTATTGCTAGGAGATGAAATAAATACAACATAAATGTCTTTAGAACTGGGCCTCAAGCAAGGATAATCCTATATGTTCCTCAAATTAGTTCAGAACTTTCCCACCAAAAATGCAAACAATACTTTCATGTATACATAATGCGTCTAGCCATCTACAGTGTATACTGTGGATAATATTTCCCCACAAACATATTTCCTTTTTCTTGGTCTCAACAACGGCTTAAATTGAGAGAAAAAAAATGTTACCAACTAATTTCTAAAACTTAAGATTATCCAAACTTAAGGTAAAAAAGTACTGAACTACATTCTTAAGGAAAACCCATTGTATACTGATTATTTCATGAACTGATAATATAAAAGTTAGAACTTTAAGGATTTTTTCAGAATAAATTCAATAAATTTGACTACAACAGCATGATTATTATAAATAATTTATGCAAATGAAAACAAATTATATATTTTGAGTTCACTTTACATCATACCTTATCTTGATAGAAGTACCAGTGATTAAAGGAAAAAACAGTATCCAGTACATTTTAATGACAACGTTTAAGTTTGTGAACAGATATTTAGTTTTATGTAAATATCTAACTTGTGAAAGGGTACCATCCAGTCACAGTTTTAAAAACCTTGAAAAAAATGGGAGGAGGCAATATCTCATACAGATGTTTACGCTTCCTGCATTCCAAGACAAGTGTACTTATAGTATTTCTCCTGTGTTTGTTAGAACTGTTGTGGTTACAAATGAGGTGAAACTTGAGAAAAAAACAGCATATGGAAAAAAATAAAGGCTAGTGAGCTTTTTTTTTTTTGGCAAATCTTCAAAGAAAAATGTTATTTTCCTTCAGTTTGTAAATATATACATTATATCTCCCAACTGAACAGAACTTCGTTGTGAACCTGTGACATCATCAATCATCTACTACGAGAAAAACAATATGTTGGCTTTTTACTCCACTTCATTATATTTATTTTTTCTAATGCTGTTTATGACTCTTGTACCATATATTTCTTAAAATAAACCACATTTTCATTCTTATAGCTTGTTTGTCTATTGAATTAAGTTAACTTCACATTTTTTGTGAAAAATGCTGCCTATGACCTTTAAAAAGAAATCCACAACATTACACTTAAAACAAGCAAAACTAGGGTTTTTGTGTCTAATTGTGCCAAGTTATGGCGGGAGGCAGTAGACTGTGTATTCAGAATTTCAAGATGGCAGTGTAAACAAGGGATATCCTTGGGTAGGGTGCGGGGGGGGGGGGGGGGGTTAAATTTTAAGGTGGGGAGTATTATTTTCCAACAACCCCCCCACTAATTTTATGTTTAGTGCATGAATTGGTGGGTGTGACGTCTCGCCACCTATCTTTTTTGTAGGCCTGGGGTCAAAATCAAGCGAGTAACAGCTATTTAAAACTCAGGACTCAGAATTATACTCTGGAGAGTCAAAAACATAAAAAATTTTGACTTATAACTTGAAAACTAGGGCTGGGACGGGTGCTGAAAAACGGCACCGAGTACTCCCCTCTGACAACCGGCCCGAATTTGAGTAACCGCGAGATTTAGTACTTACCATTAGTAGTCTTCTGTAAACAAATAGTCGGATCTGGAAACTAAACTTTTGAAGAAAAATGTCTTCTATTTGACCAGATATTGTAGAATATGGAGTAAATTAAATGTTTTCAAGCGAAAACAACAACTTTAATTGATATTATGTGACGGAAATGCTGAAATTTAGCATATTTTACACAAACGTTTCATTACCTGTGCGATAATACAATACCTCGCGAGTATTTAAAATGGACTCGAGTACAAGCCAAGATTGACTCGTTTATCGAGGCTCGAGTAACCCTTCACAGCCCTATTGAAAACTATTGCATTTAGAGAATTTAGTTTAAATATGTTATTCAGCTACTTTTGGGTCAGCTAGAACAAAGTAAAATTGCGGACCTGTAGCTCATTGCATAGCCGAGTAATAGTTACTTTAAGGTTCTCACTGTTGAGTAAATCAGTTGTAACTTGAAAACTATTGCAAAAGTGTATAACTCGCTTATTATTGGTCCTATAGGTTTGCAATGTGAAACCAACCTGTTGGAAATCATGGGTTAGGAATCTTCTGATGTGGTCAGATTTGACCTTGGGCTCCTCCTTCAAGGTCAAAAGAGGATAGTCAAATTTAAAAGTGCTTATAACTCGCTTACTATTGATCATAGAGGTTTGCAATGTGAAACCAACTAAAAGGATATCATTGGCTGGGAATCTTTTGATGTGGTCACATTTGACCTTGGACCCCTTGTTCAAGGTCAAACGAGGACAGCCAAACTTAAAAGTGCTTATAACTTCAGGAATCTTCAGCCTCTATGTCTTTTATTGCATCCACAGGTTTTATATGTTCAGGGATACACCTCTGGCTCGCAATAAAGTGAGCAGCATAATTCTAGTTGGTAGTGAATTGTGGTAACGAGACAATGGTAGCAAGTTGCTGTGATCACAAGTTCTATGTCTTCCAAGTTTTATCCCCTAGATAAGTAAATGTTTTGTGAAAAAAAAAAAAAAATTTGTAACATTTATTTTAAAAAAACACCATACATAATTAATTATCAATGTTTTAATCTATACTCACAGACAGCAAATGTTAGTTCAGCAACCAATATAAGTAAAGTCATAAATAGTTTTTAATATGGATGTTCAAATGAAAAATAATCAACAGCGAGACTCATTAGCATAAAATTATGTTTTGTTTTGAAACAAAGTGGAAGAAATAGCCTTCTAAACCAACTTCAGTTTATATATTCTGTTTCCCCATTTAAAGCTTGTGCTGATACATGTTGCAAGGTCCATGAGTGTCCGTGAACTCTGTCGCTTTAGTTGCCTGTCAGGTTAAAAAGGCTATTATGGTGACAGGAACTTGATCTTCCAATTTTTACCCTTCAACCCTTTAGGGCTGTTGGTTGGGGTATTGTTTTCACCCATGGTGTCCTGATGGGCGGGTGGGGAGGCGGGGAAAAGTTTGTCTGGGCTGTATCTCAGAAACAGTAAGGTGTAGAAAGTTGACACTTGGTAAAGCCATCGGCTAGGGGTGTAGTTGTGCAACATCATGGTTTGACCTTGATTTGACCTTGCCATAGTGACCTTGAGTTTGAAAATCTTGTCCAGGCTATATTTCGGCAACTGTAAGGTCACCTTACTAAGGTGTAGGAATTTGATTCTTGGTAGGGACATTGGTTGGGGGTGTAGATGTCATGGTGTGACCTTGATCTGACCTTTGACCTTGCTGTAGTGACGACCTATAAAATCTTGTCCGGGCTATATCTCAGAAACCGTAAGGTGTAGGAATTTGATACTTGGTAGGGACATTGGTTGGGCTTTGTAGATGTTGCATGGTGTGATCTTGATTTGACCTTTGACTTTGCTGTAGTGCTCACGAGTTTTAAAATCTTATCCGGGCTAATTCTTGGATTCCGTAAGGTGTAGAAGGTTGACACATGGTAGGGACATTAGTTAGGGGATGTAGGTGTGCAGCATGGTGTGACCTTTAACTTTCTGCCAAAGTGTGTTCACCTGATATATTTGAGACATGTTTCACTTACGACAAAGATGTGTGGATTGCTGCAACTGATTTTTATTTGTACTTTTACATAATTGTGCTATTTCCATTGACAGCTATTCTCCAATTAATAAATTTTACAGTTTCATAATTTTAAATTTAGTTATTATTGCTGTCATCTTGCTGTTGAATTGTCTTGTTTTAATGACAATGGTTCTGGTAAATGTTTTGTATGCCGGATACCCAATAAATGCATTAATGCATTAAAGCACATTTTTACAGATAGACTTTACTGACTAAATTATCCAATTATTTAACTTTCTGGGTTGATTTTTATGGGTGATAATTAAGCGGCCCGCCAGGGACGCTTATTTGTTTTCATTGAAGTTCAACTGATAACCGCCGCTGCCACAGGATTATGGTCTCCCTTGAATAACTTCTTAGCCTTTCATATTTTTCTTTCCTTGTTACCTTTCTTTAAAACTATAGGGGCGGGAAAAATTTTTGGGATACTTTGCGCAGACCTTAAGCTTTACTTAAGGTAGCCTTAAGCATAACTCCAAAACACCCCGTCATCGCGTTTCGGAAAAAAGCACACACACCTGTGCTATAAAATTTATCACGTACATTCTAGACCAAATTTCCAAGGTCGAAAAGGATTTTCTAATCAGTCGGACCATAGATGCCTGAATGGGAGGCGTTTTATTTTTGTAAATTTTTTAAAAATGGGTACTTGGTCTGTATCTCAAAAACGGTGAGGATTTCGGCGTTTTGTTGGAATAACTTATTCAGCTACTTTTTGATAATCTTTCACATACCGAAGTTTTAGCCCTGTATCTGCAATCTTAAGGTCGCCTAGGTCGCCTTAATGTCAAAAAAGGGGGTTTTAGCCCTCCAGTTCACTTAGTTTTTCACTTTTTTCAGCCAAACTGGGGGTTTTAGCCCTCCAGTTCACTTAGTTTTTCACTTTTTTCAGGCAAACTTGCCACATATATTAAGATTTGCCAAATGCAAAACTCATTGGTGACAAAATTTTATTCAACAAAAAGACATACCATTACAAGGATGCTTTTGAATTGGCCGAAAAGCTCAAATTCTTCAAAAAGGGAATCCGAGCAGGCAACAATTTAGTGGCTTTTCGTGGACGGTCTTCAATTTTTAGCAATTTCTTCCCATGCACTTTTCGTAAAGGTAAAACTGAATACAACTGTTGTGAGCAGATGTTTCAGAATGAGTTATGTCTGTTTTTTGGGGATCCTCAGTCTGCAAAAACCATCATGTTGCAATCAGATCCAATGTTGATGAAGAAAATTGGAGATAAAGTTGCCAACAGCGACAGTACCAAGAAGCAACAGTGGCAAGCACATCAGGCAAAAAATTTGATGAAAACTGCTGCATATCTCAAATTTTCTCAAAATCCTAGCTTGATGAAAGAACTTAAAAGCAAGACTGGAAAATTTGCAGAGGCAAACCAATACGACCTAACTTGGGGAACAGGGATCGCCCTAAAAGATGACAAGATATTAGACCCTACAAGATGGACTGGATCCAACTGGCTCGGTGAAATACTGACTGAGCTTCGAGATAAATTCAATTCAAAATAACTTTAATCTCTAATATACAGTTCTTAGATAAATACTATAAGACTGAACTTTATAATCTTAATTGCCAGTTCCATACTGGATATATCATATTGTAAAGACATGTAAAAGGTACCTAAACATATTAAATGTATTTGTTACTGTGAAATATGAAACAAAATTTAATCAGTGATATCATGGACACATGTTACACATTACAACTGGGTTTCACATCTGGACACATCTTTCACATCTTTTGTATTATTAGTTTCTATACAAATAATAGAATAGATCAGTATGTTCGTGCATATACAATGTCTAATGTGGTAGAAAAGGGAAGAGAAAGAAAAGAAAAAAAGAGAAAAGAAAACAGTCATTGTTGTAAAATGGTTGTAAACAACCTAGTTATTGAAAATATGAAAGAATATTTAATTGGGTAAAATTAATGACTCTTGTATATTAAATCTTGATATACCTATTATTTCTTGGTATAATATATTCACACATATGTAAACCATACAAGTGAGTAATATGTATTTCTACATATAAAAAAAAAATCCACAAACTTATTGTTGTAAAATACATTTAAGATATATAGTGTGCATTGAGTATTTGTTTATGTAAACGATCTTGAATGCAGAAAATGTAATCATACATATATGCACTTTTTGTATGTATAAAAACATTATAAGAAAAACAAAAAAAATTATTCATGGACAATACATGAAAAAATGTATAGCCTGTATACAGTACTTTATATAAAAGCTATTGAGTATAGAAAGTTTAATTTAAAAAAATGTGTAATTACAAAAACATAAGTACATAACACAAATTTTAAATTAGAAAATTTAATATAGAAGATTTTCATCTCATATTTAAGTAAATGAGGTTCTCTGATCATTTTAAGTAATGAGTAAATATTTGATATTTTAATGTTCTGGTTATGTAACAATGAATATAGCTTTAAATGCAGGGCTATAACTGAGGTGTTTGCCAACATTGTCCACGGTATTTTGTATTAGTTTTGTCTCAGGTGGTAAATATGTGAATATATCTGTAACTTCTGATAAGTATATTCAACAGTGTTGTTAAAATCTTGCAAGAGTACATATTGACATATTGTAATAAGTGCATTATACTCTTTGACTTTTAAATTTCTTAACTAACTTGGTTAAAATCTTGAAAGAGTATATTTTGACATATAAAAATAAGTCTATTACATTTTTCAACTAACTTAAAAATATACAGTATACATACAGTATTTGGTTACATAAATAGCTTGAATGCATAAAGATACTTAATTACAAAACAAAAGTGTATGAAACAAATTTCTTTTTTTGATGTTCATGTAACTTGACGTGTTTGCCAACATTGTCCATGGTATTTTGTAATATTTTGTCTCATGGGGTAAATATGTGAATATATCTGTAACTTTTGATAAGTACATTCAACAGTGTTGTTAAAATCTTGCAAGAGTACATATTGACATATTATAATAAGTGCATTATACTCTTTGACTTTAAAATTTCTTAACTAACTTTGTTAAAATCTTGCAAGAGTATACTTTGACAAATAAAAACAAGTCTATTACATTTTTCAACTAACTTAAAAAATACACTATGTATACAGTAATTTAGTTACATAAATAGCCTTGAATGCATAAATGTAATTACAAAACAAAAGTGTATGAAACAAACCTCTTTTTTTAATGTTCAGGTAATGTGACAGTGACTATATCTTTAAATGTAGGGAAAAGATATGCTATTTCAAAAATATATATATGTCAAACTGTAGGCACCAGATCACCTGTATTATGTATGAATAAAAACTGAAAATAATGCTAGTAAATTAAATTAAATTGAACTGAAATTATGAAGTATTAAAGAACAGAGCTACCATCATGGACCATAGCATTTTGTAATAGTATGTCTCGTGGTAAATATGCGAATATATCTGTAACTTTTGATATATACATTCAACTGTGTTGATAAAATCTTGTAATACTATGCATTATCATATCGAAAAAGGTGAATTATATTGTACAATTAACTTAATTTTTATTATGAACTAATTTTATAGAAATCTTACAAGACTACATATTGACACATTGAAACAAGTGCATTCAACCATGTTGTTAAAATCTTGCAATAGTACATTTTGACATCAAAACAAGTGCACTTTTTATGTCAGCTGACTTGTCAGTCAGCTGACATTATGTCGTCACTCTGCGGCGTGGGCGTACGCGTACGCGTCCGCGTGAACAACTTCTCCTCCAAAACTACAAGGCCTAGAGATGTGCTGTTTTTTTTAAAAGATACCTTATCTATCGAGGATGAAAAATTGTTCAAGGCATGCAAATCTGTCTGTTCGTCTGTTTGCTAGAGACATTACAAGGGGGGTACCCCCACCAAAAGTGTGAAAATTTCAACACTTAATCACAATTTTCTCAGTGACTATTGCAGGGATTTCTCTCATATCTTGCATATATGTACTAGGCCAGAGGTAGATTCTCTTGTGTGAGTATGAGACCTGGATCTGTCTTACTTTTTTTTTAATAAATTTTTTTAATAATTTTTAATGCATTAAAATTCATGAAATCATGCACAAAATCATTTATAACTTGAAAAGTGTTGCATTTAGAGCATTTTGTTAAAATATGTTATTCAGCTACTTTTTTCATAGCTACAATATGGTGAGTAAGTTGGGTGCCTGTCTCAATAGCTAAGTGAGTAATAGCTACTTTTGGGCTTTTCAGTAACTTCCATCATGAGTAAAATCACTTGTAACTTAAAAACTATTGCATTTAGAGAATTTTGTATAAATATGTTATTCAGCTACTTTTGGGTCAGCTATAACATAGTAAAATTTTAGACCTGTAGCTCATGGCATAGCTGAGTAATAGCTACTTTTAGGTTATCACTGTTGAGTAAATCGCTTATAACTTCAAAACTATTGCATTTAGAGAATTTCGTATAAATATGTTATTCAGCTACTTTTGGGTCAGCTATAACATAGTAAAATTTCAGACCTGTAGCTCATGGCATAGCTGAGTAATAGCTACTTTTAGGTTATCACTGTTGAGTAAATCGCTTATAACTTGGAAACTATTGCATTTACAGTATTTTGTTTCAATATGTTATTCACCTATTTTGGGATCAGCTATAACATAGTGAAGTTTCAGATCTGTGGCTCATTGCATAGCTGAGTAATAGCTACTTTGAAGTTCTCACTATTGAGTAAATCACTTGTAACTTAAAACCTATTGCATTTAGAGAATTTCGTATAAATATGTTATTCAGCTACTTTTGGGCCAGCTATAACATAGTGAAATTTCAGATCTGTAGGTCATGGCATAGCTGAGTAATAGCTACTTTAAAGTTCTCACTGTTGAGTAAATCAGTTGTAATTGGAAAACTATTGCATTTAGAGAATTTAGTATAAATATGTTATTCAGCTACTTTTGGGTCAGCTATAACATAGTAAAATTTCAGACCTGTAGCTCATGACATAGCTGAGTAATAGCTACTTTTAGGTCATCACTATTGAGTAAATCAGTTGTAACTTCAAAACTATTGCATTTACAGTATTTTGCTTAAATATGTTGTTCACCTACTTTTGGGTCAGCTATAACATAGTGAAATTTCAGACCTGTAGCTCATTGCATAGCTGAGTAATAACTACTTTGAGGTTCTCACTATTGAGTAAATCAGTTGTAATTGCAAAACTATTGCATTTAGAGAATTTAGTATAAATATGTTATTCAGCTACTTTTGGGTCAGCTATAACATAGTAAAATTTCAGACCTGCAGCTCATGGCATAGCTGAGTAATAGCTACTTTTACGTCATCACTATTGAGTAAATCAGTTGTAACTTGAAAACTATTGCATGTACAGTATTTTGTTTAAATATGTTGTTCACCTACTTTTGGGTCAGCTATAACATAGTAAAATTTCAGACCTGTAGCTCATGGCATAGCTGAGTAATAGCTACTTTGAGGTTATCACTGTTGAGTAAATCGCTTATAACTTGGAAATTATTGCATTTAGAGTATTTTGTTTCAATATGTTATTCACCTATTTTGGGGTCAGCCATAACATAGTGAAGTTCCAGACCTGTGACTCATTGCATAGCTGAGTAATAGCTACTTTGAAGTTCTCAATGTTGAGTAAATCACTTATAATTTGAAAACTATTGCATTTAGAGAATTTAGTATAAATATGTTATTCAGCTACTTTTGGGTCAGCTATAACATAGTAAAATTTCAGACCTGTAGCTCATGGCATAGCTGAGTAATAGCTACTTTTAGGTTATCACTGTTGAGTAAATCACTTATAACTTGGAAACTATTGCATTTAGAGTATTTTGTTGCAATATGTTATTCACCTATTTTGGGGTCAGCTATAACATAGTGAAGTTCCAGACCTGTGGCTCATTGCATAGCTGAGTAATAGCTACTTTGAAGTTCTCACTGTTGAGTAAATCAGTTGTAATTGGAAAACTATTGCCTTTACAGAAATTTGTGCAAATATGTTATTCAGCTACTTTTGGGTCAGCTATAACATAGTGAAATTACAGACCTGTAGCTCATGGCACAACTGAGCAATAGCTATTCTCAGGCACTGACTGTTGAGTAAATCGGCTATAACTTGAAAAATATTGCATTTGGAGTATTTTGTTAAAATATATTGTTCACCTACTTTTGGGTTAGCTATAACATAGTGAAATTACAGACCTATAGCTCATGGCATAGCGGAGCAATAGCTATTTTCAGGTTCTCACTATTGAGTAAATCAGTTGTAACTTGAAAACTATTGCATGTACAGTATTTTGTTTAAATATGTTGTTCACCTACTTTTGGGTCAGCTATAACATAGTAAAATTTCAGACCTGTAGCTCATGGCATAGCTGAGTAATAGCTACTTTGAGGTTATCACTGTTGAGTAAATCGCTTATAACTTGGAAATTATTGCATTTAGAGTATTTTGTTTCAATATGTTATTCACCTATTTTGGGGTCAGCCATAACATAGTGAAGTTCCAGACCTGTGACTCATTGCATAGCTGAGTAATAGCTACTTTGAAGTTCTCAATGTTGAGTAAATCACTTATAATTTGAAAACTATTGCATTTAGAGAATTTAGTATAAATATGTTATTCAGCTACTTTTGGGTCAGCTATAACATAGTAAAATTTCAGACCTGTAGCGCATGGCATAGCTGAGTAATAGCTACTTTGAGGTTATCACTGTTGAGTAAATCGCTTATAACTTGGAAATTATTGCATTTAGAGTATTTTGTTTCAATATGTTATTCACCTATTTTGGGGTCAGCCATAACATAGTGAAGTTCCAGACCTGTGACTCATTGCATAGCTGAGTAATAGCTACTTTGAAGTTCTCAATGTTGAGTAAATCACTTATAATTTGAAAACTATTGCATTTAGAGAATTTAGTATAAATATGTTATTCAGCTACTTTTGGGTCAGCTATAACATAGTAAAATTTCAGACCTGTAGCTCATGGCATAGCTGAGTAATAGCTACTTTTAGGTTATCACTGTTGAGTAAATCACTTATAACTTGGAAACTATTGCATTTAGAGTATTTTGTTGCAATATGTTATTCACCTATTTTGGGGTCAGCTATAACATAGTGAAGTTCCAGACCTGTGGCTCATTGCATAGCTGAGTAATAGCTACTTTGAAGTTCTCACTGTTGAGTAAATCAGTTGTAATTGGAAAACTATTGCCTTTACAGAAATTTGTGCAAATATGTTATTCAGCTACTTTTGGGTCAGCTATAACATAGTGAAATTACAGACCTGTAGCTCATGGCACAACTGAGCAATAGCTATTCTCAGGCACTGACTGTTGAGTAAATCGGCTATAACTTGAAAAATATTGCATTTGGAGTATTTTGTTAAAATATATTGTTCACCTACTTTTGGGTTAGCTATAACATAGTGAAATTACAGACCTATAGCTCATGGCATAGCGGAGCAATAGCTATTTTCAGGTTCTCACTATTGAGTAAATCAGTTGTAACTTGAAAACTATTGCATGTACAGTATTTTGTTTAAATATGTTGTTCACCTACTTTTGGGTCAGCTATAACATAGTAAAATTTCAGACCTGTAGCTCATGGCATAGCTGAGTAATAGCTACTTTGAGGTTATCACTGTTGAGTAAATCGCTTATAACTTGGAAATTATTGCATTTAGAGTATTTTGTTTCAATATGTTATTCACCTATTTTGGGGTCAGCCATAACATAGTGAAGTTCCAGACCTGTGACTCATTGCATAGCTGAGTAATAGCTACTTTGAAGTTCTCAATGTTGAGTAAATCACTTATAATTTGAAAACTATTGCATTTAGAGAATTTAGTATAAATATGTTATTCAGCTACTTTTGGGTCAGCTATAACATAGTAAAATTTCAGACCTGTAGCGCATGGCATAGCTGAGTAATAGCTACTTTGAGGTTATCACTGTTGAGTAAATCGCTTATAACTTGGAAATTATTGCATTTAGAGTATTTTGTTTCAATATGTTATTCACCTATTTTGGGGTCAGCCATAACATAGTGAAGTTCCAGACCTGTGACTCATTGCATAGCTGAGTAATAGCTACTTTGAAGTTCTCAATGTTGAGTAAATCACTTATAATTTGAAAACTATTGCATTTAGAGAATTTAGTATAAATATGTTATTCAGCTACTTTTGGGTCAGCTATAACATAGTAAAATTTCAGACCTGTAGCTCATGGCATAGCTGAGTAATAGCTACTTTTAGGTTATCACTGTTGAGTAAATCACTTATAACTTGGAAACTATTGCATTTAGAGTATTTTGTTGCAATATGTTATTCACCTATTTTGGGGTCAGCTATAACATAGTGAAGTTCCAGACCTGTGGCTCATTGCATAGCTGAGTAATAGCTACTTTGAAGTTCTCACTGTTGAGTAAATCAGTTGTAATTGGAAAACTATTGCCTTTACAGAAATTTGTGCAAATATGTTATTCAGCTACTTTTGGGTCAGCTATAACATAGTGAAATTACAGACCTGTAGCTCATGGCACAACTGAGCAATAGCTATTCTCAGGCACTGACTGTTGAGTAAATCGGCTATAACTTGAAAAATATTGCATTTGGAGTATTTTGTTAAAATATATTGTTCACCTACTTTTGGGTTAGCTATAACATAGTGAAATTACAGACCTATAGCTCATGGCATAGCGGAGCAATAGCTATTTTCAGGTTCTCACTATTGAGTAAATCAGTTGTAACTTGAAAACTATTGCATTTACAGTATTTTGCTTAAATATGTTGTTCACCTACTTTTAGGTCAGCTATAACAGAGCAAAAATTCAGACATGTAGCTCATTGTCCTCAGTGGCCTAGTGGTTAGCAAGTTTGGCATCTAATCATAGGCTGTCACCTCTGTGGGTTCGAGTCCCACAAGTGGCAATTCTGAGGACCTGTCCCAATATGACCCTGGCTGTTGAACGGGACGTAAAACCCCAACTTTGACCTTTGACCTTTGCATAGCTGAGTAATAGTTACTTTGAGGTTCTCACTCTTGAGTAAATCAGTTGTAACTTGAAAACTATTACATTTAGAGTATTTTGTTAAATATGTTATTCACAGACGTTTTGGTCAGCTATAACATAGTGAAATTGCAGACCTCTATGTCATGGCATAGCTGAGCAATAGCTTCTTTCGGGTTCTCACTGTTGAGTAAATCATTGTATCCAACCTGTAGGAAATCATGGGCTGGGAATCTGTTAATATGGTCCGATTTGACCTTGGAACCCTCCTTCAAGGTCAAATGAGGATAGCCAAACATAAAAGTGCTTATAACTCGCTTATTATTGGTCCTACAGGTTTGGAATGAAAACCAACCTATAGAAAATCATGGGCTGGGAATCTTTTGGTGTGGTCGGATTTCACCTTAGACCCCTCCTTCCAGGTCAAACGAAGATAGCCAAACTTAAAGTGCTTATAACTCGCGTATTATTGGTCTTGGAGGTTTGGGATGGTAAACCAACATATAGGAAATCATGGGCTGGGATTCTTTTGGTGTGGTCAGATTTGACCTGGGACCCCTCCTTCAAGGTCAATTGAGGATAGCCAAACTTACAATTGCTTATAACTCGCTTATTATTGGTCCTACAGGTTTGGGATGGTAAACAAGCTACAGGAAATCATGGGCTGGGAATTTTTTTGTGTGGTTGGATTTGACCTTAGACCCCTCCGTCAAGGTCAAACAAGGATAGCCAAACTTAAAAAGTGCCTATGACTCACTTATTATTGGTCCGAGAGGTTTGGGATGGTAAACCATCCTAAATTCTTTGGCTGGGAATCTTTTGGTATGGTCAGATTTGACCTTTGGATCCCTTCTTCATGGTCGAACGAGGATATTGCATTTATAGTATTTCTTTAAATATTTTTAACCTACTTTTTACACTTAAACAATTACCTTGTTACTTTATTTCATAATACCATTTGCAGGGCACAACTTTTTTGTCCTTTTTTTCTGTCAGCTTCGGAATATCTTTCGAACATGCTGTTCAGTTACCATTTACTGTATTTCTGTACAGCCCTTTCCCTGATAATTATGCTTTCCTCTCATTATCACCATCACAAATCAAAAACATTCAGTCAGCTGACACAGTGCCCGTTCACGGGCACTCTCCTCTTGTTTGTAGCTGGTAATAGTGTGTCTGATGGGGTAAATGTGCTGGCAAATTAAACTTAAGTTCAACTAAAATTATGAAATATCACTGAACAAGGCTACCATTATTATCCATGGTATCTTGTAATAGTGTGTCTGATGGGGTAAATGTGTGAATGTATCTGTAACTCTTGAGAACTACATTCAATCATGTTGTTAAAATCTTGCAGGAGTACATATTGACATAGAACTACATTCAATTATGTTGTTAAAATCTTGCAAGAGTACACATTGACATATTGAAAAAGAAAAAAAAAACATTATATTTTGCAACTGAGAAACTGCTCAATGTTTAACAATCAATATTATTTGGTGGTAACTTTCGAACTAATTTTATTATTGCTTGTATGTGTGAAGTAAATATAACGTGAAGGTAAACTCGGAAAAGTATTGTAGCATGCTCTCAGCTTATGTCACTCAACCCAGTTTAGAAAATGTAGTCTCCTGTTCCACAAAATCCATCATTTAAAAGAGAAACAAAAAAAAAAGAAAAAAAAAGGTTTAAATGGAGCTTTTGATATTGAAATTTTACATCTGTGTTTGTGTTAAATTTGTGTGTGTGTACTGTAAATGTGCATTATGTTGCAAACTGCAAAACTTTTTGGTAAATTATGCATGTAAATTAAGGCTTGGATATATTAATAGGACATTAAGTTGTAATAGGCACAACCCCCAACCCCTCTGAAAAATGGCTCTGGATAATTTTAGTCTTAACTGCTTCAACTGCCGAGGACTAAGAGAGAAAAAAAAACCGATTGAATATATTTCACTGGTTAAAAGAAAGCCATCCTGGCATTACACTGCTTCAAGAAACGCACTCAGTACCAAGTGATGAAATAGAATGGCAAAAGAATTGGGAAGGAAAAATAATTTTTTCCCATGGCACCTCATTCAGTTCAGGAGTTGCCCTACTTATTCCCAAACAATTAACTTCATACTTTGAGATAAAAGATATAATTACAGATCAATATGGAAGATTAATTTTAGTAGAATGTGTGATACATAACAATCCCGTAATACTAATTTCTGTTTATTTCCCAACGAAAGATAAACCCAGAGAGCAGACAGAGTTTCTAGACTATGTAAAACAATTATTTTATTGCGTAAAATACCCTTACCTTATCCTCACTAGTGCTTACGTGTTAGCGGGAGCGTACATGGACGACCAGACGAGAATATTGTTTTTAAAAACGAATATCCTTGTCGGTACCAGTATGTATGCGCATGACTGCGCATGCGCCTACACTGGAATAACCCCTATTAGCCTCACTTTTAATTTGGTCGTCAGGGAGTGTACATCGTAAACAAAGATTGTTTTGCGGTTTTCAACTATGGCAGAAGGTCAAATAAAAAGTAAAGGACAGAAGTTAGCGGCTGGTTGTCGCCATACTTCTTTTGAATGGGATCACCATCGTTTCTGCCTCTCTTGTAGAGAGAAGAACAAAGGTGATGACGTCTGTGTTACTTCTAAAGAGGAGGATTGCTTTGTGTGCCTCCAATTCACGGCTGATCAGAAGAAAAAACTTAAAGCAAGGAAAGCTTATGAGAAGAAAAAATCCACTAAAGAAACGATCTCTAAAGAGGTCGAAGATTCCCTTCTAGGGTCTGAAGATATTCAGCCCTCTCAAACTACCAGTAAAGAAAAGTCTTCCCATTTACCTTCCACTTCTTCTTCCTCAACTGTGTCTAATGATCCCTTACAGCTTATACTAGCACGTCTAGAAGCTATGTAGGGTCGTATTCAGGTTTTAGAAACTAAAACCACAGAGACAGCTACACAAGAGGTGTTTGGAGAGACTGCAAGTCGTGAAGATGCCAGGTCCATTTTTGCTACGACTGAAGAGGAAGATCATAGTGTGGCTCAAGAAGAAGTAGAGCAGAGAACGCATCACAAACGAGCGCGTTCTCTCTCTCCTCACTCTGAACAAAAATTTTCATCGAAAGAAGAAGAGATAGGCGAAGATCCTTCCTACAGACAGTTTTTAGCCTCTATTAGGGGTTTGTTAGAACTTTCAACTCCAGAGGAATATAAGGAGGTTCCATCGAAGATCTTTGGGTCGAAGGACCGGAAGAAGAAATTATCTGTCTTACCTATGTGTTTACCTCCAGTGGGGGAAATTAATGCTAGATGGACAGAATTGGAAAAGAAAGTTGCAGGGAATCCATCTGAGAATGGGGAGAGACTTCACTCAGCACCTTTCAATTCAGATACTTTTCTACCTTACACCAGACCCAACATGAAGTTCTACAGGTCTACCACTTCTGAATTTTCCATCTCTGCACCTAAATGTCAAGATTCCTTCAAATCTATTTGCTCAAAATCTACCTCTGCTCCATCTTACATTTCTGTTCCAACTCGTCAGTTTACTACTATGGAATCAGTAAAACGCGAGCATGTTCAGGTGTTGGGGTTTGTCAGTCACTTTATTAGGGCTCTTGAGAAATGTGCCTCTAATATGGAGGAGATTGTACAGTCTGGTGCTGCCAACATGGAAGACAGTCTCAGTAAGGATATGGAAGAACTGATGTCTTACATTCAGTTACAGTATTCAACTATAGCTTCCATTGAAAGAGCTCTGGAAACTGTTGTGGAAGCTTCAATGACAATGTCCTGCAATATGCAGCTTGCTAGGAGGGATACTATCTTAAAGTACTCAGCCCCTCACTTACACGAGCACGATAGGAACAAATTGAGGAGATCTGGTTTCACTTCAACAGATTTGTTTTCTCCCTCAGTTCTCAACAATGTGGAGAACAAATACGAACGCAGCCGTTCTCCCAAAAGACAGAAGATGGATTCGAAACCCATTTTCAATTCTAGGAAAGGAAGGGCTGACTACAATAATTCTTCATTTCCAAACACATCCTCAAAGAATTCTTTTCGTGGCCAGCAAGATAACAAGCCACAATTCAAACCCACTCAGGCCACCAGAGGAGGTCGTGGGGGGAGAAGGAAATGACTATACTCAAGAAGCATTGCTACCTGGAGGCCGTTTACAGTTATTCTACAAGGTATGGAAAGAAAACGGTTGTCATCCCAGAGTTGTACACATTCTACAACACGGTTACGAGATCATTTTGACAGATCCAATCGAATTGGCTCGACATCCCACAATTCACAGTGGTTATGCCAATCAACAAAAACAAAACTTCCTGTTGGAATGTGTACAGCAAATGTTACAGAAAAAAGCAGTGATTCCGGTAAGAATGTCTGCAACTCTGGGATTTCACAGCAGGTTATTTCTAGTTCCAAAGCCGGGGAAAAAATGGCGCCCAGTAATAGATCTCAGTGTTCTCAACAGTCATTTAACAGTTCCAACATTCAAAATGGAAACCGCCGAGGTGATAAGAAACTCCATTTGCAAAGGGGAGTGGGTAGTTTCTGTAGATCTTACAGACGCGTATTTTCACATTCCTATTCACCAAAGATCTCAAAGCCTACTTCGGTTTCATGTAGGGGGGCGTTCGTTCCAGTTCAAAGCACTACCCTTCGGCATTGCGACGGCTCCACTGTAGTCAAGGAGGTAAAGCTAATGCTTCAAAACAGGGGTATTCGCATCCACCAGTATTTAGACGACTGGCTTTTGCGAGCTCCAACACAGCAGATTTGCATGGAGCAGTCAAAACAACTGGTAGAATTCGTGCAGGAATTAGGTTGGGTGATCAACTTCAAAAAATCAGAGTTGGCACCAACTCAAAAATTCGATTTCCTGGGCTACAGGTTCGACTAGGTCAAGGGCGAGGTTTTGCCTACAGAAAAAAAATGGCAAATTTTGAAAAATGCCATAGAAGATCTAGACAACGGTGTCACAACAACTCCCAGGATCCTAATGTCTTTCATAGGGATCCTGGCAGCTCTAGAGAAGACAGTCCCAATGGGCAGGTTGCATATGAGACCCTTCCAATGGTACTTGAAAACCCATTGGAAGTATCCCCAATCATTGGACAAGATCATCCCATGCTCACAAATTTTGAAAAAACATCTCATATGGTGGAAAGATCCAAAAAATGTTTTGACAGGGTCTCCCCTACATGCAGAGGAGCACAATCTCCTGTTGTTTACAGATGCTTCGGTCAAGGGTTGGGGAGCACATTTGGGAGACCTGACAGTCAGTGGACTGTGGTCGGACAGAGAGACAAATTTGCATATAAACATTCTGGAACTAAAAGCAGTGTTTCTAGCAATAAGGTCTTTTCAAACCCATCTTTTGAACAAGAGAGTCTTGGTGGCCTCAGACAATTCAACAGTGGTGGCCTACCTCAACAAACAGGGGGGGACTCATTCACTAGAAATGTGTCTCATGTTATGGCGTCTCATGGCTTTTTGTCATCCCAGAGCAATTTTGCTGAGGGCTCGACACATACAGGGCTGTCTCAATGTGATAGCAGACAGCCTCTCACGCAGGGACAAGGTCATACAGACAGAATGGTCTCTTCATCCCAAAATTTTTCTAAGGATTTGCCAAATTTGGCACAAACCAATGATAGACTTGTTTGCCACCAGAATGAACAACAAGCTACCCCTATATGTGTCTCCAGTCCCAGATCCAAATGCAATGGCGGTAGATGCATTGAACATCTCTTGGGAGGCAATGGACGGTTATGTTTATTGTCCAATAGCTCTAATTCCCAAGGTAGTCCAAAAGATGAGGTCTTATGCATGTCAAATGATTGTAGTGGCCCCAGGGTGGCCAGGGATGAGTTGGTTTTGGGATCTCATAGACCTTTCCACAAAACCTCCACTGTTTCTTCCACATTGGGAGTGGCTTCTGAAGCAACCATTCAGTCAAAAATTCCATCAAAACCTTCCTTATCTCAATCTTCATGTTTGGCATCTGGACTCGAGACCAAATCACCTCAAAAATTCTCAAGCACAGTGGCAGAGAGAATTAAGGCACCTCAGAGATTTTCATCCAGAAGGGTCTATGAATCAAGGTGGTCCATTTTTTAATCATGGGGTAAAGAGAAGCAGGTGGAATTCGAACAACCATCTATTTCCACAATAGCAGATTTTTTGATTCATTTATTCAATGAGAAAAATTTGAAACCCACTACCATTGCAGGTTATAGAACAGCTATAGCAGATCATTTGGGACCAGCAGGCACTGATATCAGTCACATTTTTGAGCTAAATAGACTGATTGCGAGTTTTCATAGAGATAGACCAGTAAAAGATAGAGGCGTACCTTCTTGGGATTTATCTTTGGTCCTTCTGGCATTAACTAAGTCGCCTTTTGAACCTCTGAAGGATGCTCCTTTGAAATTACTAACCTTCAAAACAGTGTTCCTTATGACCTTGGCATCAGGCAGAAGGAGAGGTGAAGTACATGCTTGGACCTTCAAATCCCTGAAACATAAGGCTGGTTGGAAGGAGGTCACAGTGGCTCCTTCATCAGTGTTTCTGTCCAAAAACCAGTTGGCTTCGGATGGACCTAATGTGGTTCAACCAGTGGTCATTCCAGCTCTTAAACCAATTTTGGACTCATCTTTATCTCAGGACATGACTTTATGCCCAGTCAGATCTTTAAGATACTATGTTGATAAGACAAAGGACATTAGGGATGGAAAACACCTTTTGTTTGTTTCTTTCAAGAATGGTTTTTCAGGAGATATTCAAAGAGCGACTATATCATCCTGGATAAAGCAAACGGTCATTTTGGCTTATCAGGAATCTGACCTTGAAACTCAAAAATTATCTAGAGTCAAGGCACATGATGTCCGCTCTATGGCGGCTTCATTGGCTTTCAAGGGTGGAGTCTCTCTTGATCAGATTTTAGGTGCATGTTTTTGGAAATCTCATACGACATTCACTAACTTCTATCTGAAGGATGTATCTTGGAAGTCAAAAGAGGGGGCAGAATATTCATTGGGTTCTGTGGTTTCTGCTCAACATATAGTTCATTTATAGTACGTATTTTAAATGAATTTAGCTATATATCAATCATAGGTATTTTCAACTTGTCTTGTGTTGTGTTATCCAGTTTTATACTTATTTTTATATATTTACAGGCCATCCAGGGAGGTGTTTGTAAATATTTCCTGTTGGTTCGTTGGAAGTTTAGAAGTTGATGTTATGAGTTGATTATTGTTGCAACCACCTTTTCAAGCAAGTTGATAACAGCCTTTGATATACAGAAAACTCAAACTGCACATAGAGCCAAGGATCCAAGGGCTATAGGTTAGTCTTGCAAATATAACAGATTTACAAGTGTTATTTTGTCAAGTTAACTTTTTTGTGTAACATAGCCTAATTCTTTATCCTCACAAGGGTGCTTGATAGTGATTCTTTGGCTTATTGTTTGGTTATTCCTACATTTGGTGTCAAAAAATATTGAAAATCCCACCACCTGTATGGTTGTAATCAAGCACTAGTGAGGATAAGGTAAGGGTATTTTACGCAATAAAATGTAAAAATTTTATTGTAATTTAACTTTTTATAAGTTAAATACTTACCTTATCCTCACTAGATTCGAATTCCCACCCATCCAACCCCACATTTTCAAGATTTTTGGTTTACAATACAACATATCGACTCCCAAAATTAAAAGTGAGGCTAATAGGGGTTATTCCAGTGTAGGCGCATGCACAGTCATGCGCATACATACTGGTACCGACAAGGATATTCGTTTTTAAAAACAATATTCTCGTCTGGTCGTCCATGTACGCTCCCGCTAACACGTAAGCACTAGTGAGGATAAGGTAAGTATTTAACTTATAAAAAGTTAAATTACAATAAAATTTTTACACTTTATAACTATAATGGACAAAACATTATCATAGGAGGTGATTTTAACATATGCTTAAATTTAGAAATGGATAAACATGGAGGCTCAACAGAAAGGGAATCAACTTATGTCAAGAATCTCAAGGCATTAATGCAAGAGACTGATTTAATTGACATTTGGAGAGTAAGAAACCCACAAATAAGGCAATATAGTCGACGAGAAATGTCAAAAAAGGGATTAGTTCAAAGCAGAATAGACTTTTGGTTGGTCTCAGTAGCACTAGAATATCAAATTAAATCAACTTCAATCAAACCAGGAAATAGTTCTGACCATAGTATTATTAAATTAGGAATAGAGCTCTTAGAAACACAGAAAAGGGGTAAAGGATACTGGAAATTCAATAATAGCTTATTAAGGGACCAAAATTATGTAAATACTATAAGAAAGATAATGCAAAGCATAAAAAGTGAGGTTACTATGGAAAATAAAAATCAATTATGGGATTTTGTTAAATGTAAAATAAGAAGTGAGACAATAGATTACTCAATAAAAAAAGCAAGAGAAAATAAAAAAAGAGAGAAGAAGCTAACAGAATTACTCATAACTTTAGAAAATGCATTAATAAATAATGAGAATAAACTCGAAGAATATCTGGTTGTCAAAAAAGAATGGGAAAAGTTTCAAACAGAAAAATTAAATGGGTCCATTATTCGTTCAAAAGCAATTTGGGCTGAAGATGGGGAAAAAAATACAAAGTTCTTTTTAAATTTAGAAAAAAGAAACTACAATATACGTCATATAAAAAAGCTTATTTGTGAAGGTAATACCGAAATAACTGATCCAAATGCTATTTTACAAAAGCAAAAAGATTACTATGAAAATTTGTACAAATCAAAATATATTAAATCCGACAATTTAAGTAAGATCGAGCATTCCTTCTTCAACAATACAAATATACCAAAACTATGTGAACTGGACAAAGCAATTTGTGAAAATCTGCTTGAAAAAAAAGATTATACAGCAGCTTTAAAAAAACTTGCAAATGATAAATCGCCGGGTAGTGATGGCTTAACATCTAACTTTTACAAAATTTTTTGGTCAGATATTAGTGATTTATTAATAGATAGCTACAATTACACTTTTCGTTTTAAAGAACTAACTCAAGAACAGAAAATAGCAATAATTAATTTAATTCCCAAAAAAGACAAAGACTTAAGATTTCTCAAAAATTGGAGGCCTGTGAGTTTATTGAATACAGATTACAAGATTCTGACTAAAGCATTAGCAATTAGACTACAAAATGTCATAAGACATTTAATTCATGAAGATCAAGTAGGATACATCAAGGGAAGGTTCATTGGAGAGTCAATAAGAACCATCGATGATTTAATGGTTCTTGCAGAAAATGAACATAAATCTGGTTTTATTACCCTGATTGACTTTGAGAAAGCTTTTGATAGTATAGAATGGCCATTTCTTTTTAAATGCTTAAAAAATTTTAATTTTGGGGATAACTTTATCTCATGGATAAGAATTTTGTACACGAATATAAAATCATGTGTGGGCAATAATGGCTATTATTCAGATAAATTTGACGTCTTGAGATCAGTCAGACAAGGTTGCCCCATATCGGCCCTACTATTTATTTTAGTCGCTGAAATTTTAGCTATAAACGTAAGGGAAAATGATGAAATTAGAGGTATAACATATAATAATAGAAGCTTCCAAATAACACAGCTAGCAGATGACACCACCTTATTTTTGGCTGACTTAGAGTCAGTTGTCATTAGCATTTCATTATTTCAAACATTTGCGTCAGTATCAGGTCTCACATTGAATCTAGATAAAAGTGAAATAATCCCACTTGGTGAAAATGTTCATAAAAATATAAAACTCCCACAAGAACTGAAAAAATTACGATATAACAATGGAGCTTTTAAAACTTTAGGTATCTGGTTCACCAATAAAAAGAGGGAAAAAATTAGTCTAAACTTTGATGAAAAAATTAAAAAGATAGAGATTGTATTGAATGTTTGGTCAATGAGAGCTCTATCGTTAAAAGGCAAAGTTACAATTCTAAAATCTTTAATAATATCTCAAATGACTTTCTTATTTTCAGTTCTGTTTGTACCAGAGTATATTTTACAAAAACTCGACAAACTAATATTCTCTTTTCTCTGGGATGGTAAAACTCCCAAGGTTAAGAGAGAAACTATGATAAACAATATTAATGACGGAGGATTAGGTATGCCAGATGTGTATTTGGTGAACAGTACAAGTAAAATATCATGGATAAAAAGACTAACTAATGAAAGAGATTGTAAATGGAAAATATTAACACTTTATATGCTTAACTTAAACTCTACCCACCTTTCACATAAGATACCAGAGACTTGGATCTCTCACTGCAAAACTGACTTTCATAAACAACTATTACAATGTTGGCTTTTTTTAAAAAATATGAAGCCAGTTGGAGATGTGGAAATATTAAATGAGTACATTTTCCACTCAAGCTCAATTACCACAGGAAATACAGTCTTATCACCCCAAATGTTTGGTTTGTCAAACAGCAGCCAAAATCTTTCTGTAAAAATTATGGATTTGCTGAATCTGACAACAGGATTAATTCTAAATATAAATACAATAAATGAAAATTTAAATTGGAAACTGAACTTTCTCCAATATATGAGACTTAAAAGTGTAATTTCACAAATAATTGTTCGGCTGACAAGAAACTTACCTTTTACTGATACAGACAGATTATCTGAAGAGCCATACATAAAAATAAAATTTAAACAACAATTATTAAGTAAAATAAAAACCAGAGAAATATACCAAGAATTGGTCAGCAGAATATCAAAACCACCAACTTCACTAAGTACTTGGATAAATATTTACCCTTTCTTAGAAACCCATGCATGGCATATCACATTTGCATTGCCCTATAAGATAGTACACGAACCCTATTTACAAAGCTTTCAATTTAAGATTATACATAGAATAATTAATTGTAATGAATAATTAATTGTAATGATAACCTTTATAAATGGAAAATAATAGACAGTCCCAAGTGCAACTTCTGCACATCAATCGACACAATAGAACACCACTTTTACTATTGTCACACAAGCATAGAGTTTTGGAGAAAATTATCACATGTAATTTATGAAGTTTTCAATTTAAACATACAGTTCACAGTCTGTGAGATCTTGTTAGGCTTAAGCACACACAACGATTTCCAAATTAAATGTATTAACTTCTTGGTATTGTGTGGTAAATGGTTCCTAAACCAAAAAAAGGGTTTAAAAAAAACGGCCGTCTTCAATGAATATCTAACTGTAATAAAATCCAAATTGAATGTCCTATGTATGATACATAACACTGAAAATAAATGAAAACCTTTAACAAGCTGTATAGAGATCTGCTTGATTATTTGCAAAATTAAATTTCAGAATTAAGAAAATTTTGCTGTTTGTGTATGTCTCTTGTGTATGTGTGAATGTCCCCCAGGTGTACTTATTGGTGTATGTGTGGTACTTGTACACTATGTTTTTGTCTTTAAAATATATCACAAATATCATTACTTGTTTGTTTTAAGTAAATTTAATTACAATATTGTTTTATGGCTAACCGAGTTTAAAAAAGTCGTATGTGAATGATATAAATTTTGCTTAATGCTACGAATAATGTGTTATTAATTGCTTCATATTATTCTTATTAGTTTGTGTAAACATGCCATTGTGAACTGTACTATATTATATAAATGTTAATAAAAAAAAAAAAAAAAAAGATTTGCCAAAGGAACATCCTAACTTTATGGTGACCTTAAACTCAAAATGTTAATGGACATATGACCTACTTAAAGTCATCAAATTGGAATAAAATCCTCTGGCTCCTTTTTTTTTCCATTTTTTTATATCGAAATTATCACTGGTATTAAACTAGATAAAAATAATACTTATGCTTACCTTAAACTCTCAGTATGAATGGAGTTGTAGCCACCTTAAACTGAAATAAGGAGGTTTTCAGCCTCCAAGTATCTTATTGTTCGACTGACCTCAGTTAAACTTTGCACACCTATAAAGGATGGTAAACCAAAGGGTTATCCTGACTTTATGGTGACCTTAAACTGTTAATATAATTTTGACCCCCCTAAAGTCATAAAATTTGAGTAAAGCCGTCTGGCTCCTTTCTTTTTCCATATCTAACATATATTGATATTGAAGGGACGTTCTCATATTATGGTCACCTTAAAGTTGCAATATGAATGAAGTTATGGTCACCTTACAGTGAAAAAGGAAGTTTCAGCCTCCAGCTATCTTATTGTTCAACTGACCTGAGCTAAACTTGATGCTCGGTTAAATTTTCTACACTTTTAAAGATGACAATAGGGACATTCTTATTTGCTTTCCACCTTGGAGTTCCAATACAAGTACAGTCATGGCCATCTTGACGTGAAAATGAGGGTTTTCCGCCCCTAACTGATTAACTGTTCAGTAACATCAGTTTAGCTTGACATTGATTATACTTAAGTAACACTTTGTATAACATTTCACTTAAAATTCCTGTACTTAAGAGGCTTTGGCCGTGTTAACACAATAAATATATACTTCTTGCTCCCTCCTCATTTATTTTAGCACTTTTTAAAACCACACCTGGCATATGTATACTTCAAAAATATTTATGCTCACTTTAACTTGACATTGATTATACTTAAGTAAGATTTTGTATAACGTTTCACTTAAAATTCCTGTACTTAAGAGCCTTTGGCCATCTTTACAGGATAAATATATACTTCTTGCTCCCTCCTCATTTATTTTAACACTTTTTAAAACCTCACCTGGCATATGTATACTTAAAAAATATTTATGCTATCTGGCAAACCTAATCTCTTAGTGCTTATGATGTTATGACATCTTCAAAGACAAAAATGAGGTATTTATGATGCACTGATGTGGTTATTAACATATTGCAACTGATCAGTGTTGGAATTGTGGGGATATAACTTTTTCTTTTTTTGGAAAAAAGCTTTAATTTATTCAACTTGTCTTTTGCAGAAGAAGTTGAGGATGTAGGTACTTGTTTGAAATTCACTTGTTCACATAGACTATGTAAATTGGTCAAATTTATAGACTTGACTTCTTTCAGAATATAAGATGACTGTAAAAAAAGCACTCTCTCATAAACAGTTTTTCTTGTACAGTATTTTATGTAGCTCCAACTAAGTGGAAATGAATGAGTTGTCTCTTTCTCCTTCCTCCTCAAACTCTGTATTTGCTGTGATATCTATCTAGAGTTACATTCATGGAAAGTCTTTCTAACCCTAAAGACCCCCCCCCCCCCCCCCCAACTCTCCTTTAGTGCACTAACATGCAGGTGAAAAAAGATTTGCCTCTATATGTGGGGGGTGGGGGGTGGATGGAGGGAGAGTGGGTATTAGTGTGGTTTAGATGATAGATAGAGATATAAATATATGTGTGTGTGCACTTCATGGAAACAAAAAAGTCTAGCTGTTTATGCTGTTCTTTAGAATGTTTATTGTTTTCTTTTACTTTTTTCCATTTTGTGTTACACTTGTACATTTAATAAAATTAAGCTCAAGTTGGAAATGAATTTTGGAAATTCTCCTTTAGTGCACTAACATGCAGGTGAAAAAAATATTTGCCTCTATATGTGGGGGGTGGATGGAGGGAGAGTGGGTATTAGTGTGGTTTAGATGATAGATAGAGATATAAATATATGTGTGTGTGCACTTCATGGAAACAAAAAAGTCAAGCTGTTTATGCTGTTCTTTAGAATGTGTATTCTTTTCTTTTACTTTCTTCCATTTTGTGTTACACTTGTACATTTAATAAAATTAAGCTCAAGTTGGAAATGAATTTTGGAAATTTTAATGCATTAATATTCCTCAGATAATGCACTAAATCACTTATAACTTGAAAAGTCTTGTGTTTAGAGCATTTTGTTCAAATATGTTATTTTTCCATAACCTTAAGCATTTTTCATAAAAAACGGTCATCGCGTTTTGGGAAAAAGCGCACACACCTGTGCTATAAAATTTTTCACGTACATTCTACACCAAATTTAGAAGGTCGGAAAGGATTTTCTCATCAATCGGACCATAGACATCTGAATGGTAGGCGTTTTGTTTTCGTAAATTTTGTAAAAATGGGTACTTGGTCCGTATCTCAGAAATGGTCAGGATTTCGGCGTTTTGTTGCAATAACTTATTCAGCTACTTTTGGATAATCTTTCACATGCCGAAGTTTCAGCCCTGTATCTCCAATCTTAAGGTCACCTTTATGTCAAAAAAAGGGGGTGTAGCCGTAGTAAAGTTTTACATACCCCTCCCCCTATCCCTCTAGACCACCTCTCCCTGCTTTTCCTGGGTATCTCCCTTCAGTAAACACCCTGTGACAACCCACACTGTAACAATCCAATGGTAGCAGGTGGGGGGAGAGGATCCTGAAAAAAAGCCACTGTCCATGGTGACTGCAAATGTATCCGGGAGAAAAGCCCTATAGGAGAAAAGCCCTACTATTTTTGACGCCCGTGGAGAAAAGCCCTACACCATTTTGGAAACCGTGGAGAAAAACCCGACACTAATTTCTCAGCCTGTGAAGAAAAGCCCTATAACCTAAAAATTCAGTAATGTAGAAAAATGATAAAAACAAGTGTGTTGGTATTTTATTTTGATCTAAGCAAAACTTGAATACACAAAAATATGAAAAAAGGAACAAACTTTATTTATAAGTATTTACATACTTACTCAATAGAAAAATGCATTTTGAATAGCATTCTCTTTTATCATTCAGAAAAGACATAGCCCTTAAGTTTAAAACAGTACAATTGACAATTACAATTAGAGATTACAGTGTAGAACATTTTGGTTAGCAATTAGAAATCTTGAAAATGGCTTCTGATTATTCCTGAAATTAAGGTCATCTCTTTGATTAGCAGGTTCAATAGAAAGAAAATGTAGATTCCAATTAAAAATGTCACAATATAAGAGGCATTCTCTTTTATCATTCATCAAAGATGTAAGACATAAGCCCTACTCTATTAACTGTTAAACAGTTGAGGCTTACCTGCAGGTTTGGAGGCATTTCCTTTCATCATTCATCAAATACACAACAAATAAGCCCTACACAACACTATTAACTGTTCAATGTTCAACCCTGAGCAGCCAAATTCCTTCTGCTCCTTTATCATGTAAAGCCTGAGTAGTTCCAAATTCCAACCCTGAATAGGTCTTACTCTTTTACTCATTATTTATAAAAGTTCACAGGAAAAAAAGTGGAATAAACTTCTAAATTATTTATAAACTATTTAAGAAGATGAAGTCTTTATGAAGCATATCTACCTGAATCCTAGGCTTAATTCAGTAGGACTGGTTTGTTTTTTAATTATTGATAAACATTAACTAATTCAGAATATAAAGTAATTATGGAGTTTGCTTATATAAAAATTAAATACAAACACAGTTGTTTTTACACTTTCTTTCTATATTTCCAACTTGTAAACATGTTACATATGAAACCTATAGCGTATAATATCAAAAACATGTTAATTTCAAATATGTACAGTCAAAACCAGAACGTACAATATCACAAAGTACAAATTACAAATATCTTCTTGAAAGGGTTTCCCTTCAGCTGTACTCTGAACCAGTTTAAAAGCAGGATTTATGGCTGTAAGGTTTCTTGCTGAAATAGTTGTGGCCTTTATGACTTACAATATGGATTCTTATCAAATTACAACATAGGTTAACCCCTCTGTAAGGAGGTGATTGCAGTTAGATGCACTAGGAGGGGCAGAAATGTAATTACAAGAAAAACACGACACCTGTCATAATGGAAACCAGGGATGAACAGCCAGGCAAAAGAGTGAGAAGCACCAGCAAAACCTTACAAGAGAAACTTACGTACCTTTGTACAGCTAAGCAAAATGGGTAAAAGACTGTGAATTTTTAACAGGCATTGGCGACTATAAGACTCAAGTGGAAAAATGAAGATGCCTCTGAAGTTGTAATGTGAACCTGTAGTGTTATGATACTTGAAAGAACTTTTTTTTCTTGGGAGGTATTTTTCCTGGTCACAAATTTTTCAGGAGGCATTCATTCTAGGAGGTATATTTCCTAGGAGACATATTTTCTAGGAGGCATTTTTTCCGCGCATCGGACATACATTCTTTTGAGAAGTAAATTTTACACCTACAATTTCTCTTCTGCCAAGCTGTGGTCGTTGTTTCATTTGTTAAATATAGTAACATACACAATGCAATAAACTTTACATTTTCTATTCCTTATCATGCATATCTTGACATCTTTTACAGATTACTTCGCACTTTTTCATCAGGGCCGCTTCGTTTTTGTCAGCAAAAACATTTTTCAAGTTCAATTTCTACCAGTGCTGGTACTTACATGCCGCCTGGTCACACTGACAATTTCATTATTTAGTACTAACTAATTAACCAATGAGATAAGGAACAATGAAATTAAAGGTCAAATCGAAGCATGCTTACATACAGATATGTACATAGAATTAAAACAGTATCCGTTCATTAGCACTGTCAATTTAACCTTTAGCTCTAAAATGTTTTGAGTTGTATTTTGTAAAATATGTCATTCACTTATTTTGGGCCAGTTGTAACAGTAACACTGTAGCTCGTTTCATGGCTGAGCAGTAGCCTTAGCTTTCACTAGAAGACCAATGACAGCCTTCTAAAGGTCAAGTTTGAGGTATTACTTCTGGCATGAATTGAAAATATCGATTATCTCAAAATCTCTTAGAGACAGAGTGTTTTCAAGCAATTTTGGACCCTTTGGGTACTTTTTATGTCAGCTGACTTGTCAGTCAGCTGACATTATGTCGTCACTCTGCGGTGTATGCGTCCGCGTGAACAACTTCTCCTCCAAAACTATAAGGCCTAGAGACATGCTGCTTTTTTTAAAAGATACCTTATCTATCGAGGATGAAAAATTGTTCAAGGCATGCAAATCTGTCTGTTTGTTTGTTTGCTAGAGACATTATAAGGGAGGTACCTCCACCAAAAGTGTGAAAATTTCAACACTTTATCACAATTTTCTCAGTGACTATTGCAGGGATTTCTCCCATATCTTGCATATATGTACTAGGCCAGAGGTAGATTCTCTTGTGTGAGTGTGAGACCTGGATCTGTCTTATTTTTTTTTTATAAATTTTTTTAATCATTTTTAATGCATTAAAATTCATGAAATCATGCACTAAATCACTTATAACTTGAAAAGTGTTGCATTTAGAGCATTTTGTTAAAATATGTTATTCAGCTACTTTTTTCAGAGCTACAACATGGTAAGTAGCTTGGGTGTCTGTCTCAATAGCTAAGTGAGTAATAGCTACTTTTGGGCTTTTCAGTAACTTCCATCATGAATAAAATCACTTGTAACTTGAAAACTATTGCATTTAGAGAATTTCGTATAAATATGTTATTCAGCTACTTTTGAGTCAGCTATAACATAGTAAAATTTCAGGCCTGTAGCTCATGGCATAGCTGAGTAATAGCTACTTTTAGGTTATCACTGTTGAGTGAATCACTTATAACTTGAAAACTATTGCATTTAGAATATTTTGTTTCAATATGTTATTCACCTATTTTGGGGTCAGCTATAACATAGTGAAGTTCCAGACCTGTGGCTCATTGCATAGCTGAGTAATAGCTACTTTGAAGTTCTCACTGTTGAGTAAATCAGTTGTAATTGGAAAACTATTGCATTTACAGAAATTTGTGTAAATATGTTATTCAGCTACTTTTGGGTCAGCTATAACATAGTGAAATTATAGACCTGTAGCTCATGGTACAACTGAGCAATAGCTATTTTCAGGTACTGACTGTTGAGTAGATCAGTTGTAACTTGAAAAATATTGCATTTGGAGTATTTTGTTAAAAAAAGTTGTTCACCTACTTTTGGGTTAGCTATAACATAGTGAAATTACAGACCTATAACTCATGGCATAGCTGAGCAATAGCTATTTTCAGGTTCTCACTATTGAGTAAATCAGTTGTAACTTGAAAACTATTGCATTTACAGTATTTTGCTTAAATATGTTGTTCACCTACTTTTGGGTCAGCTATAACATAGTAAAAATTCAGACATGTAGCTCATTGCATAGCTGAGTAATAGCTACCTTGAGGTTATCACTATTGAGTAAATCAGTTGTAACTTGAAAACTATCGCATTTAGAGTATTTTGTTTAAATATGTTATTCACGTAATTTTTGGTCAGCTATAACATAGTGAAATTGCAGACCTGTATGTCATGGCATAGCTGAGCAATAGCTACTTTCAGGTTCTCACTGTTGAGTAAATCATTGTATCCACTGGATAGCCGCAGTGTGTGGAGAGATTTCACCATTAACGCTCTAACAAAAAAAATATTATAGCTAGCCTTCTCAAGTTTGCAGGATATATTAATAACCATAAAATGTTGCCTGGGAATATTTTTGGCCTCATTTTGAAAAACAAGATGGCCGCCAGGGACGTTTATTCGACTTTAAACAAGGACTTTTGTTGGCCCTCTAGAGCAAAGGGTATTATAGGTAGAGATTCGCAGGATATGTTCCTTATTATAAAATCTTGACTGGGAATATTTTTGGCCTCATTTTGAAAAACAAGATGGCCGCCACAGATGTTTCTTTGTCAGTCATGAAAAGTGCTATATCTCCCTTATTATTGGTCCTAGAGGTTTGAGATGGTAAACCAACCTGTAGGAAATCATGGGCTGTGAATCTTTTGGTGTGGTCAGATTTGACCTTTGACCCCTCCTTCAAGGTCAAACAAGGATAGCCAAACTTAAAAAAAGTGCTTATAACTCGCTTATTATTGGTCCTAGAGGTTTGGGATGGTAAACAGACATATAGGAAATCATGGGCTGGGAATCTGTTGATGTGGTCCGATTTGACGTTGGACCCCGCCTTCAAGGTCAAACGAGGATACCCAAACTAAAAAGTGCTTCTAACTCACTTATTATTGGTCCTACAGGTTTGGAATGGAAAACCTACCTATAGAAAATCATGGGCTGGGATTCTTTTGGTGTGGCCGGATTTGACCTTAGACTCTTCCTTCCAAGGTCAATTGAGGATAGCCAAACTTAAAATTGCTTATAACTCGCTTATTATTGGTCCTAGAGGTTTGGGATGGTAAACGAACCTACAGGAAATCATGGACTGGGAATCTTTTGGTGTGGTCGGATTGACCTCGGACCCTGCCTTCAAGGTCAAACGAGGATAGCCAAACTTAAAAGTGTTTATAACTCGCTTATTAATGGTCCTAGAAGTTTGGGATGGTAAACCAACATATAGGAAATCATGGGCTGGGATTCTTTTGGTGTGGTCAGATTTGACCTTTGGACCCCTCCTTCTAGGTCAAATGAGGACAGCCAAACTTAAAAGTGCTTATAACTCACTTATTATTGGTCCTAGAGGTTTGGGATGGTAAACCAACCTATAGGAAATCATGGGCTGGGAATGTTTTTGTGTGGTTGTATTTGACCTTGGACCCCTTCTTCAAGGTGGAATGAGGATATTGCATTTGCAGTATATTTTAACCTACTTTTTACACTTAAACAGTTACCTTGTTACTTTCCTTCATAATACCATTTGCAGGGTACAACTTTTTTGTCCTTTTCTTCTGTCAGCTTCGGAATTTCTTTCGAACATGCTGTTCAATTACCATTTACTGTACTTCTGTACAGCACTTTCCCTGATAATTATGCTTTCCTCTCATTATCACCTTCACAAATCAAAAACACTCAGTCAGCTGACACAGTGCCCATTCACGGGCACTCTCCTCTTGCTTTTATCTCCCGCCTGGCTCGCCGATTATAATTTGCACCATGTGTGTGCGTGCGTGCGTGCGTGTGGGTCACGCAGTTTTCTCTGAAACTACTACAGTTACACATTTTTGGTAAATTACTTCCCTAATGAATTTTTACGCTCTTCAAAATTTTTTTGGTTTGGTGAACTTTGGCCTACTTTTGAGTGAGTAATAGCACTTTTACCTAATATAATTATATGGCTTATAACTCTCAAACTATTGCATTTAGAGTATTTTGTTGCAATATGTTGTTCAGCTACTTTCTCCACAGCTACAACATGGTCAGTAGTTTGGAAGTGTATCTCCATAGCTAAGTGAGTAATAGCTACTTTGTCAATTTTTAATGATAACCATAATGAGTAAATGGTTTATATCTTCAAAAGTATTGCAGCTACACAATTTCTCTCAAATATGTTGTTCATCTACTTTTTTGTGAACTGTAACGTATTGAAGTTTCACAACTGTTGCTCAATGCACAAGTGAGTAATGGCTACTTTATTGCTACTTTTAGTGAAAATGTGAAAACTCACAAATATCTCGCAAACCGTAAGAGATAGAGCAATTTCGAGCGAATTTTTGACCCACCGGGTGGTACAACAATGTCCTATGCTAAGGGGATTGGTGAACTTTGGCCTACTTTTGAGTGAGTAATAGCACTTTTACCTAATATAATTATATGGCTTATAACTCTCAAACTATTGCATTTAGAGTATTTTGTTGCAATATGTTGTTCAGCTACTTTCTCCACAGCTACAACATGGTCAGTAGTTTGGAAGTGTATCTCCATAGCTAAGTGAGTAATAGCTACTTTGTCAATTTTTAATTATAACCATAATGAGTAAATGGCTTATATCTTCAAAAGTATTGCAGCTACACAATTTCTCTCAAATATGTTGTTCATTTACTTTTTTGTGAACTGTAACATATTGAAGTTTCACAACTGTGGCTCAATGGACAAGTGAGTAATGGCTACTTTATTGCTACTTTTAGTGAAAATGTCAAAAATCACAAATATCTCGCAAACCATAAGAGATAGAGCAATTTCGAGCGAATTTTTGACCCAGAGGGTAGTACAAGAGTGTCCTATGCAAAGGGGAAAAATTTCAATTTTCGCCACTTTTGGCGGCCATCTTGGATTTTTGCAGAAAATGAAAAAGTGTGAATATCTCGAAAACCGTAAGAGATAGGGTGATTTCGAGCAAATTTTTGACCCACAGGGTAGTACAAGAGTGTCCTATGCAAAGGGGAAAAAAATCAATTTTCGCCAGTTTTGGCGGCCATCTTGGATTTTTGCGGAAAATGAAAAAGTGTGAATATCTGGAAAACCGTACGAGATAGAGTGATTTCCAGCGAATTTTTGACCCACAGGGTAGTACAAGAGTGTCCTATGCAAATGGGAAAAATTATCAATTTTCGCCACTTTTGGCGGCCATCTTGGATTTTTGCGGAAAATGAAAAAGTGTGAATATCTCGGAAACCATAAGAGATAGAGCGATTTCGAGTGAATTTTTGAGCCGCAGGGTAGTACAGGTGTGTCCTATGCAAAGGGGAAAAATTTCAATTTTCGCCACTTTTGGCGGCCATCTTGGATTTTAGCGGAAATTAAAAAATGTGAATATCTCGAATACCTCAAGAGATAGAGCGATTTCGACCGAACTTTTGACCCACAGGGTAGTACAAGAGTGTCCTATGCAAAGGGGAAAAAAAATCAATTTTCGCCAGTTTTGGTGGCCATCTTGGATTTTTGCAGAAAATGAAAAAGTGTGAATACCTCGAAAACCGTAAGGGATAGAGCGATTTCGAGCGAATTTTTCACCCACAGGGTAGTACAATAGTGTCCTATGCAAAAGGGAAAAATTTCAATTTTCGCCACTTTTAGCGGCCATCTTAGATTTTAGCAGAAAATGAAAAAGTGTGAATATCTCGAAAACTGTAAGACATAGGCGGCCATCTTGGATTTTTGCGGAAAATTAACATTAAAAGTATCTTGGAAATGGTAAGAGATAGAGCGATTTCGAGCGAATTTTTGACCCACAGGGTAGTACAACATATTCTGTGCCTAGGGGAAAAATTTTAGTTTTTCACCACTTTTGGTGGCCATCTTGGATTTCAGCGGAAAATGCAAGATTGTGAATATCTCGCAAAAAATATTTCTTCCCGTGTGATGCTCGGCGGGAGACACATACCGCGGCAGTGGTCTTGTTTTATTTTTTTTTGGGGGGGTACCCTGGAAATAATGCCCATGAAACGTTTTTACCCCATGGTGTCCGCATGGGCAGGCGGCGGGAAAAAGTTTGTCCGGGCTGTATCTCAGAAACCGTAAGGTGTAGGAAGTTGATACTTGGTAGGGACATTGGTTGGGAGGTGTAGGTGTGCAACATCATGGTCTGACCTTGATTTGACCTTGCCGTAGTGACCTTGAATTTGAAAATCTTGTCCGGTCTATATCTCGGAAACCGTAAGGTGTAGGAAGTTGATACTTGGTAGGGACATTGGTGAGGCGGTGTAGGTGTGCAATGTCATGGCATGACCTTGATTTGACCTTTGACCTTGCCGTAGTGACCTTGACCTATAAAATCTTGTCCGTGGTATATCTCGGAAACCGTAAGGTGTAGGAAGTTGATATTTGGTAGGGTCATTGGTCAAGGGTTATATGTGTGCAACGTCATGGTGTGACCTGGATTTGACCTTTGATCTTGCATATCTGATGCTATTTTATGTCTATGAGGATATCTGATACTATTTATCTCTCTTATATCTCTCTTATATCTTTTTAGTTGAATCTTGGTTGTTGCACCTTTGGGTGTCTTTTGGTGTAGATTAAGCACTGTTAAAGTCATATTAGAAGTCATTAACTGTTTTACTTTTGCAACTTCCCATTGTAACAGATGGTATTGCATCAAGTGAGCCACAGGTTTTGTCCCAATTCCACATAAAAGCATGTATTGCTACATCTGTATGTATGAGTAATATTCAAAACATCCAAACCATAATTCGACCATACAAATGAAAATCAAAATGGGAGAAGTCTTAAAGCTTCATAATTTTTAGTTTACTGTATTGTCTTGTTCTAATACTTATTCTTTACATGCAATTTCTTTCTCTTAGATGTTATTTTCTCTACTTAAACATTATTTGGACACTGACACTGCTCTGAAAGTATCCCAATCTGTATACTGTTTCACTACTTCTATATCTCATGGTGTTGAAAACTATTTTCCCAGGCTGTGGGGTACACGCATCTCTGATGCTATTTTTTTGGCAGAGAACAAAAATATCTCATTTCAGAATGACTGAATTCTCTGCATGTTACAATATACCGTGTCCCATCTTGGGATGCACTAGGCCATATTGACGCAATTCTAGTTTGTTTTACAACTTCAGCTGTGAAAACAAGCTGTAGAAAATCCTTTTATGCAAATGTTTTGCAAGTGTCAGATTTGATCTTTGACCTTTGCTTCAAGGTTCAGTTGGTTCATCATACTGAAAAGGCCTTATATCTCTCTTATTGTTTGTTCTCCTTGGGCTTTCAACCCTTTTTATGATCAGACTACCTGCTATCTACTTTCTGAACATTTTAATTGCTTTCATATACCTACCAACAAAGACATTACATATTTCAAACAATTGCCACAAAAAGTATTATGTATCAACCTTTTGTTTGGCTTTAATCTTTTGAAATAACAATTTTCAATAAAATGGGCAAGCCACAATCAAATTAATTGCCTTTTCACAAAATAGACAAGTCAGTTGCCAAATTCATGAAATGAGTAAAATTCTTACCTATTTCACGAAATGGGCAATTTTATGGATTGGGCGTAATGTATATAAATATTAATATCAAGTGACTTATTGTGCACTTATCCTTTGCACTGTGACCAGTAGTGTGTGAGATGTATTCTAGTGTACTGGCATAACTGGTATATCACTTGTGGTAATTTGCTGAAGCAATTTTGTGACAATTTAAGCTTCAATATAATGCAGAAAAAATTACAAGGAAGTTAAAGTAAAAAGTAAATTATTAATCATTAAAACAGTTTATATAGTTTTTCCAGACAAATAGGTTTCTTTCTTTGTATTGATATTGATTAATATATATTTATAATAAATAGTTTGTTAAATGTACATAAATTTTATACATTTGTCGATAGAACTTTGAATACTATTTGATGGTATTTGATGGCTGAAAGCAAATTAATAATTGTCTTCACCGGCAGTAAATTAAACATTCTTCTAAAGAGAGTAATAATATGGTGTAATCTACTAGTTTCATTTTATGTAAAGATGAGCAACACAGAAGAAGACGTAGTAATGGAATCGAGTAACTCACGAAGCGGTCCCAGCACCCCTGCAGCTCCTAGTGGCCCAAGTACACCTATGGCTAGTAACCCAGGGACCCCGAGATCTGGAGCAGTGGAAACCGCGAATACTCCTCCCCCTGCAGCCATTGCTCAGCAACACCAGGTCAGGAACACACCACCTCCACTGTCCATGACCCCACAGGCTCGTAACACACCCCCACCCCAGGGACAGGCCTTCCTGCAGGGTGTTGGGGCTCAGCGCCAAATGCAAGCCCATGCTCAGCCACAGAGTAAATACACACAGCTGCTGGCTGTGATAGAAGACATGGGGCGGGATATCAGGCCCACATATTCTGGAAGTAGGACATCTATAGAGAGACTGAAGAGAGGTATTGTGCATGCCAGGATACTTGTCAGGGAGTGTCTAATGGAGTGTGAAAGGGCTGCCAGGAGCTAGGAACAGGTCTATGATAATAAAACATGGGAATATGGTTATAACAGAAAGAAAATTATGTTATATTAGTCGTTACCCAGAAAAAACTACTGGCCTAGAGTCACAGGTAGTTCCCATATAATATAGAAAGGAGTACAGTGTTTGCTAGAATCTGATGAAAAAAAAACTGAAGAAAGTTGGAAACACTACATTTGTTAAGAAAAAAAAATCAGATTTGAAAAGCGTCAAATTTGAAATAAATATGGTATTGTCTTTTTCATATTCTGAGTAAGTCATGTAAAATGTTATTATGTAGATCTAATTAATATTGTATTCGCTGTTTAATTTGGTAAGGTGTACAGTGTTTTGAGTATTGGATGTAAAATGAGTACAATTTGAAATGGATTGCTGTGGCATAATGTACCAGTTCATACCATGTAATGTACTCTTTGCACTTTGAAATAGTAACAGTCAAGTTATATTCAGATGTAAGAACATAGTGTAGTGAAATACATTCAAATTAAATGAAAGATAATGTAATTTTAGCAAGTCAATAGAAATATATTATGGAGTTGAATATGTTGAGGTGGCTTCAGTAGCTGAGCAGATAACACATTTGGCATTGGATCAGTTGTCTCCTACCTTGGTGGCAGGATCAATAAGACCAGTATCTTGGCATCGAGACCATTTCACTAAAATAATATGATAAATTTTTACATCGGTACCTCGAATGTTAACACATATAGCTAAAGGAAAACTTAAATTATTAGAAACAAACCTTAAATCTATAGAAATGACAAATTTTTATTTGAAATGTAACTGCCATGATTTGTAGTGCTGGTGTTGTTTATCGATATTGAAATATTTATCGATCCATGCTAAAAACATTGATATCGATAATGTAGGGTAATATATCAATATCGGAACATACTACTAAATAGACGCAATTAAGCTGTTATCCATTCAAATAAAATATAAAGTTTGAGAAATATATTAGTTTTCCTATCATTTTTGTCAAATTTCACTTACCGCTAAACCGGAAATGCCATATTTGTTTACGTTTCGGGAAACAACTAAAATTCGCGAAATAGTTTGGAAGCTCTCTCTCGGAAAACACCCATGACCCGATATTTCAATATCGATCAATACAGAAGGCAAAAATATGGTTTGATATCGATACACATATTAGTATTCGATACCAACACTAATGATTTGTTACATGTGCTTTACTTCCTGTTGGTAGGCCATATTCAATTGAAGATGTACTAGAATGCATCTTTTTTTTGTAATCCCAGAATCGGAACAGTTTGGCTTGATACTGATTATATGCTACGGACCCTGCCATAGTGGTGATGGGTTTGAGTCCAGGTGATGGTAACATGGCATATACTGAGGATCTGATATGACATTAACTTTTGATACAGATGTCAAAACCCAAACTTTGTTTTTAACTTCGAAGATATCAGATACTGAGTATGTTATTCATTTCAGTAAAGCTATAAATACAGTGCTGTTCAATTAATCTTTCAAAGTAGACATACTGTTGTGTTCATTTGGTGTTTTTTCAGTGTTTATTATATCTGTATGTGTGCCTGTTTCATATTTTCATGTGCTTTTGTATATCTTTCTGTTAGTGGTGGAACTGTTTTCAGAAATCAAAACCGGTTACCGGGGCTTTGAAACTAACGAAATCCGTTATTTCATATGCTTGTTACTGGCATTGATTATTTCTCGCGGGGCAAAATATATATATTTTTTGTCGTTTTGATGAAGTATCAGCCATGATAAAGCTTAAAATGATGACGTTTTCAATAACCGGTTCCCAAATATTCCTTGCGGATTTTGTTATTTTTACCAAAAGCGAACGAAATACCGCATACCAGTTTATCATTCACACCACAACTTTCTGTAACGACATGCATTTTACTCTATGTGATAAATGTTAGGGTGATTGTTTTCATTACTTTATATTTGTGTGTCAATCAAAACTTCATAAGACAACAGTTAGTGATTTAATCATAGTCTATTGCAATATTTTGGAAGTTCTTCCACCCAGTGGTCTAGTTAGCGGTTATCGAGTTTGGCCAGTGATTACCTGGCTGAAAACTCTGTTGTGATGCATTCAAACCCAGCTTGTGACAACTTTTGAGAAATGTTGAAATGTGACCCAGTTATTTAAGGTGACAAAAAACCCACCTTTTATTGAGATGAAATGGATTACAAAACATCACATATTGAATCAATGTGAATACAAACAGCAACTGCTTTTAACAACTGACCAAGTTGTGGTATTCAGTGGGTGATCCTCCTGGCAAAAAGATATCCCAGCTATAGCAGTTGAGAAAAATTATGCATGAGTTGTTACTGTTAGATGTTTATAGAATGGAAGAAATCAATAAAAAAAAAAGTCTTTTTTTTTTTCCAAACAAAATTTAGTGTGCCATGTTGTAATGCTGTCAAACACTAAGTAATCAAGTACTGGTCCATGCATTAATTAGCGTCCCTTCTGTGGCGCTTGTTTGTATTCTGGGGAAAGGGTAGAGAGAGAGGGTCCGCCGGCTCCCTTATTTTCTGTTGCTTATAGATCAGTAACCACTGCACGGATTCTCTTTGAATTTGGCACAGATATGCAGTAGACCTTGGAAAATTTTCTCGATATGGTGTCATGACATTTCGACCAATCCAAGAAGTCACATGACCAAAAACATGTTTTTAAAAGGGGTTTGCTTGTCCGGATAAAAACTTAAAAAGCATTTTTGACAGCTATCTTGAAATTCTGCGTAAAACGCAGAAACGCATTTATCTCGGAAACGAGGGATGGGTCAGTATGAAAATATATACATGGGAGGTCGTCAATGTAAAACTGTACCGAATTCGGGACTCCACATTTTAGTACACCCCAAACAAACATGGACATTTCCTCAACGACATCACAATAAAAGCTCATAAATGCACAAAATATGCAATTAAAATGTACAATATCTTCATATTTCTGGTTTCTGTCTAATAATTAAGCGGCCCGTCAGGGACGCTTATTTGTTTTCACCGAAGTTCGACTGATCGCTGCCGCCGCAGGATTATGGTCTCCCTTGAATAACTTCTTAGCCTTTCAAATTTTTCTTTCCTTCTTATCTTTCTTTAAAACTATAGGGGCGGGAAAAATTTTTGGGATACTTTGCGCAGACCTTAAGCTTTACTTAAGGTAACCTTAAGCATAAGTCCAAAACACCCCGTCATCGCGTTTCACAAAAAACCACACACACCTGTGCTATAAAATTTACATGTACATTCTAGACCTGTCCAAATTTCCAAGGTTGGAAAGGATTTTCTCATCAATCGGACCTTAGATGCCTGAATGGGAGGCGTTTTATTTTCGTAAATTTTTTAAAAATGGGTACTTGGCCTGTATCTCAAAAACGGTTAAGATTTCGGCGTTTTGTTGGAATAACTTATTCAGCTACTTTTTGATAATCTTTCACATGCCGAAGTTTTAGCCCTGTATCTGCGATGTTACGGTCACCTTAATGTCAAAAAAGGGGGTTTTAGCCCTCCAGTTCACTTAGTTTTTCACTTTTTTCAACCAAACTTGGCACATATATTAAGATTTGCCAAAGGAATATCCTGACTTTATGGTGACCTTAAACTCAAAATGTTAATGGATGTATGGCCTGCTTAAAGTCATCAAATTGGAATAAAATCCTCTGGCTCCTTTCTTTTTCCATGTTTTTATATTGAAATTATCACTGGTATTAAAGTAGATAAAAATAATACTTATGGTCACCTTAAACTCTCAGTATGAATGGATTTGTAGCCACCTTAAACTGAAATAAGGGGGTTTTCAGCCTCCAAGTATCTTATTGTTTGACTGACCTCAGTTAAACTTTGCACACCTATAAAGGATGGCAAACCAAAGGGTTATCCTGACTTTAAGGTGACCTTAAACTGTTAATATAATTTTGGCCCCCCTAAAGCCATAACATTTGAATAAAGCCGTCTGGCTCTTTTCTTTTTCCATATCTAACATATATTGATATTGAAGGGACATTCTCATATTATGGTCACCTTAAAGTCGCAATATGAATGAAGTTATGGTCACCTTACAGTGAAAAAGGAAGTTTCAGCCTCCAGCTATCTTATTGTTCAACTGACCTGAGCTAAACTTTATGCACTTATAAAGGATGAGAAAAGGGACATTCATATTTTATGGTCATGTTAAAGTCCCAATATGAATGAAGTTATGGCCACCTTGCAGTGAAATTATCGAGTTTTTAATCTCCAGCTATTGTATTGTTCAGCTGACCTCACTTTAATTGTGCACACGTATTAAAGATGAAAATAGGGACAAGTAACATACACATTGCAATAAAGTTCACAGTTTCTATTGCTTATGATGCATATGTTGACATCTTTTATGGGTGACTTCTTTTTCATCAGGACCGCTTCGTTTTTGTCAGCAAAAACATTCTTCTAGTTTTAGTTTTCCTTTATTTATATGAGTTGACAAGTGAAATTGAGGTTATAAAGTGTGGTAACCAAAACATGGCAATTCTGCTCAACGTATCGCTTATAAAAGTCTGCAAATAGACGAAAATATGGGCTGAAAGCGTATAGTTTATTCAGATTTGGGGTATGTTTCTAATATTTTAACTCTTCCTTCCATTATATATGTTGGCTAGCGAAGTGGCGGTTTTAAAATCTAGTCACGGTATTTCACTAAAATGCTCTCGATACCGAGATACCGGGCCTCCCGACCCATCCCTATCGGAAACAGTGCGAGATAGATTGATTTTGACAAATTTTTTTGGCTCCCACATAATCTGCATAGTCATCTGGGACTTTTTACAAAAAAAGTCATCCTGCCATTTTTAGAGGCCATCTTGAATTTCTGTGCAAAATGCATTTATCTCAAAAACAGTGGGAGATAGAGGGAAAACTCATTTTCCCACCATTTTTCATGGTCATCTTGAAATTCTGCGTAAATCGCAAAAACGTATTTATCTTGGAAACAATGCAAGCTAGAGCGGCTTAGACAAAATTTTTGGTCCGCAGAGCCTTTTTCCCGCCATTTTGGCAGCTGTCTTGAATTTCTGCATAAAATGCAAAAACACAGTTATCTCGGAAACAGTGTGACAGTGATTTCGACAAAATATGGTCATCTGTCACTCTGCCAAGAAAACATTTTCGCAGGCAGGTTGAATTTTTACAATAAATGGAAAAAAAAACACTGAACAGAGGAAGATAGTCATTTCAGCAAAAAATCATTAATGCTCATTGGACGCTTTGTTTTTGCTGTGCAAAAACAATTTCTTTTTCTCTTGCAAAGCAATACTCTAGTTATTTACAAAACCATGTAGGCTAGGCTGTAATTTGTACTGTATTATATTGAATATAGAAAATGGTGATAAAAGTTTAAATCAACCTTTAATTACGGTTTTCTGCACCAAGTCTTATTTTTACCAGACATTTAGGTAATTTGCTAGAATTTTGACACATGCAACTATTAGTACGTTGTGTAAACATTCATGACATGATCTTGTCTTTTCAGGCTTTTTACATACGACAAGACAGTAGAAAAATTCAAATACATGTAATTGAGTTTCCACTAGTTGGAGACTATTTTGAATTTGATGATGAAAGTCAGAATACTTCTATTGTTTGAGGAAAGTTTTGAAAGAATAAATTGTGAAATATCCAAACATGCCTTGTGGTCAATATTATTAGCAGTTAAACATAAAACTGTAGTACATTTGGTGATATTTGAATATTGCACGAAATCAGCTAACATTGGTTCAACTGAAACCGTTTGTATTTCATGTTTTTAGCATGTTATAGGTTGAAAAGGATTACACATTTGTTTTACTGATAATATGAAGCATGTAATGTGTCTCAGCCTAAAAGTTATTGCCAAGAGTGTTTCATTTATTAGAAGATATTTAACGTGTTTTAAACAATTTTTATAGATGGGGTGGTTTCTATGCCTTTTGGTGGATTATTTTTGAAATTACTGTCAATAAACAGAAGTTGACATAGTTTATTGATGTTTTCAATGTGTTTCAATATTTCTGGTCAACTTAAGGTTCATCCTATTGTTGATTTCTGTTATATCTCTGAGCTCATTAGGAAGGATTATGCTGTTGATATATTAGTTATGTTAAAACACATGTTTAGTCATAAGCAATATTGCTTCAGATATATTACAAAATGAAAACCTAAAGGTTATATATGCAGACCTTGTAATCTTGTGCCATTGATATTGCTAGGTTGCACGAATACCCACTTATAAGAGAATATTTTGTCATTTTTATGTCAGCTGACTTGTCAGTCAGCTGGCATTATGTCGTCACTCTGCGGCGTGGGCGTCCGCGTCCGCGTGAACAACTTCTCCTCCAAAACTACAAGGCCTAGAGACATGCTGTTTTTTTTAAAAGATACCTTATCTATCGAGGATGAAAAATTGTTCAAGGCATGCAAATCTCTCTGTTCGTCTGTTTGCTAGAGACATTACAAGGGGGGTACCCCCACCAAAAGTGTGAAAATTTCAACTTTTTATCACAATTTTCTCAGTGACTATTGCAGGGATTTCTCTCATATCTTGCATATATGTACTAGGCCAGAGGTAGATTCTCTTGTGTGAGTATGAGACCTGGATCTCTCTTACTTTTTTTTTAATAAATTTTTTAAATAATTTTTAATGCATTAACATTCCTGAAATCATGCACAAAATCATTTATAACTTGAAAACTGTTGCATCTAGAGCATTTTGTTAAAATATGTTATTCAGCTACTTTTGGGTCAACTATAACATAGTAAAATTTCAGACCTGTAGCTCATGGCATAGCTGAGTAATAGCTACTTTTAGGTCATCACTGTTGAGTAAATCAGTTGTAACTTGAAAACTATTGCATTTACAGTATTTTGCTTAAATATGTTGTTCACCTACTTTTGGGTCAGCTATAACATAGTAAAATTTCAGACCTGTAGCTCATGGCATAGCTGAGTAATAGCTACTTTTAGGTCATCACTGTTGAGTAAATCAGTTGTAACTTGAAAACTATTGCATTTACAGTATTTTGCTTAAATATGTTGTTCACCTACTTTTGGGTCAGCTATAACATAGTAAAATTTCAGACCTGTAGCTCATGGCATAGCTGAGTAATAGCTACTTTTAGGTTATCACTGTTGAGTAAATCAGTTGTAATTGGAAAACTATTGCATTTAGAGAATTTAGTATAAATATGTTATTCAGCTACTTTTGGGTCAACTATAACATAGTAAAATTTCAGACCTGTAGCTCATGGCATAGCTGAGTAATAGCTACTTTTAGGTCATCACTATTGAGTAAATCAGTTGTAACTTGAAAACTATTGCATTTACAGTATTTTGCTTAAATATGTTGTTCACCTACTTTTGGGTCAGCTATAACATAGTAAAATTTCAGACCTGTAGCTCATGGCATAGCTGAGTAATAGCTACTTTTAGGTCATCACTATTGAGTAAATCAGTTGTAACTTGAAAACTATTGCATTTACAGTATTTTGCTTAAATATGTTGTTCACCTACTTTTGGGTCAGCTATAACATAGTAAAATTTCAGACCTGTAGCTCATGGCATAGCTGAGTAATAGCTACTTTTAGGTTATGACTATTGAGTAAATCAGTTGTAACTTGAAAACTATTGCATTTACAGTATTTTGCTTAAATATGTTGTTCACCTACTTTTGGGTCAGCTATAACATAGTAAAATTTCAGACCTGTAGCTCATGGCATAGCTGAGTAATAGCTACTTTTAGGTTATCACTGTTGAGTAAATCGCTTATAACTTGGAAATTATTGCATTTAGAGTATTTTGTTTCAATATGTTATTCACCTATTTTGGGGTCAGCTATAACATAGTGAAGTTCCAGACCTGTGACTCATTGCATAGCGGAGTAATAGCTACTTTTAGGTTATCACTGTTGAGTAAATCGCTTATAACTTGGAAACTATTGCATTTAGAGTATTTTGTTTCAATATGTTATTCACCTATTTTGGGATCAGCTATAACATAGTGAAGTTTCAGATCTGTGGCTCATTGCATAGCTGAGTAATAGCTACTTTGAAGTTCTCACTATTGAGTAAATCAGTTGTAATTGGAAAACTATTGCATTTAGAGAATTTCGTATAAATATGTTATTCAGCTACTTTTGGGTCAGCTATAACATAGTGAAATTACAGACCTGTAGCTCATGGCATAGCTGAGTAATAGCTACTTTTAGGTCATCACTATTGAGTAAATCAGTTGTAACTTGAAAACTATTGCATTTACAGTATTTTGCTTAAATATGTTGTTCACCTACTTTTGGGTCAGCTATAACATAGTAAAATTTCAGACCTGTAGCTCATGGCATAGCTGAGTAATAGCTACTTTTAGGTCATCACTATTGAGTAAATCAGTTGTAACTTGAAAACTATTACATTTACAGTATTTTGCTTTAATATGTTGTTCACCTACTTTTGGGTCAGCTATAACATAGTGAAATTTCAGACCTGTAGCTCATTGCATAGCTGAGTAATAACTACTTTGAGGTTCTCACTATTGAGTAAATCAGTTGTAATTGGAAAACTATTGCATTTAGAGAATTTAGTATAAATATGTTATTCAGCTACTTTTGGGTCAACTATAACATAGTAAAATTTCAGACCTGTAGCTCATGGCATAGCTGAGTAATAGCTACTTTTAGGTCATCACTATTGAGTAAATCAGTTGTAACTTGAAAACTATTGCATTTACAGTATTTTGCTTAAATATGTTGTTCACCTACTTTTGGGTCAGCTATAACATAGTAAAATTTCAGACCTGTAGCTCATGGCATAGCTGAGTAATAGCTACTTTTAGGTTATCACTGTTGAGTAAATCAGTTGTAATTGGAAAACTATTGCATTTAGAGAATTTAGTATAAATATGTTATTCAGCTACTTTTGGGTCAACTATAACATAGTAAAATTTCAGACCTGTAGCTCATGGCATAGCTGAGTAATAGCTACTTTTAGGTCATCACTATTGAGTAAATCAGTTGTAACTTGAAAACTATTGCATTTACAGTATTTTGCTTAAATATGTTGTTCACCTACTTTTGGGTCAGCTATAACATAGTAAAATTTCAGACCTGTAGCTCATGGCATAGCTGAGTAATAGCTACTTTTAGGTCATCACTATTGAGTAAATCAGTTGTAACTTGAAAACTATTGCATTTACAGTATTTTGCTTAAATATGTTGTTCACCTACTTTTGGGTCAGCTATAACATAGTAAAATTTCAGACCTGTAGCTCATGGCATAGCTGAGTAATAGCTACTTTTAGGTCATCACTATTGAGTAAATCAGTTGTAACTTGAAAACTATTGCATTTACAGTATTTTGCTTAAATATGTTGTTCACCTACTTTTGGGTCAGCTATAACATAGTAAAATTTCAGACCTGTAGCTCATGGCATAGCTGAGTAATAGCTACTTTTAGGTTATCACTGTTGAGTAAATCGCTTATAACTTGGAAATTATTGCATTTAGAGTATTTTGTTTCAATATGTTATTCACCTATTTTGGGGTCAGCTATAACATAGTGAAGTTCCAGACCCGTGACTCATTGCATAGCGGAGTAATAGCTACTTTTAGGTTATCACTGTTGAGTAAATCGCTTATAACTTGGAAACTATTGCATTTAGAGTAAGGCTGCGACGAGTGGTTAAAATCCACCCCGGTAACCGAGCTACCTAAATTCGTCCCGCAATTCGGTATTCGCGTAGTTTAGTATACACGTTTTTTCTCTCCATAAACACAATGGTGGTTTCTGGAAACGATCTCTTTGCATTGAAATAGTTGTGAAAGGTATTTAGAACTTATTATATTGTTATAAAAAGGGGAATATTATGTGAAACTCTCTTATGTACAAAGTATCCTGACGTTTTGAAGTGTTGTCATGTTTTCTGTTACCAAAAAACGTAAGCTAGTGGGCGATAATATAATATATTTTAGTATTTAACGACTATCGAGTGGATCAGAAAGCACTCGAGATCTCCCTAAATCGACCCCAATCGCGAATACCGACCACCCGGTCACAGCCTTAATTTAGAGTATTTTGTTTCAATATGTTATTCACCTATTTTGGGATCAGCTATAACATAGTGAAGTTTCAGATCTGTGGCTCATTGCATAGCTGAGTAATAGCTACTTTGAAGTTCTCACTATTGAGTAAATCAGTTGTAATTGGAAAACTATTGCATTTAGAGAATTTCGTATAAATATGTTATTCAGCTACTTTTGGGTCAGCTATAACATAGTGAAATTACAGACCTGTAGCTCATGGCATAGCTGAGTAATAGCTACTTTTAGGTCATCACTATTGAGTAAATCAGTTGTAACTTGAAAACTATTACATTTACAGTATTTTGCTTTAATATGTTGTTCACCTACTTTTGGGTCAGCTATAACATAGTGAAATTTCAGACCTGTAGCTCATTGCATAGCTGAGTAATAACTACTTTGAGGTTCTCACTATTGAGTAAATCAGTTGTAATTGGAAAACTATTGCATTTAGAGAATTTAGTATAAATATGTTATTCAGCTACTTTTGGGTCAACTATAACATAGTAAAATTTCAGACCTGTAGCTCATGGCATAGCTGAGTAATAGCTACTTTTAGGTCATCACTATTGAGTAAATCAGTTGTAACTTGAAAACTATTGCATTTACAGTATTTTGCTTAAATATGTTGTTCACCTACTTTTGGGTCAGCTATAACATAGTAAAATTTCAGACCTGTAGCTCATGGCATAGCTGAGTAATAGCTACTTTTAGGTTATCACTGTTGAGTAAATCGCTTATAACTTGGAAATTATTGCATTTACAGTATTTTGTTTCAATATGTTATTCACCTATTTTGGGGTCAGCTATAACATAGTGAAGTTCCAGACCCGTGACTCATTGCATAGCTGAGTAATAGCTACTTTGAAGTTCTCAATGTTGAGTAAATCACTTGTAATTTGAAAACTATTGCATTTAGAGAATTTAGTATAAATATGTTATTCAGCTACTTTTGGGTCAGCTATAACATAGTAAAATTTCAGACCTGTAGCTCATGGCATAGCTGAGTAATAGCTACTTTTAGGTTGTCACTGTTGAGTAAATCGCTTATAACTTGAAAACTATTGCATTTAGAGTTTTTTGTTTCAATATGTTATTCACCTATTTTGGGGTCAGCTATAACATAGTGAAGTTCCAGACCTGTGGCTCATTGCATAGCTGAGTAATAGCTACTTTGAAGTTCTCACTGTTGAGTAAATCAGTTGTAATTGGAAAACTATTGCCTTTACAGAAATTTGTGCAAATATGTTATTCAGCTACTTTTGGGTCAGCTATAACATAGTGAAATTACAGACCTGTAGCTCATGGCACAACTGAGCAATAGCTGTTCTCAGGCACTGACTGTTGAGTAAATCAGCTATAACTTGAAAAATATTGCATTTGGAGTATTTTGTTAAAATATATTGTTCACCTACTTTTGGGTTAGCTATAACATAGTGAAATTACAGACCTATAGCTCATGGCATAGCGGAGCAATAGCTATTTTCTGGTTCTCACTATTGAGTAAATCAGTTGTAACTTGAAAACTATTGCATTTACAGTATTTTGCTTAAATATGTTGTTCAGCTACTTTTAGGTCAGCTATAACAGAGCAAAAATTCAGACATGTAGCTCATTGCATAGCTGAGTAATAGTTACTTTGAGGTTCTCACTCTTGAGTAAATCAGTTGTAACTTGAAAATTATTACATTTAGAGTATTTTGTTAAATATGTTATTCACAGACGTTTTGGTCAGCTATAACATAGTGAAATTGCAGACCTCTATGTCATGGGATAGCTGAGCAATAGCTTCTTTCAGGTTCTCACTGTTGAGTAAATCATTGTATCCAACCTGTAGGAAATCATGGGCTGGGAATCTGTTAATATGGTCCGATTTGACCTTGGAACCCTCCTTCAAGGTCAAATGAGGATAGCCAAAAATAAAAGTGCTTATAACTCGCTTATTATTGGTCCCAGAGGTTGGAATGAAAACCAACCTATAGAAAATCATGAGCTGGGAATTTTTTGGTGTGGTCGGATTTCACCTTGGACCCCTCCTTCAAGGTCAAATGAGGATAGCCAAACTTAAAAGTGCTTGAAATAACTTGAAAAATATTGCATTTGGAGTAATTTGTTAAAATATATTGTTCACCTACTTTTGGGTTAGCTATAACATAGTGAAATTACAGACCTATAGCTCATGGCATAGCGGAGCAATAGCTATTTTCTGGTTCTCACTATTGAGTAAATCAGTTGTAACTTGAAAACTATTGCATTTACAGTATTTTGCTTAAATATGTTGTTCAGCTACTTTTAGGTCAGCTATAACAGAGCAAAAATTCAGACATGTAGCTCATTGCATAGCTGAGTAATAGTTACTTTGAGGTTCTCACTCTTGAGTAAATCAGTTGTAACTTGAAAATTATTACATTTAGAGTATTTTGTTAAATATGTTATTCACAGACGTTTTGGTCAGCTATAACATAGTGAAATTGCAGACCTCTATGTCATGGGATAGCTGAGCAATAGCTTCTTTCAGGTTCTCACTGTTGAGTAAATCATTGTATCCAACCTGTAGGAAATCATGGGCTGGGAATCTGTTAATATGGTCCGATTTGACCTTGGAACCCTCCTTCAAGGTCAAATGAGGATAGCCAAAAATAAAAGTGCTTATAACTCGCTTATTATTGGTCCCAGAGGTTGGAATGAAAACCAACCTATAGAAAATCATGAGCTGGGAATTTTTTGGTGTGGTCGGATTTCACCTTGGACCCCTCCTTCAAGGTCAAATGAGGATAGCCAAACTTAAAAGTGCTTGAAATAACTTGAAAAATATTGCATTTGGAGTAATTTGTTAAAATATATTGTTCACCTACTTTTGGGTTAGCTATAACATAGTGAAATTACAGACCTATAGCTCATGGCATAGCGGAGCAATAGCTATTTTCTGGTTCTCACTATTGAGTAAATCAGTTGTAACTTGAAAACTATTGCATTTACAGTATTTTGCTTAAATATGTTGTTCAGCTACTTTTAGGTCAGCTATAACAGAGCAAAAATTCAGACATGTAGCTCATTGCATAGCTGAGTAATAGTTACTTTGAGGTTCTCACTCTTGAGTAAATCAGTTGTAACTTGAAAATTATTACATTTAGAGTATTTTGTTAAATATGTTATTCACAGACGTTTTGGTCAGCTATAACATAGTGAAATTGCAGACCTCTATGTCATGGGATAGCTGAGCAATAGCTTCTTTCAGGTTCTCACTGTTGAGTAAATCATTGTATCAACCTGTAGGAAATCATGGGCTGGGAATCTGTTAATATGGTCCGATTTGACCTTGGAACCCTCCTTCAAGGTCAAATGAGGATAGCCAAACATAAAAGTGCTTATAACTCGCTTATTATTGGTCCCAGAGGTTGGAATGAAAACCAACCTATAGAAAATCATGAGCTGGGAATTTTTTGGTGTGGTCGGATTTCACCTTGGACCCCTCCTTCAAGGTCAAATGAGGATAGCCAAACTTAAAAGTGCTTATAACTCACTTATTATTGGTCCTAGAGGTTTCGAATGGAAAACCAACCTATAGAAAATCATGGGCTGGGAATCTTTTGGTGTGGTCGGATTTGACCTGGGACCCCTCCTTCAAGGGCAGTTGAGGATAGCCAAACTTACAATTGCTTATAACTCGCTTATTATTGGTCCTACAAGTTTGGGATGGTAAACAAGCTACAGGAAATCATGGGCTGGGAATTTTTTTGTGTGGTCGGATTTGACTTTGGACCCCCTCCTTCCAGGTCAAACGAAGATAGCCAAACTTAAAGTGCTTATAACTCGCGTATTATTGGTCTTGGAGGTTTGGGATGGTAAACCAACATATAGGAAATCATGGGCTGGGATTCTTTTGGTGTGGTCAGATTTGACCTGGGACCCCTCCTTCAAGGGCAGTTGAGGATAGCCAAACTTACAATTGCTTAGAACTCGCTTATTATTGGTCCTACAAGTTTGGGATGATAAACAAGCTACAGGAAATCATGGGCTGGGAATTTTTTTGTGTGGTCGGATTTGACCTTGGACCCCCTCCTTCAAGGTCAAACAAGGATAGCCAAACTTAAAAAGTGCCTATAACTCACTTATTATTGGTCCGAGAGGTTTGGGATGGTAAACCATCCTAAATTCTTTGGCTGGGAATCTTTTGGTATGGTCAGATTTGACCTTTGGACCCCTTCTTCATGGTGGAACGAGGATATTGCATTTATAGTATTTCTTTAAATATTTTTAACCTACTTTTTACCCTTAAACAATTACCTAGTTACTTTATTTCATAATACCATTTGCAGGGCACAACTTTTTTGTCGTTTTCTTCTGTCAGCTTCGGAATATCTTTCGAACATGTGTTCAGTTACCATTTACTGTATTTCTGTACAGCCCTTTCCCTGATAATTATGCTTTCCTCTCATTATCACCATCACAAATCAAAAACATTCAGTCAGCTGACACAGTGCCCGTTCACGGGCACTCTCCTCTTGTTTTGTCTTATTTCTAATAACTTAGCACTCTTTTATTGTTGCTCATCTGGAACATTGTCAAAAACATACAATAAATTTGAAAATTGTCCTCACTGATTCTTATAGAGTAAGAAATCTAAAATTCGCCACATATCTGAAATTCGCCACATGTGAAAATACTAATAAAATAAATGAATTCTGGTGAGATTTGTTGACTGTATAGTAAATTAAGACTTTTTGAACTGAAAAATACTAATTTTTAGACAAAAACATCATTTTCTTCATAAAATTAACTAAGGTTTTAGAGGTGGCGAATTTTAGATTCCTGGCAAATTTTAGATTTCTTACTCTATATCTTTTAAAATTTAAGCACTTGAAATTGAAATAAAAAAATGGTCAAATATTGCAGACTGTAGCTTTCTGCTGAAAGTGTTATGTCTCTCACCCCATCAGAATAACAGTAAAATCATTCTTAATTGAATATTTTTTTATAGAAAATGCAAAACACGACTAAAATTGGTCATAAAAGATACTTGTCAATGAGTTGTCTGTGGTTCTCTGAAGCTTTAGATGTATTATGTTTTGAAGTTTTAAAAGGATTTTGCCACTAAAATGCATAATGACACAATTGTGCACAATTTTGGCCAAAAAGAGGGGGAAATTAACATACCCAATGGACTTGCTTGAATTGTAAAGTCGTATATAACAAATTGAAAATCAAAGACAAAGATTTTGGCAAAGCTAATTGAGTTATTGAGTTACATGATATTGTGAATTGTTTACATACCAGCCTTAATCATGAAAGTACAGATCAGTATTGAGGAAATGGCTCTTTGACATTTTTGATACTGATATTTTAACTCCAAACCATTATCATTTGCTATTAAAATGTCAGTGTACGATTACCAACAAACACGAATACCATTTGACCGTGGTATGTACATTTTCACTTCTTGCTTTATGTTCGTGTATTCTCTTTTATCTGATTGGTCCGCCATTTCCAATCATTTTAGGCATTTCATACTTTAAAAATAAGATCCACTTCTAAGGGGGTTCAATTCAGTCAAATTTTGACCAGGGTTGAAAAGATTTTAGGCAGAGTTACAAAAACTGACGCAACAAGATTATTGGCTGTCACATCAACTTATTTTAGTATTTAACTAACACATATGAATAATTACATGATAATATTGAGAATATTCAAGCAGTATAAAGTAAAGAAAAATATTCATGTTACAAATACTTTGCACAATAGTAGCACATTTTTAACTTTACATATCCTTCCCATTTACAAAAAGATATTTCAAAGTTTGTGATAAACATCTTTATTACTATCGCGAAGGATCGAGGTACAAATTCATGACTGTTTATTAGATTGTTAGCAGGATTATGCAAATTCCATTGGTCTGATCTTTATGAAAAAATTGAGAAAATGAATCTTGGTCCAACTTAGTTTCCATTAAATTTTGAGAGTGATCCTGCAGTATTAAATTCACAACAGTTCATTTGTCAGCAAGATTACACAAATACTACTGGTTGGGTCTTCATGATAAAAATGAGAAAATGGGTCTTGCTGCAATTTCAATCCCATTCAAATTTAAGACTGATTATTCCCATTTACTTATTATTATGTGCCTTGGCAGAGGTATGCACTCTCGAAGTGCTCTGGTTTTACAACTTTTTAAACAATAAACCCTCAGATGTCATATCTGTGATCAAATCAGTCTACAAAATAATATAATCATTACAAGAAATTAAAATGATTTATTTAGAAGAGAAAAATGACTAACATTTTCTTATTCATGTCCAGATTTAAGCTGTTTTTAATATTAATACATCAAATCTTCAGATTGTAAGTTTGCATGAACACAGTGCTGAAATATAGTTGATAGCTGATTGGGAAATGGTCTTCATTTAACTCTTTTATTCCTTAGATTTGATCGCATTTGTTATTCCAGGATTTTATCAGGTTTTCATGGGTTAAACTGTTGTCCATTGTACAAATTATATATTGAGTGTAATGTTAAATGCAAATCACAGTGCAACACCTTGTGAAACTTAATTTGAAGATAATCAGTTGCCAATCAGAGTAGGATGTTGTCTAGGAGTTATAGAACTCCAAAAATAAGAACCTTATAATAAAAATTAGACTTGCTCCAAGTCTTTGTACTTGTATCCATCAGTAACCAAAACAGTTAAATTTAAATTGGAAACTTACAGGAGTTCATTATACCACAAGCAATCTGGAGTATGGGGGATAGTCTCTGAAAAAACAGTGGCTGGTTGTTTCTCCAAAAGTCATACAGTACCCATATATTACACAAAAGACAAAAGGACTTGGTGAAAGTCTAAATAAAAATGGGCACTTAGTTTATAAAGAGTTCCAGATATGGCTTTACAAGGATATTTTCAAGTACTGTCTCTAAGCTAAGTTTAATCTTAATTAAAAAGGAGGAGAGGGGAGTGGTTATGTAAAATTATTGATAAAACTATGATACAGATAATTCTAAAATAATCCGCCACCTTTTCACTTTAACCATTTGGTAACTAAGGTCACTTTATCAGTTGTCATAATTGGAGAATCTTTTTACTTTAGCTTTGACAAAATTTTGAAATAAACACAGATTACACTTTTGCAGTGAAAGGGAAGTGTCTTTTCACTTATTATATAATAGTTAATGATCCCATAGACAAGTTGTTTTACAAATTTGACCTTTTTATCTCCCGCCGGCCGATAGGCCTGGTATGGGAGATTATAAAATACCCTGTGTCCGTGCGTGTGTCCGTTCGTCACATTTTTACAAAAGCCTTTTTATCTCTTAAAATATTATAGCTAGAGCTTCCAAATTTGCAGGATAAATTCAGCATTGGAAAAACTTGCCTGGGAATCTTTTTCGGCTTATTCCGGAAAAACAAGATGGCCGCCACAGGTGTTAACAAGATGGCTGCCATGGTTTTTTTTTCAGGTGTTCTGCCATGGGTTTTTTTTCGTTGATTTAGATGGCTGCCATAAGTGTGTAGTTGCACTTTTATACAGCCTAAAAATAGCCTGCTTGGTATTTTTCAGACCTAGGTCCATAGCTAAGTGAGTAATAGCAATGGTGGCTACTTCAGTAAAGTGCTCATAACTCCAAAACGACTGCATTTAGAGCATTTCTGTAAAATATGTTGTTCGGCTACATTCTCCATGCCTACAAGATGGTACCATTTTTAGGGGTCTATCTTGATAGCTAAGTGAGTAATAGCTATTTTATTGCGCTACAATAGCTTACCATGTGGGACTGAATGCTTTACTGGTTGCCGCGAGGCATCACGACCAACGTCTAAGAAAAAAAGACATTTATACTTGGCCGTAGCCTCAGGTTGTCGTCACGTGATCTGCCCCTTATGTTACAACTTTTCTCGTTGGTCGCCGCCATCTTACAATCTTTGGGAAGTATTTACTGCCTTTTTCTTTCTATATCTCAGTGCAGTATTATTGTTAAACGTTCCCGTTTATGTATTTCATTTATTACTGTATAAAGTCCATTCTGGCCAATTTTCAGCACTTCCGCTTTTGTAATTAAGCGTCCTGCAAGGGACGCTTGTTTGTGTATGGGAGACCTTCAGGCTCCGCTGGCTCCTGCGGCTCCGCATTTTGTTTTCCTTATAACTCTGTAACCGTTAGGCGGATTCTTTTCAAATTTGGCAGGTTTAGGCAGTAGCCTTGGGGAATTTTTTTGAATATGCTGCAGTGACATTTCAACCAATCAGAGAGGTCACATGACCAAAAATGTCTTTTTTCGATGGGGAAGCTTGTCCGGATGATAACTTGAAAGGAATTTTATCAATTCACCTGAAACTTGGCAAATACATTCATTGTATTAAAATCTGGAAATCATTAGATTTTGGCATTGATTGGTCAAGAAATGGCCGAGTAATTAATGATTAATTAATCATTACGAATTTTCCAAATAAGGAAAACACAAAAATGCTTATATCTCGAAAACCGTGCTAGATAGAGCGATTTCGACGAAATTTTTGACCCGCAGGGTATTTCTGCGGAGTAGTTTTCCCAATTTTCAAAAAAATTTTGTCTCGCCCAAAATGGCAGCCATTTTGAATTTTCGAAATTTTCGCAAAAATTGCAAAACACAAAAATGCTTATATCTCAAAAACCGTGCTAGATAGAGCAATTTCTACAAAATTTTTGACCCGCAGGATATCTCTGCGGAGTACTTTTCCCAATTTTAAAAAAATTTTTGTCTCGCCAAAAATGGCGGCCATTTTGAATTTTTGAATTTTTCGCAAAAATTGCAAAACATAAAAATGCTTATATCTCGAAAACCCTGCTAGATAGAGCAATTTCAAAGAAATTTTTGACCCACAGGGTGTCTCTGCAGAGCAGCCATGCCAATTTTCAAAAAAATTTCGTCTCGCCAAAACTGGCGGCCATTTTGAATTTTCGAATTTTTCGCAAAAATTGCAAAACATAAAATGCTTATATCTCGAAAACCGTGCTAGATAGAACGATTTCGACGAAATTTTTGACCCACAGGGTATCTCTGAAGAGTAGCCATGCCAATTTTCAAAAAAAAAAGTTCTCGCAAAAAATGGCGGCCATTTTGAATTTTCAAATTTTTCGCAAAATTGCAAAACATAAAAATGCTTATATCTCGAAAAGCGTGCTAGATAGAGCGATTTCGACGAAATTTTTGATCCACAGGGTATCTCTGCGGAGTAGACATGCTAATTTTCAAAAAAAATTTGTCTTGCCAAAAATGGCAGCCATTTTGAATTTTCGAATTTTTGCGCAAAAATTGCAAAACACAAAAATGCTAATATCTCGAAAACCATGCTACATAGAGCGATTTCGACGAAATTTTTGATCTTCAGGGTATCTCTGCAGAGCAGCTATCCCAAAGAGCTTTCACTCGGTGAAGTTTCAGACCCGTAGCTAATTATTCACCTACTCAAAATGAGTAAATGCTAATTATCTGTAAAAGTATTGCAGATAGCCAATTTTTCTCAAATAACTCATTCATCTACTTTTGGGAGAGCTTTCACATGGTGAAGTTTCAGACCCATAGCTAATTACTCACCTACTCAAAATGAGTAAATGCGAATTACCTCTAAAAGTATTACAGATAGCCAATTTTTCTCAAATAACTCATTCACCTACTTTTGGGAGAGCTTTCACTCAGTGAAGTTTCAGACCCATAGCTAATTACTCACCTACTCAAAATGAGTAAATGCTAATTATCTCAAAAACTATTGCGGATACCCAATTTTTATCAAATAAATCATTCATGTACTTTTGGGAGAGCTTTCACATGGTGAAGTTTCAGACCCGTAGATAATTACTCACCTACTCAAAATGAGTAAATGCGAATTATCTCTTAAAAGTATTGCAGATAGCCAGTATTTCTCAAATAACTCATTCACCTACTTTTGGGAGAGCTTTCACTCCATGAAGTTTCAGACCCATAGCTAATTATTCACCTACTCAAAATGAGTAAATGCTAATTATCTGTAAAAGTATTGCGGATACCCAATTTTTATCAAATAACTCATTCATCTACTTGTGGGAGAGCTTTTACATGGTGAAGTTTCAGACCCATAGCTAATTACTCACCTACTCAAAATGAGTAAATGCGAATTATCTCTAAAAGTATTGCAGATAGCCAATTTTTCTCAAATAACTCATTCACCTACTTTTGGGAGAGCTTTCACTCCATGAAGTTTCAGACCCATAGCTAATTACTCACCTACTCCAAATGAGTAAATGCAAATTATCTCTAAAAGTATTGCAGATAGCCAATTTTTCTCAAATAACTCATTCACCTACTTTTGGGAGAGCTTTCACATGGTGAAGTTTCAGACCCGTAGATAATTACTCACCTACTCAAAATGAGTAAATGTGAATTATCGCTTAAAAGTATTGCAGATAGCCAATTTTTCTCAAATAACTCATTCACCTACTTTTGGGAGAGCTTTCACTCCATGAAGTTTCAGACCCATAGCTAATTATTCACCTACTCAAAATGAGTAAATGCTAATTATCTGTAAAAGTATTGCGGATACCCAATTTTTATCAAATAACTCATTCATCTACTTGTGGGAGAGCTTTTACATGGTGAAGTTTCAGACCCATAGCTAATTACTCACCTACTCAAAATGAGTAAATGCGAATTATCTCTAAAAGTATTACAGATAGCCAATTTTTCTCAAATAACTCATTCACCTACTTTTGGGAGAGCTTTCACTCCATGAAGTTTCAGACCCATAGCTAATTACTCACCTACTCAAAATGAGTAAATGCAAATTATCTCTAAAAGTATTGCAGATAGCCAATTTTTCTCAAATAACTCATTCACCTACTTTTGGGAGAGCTTTCACATGGTGAAGTTTCAGACCCGTAGATAATTACTCACCTACTCAAAATGAGTAAATGTGAATTATCGCTTAAAAGTATTGCAGATAGCCAATTTTTCTCAAATAACTCATTCACCTACTTTTGGGAGAGCTTTCACTCCATGAAGTTTCAGACCCATAGCTAATTATTCACCTGCTCAAAATGAGTAAATGCTAATTATCTGTAAAAGTATTGGGGATACCCAATTTTTATCAAATAACTCATTCATCTACTTGTGGGAGAGCTTTCACATGGTGAAGTTTCAGACCCATAGCTAATTACTCACCTACTCAAAATGAGTAAATGCGAATTATCTCTAAAAGTATTGCAGATAGCCAATTTTTCTCAAATAACTCATTCACCTACTTTTGGGAGAGCTTTCACTTGGTGAAGTTTCAGACCCATAGCTAATTACTCACCTACTCCAAATGAGTAAATGCAAATTATCTCTAAAAGTATTGCAGATAGCCAATTTTTCTCAAATAACTCATTCACCTACTTTTGGGAGAGCTTTCACTCCATGAAGTTTCAGACCCATAGCTAATTATTCACCTACTCAAAATGAGTAAATGCTAATTATCTGTAAAAGTATTGCGGATACCCAATGTTTATCAAATAACTCATTCATCTACTTGTGGGAGAGCTTTCACATGGTGAAGTTTCAGACCCATAGCTAATTACTCACCTACTCAAAATGAGTAAATGCGAATTATCTCTAAAAGTATTGCAGATAGCCAATTTTTCTCAAATAAATCATTCACCTACTTTTGGGAGAGCTTTCACTTGGTGAAGTTTCAGACCCATAGCTAATTACTCACCTACTCAAAATGAGTAAATGCAAATTATCTCTAAAAGTATTGCAGATAGCCAATTTTTCTCAAATAACTCATTCACCTACTTTTGGGAGAGCTTTCACTCCATGAAGTTTCAGACCCATAGCTAATTATTCACCTACTCAAAATGAGTAAATGCTAATTATCTGTAAAAGTATTGCGGATACCCAATTTTTATCAAATACTCATTCACCTACTTTTGGGAGAACTTTCACTTGATGAAGTTCCAGACCCGTAGGTAATTACTCACCTACTCAAAAGGAGTAAATGCAAATTATCTCTAAAAGTATTGCAGATAGCCAATTTTTCTCAAATAACTCATTCACCTACTTTTGGGAGAGCTTTCACTTGATGAAGTTCCAGACCCGTAGGTAATTACTCACCTACTCAAAAGGAGTAAATGTGAATTATCTCTTAATAGTATTGCAGATAGCCAATTTTTCTCAAATAACTCATTCACCTACTTTTGGAAAAGCTTTCACACACGAAAATGATAAATTGTGAATATCTCGGAAAAGCTATTTCTTCTCTTTTAATGCTCGGCGGGAGATACACACCGCGGCAGTGGTCTTGTCAAAAATTTTTGTCTCGCCAAAAATGGTGGCCATTTTGAATTTTCAAAGTTTTTGCAAAACACAAAAATGCTTATATCTCGAAAACTGTGCTAGATGGAGCGAACTCAACAAAATTTTTGACCTGCTGGGTATCTCTGCAAAGTAGCCACGCCAATGTTCAAAATATTTTTGTCTCGCCAAATATAGCGGACATTTTGAATTTTCGAATTTTTTGCAAAACACAAAAATGCTTATATCTTGAAAATCGTGCTAGATAGAGCAGACTGCGCTGACTTTGGTTGCCACAACAGTATAAGGCTAGAAACGAAGGATTTTCTTAATACTTTAGCACTCACCTTTATATCCTTTTCGGGACGCTTTGTTTTTGCATTATCTTTTTTTTTTGCGAGCGATCCTCTAGTTTGTCCTTATTTTAAGTTTTATGAACTCGCCTCGACTGGCTTTTCTTTTGCGAGTTGTTGACTCAAGGTCTACTCGCTTTTGTTTTATTGCGTTAAAGCATGTCTTCTCAAGGAGGAACACACCTAACTAGTAAAAATACCTACAGCAAATGCATTTATTTCCTTCCTACCTGTAGAGAGGCAGGTAAGGTCGACGATCCGTGTGTCACAGCTAATCTTAAAATATCTTTGTCTTCTCGCGTCGACATATATTGGAGGCGTTCTATAATTTCCGTGAAGATTTTCAGAAATCTTTACAAAAGTAAAGGGAGGTGGATCAGACCTCTTCTTCTGCTCACAAAACGAACGCACCCTCCAAAGATCTGGACAAATGCTCGAATCCAGTAGTGCTATTGAGTCACTGGAGGTGGAGTTCGTCCCAGAACTTCAGAGACTCCAACAAATTTCTCGCCTCGACTCGTATTCTAGTCGCCTCGTAAACGACTCGGGTCAAGGTCGTAGTTCGGCCGAGGATCCCTCGAAGGTTGCCTCGACCAGCCCAAAACAATATTCACACTCTTTTAGACAATATGCTGTAGATCCGAGCTCCTCGGACCACTACGTGGACTATTCTAATGACCCTCAACCAGCCCTAGTAGGCCCAAAGCACTCTGATAATCCAACACAAGTCGAGGGCCAGATTCGTACCCTCATCTTCAGAGGTGGATCAGTCCCCTGAACATATGCATAGGTTCCCTAAGCCCTCCAGGAAGTCATACCCTGATCAGGACCACTTAATTCACAGTTGGTGAAGGAAACCCCAACGTGACCCCTACCCTCCTTATAGGGAAGTAGCATTGGCTGACATCCCATTCCAATATGCTGAGGAGGTGGATACGTTTCGACGCATCCTCAAGTTGCCTGAACCTAGAGAATCCTTACCTAGATCTTCAACTGCGGTCATGGGCCTTGATGATGAGAAAGGCAGGCAAAACTTAGACCAAGAGGTCCTTCTTCATGTTGCCTCTCAATTCAATCATTAAGAATGCCTTTTATAAATTTGATAGGACTTCCAAACAGCAAATTTACCTGAGGGAAAGTACATCCAACCACCTCCTTCCACTGTCAAGTGGTACCAGCTAGGCCAGTCTTGTTATGACAAAATACAAGAGCTGAATACAGACTTTGCCAAGATTTGTATTTCTCCTAAGTCATCTGGGCTCCTATGGTCAAGGTTCCTCTTTAGAATTCTTCTTTAAGAATTGGAACATCAGGCAAGACAGAATTTTTCCACTCTCAATTTCGCTACTACCTTTGCCAAGACTTCCTCTTTCTGTCATGTCACTTTGGAGAAGTGTCAATATAGCCTGAAACACTTTTCAAACAGGTCAAGTCTCAGATCAGGAGAGGTGCCGACCCTGATAAAGTAGCGAAACGTGGTTATGAGGAAGCCTGTGAGTCTCTGGATCTGTGGAATAAGACCATCCTGATCCAACACAGGGCCTTGACTTGCCTTAGTAGTCCTTGTGTCATATTCTCCAGAGAAAATTATACTCAATGGGCAATACTGGCTTGATTAGGCTCGAAGCCGAAATGACCCTATTACAACCACACTTAGGAGAAACCAGGCACCAAGAACTAGTTGGTGAAGGAAGACGAGGACTTCCTTCTTTAAAAAGGCACCTCAAAAGGTTCTCAGGGTTTCGGACCCTACCAGAATAAGCCCTTTAAGAACTCCGGAAGACGTCCTTCTGGCCGTCTTCCTTGTTTAAATCATAGTTGGTGAAGGAAGGCAAGGACTTCCTTCCTAAAAAGGCACCTCAAAGATTCTCAGGGTTTCGGACCCTACCAGAATAAGCCCTTTCGTGCTCCCCACAAAAAAGAGGCTCCTACAGGAAACGCCCCTATGGGGGCAATTCCTCACAAAACAGTAACCAGTCGTTTTTCTTCCAACAGGGGAAAACAGAACTTCAGAGGCTCCAAGGGTCGTTTTTTCGACCAAACAACAGGGGAAGAGGGCGTGGATCCCCGTTCCCAATGACTCCTTTAAAGCCTCAAGCAGTCCACCAGTAGGAGGTCGCCTCCGTTCTTTCAGCAGAGACTGACTTTGCTGTTTGTTCATCCAACATATTAAACCTTATCACCAATGGCTGCGTACTGCCATTCCTCTCAAAGCCCAACTTGGTCAGTTTTTCTCTGATAATATCAGAATACAAGGCCCTCCCAAAGGACCAAGCCTTGCCCCATTGCATCCAGTCTCTACTGTCAAAGAACGTTATCGAAAGGGTGGAAAATGTAAAATCTCTCGGGTTTTACAATCGCCTGTTTCTAGTACCCATGCCTCACCAAGGTGGAGGCCAGTTATAAACTTAAGCAGGCTCAACACTTTTCTACATGTAGAAAAGTTCAAGATGAAAACTCCAGAGTCCATCAGGACCTCCCTGATTCCAGGGGAATGGGCAGCGTCGATAGATCTATCGGACGCTTACCTTCACATCCCCATCCATCCTCACTCAAGGAAATACCTAAGATTTTGCCACAGGTCTCAGGTGTTCCAGTTCACCTCCCTACCTTTCGGACTGGCCACAGCCCCCCAGCTCTTTACCATGATCGTAAAGGAGGTGAAGCTCATGGCCCTCTCCAAAGGGCTCAGACTCCACCAATACCTGGACGACTGGTTGATCAGGTCTCAATCCCGGGAGGAAGCCCTAGTGAACACTCAGGCAGTGGTAGATCTAACCCAGTCCTTGGGATGGATCATCAATCAACAAAAATCAGAACTGAATCCCACTCAGGTGTTTTCGTTCGTGGGTTACGAGTACCACCTAGATTCAGCCCTTGTAAAACCCACTCAAGAGAGATGGCTCAAACTTCAGGATTTTATACTACAACTCAAGTCAAAACATGTTTTGACTGCAAGATGTTTGATGTCTCTAATTGGGTTGCTAGCCTCAATGGAGAAAATGGTCCCAGAGGGACGACTTCACATGAGGCCCTTTCAGTTTCACTTCAAGGAGCACTGGAAATTTCCTCAACCACTGGACAGCCTCCTTCCTTGGACAGAAGCCATATCTGCACACCTAGACTGGTGGCAGAACCCTGCAAACGTGATGAAAGGCTCAGACCTTCATCCCAAAGACCACAGTATCCAACTCTTTACAGACGCCTCAAACGAAGGTTGGGGCGCTCACTTAGAACAAAGTTCTACCCAAGGTCTGTGGTCTCCCCAGGAAAAAGGCCTTCACATAAACGTCCTAGAATTGAAAGCTGTCTTTCTGGCCCTGAGACACTTCAAAGACCAGTGTCAGGACCAAACAGTGCTAGTTGCAACGGACAACTCAACTATGGTAGCTTACATAAACAAACAAGGGGGAACACACTCAGCGGAGATGTGTGCACTCCTGTGGAGAATCATGACCTGGTGCCATCATTCTCACATCACATTGAAAGCCAGGCACATTCCAGGGTGTCTGAATGTGATGGCCGACCTACTTTCCAGGTCAAATCAGGTACAGTCGACCGAATGGTCACTACATCCACAGGTGTTCAAACAGATCAGCCAAAAGTGGTTCACCCCCCCCACGTGGACCTATTTACCACTCATCTGAACCACAAGCTTCCACTGTACGTGTCTCCTATCCCAGACCCGAAGGCCTGGGACATAGATGCTCTAAACATAGACTGGACAGGTCTCACTGCCTATGCTTACCCTCCAACGGCTCTCCTTCACAGGGTGATCCAAAAAATCAGACAATGCAATTGTCTGATCATACTAATAGCCCCAGGCTAGCCAGGGATGCCCTGGCTTTGTGACCTAGTGCAGCTCTCAACAGAGATCCCACTGCAACTCCCGGTGTCGACAACACTCCTCAAGCAGTCCCACAACTACGTGTTCCACAGGAACCCGCAGCACCTCAACTCCACGCCTGGTGTCTAGGAGTGGACAGCTCCAAGAACAAGGCTTTTCTGTGGAAGTGGCAGAGAGAATTGCTGCTCCTCAGCGGTCATCAACAAGGACCATCTACAACTCAAAGTGGGCCCTATTTGAAAAATGGTGCAGAGAAAATTCGGTGGATTTCTCCACTCCATCTGTGAAACAAATCTCAGATTTCTTCATGTATTTGTACCAAGACCTAAACAGGCGCCCCTCCACCATTGATGGTTACAGGACTGCCATTGTTGACACCTTGGGCCCATCGGGCCAACATATTGCTCATAATGAGGACCTTCATAGGTTGCTCTCCAATTTCCACAGGGTTCACCCCAAAAGTTCCAGAAATCTCCCCAAGTGGAACCTTTCTGTTGTTCTCAATGAGCTCACAAAAGCACCCTTTGAGCCTATGAAAGACACAGACCTCAAACATCTCACTCTCAAAACTGCTTTCTTGCTAGCTTTGGCCTCCTGCAAGTGCCGCAGCGAAATCCATGCCTGGGTTGCAAACAAAGTATCTAATCTAGGCAACTGGGAAAAGGTCTCCTTGTTCCCTTCTTCTGACTTCATAGCCAAAAACCAACTAACAAGAGAAGATTCTCAAAGTGTGTCTCCGGTGACTATCCCTGCTTTGACTACCATTGTGGATAGACAGTTCAAGAAGACAGGACCCTGTGTCCGGTGCGGGCCCTGAGGTACTATCTGGACCGAACGGCCAAGTATAAATGTCTTTTTTTCTTAGACGTTGGTCGTGATGCCTCGCGGCAACCAGTAAAGCATTCAGTCCCACATGGTAAGCTTGTAGCTTATAAAAGCTACATTTAAGTACTAATTAAAATTTTCAATTTTCTGTTTTTAACAATGACCAAAATGAGTAAGTTGCTTTTATCTTTGTAACTGTTACTTACAATATTGGTCTCAAATATGTTGTTGAACAACTCCTTCATGTACTATATCATGGTGAGGTTTCCAAGGTGTAGCACCATAGCTAGCTGAGTAATAGCTACACTAAGTAAAAAAACTATTGAATATAGAGGATTTTTGTCAAATATGTTGTTTATCTACTTTTTGATATACTGTGTCGTGGTGAATTTTCAGAGCTGTAAGTCCATAGCTAACTGAGTAATAGCTACTTTTAAATTTCTTAATTTCAACATTGAATAAATCACTTATACCTCCAAAACTATTGAATTTAGGGAATTATTGTCAAATATGTTAATTGGTTACTTTTTAATGTTCTGTGTCGTGGAAAAGTTTCAGAGCTGTATTTCCATAGCTAACTGAGTAATGGCTACTTTGAATTTCAACAATGAGTAAATCACTTATATCTCCAAAACTATTAAATTTAGAGAAGTATTGTCAACAGGCCTGGGCAAAATGTAATCGTAATCATAATCGTAGGTAATCGATTACATTTTTCAAAGTATTCATAATCATAATCGAATACTTTTGTAAAATATGCAAAGTAATCGCAATCGTATTCGAATACATTCCAAAAGTATTCGTAATCATGAATACTTTTAGGAATACTTTTGAAATTTTTGTCAATTTACTCAGAATTTTACTCTTTTAAACTTATAGTTAGAAGCTTTTAATGACAACTTTGAAGTGTGAATTCATTGTGTGAGTTTTGACATTAAATAAACATGGGACTGTGTATCTTTCATTTAATATTAATTTAATATAAGCTGTATGAATTTATTAGATAGTTGCGAAGTATATTTGTTAGTATTCTTCATTAGTTGACTTGTGTGACTTTTATGATCAGGCTAGCGAAATTAAAAATAGTAGTTTTGTTACATAGTATTGCATTTTAATTTACTTAAACAAAAGGACTTGTTTTAAACAAAAGTTTGATTTTTGTGACCACATTGAAGTGACACTGGACAAATGTGGGGGATATAGAGCAAATTGTAAATATTAAATCACTTCTATAAAAAATTTATTTTTTCAAAAGTAATCGTAGTGTATTCGTAAATGTAATCGAATACTTTTCAAAAAAGTAATCATAATCGTAATCGAATACTTTTGAAAATGGTGTAATCATAATCGTATTCATAATCATGAAAATTGAAAGTATTCGTAATCGTATTCAAATACTTTTCAAAGTAATTGCCCCAGGTCTGATTGTCAAATATGTTGTTCACTTACTATTTGATGTACTGTGTCATGGGAAATTTTCACAGCTGTATCTCCATAGCTACCTGAGTAATAGCTACTTTGAGGGTTTCCATTTAGTAAATCACCTTTAACAGCAAAACTGTTGAATTTAGAGGATGTTCTTCACCTAGTTTTTGATGTACTGTGAAATGGCAAATTTTGAGAGCTGTAGGTCCATAGCTAACTGAGTAATAGCTACTTTAATGCTTCTCCATTGAGTAAATGACACTTATAACAGCAAAACTGTTGAATTTAAAGGATTTTTCTCAGATATGTTGTTTAGCTACTTTTTTATGTACTGTGTAATGGCAAATTTTGAGACCTGTAAGTCCATAACTAACTGAGTAATAGTTACTTTGATGGTTCTCCATTGAGTAAATCACTTATAACAGCAAAACTATTAAATTTACAGGATTTTTGTCAAATATATTGTTCATGTACTTTTTAATGTTCTGTGTCATGGCAAAGTTTGAGAGCTGTAGGTCCATAGCTAACTGAGTAATAGCTACTTTCATGGCTTTCCATTGAGTAAATCGCAGGCATCCCAGGGGAACCTTTTAAAAAGGTTTTAGCCTTTTTTTTGCTGAAAAAACCTTTTTTCTCATTTTTTCAAGAAAAACCTTTTTTTAAGCTGAAAAATGGCGTGAAAACCTTTTTTAGCCTTTTTTTTCAAGCTGAAACCTTTTTTTTCCCCAGCAGTCAAATTTGTCGATAAAGTTTTAATTAATTGTGCATACATTTAAGGTGTATATAGCTATTATTAAGTGTTTAAGAATGTTTGACTTCTGATCAGACCAAAAATTGAAGTTGATAGTGTAATACCAACAAAAATGTTTGGTCTGAGAATAGTTAACAGTCTGAAACAGTAGAAACATTCTAGACTATGAAATCTAAGAGTCTGTGGTAGAAAGCCGGTGGAGTAGGATACTGCCTCATACGTTGTGATAGTGCGTGATAACTGAAAAACACTTTTATTGATTTTATTCAAACTTGGCACATACATGCATTTGGAAGCTGACCTTAAACTCCAAATAATACAGAGGTTATGATCACCTTAATGTCATAAATGGATCTTCAGCCACTTGAAGGCCTAAAGGTCACAAACTATGTAGCTCATTTAGCTAAAATTTGATTTAAATGCACATTAATATTTTCTTCTTACAGATGTTAAAAAATCAAGAATTTATGTTGTGCTTAAATTTGTGTTTGAGACCTCACTTTGTGGATATTTTCTACATTTTTCACATATTTGCCCTGTAATTTGGAAATGATAATTCTGATGATTCTCAGACTGTACTAGATATAACTGTTACATGTAATCTTTGTGTAAAATTTGAGGTCTGTAGCTTTAATTTTAAGGTCACCTTAAGGTCTCAAAAAGTGTCCACGTGTCCCATTATGTGAACTTTTGGCCAGTTTAAGCCCCAGTAACTCCAAAACGATGTGGTTCAGTCATCTTAAATCCCATCCGCAAGTATAAAGTCTTTTTTAAGGCTGTGATAGGTAACCCGAAACCGGTCCGAATTCTTTAGGAAACCAAGTACAAACTGGCGAAGCGGGTAACCGAAAAAATATTAAATATAGTGTAAATCAATGAAATACTTGGACAAACCTTAGTATTCTGTCAGATTTATTTAATTGACATTAGTTTTTCACATAATGTTCCTTATTTATACTGATATTTAACATTATTATTCATTACAGATTGTTTACATCATTCGCCATGTTTGCTTCTCTGCTACTTTCACTGGGTGCAACTAAAACATGGTTACCCATATTCAGATCGGTTCTTTTGAGGTGAATACCCGGTGTCGTTTTTCTAATGAAGTCACAGCCTTAGTCTTTTTACATGTGTCAAAAATCAAGTCTAACCTGACATTTTATAGTGAAATACCCTTACCATTTCGTAACAGTATAGCCACTTGCAGCCATCTAACTCAGTGGCCACTGAAGAGATGTGAATTTAAGGTTGTATAACAACCTTAACATTTAACTTGTGTATGAGGCCCATAACCACCCCACACAGAGGAATTAAGTGTCCCACAAGGGACACTTATTTGTATTTAGGGGAGAGGGGAGAGAGAGATTGGCTCCGCCGGCTCCTGTATTTTCTGTTGTTTATAGCTCGGCAACCAATGGGCAGATTCTTTTCAAATTTAGCACGTGTATGCAGTAGCCCTGGGAAAAATTTCTGATTATGGTTTCATGATATTTCAACCAATCAGAAGTCACATGGCCAAAAACTTATTTTTCAAAGGGGTGTGCTTGTCCGGATGATAACTTCAGTGTGCTTCACCTATTCACATGAAATTTGGCAAGTAGGTTTGTTATATAGATGTCTGGAAATCATTAACTTTTGGAAGTGGTCCAATAAGAAATGGCCAACTTATTAATGATTATCTAAACGTCATGATTTTTTTAAATGCTGAAAATGAAAAATCTTTAATATCCCAGAAACGATGTGAATTAAAGTGATTTGGCCCGCAGAGTGTACACAGAGTCATCTGATACTTTTTGCCAAAAGTCGTTTTCCTGCCATTTTTGGCCACCATCTTGAATTTGTGTGTAAAATCCAAAAACAAAAATACACATTCATCTCAGAAACCTTGCATTTTGGCATAAAGGAAAAAAACATATTACAGGAAAATAGTTATTTTTCAGAATCATTAAAACTCATTGGGATGCCTTGTTTTTGCTGTGCAAAAACTATTTCTTTTTCTCTTGTGAAGCAGTACTTTAGTTTTTTTTCTCCATTTTTCACATATTTTGCTTTGTGACTTGATAATGGTAGGACTGACTGGACTTTAAATGTGTAGATATAAGCTATACATAACCTGTTTGCAAAAGCCTATTCGCCATAGTCTCCCCTGTCACCCTGTGTCCCCTTGGTATGACCTGGCTATGTCCTTGGATTAATGTTAACTGCCTTGCTTTATGTTCAGTTGTGCCTTAGAGTCCATCATTTATGAAGATTAAGCACTATAAAAGTGCACATTAGATTAGATTAGATACGTGAACCTTTGTGGAAAATTTAAGGTCGGTAGTTATAATTTTAAGGCACCTTAAAGTTTCTAAAAATAGCAATAGGAACCAATTTTATGATCTTTTGCCCAATAGCTTTCAAACTGTGTTCCTCACCCGCTTAATAACTTCTCTGATAATATATTAAAATGGTTTTTTTTCTCATATGCCAAAAAAATCAAGGGTTTTAAGTTGACATTGAACCTGTCAGTATGATGCCCATAAAGACCCTATTCGGAGGAATTTTTATCTGTTTTTTTTTCACAAATACGGCTTTCTAATTGGAAAGGTAAAGTCTGACCAGCACCTAAGTGTACTAAATCTAACTTGTATCAAAATTTTAGTTCTGTAGTGTAAATTTTAAGATCACCTTAAGGTCTAAAAGAATGTTTACAAGGACTAATTTTATGCACTCTTCTCACTTAAAGCCCTGTTCCTTGCATATGTATTGGCTCACCTAGCTAAAGTGTTGGTGTCAAGTCGGTGCAATCTAGTTGTAATTTGTAGATGGTAAATCCAGACTTTCTCTTTCAAAACTTTTACTTATGACCATAATAATTATAAAGTGATTGTATTTTTAAAACTGTTATTTCAAAACAATGCAAGTGCAATATTAATAGGAAAAACCTTTTTTTTCGGATTAAAAACCTTTTTTTCTTCCAAAATAGCCTTTCAAAAACCTTTTTTTCCCTTAAAAGTCACTGGGATGCCTGAAATCGCTTATCACAGCAAAACTGTTGAATTTAAAAGATTTTTGTCAAATATGTTGTTCACCTACTTTTTGATGTATTGTGTAATGGCAAGTTTTGAGACCTGTAGGTCCATAGCTAACTGAGTAATAGCTACTTTGATTTTTGCGGAAAATGAAAAAGTCTTAATATCTCAAAAACTGTAAGAGATAGAGCGATTTTGAGTGAATTTTTGACCCACAGGATAGTACATGAGTATACTATGCAAAAGGGAAAAAATTCAATTTTCGCCACTTTTGGCGGCTATCTTGGATTTTTAGCAGAAAATAAACATTGAAAATATCTTCAAAATGGTAACAGACAAGAGCGATATCGAGCGAATTCTTGACCCATGGGGTAGTACAACAGTATTCTGTGCCTAGGGGAAAAATGTCATCTTGAATTTTAGCAGAAAATGAAAAATTGTGAATATCTCGGAAAAGGTATTTCCTCCCCTTTAATGCTCGGCGGGAGATAAAACCGCGGCAGTGGTCTTGTTTTTCATGTATCTGACTTCTGGGTGTTGGTTTTTACAATAAGAAATGGCAAATCAAATATGGGCATGGATATGTGAAATTTTAGATTTTCAAGCAATATTTTCATTCTTGGAGGAAAAAGTCACAACACATTAGCTTGGGAACATGAAGATAAAGTCTTTGTTTGCAGTGGTTATATGTAAATGGGGAAGGATTGCTTTTAATACTGACTCGACAGAAGCTCAAATTACATGTGTAAGTTACATATAAAATGATATACTAATTTACCCCTAAAAGAATGTTTTAATTGGTGACAATACAATTTCCATTTCAAATCAACCCTTAAATTGGCAAGCTAGTCATGATTAGCTATAGCCAAGCCAGACAATACATGAAAACACTTGCTGTCATTTTAGTAGCTAAAAAGTTGTAGTCACAAGTAGCTTGACAAGACCTTTATATAATATACTAATAAACTAGCTCCTGTAGAGGGGCCATGTCTAAACGGAAAGATTTGATTGGTTTGGGGTTTCAGGCAGGTAGATACATAGATACAAGTAAATTCATTATGTTAAAAAAATTGAACATGCATATATACATGATACTGTAACAGGGTATCACATTTCCCATGACAAACAAGTACTTTTAAAAAGAACATAAAAACAATGAAACTGAATAAATGACCGGCAACCTACATTTCCACTGTACTGTAGTTTGGAAATGATCCAAATGGCTGATTTTTACAGAATGGCAGATGCATCATTGCAGACATCTGCATCTGTGGAGACTCTACAGATGATAGATACTGTGTACAGTGCTGACACTGTGGAATGGTGTCCTCAGGACCCCAATGTGCTGCTCTGTGGTCTCTATCAGCTGGCTGACGAGGTAAATAGAAGAAAAAAATGCCATAAAATGCATTATCCTGAGTACTCAATTCTCTGTTAAACACCAGAAGCCTGTACAAGAAGAAAGTGAAGACACCATACAGTATGATAATAAAATAGGAACCCATAGGCATTGATGATGTTATTATTGGTTCTAGGGTTTCAAACCAAGATCACACCACTTCCACTTTTGCTTAATTCCCAGCGGGAGGTAACCACGGTAGTAGTGGTCTTGTTTCAATTACTCCCATTGTTTTGTTTTATGAATATTTTATCTTCCAAATATAGTAAGTTTGTTTTCCAATATTATCCAACAATAAAGCTTTTGTAGTATGGGAAAGAATTTTGTGATTGGGCAATTGGATCTTAATCTAATGAGATGCTCTTTTTAGATGGAGCAATGTACTTCCTCTTTTTGTTTGGTGGGGTGTGTAACCATGCTTAGGGTTAAGAAAAGCTTTTTTTAAATTTTGTTTTTGTGTTAAACAGTTATGTTTTGTGAGGTTTTTGTGAAGGAAGTTCTTAATGTGTCATGGCATGTCCAGAAAAAAGTTTCATGCAGTCATACTATAGACACATTTGATAGCCATGGGAAATATGCTTGGTGTAGAGAGAAAGGATTGGGGGTAAGACAACTTTTCACAGAGGTTTTGACAACTTTTCACAGGGTCAAGAAGACATCCTTGCTATCCCTAAATACCAAATCAGAAAAGCCAGGCTGGAATTTAGTGTATCCTAAAGAGGTTACTGTCATGGACCCCATGAAAGAGAAGAGAAAACCCCATAGCCTGAAAAATTTGTCATCTACGCAGGTCTCTGCCCATACTGGTAGGTCCCTTGTCCTAGCTATGTGCCTTGGAAACATTTGAAAGAATTAAATGACAAGTAGGCAGAGCAAATTGCTTGTTTTGAGGCTTTGTTAACCATTTGGAATATTATCTCTACACCAAAGATTCCTGTATCTCCTTTCAAAAAGGCTCTAGTCTCTGACAAGCCATTTTTACCCCACAGCCTTTAAGGGCTGTCGGGGTATTGTTTTCACCCATGGTGTGCGGATGGGCGGGCGGGCGGCGGGAAATAGTTTGTCCGGGCTGTATCTCAGAAACCGTAATGTGTAGGAAGTTCATACTTGGCAGGGACATTGGTTGGGGGTGTAGGTGTGCAACGTCATGGTCTGACCTTGATTTGACCTTGCCGTAGTGACCTTGAGTTTGAAAATCTTGTCCGGGCTATATCTCGGCAACCATAAGGTGTAGGAAGTTGATACTTGGCAGGGACATTAGTTAGGGGTTGTAGGTGTGCAACGTCATGGTCTGACCTTGATTTGACCTTTGACCTTGCCGTAGTGACCTTGACCTATAAAATCTTGTCCAGGCTATATCTCGGAAACCGTAAGGTGTAGGAAGTTGATACTTGGTAGGGACATTGGTTAGGGGGTGTAGGTGTGCAACGTCATGGTGTGACCTTGATTTGACCTTGCCGTAGTGACCTTGACCTATAAAATCTTGTCCGGGCTATATCTCGGAAACCGTGAGGTGTAGGAAGTTGATACTTTTTAGGAACATTGGGTAGGAGCTGTAGGTGTGCAACATCATGGTCTGACCTTGATTTGACCTTTGACCTTGCCGTAGTGACCTTGACCTATAAAACCTTGTCCGGGCTATATCTCAGCAACTGTAAGGTGTAGGAAGTTGATACTTGGTAGGGACATTGGTTAGGGGGTGTAGATGTGCAACGTCATAGCGTGACCTTGATTTGACCTTTGCCATAGTGACCTTGACCTATAAAATCTTGTCCAGGCTATATTTCTGAAACTGTAAGGTGTAGGAAGCTGATACTTGGGGAGGACATTGGTTGGGGATAGTAGGTGTGCAACATCATGGTGTGACCTTGATTTGACCTTGCTGTAGTGAACTTGACCTATAAAACCTGGTCCGGGCTATATCTTGGAAACCGTAAGGTGTAGGAAGTTGATACTTGGTAGGGACATTGGTTAGGGGGTGTAGGTGTGCTATGTCATAGTGTGACCTTGATTTGACCTTTGACCTTGCTGTAGTGACCTTGCCCTATAAAATCTTGTCCAGGCTATATCTCAGAGACTGTAAGGTGTAGGAAGTTTATACTTGGTAGGGACATTGGTTGAGGGTTTTAGGTGTGCCACGTCATGGTGTGACACTGATTGACCTTTGACCTTGCTGTATTGACCTTTAAAATCTTGTTGCACCTTTGGGTCTGTCTGTTGATGCAGATTAAGCACTGTTAAAGTCATATTAGAATTCATTAAGAATTTCCTTTTGCAAGTTCCCATTGTAACAGATGGAATTTCATCAAGTGAGCCACAGGCTTTTCTCCAACACCACACATAAGCATTCATTGAATGTATTGCCACTTCTGTATGCATGTGTAATATTCAAAACATCCAAACCATAATTCGGCCATATTTGGTTTACTGATAAGTGCTGTCATTTTATTATTGAATTGTTTTGTTTTAATACTTCATGTTTACATACATTTCTTTTCCTTAGATATTATTTTCTCTACTTAAGCATTATTTGGACCTTGATATAACTGACACTGCTCTGAAAGTATCTTGAACTTTGTACTGTTATTCTACTTCTATATCTCGTGGTGTTGAAAAATATTTCCCCAGGCTGTGGGGTACGGGCATCTCTGATGCTATTTTTAGATCCTGCATCAGCCTCGGCCATTGGTTTGGTGAGGTTCCTGGCTCATGCTAAAGATCTAAAGGGTGAGAAATCAAAGCATAAGAAAGACAAGCATGACAAAGACAAGAAGAATGAAACCAAAAAGGACAAGCTGGAAGCTGCTTCATTATCCAGTAAAGTTAAGAAACCTAAACTGGAAGACAGTGCTGATCCCAAGCCATCTAAAGACTGGCTCATCTCACTCTGCCTGTCAATCCTGGTCTACTTGCAAACTGGTTTCCTCTACTGACTCTCAACTAGTCCAGGCTCACAGGATGATTCTTTGTTGGTGTATGATGATGAGCCACTTTTTTCAACTGGTCAAAAGTGACTTGGATGTACAATCTTGTGAGGAGGGCGAGTGTTCACCAGGCTGTACCAGCAACCATGAGTTTGCTGGAGAAATTACCTACTGGGAAACTGTTGGGTCAGTTAGAATCAACATGGGGTGAACAAATATCAGACTTTGTCTTACTTATGGAAAAGATTGGGAATGCTCCCAAAAATCCTGGGAAGGGCAAAAAAACCAGACCGACCTGGAAGATTTCAGTTGCTCTTCCCCCTGATGACTGGTTGTGCACAAAAATGGATATTTTGAATTTAGAGGTTTAAGAGAGTTACCTGTCAAAAGCTCAGGAGACTGGAGGGATGAAGATGGATCTGTTTGTGTGTACCCCCAAATCACAAGCTAAGTGGTACATTATGCACTGCTAGAGGTCATATTCACCGACAAGACCAGGTAGGTGTATCTTCACATAGGGCAATGAAGAAGCCATGTTAAATGCCGAATTGCTAAATCTGCTGGCCTATCTTCTTCCAGGCCATCATCCCATCCCATCTGCCAGGATACCCTTAGGCACTGAAAGCGTTGTGTCAAGGAAGGCTCTTATATTGTGAATCAAGCTGCAGGTTTCAAATGGTGTACTACAGAGGTACAAGGATGCATTTTTGACTACATCTAGATCCTTCAATCTGAACTGAGCAAGGGCAAATCATCCACAAAGGTCTCTGAATCTTTGAGAGATTTGAAAGAATTGACCAGTTTCCACAAGAATATTTCAATGGCTTTGTGAACTTCACTACAGCACCTGGCAGACAGTCACTTTGTACAGTTGGTGAATCTGGTACTTCTGAGAAGGGACACTTATCTGGACCATGATAAGACTTGTGTTCAAACTGGTACCTTCAACTAGTTGCGTACTGACAATCTTTTGGATGGGGCTTGTTCCTAGACTCCCTCATGAGACACGCTGAGGAAGAAATCAAGTATCAAAGCTCCTCTACTGCTCTAGGACCTGGGTTGGGTGCCTCCCAGCAAGGATATCTGATTATCAGTACAAGCTTTGGGAGAAGGGTTCTAAACAAGGCTCTCAATCTGCTGGTAGTCAGGAGCCTTGGAAACAGTTTGCAAATATTGGGGGAGTGGTGGTGCCTAACCACAGTTTTCATCCAACCCGGCCTAGTCAAATAACCCGCATAAATGGCAATTACAGTGTAAGTCCCATTTTGTTGTCAAAATCTTATGTTGGACAAGTTTGAGTACTTGTGTTAGGGCCAAGCCATTCTAGTTGCGACATATACAACACATAGGGCGTATGAAATCAGGCTCTCTTTGTGCCCTGCTCTGGAGACTACTCGCATGGTTAAACCTCGTGCAAATGAAGGCCTGGCACATTCCAAGTCACCTGAATGTGATAGAAAAACAGGTAATCCAAACAGAGTGGTCTCTTCTCCAAGAGGTGTCTGACGACTTGTCTTCAAGATGGCACACTTCTCAAGTCGATCTGTTGTCCACCAGGTTCAACCACGAACTTCCAAAGTCTATGTCCCCCATTCCAGATTAAAAAGCCTGGGAAGTGAACGCATTGAACCTTCACTGGGGTGACTTGGAAGTTGTGCATTTTCCCAGTGGCAATACTGGGCCAAGCGGACACCGAAGTGTTGGACCACGATTACAGCAAAATGATCCTGATGCTTCCACATTGGCAGGACATGCCTTCGTTCTGGGATCTGGTCAGTCTGTCAGTTCAAATTCCACTGTTTCTGCTCAAGCTAGAGATCCTTTTGAATTAGCCATTAAATTAGTGCCCACACAGGGACCTCTAGAACCTGAAACTTCATGCTTGGGTCCTAGAGTTACAGCCATTCAAAAGCAAGGTTTCTCAGACCAAGTGGCAGCAAGAATTGAAGTTCCTCAGAGAAACTCAACCAGAAGTGTCTGTGAGTCGAAGTGGTCCATTTTTGTCAAATGGTGTGAATCAAGTCAGATGGACTTCAGGTCAGCCTCTATAAACAGCTTTTTGATTTTTTCGTACATTTGTTATCGAAGGAAAATCTCCAGCCAAGCACTACAGATGGCTATTAAACTGCTGTAGGGGAATTGAAGCTCCTCCGAGACACTCAACCAGATGTGTCTGTGAGTGGAAGTGGTCCATTTTTGTCAAATGGTTTGAATCAAGTCAGGTGGACTTCAGGTCAGCCTCTATAAACAGCTTTTTGATTTTCTCCTACATTTGTTCCAGGAGAAAAATCTCCAGCCAAGCACTACAGATGGCTATCGAACTGCTATAGTGGACAGAATTGGAAATGACAACCTGTATATTTGTAAGTACGAAAACTTCAACAAAGTGATTTTTCATTGGTAAAGAGCGAAAGGACACAGGGGTATCCCCAGTTGGAATAAGTCCCTGGTCCTTCCATCAGTTGGCCAAGCCTCCTTTTGAACCTCTCAGAAACACTTCTTCTGACGTTAAATCTTGTCTCCCTTTTAGTGCTGGGTTCCAGCAAACAAAGGAATGAAATTCATGCGTACTACACAGAAAGATCAGACACCAAAATGACTGGTCTGATCTCTCCTTATATCCTTCATCCAGCTCTTTTCTAAGAACAGCTGGCCAGGTATGGACCAGATTGTGTATCTCTAGTGATTATTCCAACTCTTACACCAACACTTGATAAGTCCCTTAAGGAGGACAGAACACTCTGCCCGGTCAGGACATTATGTTATTACTTGGACAAAACCAAAGACCTCACGGAGGACAAGGAGTTGGGTTTAGTCTGATTCAAGAAGAGTTTCGCCAAGGACATTCTTCCGGCAACTATCTCTTCTTGGATCAAGTAGACAGTGCTTTTGTGCTAATCAACTGTCAGATGAAAATGCTCTGACACTGAATTAGGTTTGGGCAAATGATGTAAGAGTCTGCACACCTTCTCAGACTTTTCAAGGAGTCTCCTTGCATCAGATCCTTACAGCCTGTCACTGGAAGTCAGCCAACACTTTCACACAATTTTATTTGAAGGATGTAGCTTGGCCAGACTCCGAGCTCTATCATCTGGGTCCAGGTGTGGCCACACAACATATCCCCAGTAAGTGGACTCCATTTTCATGCACATAGTGTACATAAAGAAGAGACACTTCTTTTTTTTCTGCTTCACAACTTTTTTCTCCCTGCATTCTGCCATGAACCAAAGTGGCAGGCCATAAACATAAGTGGAAGACGAGGGAAGGCTTCATTCCAGTTCACATTCCCCAGGAATCCTCAAAGTCTTGTACCTCAAGATCCTGATTAGTTCTCAGAGTTCTCACACAAGTTCCTTTTTGTGCTACCCTCCACCAGGTAGTTATTCTGCATTTGTGTACTAGGCAAGATGTATTAATGTTATAAAATGGAAAGTTTAATATTTAAAGTAAAGTTACTACCTTACCTAGTGGACATTCCCACCGTACCATCCCGCAATATACAACTAACAGGGGACTTATAAGTTTCTCTGTCTAGCAAGAATTTGGGGCATCACAGTGATTTGGTGAGTGAATAGGACAATACCGTTTGCAGCCAGAGCCCAGCTCAGGACCTCTTTTCTTCTAACATTTGCCAAGACTGGCAGAATGCCAAACAAATGCATTTGTCTATTAGCTAAGGTATTAACTTATAAAAATTTAATTTACCGTACTTATTAAATTTTCCAAATTATCAGTTGAGATCAGAGCATTCATAAAGTCATCTCTCCATCTATCAGCTGATATCCCCTTGTGTTACTGCACAGGAAGGTAACATCAGCACCACATGTTCAGATCAGAAACTGGGTCGGTTGCTGGCTTTTGAGTACAACAACACGCCCTCAGACGGGGAGACATATCTGCAGCAGTTTCGTATGGAGGACATGTCAGCTGTGCTGGACATCAAGTGGTGTGCTCACAGGGTGGGAGAAAAACTTTCAGTGTGTGGTGTGTGTACAGCAGGAGGACAGCTAGCATTGTATAGTCTTAATAACTCAGGTAAACAGTTAAAACTCAACAGTGTAGAGTTTCACTAACTCAGTCAGTGAGCAGTGTACATTCTGAATAAATGAGGTAAGCAGTTAAAACTCAGGTAAATAGGTAGCAGTGTGCCATATGTATAACTAAGGTAAACAGTTACAAATCGGGTAAACAGGTCTCACTGTGTAGTCTCAAAAACTCACCCAAACAGCACTATAAAGTCTGAAAAATTTAGGCATGTAAAACCTGGTGAACAGCAATCAAACAGAAGAGTACCTCTGGTAAACCATTAAAAGTCAGGTAAACAGCTGGTAATGTACAATCTGCCTCAGGTAAGCTGCTAGCAGTGCACAGTCTTGATCAATAAATCGTACAGGGCACATTCTGTCCCAGGTAAACAGATGTAGGTGCACAGTCTAACTCTGGGGCAGTATTCACAAACACAGATCAGTAAAGATCAGATCATATTTGAGCAAAAATAATCAACTTTTGATCGGATTTTTGGATCAACAAAGATTGGTATTCACGAAACATTTGATCTGATTTTCTGATCAAATTTTGGATTAAATTTGATCTATGTACTTTGTTAGATTAACTTTCTGATCAAGGTGGATCTTTTAATCAGGTACTACTGAGACAGAGGAACTGATGGTTCCATGACTAACACTGGAATTTTCAGTGCATTGTTCAATGATCACTTGTTCCCTCTCTCCCCAGATATCATTCATCATAACTTTGGTACATGTGGATGGTACTGTAATACTGTTTTCATCCATAAATTTTTTAACAAGTCCAAAACTTTGGCAGATGAATAATGATACAGCCCGAATTTACAAAGATTCTTAAACTCATACTTAAACTCAGACACATAATCTCAGTTTTTGTCAAACATGAGACTATGTTGAAATTTGTATTGAAATTTATACATCTAACATATATTTCAGAAAAACAAACTTCTCTAAAAAATGTTCATGTCATTTTGCTGACACAAATACAGCCCCCCCCCCCCCCCCCCCCATGGTAAAATATGTTTTTGTTTACTGTCCTTGACACAGCTGCAGATCACACCTACACAGTGCACTTTGCATGTATTGATTTTTCTCATATTGGCACATGTAGGGTCAAACCAAAAACACACTTAGTGTACATTTCCATTCACACTGATCCGTATCCGCGATGCAGATCCGTGAATGCGTTTGCATTTATTTGCAGCATGCATAAATGATAGATTGTTTCCATATGCACTGATGCTTATTGCGTTAAGCATGCTTATGCGCAATGCATGAACAAAATGCAGCACTGTTGCAAAACAACGCATTCACGCAACGTAAAAAATGTCAAGACCACTGATTTTGTCATCTTTTCTCTTTAAACAAGCATAACATCGTCATTTTTTGCTTAATTTTTAAAAATAATTAAGGTATCATTTTGAAGCTTGTAACATGCATGCAGAATACATCTACATTGGTTATGTGATAGATTTAATAACATTTTAATGTAAATATGACAACAAAAATATACATGGATAAATTTAAAACTCTGCTTTTCAGAAATATGAGTTGTAAAATATATTCCTATTATGTATTTAACTATTAACCAATACTTTTCTACCAATTCAAATGGAAATCTATGCTTACTATTCCTAAGTGTACATTTCCATACACACTGATCCGTATTGTTTATCCGCATCGCAGATCCGCAATGCATATACAGATTGCATAAAATGTGTCTCCATATGCGCTTAAACATAAGAGCATAAACAATGCGGATTTGGGAAAAGAAAGCATAGATTTCCATTTGAATTGGTAGAAAAGTATTGGTCCATAGTTAAATCCATAGTAGAAATATCTTTTCAGCTCAAGTGATCCATGCCTTGTGAATAGCTATTTGATCCACTGGCTCACTTGAAACTTTTTTCTCAAATTTGATCTGATCTTGATCTGATCTTAATCCATGTTAGTGAATACCACCCCAGAAAAACAGCTTGGTAAACTTCTGATATTGCATAGTATGGCTCAGGTAAAAAGCTGGTATTGCACAGTCTGGCTCAGGTAAAAGCTGGCTGTGCACAGTTTGGCTCAGTGAAACGGTGGTACACTGAGTCTGGTTCGGGTAAACAGCTTGCAGTGCATGGACTGGCTCAGATAAACAGTGGGCAGTGCACAGTCTGGCTCGAGTAAACAGCTTGCAGTGCAGTCTTGCTTATAAAACAGTACATAGTGCATAGTCTGCCTTGGGTAAACATTTGGCATTGCACAGTCTGGCTCAGGTAAACAACTGATAGTTCAGATTCAGGCTTACTTAACAAGTTAGCAATGTACAGAATGACCAGCTCTGTGGGATCATTTGTGATAAAAGATAATTACCATTATATGGTAAGGGTATCATTCACTCTGACAAAAGATACTCTAGTGTTCCAAAGTACCATAATAGATCAGTACAAGAACAATTGTTTGATGAAAGATAAAATGTCAATTTCTTGTTACTTTGACTGGTCCTTTTGCTAGGTCATTTGATGATGTCAAAATACCATACTTTCGACAGTCCTGTTGTATCATCACTAGTACAATGTGGGACATTAAATGTTGTTAGTGAGAAATAATACAGTCATCATCTTCTATTTTAGGTACTAGTGATATTCAGGAAAAGTCTCTAGATCCTCTACACACAGTTTCTTTGGGTGAAGACATACTTGCTCTCTCATTAGATTGGTCCACAGCTAAATACTCGAGGTGTGTACAAACTTCATTCTGTATATTCCAGTAGATCTAGGTTCTTGTAAAAATTCACCCCAAGACTCAAAACCAATATTTTTTGGTCATAAGGCACTTACAGTAAAATTTTAGAGTGCTATGACTTATTTTTAGGGTGTTACAACTAATGTTTTGGCTGTTGAGACCTATGTTGTACATTCCCTTGTGAAAATGGAACAGAGTGATCTTGGCCCAAGGGAAGATCAGCTACAGGATTACTGCACAAGAGTGGTCAGGTCTTAGTGCTACAAGTTATCTTTGTGAACTGTAACTGTCAGGAGTAAGTGGCAAGGCCAAACTTTTAGGTAATACAACTGATCTTTTAATTCCTGTGATTTCTCAGTTTTAATGACAGGATCAGCTATATCATTCAGTGCCGTGAGAATAAATTTGCGTAATCTTATGGTTATGCTGCATTCTTTGTGCTTCAAACATGTGGTATATACAGATTCAAGGCCTGCGAAAAGGCTAAGAAAGATGTTACGGGTGGCATTTACTGGTTGTGAGTAGAGTACCTCCCAATGCTTTCCAATTGGTACCTTCACATATGGTTACAACAAAAAAGCAAAATATGTGAACTTTGGCTATAAAAACATGTGAAATAGAGTGTTTTAATACTTAAAATATTGACATATAACTTCAGCAAATAATAAGCGTGAAATATATGTTTTTTGTTTATAGTTATATTTATTGTTTATAAGTTTTTATCTTTGTTATTTCTGTTTGTTACCTGTTAGCAGACATGAATTCACGAGTGGTAAACACCAGCTCACAACTTGCAAAGAATGCAGCATTAGTTATTGCATTGGAACTGCCATGTTATACTTGTCCCATTGACACAGAGTTTACTTTACATAAAAACATACTTTTATGCACATTTTTATAAGATGAAAATCTACTTTTATCTTCATAGTTTCGCTTTACTTGTCATAGTAAATTTTTTGTGTAATTATTTCAGTGAAACACCTTGTATAGCAGTGAGTGATGTGAAAGGTAATGTGACCTTGTTAAAGGTTAATGCCACCTCAGTAGACCTTCTGCTGACCTTGAAAGCCCATGACTATGAAGCCTGGATCTGTGCTTTTGACTACTGGAACCCAGAAGTCATTTATTCTGGTAAGTAGATTGTTTTACAAACTTTATGATATTCTTTCTTTTATTTGCTGCTAATGTGTACAGTCAGCAGGTCATAAGGAAACTGGAAGGTATAGGAAGTTCAGAGTGTGGCCTTGATTTGACCTTTAATCATTCCATGGTTATCCCGACTGTTAAAATCTTGTCTGGGCTACATTTCAAAAATTGTAGGTGTAGGAAGTTGATACTTGTAGGGGTATTGGTTGGGGGTGCAGTTGGCAACTTAATGATAAGACCTAGAATTGACCTTTGACCTTGCTGTAATGACCCTGACCTTTTAAATATGTATTGGCTATATCTCGGAAACTGTAATGTGTAGGAAGTTGGATAGGTGTATTGGTTAGAAAGTGTAGTGTGAAATATTGTGCTATTAGCTTTGTGTGACCTTTGACCTTGACTCTGCCACAATATTGTGTACTGCTACATTGGATACATGGTTTTATTATCCCAAATCTGTGTGCATTGCTGCAACTGATTATTACACGTACTTTAACCGAATTGTACTATCTCCATGGACTGTTATACTTTAATTGATAAATCAATTGGTAAATTTTACAGCAGCATAACTTTTAGTGTACAAATTGATGATGTTAACCTGCTATTAAATTGACTTGTTACTTTGCAAAATTTTTGCAAAGAATATTTCTCAATCTGTTTACTTGTTTGTAGGTTGTTTGTTGATTGTTTACAGTTTAACTCCAAAACTATCATGGATGGTTAAGAAATTTTTAGGGAACATTAGAACTGTTACAAGGAAGAAGTGATTCAAACTTGGGCATGATCTGGTCAATATCCTTGATTCTGGAGCAGACTGAGCAATATACATTACAAAGATTTTGCAAAGTCTGTACCCGGAGGCGAGCCGAGTGCTTTTGTTATCTCTTCGATGTATATTGGTTTTATTAATATTAAATAGAAAGTTACTGAAGAAAAACTCCATCCCCCACCCCTACTGGGCAGAATTTTTCAATTGTCTGTTGTCTTATCAATTGTTTGTTGTCTTATACCCTTTATGTAGTATCTCAGTGTCTGTAAAATAATTGGGTGCGTGGGTAGGGTGAAGTGAGTCTTTATATTCATTTTCTCTTTCATTAGTCCTACTTCTGCACCTCTGTATAACTTACACTGTCTATTCTGAAAGACTTCTTATCTTTGTACTTTTTCATCTCTTCTATATTTCATGGTGTCCAATAGGACCGTCATGACTAGCTGACTAATCGACAACAGTTAGAATAGTGCAATTTACCAGTTCATATTTTAAAGTCAGAATAATCGTTCAATGTAGTGTAAAAGATGGCTGAAGGTCTGGATCCACGAAATATTTTTATTGCGTTAATACAACTTACCTAGTGGACAGATGCATTTGTCCAGCGCCCTGCCAATCTCGACAAAAGTTAGAAAAAAACGTCCTGAGCTGGGCTCTGGCCGGGACCGGTAGTGTCCTGTTCAATCGCCAGGTGGCTGTGTAGCCTCCCTGCCGGTGTACTGCACATGCGTTGCGCATGCGCTCTTCCTCTTTTTGTTTGGCGCGTGGAAGTAAAATGCTTGAAATTTAAGAGAAACTTTAATTTTATTTTATATATGTTATAAGTATTTTTTGGTATAAAGTATCATGGCTTCCCCAAGTGACAAGAAAGGACAGCGTAGAGGCTCATGTGGCCATATAATGGCTAGTTTTGATTCGCACGATAAGTGTGCAAGATAACAGGATAAGCTTATTGGGGAAGACAGTTGCATTGTGGATAAACCTTGCCCCATTTGTGATGGTTTCTCTGATGCTCAGAAAGAAATGTTGGCCACTACGTCCTACAGAATTAGAAAAGACAAAAAAGCGGGGTTGTTGGTCTCTCCTGGAGATGTTACAGTTTTATAGCCAGTGGATAATGAGCCAACCTTTCAATCCCCAAATGGTCCGTCTGCGCAACCTTCTGCACAGCCTTCAATGTCTTCTTCCACTGTTCAACCCGCAATGGCATCACTCTTGTCATGAGGTAACATTTTCTCTACTCCAGTTTCTGCCGTTAAACCTGTAGATTCTCAATGTTTAGTGTCTGACACTCCTTTTTTGTCTGCGGCTACCCGACCCACCAGACCGGTGGCGATTCCGGTAGCTGTTGCAGCCCAGGTTAAATCTAAATCTGGAGATCAGAAGGACAAAAAGAACAGCTACAAATCAAAGAAAGGGGATAAGCCCGTAGATAAAGACAATAAAAAGAAACATGACAGTAAATCTGACAAGAAACGTGACCGGTCCCAAAGCACTCAACCATAAACAGGGATGTAGTGTTTCTCCTCCGGCTGATACCAGCTCCGGTCCGGAGTCTGCAAATCAGCCCAGTACTAAAGTGGATTATTCTGATTCTGCCACAATTACCCAGAAGGACCTTAACGTTTCCACCGGTCAAGTTCCTTCCTTTGCTAACTCATCCGGTCAAGGACATTCCTCTGCAGGTGCCTGTGCCTACCCACCGGATCCGGAAGGTGAAATTTTTCAAACTGAACAGTTGTCTGAGGAAATGGACCGGTCGGGAACCTTGTCAGACTCTGAAGATGGACAATTTTCTGATTCTACTGGTTCTTCGGAACAGACGGAGGATATGACATACAGGGAAACTGTTCGTTCTGTGAGAGCTTTTATGGGTTGGCATCACATCCCCACGTTCGAGTCAGACTACTCAGAGCCAGATAAATCTAACAACCCCTGGAAGGGCAAACACCCAAGGAAACCTACAAGGATTTCAGTCGCAATGCCCCCAGACGATTGGCTATGCCAAAAGTTAGAATGTTTGAACGTGACTGTTGCAGAGGGTTATCCATCATGGGCGCAAGACTATGCCGGATTAAAACGTGATCAGTTTGTTAAAGTGCCGAAGACACAGTCCAGATGGTACAAGATGCACCTTGTGAAACCTGAGGGCCCTCATCGACCTGGCCGTTCGGTTTTTAGCTTGCATAACACTGAAACGAAGGTAAATTCGCAGTTTCCCAGGATTACACGGGCTTCTGCTTACCCGTCAACTGGACCACCATCTAGGCCTATCTGTCAGGAATCCCTTCGTCGGTGGGAAAGAGCTGCAAGAGAAGACAGTTACATCATTAACCACGCAGATGTTCAACTGAACTACAGGACAAGATGTCTCAGAACATTGCTCTTTTGTGTTCCCATCTAAACAAGGGTAAGGCCCCAAAGGAAGTGACAAGTGCTTTGAATGACCTGCTTGACTTTATGGCCTTCCACCAACGGGTGTCTGTCACCATGGGCACGTCTCTTCAGCACCTTGCAGACAGCCTCTTTGTTCATCTGTCAAATTTGATTCTTCTTAGATGGGATGCCTATTTAGATTTTGTCAAAACTGGAGTCAAACAGGATACTATGAATCTTTTGAGAAACGCCCCTCTGTTTGGGTACGGGTTATTCCCGGATGCTGCTATTGTTACAGCGGAACAAGACACACACAAACATGAATCCAGCAGTGTCGCTCAGGGACCCGGACCGGGTGCTCCTCAGCACACTAGCTGGAGAGGTTCCCACAGGTATCAACCTTATGAACGTAGGGATAAGAAAACCTCTGCCTCCTCTGATCAAACCTCTCAACAGCAACAATAGCCTTGGAGACAATTCAGTGGGAGCCATTCTAGAGGACGTGGGCGTGGACGGAGTTCCAACCCTCGTTTCTCCAAATCTCACCAATACAAGCCCTATAAATGACAATTATTGTACCGGTCCAACCTCTGTTCAAGTTCCTCAAGTTCAGTTGGACCAGAGAGTTGTGCAAAACAAAATCTTTTCAAAGGTTCAAAAGTTAAACAGTTCACCTTTTCAGACAGTCATGAACCCAGTTGCTTTACAGACTGTAATTCCAGTAGTTTCAGAGACTTTAAAGTTGGATGTATCTTATCATGTTGCCGATCATGCTCATACTGTACCTTTACACGGGCTTCCACAAAAGAAAGGATTAAGTCCCGGTCAGTCATTTAACAGAATAAAGCATGTCAAAGGTGTATGTTGTGTAAATCCATGTCTTTCTGCCCCTGTTGTTCCCAATGTCCCCAATGCTGTCATTGAACAGAGTGTAGGGGGAAGGTTACAAAAGTTTTGGCATATCTGGCAAGCAATGGGTGCAAATCCTCGGGTGGTGTCTGTCCTGAGAGAAGGTTATATCCTTCCCTTCAAACAGAGACCCATTTTGTCAAGGTCCCCTCTGGTTCAAAGTGGTTACACCAATCCAGTAAAGAACCGGTTCTTAAAAGAAGCCTTACTAAATCTCATGGCCAAGTTGGTAGTAGAAAAAGTGGTTGTCAAGTCGTCTCTGGCATTTTACAATCGGCTTTTCCTTGTACCCAAACCAAACAGAAAATGGAGACCAATGTTGGACCTAAGTCAGTTGAACCTATACCTCACTACCAATACGTTCAAAATGGAAACTCCGGAAACAATCCGGTTGTCCTTACAGACAGGGGAATGGGTAACTTCACTGGACTTCAGCGACACATATTTCCACATTCCAATCAATCAAAGGTCACGAAAATATCTGAGGTTTTTCTTGTTCAATCAAACCTTCCAATTCACATCTCTTGCCTTTGGTCTGGCCATGGCTCCCCTCGAATTTACAAAGGTGGTCAAAGAAGTGAAGCTTATGGCACAAGCAAGGGGTATCCAGATCCACCAGTACCTAGACGACTGGTTGCTGAGAGCCCCATGCCCGGAAACCTGCCTACAACATACCCAGACCCTCTTGGCCCTTTGCCAACAGTTAGGGTGGGTGGTTAAACATGAAGAAATCAGAGTTGAAACCCCAGCAGGTCTTCAATTTCGTAGGTTACCATTTTATTGCGAAAAATACACTTACCATTTCCTGACCATTGCTATATGTTGGTGCCATCCAACTCACTGGCCAACGTTGAGAAACGTTTTAAGAAACCTTAAGAGGCCAGTGAGTGAGTGTGAACTAGCATGTCCCCCTAGTGGTCATGTGACCACGCTAGTAAACAACCTTCATTATTTTTGTTGGCCATCCTAGAGTGTGGATGTTTATTTTCTTTTCGGATTTTATTAAGTTTTTTGGACTTTTGGTGGATTTGAGTTCTGTTATAAGACATCTGTGTTGACTATGTCTTCTCAGGACAAAATTAAGAGGAAAAGCACAGAGGAAAAGTGTTTTTGTGGACATTTCTTCACGGATTGATGACCATTTTGTAAAATGGCGACAGGAATGTTTGTCGTTGGATGAAGATCTTCTGTTGCTCAGAATGCATGTTTTTCTTCATAAATCTCGTATTACATCATATGGGAGAAGATTTACTTCATTTTTTAACACTGAAACTGTCGGCAGTCATACTAGCTCCGGCAGGGACAGTTTACATGTTGCTAGGCGACAAAGGAAACGATGGAGACAATTCGATTGTCTCGAAGCTTATCACACGTTGGGTTCGTATAGCCAGGCGTTTGGTAGCAAAGATCTCACCACATCATGCTCTGCCGAATAGGTTCCGGTTGGAATCCCCTATGGTGGCAGACATCATTGATTTTCTTGGAAGCTACATCGTGGGCAAGTTCCGGATGCAGAGTGGATCTTTTACACCGTTTATTTCCTCCGGTGAGGTTCAGTCGGAACTTTTCACGGAGGAAAATACCTGCATGACGTCATCCGAAGACAATCGAGTTTCCATACCTCCCAAAAGGTCAGAAATCGGTTTGTCAGATTCCCGGAGCTGTGATTCATCTCAGTAATGGGCATTTGTTTCTGTGGTTTCTTACCGGTTTTTCGGCTGCTCTCAGACCGGCACCGGTACATATGAACTAGTAACCATTGTCAATTTATTATTCAGGAGTACAGGTTCTCTGGGTTTCTGCTGCAGAGAGCATGTTAAAGCCTGGATAATTTTTTGAAGTGGTCTAACAGGACCTCTGGCAGGACGTCTTCAAGGAGCTAAGGATTGCAGGATCTCACAGAGTTTCTTTTATGCCTTGGGCTGTGTGCAGAGTTTTTGCAATTACAGCCTCAGTAGTCAGGAATTGTCTGTTGGGCAGTGCTGGGATCAGTCTTCAACTTGTTACTTATCAGGAGTGTTACAAGTCTTACTTTTCTCTATCTTATCTCTTAGATGATTTTGGTAGAATAAAAGTGCATTTTTCACTCTTAATGAGGTTTTCTCCTGCTGAACTTTTGGTCAAATGTCCAGGAAAACTTCATTTTGTGATCTCGGGTATAGTGTTTCTTCTGTCTGGGAAGGAGCAAACTCCTACTCATGGCTAGAAAGGGGATTAGTGCCCCAGGGCAGTTTTGTTCCCATTATGATAATTAATCCTCCAATTCTGTTTCAAACTCTCTTCCTCTGTAAGACTTAGAGGGGTTGGGAGTAATCTTTAGGAGGAATGTTTGTCCACTAGTGGCAGATATTCTACATTTTACATCTCAACATAGTAAGAGGATTCTTTCAACCATACTTTACCTTTTATAGAAGCAACAGTAGCAGGAAGGATTACTTATTCATGTTCCTAAAGCAGTTGTGGACATATGTTTGAAGAATAAATGAATAAAATGCGGGAGACATCAGTTTGCATAAAAGCTGTGTATGAAATGATCGACAAAAGGGCGATAACACCAGTAAGATGGTGATATCGCTACAATTTTACAGTTTATCGGTTGTGATAAGCTGGGAAGAGATGGCTACCGCTAATAGTTGAGGTAAATAAGCCTAATTAAGTACCTTATTTTCATATTGTTGGGTTTTTCGCGAGTTGTTACTTGTAAGTGAATGGGTGGGTTAACGCGTTTCCTTACAGTACAGTTGCATTCTTCCATAGCCAGATTCACGCGAATTGTTATCTTCACTTCCCTGTTGATGACAGTTCACACCGGTTCACTGCCTGTTTGCTATGTTAGTCCATGGTGAGGTTGTGGGATCTATAAGAACGCATCATGCTTTACCAGTATGTAGACCATTTTATTGCTTTGCTCTTGGAAATGGTTTATTTTCCACTTTACTATTGTATCAACGGATAGTGAACCTGATGGCTGCAGTAGAAGGCATTGGGTGTTCACCAGCTTATATACATTAAAAAAAAAACAAAAAAAAAAAACATCTTGTCTAAAGCACCAGGATTTTTAGTTTGGATTGCAGATTCCACCTTAGGGTACATCTTTACTCATAACAAGCTTTTTCTCCGGCTAATGGTTTCTAAGGAAGCCATTTCTTTGGTGGCGGTATGGCTTCATAGGACAAAACAGTACCATTGGGTCATTTGTTTATCTGCTAATGTACCACAGATACCACACATTGTACACAGATAATGTACCAGTTTTTCTGTTCTCAGGTTCTTAGGGATCATCTTCAGTTTGCAGGAGCTCCCTTTACTTCATCAGAAGGAGCACAATCTCCTTCTGTTATTAGATGTTTTCTTTAAGGGTTGGGATGCACAATTATGGCATCAAACAGCCAGTGGTCTGTTGTATCATGAGGGGTCAAGACTCCACATTAACAGGGCTACTACCTTTAGAATCATTTGGAGGTCTAATTCGGATTCTGAATCTGTTGATTTCCCCAGATATTTCTTCAGTGGTTTCCTATCTGAACAGGTAGGGAGGTACCCACTTTCAGGAATGTGTTTCCTTATCTGAAGAATCATTCCTTGGATGAATGCCATGGGTTCAGATTCAGGCATATCACTTCCCAGGGTATACAAATATTCCAACAAATTCTTTGTTCATGAGAGTCAAGATGATTCAAATTGAATGTGTTTTTGGATGACTTTTGAATCTTCTATTCTGATTCAGGTGTTCAATCAAATATGTCTTTGATTACAATCACCAATGATGGATTTGTTTTGCAACTAGTTTGAACCACAAGCTTGTCTTTTTCAACTTTTCTTGGGATGGACTGGACAGTTTGTTTGGTCCTGTGACCTTGATTCTTGATTCTTCAGGTGATGCAGGTGAATCATTTGGCTTCTAAGGCTCCTTTGATTTTCAACCTGTAGTCATTCCTGCTTTGAAACCTTCTTTAGATTATGCTTTGGTGCCAGATAAGTTTCTTTGTCCAGTGAGAGCCTTGAGAGGTTATCTTGATAAGTCAAAGATCTCAGGAAAGGCAAGAAAATTCTTTTGTAGCTATTAAGAAGGGCTACTCCAAGATTTAGGTGCAGAATCATCTGGATTGCATCAGAGTGGCTAGGGATGTCTTATTTTTGGGATCTGGTGGATCTGTTCCAGTGGCTCTCATTCCTCAGGTGATTCAAGATGATCACCTACAGGTGCAGAATCATCATGGTTGCACCAGGATAGCCAAGGATTCTTCAGGTGATTTAGAAGATGCCCACCTTCAGGTGTAGATTCATCATGATTGAATCATGATGGTCATGGTGGATGTTCTTGGTTGTGGGACCTGGTAGATCTATGCACATCTGAGGCTTCTTTGTGGTGAACTTCTCAGATACTACTTTTCTAGATGTAGCAAATTTCCTTAATTATTTCTTTAAGGAAAAGAATCTTAAGCCATCTACTATTGCTGGTTACAGAATAACAATGGTAGATTGCTTTCCTTGAAGGGGAATAAGTCTCTAGAACTCTTCAGCTGTATAGATTGTTGACATATTTCTATAGAGACAATCCAGTAGCCAATAGGTTAAGCCTTCTTTACCTTTTGTCTCTGGTCTTGTTTGGTCTCACCAGACAGTCTTTTGAGCCTTTGGGGAAGATTTCTTGGAGGTTATTAACTTTCAAGATGGTCTTTCTTTTGACTTTGGCATTAGGCAAAGGAAGAAGGGTATTCTCGTTAGCATTGTCTTCCCTTACTTTAAATGAGTATTGCTCACAAGTGGCTCTGGCCATTTATTAGCCAAGAATCAGTTGGCTTCGGATGGGCCTACTTCAGGTAAGCCGGTCGATATGCCAGCTCTCAATCACTGAGACAGCAGTTTTACTCGAGATAGATCTCTTTGTCTTGTGAGGTTTTGAAATACTTTTACTTGGGACAAAGGATTCAATGAGGAATTATTATGTCTTGTCTGTGCCTAGTTAGGAAGGCTTTACAGCAGATATTTTCATGTCAACTATCTTATCTTGCTGTAGGCAGACTATCATTTTGACTGAGGAGAAGTCAAATTCTGACTCTCAACAGCAGCGAGTCAAAGCAAGAATCTTTAGGTTTTAGGATAGTGTTTCTGTATATGAATTTTTAGATGCATGTTACTGGAAACCATAACTTTTTTACCAATTTTCAGTCTCACCTGCTTGGTTTGCTTGTGGTCAGACTTTGATATTGTGTCCTACAGTTTGTTATCTTATAAGTATATGCGTGATACTTATATTGATACTTTAGTATGCATTTGCAGCTGTATGTCTGTCATACTATCTGTTTTTATATTAGGCAGATTTGTTGACTTCATTCAGACTTGGAATTACACAATATGCTGATGACACTTCCAATATTTGTGTCACCTGTGTGGGTGTTGGATGTTTGTCTAGATACAGCATTCAACTGTGGCAATAACTGTCAATTTGTGAGAACTTCAACTACATACTATGTTGTTGTATGCATGTAAATTTCAATGTAAACTTCTCATAATGTTTTAGTTGTAGGCTAGGTAGTGAGTCTCTGTAATGATTACTTCCTTCCTACAACAACAACAAGGCTGTGTTGTTTTGTAGTGCTCAACAGTTCCACTGCCTCATCTGGGAGGTGAGTTTGGATCTGAATGCCTATAGGATTGTGCTGTGTATGATAGCTGTGCAGAGTGGTGTACTGGGTCTTTATATTCTAGTACTGCCCTCCTTCCATGAAGGCTGCATTCAGCAATGGTCAGGAAATGGTAAGTGTATTTTTCACAATAAAATTGAAAAATTTTGTTGTAATTTTAATTTTTATTAGATAAATACTTACCATTTCCTGACCAGGATAGTCCCCCCCTACCTCCCCGCAGATTCAGTACTAGGGGAGTATTTTCTGCAACAAAAATAATGAAGGTTGTTTACTAGCGTGGTCACATGACCACTAGGGGGACATGCTAGTTCACACTCACTCACTGGCCTCTTAAGGTTTCTTAAAACGTTTCTCAACGTTGGCCAGTGAGTTGGATGGCACCAACATATAGCAATGGTCAGGAAATGGTACGTATTTATCTAATAAAAAATAAAATTACAACAAAATTTTTCAAATTCGACCTGTTGACCGGTCGAGTCCAACCCACTCAGGACCGGTGGACAACACCGGAAAATTTGCACAGTCAGACAATTCATGTCTTTGATAGGACTCCTTACAGCAACAGAGAAACAGGTGTGGTCGGGTCGCCTTCACATGAGACCTATCCAACAGCACTTGAAGCGACACTGGCATGTCCCCGAAATTTTGGAAAAGGTCATTTCGGTTCCCCAGTCACTCCATCCTCACCTAGATTGGTGGTTGGACAAGAACAATGTACTACGGGGCCAACCTCTGCACCCCCTTCAACACGCTATTCAGCTGTTTACAGACGCCTCTAACGAAGGCTGGGGCGCACGTTTAGGGGACTCCACTGCAAGAGGCGTTTGGTCAGTCTCAGAAAGTCACCTCCACATAAATTTCTTGGAGTGGAAGGCAGTCCTTCTGGCCCTAAAGAGTTTCGAGCATCTTTGCAGGGATCAGATTGTTCTTGTAGTGACGGACAACACAACTGTAGTCTCCTACATAAACAAACAGGGAGGTATGAGATCAGGCTCTCTCTGTGCCCTCCTTGAGGAATAGTTCTGAGGGCCCGACACATTCCGGGTCGGTTGAATGTGATAGCAGACAAGCTTTCCAGACACAACCAGCTGATCCAGACAGAGTGGTCCCTCTCTCAGCACGTGTTCAATCTCTTGTGCTCGAGATGGGCCAGGCCTCAAGTGGACCTCTTTGCAACCCGGTTCAACCACAAACTTCCCAAGTTTGTATCTCCAGTGCCGGCTCCGACAGCCTGGGCAGTCAATGCAATGAGTCTGTCATGGGAGAATCTGGATGTATACGCTTTTCCTCCAGTCTCTCTACTCAACCAAATGATCTCCAAGGTAATGGATCAGGGTTGTCTCAGAATGATTCTAATCGCTCCAGGGTGGCCGAACATGCCTTGGTTCTAGGACCTAGTCAACCTGTCAGTTCAGATTCCACTCAAGCTTCCGCTTCAAAGAGATCTGGTGACACAGCGATTCAACGGCCTTGTTCACAAGAATCTCAACAATCTGAATCTACATGCCTGGCCCCTAGAGCCTCTGCCATTCAAGGACAAGGGTTCTCTGACGAAGTGGCAACAAGAATTGAGGCTTCTCAGAGACAATCAACCAGAGCCGTTTATAAATCAAAGTGGGTCATTTTTGTCAAATGGTGTGGGTCAGACCAGGTGGACTTCAGGTCGCCCTCTGTGAATAAATTGCGGAATTTCTTTTACACCTTTTCAAAGAGAGAAATCTGCAACCTGGCACCATTGAAGGTTATAGAACAGCCATTGCGGACATGATAGGCAATGATAGGCTAAACATTAGCAAGGATGAAAACTTAACTCATCTCCTAGACAGTTTTCATAGAGATAAACCAAAAGGAAGGCGGGGAACACCCACATGGAACCTGTCACTGGTTCTTCACCAGTTGACTAAGGCTCCCTTTGAACCTATGAGAAAGGCCTCTCTTAAACATTTGACTTTTAAGACAGTGTTTCTCTTAGCTCTCGGCTCCGGCAAGAGACGCAGTGAAATTCATGCCTGGCTATACAAGAACATTAGGCATCAGGAAAATTGGAGTCAGGTTTCACTCTATCCTTCACCCATTTTCCTATCCAAAAATCAACTGGCTAGGGATGGTCCAGCTTCTGTAGCCCCGGTAGTTGTCCCAGCCTTGGCTAACCTCTTTAGACAGATCTCTTAAAGACGACAAATCTCTCTGTCCAGTAAGAGCTTTGCGTTACTACTTGGACAGGACCAAGGATATTCGTAAGGGTAAAGAGCTGGTTTTTGTGTCTTTCAGGAAGAGTTTTCAGAAGCATATTGTCCCGTTCACTATCTCTTCCTGGATCAAGCAAACAGTGCTTCTCTGCTACGGGCTTTCAGATGAGGAAGCCCAAAACTTTCATCAAGTCAGAGCTCATGATGTGAGGGCCTTTGTGGCCTCCAAGACTTTTTAAGGAGGGGTCTCCTTAGACCAAATCCTCTCAGCCTGTCATTGGAAGGCCCACAGTACCTTTACACAGTTCTATCTGAAGGAGCTAGCTTGGGCAGATTCGGACCTGTACCATTTGGGTCCCGTAGTGGCTGTGCAGCAGATCCGCGAGGATAAACAGTACCATCTTTCTGTTTATATAGTGTACATATTGTATATGAAAAAAAAAAACTTCCGCTATCCTTTACTTCTGGAATTCCATGACCCAAAGTGGATCCAGAGGCCTTTTGGATAGTTATAATTCCTCTTCCTCTTCCTCAACTAGGTTTCTGAACTCTCTTTTCATATAAGGGTGCTGTTCCTCTAGTTTGGTTTATTTAACCATTACCGGATACACCCTTATTATCTAGAGTTCTCAGAAATCCCCCTGATTTGGCTACCCTGCATCCACTGGGTAGTTATTCTGCATCTGTCCACTAGGTAAGTTGTATTAACGCAATAAAATGGAAAATTTAATAGTAAAATTAAATTTTTATAAGTAAATACCTTACCTAGTGGACAGGGGGATTCCCACCCTACCATCCCCGTTATTCTAAGCCAAAAGGGGACTTTCTTAGGTAGGCAACAAAAAGAGGAAGAGCGCATGTGCAACGCATGCGCAGTACACCGGCAGGTAGGCTACACAACCACCTGCCGAGTGAACAGGACACTGCCGGTCACGGCCAGAGCCCAGCTTAGGACGTTTTTTTCTAACGTTTGGCGAGACCGGCAGGGCGCCGGACAAATGCATCTGTCCACTAGGTAAGGTATTAACTGATAAAAATTTAATTTACTTTTAAATTTTCCAGTCCATCTTGTCACATAAAATAAGCTAAAATCCAAAAACAGCCACGTTTTCTGCATTGTCACAGAAGTTGCAGGAAAACAGCAAATTTGTTAAACTTTACAGATTATATACATATGTTTTCAATCCTTTTTACAATTATATGAAACTTAAGCTTTTTGGTTGTTTTATAAATTTGATGGTTATTCGGTGTCGACATGAATAGTGCTAAGCGATTAGCCGACATGAAATATTTGGAGTCGTGACGTCCCTAGTGTCCAACACTTTTTACCCACACCTGGTTTACAGGCATCCCTGATTTTTTATGACTGTGATATGAGTTCAGTCTCAGGTTCTTCTTTGACATTATCACAAGTACAGTCTTTTGTGAAATTCATTGATAGCAATTGCATAATGCAAAAAAGCTATCTCATTCTGCCCAATTACTTGACAATTTTGTGCATGTCAGTGTTATTTTCTGAACATATGACTTTGTTATTTAAAATGTACAAAGTATGTTTCATTACTGCTTTCGCATTTTGTGAAATGGCTAAACTATTCGACCATTAGTGCCTGGTTTCACAGATTGCCTATAACATGTTATCACTTAAAGTGCTAATCTGTTGGCTAATTTTCAACTGCAAAGTGTATTCATCACTGCCATGAATATGAGTTTGCAGTGGATTATCTTATTTTCCTTGATTAATGTTTCCTGGTATGTAGTGGAGAACATAGATGACGAACACTTGTAGTTAAGAGTTTTAGCAGCTAAAACCATCTGAAAGCTGTTAAACCCTTATACTTCATTTGATACAGTAATATCACCCTATTGGTGGAGAAGGGTTTAAATATATCTGTCTTCTCTTTCAACTGTTTTCATCTTTATTCAGGGGGTGATGACTGTAAGTTGAAGACATGGGATCTGAGAATGGGTAAGGACCATCCTGTCAATACATCTAAAAGGTGAGATGGTCCTACTTCACTGTGTTATTTAATGATCTCACCAGAATAAACGTATACTAGTAATACATATGTATTTACTAGACAAAGTTAAAAAAATTTGAGTGTTTACTATGGTTCTAGCCCCTTAGAGTCTGTCATATGGTGAAGGTAAAACATTATAAAGTACTGATTACATTAGATGGTTACAAACCCGTCCAAGACATGCCTTCAATATTTCTGGTGACAGCCACAGACTGTGACCAAAATGTAATGGACTCCTCCCCAGAAAATACCACAGATCTAATGTAATTTGAACCCTTATTGATCTGCAGTAGACTTTGTATTACTAGAACCTCCATTATCAAGAGAGTAATATTGTGCCTCCACTAAGTCGGCATTTTCTGATGTTCATGCCTATTAGGTTGTCCCACTGTTAGTTAAATTTGACATATAGTGGTCCTCCTTATACAGAAGCTAGTGTAGTTATTATTATTTAAATAATCCGCGGATATAAATAAAGACACAAGGAAAACTTTTTTTTGTGAAGTTCATGATACAGGTTAACTAAGTGGCCTACTAGGAGAAATTTTAATTTTTGCAGATTTTGCATTTCTTCAATTTGGTTGGCATTTCATAAGTTCAACCATTTTGTTCGTCAGGGCTGCTTGTTTTTGTAAGCAAAAAACATTTTCTAGTTAGTTTTCCAGATAACCTGGAGGAGGCAGCATTTCAATTGAATGACCATCCAGCTGTTTTAGGCAAACTGTAACCATATTAGTAGCCTAAATCTTGGAATAATTAGAAAACTCTCTGGAACTCTGCATTATGAGAACCTTTAATTTGAAGTTATGACTAAACTGGACCAATTTTAATATAAGTCAATTTCTAACAATATATGTGGCATACAAGTAGCATAAGGTAGTTTTGAAGTTACCGTTCCAGTCGATTATCAAGGTGGTGACAACTTGCGTCCTTCACTGTAGTCACTGGGTTTGGTCTGACAGGTTGACACCAATGTGGAGGGCTTGATCTGATAAATGTCCTAGAATATCCCGTTTTAAGTAGCATCTGCCTTATTTCAAATTTAAGTAACTGAGAGATACTTCCTGTTTAAAGAATTTAATGCAATGTAGAAGATCTTCTGCTTCATGTAATTTTGTTATATTTTACAGACATAGTAACGGGGTGACCAGTATTCAGAGTAGTACTGAAAGAGAACACTTACTGGCAACTGGCAGGTGAGTTCAGTGCAACAGAAACTAGTAATAAAGTACAGCAGAACCTCGATTTTATCTGAGGTTTTGTTATCCAAACATTTCGTTTTATGAACACATTTCCTGTGTAGATAAACTACTGCACCTTAGCCAGGTTGCATCCATGGTTCTTCTAATTTGTACCTTCAAATAATTAGTACAAGTCTAGCCCTTTATACCCAAGTTCGTCTTTCATGATCAAACTTGTGGCTGATGCTGTTAAAAAGGGTGCTGTAAACATTCAATGAAAAGATTAACCACACCACCTGCTTCTGACCACCACAATTCATAAGGATCCTTGTCACTCTTCAGGAGTCATCGAATTTAAGTGACTGATTTCCTCATGGAACAAGATTATTTGTAACTCCTAAAAAATAGTTGCCAGTACTTGGGCCAAATAGTCATTCTCAAAAGGTTTTTACAAATGTTTGAAAAAGGGGTGAGTGTCTACGAGTGTCTTTATGATAACACTGACCTCTCACAAATGACAAGATCAATCAAATGACTGATAAGATCACACGCGTGATTACATAACTGGCAGATCAGGTGACAAAGTGGGTCAAGACAGAGGTATTAACAAGTTGCTCTAACATGAAATCTGTATAAGTTTCAAGAGAGAATATATATCAGGATATAGCACCCCGTGTCACACACTTCCCCCAGTGGTTTTATCATGCATTACCTCTGCCATGTTACAAATCTTCTATTAGTCAAACAAAATCTTGCTCTTGTTTGCACAAAAGAGGTTACATGTAACTTCTCTTCATCTCAACATGTTAACAGCCTTGGTCATATTTTCCCTGGCATTTTCTTTTTCAATTTTCATCAGTAATTGCATTATTTTTTATGCAAGTCATTTACAAATATTTCTTGGAAGTGAAGTGTAAAACTGTGGAGGGAATATAAGCAGTGTATTGCACACATTGTCTCATTTTATGTTAACAGATAAAATGCCCCCATTTGTGGTGTACCCTAATCATAATATCCTAACCACAATGCCACAGCTGAACAAGTTTTGTATCGCATTTAAGTTAATTATAATAATGACTTAGTATTATTAGATGTGAACTGATGATGCAGAGTTTGCACTTGAGATGATGGTTAAGAGTTTGCATCTTATCTCACAAGCCGCAGACAGAAGGTTAAATTGGGTAATAGCCTTTCGGATGCCTTCTCACTCCCTTATGGGGTCCCCCAAGGTTCTGTCCTGGGTCCAGTGCTCTTTACTCTGTACACTAGAATAGAGTAGAAACATTTATATAGCGCAGAATTGATGCAACATCCTCTAATGTGATGGAACTCAAAAGGGGAAAGTCCAGGGACATGTCAGGTCGAGAATCCAAATTAGCGGCCACCAGGGAGATGTACTATGGTGGAGGATATGCTAGTGTGAACAAATAGGTCTTTAGCTGGCTTCAGAAACCTGTTATTGTGTGTTGTGATTGTACTGATTGTGGGAGTCTGTTCCATTCAGTGGGGGATGCCATTGCAAAACCTCGCCCATCAATGGCCTTTTTGTGACAAACTGAGGAAGAAAAAGACGGTTACCACAAGTTAGACAACTGATTTTGATCAAGGATGATAAGTATGTGGGTTTATGGCCTTGAAAGTAATTAAATTGCATTTAACCGAGATGCAGTATGTAATAGGGAGCCAGTGTAGTTTTTGAAGAAAGGGGGTGACATGGCTAGTTCTATAAAGTCTAAAAACAATTCTGCAAAGGGCATTTTGAATCTTTTGGTGTTTAGCCACGTTATATTTACTTATGCCATAGAGTAGGGAGTTGCAGTAGTCAAGCCGACTGCTGATCATTGAATTTGCAAGCAAGGCTGCAGTGTCCACACTGAGGAATTTGCGGATGCGTATTAGGTCCTTGAGGTGATATTAACAGGCACGGCACACCTTGGTTATGTGGTAAAACTGGAGGTGTTTCCGGAATCAAAAGTAACACCTAGGTTCTCTTATGTATCGGTAGGGGAGATAGAATTACCAAGAAGTTTGGTAGGAAATTTATTGATGAGGGACTCTCTGGCTTGTCTATCACCAGTGATAATGCATTCAATTTTCTACCGGTTGAGTGTAAGTTTCACACCATCCATCCACCTTTGAACACAGGTGAGACACTCAGTGAGCTCAGGAAAACTGGAATCAAAGCTCCTATGGTAAAGTGCTAGATATATTTGGGTGTCCTCTGCATATAGATGGTGGGTAACATTGAACCTGGAAATGATATTACTGAGAGGGGTAGTGTAAAGGGTAAAAAATAGGGGACCCAGAACAGAGCCCTGGGCACACCATATGGGACGGAGAACACACACTACCCCCCTCAGCCATATAATTTCTAGTTTCAATGCTACTCATCATGTTTATGCCGATGACACCCAATTATACTTAGCACTCGACTTTAGGAACTTTGATTCCAGTATTGCTGAGCTCACTGAGTGTCTTGCTTGCATTAAAAAATGGATGGATGGTGTCAGACTGAAACTTAATCCAGAGAAAACAGAATTCACTGTCACTGGTGATAGACAGGCCAGGGAGTCCTGTATGCAAAAATTTCCCACCCAGTTTCTTGGAAATTCTATTTCCCCTACCAACGAAGTTAAGAATTTAAGTGATACTTTTGATTCTGGAAACACCTTTGCCAGTCATATAACCAAGGTTTGTTGTGCCTGCTACTATCATCTCAAAGATTTCAGATGTATTCATAAATTACGCAGTGTGAAGACTGCAGCCCTGCTGGCAAACTCAATGATCAGTAGTCGAATTGACTACTGCTATTACCTACTTTATGGTGTGAACAAACATAATGTGGCTAAACTCCAAAAGATTCAAAATGCCTTTCGTAGAATTGTTTTCAGACTTGATAAAACAAGCCATGTTACTTCCTATCTGCAAAAACTACATTCAATTTGGCTCGCCATTTCATACTGTATCCTGTTTAAATATAGTCTTATTGCATATCAAATTCTCCTAACCCACATACTTATCCTTAATCAAAACCAGTAGCCTTACTCGTGGAAATCGGATTTCTCTTTTTCAGTTCATCCCAAGAAGGCCATTGGTAGGCAAGGTTTTGCAATGGCCTCTCCCACTGAATGGAACAGACTCCCACAATCGGTTCGATCACAGAAACAATAAAAGGGTTACAAAGCCAGTTAAAAACCTACTCGTTTAGTATACCTTCCACCATAGTATATCTCCTCTTGCGGGAGCTAAATTTGGATTTTGCCCCGGCATGTCCCTTGACTTTCCCTTTTCTTGCTTCAAGCACATTAGAGGATGTTGCGTCAATTTTGCGCTATATAAATGTTTCTATTCTATTCTATCATTGCTACTTGACCATCTGGGAAAGCTTTATGTATCCCATGTTGTGATGTAGTAACTGTATTTATCAAAGAAGACAGTGAAATATGAGCTGGATATCACCTTAACTTTAATACAAAAAAACGATTATATTCTAAAGCTTATATCTTTTTTGAACACCAGAGCATTATAAGGCGTTTGTTTTGTTTCTGTAGCTATGATGATCATATATTGATCTGGGACTGCCGGCAGATGAAGCAGCCTCTGAGTAGTACAGACACTGAGGGAGGTGTGTGGAGAGTCAAGTGGGAACCAGGGAGTAACTCTCGCCTCTTGGCTGCCTGCATGTATAATGGCTTTCATATACTGGACTGTACAGATATAAAGGGTTAGTATGGACTCAAACCCCTTTATTTCCCAGTTCCACTGTATCCAGTTTGCCTAGAGTATTTTCTTTTGATATGTTGTTCACCTACTTTTGGGTCAGCTATAACATAGTGAAATTGCAAAGGTGTATCTCATTGCATAGCTGAGAAATAGTTACTGTGAGGTTCTCACTATTCAGTAAATTGTTTATAACTTGAAAAGTATTGCTTTAGAGAATTTTGTTGAAATATATTATTCACCTACTTTTGGATCAGGTATAACATAGTAAAATTGTAGACCTGTAGCTCATGGCACAGCTGAGCTATAGCTACTTTCAGGTTCTCACTGTTGAGTAAATCAGTTGTAACTTGAAATTTATTTCATTACAGCATTTCTTTAAATATGTTATTCATCTACTTTAGGGTGAGCTATACCATAGTAAAATTGCAGCCCTTTAACTGATTGCATAGCTGAGCAAAAGCTACTTTGAGATTCTCACTGTTGAGTAAATCAGTTGTAACTTGAAAATTATTTCATTACAGCATTTCTTTAAATATGTTATTCATCTACTTTAGGGTGAGCTATACCATAGTAAAATTGCAGCCCTTTAACTGATTGCATAGCTGAGCAAAAGCTACTTTGAGATTCTCACTGTTGAGTAAATCAGTTGTAACTTGAAAATTATTTCATTACAGCATTTCTTTAAATATGTTATTCATCTACTTTAGGGTGAGCTATACCATAGTAAAATTGCAGCCCTTTAACTGATTGCATAGCTGAGCAAAAGCTACTTTGAGATTCTCACTGTTGAGTAAATCAGTTGTAACTCGAAAACTATTCCATTTACAGAATTTTGTTCACACTGTTTTCCACCTACATTTTCCACCTTAACAGTTAACTTGATACTCTACTGGGGTTCCCAACACAGATTGCAGGCCACAAACCCACAAGGAATAATATGAATAAAACTAATTCACCAATTAATTCCCACTAAATAAACCCCATAAGCATACACCTAGGCAATAAAGCCCAACCCTAATGCCAGGTTAAACTCACATATGTGGAATTTGGTGACACTCAATCACTATTAAATGTATATGTTGTATTGAATGTGAATAACCATTGAATGTATACATTCAATGGGTCAAACTATTGAATGTGTACATTCAATGGGCAAATCATTGAATGTATATATTCAATGGCTGAGCTGTGGAATGTGTACATTCAATGGCTAAAATCATTGAATGTGCACATTCAATGACCCAAGGCATGGAATGTATAAATAACTAAATATGAAAAGCCTTTCTGGCCAAAGTCATTTCAAAAGCTATATTATAAGCTGTACTTTAATCCACAAATATTAAGATATTTGGCCTCTCAATGAAAGAAAGAGAAACAATTCAAGATTGAGTTGTTACTTTATAATCTTTAAGTGTATGATTTTAAAATGTTATAGCAATTAATTCATCTACTTAAGTGTAAAATTTGGGTAATTAGCCCCATAGTAGCACCCCTGTGTTGTTAGAGAGGTTTAGTAGGACAATTTAATAAGAAACCAGATTAAGATAAAAAAATTTTTTTGAAAACGAAACAGTTTTTGTTATAATATTACATGATACATAGGCCACAGATAATCAACTTCTTGCAAAAGTTTATTTTAAGTTAATATCAACATATGTGATTTATTAAGAAAATAACAATAATAAGTTCCATTTCACACAGTATCAGTTACTTATTTGCATTGGTTAAGTTCATATTCACATTCAATGACTATGGTTATGGAATGTACACATTCCACAGTTAAACTATTGAATGTACACATTCAATGGCTGCTTGCTATTGAATGTATAGATTCAATGACCAAGCCGTTGAATGTATACATTCAATGACTAACCCATTAAATCTATACATTCAGTGGTTATCTACATTCAATACACCATATACAAACATTCCAGAATTTATACACAAATCCCATTAAAGGATTAGATTCCACTAAAAAGTCCCTGTACAATATAATTACCAAATGCTATTAGCGTCTGATGAGCCTCTCCGGCGAAACCGTATATCATATTGAGTGAGGAACAACCCCAACCCCAGCTGGTACTGCCACATAATCCTAAATTGCCCCATTGAGATGTCATACAATAAGATGACATCACAAGGCAATGACATCACCAAGACCCTAAGGTCAAGTTTGTTTTCCAATGGACTCTCAAGTACCATTGGCTAGTGGGAGCATAACCTTAGCAATGGACATTCTTGACCCATTACAGCTCATTTGAACACAGTCACACAACCGTACCAGCCTTACATATTGGGTTTTCCCGTAATTTATTGCCCCGTTTATTATTGATACTCTACTTCTGAATACCATTTTCATGACACAGATTTTGTGTCCTTTTCTTCTTTCGCTTCTACTCTGAAAAGTCAAAACACACAGTCAGCTGACACAGAGCCTGTTCACAGATTCAATAATAAAATCTGTTCACAGGCTCTGATTGCTTGTTTCAGTTGTGAAGGTCAGGGCTGCAATAATGAAAGGTCTATCACTTTTCAAACATGTTTAAAAACTACTCACATCTGAACTTGTCAGTAGTAACTGCACGTCTATCCAGTTAGATTACTTATCCTCTTGGTTATACCACCTATTTTGTCCAGTCTTTTTATGATGTGCTTAATCTTGTGAAAATGGAGCAGAGTAATCATGTCCCATTAATCTGCTTTGTTTCAAGGAGTGATCCTGATTTGGCATTACAAATTTGAATCACTGTGACCTACCTTTTTTGATTGTACAAATTTTTCCCCCACAGCCCTTAAGGGGTATTGTTTTCACCCATGATGTCTGGATGGGCGGTCGGGCGGCGGGAAAAAGTTTGTCTGGGCTATATCTCAGAAACCGTAAGGTGTAGGAAGTTGATACTTGGTAGGGACATTGGTTAGGATGTGTAGGTGTGCAACATCATGGTCTGACCTTGATTTGACCTTTGACCTTGCCGTAGTAACCTTGAGTTTGAAAATCTTGTCCGGGCTATATCTCGGAAACCGTAAGGTGTAGGAAGTTGATACTTGGTAGGGACATTGGTTAGGGGGTGTAGGTGTGCAATGTCATGGTCTGACCTTGATTTGACTTTTGACCTTGCCGTAGTGACCTTGACCTATAAAATCTTGTCCGGGCTATATCTCGGAAACCGTAAGGTGTAGGAAGTTGATACTTGGTAGGGACATGCTTAGGGTGTGTAGGTGTGCAACGTCATGGTCTGACCTTGATTTGACCTTTGGTGTTGCCGTTTTGATCTTGACCTATAAAGTCTTGTATGGGCTATATCTCGGAAACCGTAAAGTGTAGGAAGTTGATGCATGGTAGGGACATTGGTTAGGGGTTGTAGGTATGCAGCATCATGGTGTGATCTTGATTTGACCTTTGACTTTTTCGTAGTGAACTTGACCTTTAAAATCTTGTTGCACCTTTGGGTCTGTATTTTGATGCAGATTAAGCACTGTTAAAGTAATATTTGAATTCATTAAGAAGTTTACTTTTACATCTCCTCATTGTAACAGATGGAATTTCATCAAGTGAGTCACAGATTTTGCTCCAACACCACACATAAGCATTCATTGAATGTATTACCACTTCTGTATGCATGGTAATATTCAAAACATCTAAACCATAATTCGGCCATGCCAGATGTAGATAAAGAGTACATGCATTGTCTTTCTCTTAGACATTATTTTCTCTATTTAAACATTGTTTGGAGCTTTCTATAACTGACAGTGCTCTGAAAGTATCCTGAACTTTGTACTGATACAGTACTTCTATATCTCATGGTGTTAAAAATATTTCCCTAGGCTGTGGGGCATGGGCATCTCTGATGCTATTTTTTTCTCTGTGATAATGCAGTATAAGTTTAATTTATACTCACAGCTTTCGCAGTTTAATTTCCTAGGATCGATTGTAGCTTAGACACAAGGTCCAAGTTGGCTGGGTCTTATGAATAATTGTGAAAATTGTACCATTCAGTAGTAACTTGTTTATTAGAAATTTCCCCTATTTGTTATGGAAATAAAGAAAACATCCAGAAAGGGCAGTTTCTATGGAATTTATATCCCATTTGATTGGTAAAGCAAAGGCCAGTGTCAGATGGATCAAGGGCCTGTCTATGTATGACTGTTACAAGGGAGGTAAAACACCAACACTTGACTTTGATTTTCCAAAATTATTTTTCTATTTCTGCTACTATGACTTAACAGATTTTAACACTGTCGACAGTTGACAGTCATTCATTTACAAGCTGCCTACAGCATACAATGGATTTAACCTACTTGATTGTGCTGAAATAAAGGGTCAGTTTGTCAGAAATATAGTTGGGGAAATTGAAGTGGGCACTTGACAATAATACACAGCTACTGGTTCCCTACAAATACATTGTCTTTCACATGCATGGTTGTGGAGGATTGAAGCTAGGCAACTAATGGTCAGTACTAGCATGTTTTAATATTTCAAGTTGAAATCATTGTAAAAATCCAATAGGGATTTTCTAAAAGTTACAGATGTCACCACAGTGGACAATTTGAGAGGTTTCAAGTTAGAACATGACATATCAGAATTTGGCATTTAGGAAGAGTGCAGGTGGGAAGTTGAGAACATTGTACATGTGTAACATTAATCAGCTGACTGTCTGCATGGACAGTGGATTTCACATACCAGAATGTTCCACAGTTAAGGAGAAGTACGAAAGGATATCTACAGAGAAGTGGGGACCTGACAACACGTGTTTGTTGGCTGCCTGCATGTACAGTGCATTTCATATGACTGGTACTAAGTGTTTGCATAAGAGGTTAATAATATAGGCATATTTTGGTACATCAGAAAAGAGGTGGTACTCTTTTGTGAAATTTTTGTGATTATGTGTGCCAGTTATTCATCTTTAATGGGTGAAACCTCATAACATCTTCCCTGATGGGAGTATTACTATGCTTAATTTGTTTAGTGGCAGATTATAATACAGGAAACGTGGTACCACTTATTTCCTACTCTTGTATATCTGCACTGTATGTTTGATTGTGCTCAAACGACTTCAATGTCTCTCTACTGGTAAATTTTAAGATGCACAGAAAAACAATCATTCAAAAGTAGAAGAGCCACTAAACAAAGAGATAGATAATGCAGGGTCAATAATTGATGTGGCTAGTTCAGTTCTAGGTTACTTGCATGTATAGCCATGGCTTAAAACGTAAATACCATAACTGTACACCCACGTATTTCCCTAAATCTCTAAACAAAATTAAGTCAAACTAAGTAATAATTCAATATAAAAAACTTGTGTTTTTATTGCGTTAATAGTACAATAATGTAATTTTATAGGGCAATATGCTGTAGAAATGGACCGTCATCAATGATTATCGGCCTGACACATCCATTAGTGCCCGAGGCTTGCCGAGGGCACTAATGGATGTGAAAGGCCGATAATCATTGACGAAGGTCCATTTCTACAGCATATTGCCCGTAAAAATTACATTATTACTATTATTATTAGCTGAATTTTATATTTGGTTGTCTGTGATATTTTTTGTGTCATTAGAGTTTTGGAGCTATATATATAGTGATTACATCAACTGTTCTTAGGGTTAAGGCTCTAAATTACTCATATATTATCGTTTGGGTGAAAAATACATTTATAAGTTATTTAGAATTAATATATAAATGATAATTTCAAACAAGACTTGTTTTGTAAATGACAGATATTTTCTTTACCAAGCAAAGAAGGTTTTTCAGTGTGAACCAACGTTGTATTTTTGGTATATATTATATATATATTATACATTTAAACATTTTAAGAGAAAATTGATCTGTAACATTATCAAAAGTCATAGTTAATGTTTTAATACATGAAAACCCCATGGATCATCATAATGGGATGCTGTGCTAATCAAAAAATATATTGTTGTGACATCATACAAGTAGAGACTAATAAAAATACGTCATTTTGAGATTTTTGTTTTGAAATGGTTCTTGGCTGGGTTATTTTTCCCGTAAACAATTACTGTTATTTTTAAAATAAGCAGTTAACCTACAAAAGCATTATTATAGCTATGGAAAGATATCTTTACACTCCTTTTACTAGTTTTTGTTTGGTTAAAATCCGTACAGTAATAAATGAGATATTGCAAGCTAAAAATTTGAAGTGAGAGTACAGTATTGTAAACAAATACTCTGTGATGTCAGAACCCAGTCAGTAATACTCATTATTGGACCGCGGACCGGCAATCAATAAAATACTGTGTTTTCAAAGACTCGATTTTGCACTAATAATCTACTGGTAACGCACGCTCAGCTAGTAATAATACTTCCTATCCAATGGACAATTGCTTATCCGGTCGGCGCAGACCGGCCCACCAAACGCCAGAAAAAGACGTCCTGTGTTTCCACCGGCTGGCCGGTCCCAGTACTGTGCATTCGCTAGGTGGCGCATGGTACTTCCTTCCTGTCTAGACAACATGACGTCATATCATCTTTTTCGTTTGGCGCGTGTACTGTGCAGACGTGTTTTCAACATCTCCGGAGTTTTAAAAGGAAAAGTGTGCATTATGACGGATTTTCGACCTTATTTGGGAATATTTTAGTGTAGAAATGTTATCTTCATATCAAGCACGGATATACCTTAAGAAATCTGCTGGAAACGCTCCCTAGCTGACTCAATTTAGTGTTGATGATAGGGCAGTAATCGACGAGAAATATGAAGGCAGCCATTTTTTTCTAGTTTCCTCCCATTCAACCATGGTGTTGTTAGGGGCATATCGACAATATTAAGGAAATAATGGATATACTACTTACAGGTATTTTTATCCGTGTTCGTTTGTTGAATGTACCCTCTGTAACTTCCAGTTCAATCACCATAGAAACGTCTTTTCTAGTACTACGAATAGAAATCACGGAAAACTTCAATCTACATAGTTTTGAACACTGCAAATAGAAGGAAATCCCCAAGAGGTGCATTCTTCAGATTTCTTCAGAGCGCACTGGTCCAGACATCTTTGCTTTAAAGCATTAGTCGACCGGTGAGCTTATATATATATGTACATCAGCAGCAAGAGATGAATTCTTCAGATTTCTTCAGAGCGCACTGGTCCAGACATCTTTGCTGTAAAGCATTAGTCGACCGGCAAGCTCATGTTCAGCCGACCTCACCTAGTATTTACATACTTAGAAGGAATTTCATCTTTAATCACTCAGTCCCTCCCTTGTGGACCCGGCACTTATGTCGGTAGTAAGGGAGGTGGATGGCCAGGAAACTGGTTTGAATGTACAGCCGGCTGAAAAGGAGAATCGACTTCAGACCAGCCAGGACTTCATCTACAGAGCGCACTGGCCCAGGCTTCTCTGCTTTTAAAGCATCAGCCGACCGGCCAGCTCAAAAGAACGCGACCTCTGACGTCATATCCAGTCAGCCAATCGCGTGTCCTTCTGACCAATCACGAAGCAGGTCAGCTCTGTGTTTTCACCGACCAGGAAGGTCGGAAGTGCGTTCTTCAGAACTCACGTCTACTGTGACTACAGTCCCTGCTTTGCAGACCCGGCCTGGTTGTCGGTAGTGTGGTTTTGTGGACTGTAAAGTTGCCGGTAAAGCATCACACAAAGAACGCGAATACTGACGTCATCTCCAGTCAGCCAATCGCATGTCTTTCCGACCAATCACGAAGCAGGTCACGTGTTTTCACCGACCAGGAAGGTCGGAGGTGCGTTCTTCAGAACTCACATCTACTGTGATTCCAGTCCCTGCCTTGCAGACCCGGCTTCGTTGTCGGTAGTGGGGTTTGTGGATGAGTAGGATACTGCGCATTTGCATGTTTAAGGATCACAAAAGAACGCCACAACTGACGAGCTCCAATCAGCCAATCGCGTGTCTTTCCGACCAGCAAGCTGGTCACGTGACACACCGAACACCAAGTGTTTCTAAATATAGCTCACAAGGGCTTTCCCAGCAACTGTCAAATCTACAAATAAGACGTGCGATTAAAGAAATTCTTTAATTAATGGAGGAAACAGCAGCAGCTGAATTCAACACAAAAGATAGTTGTAAAATTGCTTTAGCAATTGGTTGCAGAGTGTACCCACCAGTATACCGGCTACACAGCCTTGTACACTTGCTTCAATAACTGGTTACAGAGTGTACCGGCTGGTACTAGCTACACAGCCTTGTACACTTGCCTCAACAACTGTTTACAGAGTGTACCGACTGGTACTGGGCTACACAGCCTTGTACACTTGCTTCAACAACTGGTTACAGAGTGTACCAGCTGGTTCTGACTACACAGCCTTGTACACTTACTTCAACAACTGGTTACAGAGTGTACCGACTGGTACTGGCTACACAGTCTTGTACACTTGCTTCAACCTACCAGTTACAAGTCTACTAACAGGGTGCTGGCTACACAGTCCTTACTGTACAGGGCTTCACCCCAACTGGTTACAAAAAAAAAAAAAAAAAAAAAAGGCTAAATATAGACCAGTAGCTGTCTAAATTCATTGGTGACCCCAGCCTCCCAGTTTTTTTGCCGGTTACAGAAAATTACTGGTTACAGTAAAGTACCGGGTATGGAGTCCTGGTACTGGACAGAGTTGCCTAAAGTAAATTTGGTTACAGAGAATTCTTAGACCAGTCAGTGGTCTTGGGGATATGACAGTGATATGATAGTGTCCCAAGCTACTGCTAGGCAACCTTCCCTTATCACACCTCTCAACAACATGTTATCGGTGCTGGACTTGACTGGAGAGATAATAAAGTTTGTCATCATGTCCAGCCAGGGGTCAGACATCTCACAAATGACAATTGCTCTGGTAAATGCTGCACCTTGCAGGCTGCTGGCCCGGGGCAAAGAGTCTATTGATGTGAAAAGTTATGTCAGCCCCATCGGACCACAATAAGAACAGAGAGACTGTTAACTTGGATCATTGTCACCAGACCGGACCAGTGTCAGGAGGGACAGGAAATATTGTCAGGATACCAAATGTCCCAAATGTGGCACACAATCTGCCTGTAGGGTCCAGACTAAGCCCTTTTTGGGAACTTAGGAAGCCTTGGGGGCTGGACCCTAGGTAGTACAATTGTGGCAGGAGGGATACCTATGTCCATATACCTATACAAGAACAATCCAGGAAATGCCTGAGATTTCACATCCAAGGTCGGGCATACCAGTTCAAGGCCCTGCCTTTCGGTTTGTCCACAGCACCTTTGGAGTTCATCGTGATACCAAAGGAGGTGAATTGATGGCCATACACAAGGATTTAAGAAACCACCAGTACCTAGACGACTGGTTGGTGAGAGCCAGATCCCACCAGGCTTGTCTCCAACATACACAGGAGCTAGTAAATAATGTGTCAGCAACTAGGTTTGCTGGTGAACTTAGAGAAATCAGAGCTGGAGCCCAAACAAGACTTCAATTTTGTAGGCTACCAGTTCGACCTCAGGTCTGATCCGGTCCGACTGACTCCAGACCGGTAGCAGAACCTTCAAGAGAAAATGCTGAAATTGCTATCCCTACCAGCTTGCCCGGTCCGGGAATTCAGGTCCGTGATAGGCTTACTAACAGCTACAGAAAAGCAAGTTCATGTAGGCCAACTTCATATGAGACTCATTCAGTGGCATCACAAACACAGCTGGAGGGTCCCAGAATCACTGGAAAAGGTGATCCCAACCCCCAGGTCCTTGCACCCCCTTTACAATGATGGCTGAAGGAAGACAATGTACTTACAGTCCAACCATTAAACCCAATAAAACATGCTCTGCAAATAATTACAGACGCATCAATAGAAGGGTGGGGCGCTCGCTTAGACGAGCACTTGCAAGAGCAACCTGGTCCCCTCCGGGAAGCAAGCTGCATATAAACTATCTAGAACTTAAAGCAGTTCTTTCTGGCCTTAAAAGAGTTCCAAGACCTTTGCTCAACAAGATAGTACCTGTAGCAACTGACAACACCACAGTAGTGTCATACATAAACAAGGAAGGAGGCATGAGGTCGTGCCCACTTTGTGCCCTACTATGGAGAATCTTGACCTGGTGTACCAGGAAACAAGTGACTCTAAAGCATGACACATTCCAGGCCGGCCGAATGTGGTAGCAGACAAGCTATCCAGGCTAGGCTAGACCATCCAAACAGTGGTCTCTCCTTCCAGAGGTCTTCCACTCTATGCAGCAGGTGGCACCGGCCCAAATAGACTTATTTGCCACGAGGTTCAACAACAGGTTGCCTGTGTTTGTGTCACCGGTACCGGATCCCCTGGCCACAGCAGTGGATGCGCTCAGTCGGCCGTGGTAGGATCTGAAAGCATACACCTTCCCACCATCAGCCATATTGGGCAAAGTGGTGGAGAAGTTGCAAGACTCCCCATGCAGGAGAATCATTCTGATTGCTCCGGGGTGGCCCAACATGCCTTGGTTTTGGGATCTAGTGGCTACGTCCAGCCAAATCCCACTGAGCCTGCCCAATATGCCCAACCTGTTGACAGCCATTCAATCAGATCCCTCACAGAAATCTGACAAACCTTAATATCCATGCAGGGCTCCTAGAGCCTCAGCAATCGAGGAGCAGGGCTTGTCTGAGGCAGTGGCAGCAAGAGTTGAGGCTCCTCAAAGGGGATCAATCTGATCAGTCTATGAGGCAAGTGGGCCATTTTTACAAGTGGTGTATCATTCATCAGGTGGACTTCGGGGCACCCCCTGTAAAGTTAGTTGCTGACTTCCTTATGTACCTATTTCAGGACAGGAAGTTGCAGCCCAGCACCATTGATGGTTACAGGTCAGACATTGCTGATAGACTGGGAAATTCGCCCATCAATATCAGTAAGGATGAAAATCTCACTCGTCTCCTGGATAGTTTCCACTGAGACAGACCCAAAGGCCGGAAGGGAATCCCCTCCTGGAACCTCCCGGGTTTTTGCACCAGCTGACAAGGGTCATTTTGAACCAATTAAAGAGGCCTCCTTGAAGCATTTGACCTTCAAGATAGTTTTCCTCTTGGCCCTGGGGTCAGGCAAGAGTAGAAGTGAGATACATGCTTGGCAAAACAGAAATATTAGACACCAGTCCGACTGGTCAAGGTGTCCCTGTACCCGTCACCCAGCTTTCTCCCCAAGAATCAGCTGGCCAAAGAGGGTCCAGACAGTGTGGCCCCAGGGATATAACAGCCCTGGCCCCAACTCTGGATAGATCCCTCAAGTCTGACAGGTCCCTCTGTCCAGTCAGAGCCTTGCGCTACTATTTGGACAGGACCTCGGGCAGAATAAGGAGGTGGTTTTTGTCTCCTTTAAGAAAGGGTTTGACAAAGACATCTCACCTGCCACTATCTCCTCTTGGATCAAGCAGACTGTGATCCTATGTTATGAGCTCTCTGACCAGGAGGCCCACACTTTACATCAGGTTAAAGCCCATGATGTCAGGGCCTTTGATGCTTCTAAGGTCTTCCAGTCGGGAGTTTTCCTTGGATACAGTCTTGTCAGCCTGCCACTGAAGTCACATAATACCTTCACATAGTTCTATCTGAAAGGCGGGGCTTGGGCTGATTCAGAGCTTTACCAATTGGGCTCGGTAGCGGCTTCTCAGCAGATCCACTAGTGGCCCTTAGATTGAGGAGATTTGTATATATGTATAAACAGTTTCTTCATGTACATAAGAATTAAGTGTGGCGTGCTTCCTTTGGGAGGTTTATTTGCATTCTGGGACTGAACTCATCCCTCTCTTCCCCTACCTCAGAGCAGGTCTGCAAAAAGAGGGTGGGGGGCAACGGCGGTATAGCCCCGGGTAACCGGCTGCTGGCAACCGACCATGGCCTTACAGGGTTTCCTGACCTTAAGGTCAACCCAGGCCTGGGCCTATAGGTCTCCTGACGAAGTCAGCCTAGACCGTAGGTTAAAATTTGCTATTACTTGTGAGTTCACATAAGTCCCTAGTAACTTACCCGCCGGCCAAGCGGTAGTTATTCAGCAATTGTCCATTGGATAGGAAGTATTAACGCAATAAAATTGCAAATTTAATAAGTAAATTAAATTTTTATAAGTTAATACCCTATCCAATGGACACACAAGACCCTCCCACCGACCCCGCTATCAGCTTACTAGGGGTCTAATAGGTTTAGACAACGAAAAAGATGATATGACGTCATGTTGTCTAGACAGGAAGGAAGTACCATGCGCCACCTAGCGAATGCACAGTACTACGGACTGGCCAGCCGGTGGAAACACAGGACGTCTTTTTCTGGCGTTTGGCGGGCCGGTCTGCGCCGACCGGATAAGCAATTGTCCATTGGATAGGGTATTAACTTATAAAAATTTAATTTACTTATTAAATTTGCAAATTTGGATAAATGTCAATAGGTTTAACTAAAGCAAACCATATATAATCATTTTCAAGTTTTATGCAGAAGGAAAGTGTGTCAAGTCAGTTTCCAGTTTAATTGGTGTAATAAATACATGTACCGTGGCACCACATGCAATTAATTTAGAGCCAAGATAACCCAGGTCACTGAAATATTGGGACAGTTTCAAAGTCCTCTTGTTTTTCTTTGACAGAGACAGGGCAGGACATCAGCATATCCTACATGGAACACAAATCTCTGGCTTATGGAGCAGACTGGAGACCATCTAGTCACCACCCAAAATCAGGCTCTGTACAAGAGGAGGAGGGGGTTGCAGGCAGTCGTAATCCTACACAAGAGAAGGACAGAAATATTGTCATAGCAACATGTTCATATTACGATCATGTCTTACATTTGTGGAAAATAAATGAGAAAGAGGGCTAATACTGAAAGGTTGACTAACTTACTCTGGTGGCAATGAATAGCACTTGATAAATGTACCCTCGAAGTGAACATCTTTGTATATTATCTGTGTGTTATAATAGGTCATACTGCATACAGAATATGCACCTGTATATAGTGTTTGCATTCACTGTAAAAAAATTAAAATCTATTGATGAAAACAAACTGCTGGCCAAAGTGTTTACGAAGTAATAATGAACCAGGAGTAATACACCTTGATACTGTTCTAATTGTAATTGTTTTTATAGCGCTTAATTTCCCCATAACGAATGGGACTGTAAGGTACAACAGCACCAAGACAGTCAACAAATTTCAGTATCCAGGGAAAGAAAAGAGGCCAAGCACCACAGAGAACGCCAGAGGATGATTAAGACTAAGATAGGTCTAGAGAGGCGGATACTCAAATCTCATTTGGAAGAGCATTCAAAACATTGGGAGCACCAAAAGCAAAGCTGTAACCGAACTGTTAGACAGACTTTTGAATACAAGGTAGACCTTTGGAATAATAGGGAAATTACCACCACTCTGACAGTCCCTGATACTGTAACTACTGCAGTAAGAAGACGGATCTGGAGCAATATACTTCTGAAAAGCAGTGTGAAAAAACTTGTATACAAGTATGGCTGTGTTAAACTCTGAGTGATGTTCATCAGGAAGCCAATGCAATTTCTTCAGAACATATAGAGTTATACTGGTGTATCTACTGGTGTCTGACATTATTCCAGCTGCAGTATTTTGGATCCATTGTAATTTACATAGATTTAACTTGGAGAAACTTCTGAAAAGTGAATTATATTAATCCAACCGACTACTGACAAGAGCATTGGCCACAAGTATAGAAGCATCATAAGTAAGGAACTGCCTGATACTTCTGAAGTCTCTGAGTTGGACAAAAACTTTTACATATACTCTGAACATGTTTAGACAAGGAAAAATAAGTGTCAAACCACACGCCAAGGTTCTTGACTGACTCGGCTGGGCATAGAGTCTTTTCAAGATTTAATTTGAGTTTGCTAGTTGACATCCACTCTTTTACATCATCAAGGCACCTGCTCAACTGTTAAAGGCAGATGTATTCTTCTGGGATAAGTGCACATAAACTTGGGAAGAAAGTGAAAATATTTATCTTTGTGTTTACCAATAACCAGGTGAGAGGTGTTGAGTACAATGAAAACAACAAAGGACCCAAAACAGAACCTTGGGGATCACCAAAAAAGAGTTTACAAAGATCAGACAAAGTAGAACCAGTTTGTATCGACATGTAATGCTCAGTTATTGGGACGTTTCACTGTAGACAACCCTATGACTGACTCTACGACTCTAGAGTCAGGTACAAATGTTGGGGATTGGGGATGCAAATCCTGAAAAAACACTCAAAAATGTTGGGTCGGTTTCATCTCCGCGACATGATGTAGTACATCCCACATTGTCTGGATCAAGATTTTGACTTAACTTGGGATCGGATGGTTTTTTCCATGACAAGATGGGAAACTACCACAACAAGCTGTTAACCCCTAACAGACAAGCCATATCAACCTCTAACAAGACGTACTGACAAACAGACAGGACTGAAGCATTTTCCCAACCCAGCCATCCTTGCTGAATTCCAGGAAGAATATTTGCACTGCCGTACTAACCATGAAGACTGGAAAAAGGTGGAGTAGAAGTTCAAAACCATATGGAATGTTCCCCATGCTGTAGGGGCAATAGACGGGAAGCATATCGCCATGAAGAAGCCAAAGAAATCTGGCAGTGACTATTACAACTACAAGGGCTTCTTTTCCCTGGTGCTGCTAGCCCTGGTTGATGCAGGATGCAGATTCCTCTGGGTCAGTATGGAGGCAAACCCCCTTTTGGGGTTGCACTTCAGTTGAATTGGACATGACCACATAATGAACTTGCCCTCTTTCGTAGCTTGACCAATCGATTCCTTGTATATTATGTCCAATCACATTTCATCTAGTACTTGCTAGGTCTTTAGGGTGTAACTCCTGGTGTCACTATATGCCTGGAAGTTGATGAGGCAACAAGTGTATTGAATTTTAAAATACATCACCCACACTCCCTCCTTAATTGCAGTATCATTTTATTAACGCTCGACGATAGGAGAGGGTTATTGTAATCAGTTTGTTTCTGTCAGTCTGTCTGTCTGTCTGTCTGTCTGTCTGTGCACCGTTTCACCCTTATAACTCAAAAACTATAACACCAATCGAGCTCAAATTTGGTGGGCAGGTATTTTATGGGGTACAGACGGATTCTTTCAAATTTGGTGTAATTTGTGTGAAAACTAAAGCCAGGAGAGAGTTTTTCTTATTTTTAATTGGGCTTTTACAGTGAAATCTGCTTCTCTGTCTGTGCACCATTTTGCCCTTATAACTCAAAAACTATAACTTCAATCAATCTCAAATTTGGTGGGAAGGTATTTCATGGGGTACAGACAGATTCTTTCAAATTTGGTGTAATTTGTTTGAAAATTAAAGCCAGGAGAGAGTTTTTCTTATTTTAATTGGGAATACACAGTGAAACTGCTTCTCTTCATCACATACGTAAAAATCAATATTTTGCTTTCTGATGATGTCATTACTAAGTGATGTCACAATGTAACTGCCATTGTGCGGTCACAAACCTAGCTTGTGATACTTGATGTCTTTAAGTAAAAACATTTCTTCTCATTGTATGTCTTGAAATTGACATAAACATAATAAAGAGGGAGGTGGTATATTCATCATTTTTATTAATTATTATTTCTGTTTTATTTTCTCTTTTTTCTTTCAATTCCTTGACAGTCCATCACAAAAAATTACCATGCATGATTTTCACCAAGAAGTGACCTTTAAGCAGAATTTTTACCTCCACCAGCAGTTATGTTTTTGTGTGTTAATTGTTTATGTTTGTTTTATATTTTTTTTGTGTGTGTGTGTGTTTAGATTACTCTAAAACTAATGAACAGATCTTTATTTAAAAATTTGTGAGTAGGACCTGACTGAAGGAAGAAGTTACTAAAAGAAAGATCAGGATCTTATTTTAGATACAAAAAATTCATGATTTTTCAGAGGTCCCATTTCAATGTATTTTTAATGACTTTAGCTTTCTACTTGATATTTCTATGAAAATTAATTTACATGTTTGGTTTTATTTTATTGTCTTCCTTACAATATTTTATATCACTTGAGAGACTGGTCACATGGAGTCGAGCGTTTTGCTCTCTCTGAGTGCATCTTGTTTTTTATTGTATTTAGTGTTTTCTGTTGGGGCATTTGTTATTTACCTTCTTATATATTGTGTTATGTGTGGGTTATCCCCAACTTTCAGATGATTGTAACAACTTAGATTCTAATAAATGGGAGTGCCCAAAAAATTACATATTGTTATCATTATGTGGTTTGGTTCCAACTAATGTCATATGATATCTTGTTCTGATCTCATTCTCTTAAACATGTGCCAATCTCGACTGTGGAATCCAGTTGACCTTCATTATGTGCACAAATTTTCAACAGAAGCAATTTAAGGGAGAAGATCGAGGAAGGCACCTTGGGGCTTCCGCCACCTGAATCACTGGGGGAGGGAGGACCAGACTTGCATTATTTCTTGCTGGGTGACAATACCTTTGCCTTGATGCCATGGATGGTGAAAACCTACAGCAGAAGACAACTCACACGGGATGAAAGAATAGCAAAAGCATCTCAAGAGGCAGGAGGGTGGTGGAAAATGCATATCTAATATTAATGAGCAGATGCAGGGTATTTCTGGGCAACATAGAGCAAAGGCAAAGGGTTGTCAGAGACATTGTTTTTAAATGTGGTGTTACACAACATGCCGAGGACACACCAGGGTGGGGCAGACAGGGCACCAACCCCAGCTAATGATGTAGCGGCCCTAAAAAATGAACAGGTGGTGTATGTGTCAAATGACAACTACAGGAATCTAAACATCCGGAGGCCAAACATCTGGGAGACCTACTGAAAGACTACTTCAATCATACGGGGCATTGGCGGGGCAGGAGGAGATGTGTGAACCAAATACCCTGGGGACAGAAGAAGCTGCCATCTATCAACCTTTTCGGGACACCCCAATTAATCCAAGAACTTGTATTTAAGCTGGTGTTGCTCAAATTTCCAAAGAAAATCCAATCCATTTGCGACAAGTTTCAGAACTCTTTCAAACCAAATCACAAGTCCCCTTTTGAAAATCTTCAAAGCAGGTTATGTAAAAAAAGTCCCACATTAAGAGTCAAAATTTATAAGACTATAAAGAAAAAACTTTAAAAAAATTATTTTTTATTGTGTTAATACATCCTATCCAATGGACAATTGCTAATCCGGTCGGCACAGACCAGCCCGCCAAATGACAGAAAAAGTTATCTTATATGAGTACATTATGCCCCCACAAGCTAGCCGATCCCAGTACTGTGCACTCCCCAGATGGCGCCTCGCACCTCCTTCCTGTCTGGACAAGACATGTGTACTGTGAAGACATGTTTTTCAACACCTCCAGAGCTTTTAAAGGAAAAAGTGTGCATTATGACAGATTTTCAACCTTATTATTTAGTGTGGAAGCATTATCTACATATCAAGCACGGATATATGCTGGAAAGGCTCCCTAGCTGACTCAATTTAGTGTTGATTATAGGGCAGTAAGTGACGAGAAATATGAAGGCAGCCATTTTGATGGTTTCCTCCCATTCAACCATTGTGTTGTCAGGGGCAGATCGACAATATTAAGAAAGATAATGGATATGCTACTTACAAGGTATTTTTATCCATGTCTTTCGTTTGAATGTACCCTTCTGTAACCTTCCAGCTACAATCACGAAAGAAACGTCAATCTTTTCTAGTTTTTTAACTATAAATAGAAGGAATTCCCCGATTTAATCACTGAAAGCATCAGTCTATGCAGTATTTAACATAGACGGAATTTCCCAAACAAATAGCTGCATTCTTCAGATTTCTTCAGGAGCACACTGGTACCGACTTCTCTGCTGTAAGGCATCAGTCACACCAGCCAACTCGAGTATTTAGTGTTTTTCAACAGAAGCAAGAGATGCATTCTTCAGATTTCTTCAGAGCTGTGATATCAGTCCCTCCCTTACAGACCCGGCTTTGTTGTCAGTAGTGGGGGTTGTGGATGGCCAGGTCACTGGTTTTATCATGAAAGAAAGAATTTTATCTACAGAACTTCCTACCTCTTCAGAGTACACTGGTATCTACTACATAGAAGGAATTTCATCTTCATTCACTCTCAGTCCCACCCTTGTGGACCCGGCATGTGTGTCGGTAATAAGGGCAGTGGATGGCCAGGACACTGGTTTGAGTGCACAGCTGGCTGAGAAGGAAGAACTGACTTAAGCCGGCACCGACTTTCACCTTCAGAGCGCACTGGTCCAGGCTTTTCTGCTTTTAAAGCATCAGCTGACCGGCCAGCTCAAAAGAACACGACCTCTGACATCATCTCCACGAAGCTGGTCACGTGATTCACTGACCAGATCACGAAGCTGGTCATGTGCTTCACCAACCAGAAAAGTCGGAAGTGCGTGCTTCAGAACTCACATCTACTGTGATTCCAGTCCCTGCCTTGCAGACCCGGCCTTTTTGTCAGGAGTGGGGTTTTGTGGACAGTCAGAATACTGTAAAGTTGCCGGTTAAGTATCACACAAAGAACGCGACCACTGATATCATCTCCAATCAACCATTCACGTGTCCTTCCAACCAGCAAGCTGGTCAAGTGACACGCTGACCAACAATTGCTCACAGGGCTTTCCCAGCAACTGTCAAATCTACAAATAGGACGTGCGCTTAAAAGAAATACTCTAATTAATCGAGGAAACCTACAGTAAGCTGAATTCAACACAAAAGATAGTTGTAAATTTGCTTCAGCAACTGGTTACAGAGTATACCAACCGGATACCGGCTACACAGCCTTGTACAGTTGCTCCAGCAACTGGTTACAGAGTGTATGACTGGGTACTGGCTACACAGCCTTGTGCAGCTTACCAGACCCAACCGGTTACATAGTCATTTGACCCAGTCCATTCAACTCTGTGTTGATTCTGGGACAGGTAGACAGCTAGTATCTACAAGATATGGCTTCATCCTACCGGTTACAAAGTCTACCGACCGGGTGCCAGCTACACAGTCCTTGCTATACAGCGCTTCACCCCAACCGGTTACATAAAAATAGACCAGTAGCTGTCTAAATTCACTGGTGACCCCAGCCTGCCAGGTTTTTGCTAGTTACAGAGAATTACTGGTTACAGTAAATTACCGGGTATGGAGACCTGGTACCGGACAGAGTTGCCTAAGGTAAATTTGGTTGCAGAGAATTCAGTCAGTGGTCTTGGTGATATGACAGTGTCCCAAGCTACTGCCAGGTAACCTTCCCGTATCACACCTCTTCAACAGCCTGTTATCTGTGCTGGACTTGACTGGAGAGATAATAGATTTCACCCTTACAAACACAGACCTGAATAACAAGTATGAAAAGAAATAGGTCTTTTCAAAAAAAGGTGGTCGACAGTCAAACAAGTTTTTCATCACGTCTGGCCAGGGGTCAGCCATCTCACAAATGACAATTACTGTGTAAATACTGTACCTTGCAGGCTGCTTGCCCGGGGCAAAGAATCTGTTAAATGTGAAAAGCTGTGTCAGCTCCACCGGACCACAACAAGAACAGAGAGACTGTTAACTTGGATCATTGTCACCAGACTGGACCAGTGTCCGGAGGGACAGAAAGTGTTCGTCAGAATACCAAATGTGGCACACAATCTGCCTGTAGGGTCCAGACTAAACCTTTTTTGGGAACTTAGGAAGCCTTGGGGGCTGGACCCTAGGTAGTACAAATGTTGAAGGAGGGCTACACTCTCCCTTCCCAGTCAAGACCAAGCTTGATAAGGTCACCAAAATTATCAACTGCTATGTACATCCTCACAGGAACCTATATGGGTTAGAGGCATTACATCAGCTTATGGACAAAGATGCAGTCGAGCCAGTTCAAAATCTCTGGGCTTCTTCAACCTTTCTTGGTTCCAAAACCACACAACCTATTCTAGATCTGAGCAAACCAAACCTTTCAAAGACCATCAGGACCACCCTGTAATAAGGGGAGTGGGTTACCTCAATAGATTTCAAGGATGCCTACTTCCATATACCAACACAGGAACAGTTCAGGAAATATCTGAGATTTCATGTCCAGGGTTGGACATAACAGTTCAAAGCTCTGCCTTTCGGTCTGTCCACAGCACCCATGGAGTTCACTGTAGTAGCAAAGGAGTTGAAACTGATGGCCATACACAAGGGTATAAGAATCCACCAGCACCTCAACGACTAGTTGGTGAGAGCCAGATCCCACCAGGTTTGTCTCCAGCACACTCACGATCTAGTGAAAAGATGCCAAGAACTAGATTGGCTGGTGAATTTAGAAAAGTCAGAACTGGAACCAAAGCAGGTCTTTAACTTTTGAGGTTACCAGTTCGACTTCAGGGCCAGTCGGGTCTGACCAACACCGGACCGTTGGCAGAACCTTCATGACACAATACTAGAAATACTACTGGCTTGTCCGGTCCGGCAGTTCATGTCTCTGATAGGTTTACTACCTGCCGCAGAAAAGCAAGTTCACCTAGGCCGATTTCATATGAGACCCATACAGTGGCATCTCCAAAACAACTGGAGGGTACCAGAGTCACTAGAAAAGGTGTTTCCAATACCAAGGTCCTTGCTTCCACACTTACAATGGTGGCTGCAAGAGGACAATATCCCTACAGGCCAACCATTACACCCAATAAATCATGCTCTGCAAATCTTTACAGACGCATCAACAGAAGGGTGGGGTGCTCACTTAAGCGAACGCACTGCAAGAGGAGCTTGATCCCTTCCAGAAAGCAAGCTGCATATCAATTACCTAGAACTCAAGGCAGTCTGTCTAACTTTAAAAGAGTTCCAAGACCTCTACCTTCACAAGATAGTACTTGTAGCAACAGACAACACCACAGTGGTGTCATACATGAACAAGGAAGGAGGCATGAGGTCGGGCCCACTTTGTGCCTTAATATGGAGAATCTTGACCTGGTGTACCAGAAATCAAGTAACTCTCAAAGCCCGACACATTCCAGGCCAGCTGAATGTGGTAGCAGACAAGCTTTCCAGGCTAGGCCAGACCAACCAAACAGTGGTCTCTCCTTCAGGAGGTCTTCCAAACAATATGCAGCAGGTGGCACCGGCTCAAATAGACCTATTTGCCACTAGGTTCAACAAGTTGCCAACAAGTTGATCACCGGTACCAGATCCCCTGGCCACAGCAGTGGATGCACTCAGTCTACCATGGGAGGATCTGGACGCATATGCCTTCCCACCAGCAGCCATCTTGGGCAAAGTGGTGGAGGGGTGCAGGACTCCCCATGCAAGAGAATGATTCTTATTGCTCCGGGGTGGCCCAACATGCCTTGGTTTTGGGACCTAGTGACCATGTCCAGTCAGATCCCACTGAGCCTGTCCTTGCCCAACCTGTTAACACAGCCCTTCAATCAGATCCCTCACAGAAATCTGACAAACCTAAATCTCCATGCATGGCTCCCAGAGCCACATCAATCAAGAAGCAGGGCTTCTCAGAAGCAGTGGCAGCAAGAATTGAGGCTCCTCAAGAGGATCAACCAGATCAGTCTGAGGCAAAGTGGACCATTTTTACAAGTGGTACGTCACTAATCTGGTGGACCTCAGGGCACCTCCTGTAAAGTCAGTTTCTGACTTCCTTATGTACCTATTGAAGGACAGGAAGTTAGAGCCCAGCACCATTGATGGTTACAGGTCAGCCATTGCTGATAAACTGGGAAATTCACCCTTCAACATCAGCAAGGACGAAAATCTCACTCATCTCCTGGATAGTTTCCACAGACACAGACCAGCTGACTAAGGCTCCGTTTGAACCAATCAAGGAGGCCTCCTTGAAGCATTTGTCCTTCAAGACAGTATTCCTCTTGGCCCTTGGGTCGGGCAAGCGCAGAAGTAAGATTCATGCTTGGCAAAATAGAAATATTAGACACCAATCTGATTGGTCAAAGGTGTCCCTGTATCCATCACCGAGTATTCTATCCAAGAATCAGCTGGCCAAAGAGGGTCCAGACAGTCTGGCCCCAGTGGTTATACCAGCCCTGGCCCCAATGCTGGACAGGTCCCTCTGTCTGATCAGAGCTTTGCGTTACTACTTGGACAGGATGTCAGACCACAGGCAGAATAAGGAGTTAGTCTTTGTCTCCTTCAAGAAAGGTTTTGACAAGGACATCTCACCTGCCACCATCTCCTCATGGATCACACAGACTGTGATCCTGCGCTACGAGCTCTCTGACCAGGAGGCCCACACTTTACATCAGGTTAAAGCCCATGCTGTTGGGGCCTTTGTTGCTTCTAAGGCCTTCCAGTTGGGAGTCTCCTTAGATCCAGTCTTGCCAGCCTGCTACTGAAGTCACATAATACCTTCACACAGTTCTATCTGCAGGGTGTGGCTTGGGTTGATTCAGAGCCTTTCCAATTGGGCTAGATAGTGGCTGCTCAGCAGATCCACAAGTGGCCCTTAAATTGGAGATTTGTACATATGTACAGTGTAAATAGTTCTACATATACATAATAAAAAAAAGAAGAATAATAAGTGTGACATGCTTCCTTCGGGAGGTTTATTTGCATTCTGGGAATGAACTCATCCCTCTCTTCCCCTACCTCAGAGCAGGTCTGCTAAATAAGCGGGGGGGGGGGGGGGGGGGACTTCATAGGTATAGTCCCGGGTAACCAGCTGCTGGCAACCGACCATGGCTTTACAGGGTTTCCTGACCTTAAAGTCAACCCAGGCCTGGGCCTATAGGTCTCCTTACAAAGTCAGCCTAGACTGTAGGCTAAAATTTTCTTTCATTTGTGAGTTCACATAAGTCCCTAGTAACTTACCCGCCGACCAAGCGGTAGTTATTCAGCATTTGTCCATTGTATAGGATGTATTAACGCGATAAAATTGCAAATTTTAGTGCGCTACAATAGCTTACCATGTGGGACTGAATGCTTATTTCGGAGGCCGCGACTCCAGCCAAAGATTAAGAAAAATAACCGTTTGGAACTGGCCGAGTCCGTGGTTCAGTATGTACCCTAGCAGTGTCGTTTGGTGATTCGTCCTTCTTCGAGTGGCTCGTTAGGGAAACATCTGCCTGTTAGCTGAGGTGACAGCTGGATGTCAGCTGAGGACCGGAAATTTATAGGGTGTACTAAACATAAAAAATTCAGTTATCTTGCAGTTATCATACTTCTTGTGTTTTATATTCTTTTTGTATTTCTCTATTTCTTTTCAACACTAATATTCAATACAAACGTATCTGACACTATTTATATTAGTGTCCGACTCCACTGTCCTGTCCGATTTACCGTCCATGGGTGTAATGTAGTTTTAGTTCATATTTGAGTGTAAATTAAAGTAAAATCGATCTATAAAGTTGTCAGAAATTAGAAGTACTTGGGTGCCTTCTTCTCTCATTGGCCGCCATCTTATAAAGCTTTTCAAATAAATTCACAATATTTTACTGTTTTCTCCAGATATACTTGTCGTCAGTTACTGAAACTACACCAATTTCTTTATATATATATGTAGAATCGTATTTTTGTGACAAATCACAGAACAGATAAGTATATCCATCATATTTTACAATTTAATCCACTTCTGGGTCAAGTCGTGAAGAAAGAGTTTAACTTCCGACTTGTACATGTAGCTTATATGCAGGGCCTGTACCTGTCGAAATAAAATAAATAATATAACCCTTCTCTGCTACATTATTGGACCACTTAAAGTGTTTAAATTTCAAATAAAGCACAATTTTATTGCAAGAAATACACTTACCATTTCCTGACCATAGCTATATGTTGGAGCCATCCAACTCACTGGCCAACATTGAGAAACGTTTTTAAGGTACCTTAAGAGGCCAGTGAGTTAGTGTGAACTAGTATGTCCCCCTAGTGGTCATGTGACCATGCCAGTAAACAATCTTCATTATTTTTGTTGGCCATCCTAGAGTGTGGATGTGTTATTTTAATTTGGATTTTTCTTTGGTGTGGGTGTTCCACCACACGACTAAGGCTCCTGATTAAGGGTTTTGTGGGGTCGGTTTGAAATATTTGCTTAGTCCCAGACCTTCTGTAAGGGTCGGTTGTTGTCGGTTGGGGCCGTGTGAAAAATCAAACATGTTTGATATTTCTCACGACTACAACCGATTCATATTTCCCGCCCTCAACAAAATGTCCAGTCCCAGGCGTCCTCAGGCCTCCTCAGACCCAAATTTACACAGTCGTGTGTTGTCCCAGGCCGCCTGCGACCCTTAGTCCCAGACCTCCGTAGCTTAGTCCCAGGAGGCCGGTTGTTAATCCCAGACTCAAATATGATGCGTATGAATTTCATGCGTGTGAAAGTTAGTCGGTTGTATTAGTCCCCGGAAGCCTCAGACTGTCTGCGGTGTCCTGGGACCCAAAAATCAAGGTCTGGGACTAAGCCCCGACTAAGGGTAACCGATCCAAACCGGCCTCCCCAGGACGCCTGGGACCGCACATTTTTAGTCTGCGACGGTCTGAGGACGCCCCAGGAGGCCTGGGACTAACAACCGATTAAGAACCGACTGTTTTCCGCGCGTCGGAAATTAAAACGAGGCAATGAGGGGGTCTGGGACTATATAAGCGACCGCGCACACATTCTCATTGTTACTGACTGTTTGGCTACTGAGAGACGTGTGTCACTGATTTGTAGGGGTTTTCAGTTTTTATTTTATATATATTATACTTGAGCTGAAGGCAAATTTCACAGTTAGGAGACACATTTTACTATTTTTTTATTATTTTGTCGACTGGATTATGAGGAAAGAGAAAGGAGGGAAGAGAGGAAGGAAAAAGATGGATGAGAGGGAGAAGGAAAGTCAAGTAGAGGAGAGGAGTGAAGTTATTACAGAAGAAGGAACTGAGGGGAGAGAGGAGGATGAGATTGAGGAAGGTCCAGCTATTGGGGAAGCTGTGGCAGAAGAAGAAGAGAGGTGTGAAGAAGATCCGGAGTGCCATTCTTCAGCCAAGAGAGCCAGGGTGTGTGCCACTTTTACAGACAGCCAGGAAGTTTCCATTGTGGAATTTGTAAAGCTGCACCCTGAACTGTATGACAAGGAACATTCACGTTTCCACGACAGGACCAGAATAGAGGCTCTCTGGGCAGAAATATCTGCAGAACTGAAGCTCCAGCCCTTTGATGTGAGATGTTGGTTCGAGTCCCAGCGAACCCGTTATGGAAAGCTGTCTAAACTCCAATCTGGTCAAGCCCCGAGGGAGATGACCAAGAGACAGTCCTGGGTCTACCAACAGATGGGTTTTCTTAAAACCCACATCAAAAGAAAGGGGGCCAACAGAAGTTCAGGTTTTGAGGCCAGTCCAAATACCAGCAGGCAGGACGAATCACGTGGCTCAACTACTGATACAGAACACCTCGAGTCCAGTGTCCTGAGGGAGAGGAGTCAGTCCATCATTACATCAACACCCGTTTCAACTACAGACTCCAAGATTCTCGAACACTTTGAGCAGATGAGGACACTTATCTCAGGTTTTCTGCATCAGAAGTCAGACAGGCAGCCCTTCTTTGACTACGTGGCATCAGAGGCCGAAAAGATGACTCAAGAAGAATTTGAAGAATTAAAGGGCAAGATATTTAGAGACATCGAAACTATTAAGAGCAACCGTAGACATCAGCCATTGCCCAGAAGATCAGCCACTGTTGCCACGGAGTCCCAGAGGGTCGGCCTACTGCCAACAACCACTCCACAGGCGTCTAGTTCCACTCAAGCAGCAGCTAGCAGCAGTTTTGTTTACTATACACCAAGCCCCATTGGCTTCAGCAACCCGACATCTGTCCTAACTGTACAGGACGAAGGGAGCAGACACAATCTGAGTGGAATCTTAAGCCAGCTACCAGATCTGACATCAACACAGATCGTTGAGCAGCCTCAGCAGCAGCAGCAACAACCGCAGCAGCAGCTCTTTACTATCACCACTTCAACACCGCCTCAACAGCAGCAGCAGCCTCCTCAGTAGCCATCCAGTCAGGGCGGGTCTTTGACCTGCCAGGACCTTTTCAGGGCCACCAAATCTTCCAAAAACAATTATTCAGCTACAAGTTATTCCAATTCCCCTCCCAAAACAAAAAAGTTCAGTACAAATACTTATCACAAGAAAAAAAAAGTTAAAGTCCAACACCTACACCACCCCAAACATGAAACAAATAACCCATGGTACCACACATAACAAAAAAAGGCACATAAAAAAAAATTAAAAATAACTCCTAATATGGCCATTAATCAGCCCATTTTTAGATTAAAATCCATGGGATAGTTTAAAATCTGTAATTGAAAAGTCCAACACTTACACCTTCCCTAGAGTTAAAAGGCATTATTACATACTTTCCAACCCACAAACAGACAAACGCAATACCAAACATAACCCCCAAATAACAAACCCAGTAGAAACCCAAGATCCAGCTACCAATAATGAATAAACCCAACCCCAGTAACCACCAACCAAGAAACACAAAACCAAAAATTAAATCGAACCCATGGCAACGAACTGACAAACTATGTTGCAAACACAATCCCCAATTATTGAAAACAAAACTAGTTTTATGGTTATATTTTCCACATTTTTGTGATTAGAAGTGAAGATTTAAAATTGAAGATTTCCATAAAAACATTTCTGCTACAAATAAATTTCCAACCCATGAACAAAAAAAAAATTGGTGAAATTAGGAGGTGGATTTCCAAATATGTAAAAAAATAATTCATTTTAGGATATTATGTCTGACTTTGTGTTTGGCTCTTGTTTAACACTGGGTTTGTATGATTGTTGGGTGAGTAACTTGTGTTTGTCTGTTTGTCCGTCTGTACAAGTTATGTTTGGCATAGGGTTTGTTTGTCCATCTGAAAAAGTTATGTTTGGCATGGGGTTTGTCTGTTTGTCCGTCTGAAAAAATTATGTTTGGCATGGGGTTTGTCTGTAGCAAGCATAGCTCATTAATTGTTTTTGGAATATTTGGTAGTCCTGAAAAGGACTGTTTGGTAGTCCTGAAAAGGACTGTTACAGTTAGTCCTGAAAAGGACTGTTTACTGCAACAGGACTTATATTCTGCCATCTTGCCAGGCCACTGCTCCCTCATTATTGAAGTAGTCCTTCAGGTAATCCCTCTGTCTTTTGGCTTCTCTAGCAGGGTTTCTGTCTTGGCCACCACCAGCAGCACCACCAATCAATCCACAATCACCAGGCACATCATCATCATCATCCTCCCCAGGCTGCTGACCAGCAGGTTGACCTTAATACTGGCTTCTGAGTATGTTGTGCAGAACCACACAGGTCATGACCACTTCTCTAACTGTTTGTGGGGGTAGTTCAATGGTGGTCCTCATGACTCTAAATCTTGAGACCAGGATGCCAAAAGCGTTCTCCACAACTCTCCTGCCCCTTGATATTCTATAGTTGGCAATCCTTTCCTCCCTTGTTAACAGCCTTCTGCCATAGGGTTTCATGAGCCAGGTCTTCAGGGCAAAAGCATCGTCTGCCAGAATGAAGTAGGAGACATCTCTACCACCCTGTGTTATAGGAGCTGGGTCAGGGAAGCCTATCCTGCCATCTTCAATCCTCCTCTTCAGCTGAGAGGCATTAAATATCTGGGCATCTGAGCAAGATCCTTCTGTACCTGCATCCACCCATCTAAACTTATACTGTCCATCTACCAGGGCCAACATGACAATGGAAAAGAACCCCTTGTAGTTGTGGTAGAGGGCTCCAGAGATCTTGGGTTTCTTCAGGGCCACATGCTTGCCATCCAGGGCTCCCAGGGCATGTGGAACATTCCACCTGATCCTGAATTCCCTCTCCAGTTCTTTCCACTCACGTGGAGTAGTAGGACATTTGAGGTACTCTCTGGTGAACTCATCCTGGATGGCCCTGCAGACCTCTGGTAGAAACTTAGAAATGGTGGATCTGCCAACCCTGAACTGACAGGATAATGATGTGTAGGACTCTCCAGTGGCCAGATATCTGATGGTGAGGGCTAACTTTTCCCCAACACTGATAGGAGCTCTGTAGTTGGTGGCCTGCCTGGCTAGACGTGGTTCCAGTCTGGTCTTCATCATTTCAAAGAATTCTGGGGTCATCCTCATGTAGTTGGTGAATCCTGGAATGTCTGTGGCATACAGATCAGCCATAATGTTGTGGTAGGCCCCCTCTCCTCTCTCTGCATTAGCCATGGCCTGACCCACATGTTGTGCCTTCTTCTAGGTCTCTGTATGGGTGCTGGTGGTGGTGGTGGTGCTGGTGGTGGTGGTTGCTGTGCTTGACGTAAAAAATGGAAATACATGATTATTTGTAACTGAATAAAAACCAAAAAAGCCCTAAGTTGTTGTTGAATCTGTCTTCCATTAAAAGGTGGCATCCTGCTGTGTTCCTAGAAAAGCAATGGTGATTAGATCGCGAATTTTATATATATATACCCAGAAAATCCAGCAACTTTGCAAAACAATAATCGGGGATCCTGGTCTGGGGAAGACTGAGGAGGCCTGAGGACGCTGGGACTTAATCGTGTGTTAGTCGGGGCTTAGTCCCAGGAGGCCTGAGGCGTCCTGGGACCCAGTCGGTTTGTGTGCGACAGGATCGTGGTTGAAACCGACCAGAAAACTGGATTAGTCGGTTCTTAGTCCCAGACCAGTCGCGGACTGTCTGTGGCCGCCTGAGGCATCCTGGGGACGATCTGTTCTTAATCCCAGACTTCAGTACCGACTCAGTATTCCCGCCCATTTTTGTTATTTTTCCACCGACTGTCCACGATTAAGGGTCGCCGACAGGATCGGGGCTTAATCTTTTGGTGGAACAGGGGCATAAGCTTTTGGAGTTCTTGTGGGAATTTGAGTTTTGTGGTAAGAGATCTGTGTTGACAATGTCTTCTCAGAACAAAATCTATAAACAGGACAGAGGAAAAGGCTTTGTGGCCATTTTATGGCGGATTGATTACCACTGTTTGTAAGATGGCGGCGTGGATGTTTCGTCGTTGGATGAAGAATTTCTTCTACTCAGAATGCATTTTTTCTTCTAAAAGCATGTGTTACTTGAGAATGGGACAAGTTCTTTTTTATGCAAATTTTCACTTGTTTGAAGATTTACAACAATATAATCACTGAAACTGTCGGCAGTCATACTAGCTCCGACAGGGACAGTTTACATGTTGCTAGGCGACAAAGGAAGACACCCTGAACAATGAAGACAATTCGATTGTCACAGAAGCTTATCACACGTCGGGTTCTTATAGCCAGGCATTTGGTAGCAAATTTCTCACCTCGTCAATCTCAGCCAAATGGAATCCCCTATGGGGGCAGACATCAAAGTTTCTCTTGGATGCTGCATCGTGGACAAATTCCGAATGCAGAATTGATCTGCTACACCATTTAATTCTTCCGGTGAGGTTCAGTCGGAACTTTTCACAGAGGAAAATACCTGCATGACGTCATCCAAAGACAATCGAGTTTCCATACCTCCCCAAAGATCTGGAATCGGGTTAACAGTGGACCGGGGTTGTGATTCATCTCAACAATTGTCATTTCATTCTGTGAATTTTTACTGGTTTTTCTGCTGGAAACCGACACCGGTACATATGAACTGATACCTATTGTCAAATTTATTATTCAGGAGTACAGATTCTCTGGTTTTCTGCAGCAGAGAGCATGTTAAATCTTGAATAATATTTATTTGAAGTTGTCTAGCAGGACCTCTGGCAGGACCTCGAGTTTTTGCAATTACAGTCCTCAATGATCAGAGTTTTTTGGTTGGGCAGTACTTGGATCAGTTCTTCAAGCTTGTTACTCAACAGGAGTGTCACATATCTGATTTTTCTCTAAATTATTTTTTTAGTACAATAAGAAGTGCATTTTTCACTCTTAATGAGGTATTTTCCTGGTGGACACATGGTCAGATGTCCAGGAAAACTTTATTTTGTGATCTCGGGTGTATAGTGATTCTTATGGCTAGAAAGGAGCAACCTCCTACACATGGCTAGAGATGGGATAAAGTGCCTCAGGGCAGTCATTTTGTCCCTATTATGACATTAATCTTCTTGTACTGTTACAAGAATCTTCTCCTCAGTAAGACTGACAGGTGTTAGGAGTATTTTTTTAGGAGGAATGTTTGTCCAGTATTGCCAGACATACTACTCCTTACATCTTAAGATAGTAAGAGGATAATTTTCAACCATTCCTTATTTTTTCACAGATGTGACAGTAGCAGGAAGGAGTCCCTATCCATGGTCACAAAACAGTTGTGGACATGGTTTTAAAAAAAATGCGAGAGACAACAGTTTGATAGAAGCTCTTTATGAAATGATCGACAAAAGGGCAATAACACCAGTGAGAGGGTGTTATCTCTGCAATTTTACAGTTTATAGGTTGTGATAAGCTGTGAAGAGATGGCTACCACAAATAGTTGAGGTCAGTTAAACAAGTCTTTACATGTACCTTATTTTCTCATGGTTGGGTTTTTCGCAATTTGTTACTAGTAAGTAAATGGGTGTGTTAACTCGTTTCCTTACAGTTGCATTCTTTCGTAGCCGGATTCACGTGAATTTTTAACTTCACTTCAGTGTTGATGACAGGTCATACCAGTTCACTGCCTGTTTACTATGTTAGTACATGGTGAGACTTGGGGAGTTAAAAGAACGCATCACCATTTACCAGTATATAGACCATTGTATTGCCTTGCTCTTTTAAATGGTTTAATGTCGATTCTGCTATGGTATCAAAGGATAGTGAACCTGATGGCTGTTGTACAAGGCATTGGGGGTCACTAGTTTGTATACATTTGGAACATAATAATAATAAAAAAATAATCCATCTTGTCTAAAGCCAGGGTTGTATCATTAGTTTTAGGAAGTCAAATTTAGTTCCACCGCCAGAATTTAGTTTTAATTTTAGGTTGCAAGTTTTTTACTCAAAACACTTTCTTGGGTAAATGGTTTCCAAGGAAGCCATGTCTCAGGTTGGCGGCATGGCTTCATGGGAGAGGACAATGCCATTGGGCCTGACCCCAAGGCTATCTGCAAATATATCAGAGATATCCTCAATCTTGTGATATCCCAGTCATGTGTCTTAGGTTCTCAGGGATCATCTTCAATGGTGGATCAACTTTTCAAGTTTGAAGGAGGGCCCTCTACTTCATCGGAAGGAGCAGAATCTCCTGTTTTAGATGCTTTCTTTAAGGGTTGGGATGCCCAATTATGGCATCATACAGCCAGTGGTCTGTGGCATCATGAGGAGTTAAGACTCCACATTAACAGGGTGTCTTGCTTTAGAATCATTCGGAAGTCAGATTCGGATTCTAAATCTGTTGATTTCCACAGACAGTTCATCAGTGGTTTCCTATCTGAACAAGCAGAGAGGTGCCCACTTTCAGGAATGTGTGCCCTTACCTGAAGAATCATACCCTGGACGAATGCCAGGGGGGTTCAGATTCGGGTAGATCACTTCCCAGGGAATCCAAATGTTCTAGCAGATATCCTTGTTCATAAGAAGCAAAACGATTCAAATTGAATGAGTTTTGAATGAGGTTTGAATCTTCTGTTCTGATTCAGGTGTTCCACCAATGATGGATTTGTTTTGCAACTAGTTTGAACCACAAGCTTGTCTTTTTCACATTTCTTGGGATGGACTGGACAGTTTGTTTGGTACTGTGACCTTGATTCTTCAGGTGATACAGGTGAATCATTTGGCTATTTCAACCTGTAGTCATTACTGCTTTGGAACCTACTTTAGATGCTTCTTTGTGCAAGATAAGTCTCTTTGTCCTGTGGGAGCCTTGAGATATTATCTTGATAAGACAAAAGATCTCAGGAAAGGCAAGATTTTTCTTTTTGTAGCTATTAAGGAGGGCTACTCCAAGATTTAGGTCCAGAATCATCTTGATTGCATTAGGGTGCTAGGGATGTCTTAGTGTTGGGATCTGGTGGATCTGTTCCACAAAAGTTAAGGCTTCCCTTGTAGGTGTCCAATCAGTCTGCCATTGGTATTCAACCACCTGAATCTTAAGTGCCAGTGTATGTGTCTCCTTTCCTAGACTGTGGGGCTTGGAGAACAGATGCATTACACCTTTCTTGAGAGGGTCTGGACAGCTTTGTGTTTGTTCCAGTGGCTCTCATTCCTCAGGTGATTTAAGATGATCACCTACAGGTGCAGAATCATCATGATTGTACCAGAGTGGCCAAGGATTCTTCAGGGGATTTAGAAGATGACCACCTTCAGGTGCAGTTTCATCATGATTGCATCATGACAGTCACAGTGAATGTCTTGGTTTTGGGACCTGTTAGTTCTTTTCACATGCCTCCTTCTGAGGCTTCCTTGTGGGGAGCATCTCAGATCACACTTTTGTAGATGTAGGTTTTTTCCTTAATTACTTCTTTAAGGAAAAGTTTCGAGCCATCTACTATTGCTGGTCCAGAATAACGATTGCGATAGGTTTAGCCTTTTGTTACTGGTTTTGCTGGGTCTCACCTAACAGCCTTTTGAGCCTTTGGGGAAGGCTTCTTGGAAGTTATTAACTTTCAAGACGGTCTTTCTTTGGACTTTGGCTTCAGTCAAAGGAAGAAGTGAAATTCATGGTGGGTTTTCTTCCTTTACCTAAAAGGAGAATTGGTCTAAAAAGGCTCTGGCCATTTTAGCCAAGCACCAGTTGGCTTCAGATGGGCCTACTTCAGTTAAGCCGGTGGTCATGCCAGCTCTCAATCATTGGAACAGCAGTTTTACTCAAGATAGATCTCTTTGTCTTGTGAGGGTTTTGAAATACTTTTACATAGGACAAAGGATTCAATGAGGAATTATTATTTCTTGTCTGTAGCTATTTAGGAAGGCTTTACAGCAGATATTTTCAGGTCAACTATCTCATCTTCAGTAGCGGGTCAAAGCAAGAATGAGTGCATTTAGCTTTTAGCTCAGTTTTCTGTACATGAATTTTTAGATGCATGTTACTGGAAACCATAACATTTTAACCAATTTTCTGTCTCAAGTGCTTGGTTGGCTTGTGGTCAGACTTTGATATTGGCTCCTACAGTTTGTTACCTTATAAGTATATGTGTGATACTTATATTAATACTTTGGTATGCATTTGCTTATGTATGTCTGTCATACTGTATGGCTGTATCTGTATTAGGCAGCGTTTGTTGACTTCATTCAGATTTGGAATGAATTATACAATATGCTGATGACACTTCTAAGTTTTGGGTCACCTGTGTGGCTTTTGGAAATTCGTCTATATACAACATTCAACTGTGGCAATAAGTATCAACATTGTCAGAACTGCAACTACATACTATGATTTAGAGGATCTGTATGGTATGTTGTGTTTGTTGGAAGTTTATATGTTGTTGTGTGCATGTAATTTTCAATATAAACTTCTCATAAGGTGTAGGTTGTGGGTCTCTGTAATAATTCCTTCCTTCCTACAACAACAAGGCTGTGTTGTTTTGTAGTGCTTAACAGTTCCACTGCCTCATCTGGAAGGTGAGTTTGGATCTGTATGCCTATAGGATTGTGCTGTCTATGATAGCTGTGCAGAGTGGTGTACTGGGTCTTTAAATTCTAGTACTGCCCTCCTTCCATGAAGGCTGCATTCAGCTATGGTCAGGAAATGGTAAGTATTTTTCGGAATAAAATTGAAAAATTTTGTTGTAATTTTAATTTTTATTAGATAAATACTTACCATTTCCTGACCAGGATAGTCCCCCCCTTCCTCCCCGCAGATTCAGTACTAGGGGAGTATTTTCTGCAACAAAAATAATGAAGATTGTTTACTGGCGTGGTCACATGACCACTAGGGGGACATACTAGTTCACACTCACTCACTGGCCTCTTAAGGTACCTTAAAAACGTTTCTCAACGTTGGCCAGTGAGTTGGATGGCTCCAACATATAGCTATGGTCAGGAAATGGTAAGTATTTATATAATAAAAATTAAAATTACAACAAAATTTTTCCAATTTGATTGTTTGATGTCGGAATTTCTTTTCCAAACTTCCGATTTGTCTTTGTTTTGAAGAAAACATTAGATGTCCAACTCGTGTATGTAGCTTATATGCAGGTCCTGTACCTGTCGAAATAAAATAAAATGAATAATATAACCTATTTGCGACATGATTGGTCCATTTATAGGATTTAAATATGAAATAAAGCTCAAATACTAGTCTTTGTTCTCAATGTCTTCTTCTGCACAACATTGCTTGCCATTCTATAGTCCCCAACTCTGGTTGGGTGACATTGGTTAGGTGATAGCAAGTCCTTTTCCTTGTGCAGTTTTGTAAGTTATCTTAATCTAAATATCTAGAATATTGTATCTGCAATTCTTGGTGAGAAGACGTAAATTTTTATCATGTTATTTAATGCACTCTTTCGTTCTGGAAGTGTCACTTTTAACTTATTCTCTGCATTAGTTCAGAGTTTCGAACCCTAATTCTGGCTAGTCAATCTTTGACTTGGAAGGGAGGTGGACCAGACCTCCCTTCCAATATGATGCCTGGTTTAATTTCCGATTGCATCCAATCACTTGGATGGTCGGTCCCACAATCCAACCATGGCTCCAAGCACTCATATCCTGAATCCGAGTGCTTGGATGGTCGGATGACTCCAAGCACTCGGATCCTGAATCCAGTCACTTGGATGTTTGGATCCATCTTGGAACCTCGCTTGCATATAACCCAGAGTGTTCAGTCCGACCATGGCTCCAAGCGTTCGGATCCTGAATCTGTGTGCTGGATGGTCGGATGGCTCCAAGCACTTGGATCCTGAATCCAATCACTCGGATGTGTGGATCCATGTTGGAACCTTACTTGCATATCACCCAGAGTGTTCAGTCCAACCATGGCTCCAAGCGCTCGGATCCTGAATCCAAGCGCTTGACTTGTCGGACCCAATCTGATTACTTGACAGGCTACTGCTGAACATGACCAGCAACAGGGAGGTAGATATGTCTGACCTCCCTTCATAGCATACAGAAGTAGACCTTCGGCACGTTCTTCCCTTTCCTGACCCAGGGAAACTTGCCTAGGTCCTCATCTACCGTGCTGGCCCTGGGTGACGACAGGCCAACAGGAGCTCAGGCCAAGAGGCCCTTTAGCTATGCTCCCGCAAAGTCCCTTTTACCTGAGGGTAAATTTATAAACCCCTACCTTAACAGCAAATTATTACAAGGTATGTTTTTTGAGGACAATGTTCAGGAGCTCAAGATAGATTTTGCCAAGATCTGTATCTCTCCTAAACCCTCTGGAACCCCTATGGGCTAGTTCCCCTACAAGTTCTAAGGAACTTGAGCACCAAACTAGGTAGAACCTCTTTACCTTCATTCCACAGCTATTTTTTACAAGACTACTTCCTCCTGTAACACTCCTTGGGTAAAGTGTCACACTATTAAGGCCATTCTTAGGGGGTTAAAAGCCAGATGCAGGGTGCCTAATCCTTATCCTGCCTAAACAATCTGTAGCCCATATCCTCCAGAGGGAATTGTATACAGGGGCAAACTCTGGCCTGGTAGGACGTGGGGCCAACATGACCCTCCTTCAATCACATCTAGGGTATTCTATATATCATGAACTCAGGAATTCGCTCTTTTTGGCCTTCTCTGTTCAAGTCACAATTGGTCAAGGATGGAGAAGACTTCCTTCTTAATGCACCCCAAAGACCCACAGGGTTTTTAGACCCTATCAATTCCCCTTTCGTGTTCCCCACCACAATAGAATGAGGCTCCTACAGGAAACGCTCCTATGGAGCAAATTCCTCTCAAGCAGTAACAAATCATTTTCCTCAGGTAGGGGGAAATCAATCTTAAGAGGCTTCAGGGGTCTCTTTCGACCCCATTCAAGGGACGAGGGCGTGGAAACCCCTCCTCCTATGACTCCTTTCAAGCCTCCCTTAGTCCACCAGGTAGCCTCCGTTCCTTCAGAAAGACTGTCTCACAAACAAATGTTCAGACAACATGTTAAACATTATCACCAATGGTTACATTCTTCTATTCATCTCAAACCAAGGTGGTCAAAGCTCCACTGATTCTATCAGGTTACAAGGCCCTACAAAGAACAAACTATGACCTCTTGTATCCAGTCTCTTCTGTCAAAGTACACAATAGAAAGGGTGGAAAATCTAAATCTCTTGGGTTTTACAGTTGCCTGTTTCTTGTACCCAAGCCTCACAGAGGTGGAGGCCATTTATAGACCTAAGCAGGCTCAACACCTTCCTACTTGTGGAAAGGTCCCTCAGGGCCTCTCTGATTCTAGGGGAATGTATGTCATCGATAGACCTATCAGACGCCTACCTTCATCATCTCCATTCTCCCAAATGCAAGGAAATTCCTAACCAGTCCTTAGACTGGATAATAAATCAAGAGAAGTCTGAACTAAATCTACTCAAGTGTTTTTCGTTCGTGGGGTACGAGTTCCATCTAGATTCAGCCCTTGTAAAACCCTCTCAAGAGAGATGGCTCAAATTTCAGGAGTTCTTCCTACACCTCAAGTCAAAACATGTTTTTGACTACAAGATGTTTGATGTCGCTAATTGGGTTGCTTGCCTCAACGAAGAAATGGTCGCAGAGGGACGCCTTCACATGAGGCCCATTCCGTTTCACCTCAAGGAGCACTGGAGATTTCCGAAGTCATTGGACAGCCTCCTTCCTTGGACAGAAGCCTTTCAGCACACCTAAAATGGTGCAGAATCTCCCAAACGTTATGAAAGGCACAGACCTTCATCCAAGACCACAGTATCCAACTCTTTACAGACACCTCAAACGAAGGCTGGGGCACTCAGAGCAAACCTCTACAAGGATCTGTGGTCAGACCGGGGAATAAGGCTACCCATAAATGTTCTAGAGCTGAAGGCATTTTCTCTAGCCCTTCAAAGGTTCAAGGACCAGTGTTTTTAAACAAAACAGTGTTGGTTGCTTCAGATAACTCAACAATAGTAGCCTACATAAATAACTAAGGAGGAACCTACTCGGCGGAGATGTGCGCTCTCCTGTAGAAGAATTACCTGGTGCCATCATTACCAGATAATATTAAAAGTCAGACACATTCCAGGGCATCTGAATGTGATGGCTGACCTTCTGTCCAGGTCGAACCAAGTCCAATCAACAGAATGGTCACTGCATCCGCAGGTGTTCAAACAGATCTGTCTCAAGTGGTTCACCCCTCGCATAGATCTTTTGCCACTCGCCTGAACCACAAAGTTCCTCTATACATGTCTCCAGTCCCAGACCAAATGTTTGGGACATAGAAGCTCTGAACATAACTGGTCGGGTCTCACTGCCTATCCTCCCACGGCCCTCCTTCACAGGGTGATCCAAATCAGGCAATCCAGTTGCCTAATCACTACAATAACCCCAGGCTGGCCAGGGATGCCCTGGTTTTGGGACCTAGTGCAGCTGTCAACAGAGATCCCACTTCAACTTCCAGTGTCAAGAACTCTTCTCAAACAGTCCCACAATTATGTGTTCCACAGCAATCCACAGCATCAATCTCCACCCCTGGTGTCTAGGAGTGGACAGCTCTAAAACAAGGCTTCGCTGTGGAGATGGCAGAGAGAATTGCTGCCCCTTATAGATCGTCAACAAGGACCATCTACAGGTCAAAGTGGGCCCTATTTGAGAAATGTTGCAGAGAAAATTCGGTGGATTTCTCCACTCCCTCTGTAAAGCAAGTGTCATACCTCTTTATGTACCTGTACCAACATATAAACAGGCACCCTTCGACCATTGATGGTGATAGGACAGCCTTTTTTGACACCCTGGGCCCAACGGGGCCCAATATCTCTCAGAGTTCAGACCTTAACAGGTCACTCCCCAGTTTCACAGGGATCGTCCCGAAAGTTCCAGGAATCTTCCTAAATCTTTCTCTCAATGAGCTCACAAAAGCACCCTTTGAGCCTATGAAAGACATAGGTCTCAAACACCTTGCTTTCAAAACTGCCTACTTGCGGGCCTTGGTCTCCGGCAAGCTCTGCAGCGAAATACATGCCTGGGTTGCTAACAAGTATCTAATCTAGGCCAATGGGAAAAGGTTTCCTTGTTTCCCTCTTCAGATTTCATAGCCAAAAACTGACTAGCAAGAGAAGGTTCTCAAGTGTGTCTCTGGTGACTATTCCTGCTCTAACTATCATTGTAGATAGACAATTCAGGGAAGACAGGACCTTATGTCTGGTACGGGCCCTGAGGTACTTCTTGGATCGAACCAAAGACCTAAGAGGGTCTCGATCCCTTCTTTCCTTTAAGAAAGGACATACCTCAGACATCAGACCCGCTACACTCTTCCTGGCTAAAATATCCTACCTTGTTATAAACACGCAGATCAACAGCATTGGACTTGGTCCAAGTCAAAGCATAACCTTAGAGCCTTCGTGGCCTCTAAGGCCTTTTTTACGGTGGGGTATCGGTGGACCAAATCATGCGTGTCAATGGAAAGCTCACACACTTTTTTATCTAAAAGACCTTACTTGGTCAGACAACAACAATATGTATCTGGGACCAGTAGTAGTGGCACAACAAGTCCAAGACCCTTCCCCTCAGCATCCTCATCTTCGGGATGAAAAGAAGGGGGGCACGCCAGCTGCAACCAAGTCTTCAGGAGTCTATCCCAGGGTCTAGGTATTGGTTACCTCTCCAGATGTTCACGGTAAGGTCTTTTATATTTTTATCTGTATAATGTATTTAGTTTTTCAGTGTACCATAATCTCATTTTTAGGATGGCAAATGCAATGAGATTCAAGCCTAGGGCTGTATTATTATAGCAGTGATGCCCTTACGGGCTACCTTGTGAGTGAGCATGGTTGCACTCTCTTCTCTCAGAACATCTAGACAGTATTCGTACTGTCATTCACTCAGTTCCGGTTTTTGGCTACTTACAGACCCAACCTTAGAACTGGGGTGTTGTAATAGGGACTTAGACTGGCTTTTTTGAACAATATTTGGTATTTTTTGGCATCTTTGTGATTCTAAATTCAAGGAAAATAATGTTTTCTCCAGTCTCAGCTGTAATCCCGCCACCGGGCGGTTGAATTCAGCATTCAGTCCCACATGGTAAGCTATTGTAGCGCAATAAAATTGAAAATTTTAATTACTTAAATGTTGCTTTTATAAGCTACAAGCTTACCGTGTGGGACTGAAGAAAGTCCCACCCTACCTCCCCGCTGTATTCCAGCTGAGGGGGTATGGACTAAAATTACCACGAGAGAAGAAGGGCGAATCACCAAATGACACTGTTAGGGTACATACTAAACCACGAACTCGGCCAGTTCCAAACGGTTATTTTTCTTAATCGTTGGCTGGAGTCGCAGCCTCCGAAATAAGCATTCAGTCCCACATGGTAAGCTTGTAGCTTATAAAAGCTACAATTAAGTAATTAAAATTTTCAATTTATTAAGTAAATTAAATTTTTATAAGTTAATACCCTATCCAATGGACACACAAGACCCTCCCACCGACCCCACTATCAGCTTACTAGGGATCTAATAGGTTTAGACAATGAAAAAGATGCTATGAAGTCACCTTGTCTAGACAGGAAGGAGGTGCGAGTGCACAGTACTGGGGCTGGCCAGCTTGTGGGGGCATTATGCACTCCTATAAGATGACTTTTTCTGTCGTTTGGCGGGCTGGTCTGCACTGACCGGATTAGCAATTGTCCATTGGATTGTCTATTAACTTATAAAAATTTAATTTTCTTATTAAACTTGCAATTTTCTTGCAATTGCAAGATATTTCTAAGCTCCAAATCATCAAATTTGGTCAAGAGTCAAATGATTGGATCCAATGGTCAAAATACTTTCCCCAAATGTCAAAGTTTCGTAAAGTCAAATTTTTTCTTTTGGTGTTTTTTATTATGTTTTTGCCTTTTTATGTCAGCTGACTTGTTAATCAGCTGATATTATGTCGTCACTCTGCGGCGAGGGCATACGCATACAAAGTGTGAAAATTTCAACCCGTTATCACTATTTTCTCATTTACTATTGCAGGGATTTTTCTCATATCTTGCATATATGTACTAGGCCACTAGTAGATTACCTTGTGTGAGAATTAGACCTGGATCTGTCTTAATTTTTCGTGTCACCAGCATTTATGCTGAGTGGCATATAGGGATCGCTTTGTCATCCAATTTTGTGGCGGCGGCGGCGGCGTCTGTCATTGTCGGCATCGTCTGTCGATGTCACACTTTGTATTCCGGTATCTCACAGTATCTCAAAAATGGCTTGTCAGATTTAATTCAGATTTGGCATGTGGATGTAACTGGTACTGAGGGTGTGCTGTATAGTTTTGTGACCTTAAACTCCCACTAGTAAGATACTTAAACTCATTTTAAGTTTTTTCGTTTCTGGACAGTATCTCAAAAATGGCTTGATGGATTCAATTCAAATTTGGCATGTGGTTGTAACTAGTTTTGAAGGTTTGCCCTATTTTAAGGTGACCTTAAACTCCCACGTATAAAAAAACTTATGTCCAGTTTACGTATTTTCTTTCTCCATGGAGTATACTGAAAGTAACTTTCATTTAACTTTTGCGTGTATATGTAACTGGCCAAGGTAAGTGCCATACAATAAGGTGACCTTAAACTCCCAGTAATAACAGAATAATATTCACTTTAAGTTTTGTAATTTTTGAAAAGTATTTCAAATATTGTACAATTCTAGGCATATTTTAGTTATGGATGTAACAAACCTTGAACAGAACCTTCAGAAAAAAGATTACCTTAAACTCGCTACAATATACAGCAGTGCAAACAAACTTTGAGTTTAAGGTTGGGACAATATTTTCGGTGTTTGGAAGATATTTTATATGCTAATTAGACTTTTCACATTGATATTCATCATGTACATATAGCTCCACAAAAAAATGGTCTCTTTTGTAAGGTTATAGTAAATTGCTGATATTTTATAAACTTGCGAGTTTAAGGTTGCATAAGTTTGTGTCACTAGCAGCTATGATGAAAAACATACATGGACAGTGTCGTCGTCACACTTTCCAGACAGTATCTCAAAAATAGCTTGATGAATTAAATTCCAATTTGGCATGTTGATGTAACTGTTCCTCAATGTGTTCCCTGTTTAAGGTGACCTTAAACTCACAGTAGTAAGATACTTATATTGTGTTGAAGGTTTTTCATTTCCGGACCGTATCTCAAAAATGGGTTGACGGATTCAATTCAAATTTGGCATGTGGTTGTAACTGGTTTTCAAGGTGTGCCCTATTTTAAGGTGACCTTATTATTATTATTATGTATTTATACTCAGCGCAATATCTCCATATATTACAGGACTCAAAGCGCTATTTAACCAATCCGACTGTACAGGTACAGCCCCAACTCACAAGTAACTGACATTCCCCTAACTGGAAGATGGAGGCTCAAGGATGACCATTTATCAACGTCCTTGAGGTTCTTTAACCTGCCACTGGGGATAGGACCCAATGACAGAGGACCGCCATTTTAAGTGGTCATCCGAGCCACTATGTATCTGCCTGTACCTGGAATTGAACCCACATCCTCTGAGTTCCTAGACAAGTGTGTTACCCGCTAGGCCACAGTGGCAGACCTTAAACTCTCGTGTATTAAAAAGTTATGTTGAGTTTAAGTTTTTTACTTTTTCGTAAATTATACTAAAGATAACTTAAGAAACTTCATTCAAATTTTGCATTTATATGTAACTGGCCATAGATAAGTGCCTCACAGTAAGGTGACCTTAAACTCCCAGTAATAACAGAATTATATTCACTTTAAGTTTGGCAATTTTTCAACAGTATTTCAAACACTGTGCAATTCTAAGCATCTTTCTAGTTGTGAATGTTACAAACCGTGAACAAAGCCTACAGGAAAAGATCCCCTTAAACTCCCTCACAGCTGCAAACTAACTTTGAGTTTAAGGTTGGGACAATATTTTGGTATTTAAAAGATATTTGATGTTTGATGTGATAAAAGTTTCTTTTGTAAGGTTATTGTAAATTTTTGATATTTCATAATTTCTGAGTTTAAGGTTGCATTACTTTTGTGTCACTAGCAGCTATGTTGGAGGACAAGTATGGTCAGTCTCGTTGTCACACTTCGTTCCCAGACAGTATCTCAAAAATGGCATGATGGATGAAATTCAAATTTGGTATGTGGATGTAACTGGTGATCAAGGTGTGCCCTGTTTTAAGGTGACAATAAACTCCCACTAGTAATCGCCTCACGCGCCAAACGGCACAGAGAGGATTAAGTAAGTAAGTAAGTAACATCCTTATATCGATTTTAAGTTTTTCCGTTTTTAGACAGTATCTGGAAAAGAGGTTGACCGATTCAATTCATATTTGGCATGTGGTTGTAACTGGTATTTAAGGTGTGTCCTATTTTAAGGTGACCTTAAACTCCTATGTATAAAAGAATTATGCTGAGTTTAAGGTTTTTATTTTTCCATAGAGTATACTGAAAATAACAAGTGCATACATTAAGGTGACCTTAAATGCCCAGTAATAGCACATTGTGAGTGTCATCGTCACACTTCCTTTACAGGCAGTACCTCAAAACTGACATGATGGATAAATTCAAATTTGGCATATGGATGTAACTGGTATTCAAGGTGTGTATTATTTTAAGGTGACCTTAAACTCCTGTGTATAAAAGAATTATGTTGAGTTTAAGTTTTATACTTTTCTGTAGAGTATACTGAAGATAACTCAAGAAACCTCATTCAGATTTTGCATGTATATGTAACTGGCCCTAGATAAGTGCCACACATTAAGGTGACCTTAAACTCCCAATAATAACACATTTTGAGTGTTGTCGTCAAACTTCCTTTCCAGATAGTATGACAAAAATGGCATGATGGATTAAATTCATATTTGGCATGTGGATGTACCTTGTAATCAAGGTGTGCCCTGTTTTAAGGTGATCTTAAACTCCCACTAGTAACATATTTATATTGATTTTAAGTTTTTCTGTTTCCAGACAGTATCTCAAAAGTGGGTTGATGGATCAATTCAAATTTAGCATGTCATTTTAACTGGTATTCAAGGTGTGTCCTATTTTAAGGTGACCATAAACTCCCATGTATAAAAGAATTGTGGTGAGTTTAAGTTTTTTTCCCATCGAGTATACTGAAGATAACTTGAGAAATTTCATTCAAATGTTGCATGTATATGTAACTAGCCATAGATAAGTGCCATACATTAAGGTGACCTTAAACTTCCAGTAATAACTCATTGTCAGTGTCGTCACACTTCCTTTCCACACAGTATCTCAAAAATGACATGAGGGATAAAATTCATATTTGGCATGTGGATGTAACTGATCCTCAAGGTATTCCCTATTTTAAGGTGACCTTAAATGCCCAGTAATAACACATTGTGAGTGTCGTCATCACACTTCCTTTCCACACAGTATCTCAAAAATGACATGATGGATAAAATTCAAATTTCGCATGTAGATGTATCTGGTATTCACGGTGTGCATTGTTTTAAGGTGACCTTAAACTCCTATGTATAAAAGAATTATGTTGAGTTTAAGTTTTTTATTTTACTGTAGAGTATACTGAAGATAATGTAGAAATTTCATTCAAATTTTGCATGTATATGTAACTGGCCGTAGATAAGTACCACACATTAAGGTGACCTCAAACTCCCAGTAATAACACATTGTGAGTGTCGTTGTCACCCTTCCTTTCCAGACAGTAACTCCAAAATGGCATGATGGATTAAATTCATATTTGTCATATGGATGTAACTCGTACTCAAGGTGTGCCCTGTTTTAAGGTGACCTTAAACTCCCACTAGTAACATACTTATATTGATTTTAAGTTTTTCTGTTTCCAGACAGTATCTCGAAAATGGGTTGACAGATTTATTCAAGGCGTGACCTATTTTAAGGTGACCTTAAACTCCCATTTATAAAAGTTTTATGTTGAGTTTAAGGTTTTTAATTTTTCCATAGAGTATACTGAAGATACCTTGATAAATTTCATTGAAATTTTGCATGTATATGTAACTGGCCATAGGTAAGTGCCATATATTAAGGTGACCTTAAGCTCCCAGTAATAACACATTGTCAGTGTCGTCACACTTCCGTTTCACACAGTATCTCAAAAATGGATTCAATTCAAAGTTGTTATGTGGATGTAACTGGTCCTCAAGGTATCCCCTATTTTAAGATGAACTTTAACTCCCAGTAGTACAAATTTATATTGATTTTAAGTTTTTCCGTTTCCAGACAGTATCTCAAAAATGGGTTTATGGATTCAATTCAAATTTGGCATGTGGTTGTAACTGGTATTCAAGGTGTGTCCTGTTTTAAGGTGGCCTTAAACCCCAGTGTGTAAAAGAATCATGTTGAGTTTCAGTTTTCTATTTAGTATGTAGTATAGTATAGAGTATATTGAAGATAACTTGAGAAATTTCATTAAAATTTTGCTTTTATATAAACGGTTGAGGTTTAATGGCATGAGAACTTGTATGTGATTGCTTTCTTGGCAATTTCAGCAACAAGTGTTTTCATGGAACACTTTTTCTGTTTCTTCTGTTCATTACAAGAGGAACCTGTGATTTGGTTTTCGGCAACATTTGCCAACACTTTTCCTGTTATTTTGCACTTTTAAATTGGTGGGATCTTTATAAATAAAACCCATGCAAAGATTTTAACTGGTATTTTCAGGATATATTTCATGCAAGGGGAACTACAAGAGAAGTGATGATGTTTTTCTGCAAGTTTTTGGTAACAGCTGCTGCAATGGCAATAATTTTTCTGTATTGTTTTTCAAATTGTGATTTTGTGGGTAAACATTTTCTCGTGTTTCTTGGTTTTAAAAATCTTTTTGTGGGTTCTTTGCATTCCAAACCCCATGGCAACACTTTATCTTTTTCCTGAATTTTCTGCTTGGTGCTGACATCTAGTAAAAACTTGGTAAGTGATAACTTCATGTGTTTGCCTCTCCATCTGCCTGTGTCCATTTGTCATATCCTGTACATTGGATCTAGGTTATATTTTTCAACAAGTTGCAGCCTCACCAAGGCTCGGTACTTCTCAAGCATTGTCTGGATCTGCAAAAATACTGCCAGTCAGCCAGTTATTTATGTCCAGCACAATTTTTGTCCTTTCGAATTTCATCCGCTTCAGTCTTTAACCAAAGCTGGTGACACAGTACAATTCTTCTGAATTCTTGTTTTATTAATTTGTAAAATAATTTTTATTGCAATAAAATTCATGAAATCATGCACTAAAACACTTATAACTTGAAAAGTATTGCAGTTAGAGCATTTTGTTAAAATTTGTTATTAAACTACTTTTTTATTGCGTTAATACATCTTACCTAGTGGACAGATGCATTTGTCCGGCGCCTTGCCGGTCACGCCAAACGTTAGAAAAAAACGTCCTGAGCTGGGCTCTGGCCGGGACCGGTAGTGTCCTGTTCACTCGCCAGGTGGCTGTACAGCCTACCTGTCGGTGTAGTGCGCATGCTTGCGCATGCGCTCTTCCTCTTTTTGTTTGGCGCCATATTAAAAAGTTGTCAAAAGATTTATAGAGACGTTTTTCAGTTTTAGTGTTGGATATACATTTTAAAGTTACATCATTTTTATATCAAGTTATCACTGAATATTCATGGCATCCCCTGGAGATTTTAAGGGGCAGCGCAGAGGCGCTTGCGGACATATAATGGCCGCGTTTGATCTTCACGAACGTTGTGCAAGATGTAGAGAGAAGAAGTTGGGGGAGGACCCGTGTGTCAAGGACAAACCTTGCTCATTATGTGACAAATTTTCGGATACCCAAAAGGAAACTTTGTCTACTCCATCTTATAGAATAAGAAAGGAAAGGAAAGCAGGATTGCTAGTGTCCCCCAAAGAGGTGACAGTTATTTCTCCGGTGGAGGACTTGTCGTCTGCTAACGCTCCGACAGATAATTCTTCTGCGCACCCTTCTGCTCAGCCAGTACCTGATTCTCAGCCCTCTGCGCAGCTTTCCACGCAGGCACCTGCCGTGTCTTCTGCTTCTACTTCAGACGCCTCTTATGTCACTTCTGATCAGTTAGTTGCATTATCTGACAAGATGTCTGAGCAGTTTGCAAGATTCGAGGCACTTCTCTCACGAGGTAACATTTTTACTGCTCCTTCTATGCCTGTTAACCCCGTTCCTGCTCAAAAAGTGCTATCAGATACTCCCTTCCTTGACCCTTCTTCTGCCCGACCCACCGGTCCGGTGTGGCTTCCGGCAGAAGCTGAAGATAATAAAGGGTCTGATGTTAAACCGGAAAAGAAAAAACCTCACAAACACAAGAAGTCTGATAAGAAGACTCACCGGCACTCCGGTAGACATTCTGATAAACCCACCGACAGGCAAAGGGATACATCTGAATTAAATCCGGTCGGTGCAAAACAACTAGCCACAAGTTCATCACAGGCAACCACTGAAGACATGACCGACACCGGCTCTCAAGCTCTTCCGGCCAAAGCACCTGTCTCTCAGCCGGCTGTCCAGTCAACCGGTCCACCGACCAAGGAACTATCAGCTACCGGTCCGACTCTCAGTTACTCTCAGGCCAGTGCTACTTACAGAACCACCGGTCCAGAGGATTATTCACAGGCTAGTGTATATTCTGATCTACCATATGAACCAGAAGACAGTGAGCATTATTCAGCTTTTGAGCCGGATGAAGGGGAACTGTCAGATACTGGTGAAAAACAAGAAGTTACAGAGGATATGAACTACCGTGAAACAGTCCGGTCTGTCAGATCCTTTATGGGATGGAATCATATCCCGGTTTTTGAGGCTGATTTTAGTAAACCCGACAAGAGTAACAACCCTTGGAAGGGGAAGGTACCCAGGCGACCAGCTCGTGTGTCTGTAGCTATGCCACCAGACGACTGGTTATGTCAAAAACTTGAGCGTCTAAATACAACGGTGGCCGAGGGTTATCCCTCTAGGAGTCAATACTCAAGTGGTCTGAAGAAGGACCAGTTTATCAAGATGCCAAAATCACAAGCGCATTGGTACCAGATGCACACCCTCAAGCCTGACACTACTCCTCGCCCTGGCAAGTCTGTGTTTAGTTGGAGGAATACCGAGGCAAAAGTTAATTCGCAATTTCCACGTATTACCAAGGCCTCTTCCTACCCTCCTTCTGGTCCTGTTTCACGCCCTATTTCCCAAGAATATCTACGTCGATGGGAACGGAATACCAAAGAAGGCAGCTACATTGTCAACCAGGCTGCAGGCTTTAACAGATGTGCTAGTGAACTGCAGGACCGTATGAACCAGAGTTTAGTGTGCCTTCAGTCGAACTTCAATAAAGGAAAGGCCCCCAAAGAAGTCTCAGAGGCTCTTCACGACCTGAAAGACTACCTAGCTTTCCATCAAAATGTCTCCATTGCCATGGGAACCTCATTGCAGCACCTAGCTGACAGCCTTTTCGTCAACATGGCAAATCTTGTACTTCTGAGACGTGACTCTTATTTAGACCATGTCAAGCCGGGAGTCAAGCCTGACACCTGGACGCGGCTCAGGAATGCCCCATTGTTCAATTACGGTCTCTTCCCTGATGACCTGATATGCATTGCAGAACAGGATATTACTAAGTCTGAATCCACCAGTGCCGCTCCGGGTGCTATGCAGCGCACTGGTTGGCGGAACCAGAATAGGTTCCAGCCCTATGATCGCCGGGATTCTAGAAATGCAGCTCCAGCTGAACCGGCTCAACCATGGGGACAGTTTGCTCAGGGCAGGGGCAGATCAAGAGGAAGGGGTCGTAGTACTAACCCCCGTTTCTCTCGCGCCCGTGGATTTAAACACCAAAAATGACAGTTACCAATACAACCCAACCTCTGTAGTCAAGACATTAAATCGGTTGGGCAGAAAACAGACTCTAAACTTAGTCAAGAAAGTTTGTCTCAAACCAGTTCTTTGTTCAAAGTTAAGTCAAGTTCCACCGGAAATGACCGGTTCAAGTGTTCAAGAGACAGTAAAAGACATGTTAACAGAAAGTTCGGGTCAGTTACTGACTTCAGTTCAGATAGGAAGTTCACGACCCCACACATCTCAGAATCCAGACTTTCCCATGAGGCAAGTAAATCATGTAAATCAGGATGTGTTCTTTCATGTTGCAACTCATGCTCCTTCTGTAGCTACCACCGGGCTTCCGCAAAAGAAAGGTCTAAGTCCCGTACCAGTGTTGAGAAAAATAAAGCATGTGAACAGTGTTTCTTGTGTCGATCCATGTCTTTTTGTCCAAAATGTTCAAGGTGTCCCCACTGTTGTGCACGATGGTCCTGTAGGAGGCCGTCTTCAAAAGTTTTGGCAAGTTTGTCAAAGGTTAGGCGCAAACCCTCGAGCAGTGTCCATTTTAAAGGAGGGTTACAGCCTGCCCTTCAGATTAAGACCTCCTCTCACCAGGGTTCCAATCATTCAAAGCAGTTATGCCAATCCGGTCAAAAGCCATTTCCTCAAAGAGGCATTGATCTCTCTCCAAGGAAAGTTGGTAGTAGAGCCAGTCCTGGTCCGGTTTTCTCTAGCCTTCTACAACCGGCTGTTTTTAGTACCCAAACCGGAAAACAAGTGGAGGCCTATTTTAGATCTGAGTCGGTTGAACAAGTTCCTCAAAACCGGCACATTCAAGATGGAAACGCCGGAAACCATCCGGACCTCGCTACAAAAAGGGGAGTGGGTGACCTCGCTGGATTTCAGCGACGCATACTTTCACATCCCTATTCACCCCCGGTCGAGGAAGTACATGAGATTTTTCCTCAACAAACGAGCGTACCAGTTCACTGCCCTTCCCTTCGGGTTGGCCACGGCTCCTCTAGAGTTCACCAAGATAGTCAAGGAGGTAAAACTTATGGCTCAGAACAGGGGTATAAGAATCCACCAGTACCTAGACGACTGGATACTGAGAGCCCCTTCGAAGGAAATTGGTCTCCATCACACCCAAGTTCTGTTGTCTCTTTGCCATGAACTGGGCTGGCTGGTCAACATCAAAAAGTCGGAGTTGAATCCTCAACAGGTCTTTACCTTCGTCGGTTACCGGTTCGACCTGTTGACGGGTCGGGTTTTGCCAACTCAAGAAAGATGGGCAAGCTTGCGTTGGAAGCTGTTGTTTTTAAGGGCTCAGGACAGTTGCACGGTCAGGCAGTTCATGTCCTTGATAGGACTCCTGACTGCCACCGAGAAGCAGGTTTGGTCAGGTCGTCTCCACATGCGTCCCATTCAGTGGCACCTAAAGAGACACTGGCAGGTACCCGAGGTCTTAGAGAAAGTCATTCCTCTACCTCCCTCTCTTCAACCTCACCTAGATTGGTGGTTAGACGAGGGAAATGTGTTAAGGGGTCAACCCTTACATCCATTAAGTCACGCCCTTCAACTGTTTACTGACGCATCAAACGAAGGTTGGGGCGCTCACTTAGGGAACGCTACGGCAAGAGGAGTTTGGTCGGAAGTAGAAAGTCAACTTCATATAAACTTCTTGGAACTAAAGGCAGTCTTTCTGGCCCTCAGGAGTTTCGAGCCTCTCTGTCTAAACCAAATTGTGTTGGTTGCGACAGACAACACAACTGTGGTCGCCTATATCAACAAACAGGGAGGTATGAAATCAGGCTCTCTTTGTCTCCTCTGGAGACTCCTATCCTGGTGCCACCCCAGAGGAATAGTTCTGAGATCCCGGCACATTCCAGGTCGGTTAAATGTGATAGCAGACAAGCTCTCTCGGCACAATCAGGTAATCCAGACAGAGTGGTCACTCAATCAGAAAGTGTTCAATCTCTTGTGCTTGAGATGGGCCCAACCACAAGTGGATCTGTTTGCCACCCGGTACAATTACAAACTCCCCAAGTTTGTCTCACCGGTTCCGGATCCGACTGCCTGGGCGGTGGACGCTCTGAGTCTATCCTGGCAGGATCTGGATACGTATGCCTTCCCTCCCGTCACCCTCCTCAGCCAAGTGGTCTCCAAGATAGTGGAGCAAGGGTGTCGACGGATGATTCTCATTGCCCCAGGGTGGCCCAACATGCCATGGTTTTGGGACCTGGTCAATATGTCAGTGCAAATTCCATTCAGTCTCCCTCGGCAGAGGGATCTGGTGACTCAACCGTTCAGCGGGATCCCTCAGCGAGATCTGTCAGATCTGAATCTGCATGCATGGCTCCTAGAACCTCCCTCATTCAAGGGAAAGGATTCTCTGGCGAAGTGGCAGCTCAAATTGAGGCACCTCAGAGACTTTCAACCAGAGCCGTCTACAAATCAAAGTGGGCCATTTTTGTCAAATGGTGTGAGGAAAACGAGGTGGACTTCAGGTCGGCCACTCTAAGTAACATTGCCGATTTCCTGTTGTATTTGTTTAAGGAAAGAAAATTACAACCCAGCACCATTGACAGTTACAGAACTGCTATTGCCGACATGATCGGAAATGAGAAGCTAAATATCAGTAAAGATGAAAACTTGACTCGGTTGTTAGACAGTTTTCATAGAGATAAACCTAAAGGGAGAAGGGGCATTCCTTCTTGGAATCTTTCTCTGGTTCTCCACCAGTTGACTAAGGCTCCCTTTGAACCCATGAGACAGGCTTCTCTAAAACACCTCACTTTTACGACCGTTTTTCTCCTAGCCTTGGGTTCGGGCAAACGACGGAGCAAAATCCATGCATGGCTTTACAAGAACATCAGACACCAGGAAAACTGGAGTCAGGTTTCCCTTTACCCTTCTCCCAGTTTCCTGTCGAAGAACCAGCTTGCTCGGGATGGTCCCTCTGCCGTAGCTCCAGTGGTTATCCCGGCATTGGCTCCCTCTTTAGACAGGTCCTTAAAGGAGGATAAGTCACTTTGCCCGGTACGCGCTTTGCGTTACTATCTGGACAGAACCAAAGATCTTCGTAAGGGTAAAGATCTGGTCTTTGTGTCCTTTAGGAAAAGTTTCCAGAAAGACATAGTTCCAGCAACTATCTCATCTTGGATTAAACAGACGGTCATGTTATGTTACCAGCTGTCAGATGAGGAATCTCATTCCTTGCATCAGGTTAGAGCTCATGATGTCAGGGCCTTTGCAGCATCCAAGGCTTTTCAAGGCGGGGTCTCTTTAGACCAAATCCTTGCAGCCTGTCACTGGAAAGCCCATAATACTTTTACACAGTTCTACCTGAAGGACCTTGCATGGGCCGACTCGGAACTATACCACTTAGGACCTGTTGTAGCTGCTCAACAGGTCCACTATGACCAGTAATAGCATTACTTAATTTGTACATAGTGCAAATATTGTATATATATAAAAAAAAAAAAAAAATCCAGGATTGCCCCTTGGATAGGGTTTTTCTCATTCCTGTTCCTCCTCTTCCTCACTGGAACTCTTACTCCTCCCTAGGTCTTCCTGGATCTCCTTCGGGCTGTTCTAAGACCTATATGTCGAAGAAAAACAAGGGGGGGAGTTATCGGGTGGTTTACCTAGATTGGTTATTTAGTATACACCGGTTCCACCCTTATGATATTATAGAGTTCTTGGCAATCCCCTTTTTTGGCTACCCTCCATCCACTGGGTAGTGATTCTGCATCTGTCCACTAGGTAAGATGTATTAATGCAATAAAATAGAAAATTTAATAGTAAATTAAATTTTTATAAGTTAATACCTTACCTAGTGGACAGGGGGATTCCCACCCTACCTTCCCCGCTAGTTTATCCAATAAGGGGATTTATTAAGGTAGGCAACAAAATGAGGAAGAGCGCATGCGCAAGCATGCGCACTACACCGACAGGTAGGCTGTACAGCCACCTGGCGAGTGAACAGGACACTACCGGTCCCGGCCAGAGCCCAGCTCAGGACGTTTTTTTCTAACGTTTGGCGTGACCGGCAAGGCGCCGGACAAATGCATCTGTCCACTAGGTAAGGTATTAACTTATAAAAATTTAATTTACTATTAAATTTTCTATTTTCATAGCTACAACATGGTAACTTGACTGTCTATCCCAATAGCTAAGTGAGTAATAGCTACTTTCTGATTTTTCAGTACCTCCCATAATGAGTAAAATCACCTATAACTTGAAAACTATTGCATATACAGAATTTTGTATAAATATGTTATTCAGCTACTTTTGGGTCAGCTACAGCATAGTAAAATTTCAGAGCTGTAGCTCAGTGTATAGCCGAGCAATAGCTATTTTCAGGTTCTTACTGTTGACTAAATCAGTTACAACTTGAAAACTATTCCATTTACAGTATTTTATTTAAATATGTTGTTCACCTACTTTGGCGTCAGCTATAACATAGTTATATTACGGACCTGTAGCTCATGGCACAGCTGAACAATAGCTATTTTCAGGTACTGACTGTTGAGTAAATCAGTTGTAACTTGAAAAATATTGCATTTGGAGTAATTTGTTAAAATATCTTGTTCACCTACTTTTGGGTCAGCTATAACATAATGAAATTACAGACCTATAGCTCATGGCATAGCTGAGCAATAGCTTTTTTCAGGTTCTCACTATTGAGTAAATCAGTTGTAACTTGAAAACTAATGCATTTACAGTATTTTGCTTAAATATGTTGTTCACCTACTTTTGGGTCAGCTATAACACAGTAAAAATTCAGACATGTAGCTCATTGCATAGCTGAGTAATAGTTACTTTGAGGTTATCACTGTTAAGTAAATCAGTTGTAACTTGAAAACTGTTGCATTTAGAGTATTTTGTTTAAACATGTTATTCACGTAATTTTTGGTCAGCTATAATATAGTGAAGTTGCAGACCTGTATGTCATGGCATAGCTGAGCAATGGCTACTTTCAGGTTCTCACTGTTGAGTAAATCATTGTATCCACTGGATAGCCGCGCGCAGTGTGTAGAGAGATTTCACCATTACCGCTCTAACGAAAAAAATATTATAGCTAGCCTTCTCAAGTTTGCAGGATATATTAATAACCTTAAAATGTTGCCTAGAAATATTTTTGGCCTCATTTTGAAAAACAAGATGGCCGACCGGGAAGTTTATTCGACTTAAAGCAAGGACTTTTGTTGGCCCCCAGGAACAAAGGGTATTATAGGTATAGATCTCAAATTAGCAGGATATGTTCGTCATTAAAAAATCTTGACTGGGAATATTTTTGGACTCATTTTGAAAAATAAGATGGCTGCCACGGGTGTTTCTTTGTCAGTCATGAAAAGTGCTTATATCTCACTTATTATTAGTCCTAGAGGTTTGGGATGGTAAACCAACCTATAGGAAAATATGGGCTGGGAATCTTTTGGTGTTGTCAGATTTGACCTTTGACCCTCCTTCAAGGTCAAACGAGGATAGCCAAACTTAAAAGTGCTTATAACTCGCGTATTATTGGTCCTAGAGGTTTGGGATGGTAAACAGACATATAGGAAATCATGGGCTGGGAATCTTTTGGTGTCGTCCGATTTGACCTTGGACCCCTTTTTCAAGGTCAAACGAGGATAGCCAAACTTAAATGTGCTTATATCTCGCTTATTATTGGTCCTAGAGGTTTGGAATGGAAATCCAACCTATAGAAAATCATGGGCTGGGGATCTTTTGGTGTCATCCGATTTGACCTTGGACCCCTTTTTCAAGGTCAAACGAGGATAGCCAAACTTAAATGTGCTTATAACTCGCTTATTAATGGTCCTGGAAGTTTGGGATGCTGAACCAACCAATAGGAAATCATTGGCTGGGAATCTATTGGTGTGGCCAGATTTGACCTTGGACCCCTCCTTCAAGGTCAAATGAAGAGAGCCAAACTTAAAGTGCTTATAACTAGCTTATTATTGGTCCTAGAGATTTGGGATGGTACACCAACCTATAGGAAATCATGGGCTGAGAATCTTTTGGTGTGGTTGGATTTGACCTTGGACCCCTCCTTCAAGGTCGAATGAGGATATTGCATTTGCAGTATTTCTTTAAATATATTTCAACCTACTTTTTACACTTAAACAGTTACCTTGCTTAGTCACACTTAGTCGTCATTTTCTGAGTCACTGTGATAGGGATTTATCTGAAATCTTACATTTTATAGCAAACTACTCTTTCATTTCCTAAAAGTAGCTATTATGTTAGAGCCATCCAACCCAATGGCCAACGCCAACGCCATTTTTAAGGTTATATAACAACCTTAATCAGCCAAAGGGCTACATAGTAGTCCGTCCTCCCGCCCCAAGGTCACCTGACCACTCTTTGTTTACCATATTTTGTTGGCCATCTTAGTAGTCAAGATGTGTTTTGGAAAGCTCTGATTATGGACATTTTCTTTGCAAAATGTCTTACAATATGGATTCTTATGACATATCAACAAGAAATAGTCTTCATTTGGACATGTTATACAAGTAAATACCTTATAATTCTGTGGATTTTGGGGTATCATGCGATCCATGCGCAGTTTGGAGACAGATTTCTGTCATGGTTTTGCTAAGAACTGGACTTCTACAGATACATTGGACGAAGGTTACTCAAGTTCTACAAATATATGCCTACCTTTTGCTGCTACTGTGGAAAAGAAGGTTATTTTAGCAAACTCCTTGCATTACACCACTACGGTGGTGAATGGAGGTAAAAAGTCTTAGGCATAGGACAAAAAGTATTTCATATATGTTTTAGTTATTTATGCATGTGTATTATATGAATGTGTACATATATGAACTTCAATTTACTTATTTTTATAGATTTTCTGTACATTTCAGAACAGTGTTTGGGATTTACATGGTCCTTTAAATTTCAATATAAGTTTTGGGATTAACATTATCACAATTGGCTTCATTGCTTTTTGTTTTGCCTGATGCATCAAAGACCAACTATTATGGTGTGAAATCTTTTGAAGTATATTAGATGTGGCTTCACAAGATTCTATCCTTTAAAATCAAAGAAAAACTTTGATGAAGTGAGATTGTATGAAGTATATTAGATGGCTTCACAACCTTTCCTTTTTCAAATCAAAAAAATACTATAATGAAGTGAAACCCTTTGAATTATAATACCTGTGGCTTCACTGTCTTTTAATCTTGTATCCTATGCAATCAAAGAAAATCTATAATCTTTTGTATTATATTAGATATAGCTTCACTGTCTTTGAACTTTCTTTTCTTTTTAATTGAAGAACAGTTATTGTTTTTACAACACAAAAGCAAGAATGTATGAAAAGATTAATGTAATTGTAATTAATTCCATCTTTGATATGGGAACACTTGACAATACAATTGGGATAAAAACTACAAGACACATTATTAAGTGTTCCTTTTCAAGTGTACTCTGGTAGGTTTGAGTAACAAATGATCATAATAAAGATGTCAAAAGCCTAAGCATAGATTAATGGTATGAAGCTGCTCAGGGGGGATTAAGTTGTTAAAATACAAACAGGTGTCAGCAACAAATATACAAATAACAAATACGTCTTTGTGCTGTAAATGAGCAGTGACTTACATATGTTTTATACAACAATAAATGTAAAATAAAAAAAAATTAATACTTTTTGCCTGGATATGCAATACTTTTTGTCCAGATACTTTTTGTCTTACTCATTTTAAGGTCAATAGTTTTTGTCCAGATACTTTTTGTCCTACAATCACTTTTCATGGCCACAACATGGTCAATAACTTGGAGGTGTATCTCCATAGGTAAGTCAGTAATAACTATTTTCAGCTTTTCAGCGCTTACTTAATGAGTGGGTGGCTCATATTTTTAAAATTCTTGCAGCTTCGGAATTTCTTTTGAACATGCTGTTCAATTACCATTTACTGTACTTCTGTACAGCACTTTTCCTGATAATTATGCTTTCCTCTCATTATCACCTTCACAACTCAAAAACACTCAGCTGACACAGTGCCCATTCACGAACACTCTACTCTTGTTTTATTTTGGGATGGGCCAAAGTTTCATTGGCTTTGCCCCATTTTTTTACCAATGTATTTTTTAAGTTCTTAATCTAAAATTTTATTTTTTTTCTAGATTCTTAATCCAAAATTTTATGGTTTTTTTCTAAGTTCAAAATCTTTTAAGCCCAATTTAAAAAAATTGGAATTTTTTTTTAGCTTCAAATTTTTATTCACTCACATTCATTCATTCATTCAATCACTCATTTTTTGTGTTTGGGGGCAAAGTGTTTTGTGTGGGTGGTGTAATGCATCTTGTTTTGGTATTTTTGGAACCTACAGTTGTTAATTCTTTTTGAAAGATGTGGGTAGTCCTGAAAAGGACCTTTAAATGTTTGACAGCAGTGGACCTGAAAAGGACCGTTTTTATTGCACTATAATAGGTTACCATGTGGCATCCGGCCAACGTCCAAGAAAAAAAGACGTCTAGTATTGACCAAATCCCCCCCCCCCCCCTTGTCCTGAGAGTGTACCACAGCAGTGTATTCCCACACTTCATCCTCCTCTCATTGGCCGCATGACTAAGAAGTGTTTAAAATAAGCTTATTTTATTTCACTTTTTTCTCAAGATATACGTATTGTTGGATGTTGCCATTCGGACATTTGTTTTATTATATATCATAGCTTATTCTGTTAAACTATGAATTCTGCAGGATAAGTATTTCCTTAATTTTTTCATTGTTGTGAGAGTTCTGGTGCGTACTGCCCAGATTTATTCCTAAGAAACGTCCTCCCATGAAACGAGTTCTAAGAAGCCCAGATCATCTAAATGCAGACATTTTTGCTTCATTTTTGATACACATAACTGCTGTCCAACTTGCAGAGAGGCTGGCAAAGGGGATGACCCTTGTGTAACCAAAGAGAAGCTATGCAATATTTGCTCTGCTTTTACTGAAGAAAAGCTTATCAAAATAAAAGATGTAGATATGTTAGGAAGCAAAAAGTGTCCGACACCTGTAATGCATCTAAAGGTGATGAACTGGACTTGCTGGGGGATGATGTGGAGGCATTTTCTGGATCTCAAGCAGACCTTGAGGGTGCTGCAGAAAACTTATTTTCATCTCCTCCACACCCCCAACCCTTTGTGTTTTGAGTCTTTATCTTTACGCACACCTTAAACTGTCCCACCCAACCCAGGCACAGCTTTACAAAATAAGATGGATAGCAAACTAGATAAATCGCTGGGTAATCAATTCAACATCCAACTCCAACAGCAAATGGGGGTCTTTCAAGCGTCCATACTGGAGGCTATGAAATAGAGGAAATGCAATCTGAAAAAAGCCTCCGAAGCAGGGGTAGATAAGACCTCCAATTCAACTTCAAAAGCAGGACCTAGTAAACAGTCTGTTGAATTATCTGACCCGAACAACCAACCGAACCCTAGGATCACTTGAACACCCAACCTATGGAAACAGACTTCTGTGGTCCTTCTCTTTCACCATGGTTCAGCCAAAGCGTCCAGTCCAAACATGGCTCCAAACACTCGAAACAGCCTGAAAGGGTGTGTTCTTCTAGAGCCAAAAAACACTCACAAACAGAAACCGAAGGTTCAGGCAAAATGCTTTTCACAGTCTTCATCTTCAGAGGAGGATCAGTCCTTTGTCCCTATTAAAACGTCTGAGCAAGATCAACAACAAAATAATCCAGACCCAGTCTTTTACAGGGATGTAGGTATGTCTGACCTCCCTTTACAGTATGCAGAGGAAGTAGAGACTTTTAGGCACATATTTGATCTCCCTGACCCCAGGGAAACTATGCCTAGGTCCTCTACCACTGTGCTGGGCCTGGGCGATGCAAAATGCCAACAGGATCTTAGGCCAAGAGGCCCTTCAGCTAATCTCCCATATCAAAGATACCTTTGAGAAGTTTGAGCAGGACTTCCTGGCCTCTAATTTACCTGAGGGTAAATATATAAAACCTCCTGCTTCAACAGAAAATTGGTACAAGGCGGGACAGCCTTGTTTTGAGTACAAACTACAGGAGCTTAATTCAGATTTTGCCTGTATTTTTCCTAATCCCTCTGGGGTTCCCCTACAAGTTCTTAAGGAACTTGAGCACCAAGCTAGACAGAATCTCTCTACCATCAACTTTGCAGCTACCTTTGCAAAGACTGCTTCCACTTCTAACACTGCTATGGAGAAGTGTCAGCACAGTCTTAAATCTACCTTCAAAAGGACCAAAAGGATCCAGAAGGGTGCCAATCCTGAAAAAGCTCCCAGGTGTGGCTATGAAAACGCCTGTGACTATTTTGAGATGTTGAATAAGAGAAAACTTATTCAATAGAGATGTTTAGCTTGCCTAAGAAAATCTTTAGCCCATATTCTCCAGAGGGAGCTCTATACCATGGGCAACACTGGCCTACTAAGACTCAAGGCTGAGATGACCCTCCTTCTACCACATCTAGGGGATTTTAGACGTCAAAGACTCAGGAATTCGAGTTACATACGTGATGAAAGGTGCAAACCTTCACCCCAAAGACCACAGTATCCAACTATTTACAGACGCCTCAAATGAAAGAGGGGGCGCTCACTTAGAGCAACCCTCTACAAAGGGTCTGTGGTCAGACAGGGAAAAAAGGCTACACATAAATGTTCTAGAGCTGAAGGCGGTTTCTCTGGCCCTTCAAATGATCAAGGACCATTGTCAAAATCAAACACTGTTGGTAACTACGGACAACTCAACACTAGTAGCCTACATAAACAAACAAGGAGGAACCCACTCAGCGGAGATGACCTGGTGCCATCATTCCAGGGTGTTTGAATGTGATGGCCGACCTTCTGTCGAGGTCGAACCAAGTTCAGTCAACAGAATGGTCACTGTATCCGCATGTGTTCAGACAGATCTGTCTCAAGTGGTTTACTCCTCATGTAGATCTATTTGCCACACGTCTGAACCACAAAGTTCCATTGTACGTATCTCCAGTCCCAGACCAAAATGCTTGGGACATAGATGCTCTGAACATAAACTGGACGGGTCTCACTGCCTATGCTTACCCTCTGATGGCTCTCCAAAAAATCAGGCAATGCCATTACCTGATCATCATAATATTCCCAGGCTGGCCAGGGATGCCTTGGTTTTGGGACCTAGTGCAGCTCTCAACAGAGATCCTACTTCAACTACCAGTGTCAAGAACTCTTCTCAAACAGTCCCACAACTATGTGTTTCACAGCGATCCACGACATCTCAACCTCCACGCCTGGTGTCTAGGAGTGGACAGCTACAAGGACAAGGCTTCTCTGTGGAGTTGGCAGAGAGAATTGCTGCCCCTTAAAGGTCAACAAAGACCATCTAAAAGTCAAAGTGGGCCCTATTTCAGAAATGGTGCAGAGAAAATTCGGTGGATTTCTCCACTCCCTCTGTGAGACAAGTCTCAGAGTTCTTTGCGTACCTGTCCCAAGACCAAAACAGGTGCCCTTCGACCATTGATGACTATAGAATGGCCATTGTTTACACCTTGGGCCCAGTGGGGCTCCATATTTCCCAAAGCTCAGACCTTAACAGGTTTTCACAGGGATCGTTCTAAAAGTTCCAGGAACCTTCCCAAATGGAACCTTTCTGTTGTACTTAATGAATCCACAAAAGCGCCCTTTGAGCCTATGAAAGACACAGACCTCAAAGATCTTACCCTTAAAACTGCTTTCTTGCTAGCTTCGGCCTCTGGCAATTGCTGCAGCGAAAGTCATGCCTGGGTTGCAAACAAAGCATCTAATATAGGCCAATCGGAAGAGGCCGCTTTGTTCCCTTCTTCAGATTTCATAGCCAAAAACCAACTAGCAAGAGAAGATTCTCAAAGTGTGTCTCCAGTGACTATTTCTGCTCTAACTGCCAATGTGTATAGACAATTCAAACAAGACAGGCCCTGAGGTACTATTTGGATCAAACCAAAGACCTAAGACGGCTCGATCTCTTCTCTTTATCTCCTTTAACAAAGGACATACCTCAGACATCAGACCCACTACACTCTCTTCTTGGCTAAAACAAACTATCCTACTTTGTTACAAACAAGCAGATCAACAAGCCTTGGACTTGGTTCAAGTCAAATCACATGACATTAGTTTGCGGCCTCTAAGGCCTTTCATTGGGGAGTATCGGTGAACCACATCATGCAAGTGTGTCACTGGAAAGCTCACAACACATTTACAAATTTTTATCTAAAAGACCTTACTTGGTCAGACGACAACAATATGTGGCTGGGACCAGTAGTAGTCTACTCATCCTTGGAAAGAAAAGAAGTCCGGGGGGGGGGGCACATCCGCTGCAGCCAAGTCTCCAGGGGCGGTATTGTCCTAGCTAGGACATGTTTTGTGAATACCAAGTTGGGACCCATCTTAACTAAGACAAGTGTCATAAATTTTATGACTAAGATAAGACTAAGATTAGGAATGTTAGTGAATACCACCCCAGGAGTCTAATTCCAGGGTCTAAGTATTGGGTTACCTCCTCAGGATGTTATGGTAAGGTGTTTTATCTATCATTACTGTATTTAACTGTATAATGAATTAAGTTTTATTCAAGTGTACCATAATCTCATATTTATTGTGGCAAGTTAATTAGATTTCAAGCCCGGGCTTGTATTCATTGCAGTGAAGCCCTTGGGGTTATACCCGCATAAGTGAGCACTGATAAACTTAATCCTTCTATCAAAACATCCAGACATTATCAGTACTCTCATTCATTAATCTTATAGTTTTTGGCTTCTTACAGGTCCGATCTTCAGAATTGGGGCTCTCTAAGCAGGACTCAGACTGGTCTTTCAAATATTCATTCTAATTTATTTATTTAATTCAAAATCCAAGAAAAAATTGACAACTCTTCCAGTCTCAGCTGTAATCCCTCCACCGAGCGGTTGGATTCAGCATTCAGTTCCACCTGGTAAGCTATTGTAGTGCAATAAAATTGAAAATTTTAATTACTTAAATGTAGCTTTTATAAGCTACAAGCTCACCATGTGGAACTGAAGAGAGTCCCACCCTGCCTCCCCACTGTATAACTGCTGTAAGCAAGTACAGTGGTTCTACTGCTGCTGATGTTTGGCGTTGGCTAACTGCAAAGGGGGCTGAGGCTGGGCTGGCTGCTGCTGCTATTCTGGCTGTGTGGTGGTGGGTCGGGTGATGAGAGCGGCTGCAGTGTGTTAATCTGTTGGTAGCTCATAATTGACTGTAGATTTCTAGAGAAGCTAGAGAGTCCTGATATGTTGTGTAGACTTTCTTCACCTGTGGCAGAGGCAACTGATTGTGGGCTGAAGTGCTTCGTCAGGGTCAGTGTGAAAGTAAGCAGTCTTAAAGTTCCGGCCTATTGGTCGTCAACAACTACAAAGGAAGTTGGTTGCCCTCTCTGTTGCTGCTGTCCTTTGGTTGCTTCTTGGCTCTGCTGAGTGGGTTGTATGGCCTGGCATGCTGGCAACTGAGTCTCTGGAGTAGTTAAGATGTATTTCCTACCAGATGGTTGAGATGTATTCCCTTGCAGCTGGTGCTGGTTGCTGGAATGTGTGTGACACAAGTGTTAAAGTTGCACTTGAGCTCGCTGCTGTGGTTGCTGGAGCTGACAGCTCCTTTTATCTGCCCTGCTATGGATGCCACTTAGAAGTGTTTTTATCCTCCAAGGCCTCCACCGCAGATGCCAGGTAGTTGAAGAAGGCTGTTCTTGTTGTCTCCTCCCTTGGCCTGAGAAATGATGGCAGCATGGTTTTCATTTGTGCAAACTGGTCCATGACTTTCTGGTTGACTGAAGAACGCCTGCACATTGGCTTGTAACAGAAGGCTGTATTGTGGTGTCTGATCCCATGCTGATCTCCATATTATCCATGTCAGTTGAACCTCTAGAGATGTCATGTACTAAGGTAGCAGATGCACTGGCTCCCCGGGTTGGGAACTTGAAGTCCCTTCCATCTGATGTGCATCTTCAAGAAGTTAAATTTATCCTGAATCCAGTTCTGCCTTTCCGTCTTTTCTCTTAGAGCCTGACCAGACTTGGATTGCATGAGCTTGCTGTGTTCCTGTGCCTCTTTCTCCCTTTCTCTTGCCTCCCTGTCCTCCCTTCTCCGCTGTATATAGGTCTGTAGGTGTGCCTGTGGGGATTTCTATCGTCCTCACTTATCTTAGGACACATTTTTCTTTGTAAAGTGTTTGTAAAGAAACAAAATCCTAACCACAAGTGTTGTATCACAACACTAAATTCTAGTTAATTTGTTAAAAAAAACAAAATCCTATCTTTAAACGCTGCCAGATGTAATGAGTCAAAGGCCAGATTCAGACTTGCCTATATAGTCACAGATTTCATAGCCGACAAGCCATGTGTCCCAAAAATGAGGCCGGCTTGTCCTACACAGTTCCCGGCTATAACTGCCTTGTCAGTTTCTGTTTACGGCTTGTCCAGATGTACTCTGCCAGACAAGACAATTACAGTATAGGACAAGACGGGAAGTGTGACATGTTTGATATTTTGCCGATCCACTGCGACAAGCTGGGAAACTACAACTGATCCTGACTCTGTAAACATTGCTCCCAACCCTCAAAAAATACCTAGTTATCGACAAGTCAGTTCCAGTGGAATACCCCCATCAGGTAGGAAGTGAACCATTTAAGAATAGAGCCCCCAACTGAAGACAACTGAGAAGTGTGGAATGATTGATGATGTCAAATTCAGCGGAGAGGTCGAACAATACCAAGGCAGTAGGTTCGCTTCTTGACAAGGATAGATGAACTTCATTTTTTATGGACAGAAGAGCCGTCTCAGTTTAATAACCTGTTTTATTACCCCACAGCTGTTAGGGCTGTCAGGGTATTGTTTTCACCCATGGTGTCTGGATAGGCGGGCGGCAGGAAAAAGTTTGTCTGGCCTGTAACCATAAGGTGTAGGAAGTTGATACTTGGAAGGGACATTGGTTAGGGGGTGTAGGTGTGCAACATCATGGTGTGACCTTGATTTGACCTTTCCGTAGTGACCTTGACCTATAAAATCTTGTCCATGCTATATCTTGGAAACTGTAAGGTATAGGAAGTTGATACTTGGTAGGGACATTGGTTGGGGGTTGTAGGTGTGCAACGTCATGGTGTGACCTTGATTTGACCTTGCCGTAGTAACCTTGACCTTTAAACTTTTGTCTGGGCAATATCTCTGAAACCGTAAAGTGTAGGAAGTTAATACTTGGTAAGATCATTGGTTTGGGGTTTTAGGTGTGCAACGTCATGGTGTTACTTTGATTTGACTTTTGATCTTGCTGTAGTGACCTTGACCTATAAAATCTTGTCCGGATTATATCTCAGAAACCTTAAGGTGTAGGAAGGTGATACTAGGTAGGGGCATTGGTTGGGGGTTGTAGGTGTGCAGCATCAATGTGTGACCTTGATTTGACCTTTGACCTTGCCTTTATGACCTTGACCTATAATATCTTGTCTGGGCTATATCTCGGCAACCACAATGTGTAGGAAGTTGATATTGGTTTGGTATTTGGTTTTGGTATATTGGTAGGGACATTGGTTTCATTTGAACTTTGACATTGTCGTAGTGACCATGAGCTTTAAAATCTTGTCTGGGCTTTTTCTTGGCTTTCATAATGTGTAGAAGTATGACACTTGGTAGGGACATTGGTTAGGAGGTGTAGGTGTGTGCATCATGGTGTAACCTTGAACTTTGGCTCTGCAAAGTGTGTTCACCTGGCAAATTTGAGACATGTTTCTCTTATGACAAAGATATAAGAATTACTGAAACTGAGTATATTCAATATCTCGATGTACTACAGGACTCAAAGCACAATTTGAGCAATCTGACTGTAAAAGTACAGTCCAGCTCTCAAGTTACTGACATTCACCTAACTGAAAGACATAGTCTGGAGGATGACCATTTATCAACGTCCTTGGGTTTCTTTAACCTGCCGCTTGGGATAGGACCCAATGACACAGGACTGCCATTTTAAGTGGTCATCCGAGCCACTATGTGCCTGTATCTGGGATTGAACATCGTCCTCTGTGTTCCTAGGCGAGTGTGTTACCCACTAGGCCACAGTGTCAGTTATTCTTATATTTACTATTACCCCTGATAATATGCAAAAATAAACTGAACAGATTAATAACTACACATTTAAGGAATCAACGTCATAACACTTTCCATATTTTATGTAAAAATTGTCATTTAATTTTTCAAATAGTAGTCAGAAAATCTATGAAAAATGCCAAAATTCAAACATAAAAAACAACAAGGAGAACATTTAAGAATAAGAGATTGACTATAACCATGGCTGCATTTTGAAGTTTCCTTGGCAAACAGAAAATGACTCAATATCACGAGATTCTGAAATCACCCTTGACAAAAGGGGAGTGACCCTGCAACTAACTTCTATTCACAATTGTATCAGGTATGTTATAGTTTAAGAAACGATATTAACCTACAATCTACCCCTTCGTCTCACGTATTACAAAAGTTCATACATTTGTTAATCTTTAAGAAATATTTGAAAAAAATGCAGTGTTATCGTCAAACTTGTTTAAGTATATATTTGAAGAAATAGTGTAATCATCACACTAGTTAAAAGAAAATGAGAAAAAACAAAGTTATTGTCACACTAGTTGAAAGAAATCAAAACCTAGAATAACTGTAAAAGAAACCACATTCAGCATGACAAATTTCTGAACAAGTTATATAATTCTGCTAACTTTAATTTATTTTCAGTGTAATGTATCTTTCTTTACATTACTGTACTACAAAAGAAACTGATCTATATAGATGCTATAGTGTGTAAATCCCAGAAAGTGATAATGTATGTAAACATAGTAAATTATACCTGTCAATATTATTTTGTCACACTGGACCATTTGTAAATAATCCTTTGTCCAACTCAAACTATTCTCTGATTTAGTTATACATCTGCAGTATAGGTTGTTTCACATGTCTCTATTGTTTGGTGTTGACCTTTATATCTACTGTCTCCTGCCATTATTGTGCAATAATTATGTAATTACCTTGTTTAAAATCCTTATATCCCTCTATCACGTCTGCCATATCAATAGAATTAGGTAGTTGGTCTGACATGTATTATATGCATTTTGTATATGTTTTATTCAAATTTCAAAATTTATTCAAATTTCATTAAATTCAAATTTGATCTTGAAGAGGATACAGGTCTTGAAAAATGACCTATAGGAGAACATAATTGAAAGAAGCATTGGGGGTTATATTTCTTTCATTATTTTTAAACACTAATAGTATTTACAATCCAGTTTACAATTTAAGGTAATAAGAAAACAGTCACAGGGTCACCTTAAATTTAGCACAATAAATGGACATACAAGCTAACTTAAAGTGGTTAATCCAACTTGAATAACATAGTAAATTGGAAAAAAACCTATAAGGGTGTTTGAAGGTGACTCTATGCTGGTGTAACATTAACTTAGTGGATACTTCCCACTAAAAAGTAGTGAGAGAGTTACTTGTAAATATAAAGAGGTGGTTAATCACCCTAGAACATACAAAAACAAGTATGTATAGCTGGTAAAAAATAAAAAGCATGCAGCCATTAGTTCACAATTACAATACATATGCTACATCAATAATGACAATGACAGCTTAGGAGTGTATTGTTTATTGTTTATTTGGGGTTTTACGTCGCTTTCAACACTGTACAGGTCATATCACGACGGGTAGTTGGAAGGGCAGAGGAAACCAGTACATATAGTTCGCTAGGGTTGTGTACTGTAAACTGCCGACCAACGGCAAGCAACTACCAGCTTTCCCACTTACGGCCATGACGGGGATCGAACCCCGGCCGCAGAGGTGGGAGGCGAGAGTGTTACCACTCTGCCACCGTGGCCCCGCTTAGGAGTGTAAGGCACAACTATCTTCATCACAGTAGAGCAATTATAAGAGAACACAAAAACAGTCAGAGCAAGTCCATTTACTGATAGATCGACTACATGAAACTGAATTTGGTTACTGACATATCAAAGCTTCTAACTTTAGTTACAGGAATGCGTAAGCAATGCCATTTACCATAATTACCATAGATAAAATATGAAATACTGGTACAGACCCTACAGCACAATAATTACTATATAGAGTGGACCTAAAAAGATAACAGAGATTTTCTGACTCAACAGATACAATCAGACAGCCTACCAATAAACGTTACTTAACAGTAGTTGTAATACATAGTTAACAACCCTGTGAGCAATTAGTGAGATATATAATAAAATAGTATTTACATATATACAATCCACACTCAAAGAATAGCTACAACAGGTTATCATTGACCAATAATATACATGGTGGAGCAAGACCAATAGCAGTCTTCAATAACTTCAGGACATATAAAAATAGAATTTAACATTACTAAGCGGCCCTGAAGCCCAACACCGCCCCTACTATCCTGTGAATTGTGCACAGGCCCCTTCTCGGAACTCCGATGGTCACCATAAAAAGCTGAGTAATACAGCTCCAAAAGTTCTCAACCTTATGACCTCGAGCCAGTAACTTTGAAGCCACAAGTCTTGACAAAGCTGTTACATGGTACAAGTCGTAAGCCAAGCACTGTCTTACATTTAAATATTTAACATTCACAGTAAGTACTCGGATGTTAACGCCATCAATCAGCAAGCTTTGCTCCAGGTATCAGAATCAAGGCCTTGCTCCAACCATACCGACCTGGTAGTGAGGTAATTGATAACCTTCAAATAGAAAGAACAAGCTAAGCATCTCTTCCAAATCACAACCTATGAGGGAATGGGATACAATACTAAAATAATACAATGTTGAGATTTTAAACAAAGGGTGGGTTCAAATTCTTGCTATTAATCCGCCAGTTAAACATGAACACTCTCAATCCATTTAGTAGTAGGAGGTGGAGTAGGAGGAGGAGTAGCAGCAGCAGTGTGAACTGATGTTTGTTCCCAAGCCTGGTCATTACACCACCATTCATTTAATGTGTTGACAATTTGTAAGAAATGTGCTGTGTTTTATTGAATATTAGAAAATGCCTACCATATTATTCATTACCATAAAAAATAATCTTCAGGGAGGCCAATTTTACAGCTTTATAAATTTAGGGGAGGCCAGTTTTCTAGGGGGTCAATTTCGTTTCCCATACGACTTACCAAAAATAATAATAACCAGTAGAAATATGATATTTATACAAACGGTACTTGTGGTAGTTATTTTCCTTTTAAATCTACTCAAGATGTGTTCAAGCTTTTGAGGCATAAATCAGAATTACATGTCCTTTAATGATTGGAATATAGAAGTACATATGTCAAACCCATTGTCCTCGATGCAAGTTAAATTGAAAAGAGCTCTGGGCTTTAAGATAAAGTAATGAATTAAGGGAAAGATACAATTAATACACATTTCATAACTTCTCTAAACGCAAATAACTTAAATGGTGTCATGAATTTGTTATCACAAGGTCTTTGATCTATCTTTGTTTCTGAAAAACATTTATTTGATCAAGATAACACTTATGAAATCAAATGTTCAGGGTCATTTGTGGAGAGTAGTATACCGTTAATTGTGTTCTTATCTTTGGAAATGTATGAAACACAACAGGTAAAACTTGTTGATGGAATCATTGATAACATTTACAGTTCTAGATCCCAATCAATATATAAGTGTTGGGTGTTAACATATCTTTCTATATAAGATGTCTATCTATGGAAGACTTTTAATATAATTAAATGTGAAACAACATCGCTTGTCACAATATTTCTTGAAAAACCATGGCTTATGCTCCACTAGGTAGCACTGCGAGTCGATTTCTCAGCAGATCTCACAAATGCAGGCACATTATGTCTGCTTCACAGTGCAGAAAATCACAACATATCGCCTACGTTACACCCGAGGCTGACAAAATCCCTTACAAAGGAGATTTCTCTCGTGAGAAGTGTGATTTAAGACGCCAATGGGTGGAGAAGTATGTTGGAGTAAATTTACCAAATATTTCAAAGTGGTGGACTGAACACCATTCTCCCGAAATTCTGAAAGGCAACCTAGAGCTACCCATTGGCACTATAAGTATACCTATGGCAGCTGTTGGTCCCCTGCAGATTAATGGTAAGCATGCACAGGGGAAGATTCTTGCTCCCTTTCCAACAACGGAAGGTCTTTTAGTGGCCTCCATCAACAGAGGTGCCAAGGTATTGAATGAATGTGGAGGAGTCACTGCCCATACATCACAGAAACGGATGAGCAGAGGCCCTGTCTTCAAGACTGGAAGTGCTGAGGAAGCTCTGGCTTTGGGGGAGTGGGTTAAAGGCAAGATCCCCGAAATCCAGGAGCAGATTGTCAGCAAACATTCCAATCATGCAGTTCTGAAGGAAATCATCACTGCATACGATTTTGAGGTAGGTTTCGATTATATTTTGTAGTTCAAAGAAAGAACAAAAAAAAAGAGCTAGTAAAGAAAAAGTGCAATAAATGTTTTGATTTTGCTACGCTTAAAAGAGAATGTTTTATAAATTTATTGTTCTAAATAAATACATTGTTAGAAGAAATGCTTGGAAGAAGTCTTAGGAACAAATGCTTTTCTATACTGCAATGTATATATCGCCACTGCAGACTACAGTATACAAAATATCTATATTAATTAATGCAAACATCTGTCTATCTGTCATTGGATAGTTTCAAATAAAAGCTATGATGTATTTTGCTTTAGAATGTCCACATGCTCCTCAATTATGAAACTGGTGATGCAGCTGGGCACAACATGGCAGCCTTTTTGTCATGGAAAGCTATTCAGTGGGTCGATCAAGAGGTAACAAATGCCTTATTAGTGCACTCTTTTAAGGACATATCAAACTAGATATGCAGTAACTGAAAAATTATTATTATATTCTGATAAAATCAAATATTTTAATTTGCTATGCTATGTCTAGATTCCAGCACACAAGCTGACATTTCTTCGTTTGGGCAATATTTATTTCACAATATTCTATTTATGCTTTGTAATTTCTTGAGGAATAGTACACACAGTAAGGTCATTTAGAAAAGTAATTCCAAAACTCTCATTTTTCCACCACAAGCAATGATTATCAGGAAGTTTCATATCAGTTAAACAAAAAACCAAAAAGCCTGAATCAAATTAATTTGTTTCTTTTGCACTTGCAGTAAACCAGTAGCTTACAGTATTATGACAACAACATTCCATCACTGAATCTGATAATTGTATGAATGTATCCACCAGAGTTCATTACACTAAAGTCACTACAGAGATTTTCTTTAGTTTTGAGGGTTTGATCACCTCAGGATAAGTGGTAGACTTGCTGCAAGTCTTTGAATTTCTCATTTCACCAAATCTGACATACATGGAATCATTATGGATCAACCTGATGAGTAAGGAACCTACTGTCTTATGAAATACTAACTTTTTTTAGCCCCAAATTCTTGTAAAACTTAGGTACCCATACAATACCTAAAGCCTCTCTTACATCCCATCGTACGTGAACGTACATCCTGGTTACAGAGAAAAATCGGCTGATTTGCAAGGGACCCTCAAGGTACACTTGCGTTTTTATGACAGAATATCAAGGTCGCACAGACCCCGTAATGAAAATTGGCATGCAGATTATTCTCTGCGTGCTTGCAGTATGTCTACAAATGCATCCATGCCTCAAGGGTAACCTAGGGGAAAATTAGGCTAGTACATTCTCCTGGCAAGTGTTGTAGGTTCTCCCCATTTACTTACATTGTTTACACATGCTGGAAGATATACTCACGTGTAACTTGCATGTACATAAATCAACTGTACGACCTGTAGCTAGTCACAGTCCGTTCTTTGGTCTTCAAGTTGTGACACTGTTTTTGGAATAACACACCCTGTTTGTACGTGCAAACCTCTACTATCACACTATCAGGCTACGTCAATATTTTTCAACAATATTTGCAGCACACTTACGTGTCTATACACGTACGACGTAATGTAAGAGAAGCTTTAGACAAAAGGACTTGCAGAAAGTCTGGATAAGTGGGGGTACTTGAGGTATCGTATGGGTGTAGCTCTGCGAGAGGTCAAAGCAGAAGGATGATCCTTGCCATTGTGCTGTGTTGCTAAGGCAGTGAATGACCTTATTGTTTATAAATAGATACAAGAACAACACATCATCTAGGACTCTAGGCATATTTTATTGTCTAAGGTAGTTAATTTCCTTTCAGGATTTGTACAAGACAGGGGAAGCACTTTTATATATCAATACTATCAATTATACTAGCATGTTCTCAGTCTATTATGATTGTATAATACATAGATTTACTTGGTTAAAGATTTATACTCAGTTTGATGAAATAATATAATTTCTTCAACATGTTATGACAATGTTCATAATGGAAAGCTTAAATTTATTTAAATTTCTGTTTTAGAAGTTGCTCAGTTATTCAGGAAAGTATTTTTGTGGCTTTTTTTCCAAATGAGATTCTTATTTAAATGTGAATCATGGTTTATTGATAGTTTTCCATTAAATCTTTTCTCTTTGTTGCTTGCTGTTCACTGTTGATACACTGATACATTGTTGACTTCATTAATAATGGGCGATAGTGATCCTTTGATTGAAGTTTACTTTAAATAGCGTTTTAGTATTATTTCTGATGGACAGTTTGGGTTTCAAAATTAAAAAATATTTTGGATCCCTCATTTAAGGGCCAACAAGGGTAGCCAAACCTAAAAGTGCTTCAAACTTGCTTATCATTGTTTATAAAGCCTCAGAATGTCAAATAAAAGGCTTGAGAATCTTTTGATTTGGTCAGATTTGACATGAAAATCACGGTCTGGGAATCTTTTGAAGTGGTCAGATTTCACCTTGAACCCAACCCTCCAGGTCAAACGAAGGTAGTCAAACTGAATAGTCCTTAATACTCACTTATTATTGGTCATAGAGGCTTGGGGTGTGAAGTTTATGGGTTATCATGGATTGGGGATATTTTGATGGGTTTTTTTTCATTTTACTTTGGGTGCCTTCTTCAAGATAAAAATGTGTAGCCAACTAAAATAGCTAGCAACTGGCTTATTATTGGTCCTACATGTTTTGGATGTCCAGCTAAGCTACAAGAAATCATGAACTGGGGTGATTTTAATGTGCTTGTTTTTTACCTTGAATCCCTTCTTTATCCCTTCTTTAAGGTCAAATAACGGTGGCTATACTTTAAAATCCTCGTTTATTTTTTGTTTGTATGGGATGGAGTATGAAACCAACCTATAGGCAATCATAGTCTGTGAAACTTTTGATGTGCTCATCTTTGACATAAAACATATTCTTCAACGTCAGGAAACGGTAGCCAAATATGAACTCCCTCACTATTGCTCCTAGCATGAGTGCTAGGTATATTGCTTGGATAACTAGGGTTCTTTATATCTCCCGTGAATACAAATATGCATAAGTTTTCCATGCTAGGACAAATTAAAACACTAATATGGAATGACGATAAACTTATTAATTAAATGTATCAGCATAATGTTTACCGATGTTTTAGAGACCAAAGAACATCACTGTTGAAAATTACTGGATGGAAGGCATCATGGCTGGAGACAAAAGATGTTCTCACTTTAATGCAGTTATAGGAAGAGGCCTTTCCTGTGGTGCTGAAGCTATTCTCTCAGAAGATGTTTTGAAGCGGGTATTCCGCACAACTACTGAGAAGATGATGAAACTGTACAACATCATGGTGAACATGGCCATCCGCTCTCATGCCATGGGCGCCAATGCAAATATATCCAATGTTATTGCTGCCATGTTTGCAGCTACAGGTCAAGATATGGCCAGTGCTGTGGAGTCAAGCATGGGAAGTTTGGTTTTCAATAAAAATGATGGCCCAGAAGGTGGAATTAAAACATCAGTCTGGATTCCATCTTTAGCTATTGGCACAGTTGGAGGAGGAACAAGCTTGCCCACTCAGAGGGAGTGTCTTGAAATGATGGATTGCTATGGACCTGGTAAAGTGAGGAAACTTGGTGAAATCATTGCAGCATATGTGTTAGCTTTGGAAATTTCAACTTTTGCATCCAACAATACTGGAGAACTTGCAGAAGTCCATCAAAGTATGACCAAAAAACGACCAACATAAACTCAAAGACTTATCCAACCTGATTGTATTGTTATTTCTATTTGTTCATAGTTATGCCTAAAAAGGCTTGCATATAAAATCTGTTGAAGTTATACAAAGTGTTATAGCTATATATTAGCTAGAAAAGAATTAAAATGGCTGGGGGCTGAGTACGCAGCAGCGAACGTTATTGTCAGATCAACTGATATATCTATGGTATTCACATATAATATAAATTTATAGCTTTACAGTGTTAATCATTATAAAAGTCAGTATTAGACACGACTAGATAGTCATTCTTTTAACCCTTCTTTAAGGTCAAATAACGGTATTGTCCATAGCAATCCATCATCCCCCCCCCCCCCCCCCCACAAGAATATATAATACATATACTTTTCAATCAGTAGCAATATCTATGGATGCTATAGCTATATATTTTTCACGATAGTTTTAGGATAAAAGACTGTATAAATATGTGTCAACAACATTCGTCATAGTGATACCAATAAATGTGGATTATTTAATTGTGGATTTGTCATATAAAAGTTTTGACATCTATGACTTTTGAAATAATTTTCATTAATGTCCCTTTCTAAACATGGTATAAATTACAATATGAAAAGCTTATGGGTAAGAAACTGCCATATTACTCCCTTCTGATCAATATTTGGTTATGAGCTTACAACCTGAAAAATATAAATTTTGGTGTTTACTTCTCTTAAAACAAGTCCCCACTACATATAAACAAACAACAAATACCAACAACATAGTTTATTTGGATGGGAACTCATACTATCTGCAAGGGGGCTCGGTGGTGAAGCAGTTAGAGTGCTCGCCTTCAACCTCTGATGTCGCCGGTTTGAATCTCGTCCCGGGCATTTCATGTTGGAAAGTTGGTATTTACTTGCCGATGCCCGGCACTTTAGAGTGCAGAATCTTGACCAACTAGCATGCACTGGTTCCTCCATCCGTAAACTACCCATCGCAATATGACCCTGGCTGATGAATACGATGTAAAACAAAAAATAAAAAAATCATACTTTCTGCAATAAAAAGACAGAAAACCACATTTAAAAGTGGTCTCTTTAACTAAATACGTGGTGACCAATGGAAATGTCATTTAATTAACAATTCACAACAAATCCAGACTATTTTGTACTTAAATTATTATGTCAAAGGTCAATGTTAGGGTTTTACATCCTATTCAACGGTCAGAATTATAATCTTGAGTTAAACAGCTCAGTAACATGTTGGGAGCTTCAGACTGCGGTACGAGATGGAAGTTATTTTGCTCTATACTGATGAACTTAAGATCTGCAGTTATTTTAAAAGCCAAAATTTTACATATATTTAGACAAATATTACTTGCATGGGAAGAAGTTCATCTGATATCAATAAAAATTAATGAAATTATATATTTTGAAAGTTATCAGAACCAACAAATCAGACATACTTCTATTCGGGTTTATTCATTTTACAGACATTTTAACGAAGCTTTATTTCTTAACATATTTAAGATTATGATTAATAATAACACCTAAGAAAACAAGACAATTGCCGCAGCAGTTATCTCCCGCCTTAGGATCAATAATATATGAGAACTAAGGGAGATATAAGACCTTTGTAGTAAGATGACCCCACTTGACACTGAAGAAGGGGTCAAATGTCAAAGTTAGCAATTGGAAAAGATTCCCAGGCCATGACTTCCTCCAAATTGTTTTCACATTCCAAACCCCTAGTAGCAATGCTAAGGGAGATATAAGGCCTTTTAAATAGGATAATCCCATTTGACATTAAACTGATATAGTGGCCATTTTGTTTTCAAAACTAGGCCAAAATTACTATAAGGGCTAACTTTCCTAGCCATATATCTTTTGTGCAAATTTGATTAACCTAGCTGCAATATTTCAAGTTTTACAGCATCTTAATGATTTTCAAATATTTGGCTCTCGTGGCCATTTTGTTTTTCAAAATGAGGCCAAAATTGTTCACAGGCAAAAAAACATTGGCAGACCAGGACTTCGCATGGGCTGTTTTTATATTCGGAAGCCGTAGCACCAATATAGGGAGAAGTAAGGACGTTTTAGTATGATGACCCCAATTAACCTTGAAGCAGGGGTCAAAGGTCAAATTCAACACCTGGTAAAGATTCCCAGGCCTTGACCTATATATACATATACTTATAAGATTTTACGGGAGAATAGTTGATCAACAAGTGTCACTTGATGTTACAAGCTAATGGGGATGTTCCACTGGGGCTGTCCTTACAGGTGCCAACGACTCTAGGATTGGTTGAAACTGTCCGGACTCGGGGATAAAAATCTAGAAAAAGGGGCACCACAAATTTGGGTCAGTTTATTCTCCACAACAGGACGTAGTACATCCCAGCATGTCTGGTTAATGATTAGTAGTAGGGATAAAACCAACGCTACATAAACCCCTTCTGTCTGCTGTAAATGATCATTTATCACTGCAAATATGCCAGCTTCTACATCAGAGAGACCTTCGACAGAAGCTTAGGGTACTTTTGTTTTTTATTGACTTATTAATATTTGAGTTTTTTATATTTTGATTTTCATTATGATTTGCAGTCAGAGAAGGACTCATCTGAACGCAGGACCAGTACCGCCCACACCTTCACTTAAGCCACAGCGAGGAGAAGAAGAAAGCCACAAAACCCCTGGGTCATGCCATGGATCCTTCAGGATGTTACCAGCATTTTTTTTACCTCATTGAGAAACGCATAAATCACCACCACCACAAATTTTTATTTCTAATTTTAACACTTTCTTAAGTACCAAAATCTCTGGAGAACCTCAAAAGTTTCTCAAAGGTCAAAACTGAAAAGGTCTGGTCAAAAGGTCAAAAGCATGCCCAAAAATATCAAAGATTCTTTAAAAAGTGTTTTCAGTTTCCTGGGGGTCAAATTATTTGTTGGGGACCAAATTTTTTGGCCATATTTTTATTTATTTCCAAAGCCTTATTATTTTCAAGCAATTATTCCAAAATTTTCTATTTTTTAAAAAAAGTTCAAAATCTTTTAAATTATTTTAAGATTAAAATATATTAAATATAAGTTTAAATTATTTTAAGGACTTCAAATTTTGAACCACTCACTCATTCACTCATTTTGTTTTTTTTATGTGTGTTTGGAGGTCATGTGTTTGGTGTGGGGTGGTGTAATGCTTCTTGTTTGTCGATTTTTGTCAAACAGCCAGCTATTAATTGTTTTGGAAGATTCGGGTGATCCTGAGAAGTATCTTTAAATTTTACAGCAGTGCTGCTGAGGCTCTTGCTGCTGGGTGGTTGGAGGAGAGGTGACGTGTTGATGTGGGTCACTTGGTGAAAATGACAAGGCAAGAGAGTCCTAGTATATTTTGTGAACTTTCTTCACCTGTGGCAGAGGCAACTGACGGTGGTCTAAAATGCTTTATCGGCATCAGTGTACAAAGTAAACAGTCATGAAGACCCAGGTTGTTGGTCATCAACAACTAAGAAGGTATCTGGCTACCCTCTTGGTTACTGCTGTCCTCTGGGTGCCACTTGGCTCTGCTGAGCTGGTTGGATGGCCTGACTTGCTTTCATCTGAGTCTCCGGAATAGTTAAGATGTATTCCCTGCCAGCTGGTGCTGGTTGCTGTGGCTGTTGAAAAGTCTGCGGTACATATGTGGCACTGGATATCCTAGAAAGTATAAGTTGCTGAGGCTGATGGTTTCTTTCCCCTGTCCTGCTCTGGATCCCACTTAAAAGTTTTACAGCCTCAACATTTGAAGGTCTTTTTCTTTTAAGCCTCAACCTCAGATGCCAGGCACTCGCAGAAGGCTGTTCTCGTGGTCTCCTGCCTTGACCCGAGAAAAGATGACAGCATGGTTTTATCTGTGCAAACTAGTCCATGACCTGATCATCTACTGTTGAATGCTGGGAAAGTACACTGCCGCTTGTAACTGAAGGCTGTATTGGGGTGTCTGATCGCATGCTGATCTCCATACTATCCATGTCAGTTGAACCTCCGGAGATGTAGTATGCTGAGGCCAGATGCACTGGCTCCTTGGGCTGAGGATTTAAAAGTTGAAGATTTACTGGTCCCTTGCGTCTGATGTGTGTCTTCAAGAAGTTAATTTTGTCCTGAATCGAGTTCTGTCTTTCTGTCATTTCCTTGGGAGCCTGGCCAGATTGGACTGGGTGAGTTTTCCATAACAAGTCCTTTGGGATTCGAACTAAGACTTGCACACATTGACAGCTTACAGCTGATAGCAAACCTCTCCCACAGGTATTCTTTTCTGGCCTTGTCCTTAAAGTGCTCGTTGTTCTTGTCGTAGAGCTTCTCATGATCCTTGGCAAAGTCAAGCTAAAATGATGTTGTCCTGTCCTACATATTTCCTGGCTTGTCTTTTTCTGTAACCGCCTTGCTGGTTTATCCTAATGTGTTCCCGGGTTGTCCTGCTGAGATGTTACAGACTCTGTGGTGGAGGACTTGGAGATTTCTTATCTTGATGGAAAGCGACCAAGTCAGGTTGGAGATGCTTACAAAAAGTCGGTTTGCTTTCTAGTATGGTCGGTTGGGATCTGGAGTATGATCTGGAGTATGAAAAATGTACCTTATACGCTGCCTGGTATTGATCAGTCTTTTCTTTATCAGTACGTCCGACCATAAAGTACAGGTCAAGGGTTGTTTTGTGGGCTCCGTACTACCTCGATCTTTCAGACTGGCTAGTTTTGGTACAAATGCAAGATGCTTTCCCTAATCAGTGAAGTCACGATCCCTCTGTGTTCCCTTGCTTTTATGTGGGGATATATCCCTAAATCTTGGACCTATTGTGATGGGGGTAGCTAACTGTCAGTCTGTAAGAAACAAGGGTCCAATGATTTCTGACGCTGTGTTCAATCACTCACTGGACATATTATCACTGGTCGAAACTCATATTCACCCGACTGATACCGATTGTCTGCTTCAATCCATCACACCACCATTTTATAAACTGTGTCAAAGACCTCGTGCACATGGCTCGGGTGGCGGAGTTGGCTTTCTCATAAACAGCAGCCTGTCTCATAGAATTGTGGATCATCCCACTTTCACCAACTTTGAATGTCTGGTAGTCAGCATTGGATCGAATGCTCATTCTACATTGGTTGCTTGTGTTTATCGTCCTCCAGGTTCATGTTCCAATCCTTTTTATGATGAGTTTTATACGCTAATTGAGTTCCTCTCATCTACGAATTCCTCCTTCATCATTTGTGGTGACTTTAATATTCACATTGACACAACATCAAGGGAGAGTGTTAATTTTCTTAATATTCTTGACTCCTGCAATATTACTCAACATGTTCATTCTGCTACCCATCTTCATGGCCATACCCTAGATCTCATCCTTACTTCGGATAGTTCTCTGGTTTCAAATGTGGTTGTAAGTGACTACATCTCCGATCATGCAATGATCAAATGCCAAGTTGAAACTTCAATAACTCCTAACTCACAAGCTAACAGAGTGACTTACAGGAGATATCATAAAATAAACATGGACACTCTACGCAATGACTTGAGCAATTGTTCCTTTGTTGCTTGTCCGGGTGACACTGCGGAAAAACTGTATGATCAATACACTAATGATCTTTCCAACCTACTGGACAAACATGCTCCAGAGGTTACTCGCTGTCTTGCCAAGGAGCCAGCAAAGTGGCTATCAGATACCTACAAAAATGCCAAATCCATCCGACGACAGTTTGAACGCATCTGGCTTGGTCTAAGCTTTGCATATGATGCTCCCAAAATATGGAATGAACTCCCGGATGATGTACGATCAGCCACTTCTATTGCTTCCTTCAGAAAAAAACTTAAGGCATACCTATTCTGCCAAGCTTATCCTCCTTAGTATTTTCCACCCCATATGGCGTTCTCCGTGATGTCGACCATTGCTATGTATAAGGACAATCATTTTTTGTGACTATGCTTATGATGTTGCGTCTTAGAGTCTGTCACTTTGGCAGAGATTAAGCGCTATAAAAGTTGAATTGGAATCTTAAATATCTCATTTGCTCGTAAATAATTTTTTTTCTTTTTGCTCTTAGGTTTATCTTTGCTTCTATCTTGAACCTTGACTTTATCATATCATCTAACCTCTATTGTGTTACCTTAACTATAATGTTCCTATCTCTTTCACCAAGATGTTAACAAGTGGTTTTACACTCTTGTACTACGTTATGGCTTTATCATATCATCTTATCTCCAATATAGGATCAGATGTGGTTTTACACTCTTGTACTACTTTATGGCTTTATTTTAAAGGTTTCATTTATTTATTTATTTGGGGTTTTCGTCGCTTTCAACACTGTCATATCACGACGGGTAGTTGGAAGGGCAGAGGAAACCAGTACATACAGTTCGTTAGGGTTCTGTCCTGTAAACTGCCGACCAACGGCAAGCAACTACCAGCTTTCCCACTTGAGGCCATGCCAGGAACCGAACCCCGGCCTCAGAGGTGGGCGGTGAGAGTGTTACCACTCTGCCACCGTGGCCCCCGCAAGTACAGTGTAAGTACTGTGTAAGTTATACAAAGGTGCAGGACAGTGAAGAGGGGGAAAATGTATGCAAAGACAGAGTATCAAAACAAAACTATTCAATAACAAGATTTTTTCTTATTAATTAGTAAACTTAAAGTTATGGAGTAAAAATTATTAAAATTTATTAATTAAAGTTATGAAGTAAAAATTAGTAACATATATCAATTAAAGTATGACTCTCAATGGAAATAGCTCAAGTACATGACAAGAGCACGCAGAGAGGGCATACCTCTACCAAAGCATGTAATAATAAGTAAATGGGAATATCTGGATTATTCCTTTGTATCAAAATTTAATGGTTTCTAAATTGGACCAGAACAATCTTCTGATTTTAAAAATACCTAGTAACCTACTGTGCAGGCCATTAACTGAATGATCTCATTTCACGCATGTTCACATTAGGACCAATAGGTGCTAACCCGGACAATTTTGGTAAAAAAAATCACTCCAGAATCAAGGATATTGACCAGATCATGCCAAATTTGAATAAGTTCTTCTTTGTAATACTTCTGATGCTCCTTGAAAATTTCATAATGATCCGTGCAGTAGTTTTGGAGTTGTGGTATAAACAAACAAACAAGCAAACAGACTGAGTAACATACATTGAAAAATTGTGCAAGAAAACAGAGAAATAGCCATGAAAATAATAACTCCTGGGGGGGGGGGGGGGGGGGTAACAATTAGTGGCAACAATTCACATGTCTTTGTGATAAGAGAAATATATCTCAAATATTACTATAGAAAACATTCTGGCAGAGTCACGGTCAAAAGTTGGTCTAAGGTCACACAATGACAAGGCACTTGTACAACCCCTAACTGATATCCTTACCAAGTTTCAACATCCAACACCTTACTGAGATACATTCCAGACAAAATGTGTATCCCTGTCTGCCTGCCTGCCCAACTGCCTGCCCGCTCAGATGGACATCATTGGTAAAAAACAAATAATCTACATTTTACCCATGTAGAATCATAATTCCTACCACAGGGGTGACCACAAGTAACAGTACTTACATAAATCTTTCAAGTGATCAGTCAAAGGTGACAGTTTCTTTTCAAAATAGACCCATAAACTGATTACAGGGTTTTCAGCAATGAGAGACAAAGAAAGCAATGTTTTTAATATATCTACAAATAATTAAAAAATAATATCTAGCACAATGAAAAAAGGGATGACATCTGAACTATGGACATTAAAATACATTAAATACAGAATGTGTTATTAAGGTTTGAATTCATAAATTCACCAAGATTAGACCCATTAACTGATCATTATTTCCACCAAACAATACTTCATTTCCTGGAACTAGAAACATACAGAGACACTACTTCACATTTGAAATTGGTAAAACAAGCTCATTATTAGATTACTGACCACATATAATAATGTCACATGTGGTACACTTCAAACACTTGAAGTATTTGTTCAGTGTTTACCATTTTTTTCAAAATAGACCCATAAACTGAATCAAGGGTTTTCATCAATTAGAGACAGAAAAAGTAATATTTTAATATTTGCATAATACTAGAGGATAAAGGGATAACACACCCATTATTTGACATATTAACATTAAAAATATACGAAATACTCTTTGTGTTATTGAGGATCAAAGTTAAAAAAATTCACCAAATTAGACCCATAAACTGATTAATGCTTCTACATTTCATTACCTTTCAAACAAAAAATACCTAGTAACCTACTAAAACCCTTGAGAATAGAATAAAATGCCAAATTCACTAAGCTCTACCTCAAGGATCTTGCAAGACAAGACCAGAGAGAAGGCTCCTACCATTTGGGCAGGTGATGCCTCCTTCCTAACAAATCCCAAGGAAGAATAACTGGGATACACTCGGAGATATTCCAGCCAATGAAAACATATGCTGATACACTTATAGCCCGTGCCAATGTCATCCCAGTTATTAAATGGGACATAAAAGTCTTCTTTGACTTTGTTTTAGTTGTCAAAGATTCAAAAGAAACATACAAAGTACATAAACATTCAAAATAAACATTCAAAAATATTCAGATTTACCAGAGGCTGGTCAAATTTAATGTTCTGTAAACCTGCATGAGGCAGTGAATATAAATTTTAACTCATAATCATTTAAAACAAGAATAACGCATTAAAATATGTAAAATAGAATTGAACTGGAGCCTTATGTATGACAAAATATTAAAAAGAATGCTCCAGAAAGTGACGGGATGTGACTAGATAAATTCTTATGTATGTAACACTTAACCCAGTAAAAGCTGATCAAGTATTAAATACAAAGAAAGTAGATTTTTGCAAACTGCCAAGGGAAAGTGGCAAAAATCTGTAAATTAATGTTACAAACTGGATTAACATAAAGAAACATTCTTTCAAGTATCATCAGACACAAAAAGAGAAAATTACTTTCAATTAATCAGACTGGAATAAAAACAAATCACTTTATGAATGATTTTTTGGGGCTGTAAAACATTGTTTTCTGGCTATTATAAAAATGAATTGTTATCAGTTAATTCTAATCTAAATCTAATCTAATCTACTGCTTTGCAAGCGCAATATCTTCCCCACAATGAGGAACTCAGTGCACTAATTAAACAAAATCATTATCATATGGAAGTCGAGGGGTGTTCAAAATCAGTCATCCAGGATTGTGGGTGTGACCGGGAGGGAAGGAAGACTAAGTTAATTAAGCATTGCATTCATTCCTTTGTGTTAAGCCGACATCTGATATCCATAAAATGTAGTTCTAGTTATGAAGTCAATCCACTTATACATCTGTTTCTGATGTTGGGAACTGAAATCTCCTTCTAGTTACTCCAGTACTGCCAGCAAATATATCCATAGGTAGTAGACAACATTAAAATTTTTTGTAAAGTTTTATTGTTGACATAAAAGTATTTCTGATAGGGTTCACACAGCGCAGCTACTTATCACTCTTGCCAATAGTCTGAACATTCACCAAAAAAAAAAATTATATTAGATGGAAACAAATTCAAAATTTGAGATCATTATTTTCCCATATTATTTTCATGGTTTCACGTTCAATGACTTTAATGATAAAGTATTGCTGAAATTTTATTGTACTCTGTTGGACGTGAGTGTATTAAATTTAATTAGTGAAACTAGTATATTGCGCGTATATTTGTTTTTTTTACTTCAAAATAGAACATCGATTTTGAAGTATGTTGGTCAGTCGGTTTGTTTGTTACTTTGAAATCTTTCAATTGAAGATCGTTATTATTCTTTTGTGTATTTATACTCAGTGAATATTTCTATATACTACAGGACTCAAAGTGCTATTTACCCATCCGACTGTACAAGTACAGCCCAAGTAACTGGCATTTACCTACCTGAAATACACAGGCTCAAGGATGACCATTTAGCCATGTCCTTGAATTTCTTTAGCCTGCCACTGGGGATAGAATGCAAATACAGAGGACTGCCATTTTAAGTGGCCATCCGAGCCACAATGTATCTGTCTGTTCTTGGGTTTGAATCCACGTTCTCTGTTTTCCTAGGCCAGTGTGTTACCCGCTGGGCCACAGTGGCAGACCACCCACAAAGCATTTACTAGTCTGGTGTTTGTGGCCAGTCCTGAATTGTCATAAAAGCGATGTACTTTAAATCAAGAGGTTACAAAGGTAAGCTATGATACCGATATAGTGTGACATTAACTACCTACCACTATGGCCTAGCAGGAAACACACTTGTCTAGGAGCTCAGAGGATGTGGGTTCAAACCCAGGTACAGGCAGATATATAGTGGCTCGGATGACCAATAGCACTTTGAGTCTTGTAGTATATAAATACACAATAATAATAATGGTTCACTGGTGGCCACTATAAAAGCCTGCCTTTGTAAAGAATTGCCACACTCACTCTTTGAATTTTTCGGATTAGCAACAAGAATTTGAACCAACCTTTATGTGTAAAATATTATTGTATTATCTTTAAACTCAATCCCTCCCGTTATAAATTGTAACTTGGAGAAATGCTCAGCATGTTACATGTATTTGCAGTTTTTTCACTGACCTCGCTTGCAGGTCGGTTGCTTGGAGTAAGGCCATGCTGCTGCCCCTTAGAGCAAAGCTTGCTGCGTGATAGTGTTCAACATCTGAGTGCTTAAATATTAAATATTTAAATGTAAGACAGTGCTTGGCTCGTGACTTGTACCATGTAATGAGTTTGTCCAGACAAATCATAATCTAGGGCTTCACATTAGTTACTGGCTTGAGGTCTTAAGGTTGAGAACTTTGGGGGCTGTATTACTCAGCTCTTTAGGGTGATCTCAGAGTCTTTGAGAAGGGTCCTGTGTACAATTCACATGATGGCAGAGGCTGTGGTGGGCCTTAGGGCCTCTTAGTAATGTGAAATCTTATCTTTATATGTTTGGAGTAATAGCAACTGATCAGTGATCACCTGTTGTAACTGTTCTTTGAGTGTGGCTTGTACATATAAGTATGATTTTATTATATCTGTTATAATTTCACGTTATCAGTGATATATTTGGGTAATGTTTATTGGTAGCAGGCTGTGTGAATTGTTGAATTAAAAAAATTTCTGCTTATTATATTGTAAGGTCCATCCTATGAAGTAACTGTTGTGCTTAGGATCTGGACCAGTAACCTAAAATTGTTTTAACATATGAAATTACATGCTTCCTATGTTCTAATTGTAGGAGTATTTTATAGCACTTATTCTCCATCTAAAGACAGACACTAGGCACACCATACAGAAAACAGAGACAACTATAATCGTTAACCTGAAAAGCAGAAATTAGGGTGGATATGCTTTTGCAAAGAGATAGATTTTGAGCTTCTTTCTGAATAAGTGGAGAGAAGAGGCCGAACATATATCATCAGGCAAATTATTCCAAATCTTTGGAGCATTGTATGTAAAGCTGAGGGCAAAATGCTTAGTAGACTTATATACTGAAGTGGCAAAGTGTGGGACCTCAACCAACACACCATCAGCTAAGCTTGTTCATGTGTTATAGACACTATGTCTAGGCTTACTGAAAGGTACAAAATATTTTGGATAACCACTATGTAGGAACTTGTACACCAGTAAGGCAATGTTGAATATTGAATGATGTTCCATAGGCAACCAACAGAGAGTCTTTCTAACAGGTGTAATGCGTGAGTACTTAGTGGTGTTGGTAATGATGCTAGCTAGACTACGACAATCAACAGCAGAGAGACTCCTAAACAAGGAATTACAGTAGTCAAGTCGACTCCCAACAAAAGCATTCACAGCCATAAGAGCAACATGACTTGTCAGATATCCTCTGAAATGCTTAAGATCCTGGATGTGAGCAAAACAAGACTTACAAATATTCTGGACATGCCTCAAAAAGGAAAAATCGCTATCAAACCATACATCGGGGTTCCTGACTGCTTCTGCAGGAGAGAGGAAATTGCCAGGAAATTGAGTATTAACTGGGAAAGATTTGTTCACATATTTTAAACCAAAAATAATCAATTCAGTTTTATCTGGGTTCAGCCTCAACTTATTATCAGGCAACCACTTTTTGACATTGTCCAAGTAAGTTTCTACCCTGTCCAAGACATTCCTGTGTGTGATTAAAACATATAACTGGGTATCATCTGCATAGAAGTGGAAACTTATGCCGAGATGATTTTTAATATTTTGCTGGGTGGAGTAGTATATAAGGAAAAGAATAGTGGACCAAGGAGAGAGCCCTGAGGCATGCCAAACAAAAGCTTCTTTGTATCAGGTAGAGTAGAGCCAATCTTGACACACTGCAAATGATCAGATACGTAGGACATGAACCAGTCCAAAACAACACCACCAACACCAAATCAAGAACTCCAAAATCTAGGGGTGTACCATGGTCAATCATATCAAACACTGCCAATTGGTCAAGCAGCACAACAGCGATGGCCTCACCTCTAGCCAGAGTGAGATGGACATCATTCTTAATCGATAGCAGCGCATTAACTTATAAGCCGACTGACATTCTCAACTCCATTCAAACTGACAGTCATATTTGGGAGGCGACCACTCACTCTACAAGTTTGGAGATAAAGCAAAAGCCTGACACAGGTAGGTAGTTCTTGAAATTGTCAGGTGGTAGTGAGGCTTATTTGATCAGTGGAGTGACAACAGCTGTTTTTAATCTGGCAGGAAGAACACCTTCAGACAGTGAACAATTAACAAATCTAGTATTTGAAGGCAAAAGAATGTCTAAACACTGCCTATCCAAAAAGGTAGGCCACTGATCAAAGAAACAAGATTTTGTTGGTGATTTCAAAATTGCCTTATGAATTTCTTCATCAGAACCTTTTTAAAGAAGTCAAATTTAGGCAGGTCTGAGTCAGTGCTGAAAAATGAGTTCACAATCTTGGTTCTTTTGTCTGAGAAAAAGTCACAAAGGGGTTAGTAAGATATCCCTGAGACTCATGTGAAGGGAGTACACTTTCGGAATCAGAATACACAAGACCTGCCATAATTTCTTTGAAGCCTGAGCATTTTCACTGATAAGATTTCTGTAATAATTGGATCAATCCTTGTTTACTAATGAATTACAATGGCCAATCTGCTTGCTCAGTCTAACTCGATTTTGCGGTGATTTATCCTTTATAAATATATGTCCAAAGTGATTCCTGATAGCCTTTGCCAGCAGATAGGAATCTGAGAGCCATTTAGCAGGATCTTTAATGAAAGTACATGACACCTTAGGAGCGTGTTTATCAAGCAAATCATTTAGGCCATTTGTATATTGCTCGTAGAGAACACTAGCAGTATTATCAGGGCGTTTAACAAATGAACAATTGGCAAGATCATGCTGCAAACTGGACTGTCCATATTTATCTTGTGATACCTCAGAAAGGTAACTTTTCTGGACCTGGGTACAGAAGGGCTAATAAAACCAAGCTGACCCAGCACCAGGGTATAGTCTGATATGAATTCACTGACCCGGAACATTTGAAACAACACTGGAAGCTGCGTCTGCGTTTGTAATTATATTAGTGTATGTATTCTGTATTTTATCAATGTGGATATTCTCTAGTCCATTTATCAGTAAATGGAAGTATTAATGTGTTTTTACCTCCGCCAAGGAGGTTATGTTATCGCCTGGGTTTGTCTGTCCGTCTGTTTGTTTGTGAACAAAATAACACAAAAACTTATGGACGGATTTGGATAAAATTTTCAGGATATGTCCGAAATGGTAAAAGGAAGAAGTGATTAGATTTTGGGAGTGATTCGGATCACTGTCTGGATCTTCTGGATCCATTAAATTTAATTTTTAATGAAAGATAGCTCAAAAACTTATGGAGGGATATGGATGAACTTTTCAGGATATGTGAGAAATTGGTAAAGGAAGAAGTGATTAGATTTTGGGATTGATCCGGATCAGCATCTGGATCTTCTGGATCCCTGAATTCTTTAAAGCAAGATAATTCCAAAACTTATAGATGGATTCCGATGAAATTTTCAGGATATGTCTAAAATGGGACAAGGAAGAAGTGATTAGATTTTGGGTGTGATCTGGATCATTGTCTGGATCTTCTGGATCCAGGTATTTTTTAAAGGAAGATAACTCAAAAAGTTATAGATGGTTTTGGATGAAATTTTCATTAAATGTCAGAAATGGGACAAGGAACAAAGCGAAAAAAATACAATATCAATGCTAATGGTACGTTTTCCCAGGAATTATTTTATGGAGTAGACACAGCATTGGGGGACTGAGCTGCCTTGGCGGAGGTCTGCGCTCTCTGAGTGCTCTTGTTATCTTTACGGTTGTTCTGCGGAAGGGTGGGTGGGGTGGGGGTGGGGGGTTGCATTCTTAAGTAGGCCTTGTAACTAGTCAACTAGCATACTGTACACTATATGTATTGTAATTGTGTACTTTTGCCAACAAGCCTTCTCTAATGTCAGCCATGCAGACGTTATTTTACATGTGCTGAGGTGTGTTTTAACCATCTCTTGATATTAACCTGACCACTCATCAGTTGAAAGTGTCCACTAAGTTGATCTCACGCTGGCATAGGGTCACCTCTGCTTCATGCACCCCCATTGACTTTCCTCCAATTTCTTATGTTTTTCAACTTGAACAACCACTTTCAGATAGATTGTGTCCATTTATTGTGCTTAATGTAAGGTGACCCTATGCCAGTTTTCTTACTGACCTAATCTATTAACTGAATTTGTAAATACTTTAAGTACTCTTAAAAGAATAAAAGACATGTTCCCCGCAATTCTTTTTTCAACTATGTTCTCTTAAAGGTCACTCTTCTTGACTTATGTCCTCTTGAAGGTCATTTTGAATGTAATGTGACTGGTGTTTGGGAACTGAGAGAAAAATTCACACTACCTAACCACCACCCCACCCCCCCCCAACCCCACCACCCCCACCCCCGTGAATTTTGAATATTTTATGCCTTGATATGAGCAAATTTTTACATTGAGAAAGGTCACATTTTATTTCCAATTAATCACCGTGAACCTACTGTTTCAACATGCATCGCCTTTAGATTTTCCACCGATTTTAGTGTATTGCAAAACAGTCATAAAATCAACAAATGTGATGACATCTGCTCTATTTGTCAGGATATACATTTAAACTTATCTTGTTTGACCTTCTGTTGCTCTGGAGAATTTCCCATACTGTCGCAAACTTTTCATTTCTTGCTTTACTTATTCCAATAAAACTTGCAGCATGGATCCAATCAGGAGCTGCCTTAATTTTTAAGGTTCTTGCGGGGATGACTGATCCACTCAAGAACAAAGGACCCTATCTTTTAAGCTGTATTGAATCAGCATTTACTGATACATAAAACTGGAATATTGGAATGTGATGTGGTAGCTAATACAGCACTACAATAATACTGATTTTACAACGGGTAATCATAGTTGCAGACCTTGTGCAAGGTCCTTCTCTAGTGCATTGTGATTCTCTGTGAACATGTCTCTATTAAGAGTACGTGGGCGTATTTAGTCCAGTCAAATTAGGCCAAAAGATGACCTAACCTCAAACAAATTGCAACAGAAATAAAACTACTTTAATAAGTATCAGAGACCACCCCTGTGTAATGTATGAAAAGTTTGTAGCATTCCAGTTGGTGAAACATGCCTAAATTGTTCAAAATTCAAGATGGCCCCCACAGGAGCTAAAACTTGTAATTTCAGTGAAAGTATGTATATTCTGACAATCTTTCAGCTTCAAAATCTTGCTAAAATGACCAAAACTTTATACTACATTTATAGAGCTTACAAATACAGTAGGACCTCAATTATCCGAACTGTATGGGGGATATGCAATTGGGTGGATAACTGAGGAATCCAGATAGATGAAGAGACTCTAAATTCACCGTCTATGGGTTACCAGGTGGTTGATGATTGGAGGAAGATCTTTTTTGGCTTTAAATATACACTCGGCTGGTTGCTAATGAAGCAGTTTAATATGTTTATGAAATATAATATAACTGACCTTCGAATTGCAACTTATTTGATTAATTTCTATGGATATTGTTATTTGTTTACAATATTACGTGGACCTAAGGTGGGTCTGGTACACACATCATTGATGGTTCATTTTTGAAGGTTGTCGTCATGCATTTTGTCTATTAAAAAACTCCAGGAGATTATTCAATACCCCAACAAAACATGTCTTTACTGCGTATGTTTGGTTGGCAATGCATTGTTGAGGTTTTTCTTTAGATACATGTCGACTGTGAACTGACCTACTCCAGGAGATTACAAATTGCAAAACCCAATGAAACACACAGTTATAGGCGTATTATCAAAGAAGTTGTGTAAAGGGGGCCTGTAAATGAATAAATTCCTCCAAAATTGAAACAATGGCCTTAAAGATCAAAGAAGCTAGGCATTTCTGTGAACGGTATGTGTAAAAAGTACTAGAAATTTTGGTTTCCGAGAATGTGTAAAATCCTTTATTATCGCTCATGCTAGATCGTGCATCATACTTCTATGCAGGGAGATTCGGATGATAGAGGGCCAGATCTACTGAGGTAGAATGAGGTTCTACTGTATATAGTTAAAAACTATATACGAATGTAAAAGTTTCTAATACAACCTAAAACATTTTGAATAAATTAGTTTTTGTGATTTTAATACTTGTTTTAATATTAAACGATCACTAGGTATCTATATTTTTCCCCAGCTTTTAGCCACATTTAATACTAAGCAAACCAAGTTCACATGACAGAATTCCAACTTTCACATTTCTAATTTTTAAGTACATCTATCTCCTCATGTGTCATGTCATGCCTTTATGTCATCCTATATATTGATTTGACCCAATTGATCTGAGAAGGTACCGGGGCCACAGTGGCTCAGTGGTAACACTCTCGCCGCCCACCTCTGAGGCCGGGGTTCAGTTCCCGGCAAGGCCTCAAGTGGGAAACCTGGTAGTTGCTTGCCGTTGGTCGGCAGTTTACAGTACAGAACCCTGACGAACTGTATGTACTGGTTTCCTCTGCCCTTCCACTTACCCGTCATGATATGACCTGTACAGTGTTGAAAGCGACGTAAAACCCCAAATAAATAAATAAATGAGAAGGTACCTCAAAAAATGTCATAATTATCCCGAGTCTAAATGCTGTGATAAATATTTTCTTGGTAATATCAGTTGCCTGGCATTTACCCAACAGATCCCCCCCCCCCCCCCACCCACACACACACATACATTTTAACAGGAGTCTGAAGTCTGATCTGCCACCCCAGAAGAAATTATTTGCCCATTTTGTCTTTAAACTGTAAATGGGAGTAGTTTGTTACAGTAGAAATCCTAAGCAATAATCATATTGTGAAGGCTATAAATTGTATAAACTTTATATATTCTGAAATATAATGCATAATGCTTATTTAGTTTACTCTTCAATCCTAATTCTGTAAAAAATATATGAAAGGCGCAAATTAAATTATTATATGGGTAAATCATACCAGATTTGCAGCCAAACCGATTGGGTACAGACCAGTTGAGGGCAGATCAATGTACATTACTGGTGTTAAGGTGGTGGTATGATTAAGACTGGCCCATTCGGTTCCAATGGTTGTACTACTGACATCACGTCAACAGTTTATGAGAAGTATAAGAATTTGTCTTCATCCTCCCCCATACACTTTTAAATGAAATATACAAAGTGGCTGGAAAAATGCTGAAATTGAAGTTGCAACTATTAACTTATGCAATATTGGTTTTTCTGATTTAAGCAAGAATTCCTTGCTTACTTCATTGCTGTAAAGTTTTCGCATCCCATCAATTTAGTTGATGGTAACTCTTCCTGATGGCACCAGGATTTGAACTGGGGACCTAAGAGGTGGGGTGTGTTTGTGGAACCACCATGCACCTGAGCCCCTTTGATAATAAACAACACTGTTTTATATATTTATTGTAAATGTTAACCCCTTTCCTAGTTTCTTTGACTATTCAGCCTTTTGTTCAATGTCATTAATCTGTATGGCGGCCATATTAAATTTATGCAAATTAGACCAAAGTTCCACCAAATAAAATTTTGTAAACTGTTTTCCCTTGAAAGTTAAACTATTTGGGAAGCAATGGTGGTAAAATTGTTTCAAACAGTATTTTAACTGGACTAATTTCACAGGCATAATCTGTGCAATCGATGTTCAGATTGGATTCTTTGGGATAGCTAGATTTGTGAAATGCAACTTTCTCTGGATCAGAATCCAAAATGACAAAAATAAGACAAATCACTCTAAATATCATAAAAATATCCTACTTGTTAAAATTTGGTGCCACAATTGCCCCCTTTATTTTGCAAAGAATTGTGAGTAATTCTGATGAATCTGAATCCATGGATCCACCTCATGAGGTAGATCAATGGATTCATTATACGGATTAGGATTCTAGTCTCAATTGAATCAGTTAATCTGAGGAATCTAGATTCCATGGATTACGTCTGTGAAATACTTCTAGTGTTAAACTGGATTCATTCACTGTCGCAAGAAAAAAAACCCTAAAAGTAAGACTTGTGAGCAAGAAAAGTATGTTGTAAGCTTCTCCGATAAAAACTTCTTTTTCAAAGAGAAGTCTGTCGTAGTTCTAAATTTAGGAATAGATATTTATTAGAGAGGTTTAGTGATGCGTTTCACAGCCCCCTAAACGTAAAATATTTTCCGTAAGAGATACGTTATGTTTGAAGTGGATGCGTCTGTCATTTTAGGGTTTAGCAATACGTCCATATAAAGCAATGCAGGCCCCGTTCTTTCTTTGGTGAACAACAAAAGAAGCATGCTTTGTAAATATGCCTCTGGTATTTATATGGCAAAATATAGCAAACTAACACTTAACCAAAATGTGGTGTACATATTTATCTGCATGTGTGGCTGTGGTATATTTACTTGTATTATGTAGTTCTCTAATAAAATAGATAGGGGTTAGTGAACGTAAGGAAAGCACTCTTTACGTATAAACGTAACTTAATTAACCCCTAAAACGCTAAGAATCACCTGATACACATCTACTGCCGACGTAGATACGTTTGCGTTTAAGGTTTTGATAACCAAAACGTAGTACTAAACCTCTCTATTCACAATACTCCCCTCCTTATGGACAGCTGGCTAGTAATATAAAGACCTTTAAAGTTTTGAAACTAGGTCAACTATAATTTAAACCTTGGTCATGTAGTTACCAATATTAAGATGGTTTGTAAATAAAACTCTTCCACTTATTCTAAATTAAATATAAATAGAAGCACATGCACAACATTTTTGTACTTTGTCAAATATTTATTCATGCTGTTTAATCATATAATGGGAAATAGTTAGTCAACAGCAAAATAAAAAAAAACATCAACCACAAATGACTGCCTGTGCCACTTTATATGTATTGCAATCAAAAATAAATCGAAATCATCTCAGTAAGTTGTAGGTGGCAAAGATTTTTTTCTTGGGTGGGGGGGTGGTAACTTTGGTACAATTAGTCAATTCGCCAATTTCCTCTTTGAAATATTTTGACAGTTATTTTTATATTCGATAAAACCATTCTTAGAAATATGCATATAATACTGATATAATTATTGCAATGTACTTATAAATTACAGTTATAAAATGTGTGAAATTCTTGTTTTATTAATCATAACTATACAGAGAGAGGCAAAATAAACTGATCTATCTGTCTATATATGGTTGTTCCTGGTATCCCAACAGGTAACTAAATAGTTGACATATGAATCTGGATGAAAAGTAGTCTACATTTGCTGTGAATAGTTATGAAATGAACTATTCATGGGTCACCACACATTTGGTAAAATAAGTTATAAGTTATAATGTTGTTGATGTTTTCATTGAGAAAGGCATGGGTTCCTAAGCTGGTTAGACTTGTTCACAAGTCTTTACTTTGGGTTTTTTTTTAGACAATGAACGAGTGCATTTTGTAACAGTCTGGATTTTACACTGTCACTAGAGGGAATTGCTCTCAGATAATCATAATGCACCAAGGAATGACCTTGCACAAGGTCTACACACTGATGGGTGATTATTTTCGCCAGGAGTAAGCACCCATATTATAATACTTATGAGATTAATAAGTTAATGTCTCAACGTCGTCTAGAAGTGAGTACTTTGGCAGTTACTTTTCCTAGGAGCTTGTGATGGTATTTTTCATAATGAAGGGGGACATTAATCAAAATAATAGGTGTCAAGCTATCACTGAGTTGTTTGTCATTCCCTAATTTCAAGAGTAAGATCTAACTTTAAATCCTTAATTATAAACTTTAAATTTAGAATCTGTATTTGAATCTATATCAATGTTACTTGGTCATGTGTAGATATGATTTGCAGGATATAAGGGTTCATTGTTGTCATTTATTTATTTATTTACCTATTTATTTATTTACCTATTTATTTATTTATTTGGGGTTTAATGTTGCTTTCAACACTGCATAGGTCATATCACGATGGGTAGTTCTATGGGAAGAGGAAACGGGTACATACAGTTGGTCAAGGTTCTGTACTGCAAACTGCCGACCAACAGCAAGCAACTAACCTGCTTTCCCACTTGTGTCTTTTACACGATTGTTTTCAATAAAAGGCAGTATTATAATGATGAAAGATACCACAATAAACTATGCAATATCTAAATAATATGACATAATGGAAGTTGAATGAAAACAGTTACTGTAATTCATCAAAATATATATACAAATATTTGTTTTCAAGCATAACTCTACACAATTGTAAATAATTATCACATAGTGTTTATTTTTTGTTTGTTTTTGTCTTTGTTTTGTAAAAAAAGAGCACAGAAAATATGGATTGAACAAGTTATTCAGCTTTTGTTGGTCGGTTTTTGCCCATATTTTCATGGGCTTCTGCAAGTTCACCAGCAGAGGTGGATGCCAATGTTGAAATGTCCAAAGCTAATGCATATGATGCAATGATTTCACCAAGTTTCCTCACCTTACCAGGTCCATAACAACCCATAAGTTCCAGACACTCCCTTTGAGTAGGCAAGCTTGTTCCACCTCCAACTGTGCCAATAATTAAAGATGGAATCCAGACTCCAGCTTTAATTCCACCTCCGGGTCCTTCATGTTTATTTAAAATCAAGCTCCCCATGCTTGACTCCCCAATATTTGCCATATCTTGGCCTGTAGCAGAAAACAAGGCAGCTATAACATTGGCTATATTTGCATTGTTGCCCAAGGCAGCAGAGCGGCTAGAGATGTTCACTATGATGTTGTAAAGTTTCATCATATCCTCACTAGTTGTGCGGAACCTTTGATTCAAGACATCCTCGGGCAGAATAGCCTCAGCACCACAGGAAAGGCCTCTTCCTATAACTGCATTCAAGTAGGAGGATCTTTTGTCTCCTGAAAGGCTGCTTTCAATAAAGTATTTTTCAACAGTGATGTCCCTTGGCATCTAAAAAACAACATTAATATTTTGCTGACACATTTTATTTAAATATTTTAGGGCCATTTCATCATATGACATTTTATTTGTCTGATTCAGTGCTGTATAATTACCATAATATTGACAGCAACTAGTCTGTGGCCAGTGCAACATAAACTTTTCATTTAATTTAGGCTTTTTAACAGATTTTTAAATTCCTTAAAATCATTTCTTTAAGTGGTAAATGAGTGTGCAATAAATACTTTTTAAAACATCTTTATTGAATATAGTTTTGGTCTAGAAATTACAAACAATAAATAGTGCCAAATAATCAAACATCAGTATATACATTTTTTTTTGTTTCTGCAACTGTAGGATTATTTGGAACTTAAGGAAATATATAATGCACATGAAAGTAAAATATTTAATTTAATTTTTTTATCAAATGTAATACAAAAAAAATAGTTTTAGTTAATAAAATGGTCATATGGTATCTCAGTAATTTAAACAACAAATAAAGCAATTATTACCTCTTTAAGAACCCAATGAATAGCCTTCCATGTTAGAAAAGATGTCATGTTATGCCCAGCTGCATCACCAGTTTCATAATTGAAGATCATGTGAACTTTCTGAAGCCAAATATACAATATCTTGCAATCAACTGGCTATTGATGGGCAGACATCAAATTCCAAAATGCACAATTATTACACACTTTTTATTTAAGATAATAATAAATGCAGTTAAACTCAAAGCATTTCCTTAATGCACTTTTCAGTATTTCTTAGGTTTTTGTTTTGGTTTTCATTTCATTTTGTTTCTGTGAACTAAGAAATGTCAAAACCTACCTTAAATTCATATGCAGTGATGATTTCCTTCAGAATCCCATGTTTTGAATGTTTGCTGACAATCTGCTCCTGGATTTCAGGGATCTTACCCTTTACCCACTGCCCGAAAGCCAAAGCTTCCTCAGGACTTCCAGTCTCAAAGACAGGGCACCTACTCATCTGTTTCTGTGATGTATAGGCAGTGACTCCCCCATTTTCATTCAATACCTTGGCACCTCTGTTAATAGAAGCCACTAAAACACCTTCCGTTGTTGAAAAGGGTGCAAGATATTTCCCCTGTGCATGCTTGCCATTGATCTGCAGGGGGCCAATAGCTGCCACAGGAATACTAATAGTGCCAATGGGTAGCTCCAGGTTGCCTTTCAGGATTTCAGGGGAATAGTGATCAGTCCACCATTTTGAAATATTTGATAAATTCACTCCAGCATAGTTCTCCACCCATTGGCGCCTTAAGTCACATTTCTCGCGAGAGAAATCCCCTTTGTAAGGGATTCTGTCATCCTCTGGTGTAACATTGGCGGTGTGTTGTGATTTTGTGTGCTGTGATGCAGATACAATGTACCTGCTTTTGGGAGACCTGCTGAGAAATCGACTCACAGTGTTCACCAGTGGAGCATAAGCCATGGTTGCTATCACGTAGTTACTTGATAACTGGTGTTGTTTTGCATTTGATGATATTAAAAGTCTGATGGACATCTTTTATAGGATGTAATCAGTACCTACTTAGATCAGATTAGATAGAGTGTTATCTTGGTTAGTCTATCATCATTGTAGAACCAAGGACTTTGTCATAACAAATGTTATTGTACATTAAAAGTAACCCCTTAAATTTTAGATATATATAAGTTACTTCACTTCAATATTTTGCAAATCACTGTGCTGTTCAAAGTTTGAAGAAATGTCTTTGTGAAAAAGAATATAATTTTAATGTATTTTCATATTTTATGAAAATCAATAGAATGTAGGATGAAAGTGAATAAATCCAGTCCCAGGTACAGGAGAAAAATGTAAATGTAATTATACAAGTGAGATTCTGCTCAAGTTGTGACTTGTACAAGATTGGCTGTTCAACTGGCAACCTCTGAGGTATTAAATAATACTTAACTTGCACAGCTCTGTTGTACAATTGGTATTAAATAAAATTATGGGAGTTTAAGTCGGATTAATCATTATATTAAAACGAATCATAGACAATTCGGCCCTTTGCCAAATCGGCCCCCAAATTAAAATTAGCTGGTCAAATCGGCCCCCTATAAAATAATTTATGGTCAAATCGGCCCCTTATAAAATAATATATGGTCAAATCGGCCCCTAGGTATAGATAGATAAGTGTACATATTATTTATATGTATTTTTCATAACTTCACACCCCTAGACATTGGGGTAACTTGAGGTTTATGTATCTATTCAGTTTACTCTGACCTTCTCATAGATTTGAATTTAAAATCTTCAGAGTGACTGTTCCCCCAATAATTATTGTATTATTATCATTTTTAAAGTCACTACAATAGACAAAATATCATTTCTTTAAAATATAACAATGATAACAATAATAATAGTAATAATAATTATTTGTATTAAATTGTGGGGATATTGATTCTGGTTCCTGAGTTATCATGTAATTCAAAGGGGCAAATGCCTATTGTTCTCTTGGATGCCCACAAGGGGGGGTGACATAATCTTCAGCATAGACATCAAAGAAACAATCAACTTTTAATGTCTGATACTGTTTGTTTAACATTTTAGCTAGTAATCACCATACTAAACAAACACCAAAGATCACTAAAGTTATAATCCCATCAGCAGAGGCTGTGCAGGGAATGTAATTGTACTTTAAATAATTCTAACATACACATTTTTTATTTCACATAGGTTACAAGGCATTGATTACAGTATCTTGACGTCTTTCAAATGTGTTAATTACACTTAGTCAAACAACACATAAACTATTGGCACTATTGTCATAACATTGTCATGCATATTTATCCACCCATTATTTTAATAAAAGTCTGATTACAATTTAATGATGTATTTCCTCTATAAAAGGGATTGTTTTTCTCCAATTATCATTCAGCTTTAGAAGGCCAAAGTAGCATGATATCTTTCTAAGAAAAAAAATACAAATGGATGTATGTATAAGCTGTAAATTGCCTATTAGGGAATAAATATCTTCATCAACCTAGTCGAATGCTCTCTGCAAGTCTATAAATAGGTCCTAATTACAGAAGTTTTCAATTGGTTACCAATTTTCCCAGGGCCAATTTTCAGGGGGCCGATTTGCCCAGGGCCCACTTTTTTAGGGGGCCGATTTGCCAAGGGCCGACTTTTTTAGGGGGCCGATTTGCTGAGGGCCGAATTGGCAAAGGTCCGATTTGTCCAGCTCCCTATTAAAACATATTCAAGGGTAAATATCAAAATTAATGACGTACTGTCACTGTGTTCCCCATTGTGGGGAAGATATTGTGCATGCAAAGCAGTAGATTAGATTAGATATAACATGTTTCAGGTAAACTTGAAAACCAGACATGTCACAAAATGTAGTGAGTAACACACTAAAATCCATTCTATGCAGTCATTAATTTGAATTTTGCCCTGTCCTGAAAATTAGAAGTTGCTTTCTCAAACCTCATAATTTACCATGGAGTCTTTTTTAAATTTTTAACTTACTCCATTTTCAATTCTAATTTTCAATTTCCAATCAACAAGTTAAAACTATTGCATCTCCAGTCTTCTCCTAACTCTACCATAAATGGAATATAGATAGCCCTTGATCTGTTGTCACAGAGTGAACCAGGTGTTGGCACCAATATTCATCCACCTGTCAATCACAGTTCACCTGTCAACCAAAGCCCACCTGGCCAATTGAAATTGATTGAATGAATTCAGCACCTACCTGTGTCAATCAAGTAATATTGGAAGTCCTCCACCTCTACAGTAAGGCACAAGCAGATATGAAAAATAGCATTGGGAATGCCCGTACCACACAGCCTGGGGAACAATTTTTGACAGCATGAGATATAGAAGAAGTGAAACATAAAAAGGTCAGGAGACTTTCAGAGCAAACAGTGTTAGGTTAGTTATATAAAGATCCAAATAATGTTAAAATAGAGAAAATAACACCGATGAGAGAAAACATGTATGCAACAATAAGTATTAAAACGAGGCAGTTCAATAGTAAGATGACAACATTTACCAGTAAACTAAAAATTGTGAAAGATTAATACTATTAAACAGTGTGGAATATTGGGGCCATTGTGGCATTATTTGAGGGAGGCATTGTTCTACATCAATTAGGTTCATTAAGATCTTATGTGGTGTGTGTTATGAAAAGAAGTAAAGAAATACCAAGTCCAGTGGAGTGAAAAAAAATTGACAACATGACTGACAAGTATATTGATAGCCCTCAATAGGATTATGACTTAGAAAGGTGTGTGAAATTTGAAGAACTAAAAAGTAGTGATGATAAACTTTCAGTAACTGACATGTTTAAAAACATAATGAAGGAGATTAGAGACATTAAAGTTAGTCAAAATAAAATTCTTGCAAATATTACTAAACTCCAGACACAAGTGAACAAACAAGAAGCAAAGATTACAAGTCTTGAGAAATCACAGGATAACTTAAATACTAGAGTTGGCAAACTAGAACATGTTGTGCAAAGGGACTTCAATCCAGAACTCACCATTGTTGCAATCAATGCACCCAGATTTGCAAGTGAAGAACCAATGCAGTTGGCCAAGCAAATAGTTGATGCTACTGGTAGTAACAGTGACTGTGTTGTAAATGCTATGTATACAGCGCCTCTAGGACAAAATCGTAATGCTGTATTCAAAATTAAAATGGCTAGTCAGGCAGATAAAAAGGTGGTTTTGCAGCACAAGAAGAATTTAAAGAACTCTTCTCAGTTTAATAAGGTGTATCTAAGATCATCACAAACACATGCAGAAAGAACAATTCATTTGAACTTTCGAAAATGTGTTAGAACTACAAAATGGAAATGAGTTTAGAATGAGTAGTGAAAGCCAGACAAGTGTAAAGGTCAACTACAGTACTAATCCAGGATCATTGGATATGTCTGTGAAACCAAAGTCTTATGCACAAGTCGTCAGAGTTTCGCAACCTATTAATCAAGGTAACACTTTCAATCAATCCCTCAGCCAATTACCTCCAACTCAAAACCAGAATTCCCAAGACTTGATCCAAAGTCAACTTATTTTGCAATCACAGTCACATACTCAGGGGGAGAAAGCTATACTAATTCTGATGGAGCATTGTTGCAAACTTACACTACTGATCAGACATTTGGTCAAGACCTCTTGAATGCACCAGATTCGCAAGCCATAATGACACACTGAAACTCAACCCAGCCCTGTATTACAATAGCATCCTGGAATGTTGATGGATGGACAGACCAAATTTGTGAACTTAGATCCACCATTGTCAAGCAATGTAGTTATGATATCATTTGTCTATCTGAAACTCATTTGAAAGGCAATAATACTGTATTTGTTGATAACTATGGATGTTTTGTATATAATAGATCAATATTGCATGTTAGAGCCAAGAAGGGTTCCAGTGGAGTTGCTGTTTTGGTAAACAAGAACTTAATTGTAAATTATGATGTCCAAGTTATTGATAAACAGTTTGATGGTATTCTGGGTTTGTATTTTCATAATAAGGAAATTAAGTACTCATTTGTTGTGTTCTCATGCTACCTACCACAACAAGAATTAGTTTGGGCAGATGTAACAAATTTTTATGCTCATTTAATGTCAAAATTATATGAACTTGATTATGCTAATGATATATTCATATTGTGGAGACTTGAATTCTAGAGTTGGTAAAACAGATGACTTCATTGAAACAGTTGATGAAATTCCTGTTAGATCAGTTGATTTTGATAAAAACTATTATGGTGATAGACTGAATTTTTGAAAGATTCAAAATTTTGTATGTTGAATGGTTGTTTGACATCTTATTTAGACAATTTTACATTTGTTTCAACAAGAGGACTTCAGTTGTTGACTACATTTTAGTACCCCAAGTAACATTGAAATCTTATAGATATTTTCGAGTTGACTGTATGTCTGATATATTAAACCGATTTAGTTTGTTTGATTTGTTATCACCTTCATGTAAACAACCTGACCATTCTTTACTGTCTATTGCTTTCACTCCAAACTATGTGTGCTTCACCACCTGTTGAAGTGTTAAGGAATGAAACAATCCCAACAAATGATTCATTTGAAGATACCTTGCCTAAGTATGAGACAAAGTACTGTTTTGAAGCTATACCAAAAGAGTTCATGAACAATAAAGAATGGTCTGTAAATATTAATAATCTTGTTACATTGTTTGAAAACAGCTCTGTTGCAGAGAATGAACTGAATTGCTTATATGAGAATTTTTGTAAGAGTTTTCACAAAGAAATGGAGCAATTTATAAAAGTTAAGGCCAGTGCACATAAATCCAAGAAAAAATTTAAATACAATAAGCCATATTGGAATAATGATTTAACTATGGCATGGAAAAAAATGAATGAAAGTGAAAAATTGTACAGAAGGTATAAAGGTCCTAGGCAGAATAAAACAAATTTAAAACTTCAATATGATAATTCTCAAAAAATTTTTGATAAATTGCTAAGCAAAACAGAGAGGGCATACCGTAAACAAAATATTAATTTCATTGAAGAAATGTGTACGAACAGCCGAAATAAATTTTGGAATGAAATAAAAAAACTGGGACCAAGGCAAACTCAAATCCCAATGTTAGTCTACAAAGATAATACTTTAACTAATGATGTACCATATGTTCTGCAAACTTGGGAAAAAGAATTTAAAAATTTGTACAACCCCCAAATGGATGCTGATAAAATAAATGCTAAATTTGCTCATGAGGTACTTACATTTAAAACTTGACATTGAGAATAACATAGCAGATAATTTGTTTCAGGAAAATTATATTTTAAATAATCCTTTAAACATTGAAGAAATAACGTGTGTGTAGAAAATTAAAAAATTAAAAAACACCGGGGATTGATAAAATTCCTCATGAAGTACTTAAACATAATGAAATGCATGAAATTATTGCATGAAATTATTGAAATTACTTTCATTTTGTTTCGAAAATGGAATTGTTCCTGATATATGGTCAAAGGCCATTATTAAACCAATTCCTAAAAATTCTAACAAAGAATCGTATGTTCCTTGGCATTATAGATGAATAAGCTTACTATCTTGTGTAGGAAAGCTGTATACATCACTGTTAAGCCACCGTATAAATGAATATTTAGATGTGTTGGGAATTATTGCTGAAGAACAAAATGGATTCCGATCAAAACGATCTTGTGAAGATCACATTTTCAGTTTAACATCAATTATTCAGCACAGGAAAGCAAGTAAACTAGACACATTTGCAGCCTTTATTGATATGAACAAGGCATTTGATAATATCAATAGGTCCTTATTACTTTATAAATTATTGAGATACAATATTCAAGGGAAAATGTGTAATGCTATTAAAGCTTTGTATTGTAGAACATTCTCTTGTATTAACTTAAGTGGTCACCTCACAGAATAGTTTGAATCACTAGTAGGTGTCAGATAAGGGAACAACTTGTCACCAACATTATTTAATATATTTTTAATGATTTGGCAAATGAACTAAATGCTTTCAATCTTGGAATACAAATGGGAGATCTGAAAATCTGTATGTTGTTATACACAGATGACATTGTAATTATCTCAGAGAATGAACAGAAATTGCAGAAACTTTTGGACCATGTTCATGAATGGTGTAAAAATGGCAACTGAATTTGAACATTGATAAAACACAAATTGTACATTTTCACAAAAGCCAAAAACAGCGGACTAAGTTTGAATTTAAAATAGGATTAGATAAAGTTGTGGTAGTTTCCAAATATAAATATCTGGGAACTTTTCTTGATGAGTTTCCGACGTTTAGTGTAAATGCTCAGATACTAGCAAATTCAGCTGGAAGGGGTCTTGGCTTTCTCATATCTAAAAATAAGCAATGTAAAGATTGTGGTTATAGAACTTATGAAAAATTGTATTAACACTTCTGTGGTATCAATTTTTAGTTATGGGGAAGGAATATGAGGTTTAACAGGGATGGTCCAGCAGAAAAAATTTATAACAGGGCATTACAATATTTCTTGGGTGTAAATAAATTTACGGCAAATCTATTCTTACAGGTAGACTCTGGGTGGCTTCCACCAAAATATGTGTTTTATTTATTTGCATTACAGTACTGGAATAAACTTTGTCAATTCGATAATACACACATACCAAAGCAAATATTTAACTGGACGTTTCAATTTAAAAAAAACATTATACCTGGGTAAAGAATACTCAGAAAGTTTTTGATTTACTAAACTTGTCATCCTATTTTTTGGAAAAAAGAAAGGTGGATCTGAAATGTTTGTGAAAATATTTTGCATAAAAACTTGCAAGAAAATTGGGCTGTTGGTGTGGGAAAGAAACCAAAACTCACGACCTATAAAAAATTCAAGACTAACATTTCAACAGAAGAATATCTCCTATTGCCTAAATATCAAAGACCATTGATTGCTTGTTTCAGGAGTGGAACATTATCTTTGGCTATTGAAACCGGACGTTTTACCAATGTACTTTTGGAAAATAGAACCTGCACTCTTTGTAATAATGAGGAGATTGAGGATGAGATTCACTTTTTCTGTGTCTGTCCCCAATTACAATTAATTTGTCAAAAATACTATGAAACATACAACAATCTTAAATCTGGATTCAGTAAACTAGACAATGAAAGTAAATTTTTATATATGAGTACAAATCACTTTTGAATACTTGGTAACTTTATAGTTGAATTATGGAATGAAAGAAATAATTTATTGTTTACAGATTGTACTGGTATTTAAAAGAAATCCCATTATTTTTTATGGTCTGGAATAATCCACCACACAATATCATTGTAATTGTATTTCTCAGTGACTTATAAGCCCTTCAGGGGCTGGGTGATGTTGCTTATATTGTTTTGTATATTTATGTAATAAAATTGTATATCTCATGTCACAAAAATAAAATAAATAATAATATAAAAGGTGAGCACACTTTGTCAGAGCCAAGGTTAAAGGTCACAACATAATTTAGCATGCCTACACTCTTTGACCAATGACTTATTCAGAGATTTTCAAACTCAAGGTCACTATGCCAAGGTCAAAGGTGAAATCAAGTTTCCACTATGACATTGCACACCTACACCCCCTACCCACTGTCCCCGCGAAGTATCCACTTCCTACACCTTACAGTGTCTGAGATATAGGTTGGACAAGATATTCAAACTCAAGGTCACTACCGCAAAGTCAAACGTCAAATCAAGTGCCAAATTGATGTAGACATCTCTCTTTTTTTTCCCTTGAAACAGAAAGTACATTATTCAAAGAAATAAGACAAATTTAATCTCATCCCAATAATTTAACCCCATGCATTGAGTGGATTAAAATTGGTCTCTGTAAAATGTTGAAACAACAAAAATTGTATAAATCAGATGACTTTGGTAACAGTACAAATCACAATACAAGTAAAATGAAAAATACCTGCTTTTAAAATAATGGGTCACAATAAGAAGAACGTATGCAAATGGCAGTTCTTCAATTCAGTGAAAATATTACGTCAGACTTTTAGTTGAACCCATTATCTGTTTGGTTCAATTTCCATATTTATGTACATTTCCGGAATAAAATACACAACATAAGACAACTATTACATGCGTATAAGTGAGTGTAAATAAGGACATACTCTGCTCTTCATTGCTGATGAACCAGTAAGTCCAAAGACAAAAAAATTGGAAGATTGTGGTGTAACTAAATTTTCTGGTATATTTGAATGCATTGGAAAAATGTTTAAAACCAAGGGTGAGCTAGAGTTCAGTCTCATTATACCTTGTAAGATATTTTTATCAGATAAAAACAGCTGTAGCCTTTCTGAGCTAAACATTAATAGCATTCTCTTAAATTGTTCGAATGTTCCTAAATAATGTTTGAGGAATATTGGTAAAATGAAAAGCACTTAAATATTGTTTCTGCACTGTTATGTCATACTCGTTACAAATCAACCAAAATTAGCTGATAGAACATTGCTCCTTTACATATTTAATTGCTTTTCAATATAAAATTTTCCATCGTGTTTTTCCATGCAACTATAAAATATTTACTTGGCATATATTAAAGAACACCTTTTTTAGTAATGTTTGCAAACATAGAACTATCTGGTACATTACCTTTATTATTGTTTTGAAACTGCTAGATTATGCACAGAACTTCAGAGCTGGCTAACCCCAATTCATTCAATTAATTTTAAATTCAGTGTTTTACACATTTTATTGGGTGTAGTTACTAGTTAAAAATAACCATAATTATATTGTTAAATTACATAATTTTTACTGGAAAGTATTACATTTATTAATCTAAAAACACATAAAAGATCAAATTATACAGAATTGTTTTTAAAATGCTAAGATTGGTGCTTAATCAGGGATTTGGTGCTTACATTAGCCCATATAGAGTTGCTATCTGCTAAACAGATTTAGTCTTTTAACTGATAACCCATTTAGTTGATAAGGATAAGTGATAATACGCTCGAGTGATAAAGATTAGATATAGACTTTAGTCATACTTTAGCTAAAGCTTCTCAGTCATTGTTGTGGTATCAACTATCTTTTGCAATCAATTAATCACTTAAAATCTGTTTGTCATCAAATGACCTCAACCTTCCTTCGAAAATAAGATCTTTCTGTGACACACCGAAATAAAGATGTAAATATCAATACTGCTAATGCTACTACTGCATACCACTATTGCTAATTGTGAACTCCCATTTGGGATTGCTGTCTCATTGAAATCCTTTTGTTTTTCTACTTATCCAATTGAAAAACCTTATCTTGTTAAAACCAGAACTCTAGGTAAGAAGACAAGTTTGAAGGAAAAAGACAGGACATGTATTTATCGTGTCAGCTTATTTGTCCAGAAAATAGTCAATACAAACAATTGGGTCAAAGATTTCTTTGATAAACATATGTGAAAACAGATTGGGTCTTTGTCACAGAAACTAATTTTGCGGGCCTGTTGTGCATCCAGTGTAACGCGGCATAATGACTCAACTAGATTTCTGACATATGAAGGTATTTTACGTTTTAAAAGTGATTTTCTAAATCCATATATATTTTACAATGTTTTCATTAGTTACCTGCTATATTTTTTCTCTACCATTTTGTCACAACTGTGGTTTTCATATATGAATCCGGGAGAAAGCCCTACACTTTTTGACGCCCGTGGAGAAAAGCCCTACACCATTTTGGCAAACTGTGGAGAAAAGCTTTACAATCCTAAAAATTCGGTAGCATAGGAAAAAGGTAAAACAGCTATTGAAAAGCCCTGCACTAACCTCCGAGACCATGGAGAAAAGCCCTACAACCTAGAAAATGGCAAAAACAACTGTGTTTATTTTGATATAAGAAAGACTTCAATGCACAAAAATATGAAAAAAAGGAACAAACTATATTAATAAGTATTTACATATTTTCTAAGTAAAAAAAACGCACTATATTGAACAAACTAAAAAACCACTCACAGTAAATGGAAAATGGAAAATGCCTTGTGAATCCTGAGAGGTCATCTTCTTTTTGATTGAAATTGTAAATGTTTTGCTATAAGGAGGCATTCTCTTTAATCATTCATAAGCCATAAGCCTTAAGTTTCTAACAGTACAATTGACAATTGGAATTAGAGATTACATTGTAGAACATTTTGGATAGCAATGGAAATCTTGGAAATGGCTTCTGATTATTCCTGAAGGGTCATCTCTTTGATTAGCAGGTTCAAGAGAATAAAGAATATAGATTCCAATTAAAAATGTCATAATATAAGAGGCATTCAAAGATGTAAGACATAAGCCCTACACTATTAACTGTTAAACAGTTTGAAGCTTAGGTGCAGGTTTGGAGGCATTGCCTTTCATCATTCATCAAACACACCAAATAAGCCCTACACAACACTATTAACTGTTCATTGTTCAACCCTGAGTAGCCATATTCCTTCTGATCCTTTATCATAAAACTATTTAAGAAAATGAAGTATTTATGAAGCATATCTATATGAATCCTACACTATCCCTATACTTAATTCAATAGGTGCTTTTACCATTCTCTATATTACTTCTCAATTATTGATAAACTACTTTTAGGGTTGTAGAGCTTTTCTCCACGGTCTGAGAAATTAGTGTAGAGCTCTTCTCCACGGTTTGCCAAAATGCTGTAGGGTTTTTCTCCATGAGCGTGAAGAAGTGTAGGGCTTTTCTCCTATAGGGCTTTTCTCCGTAGGGCTTTTCTCCATACTCCGGTTATATACTGCCGAAAACCCCCATAGATTTTTCCAATATACAACAGTTTCTTTGATTTGCCCATTTGTGGATTATTTTCCATAGCTATTAAAATGATTAGCTAATTCATTTAATTGAAAATTAATAATAACTAATCAAAGGTAATTCAAGGTAAATCTTTTGATCACAAAAAGGTCAGTTTGTGGAAACTATATAAAATGTGTTTCAGGATATCTGCCTTTCAGAAATAAAGTTTGCCACTATAAGTTGAGTGAGCGAAAAAGTCAAGAGACATGCAAAAATAAAAGTTGCTTTCTCATATCAGGTTAAAAACGTGGTGTCCTTCTGCTTGATCACAAGGCCATGTATACCTTGTATAACATACAGTCAGTCCCCTTTATGTAGAGCTTGGACAAGCATAATTCTCATGACTGTAAGTTAATATCAGGTTATTAAAGGGTCTCTAAACCTAGTCACTTCACCTTGCATTCCTGATTAAGTATATTTTATGTAGGCCAAAGTTGACTGGGTGGTATCAACTCATGGGCTGTACTCCTCTTTTGGTTTAATTCAGTAGATTTTTTTATATATTTGAACTTTGACAAGTTCTGTCCGAAAAGTGCTGCCTTTTGTGGATTATTTTATGGAAAGAAAACCTTTGTGGCCCGAAAATATAAAAAATATAAATATATGCTTATATAGGAATATATATATATAAATATGACCACTTCTCCATCGTAGAAGGCAGTGCTTTGGGGCGATTAAAATTCTGCTCTTTCGTTAGTTTACTGCTGTGCAGTTGAGTAAGGTATGTGTACTATGTTAGACTTACTACTCAGGCACTCGGCAATATAGTGATTTAAAACACAGCTGTGGAGAGCCAGATATATTGATGGTGGGGGTATTTCCCAATCCATAAACTACTCATTGCTCGTTTAGGGTTGTCTAAAAATGTGCTGGGTTTTGCTGTATTTTATTTTACTTCAAATACAATTTACTGAGTAGATGAAATGAGTTCCAAATATAAACAAAGGTAGCTTTCTTCTTTCTTTTCATGGGAAAATTACCCACTGAAGGAATTTCTTACTTATGTTGGATAACAGAAGACTCATATTACTGTCAAAGCTAACCCATATTAGTAACTTTTTACCATGCTTTTGAAGGTGCATCCTTTTCACATTTTTTATGCAATGTGTCATGAAGTATCCATGCGCCAGGTCACACAGAATACACAGCAAAATTGGTCGCAGAATGTCAAATTGACGGACATAGTGCTGAAATTCTGCAGTGCAAAACATACCCATTCCACAAGCCACTACAGATGTCTACATATATGAAATGACATTAACTCAGAGATATAAGGACACCTGGGGCCGGATTCACGAAAGGTCTCAAGTCTTAGCCAAATCTCAGCTGAGATTTTGCTCAAATCTGAGATTTTTGTCTCAGCTGAGATTCTGCTTAAGTTGAGATTCACGAAAGGAATCTCAGCTGAGACCGAAATCTAAGCCAAGTTTTGAGTCTGGACCAATCAAAACTGATGTAACATTTTGTTGAGATTAGTGGAAAGTATATACATTTATATTTTACCACTCTACCATATATACTCACATTTTAGAATATTTTCAATCAAGCAAAACATTGTCTTTTTACTATAATTTGTACTGACATTCAAAAGAACTGATTATAACAGCAAAACAAGCCACTCATGTTAATTTTGTAATGTAAATGTTTGCTGTTATTTTTGTACAATCTCTTAATATATATTCATATTTTGTGTTACAAGTTAAATAATATGTCATACTTCACTATTTTCATTTTGTTTTGTTACTTTTTATTACATATACTCTATTTTATGAAAACTTAAGTCACCCCCTAGGCAGTCTTAGATTTGAGACCAAATCTGAGAAAAATCTTAGCCTGAGATCTTTTGTGAATCCCAGCTGAGCAAAAGGTCTCAAATCTGAGAAAAATCTAAGAAAAATCTTAGATTTGAGACCAAAATCTCAGATTTGAGACTTGAGACCTTTCGTGAATCCGGCCCCTGGAGCCAATAGGGACAACTTCTATGCACAACAATTTAACACATGTGGTAGTGCAGCAGCTTTGTCAATTTATAAGTGGTTTATATAGTATAAAATATTTACTAGCACAAAAAATAAGCAAAGATGCTCAGAGATACTTTTATGATAACCTTGTGTCAAGCTTGTACAACATCAACAAGTTTCCTATGTTGGTTGAAGTCAATAACAGGTTATTACTTTAGAAATCATTATTGCTTGTAATGGTGGATTGAAAGGTAACTGTCTTATGCCTGTTTCACACTTCTTGAGTCGATCACCAATATCATGATCACTCACAATTTTTTATCTTCCATTTTGCCAAAATGATTTTTGCTACACAAACG